>CM057051.1:27703802-29143802 GCA_029948455.1 Solanum rostratum
ATAAATATAGAATGTGAAGGGAATGTAGTATTCATAATCAGTCCTTCTTCCATACAAAAATATAATTGAAGAATTTAACAAGTAACGTGTTGGTTTCCAATATTCTCCAGTGAAATGCTCCTATTTAAACGACTAAGGCACTTGATCCTGTGTAAATACTTTCTTTTACTAATTGCATGGGACCAAGTATAAGCATTATGTAAAGCACCTTTATGAAAATTTTCAAGTTAAGGCTTCACTCTAAATGTTGGGTTAAGTTCCCAAACTTGTTAAAAAGACATATAAGATCTCACGAGTCATGTGTATATGCTATGACAATGATTATGATGTATGAGAATAAGTGTACCAATGAGCCAAGATTGGCTAAATGACAATGATTATGATGCTATGAGAATAAGCGTACTGATGAGCCAAGATTGGCTACGTTTTTGCTATGGCCTACTATGTGCATTCAACATTTATATCATACATTATACGTTATGCATGGACTTCGAGCTATAATCAAAGGTATGGGGCCTATTTAACCAAATATATATATGTATATGGTACAAATGGCCACAGGTTGGCAGATATGATGTTGGTTAGCTACCAGAAAGGACCACCATTGCTAGCATTTGATTGGGTATGTTATGCATTTGCATCTATATATACGTATTCACGATATGCGATACTCGAGCATACCATGAATATTTGATCACTAGGAGGTCGCTTACTGGCCATTACGGCTACTTGAGTTTTGGTTACAGGTGGTAGTTCTAATAACCCTTTTATTATGGTTATCGATGATTTTACTTCCTGCCTTACATACCAGTACATGTTTATTCCTACTGACATCCCTTTGCCTGGGAACATTGTATTTTGTTTCGTGCGTACAGGTTCAGGTAGGAGTTATGATTTACCTCTCCACTAGGATCCCCATTCAGCTGTGAGTTTGTAAGCTCGACCTCTTCCTGGAGCTTTCACAGAATGCTTACTTTTTGTTATACAGTTGGGTATAGTCGGGGCCCCGTCCCGACAGTATTAGTGGTTCTCTTAGAGGCTATTGTGGACATGTTATTGTGGGTTGGTTCTTTTGTGCCTTTAAGTCTTTAGTCATCAGATTGTCATGTATAGATAGTATGTGCTCGTACCTACATTGTTGCAGCCTTGTCAGTTAGCTAGTACTTTATCGTTCAGGTTTACTTATCTTGATGTACGTGATTTGCTATTGACCCGGTCATGACCTAAACGGTCCCGGTTTAGTTTTTTCTAAACATTCTGCTTCCCGATTTTCTTCTAGTCCCTAGTTTAGTTAACTAGCATGTTTTAGTGGCTTACCCGGCCAATAACGGTATCGGGTGCCAGTGGCACCTCCCCTCTCTTTGAGGAGTGAAAACAAATGATCCTAAAATAGTCCAAAAACAGTCCTAAAGTAGATGGATGATGTGCAACAACAATTACCAATTACCAGTCCACAAGTTCCTACTAAGAGCACAATTAAGATATCATACAAGAACTCAGTTTTGTGAAAGATAAAAATAGTGCAGCGGCCTTCTTACATCACTACGAAAATAAACCTTGTTAAAAACATAAATCTTACTTCATAATCCAGCCAACCAAGAAGAGAAAGGCCTCTTAATAAACAATAAAAATGTACAACAATCTTTGGAACGCATGCTTTCCGAAATTCCAGCTCAAGTATAATCAGCAAACTCCTCATGTTTTCATGGAACAATTTACTAAACCATAGGTATTTCTACTTACCTTAGCCTTCAAGGATCAGGTCCTCTTCAAGAACCCTAAAGATGTGCTTTGACTGCTTTGCAAAGTCAAGAGAGAGCAAGGAGAAAAACTTTGAAAAATCTGATTTTTGGTCTATGTTAAATGATTTGAAGTGGCTGGTTTTAGCCCCTTTTAAGGAGCCACTCTTGGCCAACTTTCTCTTGTGTTTTAAGACACATTTTAGTAAGGTGGTGATGTACCTACTTGGCCCTTTCATTTGGGACTTATTGGGTTTCAATTTGATGGGCCTTGGCTGCCCATTTTTCTCTTTTCCCTTCACTTACTTTGGGCCCAAATCATTAAGTGGGTTGTGAATGTACTTGGGCCCTTTTACTATTCATCCTGGGCTGCAAATATTATCCCTTTATAATGCTAAACCATTATATAAAGTTACACCCTTAAACTTGGTCTTTACTCATTATCGGACTTTGACAGATTTGGTGTTGGGCTTCGTCTCTGTCTACCTAGCCTATTTAAGCTAAGCACGTAGGTGACTCACCTGTTAACTTCCTAAGTCCTACAAGCACATCACTTTTTTTTTTCACTTTGTTTAGGGTTGCGATCTCCTCAATTTGGTTTAAAACTTATATACACTCACTCGTCTTAAGCATTAGACATAAATATAGCCCTCAAAATCTAAAAATTAGGCACTTTAAAGTTAGTGATCCTTCAACAAAATCATATCATGTTCCATATGCATAGGACTAGTATACTTAAGATGTGGGTTGTTACATCCTCCCCCCTTGGGAACATTCGTCTCCTAATATTAGCATAATTGGATAGGTTAAACAAGTTTAAACCTTCATTTAGATAAACTTTTAATGACACAATGAGGATTCAAACTCACGTACCTATTAACGCCCCAGCTCTGCATCTTGGAATTCCTCTTTAGCTTCAAATAAATAAGGGTACTTAGATCTCATCGCTTGTTCGCCTCCCACGTTATCTGTTCTATTTGGTGGTTCCTCAAAAGTCCCTTTACTGAAGGTATTTCTTTATTCCTTAGCTTCTTAACTTGACGATCTAGGATAGCAATAGGTAACTCTTCATGGGTGAGATTTTCTGCAACTTGCACATCTTCAATAGGAGTGATACGAGATGGGTCACCTATGCATTTTCAGAGCATTGAGACATGAAAAATTGGATGAACCATTGAGAGCTCCTCGGGTAGCTCTAATTAATACCCAACCTGTCCAAAACTTTTAATAATCTTATGTGGCCCTATGTAACATGGGCTTAGCTTTCCTTTCTTACCAAATCTCATAACAACTTTCATTGGGGACACCTTTGAGAATATCCAATCTCCTACTGAGAATTCTAGTTCTCTCCTTCTAGCATCCGTATATGATTTGTGACGATTTTGGGCTGTTTCTAGCTGCTGTCATATTACCTTGACTTTTCCATGGCTTGTTGGACTAGATCTAGTCCAAGCAAGGTGGTTTCACCCACTTCGAACCATCTGATCCACGACCTACATTTCCTTCCATACAAAGCTTCATAAGGTGCCATCATGATGCTTGAATGATAGCTATTATTATAGGCAAATTCAATAAGTGTCAAATGGTCCATCCAAATACCTTTGATGTCCAATGCACAAGCCCGTAACATATCTTCAAGTGTTTGAATGGTGCGTTCTGCATGACCATCTGTTTGAGGGTGGAAAGTTGTACTCAAATTCACTTGTGTCCCTAAACTCCTTAGGAAGGACTTCTAAAACTTTGCAGTGAATTGAGCTCCCCGATCAGATATAATGGAGATTGGAACCCCATGTAGCCTAACTATCTCTTTCACGTATAACTTTGTATATTTTTTAGCTATATAACCACTCTTAATTGGCAAGAAGTATGCTGACTTTGTGAGTCTATCAACTATTACCCATATAGAGTCAAACTTCTGAAATAAAAGAGGCAACCCAGTAACAAAATCCATATTAATCATATCCCACTTCCACGTTGGAAGCTCTAAACATTGCATAAAACCTCCCGGCTTTTGGTGCTCTACCTTGACTTGTTGGTAATTCGAACATTGAGCCACAAATTCTGCAAGGTCCTTTTTCATGCCTCCCTACCAAAACATTCCCTTTAGGTCATGATACATCTTAGTTGATCCTAGATGGATGGAATATCTTGAATGATGGGCTTCTTCCATTATCCTCCTTCTTAGTCCATTAATATCAGACACACATAATTTATTTTGGCAATAAAGAACTCTATTTTGTGTAATTTCAAAGCCCTTTATCGTACCCTAGCTCACCTTTTCCTTAGGTCATTGTATAACAGGATCCTTGAACAATTTTTCTCTTACCTCCATTACCAATGAAGACTATGCAGCATTATGCACAACAACCTCTTCCTTTACCGTTTCAAAGAGGTGCACTCCTAAATTGGCTAGTTGACATATATCCTTAGCCACTCCTTGACTTACCATGGTTTGATCACTAATATTCATGATTGCTTTACGACTCAGAGCATCGGCTACCACATTTGCTTTCCATGGATGGTATAGTATATTAACATCGTAATCCTTTATCAACTCTAGCCATCTCTGTTGTCTTAAATTTAGGTCCTTCTGTTTAAAGATGTATTTTAGGCTCTTATGATCATTATATATGTCAACATGAACCCGATACAAATAGTGGCGCCATATTTTCAAGGCAAACATAATAGCCGCTAGCTCAAGGTCATGTGTTGGGTAGTTTCTCTCATGCGGTCACAGTTGTCTTGAGCTATAAGCAATTACCCTACCATGTTGTGTTAGTACACACCCTAAGCCGACTCCTAAAACATCACAGTACACCACATACCCATCTATGCCCTCTAGAAGCACTAGAACAGGTGCAGATGTTAGCCTGCTTTCTTCTCACATGCATCATCCCATTGGAACTTGGTTGCCTTATGTGTCAACTTTGTTAGAGGTGCAGAAATAGAAGAAAATCCCTCAACAAACCTTCTGTAATAACCTGCCAACCTAGAAAGCTTCAAACTTCCATGAGTGTTGTTAGCATTGGCCAATATTTCACCACCTCTATCTTTTGTGAGTCAACCCTTATTCCTCTATCGGATACAATATGTCCCAAGAATGCCATTGATTTTAACCAAAATTCACATTTGGAAAACTTGTCGTACAATTGTCGATCACGAAGAAGTTGTAACACCTATCGTAAGTGATTTGCATGGTCCTCTTCTGATCTTCAATATACCAAAGTATCATCTATAAATACCATCATAAATACATCCAAGAATGGCTTGAATACTTTGTTCATTGGATCCATAAGAATTGTTGGTGCATTTGTCATCCCAAATGACATAACAAGAAATTCAAAGTGACCATAACATACCCTAAAGGTTTTCTTGGGTATATGTTTCTCCTTTACCCTCACTTTGTGATAACCTGATCTCAAATAAATTTTTTAAAAAGCATTTGTCACCCTATAACTGATCAAATAAATCATCCATCCTAGGGAGTGGGTCTTTGTTCTTAATTGTCACCCTATTCAATTGTCGGTAGTCAATACACATTCTCAAGGTGCCGTCTATTTTACATACCAATAATACTGGTATACCCCATGGGGACACACTAGGTCTTATAAAACCCTTCTCTAGCAAGTTTGTTAATTGCTCCTTTACTTCATGTAATTCTGCAGGGGCCATCCTACATGGAGGGATAGAAATAGGTTAAGTTCTTGGAAGTAAGTCAATACAAAAATCTACTTCTCGTTCTGGAGGTAAACCTGGAAGATATTCAGGAAACACATCAACCAATTCATTCACTACTGGGACAGATTGAAGAGTTGGTAATTCTTCCTCCACATCCCTTACTCTAACTAGATGACATATATATCCCTTTGACATCATATTACTTGCCTTAAAATAAGAAACAAACTTACCCTTTGTGCCCCAATATTTCCTTCCCATTCAAGGACCGTCTCATTTGGAAAGTGGAAATACACTCTCTTAGTTCGGCAATCCACAGTGGCATAACAAGAAGCTAATAAATCCATACCCATTATAACATCAAATTCCACCATTTCTAACTCAACAAGGTCAGCCAATGTGTCATGGTGACAAACACTTACTACACAGTCATAATAGACCCTTCTAGCTATAATAGATTTACCGGTTGGTGTAGATACTTCAAATGGCTTGTTCAATAATTTAGGTGTTCTCTTATGCTTCCCAGCAACTAGTGGAGTGATATGATAATGTAGAACCAGGATTAATTAATGCATACACATTATGTAAAAAGACAAACAAAGTACTTGTGACCACGTTGGGTGAAGCTTCCAAATTTTGCCAACCCCCCAAAGCATAAGTGCGATTTTGGGCTCCGCTAGAGCTAGCTACCCCTCTACCACCTCTACTATCTCTACCATGACCTATATATGTTTGCTGACCCCTACCTAATAGAGGAATTGATGATGATGCTGCAACAGCTGACCCAGTAGGTTATGCTATATCATCCATGTGTCTCCTCCGAGCAATCTCTCATCATATGCCCTGGCACACCACATCAATAACAAACATATGTCCCAACACGACATGTACCTAAATGACTTCTCCTACATTGTTTGTTAGGCTACCTAGGAGGCATTTGATGGCTTGCTGAATATCTTGTTATTTATGCACCTTGGCCTTCACTTCTTTGACCAAACTAATTACTCCTAAACCCTCAGAAAACTCGCTGCAGAGTAGGAGGATGATGACCTAGGTGGTCTATTAGAAAACCAAGGCCTAAACTCACCTTGGGACTGTATAAACTACCCCGTAGATTTGGGCCTCTTGGACTATCCCCTTTCTAACTCTTATGTCCTTTTTCTTTGCCTCTGATCCTCCAGTTTTTGTGCAAATGCTTTCATCCTCGCTATATCCATGTCTTTATTCAAACAATCAATGGTACAGTCTTTGACCAGATATGGATCCAACCTATCCACATATTGATGAACCCTATATGTTGTAGTAGCGACTACATTAGGAGCATACCTGGCCAGGGAATTAAATTGAAGGCTATACTCCCTCATGCTCATATTCCCTTGGTGGAGATTCAAAAATTGGTATACACGAGCCTCTTGGATCTCTAATGGCAAGTAATGGTCAAGAAAAATGCCTCTTTTAACTTCTTCTAGGTAGCTAGAGGTGTATCTATACCCTTAGGTTGCTTCCAAGCTTCATACCACAATATAGCCACACCCTTCAATCTATATGTTGCCAGCTCCACAGCTTCTCTACCGCTTACATGCATAACATCCGAAGTGTGTTAGATCTGATGATAAAGTCTTGCGAATCTTTATTACGATCTGACCTAGTAAAGGATGGAGGGTCCAAATTAAGAAAGTCACTTATCCTCATGCTAGATGCCCTATTTGCACCACCAGGACCTATAAATGGTCCTTCTTGTCTTTGACTTTGGCCAACAACTATACGAGTCAATAGTTGGACTGCTTTTCTTAGATCTTGCACGGTAGCATCAGCAGGTGGTTCTGGGAGAATTTCACTACTTCCTGGTTCATCAGGCGCTGGAGGAGTTGGAGATTTTTGTGATAGAGACTCATCTTATGCCTCATTTTGTTGTCTCACCCAACTGGGTACACCAATTACCACTTCTACTTCTTTTGCTTTGCCCTTACTTTTCCTTGTTTCTGGCATACTCATTGTATAACACAATTTAGAGATTAGAAACAATCTAGCTACAACACTTGGCTCTATGGCACTATCTAAATAATAAAAATAAAGTGACAACTCCTAAATGCCATGTAGCCTCCTCCTTATAAATA
Source organism: Solanum rostratum (assembly GCA_029948455.1). NCBI lineage: Eukaryota > Viridiplantae > Streptophyta > Magnoliopsida > Solanales > Solanaceae > Solanum > Solanum rostratum. The sequence continues at coordinate 27,711,334 of CM057051.1, forward strand.
TGGTGCACAACACATCTATAAACAAGACTCTACATAGGCATGACTTTGTAAAACGGCTTTGTAGACTCCCTAGGATGACCCACTACGATACCACTTTTGTCACGCCCAAAGTCCCATTAAGATAGACTGGCACCCGTTGCCAACAAGGCTCAGGAGAACCAACATATAACCATGAACTTTCTAAGAACATTACAAGGGGTTTCCACATTCAACATGATTTCAAGAAGTTAGACAATAATAACAAGCCAAAGGCAATGCGTATGACCAGGTCATTTGAGCCACGATGTCTAAAGTATGATACATGACCACACTTTACATTATATAGTCTTCAAAGCCTCTAGATAAGGGACATCATCTATTAAGGGTCGAGACAGGCCCTGCCTCATGACTTACTATACAATACAAAAAATAACCTCTAGACACACAAAGCCCCGAAGCAACCTGGAGCTCAGTAATAGCAGCTGGATATCTTGTACTCCTACAGGAGAGATCTACTAGCTTATGTACCTGCAACATGAAATACAAGTCCCCCGTAAGGGACATTAGTATGAGATAATGTACTGAATATGTAAGGCAGAAAGTACTGTATATGAAATAAGAACTCAAATGAAATCATACACTGATGTGCAAGGATAAAAGACCACCTTTAGTCATTCTATGGGACCATATGCTTTATGTCCTTTTTATTACTTTACCTACCTTTATTGTATAATATGTGCACCGTATATCATATAAATGACCAGCTAATCAGTGGTAAATCAATATCGGGATCAACCCATGTTAGGTGATTCTTCCACCCCTGGGATACTACCAATCAACAAGCAACTTCGACTTATTTTTTATTTACTTTTGAGATGATTCTTTTGGTGGTCATGGCATTGTTTGAGCTATAGGACTATAGATATAACATGTGGCACAGAAACAATCATGAAAGACAATACACAATGAATAGAGTAAGTTACACAACTAATGAAATGCGTAGGAGATGAAACAACACATGGCTATATATGGGAGCATATGAACATGTTAAGAACATGTTAAGAAGTGAAGATACAGTTATTAGTTATGTTGGAGTTTGTATGTGCCTCTATGTGTCAAGAAAGAACCTAGATTTCATGCCAAATAATAGGAAATTGAGTATCCTTACGTACCTCGTTGTGCTACATCATTATTACCTCGAAGTAACCTCCTTTTTCTCCAAATACTTATCTACAATAGAGTAGGTGATAAGACTAGTATTAGCATCTAAAAAACATATCTTGGTAGTCCAATCTCATAGAAAAATATCACACGGGTAGTAAGCTTGTAATTATTAACCCAAGAGTATTTTTTCAACCTTTCCACTTCCAATCCTATTTTCTAATACACATTCTCATGTACATGTCATATACAGCTTATTTTAGTCCTATAATAGTGTTACAATAGCTCACAAAGCATAACACATAACAATTCTACCCAATACAAAAGTAGGCAACATAACATTACATCTTCTCGCTACATTTCGAAGTCAAAAATCCCAAACCTATTTCAACTTCAACCAAGCTGTCGCCAACATATTTACACATAAAAATAGTCCAAAAACAGTCCCTAATTAAATGGATGACGTGCAACAAAAATTCCCAATTACCAGTCCAGAAGTTCCTACGAAGAGCGCGATTAGGATATCATACAAGAACTCATTTTTTGCGGAAGATAAAAATTGTGCAGCAACCTTCTTACATCACTGCAGAACTAAACCTTGTTAAAAACATAAACCTTACTTCATAATCCAATCAACCAAGAAGAGAGAAACCTCTTAATAAATAAGAAAAGTGTACAACAATCTTTGTAACACATGTTGTCCGAAAATTCCAGTACAAGTATAATCAACATACTCCTCATATTTTTCAGGGAAATATTGTACTGAACCATTGGTGGTTCTACTTACCTCAGCCTTCAAGGATCAGGTCCTCTTCAAGAACCCTAAAGATGTGCTTTGATTGCTTTGCAAAGTCAAGAGAGAGCAAGGAGAAAAACTTTGAAAAATCTGATTTTTGGTCTATGTTAAATGATTTGAAGTGGCTCATTTTAGCCCCTTTTAAAGAGCCACTCTTGGCCGACTTTCTCTTGTGTTTTAAGACACATTTTAGTAAGGTGGTGATGTACCTACTTGGCCCTTTCTCTTGGGACTTATTAGGTTTTAATTTGATGGGCCTTGGATGCCCATTTTTCTCTTTTCCCTTCACTTACTTTGGGCCCAAATCATTAAGTGGGTTGTGAATGTACTTGGGCCTTTTTACTATTCATCTTGGGTTGATAATATTGTCCCTTTATAATGATAAAGCATGATCTAAAGTTACACCTTTAAACATGGTCTTTACTCATTATCGGACTTGGACAGATTTGGTGTTGGGCCTCATCTCTGTCTACCTAGCCTATTTAAGCTAAGCACGTAGATGACTCACCTGTTAACTTCCTAAGTCCTACAAGAACCTCACTTTTTTCACTTTGTTTAGGGTTGTGATCTCCTCAAATTGGCTTAAAACTTATATACACTCAGTCGTCTTAAGCATTAGATGTAAATATAGCCCTCCAATATAAAAGTTAGGCATCTTTAAAGTTGGTGCTCCTTCTATTAAATCATATCATGTTCCGTACGCATAGGACTAGTACATCTAAGATGCGGGGTGTTACAATTAGCTTTAGTTGACTGTTCATAAAAGTGCTTAGCCTCATCATTTGGTTCTTATTGAACCCCCGGAAACATCCCAAAAGCATCCCTCAACATGTCACTAAATCGAGAATTTTCAACATTATTTTTCTCTATGGGATCATCCTCACCATCAAACAGATTTTGAAAATTAACATAAGCTATATTGGCATCATTCTCTTCAAGAACTGTCCACACATAATAATTATCCATAAATTCCTCCTTCCAAATATGAAATTCAACTTTATTTGGCTTCAATAACTTGACGTACTTGCATTTTGCACAAGAACACCTAATTGTACTTTATATGAAAAAATCATTTCTAGTTTTCTCCTTTGCAATAAATTCCTTAACCCCATCTATAAATTCCACCTTCAATCCAGCATGATTAGGATGACTTTCATCATACATCCATTTACGATTTGTAAATTCCTTCTACGCAACTAAACAATATTGAGAATTTAACTAAACAAATTAGCAACAACTCAATCAAAAACGCATAAAAGAGAATCTACAATTTAAAGTTAATGTAGAATTAAATCTTAAAAATGAAGATTTTTTTAGCTACAAAGAAGTGAAAAATCAAAAAATATTACCATAAATTGGGATGGAAAAATCTATTGTTAGGCTTTATTTGTGGGGTACTTTGAACCCTTTTTCCAAATTATAATAGAAGGAACCTATGGAGGAAATTAAAACTCCAGTGTCGGTGACAATGGCTTAAAGACATTAGTGAAAAAATGAAGTCGTCCATTTGTTTTTTATTGGTGTACAACTTCACTTTTCATTAGAATGGAACTCTATGGTTAACATAATACAATGATCTTATAATCCATTGGTATATTTTTGACATAAAAATGACAAAAATATGTGAGGAAATTTAACATGATAGTGGCCCCCACTGCTCCCACAAGGCAAAGGGTGATTTCTAAAAAGCATGTACTCTTCAACTTAATTTCAATTTATATTTATATTTTTTAAATTTGAATGTGCGTAACTAAATACATATATCCTACGTGACATCCAAACGTGACTGCTTAAGTACATATTCATGCATATTTATCTATTATGCCTTCTTGAAAAGCAAAGTAGCAACAAATCAAATACCAGGTCCAACAGGCAAAAAATCTCATACTTTGTTAGCTTTATAGTTGAGAATTCAGGGGAATTATTACTATAAGTTGCAATTTGACAAGTTTATTTAATACAATATATACACTTAAGCAAGGGTTCAGTTCTTGATTTCTGATTGAGAAAAGAAGTTCTACTGAGCCCTTCTCCCGCAATATGTGCACATCAAAATGCTAGTTAATGACTAAAAGGGGAGGAGGAGGAGGGCACCACCATAACAACCTCTCATCCAAAATCCAGATTATTTGGCAATTGTGTTGTCTCCCCTGGTGCAGCTCTGGTTTTTTAAGATGATCTTAGAAACTACTCATTTTGCTGACCAACATACCACTAAATAAAATATACTTCAGCTTCCATACATCGATAGTGTAAAAACTTCAAAACACTCAAGACACTTTTACAAACAACAACATTCCTAGTGGAATCCCACAAGTGGAGTTGGGGACTCGAGTCACTTTAAAAGTACTTAGTAATCCGAAAGTAACTAACCATATACGCGAAATTAATAACTTGAAAAAAATATAAGTTATACATTATAACATTCTACAACAAGTAACTGGACTAATTATGTGAAGAAGCATTTACACTTATACTAGAAAAACCAACAAAATCATTCAAAGAAGTGGTTCCTAAACAACTTTAATAGAGACGAAATGTTACGACCCGGGGTCGGGGTCTAGATGTGACACGGCGAATGGGGACCCGAAAGCCCCCAAACAAGCCTCAAATTTTCAGAAAACTAAAGACAAGTATCAAAGGGGAAAATTCTAAATCCAAAGAAGAGCATATTTTATAGATAACAAAATAACAAGTCTTTACAACACCCAACACATGCCTCTAAGAAGGGATGGGGGCCAGGACAGGTTCCGGGCTCACCCTCAGCAAAATACATATGTACATAAGGAACACAAGAAAATAAGGTTTGCCCTTGGAAGACGGGGCTCACCACAAAAATAGCTGCGAAAAGGGGGACTACTCGCCCTGTGGATAAGGCTCAAATTGCTCGGTCCCTGCATGGTAAAAATTATGCAGGCATAGAGTATGCGTTAGTACTTTTGAATGTACTATGTATGCGGGTATGCAATGCACGTGACGTACTGAACCTACATAAACATGCCAAGTGCCAAGGGCACATGATATACAAAAAGCATATAATCAATTGAATTTAGTATACGAGATTCCATGAGATGTGTGATGCGTGCAACGCAATAATCCTCCTATATACATAACGGGGATGGACTATAATCGACAACCAAATCTATGCGTGCTATTATATGAATTGGACCGATTTGAACCTCCCACTGGCAGGGAGAAGATTACTTGCCAAAGGTAATCCACATCACACCTTACGGGGACACCCATTTTGGTGGATGGCCACCTTCCTTATGGGAACTCCCATTTCGGAAGGGTTTACAGAACCATATCATAAACGTTGTAACGACTAACCAACACACCTTACGGGCACTCCCATTTCGGTGGATGGCCACCTTTCTTATGGGGACTCCCATTTCGGAAATGGTGATCATTCCTATGTTGGCACATAGTTCAAGGAAAGGGAGAGGGACCTTGGGGATATCTCTAACACCCCCAATCCATTTGTGCTAAGTACACATCCCACTAGAATACCTATACATATACATATGCTTTCAAGAGGATCAAGTATCCATTTCAAAACGTGATTATACGAACAGGCTCAAATGCCAATTACAAAACTCATGATCATAATTCTCATGCAAGGAATAGCTCATCTACACATATACCAAAATGGTGCAAGCACTCATATTGCTCAAGGAGCCATAATCATAGACATACCGATGATCACCTTATTGTCATATCCCATGTCTTACCAAAATCATATCGTAATCCCCTTTTTAAACAAAATTGGGCTTAATCCCACATTTCCAAATTTCCATATATCAATGCCATGAGTATGATGTAATGCATATGATGTAATGCATAATATAGGAATGGCATGGGTAATGTAGAATATATCCAAAATTAGCAATATAATGTAAAGACTAGGAAATCCATAGTAAAATTCATATGAAAATGTAGTATAAATCATCCATGCAAAATAACATCTTTAAAAGGACATGCAAGCTTCATAGTTTCATAGCTCAAGTAACTCAGCATAGTTCAAGCTTAGCATAACTCGAAATTTCGGAATATTAACTAGCACATGCATGATTCAAAATATCAAGTTCAAGTAGTAAAATCTCACACTTCAAGTAGACAAGTGTATAAAATAGTTTAAGAAGAACTTGGGTCTTCTTGGTTGAAAGGAACCAAGAATCAAAACCCACATACCTGATTGTAGATAAAGTTGATAAGGAAAATAGACTCAAAATCTTGACCCTAAGCTTGAATGATCTAGAGAGATGTTGGAGAGTTCTTGAGGGATGATTTTCAGAGAGAGGGAGAGTAGAAGTGTAAAATGGCTGAAAAATGAGAGTGTTTACTTATATAGGGTGCTTAGGAAGGGTGGGAAATGATCAAATTTTTTTTAGAATAAACCAATATTTCAAAAATGCCATTAATGAAATGGAGAAGAAAATGGTCCGTCTGAGGCATACGGACCGGTAAACGGTCCGTCTAGGCTCACACGGGCCGTTTACAGGTCCGTAGCCTTAGACTTAGATTTTTCGGAGGGAATATTTTTTGGACTAAGTATCACCACACTGTCTAGTAAACGGATGGTCTAGTGTCACACGGATCGTTTACTGGACCATGGCCCCAGACTTAGAATTTTCAGAGGCAAGATTTTTCGGACCAAGTGTCACTAAACGGTCCGGTAAACGGACCTTTTAAGGTCACATGGACCATGCAAGGGTCCGTATGAAGGTACCAAGGAAGTACGCACACTTAGAACACAATTTGGCAAGAAAATCGTGGGCCAAAGCAGCCTCACGGACCGTTTGATGCCACACGGCCCGTGTGGCTTGCCTGCACGAATAGTCTGAACAAAAACGAGCATAACCTCTTGGTCTAAGCTCGGAATTAGATGAAACTAGGTGAGTTGGAAAGCTAATTCAAAGAGCTTCAATTTGATATGTGATGGGCCACCCAGTTCATTTTGAGCTAAGAGATATGTTCACTCAAAGTTGACCCTCCTATTGGTACTTGAGAAGAGTTTAGCCAAGGGAATCCCTTGAGGTCGTTAAACAAATTTCTGGGTCCTTACATCATCTTCTCCTTGGGAACATTCGTCCTCGAATGTGCAAGAACAAGGCTTGAAAAGTTAGAGTTTAGGCAAGATAGTTCCGACTCAAGACACAATGCACAACTCAACTCAAATTACAAGGTTCGTACATAAAAGCTTTTGTCACAAATCAAATTATAGTTCAAAACCAATTCATGTCAAAATTTTATTCAACTCATTTGCCAAGAAAGGAAAATCCTTTAATCTACACATATGCATGTCATGCCATGAGACTCAAGAGGGCAATAAAATGACACAATTGATAGGGAAAGATTCCTAGTACCTTAGGCTTGAGTAGATTGGAAAAGATGGAGGTATCGTTTCATCATGTCCAACTCCGCCTCCCAAGTAGCACTCTCCACTAGTTGATTTCTCCAGAGTACCTTTACCGAAGCCACATCCTTGTTGCGAAGCCGTTTAACTTGCCTATCAAAAATCGCCACCGGCACCTCCTCATAAGTCAAATTTTCCTCAACCTCAATCTCTTCCAAAGGCACAATGGATCTAGGATCGCCAACAAACTTTCTCAACATAGACACATGGAAGATCGGATGGATGGAACCCAAATCCGGAGGTAAAACCAACTTATAAGCTACATCTCCAATCCGCTCAATAATTTCATAGTGGCCAACATACCCGGGGCTCAACTTGCCTTTTTTGCTGAAACATATTACGCCCTTCATAAGAGAGACTTTCACATAGACCCAATCCCCTACGTGAAATTCGAGGTCCCTTCTCCTACTATCTGCATAAGACTTTTGGCGACTTTGGCTGCTTTCAATCTCTCCCTAATTACCTTTACTTTCTCCATAGCATCCATCACCAAATCCGGGCCAACAAAGGCCATTTCCCCCACTTCAAACCACCCCACCGGGGATCTACACCTTTTCCTATACAAAGCTTCAAACGGTGCACGCCAATACTAGCATGGAAGCTATTATTATAGGCAAACTCGATGAGTGGAAGATGATCATCCCAATTCCCTTTAAACTCCAACACATATGCTCTCAACATGTCCTCCAAAGTTTGAATAGTCCGCTCCGTTTGGCCATCGGTTTGGGGATGAAAAGCGGAACTCAACTTAACTTTGGTCCCAAGGCCTTTCATGAAAGACTTCCAAAAGTGGGAAGTGAATTGAGCACCTCGATCCGATATGATAGATCTAGGTACGCCATGCATCCTCACCAACTCCTGAATATACAACCTTGCGTAATCCTCAGCACTGTAGGTAGTCTTGACCGGTAGAAAGTGAGCTGATTTCGTCATCCGATCCACGAAAACCCAAATGAAGTCGAATTGTCTTGGGGTCCGAGGCAACCCAACCACGTAGTCCATATTCACATCCTCCCACTTCCATGTGGGAATCTTAATATCCTGGGCCAAACCACCAGGCCTCAGGTGTTCAAACTTTACCTGCTAACAACTCGGGCATTCAAACACGAACTTGGCAATATCCCTCTTCATACCATGCAACCAATAAATCTCTCTCAGATCCCGGTATATTTTAGTAGACCCCAGGTGAATAGAGTAGCGAGAGTTGTGGGCCTCACTCATAATCACCTTTCTAAGGCCATCCACATTGAGAACACAAAGCCGATTTTGGTACCAAAGCACACCATCTCTCCCTTGGGAGAAAGCCTCGATCTCTTTTGCAGCAACCAACTTCTTCAAGTCACACAACGATGGATCTAGGTCTTGTTTTGCTTTCATCTCATTCACCACTGACGATTCTGACCCGTTCTGAACCCGTATACCACCCATGCTGGAATCAGTCAACCTGACACCCAACCTAGCCAACCGATGAACATCCTTTGCTAGCTCCCTTTTCTCATTTTCAACATGCGCTACACTCCCCATAGACAATCTACTAAGAGCGTCGGCCAGAACATTGGCCTTGCCCGGATGATACAACATACTCATGTCATAATCTTTCAGAAATTCCAACCACCTCCTTTGCCTGAGATTAAGATCCCTTTGAGTGAACACATATTGCAAACTTTTGTGGTCGGTGAATACATCAACATGGACCCCATATAAATAATGCCTCCAAATTTTCAAGGCAAACACCACCGCCGCCAATTCAAGGTCATGAGTGGAATAGTTTCGTTCATGCATATTCAGCTGTCTTGACGCGTACGCTATCACCTTACTATTCTGCATAAGCACACAACCCAATCCGACCCTGGAGGCATCACAATACACCACAAACCCTTCTGAACCACTTGGCAAGGTCAAAATGGGAGCTGATGTAAGCCGATCCTTCAAAGTTTGGAAACTCCTCTCACATTCATCCGACCATACAAACACCGCCTGCTTTTGGGTCAACTTGGTCAACGGAGATGCAATAGAGGAGAAACCTTCTACAAACCTTCTGTAGTACCCGGCCAACCCAAGAAAACTGTGGATATCTGAAGGAGTCAACAGCCTAGGCCAATTTTTCATGGCCTTCATCTTCCTTGGATCCACCTTGATACCATCCCTGGACACCACATGCCCGAGAAAAGCCATTTCACCCAGCCAGAATTCACACTTGCTAAATTTGGTATACCATTTCTTTTCCCTCAGAGTTTGGAGGGCCATCCTCAAATGATTTCCGTGCCCTTGTTCACTTCGGGAGTAAACGAGGATATCATCAATAAATACCACCACAAAGTTATCCAAGAAAGGCTTAAACACCCTGTTCATTAAATCCATAAATGCGGCCGGAGCATTAGTTTGACCAAACGACATCACCACAAATTCAAAGTGCCCATACCTTGTCTGAAAAGTTGTTTTGGGGATATCACACTCTCTGACCTTCAACTGATTGTATCCGGAGCGGAGATCAATTTTTGAGAAGTGGGTGGCACCTTGTAGCTGGTCAAACAAATCATCAATCCTCGGCTACGGGTACTTGTTCTTAACTGTCACTTTATTCAATTTCCTGTAATCAATACAAATACGGAGAGACCCGTCCTTCTTCTTCACAAACAACACGGGAGCACCCCACGGTAATGTACTAGGCCGAATAAAGCCCTTCTCTAATAAGTCTCTTAACTGCTCCTTCAACTCTTTCAATTCTGTCGGGGCCATCCGATATGGAGGGATAGAAATAGGCTGAGTATCTGGAAGAAGATCTATGCCGAAAGCTATCTCTCTATCCGAAGGAATGCCCGTGTAAGTCCTCAGGGAACACATTTAAAAATTCATTCACCACAGGAACTGACTCGAGAGTAGGCACCTCGGAATCTGCATCTCAGATCCTTACCAAATGGTAGATACACCCTTTAGAAATCATTTTCCGCGCCTTGAGGTAGGAAATAAACCTACCTTTAACCGAGGAATCACTACCCTTCCACTCAAGAACTGGCTCACCAGGAGGTTGAAACAGGACCTTCCGGGTTCTACAATCTATGGAAGCGTAAGATGCATGCAGCCAGTCCATTCCAAGAATCACATCAAAATCAAACATTTCAAGTTCCACAAGATCTCATGGAAAGATTTTATGCAACACAGCAACAGGACACCCGTGATAGACCCTATGAGCAACAATAGATTCACCCACGAGGGTGTAGACCTAGAAAGGCTCTTTTAGAATCTGGGGTTTCAACCCGAACTTGACAGCCAATAGCGGAGTCACAAAGACAAGTTTTCACCTGGGTCAAGCAAAACGTAAGCATCAAAATAAAAAACTTTTAACATACCCGTCACAACATCTGGAGCCTTCTCGATATCCTGGCGAGCATGGAGTGCATAAAACCTGTTATTCCTTGGGGCAACACCTTGGGGACCCCTTTGTTGACCTTGCCCGCCTCGGGCTACCTGCCCTCGACCTCCGCACGCGCCCCTCGGGCAATCAGCAACATTATGGTCCTTGCTCCCACATCCGAAGCAAAGTCCCAATTCTCTCCAACAAGCACCCGTGTGGGACTTCCCACACTTGTCACACTTCAGATATCCTGGTCCGCCACCCACCTGTACCCCGGGAGGGGGTGTCCAAGCATTAGCCACTTGAGCTCCCGAAACCTGGCCCTGCTGGAAGCGACCAAAACCAACATTCCTCACACCAGAGAACCTGCCATCGACACGGGCTCTCTTGGGATCGTGTGCCTTCTTCTCCTTGAGTTTCTCCCCCTCAATCTGCTCAGCGTACACTATGAGTCGGGCAATATCCATGTCCCCAATCAGCATAGAAGTCCAGCATTCTTTCACTAGCAAGTCAGAAATACCTGAAACAAATTTGTGCATTCTTGCATGAGGATCAGCCACCAGGGACGGAGCATATTTAGACAGCTTAGTAAATTTGAGGGCATAATCCCTCACATTCATACTTCCCTGCTTAAGGTTAATAAACTTGGTCATTTTGGCCTCCCTCAGCTCAAGTGGGAAGAAGCGGTCAAGGAAGGCAGATTTGAACTCTCCCCACGACACATCATTATCACAAACCCTCTCCATGGCCCAATGAGTATACATACCTAGGCCACATCTTTCTACTGGTAGGCAGCCAACCCAGCTTTTTCCTCAGAAGAGACGCCCATAATATTCAGTATCTTTGAGAGCTCATCGATGAACTCCTGAGCATCCTCGTCAGACCTCGATCCGCAGAATTCCGGAGGATTCATCCTGAAAAAATCCCTCACAATAGAAGCGGGTGAAGGGTCCCGTGGCAAGTTGGCCTGCCTTGCCTGAGCTGTCACCACCTGCGCAAGCATGGCGAAAGCGGCATGAAATTCACCATTAGATATAGGCTCCTCCATAGGCTCGGGAGGGGCCTGATCCTCGACGATCGGAGCCGGCCTAGGGAGTGGAGGTATTCCTCGAGGCATTTTCTGAAAAGGGATCAACGACACCATAAGTCAGGGAATTCATAAGCTAGCCATAGCATGATATATAAGACACAAAGAAGGGAGAATTTCCTAATACGTCTTCATAGCCTCCCATTCATAGGGATGGTGCACTTCACACCCATGAATAGGACTCTACTCAACGTGGCATGTTGGGCTCCGAGGATTATTATAAACCTAAGGCTCTAATACCACCTTTTGTCACGACCCAGGGTCGGGGTCTAGATGTGACACGGCAAATGGGGACCCGAAAGCCCCCAAGCAAGCCTCAAATTTTCAAAAAACTAAAGAAAAGTATCAAAGGGGAAAATTCTAAATCCAAAGAAGAGCATATTTTATAGATAACAAAATAACAAGTCTTTATAACACCCAACACATACCTCTAAGAAGGGACGGGGGCCAGGACAGATTCCGGGCTCACCCTCGGCAAAATACATATGTACATAAGGAACACAAGGAAAGAAGGTTTGCCCTCAGAAGACGGGGCTCACCACAAAAATAGCTGCGAAAAGGGGGACTACTTGCCCTACGGATAAGGCTCAAACTGCTCGGTCCCTGCATGGTGAAAATCAAGCAGGCATAGAGTATGCGTTAGTACTTTTGAATGTACTAAGTATGCGGGTATGCAATGCACGTGACTTACCGAACCTACAAAAACATGCTAAGTGGCAAGGGCACATAATATACAAGGAGCATATAATCAATTGAATTTAGTATACGAGATGCCATGAGATGCGTGATGTGTGCAATGCAATAATGCTCTTATATATATAACGGGGAAGGACTATAACCGACAACCAAATCCATGCGAGCTATTACATGAATTGGACCGATTTGGAACTCCCATCGGTAGGGAGAAGATTACTTGCCCAAGGTAATCCACATCACACCTTACGGGGACACCCATTTCGGTGGATGGCCACCTTCCTTATGGGAACTCCCATTTCGGAAGGGTTTACAGAATCATATCATAAACATTATAACGACTAACCATCACACCTTATGGGCACTCCCATTTCTGTGGATGGCTACCTTCCTTACGGGGACTCCCATTTCGAAAATGATGATCGTTCCTATGTTGGAACATAGTTCAAGGAAAGGGAGAGGGACCTTGGGGATATCCCTGATATAACACCCCCAATCTATTGGTGCTAAGTACACATCCCACTAGAATACCTATACATATACATACGCTATCAAGAGGATCAAATATCCATTTCAAAACGTGATTATACGAACAGGCTCAAATGCAATTACAAACTCATGATCATAATTCTCATGCAAGGAATAACTCATCTACACATATACCAAAATGGTGCGAGCACCCATATTGCTCAAGGAGCCATAATCATAGAAATACCGGTGATCACCTTATTGTCATATCCCATGTCTTACCAAAATCATATCATAATCCCCTTTTTAAACAAAATTGGGCTTAATCCCACATTTCCAAATTTTCATATATTAATGTCATGAGTATGATGTAATGCATAATGTAGGAATGACATGGATAATGTAGAATATATCCAAAATTAGCAATATAATGTAAAGACTAGGAAATCCATAATAAAATTCATATGAAAATGTAGTATAAATCACCCATGCAAAATAACATCTTTAAAGGGACATGCAAGCTTCATAGTTTCATAGCTCAAGTAACTCACCATAGTTCAAGCTTAACATAACTCGAAATTTCAGAATATTAACTAGCACATGCATGATTAAAAATATCAAGTTCAAGTAATAAAATCTCACACTTAGAGTAGACAAGTGTATAAAATAGTTTAAGAAGAACTTGGGTCTTCTTGGTTGAAAGGAACCAAGAATCAAAACCCACATACCTGATTGTAGAAAAAGTTGAGAAGGAAAATAGACTCAAAATCTTGACCCTAAGCTTGAATGATCTAGAGAGATGTTGGAGAGTTCTTGAGGGATGAATTTTAGAGAGAGAGAGTAGAAGTGTAAAATGGCTGAAAAATGAGAGTGTTTACTTATAGGGGGCTTAGGAAGGGTGGGGAAAAGACCAAATTTTCGTTAGAATAAACCAATATTTCAAAAATGTCATTAATGAAACTGAGCAGAAAATGGTCCGTCTGAGGCATACGGACTGGTAAACGGTCCGTCTAGGCTCACATGGGCCATTTACAGGTCTGTGGCCTTAGACTTAGATTTTTCGGAGGCAATATTTTTTGGACTAAGTATTACCACACTGTCCAGTAAATGGATCGTCTAGTGTCACACAGACCGTTTACTGGACCATTGCCCCAGACTTAAAATTTTCAGAGGTAAGATATTTCGGACCAAGTGTCACCAAACGGTCCGGTTAACGGACCGTTTAAGGTCACACGGACCGTGCAAGGGTCCGTATGAAGGTACCAAGGAAGTACACACACTTAGAACACAATTTGGCAAGAAAATCGTGGGCTAAAGCAGCCTCACGGACCGTTTGATGCCACACGGCCCGTGTGGCTAGCCGTGTGGCTTTCCTGCACGAGCAGTCTGAACAAAAATGAGCATAATTTCTTGGTCCAAGCTCGGAATTAGATGAAACCAGGTGCATTAGAAAGCTAATTCAAAGAGCTTTAATTTGATATGTCATGGGCCACCCAGTTCATTTTGATCTAAGAGATATATTCACTCAAAGTTGACCCTTCTATCGGTACTTGAGAAGAGTTTAGCCAAGGGAATCCCTTGAGGTCGTTAAACAAATTTCTGGGTCCTTACACGAAAGTCGGTTATAGTGATCTGGGATTCCCATGTGGAAGGGCTCTCGACCCAACATAGTGCTTTCGTTGTTGGTGTTCTTTCTGTTCACTATGCATTTCACTGCTCCACCGAAAATTCCTAACCAAATGATGGTGAATTACTTCTATTTAACAGAATATTCAATTCGAAGATAAAATCACAAATCACAATAGCTTTGCGTAATTTGCATGAGGTTAATCATACTCTGGAAACTTTATGTAAGGCAGAGTTTGTTTTTTTTGGCCAAACAAAGGCTAAGAGAAAAAAGAACAGAGGTATGACTGGCATAATATCTATGACTTGATTGAAAAAAGCATAGGCCTAATGATATGAAAGGGATTAATCACTAGTCTCCTTTGAAATAGGTCTATGTTTTATCCAGGTTTGACCAGTGAATTAAACCAAGCAATAGAAACAAACGCTATCTCCTCTAATCTCTAACTATGTTGAGTTCAATCAAGCTAAGAAATAGTTGACCTCCTTACTTTTTTACCGCTCCTTCCCCTCACCCTCAAGTCACAACTTACATAATCTCAAATGTTATCAGTTCTGGTGCGTAGACCAAAAAATATTATGCAAGAAAAAGTTCCTAGATTCATGGAGATACAGAACAGCTAGCTGGTTCTCCCCAAAATGCGTTGAGGCACAGCAGTAGACTGGACATCTAGGGGTAAAACACTGTTTCGTGTGAGCAAGAGTAGTACCAAATCGAGGAAAACTCTGAATACTAGATTATATTAACTGAGAAAGAAATCCACCAGGGAAAAAATTACTTTAGATGCAAGACATAAAAGAGGAGTGAATGTTTTATTTTTTGCTATTTTTTCGTCTATGAATTATTAATCAACCCATTCGGCCGATGCTTATTCCCCAGATACCATCATTGCTTCTTCTCCGGAAAAAGAAGTTCACGACTTATGGGCCTTCTACCTCCACGTGACATTGCTCTGTCAGGCTTTCACCTATTGCGGAGAACTCCCCACTGTTGCCTCCCATAGGATTTTCGAGCACAAGTTTATCGGTAAAAAAATTTAATGAATTCAAGCAGAGTTTTCTCGAACGTATCAATCAGCTAGATCTTGAGTGACCGATCTGGCAGAACAACTCAAAGATAAAGAAGTATCGTTAATCTCTTCATGCTCATTCCAAGCTCGAAGTACCATTTGTACAAATAAGAATCCCCTTCATTACATGATTTCTTCTTCATATAGATAGATATAGGATATAAATGAAAGAATCTGGAGTGATTAATAAAGAAAATATTGCAGAATCAAAAGTGGCCCTAGTTTACGGTTAGATGAATGAGAGCATAAACCTAAAAAGATGAAAAAGACCCATTCAGGAAGAAAATACCATTGCGGTTTGTATTAAATCATGATGAAAAAATACATCAATGAGAAGTTAATTCGATAAAAACCAAAAATTTATAATAATAAACGAAAATCCCCTACATAATTAGTTACAAACGTCGGTCGAGATAGTGTTGGTCAACCAATTAATGTGGCTTGTGAGGTACAATAATTATTAGGAAATAATCGAGTTAGGGTTGTAGCTATGAGTGCTATAGGCGGTCTAACGAGAGGAATGGAAGTGATTGACAAATGAGCTCCTGTCCTTGGGTATTTTAGGAGAGTAATGAGGAAAAGTTTAATATACAACAATAGCATAAAACAAGCTCTTGAGAGATACTGATCTGAAGAATTCAATTACAAATATCAAGAAAGAGAAAGCATAATCTTAAGTTGAAATTAGTAAATATATATCATTTTATTTACATTACCTCAACCAAATTGAAACCCTAATGATGAGAAGGAGAGTTTACATTACCTCAATCAAATTGAAATCCTAAGTAAGAAAAAAACTTACAGTACCTTAACTAACTTGAAACCCTAACGAAGAAAAGAGCTTTTCCTGAGAGATGTTGATGTTCTTTTGCCTGAGAGCTCTGCAAGAGAGCTTTTCCGATCAAAAGAGCTTTTCCCAGAGAGCTTTTTTGATTCAAGGAACTTTTCCCAGAGAGCTTCACCCAGAGAACTTCACCCAAGCTTCTATTCTTTGATGTTGAAGAAAAGGGTTTTCTAAAAAAAGAGCAAGCTGCTGAAAAAAATTTCTAAAGCTTCGCGCGTTACAATATTAGTGGAGGGAAATATATTTTTGGGGACAAAATTATAGTTACAATATTTTTCCCGCATTTAATTAAAGAAGAATATAAATATGGTTGATTGTTATAGCCATCATTTAAATATATGTTTTAATTTTTTTAAAAAAAATTCGACTACAACAAGCGAAAAATTGGCCAATTATTTTATTGATTTTATTCCAAAAATGTTGACTTCAGTAGTCAAAAATTGGTTGGTAATTTTTTTAAAAAAATTATAATGACATAAAATATAATATACCGATGACAATAGTCGACACATTAGTCAAACTTCGGACTACATATTTGTAGTCAGCGATTGTAATCAGAAAATAATTTACTTCTAGTAGTAAGATAGGTCCTTCTTTGCACTGTGTCAAAGAGGAAAAGAAAAGATACCACAAGATACGAAATGAATAAAGCTCTTGGAGATTTGAACAACACAAAAGTAGGAAGACAATTCAATAATCACAAGTGAAGAAAAGAGTTGGTGTTAAGAAGGAGTTCTAGCAAATGAAGAACTCTACTATAGAAAGAAGTGGGACACACGAGGAGTACGACCTTGTGAAGAACTCTTCAGGATTTCGATTAAAAGGCAAAGAAGATCGAGAATACAACTAAAGAAAACAAAGTGCATAAAAGTAAAGTGTGATCTTATGAGGAGTCGAGTGAAGAAACAACTGAACAATCTGGTTCTTTGTTAGTCTTAGCTTAGGAGGTCTTTTATTTAGTTGAGTCTTATTGTACTATTCTAGTTCAGTGAGATATAAACTGAAGTAGGGGATAGTCTTCAAGTTGAGGGCAACTCGATGACTTGGGAACATAAACCTTGGGAGCTTTGCGTGAAGTTAGAAGTTCATTTGAAGTTTGTTGTTTCTTAGATTACTAGGAATTGTAATCTTTTGTAGAAGCTCATTTGATTTAGTGAAGTTGGGGTTAAATCCTGTAGTGGTTAGGTCGTGATTTTTTTCACCTTTATGAGCTGGGTGTTTTCCATGATAAAATTTTGTGTCTTGATTTGCTTTTACTTCTCTGAAACAAGTCTACAAACTTGATTCTTCATTAGGCAAATGCATAGGTCGTGCAAATCTATCCGATAGTGAATTAGTAATTAGTGTTTCATTTATGTGTTATCAATTGTGTCTACCCCTTGATTTGTAGTGATTAGTGTAGTAATGTATTCTTGCATGCAAGTTAATAGTTTGGACAATGACAACCAATATCATAGTCATGTAACTTTATAGAGTTGTAATAGTGTATCTTTATATATAATCAGTTACTTTTCACTTTTCAGTTATTGATTTTGGTTGCTTTTTCCCACAGAGCTACTTTGCTTGGTGATAGAGTGGAATGGATATGTATTTATTGGTATAGTAATGTATTCTTGAATGCAACTTAATAGTTTGGACAATGAAAACCAATATTATAGTAATGCAACTTTATAGAGTTGTAGTAGTGTATCGTTATACGTAATCAATTACTTTTCATTTTTCAGTTATTGATTTTGATTGTTTTTTCCGCAGAGCTACTTTGTTTGGCAGTAGAGTGGAATGGATATGTAGTGACTTGTGTAATAGTGAATCCTTTTATGTAATTTAATAGTTTGGAGATCGAGAACTAATATAGTGTTGTACTCATGTAATAGTGTATTCTTGTATGTAATCAATTACTTTTTTTTTTCAAGAAAATTTAATAAATAACATATGTAAGAGTATATATTAAGACTTATAAATATACTATCTTATAATTACTAGGAATAAATATTTAATTATGGGTTTTGAAAGATTTAAAATAAATTATATAAGATTTAATTTTATTTATTTTATCTTATGGTAATTATCGTATTTATGAGGAAGAATGATCACGTGTCTAATTTTCTTTTCTTTTTGAGATAATTAATAATTAATGCAAGCACTATGTTTTTCTCTCTCTTCAACTTACATTCTTATGGTGAGTGTAATTTTTTTTTTTTAATTATCATAATTAGGCTTAATTGGAGGAAGATGAGAATAGTTATTATAGATAAGGAGGCTAAAATTTAGAAAAAGAGGGCTTTGTTTTGCTTTTTTGTTTTTAGATAGTTAATAATTAATATAAGTGTTATATTTTCTCTCTCTTCAATTTATATTTCTTATCTATGTTGAGTGAATTTCTTTTTGTCATGGCTTAATTCAAGCAAGATAGTTATTAAGGATATCTATTAAGTGAACTTAAATTTAGGAACACATTAATGTGCAAAACTTTTTCATTTATCTTTGATTATATTTAATTTTTAAAAAGAAAAACAAAATTTTATCATTCTCTTTCTAAATATTCTTCATCTTAGACAATCTCTCCCAATAAATTTGGTATTTAATAAGTAATTTTAATCATGATTTGTTCAATTCTGTATATATATTTTTAGTATAATATTTGCATATCATCTGAGTAAATAAACTTATACCATTTAAATTCAATTACATACTGAATTTATAAACAATTATATTAGTAGAAATTTAATACGAAATTTGCATTTTCTATTCATATTAGTTATTCATTAAAATTTTATTATATACAAAGTCAGTACAGATTATACACACAAAATATTATTAATATGAATATGGTACGCAATTTGTATTTATTTTATATCCACATTAGTTATACATTGAAATTCTAGTTTTATATCAATTGCATACACAATATAAATTCGTTTAAATTTTGTTAAATGTGCTATTGAAATTCAGTCACATAACAACTATGTACACAAATTCATGGTTAATCTTTTGAATGAATTTGACAACAGTTTTGATTGTTTGGTATTTTGATTAAAATATCAAATAAAGTAGTATCTTGATGCCAAAAAAATAAAATTTCAAAAAAAGGTGGAATAGAGAAGATAGTGAAGGCGCTGCAAACAAAAAAAAGTTCTTTCAGATTAATTGAAAAAAGGAAAATGAAATCAAACTGATTAGGAGTAAATTAAGGAATGCAAACATCACGTCAGTTATAGACTCCTAAATTTGTGGTAACTATAAATTGTCATTAATTATTTTATTTTTTTCATTTTTTTTATTTTCTAAATATTGAAAATGTTATATCCCGTTAACGTTTTCATGTTAGAATTTGAAAGATAAACAATCATGTTAGGATTAGTAATAAGGTATGATATTTATTAAATTTTCTCTTTGCAGTGATTAGTTTTGATATTGTTTTCCCCAAAGTTAGCTTAGGAATATTAAAAAAGGTCTATAACACTGACGATTTTGATTGAAAAATTTCACAAAGATCACGCTGAAAATTTAATTTTAATAAAAACTGATTCAATATTAAAAAATTCATTTATGACCTAAAAAAGGGTCATGATATTCAAATCGAAATTGCAAAAATCAAGCTGAATCGAATTTATTACAATTCAATTTCGGTTCATATTTATCTCAAACCGAATTAAAGTTTGTGAATCAAATTGAACCAGCCGAATGTCTAGTCCTAATTCTTTGATTATGGATATCATGATGACCTCGATGACCCGCATAACATTTAGTGATTGTAGATATCATGATGACCTCGATCACCTACATAGTATTCTGTGATTATGGATATTATGGTGGATTCGATAGTCCGCATAGCATACTATGATTATAGAGAGCATCGTGATCTTGTCGGCTCGGATAGAAACTTATATTTTTTTGTAAAGTGTTGGGTTGGCTTAATCATTATTGCTACAAGAATCTCTTATTGTGTCCATGTCGTGTTAGGGCTTCTGATAAGACGAGATATACTTGTATGTATTTGTTGAGTAGCTGGCATGTGTCAATAGCGTGAATGTCTAGCTAACATGGTTGGCTCAGGGTCAAGGATGGCACCAAATGTCTCTCGAGGTTGGGGCATGACGACACGAAATGGCTACAACCAGCTTTAACATGTTTTAAGTAAGCTTTGGTAGCAAATCATCATATTCTTCTAGTATTATTGCACAAATCAAAACAATTATATTACTCAGAAAGCTTATACTGTATTCATTTTCATTGGCATTCTATAAGAGAATTTTTCAATAGAAATTTTGGAGAGACTTTCATGTTTGCATGGCTCCCCATGAAGATGCGTGATGGGCTTGATCAGTTATGATGAGGATAGTTCTGTAGTGCGGTATTGTGTTCTGTAGAGGCAAAACAACCTTCGGAGAGGTTGTCCAGTGGTCATGGTAGCCGTTATGCAGGGAATATGTTGGCAAATTAGAAAAAAGACAACACACATCCGTGAAGAGTACAATCTTCCTAAATCCTGGCCCAAAGATTGGCATTACTTCCTGAATTTAGTTACATTAATCATATCCTCATTATCTGTCAATAGAGAGTGATCCAATGTTACTAGGCTCCTCAAGTCCTAAAGACAAAATCTGTCATCAAACTAAGCCATTATTTAAACTAATTCATCAAAATAATACATTTATTTGAAATTTTACTAAGCTAGTATAAACATATATCTCGGTAACATTTTAGCCTATTTTTATTGAAAAATTCTAATGGCAAAAACTGACGGTCTTAAATAAATAAATATTATTGTGAGTAATGTTTTAAGAGTAAAATGTATTTTCGAGTAAAGTTTTACAATGCGTTACTCACAAGTACGTTTTATGGTTAGAACGTTAGTGTGAGTAATGTTCATTAAGAATCCAATCACGGGCCCTGCAAATGTAGGAATTGAAATCCTGCAAAGTAGGTGAATCAAATCCTTAGCTAAAAACTTTACTCTCAGTAACGTTTTAGCTTTAAAATGTGACTACCAGTTACGACACTCTATTAAAGTGATATTCCTCTATTTTTCAAACTGATCGCATACGATTATAAAATGAATCTTGTTGGAAGGATTGTTCTGCATATTCCAACAATATTCGGTAAAGTTTTTACTTGTATGGCCCATTATTGAATATTATTCAAAAAACTTCATCAGATATGAATTAAAAAAGTCAAGTTAATATATCATATGATGTTATGTTTTTACTGTAACTCTAAATTTATCTTTTTGATTTATTAATTATAAGAGAAATGTCTTATTTTTATGTCAAGACAACAATGACAAACTTTGAACATCATGTGATGGTTGCTTTGTATTGGGATAGTGAAATAATTACTGAAGTGAACGGATTTAGGTATTCTGAATGTGCTAGAACGATTATTAGCATATCTACCGCAACTAACTTTGTTGAATTGGTTGTGTTAGTTGCATGAGAAAATGGGAACAAATAGTGAAAATATTCAAATGGATGCTTCTGAAAATATCCATGTTCAATTCAAAGCAACAATATAAGATTTATTGAATTTAAAATTGAGAATGCCCAATCTTTGTGATAGTTTTTTTTCATACCTCAAAAATTTGCGAATAAAATTGATATAAATGTTTTGGAGATGTATGTAAAGACCAAGAAATTAAATCAAAATGATGTATTTCAAATTGGCGGTCAACATGGTTATCACATGAATCTATTGGCTCAAAATTATGAATTTGCCACAGTTAGTCAACCTCATTATGTAGAAACGTTTGCTCAATCATCATTCTAGAGATTGTCGATGCATGACCATCGATCATTTGATGAAGGCTCAAGTAGCCAAATGCATATCAATAATAGCCACAGAGAATATGAGTTATCGAAGGTAAAATAAGAACTTTATATTTTATTAAATTTTAGTGTAATAATTTAATAAGATAAATTTTTATTGTCAGTATACATAAATTCTATCCTTTTAGACTACAAATTGTCACTTCTAAAAAAAGTTCTATATTCCATTATCTTGCTAAAATTTAAAATTAATATTTTTTTCACAATGATAATGTGACCAACGTTGATCTATATAATGATGTAAATTCTAAAATTAGTGATGAAAGATCAGAAGAAGATGAACCTTCAGAAGATGATTGATGTCACTCAACCCAACTACTCCAAGGAAGAAGGGGCGGTCGTCATTAGCATAATAACCCAACTTTAGAGGTTGGGGTCGATCCCACAGAAAATTGTTGTTCAAGGCAGAAGTGACTCATTAAACCAAGTAATTTTAGGATCGAGGGGGTTTCAATATTCAAAATAAGAGTCAGCTAAATGAGTTCTAATTAACAAATTAATTAAATTAAGGGGAGATGTTAGGGATGTGCAAATATGGGAATCAATCTATAAGCTAGGTCTAGATACTTGACTACATAAGTTGATATTGAGTGAATAGGCTAGGTTGCTTGTAACCCATATTAGCTATATTATAAGGGTGTTTCGCATGAATCAACTAAGAAATCATACGTGGATCGTCGAGCACACATTTGGCCTAAGAAGTCTCAGCAAAACCCCTGATACCTTGGCCATTGAATACATGATTTTGCACTTCAACTGAAACCCTAAGAGCTTTCCAACAATTATATCCATTCCACACTCCAATAGTACGGGCTAAGGCAACAATCAAAGATCTAAAGTAAAACCCTAAGTTTGCAACCTTGAAATTATAGATTAAATAGAAATGGATATAAATTCACTTAAATCAACCACAAATAAGTCAAGATATGAAAGACCCTATATTAATAGCATATCCCCAGCATGGGGGTCTTAGTCACACATGCTAGAAATTAAAGAATTGATACCATACATAGCAACAGAAGTCCTGGGTAACAAGATTGAGTACAAATTAGTTGATTATCACCAATCAATCTTCTCCAATTTGATGCCCAAAAGCTTCAAAATCCTAACTCCCGTTATACTCTTAGAGGAAAGTTCTATGTACTATTACTACAGACTAATTGTTCTGATATGGTATGAGTAGATGATGTACAATATCCTTTTTAAAATTGCTTATATACTCCATGCAAATGGTGAAAGTTTGTGCTGCAAAATGTTGTTCGACGGTCAAGGCCGACCATTGCCGAGCACTCAAGGGATGCGCCGAATATGCACTTGACTGATTTCTTGTGCATCTTTATAAGGCTTCCTCTTCTGAAATATTAGGCAATGACTCTTAGCTCTGCTGATTCAATTCGGTGATGCACCGAATATCCATCGGATCGCCTTCCTGTCAGTGTTTTGGGGCTTTGGGTGCTGCAACTTTAGGCGATCACTTGTACGATTTGGTGGTGCGCCGAGTATGGTTTGTGATATCGAATCTGACTGCCTTCTTGACTTGACCTGGATCCTTGGTTGCTACAATGATATGTGATCTCCATGAGTGTTTAGCAGATCACCGAGAATGTTGGTGACATTGCTTTTCACCGCCTTCTCACACTTTTGCTCACTTTCCAAGATTTCACCAAGTCTTGTTCATTTGTGCACTTTTAACTCCATTTTCTGTCATAGCACATGCATATTTGTTTGATTTTGGAATTAATAGCACACTAACGGTTGCGTTCTATCCCCAAAATGTGTCCGAAATATGGACTCATGAACACCCCCAACTTAAGGCTTTGCTTGCCCTCAAGCAAATCAAACATCAATCTGTCCAATTTAGAGTTTCCAGATACAGCCATAGGGAGAAACACATATATCTTCACCTTCTTCATCTCTTCTCGATCTTTTACAAACAACTTACGTGACTTTGAAGCCTCGAGAGATGACTAGAGTAATCAAAATATAGCTATGCTCATAATTGCTCATGTAGTTGCTTAACATTGCCTGAAATCATCGCCAATTGCCCTCACGCCAAAGAAGATCCTGAACACTCAAGATTATAACATTGCTTTCTGAGGATCTTTTCAACTCTCACTCTCCCAAATGAGAAATGGCATGTAAGCTTCAACTCATAGGATTGCCCTTATTATCAATTGGAGTTTACTTGAATTTCTTCTGCATTAGGATCCTAAAGGACTTTGCTAGGACTGTAATATAGTGCAAAGGTCAGTTAGGATAGCATATGGTCAATAGTGGCTCATCCTTCCTTAAACTCTACATGTTCTTTTTAGGCATAAGGGTTCTTTTGCTTCCTTTTTCATTCATCTCAATTTTTTATATCTCTTTTGCTTTTGATTCATCATCCTGAGTGTCTCCCTTTGTTTTTCTTTTTTTACAACAAGACTTCTCTCTTTTTTTGGAGGGTCCTTAATTTTTCAACGTTCTTTCTCACTTTTTCTCTTCATTCCTCTCTAGGACTTCTCGATATTCTTGTTCCTATTTTTCTGATTCTTTCATGGAAGACACTTCCTTCTTTCTACTAACACCCCCAACTTAGCCTTTGGCCACTACTCCACATTTAAAGCTCAAGGAGGGATTAATAAGAAATAAGAAGGAATTGTCTTTCACAAACACGAGTCAAGGTTACCAAGTTTCCAAAGAAGGGATCAAGGCTCAAAAGGGCTTCACTAAGGATTCATTTCACTGTAAATGGATGTCACTATGGTAAACTTGGACTAATGTAATCAAAGATGGCCTAAGGTTCTCTCCTAATCTAGTTTTAACAAATTTACTCCTCAAAACAAACTAGACAAGTTCTAGATGTTGCAATACAAGCATTTCAATCAAGATAACTAATCCCACACTAGCGAAATGACTTTGCATTCAAATAATGGAAACACACTTGCAATTTTTTCGATCATCGCATATTCAAGTTCAATTGCTCACATGGTCAACTAAAAATTCCTCAAATTCATTCAGGGATTGATTTATAAAGAGAGGACTAATTAGTCAAGACATGCTCTTCGTCCATGGCACCATCCGAATCAAAGATATGAAATATTAATGCTCGGATTACTAAGGACTAGAGACACGATGTTACATTCGCACGCTTGTCATCTATGCACAGGGTTTGCCAAAAATTTGATTCAAGGACATCATTTGCAATCATTCATCCATTCAACAAGAAAAAGAACAAGAAAAACAAAAAAAAACAAAATTAAACATTACACTTATTACAACCCAAATTAAAATTTATTTACAACCCAAAAAGTTAAAATTTGTCTAAATATCCATCAAAGCATCAATATTAAACCAAAATACCATTGTCTTATCCAAAATAAAAACATAAATCATCCATAAGATAGGGAATTCCTCAAGCTCACCACCTCATAAAAAATAGTCATTGCCCTCAATGTACCAGGGACAATGTATAGTAAGCATAAGAGAAAGTAGTGAGTATGAGAATCCCCCTATCATGTCAATCCTGATGTTGTGGTGGTGGACCTGTAGAAGTGGTCATAGGAGAATCAATGCCCTCATTTACCGGTGTGCTCTCTAGATCAATGTCAGGCCTAGCAAGCTCAGGTTCACTCACACCGGACGTACGAATCATGGACTGATCTAGAATAGATGTTGCTTTCATCGCTTCCACAATCTCGTTCTCCACCCCTTCTAACTCCTCTTGATCCTTTTGGATCTGCTCTACTCCCAATGTTTCCACATTAGTCTCCAGGGTGCTCACCTCCTGGTTCTCTTCATCATCATCACTCGGAACATCTATAGTTAGCACCTTATCTGGAATTGCAGCCACATCCATCTTAAGTGGTGGATCTTCTAGCCCATCAAAGAATGTGTTCAAATTCAGTGGATCAGAGGGATGCCACCTTCTTCTTTAATACATCAAGATCAGCTTTCAAAACCGATGTGTTTGCATTGCCACCACTTGTTTTCTCAACTGCTATCACTCTATCCTTTAAGCTGGCTAACTCCTCCTCTGGTCATCAATCATAGACTCGAGCCTGTCCATCCTGAACATGTGAGCCTCCATCAACTCACATTGTTTTTCCTCAGCCTTAACATATGGCCTTAAAGCCTTGGCTATGGCTACCTCTACTAACTTGGGGACAGATGACTCAACCATTATGGCTTGAAGATCAGCTACTTTGGCGAGCTAGCCAAATACAAGGATAATGGCCTTGGTGAGTTGGGGTTGGTTATTTATGGCCTCTGTCTCTATGGATGGAGTAGGAGCAGAAGAGGAGGGTAAAGTAGGAGAGGGAGGAGATATACATGCCTTAATGCCCAGCTCTTCAGTGCCGGACTCGAGGGCCTCAACATTAATCATTGGTATTTTGTCATCCAGTTTCTTCCTAGTCCAGTCCTTCTCATCCCTCAGGAACTCAGCCTCAACCCACCAAATATCAGTGGATGCCGATGGAGTCAACTCTATATCAATCTTTTTGTTCCTCAGAACTCCGGCTTGCTTGCATAAAGTTGTAATGAGACTTGGAAATGGCAAAGAAGTATGCTTTTGTTTTGCCCTAGAGAGGATCATTGAAGCAATGATTGATCCAAGATTCAACTCCTTTTGATCCATGATGCAACCAACTAACACAACCTTGGCATGGCGAAGTGCAGACTCATTCTAAGACGACGTCAACTTGTTGCTAATGAATCCAAACCAAAACAACACTGGTATGTTTAGCTCTTTCTTCGCTAAAAGTGCTCCCTCCTTCAACCACGAGGGAGCTGGAATTCTAATTAGCGGGGCTAACCATGCTTTGATATCTTCACAAGTTTGGAGATACATTAGATCTTTTAAGTAGCTCCAACTCTTGAATGTGCAACCCAATATATCATTAATCTCAGTCTCTCCACACAGAACTTGTACACCCCGAACCTCTACAACATCAAGAGGTTTTGACACAATTGGCACCCCACTTCTGCTCTTGGGAATGACTTGGCCATAGGCTTTATAGAATTCACGCACAAGACTAGGCACATATGGGTCCAGAGGTCTTGTAAAGCTCTAAAAACTGTGGAATTTAAGTACTTCCTTAAATTTTAGGTACCGATCAATCAATCCATTGGTTGACAACTATTTTTCCTCCAGGATTGTCCTATGGCCTTCAACCATGAGTCTATTTAGGAACTTTGGGGTTATGGTTTTTTGAGTTTTCTGTGAGGACTGTGAGATGGAGTCATGTAGGGCCTTGGTTCTAGACTCGCTCTTGTGCCTCTTCAGGCTAGACTCTGCTGGCAATGTTGAGGGTCTCATGGACTTGACTAGAACGTACTTTTGTTTGACCATTCTGCACAACATACTCCAACATTCTTATGAAAAGCATTGATAAAACAATAAAGTACAAGAATTGATCATATGAGGAACATTCTGAGTGGACAAGTCAATTAGGCCGTAGATCATGCTCGGTGAATCGCCAAACCAATTTGGCAGTCAAAAACACCTTTTCCTTTTTGCATAGATTTTAGACTTAAAGACACTGCTACTTTCGGTGATACTCATGCGCATCTAGTGACACGCCAAATTGATTTGGCAATGAAAAAGGATCATCGCCAAAAGTTGCAACAATCTCTCAGAATAGACAATTAAGGTGGTGCATGTGACAATTGGGCGCATCGCCGAGTGCACTTAGGTGGTCAAAATGACCATTGCATGCAGCGAGTTGTATGGCCCTTCAGCCATTCACTCATACTTCAACAATTTCACAGATCACATGGATGAAACCATATACTAACCCACCACAACACATCAATGCATGCTCAACTATTGATTATCACTATCACATGGTCTTCATGGCTATACACTCAATCAAATGACGACTTACCCTTAAGAATAACATTACACAATCTATCATAGGGCAAGTTCAATCACTTAAAGGAGATCGAGGGTTACTCGGACTTCACCCTTAGCCCATAGAAACAATCAATCCAACAAGCAAGCATTTTTCAAGAACACATACATATGATTATGGCATCTTCTCAATTGAACACATTCAAGCATGACAACAAGTACAAAATTGAGACAATACCTACAAACAATCCATCATTGAGCAAGAAACCCTTCATCCATGAGCCTAACCAAACTCACATATACTTCCAATTTTGACATTCATTAAAGGATTCCAAAACTCAGAATAAATCATTCATTCATGCAACATAGGGTTTCAGAATAACTCTAACGATCTACCCACTCACATTTTAACAAGATTTTCAAACCTCAAAGCATGATTATCACATTACAAACCTTGATCAATTTCATAAGCAATGGACTTCATCAAAAGAACTAAAAAGAGGGCCAAAACATACCTTTTTAATGGTGAGACACAATGAAATCTTCAATGTGCTTTTCGATGAATATCTTCAACCTTTTTTGTGAAATTTTTCCAAAGTAAAACAGAGAGAGGGGTTTTGGGGTGCAAGGGAAGTGAAAAGGAGGGAAGATGGAAAGTGAAAGGGCCAAGGAATTTTAAAAGCCTTAAGTAGGCCAGTGAGCACGCGTGCTCAATGATGCCAAACAACACCGCCTAGCACATTTGGAGCTGCACGAAGTGTGCTAGGTACAACTTATTTTTTTAGCATACATACCTTTCCCTCTGCCTTGAAGTGCGGTAGCATTGACCATAGACAAATGGTTTCGGTGATTTGTCGATTTAACACTTTGTTCACCAAATCTGATAGCACCTCAAAAGTCACCACTCGACTCGAAAGGCGGTCGAATTGATGGTCATCTTTTTGACTCGGCAATACGATTAGTAGACACACTTGGTTGCCCATATCAACTCTCCACTCCATTTCTCTTCTTCAATTCTACACAATTCCACACCCATTATTCAAACTAGAAAGCAGTAAAATACTCATATTGGATTACCCCCAAACCTTAGTTAATGTCGTGGCACGAACTCATTTCTCTACACTTCAAGTTACCGTCGATTGTCCCATTGATATGCTATCAAAATACAACATTTTTTATGCTTAAAACTTAGAATTATCTGTGTTCTCAATGCTATGTTAGTTGGTTTTATGTGGTTTTGTGTTACATTTGCAGGATTTCAGGTTAGACTTGATTTTTGGGAAAACAAATTAGAAGTTGCTGATTTGTATGCGATATGAGACTCTTTACAGGATTTAGAAACTCTACAGGTCGTGAAGTGGGTTTCGTGGAAGATTCCAGGCAGAATTTCTGAAGATGGTTCTACGAACATGCAGATGAGTCGTAGATTGATGTATGAGTCGTAGACCTTGGTTCGTTCCCTGAGAATCAAAGATTGGGACTTTCTAAAGATTCATCAGAACAAACCCCTTTACAGGTAGTAAAACACTTTACGGATCGTAGAGGGGGTGTCATAGACTAGAAGCGCAGTTTCGCAGCAGCTCTGTACGAGACCCTGGTTACGGGCCATAAAATGCAATATGGCTCGTAAACCCTTTCTTGAGGTATGCCGACCCAATTATCCTAACGTGTTTAGGACTTGTCTTTTAAATATTATAAATAGGTTTTTAGGTTATTTTTCAGAAGTTTTCGCATAGTTCACAAAAACTCGGTAAATAGAGAGAGAAAATAGTGCGATTACATTGGAGAGTTTGTTAGATCACTTGTACTTTGATTTCATCTTTAATCTGGTGACTCTCTTTGAAGTTAGATTTGTTTGTTCTTGATTCAATTATGTAAGTGATCTATTATGTTATTCCAATTAATAAATTTTACATTTGTACAAATTATGAGTAGTTAAATCCACAATTAGGGCTGTGGGAACTATGAAGAACTAACGAAGTAAAACCAGATAATTCATAATTCTTGAAAAGCATGCATAAATGTATTAATAAACTTTCTTCGCTTAGCATGTTTTCTAGTGGTGGCCAACATTAGAACCCGCCTAGTGTTACGACTATACCAAGGCCGTAATGAATAGGAAAAAAGATTAATTAACAGGATTCGATTGACGTGTTCTTGTCTAATCAACAAAACTCGGCGAAAGGGAGGTTGTACTGGGATTAATGGGTAAGGATTAGTAATGCACACTATGGAGATAGGCCAAGTCGTATAGTGAAATTCGCCTCTCACCTTTGACCAAAGGATTGGTGAACTTAATTTACCGTCCTGCATGCTACACACTAGTAGAGAATTAGGTTATCCGGTGATACTAAGTTAGGGAATTATGGGGAACACAATATCCTAGTTTCTATCCATATTAATTTCACTCTTATATTAGTTAAGTTTATTTTCCATTGGTTATTGCAAATGCCACCCCTCTTTTGGGAAGTAAGTCGGTTAACTATTCAAATTGCAGTCATTGAATGTCTATGTATTCCCTTAGGTTCGACGCAATCTTTGTTAGGTTCTATTTCTTGGAAATGACCACTTTATCCTCTAAAAGGAGGTGTAACATGGGAGACATCAAGTTTGGCACCATTTTCGGGGAAAACGGCTAGACTTCACAAAGTTATTTGGGTGTTAATCCCTATATCCCACATTTTATGTTTTTTTGGTTATTTTTGTTCTTTTTTGGAGTGTAAGTGTAGTGTATGCCCAACACACAAAGTCGAGGCAATCCTTGACTCCATTTGACCCAGAGATCTAGAGACATTGAGGAGAATGACCTAAGATAATGCCAACAATGCACCCAATGCAGCTCTGAATAGGAACGAGAATGAGAATGCTGATCATATGAACCCACCACTTCTTGAGGACATTGCTACACAACCTCAGGACTTTAATGCCAATGCCTACTAGTGGAATCAATATAGGCTTAATCCTATGGCCATTGAGGTGACTAGAGCTATTGTGTTGTCACCACTACCGACAGACACAAAGTTCGTAGTATTTAGTGGGTTGTTTTAGATGCTGCAGAACCGTAGGCTATTTGTAGGCTTACCATTGGGGGTCCACATAGCCATCTATACAATATTACATTCATCTGCAAGAGTGTGATGGAAACACAAAATTTGTCTATAGATGTTGTGGGGCATCGTGTTTTCCCATTATCTCTTACGGGCAATGCAGTGTTATGGCTATCTGAGCTCGTGTAGAGTTCGATGACCAGTTGGGATAAATTGCAGAGGGACTTTCTGGAGAGGTACTTCCCCAGATCGAAGAAGCTCAAGTTGAAGAATCAAATCAATAACTTTGAGCAACTTCCTAATGATTCGATCAGTATTGCTTGGGAGCGGTTCACCAAATACTTGAAGAGTGTCCCAGACAACAAGATAGTTGATGATGCCTTGGTGGAGATCTTCTACTGTGCCCTTGATGAGAATAGTCAGACTTGGGCTGACACTATTATGGGGGTATGTTCTTAGATCAGCCATTTGCAAGAATAGTAGAACAAATGGAGAGAGTGGTCAAGACTAATTGTGCATGGGGACGAGAGACAAAGCATCTACAAAAATTTTATGTGTTGTCAGTGTTGGTTTGGAGCAAGCAAAGATCAACAAAGAAAGTATGCAAGATCTTTTCCGAATTAACGTAGGTATGGAGCTAATGATGAAGCAAAACCAAGAGATAGTCAATATAATGGTTCATCAACCACCACGTGCACCCATGTATGATGAGTCTTACTATGAGGAGGATACCTGTTTTCTAGTTGATCACACCGGGGGTTCCCGGAATAACACCCATGGGTCCAATCAAGACTATTGGCACCAAGGTTAGGGAAATTAAGGTCGGAACTTCAATAGATATGGAGCTTTTAGGTACAACCGTAGAGGATATTTTGATTAGAATAGGGGCCAAGAGAGAAATGTAGACTGGGCTCAAAGAGACGATTTCAGAAATGGTCCCTATAGGCCACATAACCGTGACGCTTATGCAAGTAGCTCGATGATTGAGGAGATGTTTGATCGCCTGTTAGAGAAAGATGAGACACACAATGAGACTCTGAGGGGAATGGAATTTGAGATTTCAAGGATCAAGTAGAAAATAGAGTGTCATTTTGTGGCTATCCAACAACTTAAGCAAATAGTTTGGTCAAGTGTCGACTCAACTCAATCAGTGTCATTAGGTACACTGCCTAGCAACACAATCCAGAACCCTAAAAATGAAGGGTAGTGTATAAAGGTTACTACTCGGGGTGGCAAGAGCACCATTGATCCTCCTATGCCAATTGATGAGGATGATGTTCTAAAGGAGACACTACAACATTTTTGGCTTTTAAGTACCCTGACTAAGTGTGGCCTAAACTATAAAAAAGTGTTGTCTTTGATCAAAGGCAACACTTTTTGGCTTTAGGCAACACTTTTGCAGGGGTGGCCTAAAGAAGCGTTACCTTTGACTTTAAGCAACACTTTGTAGGTGTTGCCTCAATAGCTACACTTTAAAAGCATTGCCCATGGGGAGCAAAAGCAACGTTTTGTAATAGCTATATAACAACACTTTTACTACATACTACTACATTTTTAAGTGTTGCCTCTTCATACTTATTGGCAACACTTTCGAAGTGTAGCCATTTATAACATCTCTAAAACAAACTTTAAAGTGTATCCTTTGCTGATATCCATGCCATAATTGACGTTCAATTTTGAAGTTTTGCAATATTGACTAAAAAAAATTTATATGCCAAAATTTTCTTATTGAATTTTTTTTATATATATACTAATCACACTACACATAATTTTGCTTACAAATAATTAAATGTATAGATATGCAATAAACTTCAAATAATAATGTCTTACAAATTTTTATAAGAGTCTTTTAAAGATGTGCATACTCGCAATGAATTCCACAAAATCAATTGTATTTAAACTCTAAAAATAGTGCAAAAACTCTTCCTGTTCATTTCAATAAATCAAATTGACTTGTGGCCGCCATTCAAATTTGATCTCTCGCATTTTCCTACACATTAAAAAAATAAAACAATTAGAGAGAAATCAAAACAAATAAAAGATAAAAAACAGCATTGTTGGAGCTTTGTTGAAACATCATTGTTGAAACAAATCAAAACAAAAAACGGCATTGTTGAAAAAAATGAAAGGTAGAAATGTTTATAGTTGAACCATACATCATTGCAGTAACATAAACAGCAACTGAAACATTTAGTAACATCATCGAGTTCTCTAGCCGTTTTGAGTTCTGAGCATCAGAATTCGATTCTGTCAAATCCATCAACTCCGAAATGCCGAATCTAGGCTAGGAGAACTTGCAGAACTGAATATGGCATTAAATTGGAGATTTTAGGTCCATAGTTGCATTTTTAGTTCTTTAAAGTTGAAAATTTCGAGTTCTCTAGCCGTTTTGAGTTCTGAGCGTCGAAATTCGATTCTGTCGAATCTATCAGCTCCAAAATGCTGAATCTAGGGTAGGAGAACTTGAAGAACTGAATATGGCATTAAATTGGAGATTTTAGGTCCATAGTTGCATTTTTAGTTCTTTAAAGTTGAAAATTTCGAGTTCTCTAGCCGTTTTGAGTTCTGAGCGTCGAAATTCGATTCTGTCGAATCCATCAGCTCCGAAATGCTGAATCTAGGCTAGAAAAATTTGCAGAACCGAATATGGCATTAAATTGGAGATTTTAGGTCCATAGTTGCATTTTTAGTTCTTAAAAGTTGAAAATTTCGAGTTCTCTAGCCGTTTTGAGTTTGGAATTCGATTCTGTCGAGTACATCAGCTCTGAAATGCTGAATCTAGGCTGGTAGAACTTGCAGAACTGAATATGGCATTAAATTGGAGATTTTAGGTCCATAGTTGCAGTTTTAGTTCTTTAAAGTTGAAAATTTCGAGTTCTCTGGACGTTTTGAGTTCTGAGCGTCAGAATGTGATTCTGTCGAATCCATCAGCTTCGAAATGCTGAATCTCAGCTAGGAGAACTTGCAAAACTGAATATGGCATTAAATTGGAGTATTAGGTCCATAATTGCATTTTTAGTTCTTTAAAGTTGAAAATTTCGAGTTCTCTAGCCGTTCTGAGTTCTGAGTGTCAGAATTCGATTTTGTCGAATCCATGAGCTCCGAAATGCTGAATCTAGGCTAGGATAACTTGTAGAACTGAATATGGCATTAAATAAGAGATTTTAGGTCCATAGTTGTAGTTTTAGTTCTTTAAAGTTGAAAATTTTGAGTTTTCTAGCCGTTTTGAGTTCTGAGCGTCGGAATTCGATTCTGTCAAATCCATCAGCTCCGAAATGCTGAATCTAGACTAGGAGAACTTGCAGAACTGAATATGGCATTAAATTGGAGATTTTAGGTCCATAGTTGCATTTTTAGTTCTTTAAACTTGAAAATTTCAAAATCTCTAGCTGTTTTGAGTTCTGAGCGTCGGAATTCGATTTTGTCAAATCCATCAACTCCGAAATGCTGAATCTCAGCTAGGAGAACTTGCAGAACTGAATATGGCATTAAATTGGAGATTTTAGGTCCATAGTTGCAGTTTTAGTTCTTTAAAGTTAAAAATTTCGAGTTTTCTAGCCGTTTTGAGTTTTGAGCATCGGAATTCAATTCTGTCGAATCCATCAGCTTCGAAATGCTGAATCTAGGCTAGGATAACTTGCAGAACGTAATATGGCATTAAATTGGAGATTTTTAGGTCCATAGTTGCACTTTTAGTTCTATAAAGTTGAAAATTTCGAATTCTCTAGCTGTTTTGAATTCTGAGTGTTGGAATTCGATTTCGTCGAATCCATCAGCTCCGAAATGTTGAATCTAGGCTAGGAGAACTTGCAGAACTTAATATGGCATTGAATTGGATATTTTAGGTCCATAGTTGCATTTTTAGTTCTTTAAAATTGAAAATTTCGAGTTCTCTAGCCGTTTTGAGTTCTGAGCATCGAAATTTGATTTTGTTGAATCCATCAGCTCCGAAATGTTGAATCTCGGCTAGTTGAACTTGCAGAATATGGCATTAAATTGGAGATTTTAGGTCCATAGTTGCATTTTTAGTTCAAATATACTCTAAGGTCCTTACCTTCAATAGAGGTGGAGCATAAGATAGACTACCTATTAAAGTTAGCCATCTCAGTTCCATTACATTGAGAGCAATCCTAAACTTTGCACCTATGAGGGGACTCATCTTAATAAAAAATCTAGGAAAGCAACAATTAGGGAGACTCTCCCTTTACAATAAACAAACTTTAAACTACCTAAACTTAGGAGCAACTCTTTAAGGAGGTTCTTTAATCCTTTTCAATTTCTTCCTTCTGAAACAAGACATTCCAATCTTGTCCAGATCAAACAAGGTTTTAGTGTCTTGGGGACGATCCCTTTTGGAAAAGAAAAGCTGAGATGAAGCACACATATGACTATATTTTGAAAATGAATCAGTAGTGAAATTGGCTTCCTTGTAAATGTGGTAACATCTAAAGTACTGAAATTGGTTTATGATGTGCCAAAATCTGGTTATTTGTTGTCTGACTAGCTAAGGTACCATGTTGTTGGATGTGATCCATTTAACTAAAAGTTCTGAGTCACTCTCTAGGATTTCCTGAGTGTAGCCTAGGTGCAAGCAGTAGGTTAGGCTAAACATTGCAGTTTCTATCTCAGCCACATTGTTAGTTCCTAACCCCATGGATTCATTTAATATTTGGTTCAAACCTTTGCCACTACACTAAGAAAAGGATCCCTTTCAACACCAGAAAATAGTAAAATATAGCAGCACCAAACAGTAAGAAAAGGATCCCTCCAATTTTTTACCGTGATATCCCCATTGAGTTTTCTAAGCCTAATATATTCATCTGAATACACAAATCAGACCAAAATCACAAGAAAATCAAAACCCACAAGCAAAATGTGTAACCCCACACAATGAACCCATATGCAATAATATTATCCCACTTTTAAAGATAGAAATTTCTACCTGGTAATCTCTTTTCCAGCAAAACCCAATTTCTACCTGGTAATCTCTTTTCCAGCAAAACCCTTTGTATGTGATCTGCCCTAGCAAAAAATACTAACATTATGAGAGATTTTCATCGCAAAAAAATACCAAAATTATGAGGGTGGTGAATAGCCATGAATGGGGCTTAAAAACATCAAAAGATCATGAAAAATTTAAGAGTTATTTAGAAACCTTTCTTCAATTTACTTTTCATTAAATCACTAATTTGTGTGTTGATTAAAGAAATACCTGTAAATTGTAGTGAAACTTGAGATTTTAGATTTGGGGCAAAAGCATTCTGATGAAACTTGAAGCAATGTTTCGATTTGGGGCAAAAACAGAGAGACAAGTATGAATATTCGATTTGAGCATACAGAGAGTGAAGCTTGAGCTTACAGAGTGTGAAGCCTGAGCAGATTCTCTTTTTAGTGGTACAAAACTGCCTGGCCAACCCTATCCACAAGAGACTCCGACCACCGGCAATGACTGTACCTCCATTCTGCGATAAGTTTTTTGGTGATGTAGGGTTTTAGTGCCTCTTCACCTCCTACATCTTCTACAAGTTAATCACATAACTTGGTAAGTTTTTGGTTAATTAAAAACCTTTAATTTGCATATGTTTGTATGATTGAATTGGAAATTATGTTGGGAATGTAGTTTAGACACGAAACCCATGCGTGAAATTTGGATTATGGTTATCCATGTGTGAATATTTGACTAAGTCTGGAATTGAGTATTGATACGCCCAAATTTACACTCCAAAAGGAATAGTAAAGCAGTCGTTGATAAAATATAGAACTCAACAAGAGTTGAGGTCGATCCTACAGGGAATGCGTGAGAATAAATCTATAGCACCCTTTTTCAGATGTAATTTCTATTCCCAAGATAAAAATGCATAAAGTAACTGGTTTTTTTATGTTTCAACTAAATTCCTAAAGTAAAGTAGCTAATGTGTACGATGACTACTAGATTTCCAACCGTTAATGAGAAGGTAGGGTTGTGTTCCACATGACGTCTAACACGATAACCAAATTTGTGCGGTAAACCCATTCATGATTGTATATACAAGAACAAACAAGTTATATAACACCTAGTTCACCTTCTGGTCCTTCCTATATGTATTTCACTCATCACCTTCCGACTCAGAATGTGTAATATTTTAACCTTTGTTCTAGATCTCAGAATACTATCACCTTTCAGTCTCAAGTACTTAGACTAGGTTAAAAACTCAGAATTTCCATTGTAAAATTCTTTTCCTAATTACTACATCCTTCCCGGGCATGTAGCAAATACAGGATTACCACTAACACGTTGACTCGTTAAGGAAGAAGTTAAAGCGAAGAATACTACACTGTATACAATGATCAATCCCAAGGGTTCACCCCCAAATTTGTTATCTTATTCATTTGTCATGGTTCCCACAATCCTAGTTATAGGTTTAGCTTAACATATTCAAAACAAATTGCCCACAACAATATAAAGGAATCATGATAAGGAACTTACTATTAATAATGTAATGAATCCACATGTTACAATCTCTAAATAGATGATTGAAATCCAAGAATTCAATGAAAAATAGTGTACAATAGTGTTCTTTTCGTGTTCTCTATCTCTAGTTGTCCAATACTAATGAAAATGGAATAAAAGTAATATAAATATATAAGGAAAAACCTAATCCAAATTAAAATAGGAAAATAGAGGTCAACATGGGTACGGGTCACTACACGGCCCGTGAAGATCCAAATGGATTGTGAAACGGTCCATGAGTCATTACTGCGCTACATCCCCACGTGGGTTGGCACGGCCCGTGTAGGAGTTCACGGACCTTGAAAAGGCTTATGATCCTTGCCTTAGTGAGTTACAAGCACGCCTTTTCGTCTTTCGGCATCACGGTTCGTGGCTGGTCACACGGCCCGTGACAGGCCCCGTCTCTCTCCACTTGTACGATATTTGTTATTTTCGACGGTGATTCTTCAACTTATGTCACTTTCATGATGAGGTCCATGTTTCGTCTCAATTCCCACGGCCAATGAAAGGGACCGTGCGAGTTGCCTTGTCTTCTGTGCTCCATCGGCCTTTTAACAAACCAAGTGTGGGGCTACGATGCACCACACGGTCGGTCTGGTGTTACACAGGTTATGTAGATGCCCGTGTTCCTCCACTTAGCTCCATTCTTGACATCTTTGCTCGGACCAGCACCATGTGGCCTCTCACGGTCTGTGTGTTGTTGCACGACCCATGAAAGGCTCCGTGTTGTGACCTTTTTTCTTTTTTCCTCAGTCATTTTCTTGAACTTTGCTCCTTACTCCATGCCTTCATCCTGTTCCTAAAAATAATAAAAGCACACACATCAAACTAATAGATTCGCTTGAGAACGTGCAAAAATCCTATATTTAAAGCATTACAAGAGTCGTATTTCCATGACTCATCAACACTCTTCACTTTCTTGATCTTTTTGTTGACAGTCACACCCCAGTTTTCTTTTCCTCTTATCGTTTAGCTCCTTTCGTCACTTATTTTTCTGCTTTTCCTATAGTAGCCACCCTCAACTTAAGCTTTTGGCCTAGGCTGAGGTTCATAATGTCTTTTTAAAGGATCAGGGCCAGCATAAGCCACCTTCAACTTAAGCATTTGGTAGAGGCTGAGGTTCACAATATCCTTGGAGAGACCAGGGCCAACGTAAAACTTCACAGACATATAGGGGAGGTGAGTTGAGTGATTACAAAGAAAAGACTCTATTCAGGCTCAACTTTTTGGTTCAAAAAGGGCAACTTCATTTGGTTGGTAAACTTTTAGGCTAAGTGACTGATCAACAAAAAGGGCCTAAGATCATATCCTAATTCAGTCATTCCATTGTTTTGGTGGGACTAACCAGGCTAGTTATAGCTTACGAGTGCACCGCCTGAAATTAAACAAATACGCTCACACATGCGCGACACATCTCCTACAATAATTAGCACTAATCAACCTAGTCATGCTTCATTCATCAATATACCAACCATAAAATGCATACCACGCTTTCCAGAAATCATAACAGTTGGTCAAGATGGGATGCATGCACCGACACACTTTTGGCAACATTTTAAACTTGAGGCATTTTACACAACTCAAAACATGGGTTACCCTAGACTACTATAAGCACATGTATTTACACAAACATCCTAACCTAAACATGCCAGTTCTACTAGATAATACACTTGAGAGAAAAGAAATCTGACAAGAAAAACTCTCAAGTGGCAGGATGCCCCACCCCCTCCAAAAAGACGGTGCAATATCCACACTGTACCATAGCTAGCAATAAAGAACAAAACAGGAACAGAACATACCTGGGATGCCCTAGGCGTCAGTCGAACCATCAGGATCAGATCCACCAGTAGGGTCCCTATCATCAAAAGTCGCACCCGGTGTAAAGGTGCTCCTGGAGGCTCCTATCATTGTTGCCTCTCGTGACAACCGCTCCTTTTCTTCTTGCTCTGTGGCTACTCGACGTTGGGCTCTTATAGCCTTGTGCAATGTCTTCTCCTCTACGATCTGCGGATCTTGTGGAGGGCTGCCGCATTGGCTGCGTCTCTTGCCTTTGTCCTTTCTCTAGGATTTTTCAGTAGGTGGCACCAGGGTAGCAGCTAGAGTTGACAGAACTCCCCATATGTCGTCTAAAATCGGAGCCACCAGGCTATTGAAAAGTGATATCCAAGACTTTGAAGGTGGGCCCGACGTAGTGCGGTTGTATTGAGTTGTCAGTTGGGCAATTTGGTTCTTCGTTTCGCTCACTATCTGCACAAGGTTTTTCATTTCTTCTCCAAAAATACTCCCAAACATATCATAGAAGTACCCCTCCAAAGTGTTGACATGATTCTACAAATTGTTGTTTCGCACCTAGACTGTGAATTCTTTCTGATTCCCCAATCCCAACTTGGACTTCCCCGTGTAAGGAGATTTATCCCAGATTAGATTCATTTTTTTTCGCCCGAGTTTTTCTTTGGTGACTGTAGCAGAGTAGAAGGAGATTCTTTCAATCGAGATTCACCCAAAAAAGTACAAATAGTAGCCCTCCACCCCCAAGGTATGGCTTATCGGCCCACATATGTAGGAAGGTGGCCTCTAGTTATCACACGCACTTGGTGCGCTTGACTTTCTTCCAAATTCAATTTTAGTCAAGAGTTCAAATGACACTATTTGGGGTATTCTAACTCAGCAACGACGTACTAGCTGTTAATACATAATTAACTAAATAAAAGTATTCCCTCTCTGATATCTAAGTTTTTTAGATGAGATGGTTCACAAAATTCACCATAGTAGAGAGGGTAGAGGTTCAGGATTCGAGGTAGGAGATCTAGCTAACGAAAAGTCTAGGCTGCAACTATTCAAGCATCTCAAAGTCTATCTTTAATGATTGCTATTTCATAAGCTTACTTTTCCATTATTTTGGATGTTCCTGCTCGTGCCTGGATAGAGAATGGGAAAGACTCCCCCTCTCCCCGTTCTACCATCCAAACAGGCCGGCCGTAAATAAGGGAAAAGTTTTTTTTTTTCAAATCTAAGTTTTACTCTCATTAGATCCTTCCATTTCGCTCGATACCAGAAAGATGGGGAGGAAAAGTTCTATCTAGTTGTGCGACAATCTCATATACAACTTAGGAAAATACTGGTCCACCATGCATGGAAGTAGTGGACAGGAATTCTACACTGGCCTAGACCTAGTTTCTCTTGGGAAACAGCGCCCGAACCATAATAAATGCTAGCAAAGATGGCTGGAGCTATGGATACTCTCTTTCCCTGCACCAAAAACCCCTCTATGATGGAAGTTTCCGATCGAATGACATTTTTGTGGTTGTTTGGAAGGACAAAACAGGGTAGAGCGGTAGCAAAGCTCAGGTGGTAATGCAAGTGCCTGGTGAGCGTAGTAGCCCCCTCGGGCATGCTCTTTGTACAAGCAAGCAAAGAGCTAGTGAGGGCCAGAATGGAAGTATGTAGTGTTGAATCTAATCTGAAGCTCTTTTGAACAAGCGAAGAATGAGGTGGGTGGATAAGCAGAAGGGGATCCCTATAGTTAAACTAACTGGCCGAGAAGGCTAGAGAGGTTCATGCTATGGTGAAGTGAAAGATCCTTAACTATAGTGGGAAGAAGACAGGTGGGAGCGAGCCTAGCGAGAGCAAAGCAAGCTCTAGTAGATAGCTAGGACTACTAAAATGGAAATCGTGTACAACAACAATCCTATATTTGATGTCGATTCATCCACACTTCCATTCCTTGTAGAGGAAGGCTAACTGCTTGCTGGTTGGGAGCTGTATGAGGGATAACATTCATGTACGGCTCCATAAGAAAGGCGGTGGATAGAAATTGCCTTGTTATACCTCACTCTCCTTTTCAATAGGGTCTTCTCTTTCTTTTTTGAGAGAGTATGCCAATATGATCTTAATGAAGTGTGGGGCTTTGCATTTGACATTCGTTAAGCTTCTTACTTCGGGAGCCTGCACCCCAACATTTTTGTGCAATAAACCCCTCTGACCGAAGATTGGTGGTACGTGGTCCTGTGGAGCTTTCGGAAAAGGGTAGCCTTGTATGTAAGCACAACAATGAACCGTGGCGAACCCTCAGATGCCTATCTAAGATTAAGGAGGGATCCTTAGTAGTGGTGACCCTTTCACTCTTCCACATACTGATACATGTATCGTATGCTCATACGAGAAAGTTGACTCCTAGGTCTGGAACCTGGAGGTTGCTTTGAGAAATCCTTTCTTTCTCATCACTCAGCGGTGCGGACACACCATCGCGGATTACAGGTGACAGTTATAAGAATGACGAGGAAGTTAACAGTACCCGATGACATTTACGGATGGATGTAGACACATTGGGTAGGGATAATCGTTTCAGGCGACCGTTCTCAAGAATGAAAAAGACTGAGTTGCGGGAAGCCCTATGAGTCACTGAAACAATGGAAAGAGTATCCTTTTTCTATTAATAGAATTAGCAAAAAATGGGCTTTGCTCCTCTTTACAATATGAAAGAAAGAAATAATGGTCAAAGTTTAGACCCCTCATAATAGTTCTACCTGTAGAAAGGATCATGAAAGAGGCGATCAAAATGGCACTCGAATCCATTTATGATCTCGAGTTTCCATACACATCACACTTCCGCCCGGGTCGAGGCTTCCATTTATGATTGTTAAGAGACTTATTTATGAAAGCCTGATAAGGCCTCAACCGATAGCCTTGCTTCGTTCTACGGCAGTTTTCAAGCTAGCACCCCTTTCAGCATATCATCTCGCTCGAATAAAAGAAAAGGTAGTTTTGATTATCCTGTTCTATATCGAAAATGAGCAGTTGATCC
This sequence comes from Solanum rostratum, assembly GCA_029948455.1. Lineage (NCBI taxonomy): Eukaryota > Viridiplantae > Streptophyta > Magnoliopsida > Solanales > Solanaceae > Solanum > Solanum rostratum. The sequence continues at coordinate 27,753,828 of CM057051.1, forward strand.
CATGAAAGCAACATTGGCTTTGTTGCAGGTTCAACTGGAATTGTATGAGGTGAGCTAAATTTCCTTTGTCCCCACCCCATATGCCTCCTCTGCTTATGCCACTGGTGATGAACTCACTATATACTTTCTTTAGATAACATATAGGAGCTTTGGTTCATCCATAGTTCCGTATGCCTCAGCCCACATAGCTCTTTGGACCAATTCTGGAATTCACTCTGTGAGTGGTTTTTCCTAGCAATGCATAGAACTTTTAGCAATGGGAGAAGGTGCAACTATTAAATACTCAACTATCTTATTGGCGTTGTTAGTTCTTAGCCCGCTTTCTTCGCCCATTAAAAAACGAACTCGACTGAAAGGAGAGCGAAAAACCACTACGTTAGACCTCAAAACTCTACCAAGCCCTTCCAAATGACCTAGAATATAGTCTACGTCACTCTTTCTTGGCTAGTCTAGTAGACTATATTCGCCCGTGGAGGTGAGTGGAGGATGGACTGAGGGCAAGCGAGATAAATAAAGCAGCTGACCCTATGTGTAAAACCTTGTCGCGAAGCTGGCAAGCAAGGGAGAAAGGCAAGCGAGGGATAGAGGCGAGCCTCGTTGATCGACTCTCACCCTGAAGTGAGCAAAGAAATTAGCCATATTCCGTGTTATGGTTTAAGAAGTCCTAAGCATTCTGTACCTTAGCCGTTGGGTCGATATTCAATGCCGACGACGTGGTGCGTGTGTGGGGAAGAGTGGCTTTAGCTACTGAATAGACAAGGATAGGGACATTTTTGTTATAGGGTCCCTGATGCCCCGACTCAAATGGAATTGAAAAGACTTTTTTTTTATTTCAAGGTGGCATCTCAAAACTACCAATAGTCGATTTAATCAAGGAACACTACAGCTCGGATGAGTATTCTTGTTTATATCATTACGGCTACAAAAATGATTTTGTTCCTATTAACAAAACATCCCCTTTTTCTTCGCTCTTTCGGAACCGGTACAGAAATAGGTGCTTTTTGTACGTTGTTTACCTTAGTTACTGGGGTATTTTAGGGAACACCTATTTGGGGCACCTTTTAGGGTTGGGATGCTCATTTAACATCTGTATTCATCTTGTTCCTTATTTACCTGGAAGTTCTAGCAATGGTTAGCTAGGCAAAGGATTATTATATAGCAATTTCATATTCATTAGATAAGAGATTGTGGATCTATTCATAGTGAGGAAAACTAGATTGGGATGATCACGGTGGTTGAGGGGGATGAAGAGAAATAAAGGGCTCAGAGGGCTTTATGATTAGAGAAAGAGAAGGGGCGTGGTTGGTGTGTCACTGGGTCGGTGGGCGAACTCGTAGGAAGGGGGAACGACCCACAAAATTCACATCAGAAATCACCAACATGAAAAAGAAAATTATGTTTTGACCTTTACATTCTGGCACCCGGTCACGACGTCAAGCGCTTCATTTTTAACCTTTTTGGAACTAGAAGAATACTAGGCACATATGATGAGAAAGGGCATCGGGGCTGCTTTTGTTATAATTTTTGACGACAGAGAGGGCAAGATGGTCTTGGAGTATGTTCGATGGTTTGCATCAACTGACATTTTCTTACTTCTCGCAATAAATCAAAAATCTTTTGACATTCAAAGATTAGCAACTCCCTAGAGGCCAATCCCACAGACAATCAGGCAAACTAAGCTTACTTCAAGTGTAAAATGGACTTGTCGTACCTAAAATGGAATTGCCTCACTGGCTTGATTCCCTCACTTCCTTGAAGTCAGTTGCTAATCATTTCCTGTTACCTTGAACGATATATTGGTTCGACTCCCTTTAAGCCGAAGGTAATCCTCTACCTGTTGGATGTGAGATTGAACCAACTGTGGCATCCGTGCGGCTATTTGATCAACAATCTCGTGTGTCTGTCGTTGGTTGGTCACTACTCTGGCCAGGAACTCATATGGGACATACGTATACCCTTGTTGTACTGGAGGTGCTGCAACACTCCCCTCGGGCTACTCAGAAGCCTCGTTTGACTTTGGGGTGGTGGTGTAACCCTCAAATGACAAGGGTTGATTTAGAGCCACTTGGGGAAACATCATCGGACCCCCCAGCCTGCGTGATCTAGTGCGCATCAGAGGATTGTGAACATCTGTAATCAGGGCAATGTTAACCACGCCTTTGGGAATTATCTTCCGGCTTAGAAAATTTGTGGTAGGGCCACGGGCCCGTTTGCAAAGTGCCTGAATTAGGCATGGGAAGGACATACCAGCTCTGTCTGATAAGGCTCAGTCCCACATTTCAATAGCAGCAATCCGACCCACATTTATTTTGTACTTAGCCACCAAGCACGCCACCAACAAGGCATAGAAAGGTTGAAGCATGTTGTCATTAGCTGTGGGTCTTAGCCTGGCCTGCGCCACCGACCACCAAAATTTTGCCGCAAACGTGAAAGATGCCTTAGCAATAGGAATCCTAGGGTTTCTAACCCAGTCTGCATCAGTCCCCTGTATTGCAATCTGCTCAGCAATCTATTTTAGTAGTGTGGCCCGTGAACTCGGATCAGACATTCGATACACATCGGTAATCTTAACATTTCTGTTGATGGTGGTCTCAAAAATCTTAACATGTCGGTTATAGGCCATCTAGAGGAGCCCGATAGTCTGGACCAAATAGAAATCTGTTGATGGTGGTCTCAGAAATCTCCACCCGTTCATTACGCACTATGACATGCTCTTGCGGGGACAATTTAAAGGCTAGGTGCTTCTTTTGTTTCTTGGACTGGCTTCCCTGTATGGAATCTAATAGGTTGGCAGCGTAGCTAGAATAAAATTTAGCAATCATCTCGGGCCTGTAATAGTCGGCTGGTTGTGCCATCCAACCAAACTGATATGATTCAAACACACCCCTGATATCTAGGACCCCATCTAGTTGATCTGTGATGACCCGAACCTTAGGGACGATGGCCTGCCGCTGGTTCACGTTGGGGACTGTCCATTGGTTGTGCAAAAGCACAATAAGCCACCTGGAGGTTTCAACATCGGACGTCTGAGAAACCGCATAATGTGTGGCTTCATCATCACTGTTTCGGAGGGTAATCTCATCATCCTTATCCTCGGTGTGGTGTTAGTCCGCCTCTAGGGTGTGTGCATGTTCCTCCTGTTCTAGGGCATCATCCTCCCCCTCAACTGCCACCGCAGGAACCCTCTCCTCAGGCTAGAGGGCTATAGTTTGGCCCTCTGCATGAGCCCTTGTAGTGCAAGGGGAGTGAAGAGAGACATTGCTAGTAAATCAGACCTAAGACCCTCCTGAGGAGTCATCGCCTGAGTCACTCCCCCGGTGATGACTAAATAATATAGTAGGAGAATCATGGAGACGTGACCCAAGCTCGTCCCTAGGTGGGCTTGACCTTTGGCGTGGACCCATGGTACCTGCAAGTGCCACAAATGAATAAAATTGCTAGACATGATGGAACAAGTAAGGCGACGCACCAATGGGTACTCAGAATTCCCCTATTCTATTAAAGTGACAAAAACCCTTAAGAGTGGCGTCACCTAGTCTATCATAGGGAAATTGCACTAAAAGACATGTGGAACCTAGACTAAAATTCATCAATGAAACAAAGACATAAAAAGTAACAAAGGTGACACGAACAAAGGGCCTTAAACGGGTCGTGTAGCATGACACGGTCCGTGGCAGCGCCCGTGGGGATACTCAAATTGCTGGGGCCTAAGTGCTTCCGCACGAACCTCTATACGGTCCATGTAGGGGTACACAAGCCGTGTATGAACCGTGAAGAGCCCTGTTAAAACTATTCGGCCCAAAGCATAAAACATAAGCACCCATTCATGTGAATCGACATTACTAAGCGTAGATCCATCAACTTGCTCGCTCAAAGAAAACAAGAACATCACTATTTCACATGAAGAACCCCTAAAATCACAAAACTTCCATTTTCAAGTTTACAAGATGCAATAACGGTGGTTCACATAACCCAACACAATACCCACATAAAATTTATGTTGTAGTGTCTTTTAAACAAAGAAAGGAGCAATATTTACGCATAGATTCACACACGTATACAAAACTCTATGCTAAAAGATGAGGAATGGGCGACTTACATGAAGAGCAACAATCGGGATAATGAATTTCATTGGAAAGATAGAAATCCATAACAAGGTTAAGGCTATGGATTGTGAGGGTTTCTCACTAATCGTGACAAAAGAGAAGAAATATTCTTTGGGTTATTAGAGAAAATGAGGCGTGACAGGTGTGAGGGGTGTGAGAAAAATTAAAGTGTGGAGTATTGAAACAAAAACATAAGGGTATAAATACCCTTGGTTAACCGCTCACCCCACGGTTGGCCACACGTTCTGTGTCATGTGGACGGTCCATTTGGACCAACCATTTGCCGAGACTTAGAGACTTAGAAATTGTACCTGGCACGCCTACCTCCACCGACATCTACACAGTCCGAGACACGTTTCATGGTCCATTTGGACCATCCATCCACCCTACCTTGTAATTTTATAATAACGCTTACCTGGGCCGCGCGTAACACGGTTGTTGTCATGGGCCGTCTGAATTTACATAGTCCATTTAGGTGCACGTGTGGCTCTCCTTTGCAAAAGTTTCGGCCACTTTGTCCTCATGTCACTCCTCCAACCACGCATGCACTCACGAACTCTAACAATAACACTTATACCTCTGTAGAAACACAAATTAAAAATAAGAAAATGCATGACATAAATAAATATTTTTTTAATGGGTTGCCTTCCATGAAGCGCTTGGTTTAACGTTATGACACGACGCAGTTGTGTTGACTACTTAGACTTCATCAAGGTGTATGACCTCAATCACTGAGGCTTCATCTGTGGTATCTAAATATTTCTTCACTCGCTGCCCATTGACTTTGAAATGATGCCCTTTCTTAGTTCCTAACTCGACTGCGCCATGCAGAAATACTTGGGAAGTTTCATACGGGCCAAACCACCTAGACTTGAGCTTACCTGGAAACCGCTTCAACCTAGAGTTGTACAGCAGAACCTTGTCACCAACGGTGAAACTTCTTAGTACAATATTCTTGTCATGATGGGACTTCATTCTGTCTTTGTAGAGTGTTGCACTCTCATAAGTCTGAAGGCGAAATTCATCCAAATCATTGAGTTGATCAAGCCTCTTATTGGTAGCCTCATCCCACTTCATATTTAGGGTCTTTAGGGCCTAGAGCGCCTTGTCCTCCAATTCCACAGGTAGATGGCAGGACTTACCAAACACAAAATGATATGGAGACATACCAATGGGGGTCTTGTAAGCCATCCTATAACCACATAGTGCATCATCTAGTTTCTGGGCCCAATCAGTTCTTGTGGCATTCACAAACTTGGTCAAGATCTCCTTGATCTCCCTGTTTGACACTTCAACCTGCCCACTCGTCCGCGGATGATAAGGTGTTGCGACCTTGTCTTATCGTACATCGTACTTTGCTAGCATAGCATGGAAGGTTTTGTTGCAGAAATGGGAGCCCCCATCACTAATGATAGTTCTGGGTGTCCCAAACTTGGAGAAAATAATATGCCTCAGAAACTGGACCACACACTTGCTTTCGTTGTTTGGCAATGCAATCACCTCCACCCATTTGGAGACATAGTCCACTGCCACTAAGATGTACTTCATGCTATAGTAGCTCACAAACGGGCCCATGAAGTCAATGCCCCATACATTGAACAATTCTATTTCAAGGATAGGGATCATGGGCAGCTCTTGTCACCTAGAGATATTTCCCTGCCGCTGACACTGATCACAACCTCGCACCATATCATGGGCATCTTTGTAGATAATGGGCCAGTAGTATCCACATTTTAAGATCTTTTTCACTGTCCTGGCACCACGATGATGACCCCCTACTGGGGAAGAGTGATAGGCTTCCATGATGCATCTCTGCTTCCGATATACATTGCCTAATGACCCCATCTGCACATGTTTTAATCAAGTATGGGTCATCCCAAAACTACTTGAGCACATCATGAAGAAATGTTTTTCTATAGTGAGGGTAAAAGCCCTCAGGTATAATGTTGCTCACTGAAAAGTTAGTAAAATCAACAAACTAAGGGATTAGATCAACAGAAACTGCCGATACCTGCTCATCGGGAAAGGAATCATTGATGTTCAACCAATCCTTAGCTCTTGACTCATCCTCTAACCTAGATAGGTGGTCTGCCACCTGGTTTTCAGTTCCTTTCCAGTCGTGAACCTCAAAGTCAAACTCTTGCAGCAAGAGTACCCATCTAATTAGCCTCGGCTTGGCATCTTTCTTTTCCATGAGATACCTCAATGATGCATGATATGTGTGCACAATCATCTTTGCTCCCAATAGGCAGGCCCGAAGCATCTCAAACACGTACACCACAGCAAGCAACTCTTGCTCAGTCACTGTATAATTTCTTTGTTTGTCGTTTAAGGTTTTGCTAGCATAGTAGATAGGATGAAAGATCTTGTTGTGCTTCTGCCCTAGCACAACACCCACAACAATCCCATTCGCATCACACATCACCTCAAAAAGGGGTGACCAATTAGGTGCAACTACCATAGGTGTAGAGATCAACTTTTGCATCAGGGTCTCAAAGGCATGTCGACAATTGTAATCAAATTGAAACTTGGCATCTTTCTCGAATAGTTTGCACAGTGGGTGTGCAATCTTGGAGAAATCCTTTATGAATAAGTGGTAGAATCTCGCATGCCGAATACAATCTGGACCCCCTTCACCAATATGGGAGGTGGCAACTTCTCAATAACCTCCATGTTTGCCTTATCCACCTTTATACCCTTATCAGAAATCTTATGGCCAAGGACTATCCCCTCCTTGACCATGAAGTGGAATTTCTCTCAGTTCAACGCCAAGTTTGCTTCCTCATAGCGTTGTAATACCCCGCTAGGATTCAACAGACAATCGTCAAAGAAATCACCCACTACGGTGAAGTTATCCATAAATACCTCAAGGGTGTCTTCGACCATGTCAGAAAAGGTCGACATCATACATCGTTGGAAAGGGGCTCGGGCATTACAAAACCCTAATGACATTCTCCTGAAAGCAAACGTCCCATAAGCACAAGGTGAAGGTAGTCTTCTCTTAATCCTCCGAAGCTATGGTTATTAGGTTGTAGCCCGAATACCCGTCCAAGAAGCAATACCACCCTTGAACTGCCAACCTGTCAAGAATTTGGTCCATGAAGGGCATGGGGAATCCTTCCAAGTCCATCTATTCAGCTTTCGTAGTCCATGCACACTCGCCACCCGTGACAGGTCGCAAGGGGACAAGTTAATTTTTCTCATTGGCCACCACTGTCATGCCCCCTTTTTTTGTAACACATTGCACTAGACTAACCCATCTACTGTCGGAGATGGGGTATGCCACCCCAACATCTAACCACTTGATAATCTTATTTTTTTACCACCTCTTACATGGGTAGATAAGTCTGCGTTGGTGCTTGATACTGGGTACACAGTTATCCTCCAATTTGATCTTGTGTGTGCATATCCCTAGAGGAATCCCTATAATGTCTGCAATGGTCCAACCAATAGCTCTCTTGAACTTTTGGAGAACCCCCAACAATGAGTTCACCTGGTCTTTCTGAAGATGTGCAGCCACAATCACAGGAAGAGTGTTATTAGTGCCCAAAAATGCATACCTTAAGTGTTGGGACAACTCCTTGAGCTCCAAAGTAGGAGGCTCCTCAATAAACTGTTTGACTGGTGGCCTCGGCTTGTTTTGTAGGTCCAAGTCTAGCTTCCTGGGGACAAATGGTCTGGTTCCCCTACCCTATAAAGTATACACAGTGTCATTGTACCTATTGACACTATCTTCTAGGAAGTTCATTAACACTGCCGCTAGTGTGTCCACGCTCATCTTTTCCTCAGTGGAATCTCAGAAAAACAATCATCCTCCACATCTATTATAGACATCATGGCTACTTCTTTGTGTCTCTTCATTGTAGCAGACACACTAAATTTTACCTCCTCAGTGTTCAACCGATAGGTAAGTTCTCCATGCTCCACATCTACTAATGCCCTGCCAGTTGCCAGAAATAGTCTCCCAAGGATGATGGGGACCTCGAAATACACTTTACAGTCCAGAATAACAAAGTGTGCAGGAAAGATGAACCTGCCAACACAGACCAGCACATCACCAAAATCTCCACGGGCCACTTCACTGATCTATCCGCCATAAGTAGCCGTATGGTAGTGGGTGAAGGGGATCCCGAATCCAACTACTGTTAAACTGCTAGCAGCATTGAGTTGATGATGGCTCCAGGTCACAGAGGGCTCGTGCAAAGTCACAAGCTCTACTAGTGCATGGGGTAGTGAAAGCTCCTCGATCACTCTTCTTTTCAACCAGGGATCATGTAGCAATGATACTACACTATAAAGATTATTTGCCGGCTAGATTATGGTTGTCCTTTTATTAGTGACTAAGTCTTTCATGAACTTAGCAGCTTGGCATCTGCTCGAGTGCTTCCACTAGAGGAATGTTCACTGAAAGCTCCTTCAGCATAGACAAGAATTTCTGAAACTTGCCATCCTCAACCTTCTTTCTCAACCTTTATAGGCATGGCAGTGGTGGATTTGGAATGAATGGCAGTCACGGAGTAGTAGGTTGGTCCATCTCTTTTGCCTTTTTAGCAACTTCAGGCACCATTAGTGCCGTATCAATCTCGTCACTCCCGTCATCATCGTACACCTCCACGGGGTGAGGTACCTTGCCATCTAGTTTATTAAGACTTGCATTGCGGGCTACAACAGGGTTAAAAAGTAACTTACAACTTTTTATGGTGACCGCCATGCAGTGGCCATCAATTTTTGGGTTCTACATAGTATCACTAAGAAGTGGCCTAGCCTTCCTCTAATTCAATGAAGTTGACAGTCGCCTCAATTGTTGCTCCAGTTGCTTGATCGAGATTGAATACGAGTCAACCAATTGTCGAACATTGGACATTTCTCCTTTCATATCTCGCACCCCTTTCTCGGTGGACTCCACCTTGTCAAGAACCTTTACCATCATCTCCTCTAGTCTCGAGTTTCTGCCACTCTCATTTTGGTGCTCATGATTTCTATAGTCATCTCTATTTTGCCAGCTCCCTTGGTAGTTATCAGGACCATAATTCTGACCTTTGTTACCGGAGTTGAATGCTCGGTACCCCCCTAACTGCCCAAAAAGTGAGCCTCTTCATCATAATTATAGCCTTAATCAGCAAACCTGGGCAGTGTGTCCATAGCTTTTATCTTTTCTAGGCCTCCACCAAGTAGCCTCTTCGATAGCAAGTCGATCTGGGTCCGCCTATGGGCCATGTCTTAATCCCGTTCTTCCTCTTTTTTTCATTTCTCTGCAGTCATCTCGAAGATCACCCTAGAGCAGTCTCCATCTCTGGTGTGCCATGCCCTGTTGTTCTTAGCTACTTGATCCAAGATCACCACGATATCTGGGAATGATCTAGACATGTACAACCCTCCACATGATACATCAATGATATGTTTAGTAAAAAAGTTGTAAGACTTGTAGAAGACTGCTTTCAAGTGATCATCTGTGAGATGATGGTTGGGGCATTGCTTGAGTTTCTGCCTGAATCTCTCCCAAGATTGATATAATGCTTCATTTGGCAGTTGTTTGTGAGATCCAATCTCATCTTTGATCATCAGTTGCCTCGACGCAGGGAAGAACCTCTCTAAGAAAGCTTCTTTTAACTCTCCCCAAGTACGGATAGAACCATGGGGAAGCTTATTCAACCACTTTATTGCCTCACCTAAAAGAGACAACTGGAATAGCCTCAACCTAAGTGCTTGTTTACTGACACTTGGAATTTCTAATGATTGGCATGTCGCCAAGAAATTTATAACATGTTGATTTGCGTTCCCAGTTACTACTCCACTGAACAACCCTTTCAACTGCAACATTTATAGTATAGTGCTAGTGATAGTAAATTTGACACCTGCGGGTAGTGGTGGCAGCAGTATTTCCCTAGTGGTCCTAGCACCTTCATCATCGTCATTTGCTGCTTGGGGATACTGGGGCCTCGAATCCTCAAAACAGGCTGCTGCTGTGGTGATGCCATAAGTGGCACCTTTCAAAGTGGTGCCGGTGGTGGCACCCCATTACCAACGAGGTCATCTTCATCCAAACTGCCATTTCCCCTGTCTACAGGATTCACAGCTAACTCTCTCATCCTTGTTGATTTGTGGTCTTGGGCGTTCGTTTGTGAATCGACTTAGTGAGTTCGGGGTCGTAGGGAATAAGTGTTCACCCTTTCTTCGGGTGTTTGACATGCAAATTGGTTTCCTTAAAAGATTAAAAACAAGAAATAAAAGTAAAATTAGGGACTGGAATTACACATTGAAAGTGGCAACTAATAGACTATTACTTCGTCGTACTCCCCAGCAACGGCACCAAACTTTGATACGCCCAAATTTATACTCCAAAAGGAATAGTAAAACAGTTGTTGATCAAATATAGAAGTCTACAAGAATTGAGGTCAATCCCACTGGGAACGCGTGAGAATAAATGTATTAGCACCCCTTTTTCAGATGTAATTTCTATTCCCAAGATAAAAATGCATAAAGTAACTAAGGGTTTTTTTATGTTTCAACTAAATTCCTAAAGTAAAGCAGCTAATGCATACATTGACTACTAGATTTTCAACCATTAATGAGAAGCTAGGATTGTGTTCCCTATGACATCTAACATGATAACCAAAGATGTGCAGTAAACGTATTTATGATTGCGTATACAATATCAAACAAGTTATATAACACCTAGTTCACCTTCTAGTCCTTCCTATATGTATTTCACTCATCACCTTCCAGTCTTAGAATGTGTACAATTTTAACCTTTGTTCTAGATCTCAGAATATTCTCACCTTCCAGTCTCAAGTACTTAGACTAGGTTAAAAATCTCGAATTTCTGTTGTGAATTCTTTTCCTAATCACTACATCCCTCCCGAGCATGTAGCAAATACAGGCTTACCCTAATGCGTCGACTCATTAAGGAAGAAGATAAAGTGAAGTATACTACAATGTATACGATGATCAATCCCAAGGGTTCGCCCCCAAATTTGTTATCTTATTGATTTGTCATGGTTCCCACAACCCTATTTTTGCGTTTAGCCTAGCATATCCAAAACAAATTGCCCAAAAAAATATAAAGGAATCATGATAAGGAACTTACTATTAATAATGTAATGAATCCATGTGTTACAATCTCTAAATAGATGATTGAAATCTAAGAATTCAATGAAGAATCGTGTACAATAGTGTACTTCTCGTGTTCTCTATCTCCAATTGTCTAATAATAATGAAAATAGAATAAAAATAATATATATATATATATATATATATATATATATATATATATATATATATATATATATATATATATATATTCATATATATATAAGGAAAAACCTAATACAACTTAAAATATGAAAATAGACGTCGGCATAGGTACGGGTCACTACACGACCCGTGAGGATCCAAACGAACCGTGAAACGGTCCGTGAGTCACTACTATGTTGCGTCCCCACGTGTGTTGGCACAGCCCGTGTGGGCGTTCACAGACCGTGAAATGGCCTGTGATCCTTGCCTTAGCAATTTCCAAGCACGCCCTTTGGTCTTTCAGCATCACGGCTCATGTCACGCTCTGTGGCTGGTCACATGGCCAATGACAGGCCCCGTCTCTCACCACTTGTATAATGTTTGTTATTTTCGACGGTGACTCTTTAACTTACGTTACTTTCACTATAAGGGCCACAGTCCATGTCAATTCCCATGGCCGGTGAAAGGGACCGTGCAAGTTGCCTTGTCTTTTGTGCTACATCGGCCGTTTAACAAACCAAGTATGGGGCTATGGTGCACCACATGGTCCGTCTGGTGTTAAATGGGCCGTGTGAACACCCGTGCTCCTCCACTTAGCTCCATTCTTGACATCTTTGCTTGGACTAGCCTCACTTGTCCTCTCACGGTCCGTGTAATGTTGCACGGCCCGTGGAAGGCTCCGTATTGTAATCTTACACTTTGCTCCTTACTCCATGCCTTCACCCTGTTCCTGAAAATAATAAAAACACACAAATCAAACTAACAGATTCGCTTGAGAACGTGCAAAAATCCTATGTTTAAAGCGTTACAAAAGTCGTATTTCCACAACTCATCAGGTATCGTAGCCTTGATAGTATGATTTGAATAGTATGTTTGGCACCTCTTGAATCACCCACCATGTATGATGAATTCATTGTGTGTAAGATGGTGGGTGATGACATAGGTGTGTAATTTCATTGTGAAATTGTTCATACGTGGTCGGAAGAGTTTGGGAAACATGCCTAATTATTTTCGATGGGGTATGCACATTGAATAACATGTTAGGATCTTGGTTGTGGTGTGAGAATCATGTAGGTGTGTGTGTTTTTTCTTCAATGCTGTTAGAATTAAGTTTAAAAAGTCATATGGAGTCTGTTGTGATGTACTTGGAATCTCAAGTTACTAGGTCTCTGGTCTATGAGTGACTTTCACGGCCCGTGGAACATTCCATGAGTCTCATAAAAGATTCCAAAAACTTTGAGTTTCTGAGTACCCATCAGACGAGACCTTCTACAAGTTATATAACACTTTATAGCCCGTAGACAGGTCTCGTAGATACCTGCCCGGAATAAGTTCAGACACTAGAACTTTCTAAGACTCAGTCTATGACTCGTCAACCAGTTTACGAGTTGTACCTAGTCCCGTAGACTTTTCCAGTGAAAATTGTTGTGGCCACTTTTCACGAGAACTCTCTGTGGCTTGTGGTACCTAATATGGCCCGTAAAGATGCTTTTGTAGACCCTTCTGCAACTCAACCTAAATTATTTTTGCATTTCAATTTTTGATTTGTTGGGCTAACCAAGGTGCGTAAATGCTCATGTTTCAGGTGTTATGGCCCCAAAGGCTAAACGAGATGAGATCAAGGCTTAAAGATGAGTCTTTGGAGGATGAGTAGGCTCCTACCCCAAGTGGATCAGCTGAGGAGCTTAGCATCCTCCCGGATCAAGAGGCTTCTAGACCTCAAACTAGAGCTGTTGCCAGAGCTGCTAACCAAGGTGCGTAAATGCTCTTGTCATCCGCACTCCCAAGTCTAATAAGGGACACAACGACGGGAGTGATTCTATTCAGACGACTCTTTCACAAGAGGAGTACAGCTCTGAGTTGGGCTCTGAGGAATGATCAGAGACAGAGTCTTTGGCATTGCCTCGATCATCACCTCCAAACACTCCTATAAACCAGTGGTGCGTCAATGGCATACGGGAGATATATCTGGAGGGAAAGAAGTAGATGGAGTGGGGCAAGCCATCCTGCTCCATTTATGAGGAACTCTGAGTCATATCCAACAGACTCAACAATGTCCCCAGTCTCTAGGACACGATGATTAGATACGGGCTTCAGTGGCTAGCACACGCACTTGGGTGATACTCCTGATCATGGTGAGGGAGTTCTATGCATCATATGCAGCTACTATTCATAGTACTCTTCCCAAAGGGAAGAAACCCTTCACTCAATCTAGACTTACCAAGATGAGAGTGAGGGGTTGATAGGTGGACATATCAAAGACCACCATCCGTTAGATGTTATTTGGGCCAGAGTTCCTTGCCTCCAAATCCACTGCTGAGTACGACTACAGAGTGAGGTAGATGCGGGACCCACTATTGATGAGAGATTCAAAGCAGAGAGCTAGCTTGATGAGATGGGTGGCTAGTTATATTGCTTAGCAAGGTTCGAAACATGCATAGGTCACCACACACTCAGAGCCTATTGTTAAGGCTTCACTTAATTTTCCCACCATGTTTTGGTGGGCGGTTGTCAGATCACGCATCCGACAGACTCATGTTGATAATACTTTGACACAGGAGCATGCATTACTGGTTGCCACCATCTTGGCTGGTTATGATATTGATTGGGCCTGCCTCATCGCCGAGTAGATTCATGAGCCTACCCAGAAGAGATCTACCTCCATCTTGTTCCCTTGCTTGATATACAGGCTCTGCCTAGAGTTGAGGGTGGAGAGCTTACACCAGCTGGATTCACTGATCGAGGCCCAATGTACCTTGGATGCCAGCCTGATCAACACTGAGGTACCCAGTGGCACTCCGGTGAGCACTACCAGCCTGCTCCTATGCCCGAGTTGTTTACCCCTACACCACCTCCTGAGGTCCCACACACTACCACCGCTACTGCTGCTACTAAGGATAGGCCCCCACAGCTCGAGGCAGATGAGGAAAGGGGGCCCACTACTTTTATCCCTGCACCACAGGCCACATCATCATAGGCTACTCCCACGGGCATGGTTTACGTGTCTGCCATATCTATATAGGCCATAGCGCAGAGGTTATCTCACGCTGTATCACAATTGACTCAACTTGTACAACAGATTAGGCCCTGGGTCTGTGAGGCAATTTCAGACTCGGAGGGTCGTACGCAGGCATTCACGATTGTTGTTATTTAGGACCATCTATCCACCATGGATGCTCGCATTGACGCCTTCAAAGGCGAGGGCAAAATAGGCTTAAGAGCAGCGTGACCATCAGACTTGACGACCCTTTTCAGAAGGAGATCCAGTGATTTCTAGTTGAGATAACAGCAACACTTGTGGAACTGGTGACACCACCAGAGTCCACACTCCCGGTATCGGTAGTAGACCTTTTTTCTCCTAATGAGCTTATCTAGCTTTCCCACAAGAAGAGACCGCACAGAGAGGATGATGATCCAGATGTCATGTGCTTACGTGTGAGGCTTACAGAGGAGGAGGAGCTCAAGCTTATATATAGAGAGTCGAGACAAGAGAAGGAGAGATAACAGGCTCAAGAGCGTGAGTTTTTAAGGGGTATTGGCCCCTTCGGACATAGTTCTACTGTTGAGGGGGCCACCACGCAGAGTGAGGGTGGCAAGACTCAGCCACATACTGGCACTTAGGCACCCAGGTTTGTTTTGACCCCTTATACTTTATTTTGCTTGGATTATGTGCATTGGTGACAATGCACCTCTTTTTCGATGGGGTGTGGGTAGTTATGGGCCTTAGTGAAGTCTAAATAGCTTGGGTCCATAACTACCCCAATTTTTTATCTTGGGTTTTTCTTGCCTATGTTCTTCTACCCCATGGATATTTACTTTCTGTTGAACTGTCACGTTTAGGATGTTTATGTAATATTTGTAGCATATAGTACTAATATCTATGGCGAATAGTATGTTTTTGTGTTTTTTTAAATGATACCCACCAAATTTTTTATTAGTTAGTTAGTAGTAATCATGCATGTTTAGGAGTGTTGACAATGTTTGTTCTAATAGGCGAGGATAAATTGAGATAAAAAGCATGATATGAGAGTCTTTTGTTGATAATGTAGTCAGTGCCATGTGAGTGTGAGCCTGAAATTGCCAAATTTCTTTGGAATGTGCTAATTCAGAACTTGCTCTGTTACTCTAAGTTGGACCATAGATTAATTGGATTAGAAAAAGATCTTAGGCCGTTGTTCGAAAAAGCCCACTTAGCCTAAATGACCGACCAAAATTACAATGTATCCCTTGTTCCTAATGTTTGAGCCTAACATATACCTACTCTTTGTTGAAACCTAATTAACCTAGCCTTGTTAGTTGCAAAATCCTGAGTTTGGCCTTGGTTCTTCATTGAACATTGTGCACCTTGACTAAGGCAAAAAGCCTAAGTTGAGCGTGTCTACCAAAAGTTGTCCTTGTTTTGAGGATGGATATTGTGCACCTCAACTAAGGCGAAAAGCCTAAGTTGAGGGTGGCAGGTGCAAAGGTGAAACACAAAAATAAGGGAGAAGTTAGTGATGCAGGGAAAAAGGAAAAATCATGTACTAGGTGCAAGAAAAATAAGTGATGCCTTAGTTGTATGCTAAAAAGAAAAATGAAGTGTAAAAGAAAGGCAAAAAACTAAAAAATGAAAAGAAAGCACCCAGGTAAGCTTGAAATAGGATAAAGGGAGAATGAGATGAAAATAACAGAGTTGGTATGGCAAAAGTGTAGGAAAACTCAGTGTCAAGGAGGATCGTTGGTCACTATGTTCCCAAAAATACCATACCAAAGCCCCCTGAGCCTACTTTACAAGCCCAGAAAGTCCTAAAGTGATCCTAGTCCGAGTAGTTGAAGGTCTAGTCATGAGTATAGGGGAAAGCCTATGGTATTAGGTATGGTATGTGAATATCTTTTGTGAAAGTGAGTGATTTTGCATAGTCCCAAGGTTATACATGAAAACATCATTGAGTGTCAGATACGAGACTTCTTTTCTGTGAGGGTACATGCATTGCATTGTTAGCGTTAGACTTCTTCAGTGATTGTAGATTGTTTATAGTACTTCACTTGTCATAGTTGTGTTGTCACATGCACTAGTCTGTATTGTTTCGCTAAATGGCTACCTGAGTCTATATTGAAAAGGTGGTATGGGTGTCTAAGTTTAAGATTGATGTGATGTATTCCATTGGGTTGAGGTATGTATGTTATATTATCTATATAGATTGAGTCTGTCGCTTGAGGACAAGCAACAATGTTAAGTTGAGGGTGTTAATGTGCGGCCAAAATACAACACTTTTAATGCTTACCTTTGAATTTTGTGCGTTCTCAATGCAATGTTAGTTGGTTTTATGTGTTGTTTTGTTATATTTGCAGGATTCCAAGGTTGACCTTGATTTTTGGGAAGAAATGCAGAACTTGGTGATTTTTGTGCAGTACGAGACCCTTTACGGGCCATAGAACACTCTATGGGTCGTGAAGTGGGTTTCATGGAAGTTTCCAGTGAGGGGTTGATTATCTGAAGTTGGTTCAATGAAAATGCAAATGGGTCGTAGATTGATGTATGAGTCGTATACCTCTGTTCGTGCCCTGAGAATTAGAGATTATGACTTTCTAACGATGCATCAGACGAAATCCCC
The DNA here is from genome assembly GCA_029948455.1 of Solanum rostratum. Taxonomy (NCBI): domain Eukaryota; kingdom Viridiplantae; phylum Streptophyta; class Magnoliopsida; order Solanales; family Solanaceae; genus Solanum; species Solanum rostratum. Next base: position 27,770,761 of record CM057051.1, read on the forward strand.
CTACGGGTCATAAACCACTTCACTGGTCGTAGAGGAAATGTCGTAGACTTGAAGCCCAGTTTTGCAGCAGCTCTGTACGAGACCTCAGTTATGGGCCGTGGAATGCAATATGGCCCATAAATCCTTTTGTGAGGTGTGCCGACCCAGTTATCCTAATGTGTTTAGGACTTCTCTTTTGAATATTATAAATAGGTTTTTTAGGTTACTTTTCAGAAATTTTCACATAGTACACAGAAAACTCAGTAATTAGAGAGAAAATAGTGAGATTACATTAGAGAGTTTTTAAAACACTGTACTTTGATATCATCTTTAATCTTGTGATTCTCTTTGAAGTTACATTTGCTTATTCATAATTCAATTGTGTAACTGCTCTATTATGTTATTCCAATTCATAAGTTTTGCATCTACACAAATCATGAGTAGCTAAATCCACAACTAGGGTTGTGGGAACTATGAAGAACTAACAAAGTAAAACTGGATAATTCATAATTCTTGGAAAGTGTGCAAGCATGTATTAATTAATTCTCTTCGCTTTGCATGTTTTCTAGTGGTGGCCAACATTAGAACCCGCCTAATGTTACTGACTATACCAAGGCAGTAATGAATAGGAAAAGAGATTAATAAATATGATTAGATTGATGTGTTCTCATCTAATCAACCGAACTGGGCCGGGGGGGGGGGGGGAGTTGTACTAGGACTAATAGGCAAGGGTTAGTAATGCACACTATGGAGATGGTCCAAGTCACATAGTGAAATTCACCTCTTACCTTTTGACCAAAGGTCTTGGTGAACTTAACTTATCGTCCAGCATACTATACACTAGAAGAGAATTAGGTTATCAAGTGATACTAAGTCAGGAAATCATTGGGAACATAATAACCTAGTTTCCCTCCATGTTGATTTCACTCTTGTATTAGTTAGATTTATTTTTTATTGGTTATTGCAACCCCCCCCCCCCCCCGGGGAAGTAAGTTGGTTAAATATTTAAATTGCAGTCATTAAATTCTCTTGTCTCTCTGTATTCCTTTTGGTTCAACCCTAACCTTGGTTAGGTTCTATTTCTTGAAAACTACCACTTTATCCTCTAAAAAGAGGTATAACATGGGCGACATAACCCATTAATGACAATATCCTAGGATCATCTCCCAAATTCAAAACTTTGCATATGTTGAAAAAAAAACCTCCTCATCATTCAATCTAAATTTTAAATCTCTACTCTCAACATCTACCACAGGTTGTTCGGTGGCTAAGAACGGCCTTCCCAAGATTATTGGCACGTTCATATCAACCTCGCAATCTAAAATCACAAAATCCACAAGAAGAATGAATTTATCCACTTTCACTAACACATCGTGTTAAATTCCCACTGGTCGTTTGATAGACCAATTAGCCATGAGTAACTACATTGTGGTGGGGGAAGGGGTCTCCAAGCCCAATTCCTCAAATATGGCTAGGGGTATGTGATTTATACTTGCCTCTAAATTACATAGAGCTTTACAGAATTTTGTGACTCCTATTGTGTGTGGAATGTTGAACGCCCATAGGTCTTTCTTTTTTGCCACCAATTTTTGATTTAAGATTGTACTGCAGTTGTAAAACACTTCAATTTGTCTCTCCCTCAAGATTCCTGTTCTTCATCACCAACTCTTTCATGAACCTAGCATACCCTAGCATTTCAATCAATGCTTTTACAAGTGGAACATTTATTGATAATGGATTGAACATAGAATTGAATTTTTGAAACTTAGCATCTTCCTCTTTCTTCTTCAACCTTTGTGGAAATGGAGGATCAACCTTGACTTGAGGTGTTTTCATCCTCACAGCTGGACTTGAATTTTTGGGGAGAGTTTTCTTGGCATTCGCTGCATTATCCCCACTCTTCTCTTGCTTATTTCTCTCCAGACTGACGAGAACATCACCATCTTCAAGAACAATCACATCTTCTTCTTCTTCTTCTTCCACCTCATTCAAGCCTTCGTCAACAACTAATGGTTTAGTCCCTTCAACTATTTTTCCAGTATGAGTAGTTATGGCTAAACACTACTGATCATTCCATTTTGGGTTAGCCACTGTGTCACTACGTAGACCTCTTTTTGGACTTTGATTAAGATAAGCTGAAATATTCGTAAGTTGAGTCTCCAAATGCTTAATAGATGCCGAAATGAGATGTCACAGTTTGACTCAGTTGAGAAAAATTAGATTTCACCTCCTTTAGGACATTATCAAAGGCTTCCACCTTACTCAAAATTCGAGAGAGCATATCCTCGGTCTGAGGATTTTTTAATTATTCACTGGTTCAGCAGCCTTCACTCTAGAATGCGGTGGAATGTATCTATCTCCATCATAGTTCCCCAACTTGAGGTTGGGCAGTCCATGCGCGATCCAAAGTTGTTTTCCCAGCCTTGATTCTTGGGTGGCCTTGGAAAAGCCACCCGAGAGCCCACCATTTAGTTTCCTATGTAATGCACTTCTTCATTGTAACCGCCTTCAAATGGTTCACCCTAAAAAATCACATCTCTGGTAACTCCCACAATATTCACCCAATTACGATTTCCTCCTATGACATTCTTAGTTAAAAGATCAAGTTGGGTTAACATTTTAGCCATGTTTTTATCCCATTCTTGGTCTTTAGCAAGTTGCTCCTTGGTTGGACCTCTATGGTTTGAAGGTACCATGTCATCCGTTGTGTAACATGCTCGATTAATCTTTGTCATGCCATCCAAGAGGATGCAAGCTTCAATGAATGTTTGTGTCATTAAGCCTCCTTTCACTAACTGATCAACTGCTCCTTTGTTTGCAACGTGAAGAGTCACATAAAAGTATTGTATGCACATATGATTCCGAACTCCATGGCCAGGATGTTAAAGCAAGAGTTTCCAAAATTGAAGCCATGTTTCATGCAACGGCTCACCTTCTAACTACTTGAAATTCTCAACACTTCTTTTCAATTTTATCATCTTTGAGGGAGGGAAAGATCTCTCAAGGAATGCATTTTGCAGCTTCTTCCATATAGTAATAGAATCACGAGGTAGCTCTGCTAGCCACCTCAACGCTTCTCTAGTGATGGAAAAAGAAAATAGCCTTAGTCGAATGGCTTCCTGACTCACTCCCCTAAAGTTGAATGATAGACATATATCAACAAAGTTCCTTAAGTGTTTATGAGGATCTTCGTGGCCGAGCCCTCCGAACAATCCCTTTAGTTATAGGAGTTGCAACATAGTGCTCATTATAGAAAAATTAACTTCTCCAGCCAATAGGGTAGTCGAATAGCACTGGAGCTCCCCAGATGATCCTAGTTGACATCTTGCATACCGTTCATATCTCTGATATTCTGACCATAAATGCTCTCATCATCCTCCATATTAACATCTATTTTTCAAAAAACAACAAGAAAATAGTAAAAACAATTCTAACTACAAGAATAAAGCTCAACAAACACTACCAACATAAATACGCCGATTCTGGCAACGGTGCCATTTTTTATGACGCTCAACCCAACTACTCAAAGGAAGAAGGGGTGGTCATCATCAGCATAATAACCCAACTTTAGAGTTTGGGGTCGATCCCACAGGGAATCATTGCTCATGGCGGAAATAACTCATTGGACCAAGTAATTGTAGGATCTGAGAGGTTGCAATAATCAAAATAAGAGTTCAACTAAACGTGTTCTGATTAATGAATTAAACATCAATTAAGAGAAGATGTTGGGGAAGTGTAAATATGGGAATCAATCTATTAGTTGGGTGTAGATACTTGAATACATGAGTTGATGTCGAGTGAATAGGCTAGGTTACTTGTAACTCATATCAGCTATGACACAAGGGTGTTTCCCATGAAAACTTAGAAATCATACGCCAGGACATGCTTAGACTAAGAAATCTCAGCAAAACCCCTAATACTTTAGCCATTGAATCCATGGTTGTAGACTTTAACTAAAACCCCAAGAGGTTTCTAGCCATTATATCCATTCCACGCTCCAATAGTCACAACTAAGGCAACAATTAGAGATCTAAAGTAAAACCCCAATTTTGCAACCTTTAAATTATAGATTAAACACAGGAATAGATATAAAATTTACTCAAATCAACTACAGATAAGTCAAGATATCAAAGACCCAATATATAAATCAAAGACCCATATTAATCGCACACCCCAACATGGGGGTTTTAGCCACGGATGCCAAATACCATACATAATAGCAGAAGTCATGGGTAACAAGATTGATTACAACTTAGTTGATTATCATCAGTCAATCTTCTCCAATTTGATGCCCAAAAGCTTCAAAACCCTAACTCCCCTTGTACTCTAAAAGGAAAGTTCTATGTACTAATACTACATACTAATTGTTCTGATATGGTACGAGCATATGATGTACAATGTCCTTTCTAAAATTTCTCATATACTTCGTGAAAATATGTGAAAGGTTGTACTAGAAAATGTCATTCGGCGGTCAAGACTGATCATTGCTGAGCACTTTGGCGATGCGCCGAATGTGCACTTGACCGCTTTCCTGCATCTTTATATGGCTTTCTCTTCTACAATATTAGGTGATGTCTCTTTGCTCCGCTGATCCAATTCAGATATGAAACAAAATATCCATCATATTGCCTTTCTGTTAGTGTTTTGAGGCTTTGGGTGCTACAACTTTAGGCGATCACTTATGCAATTCAGCGGTGCACCAAATATGCTTTTTGATATTGAATCTGATCACCTTCTTGACTTGACCTAGAGACTTGGTTGTTACAATGATAGGCGATCTCTATGAGTGCTCTGTGGATCGCCAAGAATGTCGGCGACACCGCTTTTCACCACCTTTCTGCACTTTTGGTCACTTTCCAAGATTTCATCAAGTCTTGTCTATTTGTGCACTTATAACATCAGAAGTTCCATATAATTTACTTCTCAAGACAATTTCTTCCATTTTCGGTCATAGCACATGCATATTTGTTAGAAGTTGGAACTAATAACACAGTAATGACAATTTTTTCTTGCATTCTATCCCCGAAACGAGTCCGAAATATGGATTCATCAATGATGATGAGGGTGAACCTTATAAAGATGTCGATGATACTAAAGATTTTTCTCAAAATGGTACTAGAGTAATTCTTCATAATCAATATGAACAGGGTGCATTTGAAATGCAAAATCATGAAATACCTTACATTAGGACATTGGAGAATGAGGAAGACATTTTCATGTCTACAAGTGAATCTAAGATGGAATATTGTTCTATGTGGTTTGAGGAAGCCAATAAAAGACCTTAAAATGTAAGTCTTTTAGTAGTAAAGCAAAGTTGAAACGGGCTGTAACAATTTAGAGTTTTCAAAAAAAATAAAGAATTCAAGTTGATAACATCAAGCAAGAGTCTATGGGTTGCTTGTGGTTTCTTCGAGGCCGAAAGGTTGGAGATAACATTTCAAAGATAGGAAAATATATTAAAAATCATAGGTGTGAGATTGAAGGACTTTCTAGAGGCCATGCCAACCTAAATGCTGATTTGATTGCATCTTTACTTCTAAATCAAATTTTTTTTAAAATATTTCCACTCACCATAGGCTTCTATGATGGATCTAAAGATTAAGAGAGAAAAGAAGAGAAAGGTTGTTTATGCCCAATCGAGGATCAGATGGGGAGGCCTGACTCCTGCCCTTTCTAGTGAGATGAAAGAAAAGTTGAGAAACTTAGATGCTTGGAGTAGTGGCAGAAATGTGAATAATATGTGGGACACTACTGTTAGTTGCATTAGAATGGTAGTTGTCGAGGTACTAGGGGTTTCAAGAGGGGCCTTGTATGGACGCCAGGGCGACTTGTGGTGGAATGAAGAAGTTCAAGCCAAAGTGAAACATAAGAAGGTTGCTTACACAAAGTGGTTGGAGTGTATGGATGAAGATGAAAAGCGAATATTTAAGGAGAAATATAAGACGACTAAGTCAGAAGCAAAGATAGCGGTGACGAATGCTAAGACAACAGCTTTTGAGCGCCAATATGAGGAGTTAAGTAATAAAGGTGGGGACAAGAGATTATATAGGCTCGCTAAAGAGAGAGAAAGGAAAGCTCGCGAACTGGACCAAGTGAAGTGCATCAAGGATGAGGAGTGTGTGGTGTTGGTGGATGACACGTCCATTAAACTAAGTGGCAAGTTTACTTTCATAAACTCTTAAATGAAAAAGGAGATAGAATTATTGAGTTGGGTAACTTGACACACTCTAAAAGTCATCGTAATTTCGGTTATTGTAGTTGGTTCAGAGTTGAGGAGGTTAGAAGGGCTATCAGTAGGATGAAGAGATGGAGGGCGATCGGACCCGATGAGATTTCGGTAGATTTTTTGAAGAACATGGTCAAGGATGGCATAGAGTGGTTGACTAGACTGTTCAATGCTAATATCCGGACCGCCAAGATGCTTGATGATTGGAGAAGGAGTATAGTGATGTCATTGTAAAAGAACAAAGGGGATATTCAAAATTTTGACAATTATGGGGGTATCATGTTGTTAAGTCACACTTTGAAGGTCTGGGAGAGAGTGGTGGAGATGAGGGTGAGAAGGGTAGTGTCTATTTTGGAGAACCGGTTTGGATTCATGCCAAGGCGGTCGACTACTGAAACAATTCACCTTATTCGGAGATTAGTGGAGAAATATAGGGAAAGAAATAAGGTCCTTCATATGGTGTTCATTAATCTCAAGAAGGCCCATGACAAAGTGTCAAGGGATGTCCTATGGAGGTGCCTAGAGGTGAAAGTGTCCCAATGGCATATATCAGGGTGATTAAGGACATATATGACGGAGCAAAAACTCGGGTAAGAATGGTGGGAGGAGACTTAGAATATTTTCCTATTGAGATGGGACTTCATCAAGGATTTGTGTTGAGCCCTTTCTTGTTTGCCCTAGTGATGGATGAGCTGACACAATCTATCTACGTGGAGGTTCCGTGGTGTATGCTATTTGCAGATGGCATAGTATTGATTGATGAGACTCGGACTAAAATAAATGATAGGTTGGAGGCGTGGAGATACGCCTTGGAGTCCAAAGGATTCAAACTGAGTAGGACCAAAACAGAATACTTGGAGTGCAAATTCAGTGTTGCAAGGGATGAAGCAGACATTGATGTGAGGCTTGCCACTCAACCTATCCCCAAGAGGGAAAACTTTAAGTATCTGGGGTCCATCATCCGGAGTAGTGGCGATATCGACGATGATATCATACATCGTATTGGGGAAGCATGGTGTAGATGGAGGCTTGCCTCTGGAGTATTGTGTGACAAGAAAATACCACCTAAACTCAAAAGTAAATTTACAGGATGGTGGTTAGACTATCTTTGTTGTATGAGATGGAGTGTTAGCCGATAAAAAATTCACACAAGTTTAGAAGATGCAGGTCGCCAAGATGAGGATATTGAGATGGATGTATGGATATATACTAGGAGTGATAGGATTAGGAATGAGACCATTAAGGAGAAGCTAGAGGTGGCCCCGGTGGCTAACAAGATGAGGGAACCAAGATTGCGATGGTTTGGACATATATGCAGAGAAGAGGTACCAATGCTCCTATTAGGAGGTACAAGAGGTTTGATTTAGGAGTCACTAGGAGGGGTAGAGACAGACAGAAGAAGTATTGGAGAGAAGTTATGAGATAAGATATGGTGAAACTTGATCTCACCGCGACATGACCTTATATAGGAAGGTGTGGATGTCGCGAACTAGAGTAGCAGGTTGATAAATTAGTAAGATTAGGTGATGTCTAGACGTGGGGTATTAGTAGGATAGGAGGTTTAGTCGTGGTTTTATATCTTGTGTTGTATTTAGTCATGTTGTATATGTTATTACTATCGTATTTTGCAAAATATCATATGTTTTTCATTATTATTCGCTCTTTCTGTTTCCTTTTTTATCTGTTCCATTTTTCCAATTCTAGTTTATTCTGCTTATGGGTTTTGAGATGAGGGTTCCCTGAAAACAACCTCTCTATCTCTATGAGGTAGTTGTAAGGTCTGCACATATTCTACCCTTCTACCCTCCCAGACCCCACTTGTAGGATTCTACTGGGTATGTTGTTGTTGTTGAGATTAGTACCTATTCTTCTCCAAGTAAAGGTATTTCTAGTAAAATTAAATGTTTTACTTGTTGTTCATAATGATAGCCTCGCGGTACCTCTTGGCTTTGTTAGCAGTATATTGTAGTGCACTACAATTCGCTACGACCACTACTAAGTCTGTTGTTATCAGTTGTAAGATGGCAGAATGCAATTTCATGAAGTGAATGCACCAGTTTAAAGAATAGAACAGGTGGAAAACCTACCAAATTCAGCACCCAGTTATTTTTGTTCTAGATCTAGAAAAGAGATTGTATTCAACTTTGAAGGAGGCGGTAGTGGTGTCTCTGAAATGTCCTCATTCGAAATAGGTTCTGCAATTGTATTTCTATTGGCAACACATTCAAATTCTTGGACTGGTATTGAGTAAGGCAGTAGATCCCTAACTTTAGCACCCGACAGCAAATATGTCTCGAAAGGGGTGAAGCGATCATGACATCTATCGATGTCATCACCATACAACACTATCGCAGCCTCATGTTCCTGCAAACATTCAAAATAGAGGAATACCCACATGTTTTGATAAAATATTTCCAACACGTACTATAAAGAGTTGTTATTGACAAATCATATAAGTAGAAGTACATTCTCATCTTTTAACAATTATAGTTTTAAAGTGAACGGTATGATCCTTGCTATCTCGGGGACGAAATTTCTTCACCAACCCAATCTTACACACCTAGTCTGGAAGCGCAGGTATAATGGCATCAACAGTAAGCCTGTGTTCTATTGCACTGGGAAAGGCAGACGAAGAATATGTGTTTGCCGTATGGGGAAAGCTATTGCAAAACACATGAAAATCAGTGAACTCAAGCAAGAGTAACAGAGACATACAATTTTATATAATCAACTTTCGGCATGTTCACTTGGTAGCCTGTGCCTTTCTACTTGTATGCTATCATTTCGTAATATACAACAAATGTTAATGGAAATTCAGGAGAGCTAATGAATTTTCAACTGGAAAGACAATTTATTTTAGATAATAAAAGGATTCAGAGGCAACTGGCCTAAATCCATCAATGCCTCTGAAATTTTCAAGCAAATCAACTTTCACTTGTTGTTCCTTTGAAGCTACTCAATGTAGAGTAAATTGACAACAGATCCCTAAGATGGTAGAGTAACAGACACCTTTATTTTGTACCAAGATGAGACACAGAGTAGATTGAGAACCAAGATCTAAAATGGTCTGCTGATAAAGCTCTAATGTGAAACACTCAGGCCAGTGTAGGAAACCATTATTGGTGGAACTTTCTACCTCGAAGGGAGAAACCATTAAAAGAAGAACCAAATTCACAAAGTCATCGCACTGTAGCTCAAAATATAATATGCAGACAACTATGATGGAAAGCGTGAGCAGCACCGCATCATCATAAAACCCTCACTTTTTCAGAAAATTTCATTTCCTCAAGATAACAATACAATACTATGTAGTTCAACATCTTATTCCTATTTGGAAAAGCTTACAAATTGCAATTATGATCTCCATTCTATCATAAATGTTACAACTGTATTTTAGCAGTTAAATAAACTTCTGCAAACAAAAGGCATGAGAGCCACTGTAATTTTTAGCAGTTGAAATAAATCTCTGCAACAAAGATGTATAAGAACCATACCACTTTGAAAAGAAGGCACCATACTTGAAATTTTAAATTTTTGAATGCCAGTGATCTTGCAAGCCATTGTATCACTGTTCGCCGGTAAAACTCCCGCCGTTCTTGCATGTCATAAAAAATTCAACCATCATATAAGACTTAAAACAAAATATCTTTGAGTAGGACATGTCAATTTTCCCTTAATGCTCCATCCCGAAAGCATTCTAATGCAGGAAAGTCACTAACTATCCACATTAAGACTGCCCGCATTTGGAATGTTTGCTTGGTCAGAGCATCATATGTTTTTACCCCCAGTTCCCATAATTCCTACAATTCTTCAATCAGTGGCTGTAGGTAAACATCGATATCATTTCTTGGAGATGTTGGACCTGTAATAATCATACACAACATGATATACTCTGGTTTCATGCAAATCCATGGTGATAAATTATAATTTATCAACATAATAGGCCATGTTCTATGAGAAATACTCATGGTTCGAAATGAACTGAAACTGTCACTTGAGTGTCCCAACTGAACATTACAAGGATCATTAGTGAAAGGCCCAGGATCATTGACGTCACTTGGAGGTCCACAAAATTGACCCAGAAATCTGCCAAGCATCACCTCACGGAAGGGCCTACACGGCCCGTGTGGAGTCACACGGTCCGCGTGGCCTCCAGTGGAGTGACGCCTAAGAAAGTTAGGGTAAATGGGCCTCCACACAGTCCGTGTAAAGCCACACGGTCCGTGTGGCCTTTTGTATGGTTTACTACGTAAAGTCGCCTTCACATGAACTAAGTCACAGCCTATGTGACTTTAGACGGTCCGTGTGGCCCTCTGTTTAGTTTCTGTGTGGAGAGTCACCTGTATGCGAAAGGGGTCACGATCCGTGTGACCCTAGGTGGTCTGTTTACTTGTCTGTATAGTGATAGTTCAGAAAATCTTGCCTCTAAGGATTTGGAGTCGAGGGCCACGACACAGTAAACAGTCTGTGTGACACTACACGGACCATGTACCATATCGTATGCCCTAGACGGACCAATTTCAGGTTCGTTTTGTTAATAGCATTATTGAAATATTAGGTGTCCCAAACGAAAATTTTGTCATTTCCCACCCCTCCTAAACTCCCTATATAAGCTGAACTTCACAAAATTTCAACCATTTCTTTCATTTCACCCCTCTCTCTAAGAATTCACTCCTTCAAGCTCTCCAATATCTCTCTAGGATTTATCAACGCAAGACTCACAATTTGAAGTCCATTTCTCCTCAAGTGTTGTCTTCAATCAGGTAGATGGGTTTTGATTCTTGGTCTCTTTCAACCAAGAAGACCCAAAGTTCTTTTCAAACTACTTTATGAAATTGTCTACTTAAAATCTTAATTTCCACTACTTGTTCTTGGTAACCTTGAACCATGCATGTGCTATTTAAGACTCCGAATTTGGGTTATGTTAAGTTTTATTATGATGAACTACTTGGATTATGAAACTATGAACATGCATGTCCCTTTAAAGATGTTATTATGCATGGGTGATATTTACTACCATTTTCTATTAAGTTTATTATTATGGGTTTCCTAGTCTTTACATTATATTGCTAATTTTGGATATACTCTACATTATCCATGCCATCCCTACACAATGCATTGCATCACATTCATGACATTGGTATATGAAAATTTTGGAAATGTGGGATTAAGCCCAATTTTGTCCTAAAAGGGAATTATAATATGATTTTGGTAAGGCATTGGATATGACAAGAAGGTGATCACTGGTATGTCTATGATTATGTCTTTTGGAGCATTTTGGGTATTTGCACCATTTTGTATATATAGATGAGCTATTCCCTGCATGAACCATGTGATTTGATCTTGTGATTTGGCATTTGAGCCTACTTGTGCATCGAACGTTTTGAAATGGATATTTGACTCTCTTGAAAGCATATGTATATATATATAAGTATTCTTGTGGGATATGTAAAACTTAGCACCGATGGATTGGGGGCGTTACAGATATCCCCAAGGTCCCTTTCCCTTTCCTTGAACTATGTGCCAACATAGGGATGGATGTTATTCATCTATCTGTTTATGTTATGATATGTCTTGTTTGGATTTTGCAAATCCTTCCAAAAGCGTGGTCGTAAGGAAGGTGACCACCCACCGAAAAGCGTGATCGTAAGGTGTGGTGTAGATTACCCTAGGCAAGTAATCTTCTCCCTACTGGTGGGAGGTCCAAATCGGTCCAATTCGTGTAATAGCTTGCATGGATTTGGTTTGTCGGTTATAGTCCATCCCCGTTATATAGGAGCATTATTGCATTGCATGCATCACGAATTTCATGGCATCTTGTATACTAAATTCCTTTGCTTATATGATCCTTGTATATTATGTGCCCTTGTCATCTAAAATGGATATGCAGGTTCGGTATATCATATGCATTGCATGCCCGCATACATAGTACATTCAAATGTACTAACGCATACTCTATGCCTACATGATTTTACCATGTAGGGACCGAGCAGTTTAAGTACCAGTCGTAGGACAAATAGTCCTTCCTTGCAGATATTTTGCGGTGAGCCCTATCTTCTGAGGGCGAGCTTTTGTTTTCTTGTGTTCCTTATGTATATATTTTGTTGAGGGTGAGCCCGAAACCTGTCCTGGCCCCCATTCCTTAACTAGAGGCATATGTTAGGTGTTTTGTAAAAACATTGTCCTTTTGCTTAACTTATAAGAAATGCTCTTTTTGGGACTTAAATTTCCATTATTTAACTACTTGTCTTTAAAAGCTCTTGAACCAAGCTTCGTAGATTCTGAAATTTTGAGGCTTGTTTGGGGACTCTCGGGTCCTCATTCGCCGTTTCACATCTAGGCCCCGACTCCAGTTCGTGAATAAAAGGTGGTATCAGAGCACAAGGTTTATAATGGTCTTCGGAGCCCAACATGCCGCGTTGAGTAGAGTCCTATTCATGGGTGTGAAGTGCACCATACCTATGAATGGGAGGCTACGAAGGCGTATTAGGAAATTCCTCCCTTCTTCATGTCTTGTGTGGTATTGTGAATGGTTTATGAAATTTCCTTACTTATTAGCATCATTAATCCGTTTCAGTAAATGCCTCGAGGAAGACCTCCACTACCTAGGCCGGCTCCGGCTGCTGAAGATAAGGCCCTTCCCGAGCCTATAGAGGAGCCTATCTCTAACGGTGAATTCCGTACCACTTTCACCATTCTTGCATCGGTGGTAACTGCTCAAGCAAGGCAAGCTAATTTTGCCACGAGACCCTACACCCGCATCTATTGTAAAGGATTTCACCCGGATGAATCCTCTGGAGTTCTATGGGTCGAGGGCTGATGAGGATGCTCAGAAATTCATTGATGAACTTTCAAAAATACTGAATATTATGGGCATCACTTCTGAGGAAAAAACTGGACTGGCTGCTTACCAGCTGAAGGATGTAGCCCAGGTATGGTATACACAGTGGGCTATGGAAAGGGTGTGTGATGGTAATGTTAAATGGGGAGAGTTCAAATCTGCCTTCCTCGATCGCTTCTTTCCACTTGAGTTGAGGAAGGCCAAAATGACCGAGTTTGTTAACCTTACACAGGGGAGAATAAGTGTGAAGAACTATGCCCTCAAGTTTACCAAGCTTTCCAAATATGTTTCGTTCCTGGTGGCTGATCCCCGTGCAAGGATGCACAAATTTGTTTTGGGTATTTCCGACTTATTGGTGAAAGACTGTCGGAATGCTATGCTAATTGGGGATACGGATAATGCTAGAATCATGGTATATGCTGAGCAGATTGAAGGGGAGAAACTCAAAGAGAAAAGGGCACACGATCCCAAGAGAGCCCGCTTTGATGGTAGATTCTCCAGTGCTAAGAATGTTGGTTTTGGTCGCTTCCAGTAGGGCCAAGGTTTGGGGGCTCGAGTGGCTAATACTCGGGCACCCCCTCCTAGGGTACCGATGGGTGGCGGGCCAGGATATCTTATGTGTGAAAAGTGTGGGAGGCCCCACACACGTGCCTGCTGGAGAGATTTAGGAGTGCGTGCGGAGGCCGAGGACAGGTAGCCCAAGGCGGGCGGGGTCTGCAAAAGGGTCCCTAAGGTGTTGCCCCAAGGAACAACAGGTTTTATGCACTCCATGCTCGGCAGGATGTCGAGGAAGCTCTAGATGTCGTGACTGGTATGTTAAAAGTCTTTGATTTTGATGCTTATGTTTTGCTTGACCCAGGTGCAAACTTGTCTTTTGTGACTCCATTGTTGGCTGTTAAGTTCAGTTTGAAACCCCAGATTCTAAGGGAGCCTTTCTCGGTCTACACGCCCGTGGGTGAATCTATTGTTGCTCATAGAGTCTATCACAGGTGCCCTATTGCTGTGTTGCATAAAATCTTTCCATGTGATCTTTTAGAACTCAAGTTGTTTGATTTTGATGTGATTCTTGGGATGGATTAGATGCATGCATCTTATGCTTCCATAGAATGTAAAACCTAGAAAGTCCAGTTCTAACCTCCTGGTGAGCCAATTTTTGAATGGAAGGGTGGTGATTCATCTGTTAAAAGTAGGTTTATTTCCTACCTCAAGGCACGGAAAATAATTTCTAGGGGGTGCATCTACCATATGGTGAGGGTCAGGGATACAGATTCCAAGGTGCCTACTCTCGAGTCAGTCCCTGTGGTGAATGAATTTTTGGATGTGTTTCCTGAAGACTTACTGGGCATTCCTCCGGATAGAGAGATAGACTTTGGCATAGATCTTCTTCCAGATAGTCAGCCTATTTTTATCCCTCCGTATCGGATGGCCCCTGTAGAATTGAAAGAGTTAAAGGAGCAGCTAAAGGACCTATTAGAGAAGGGTTTTATTCGACCTAGTTCATCACTGTGGGGTGCTTCCGTGTTGTTTGCCAGGAATAAGGACGGGTCTCTCCGTATGTGTATTGATTATAGGCAGCTGAATAAGGTGACCGTTAAGAAGAAGTACCCGTTGCCAAGGATTGATGATTTGTTTGACCAGCTTCAAGGTGCCACTCACTTCTTAAAAATTGATCTCCGTTCTGGGTATCATCAGCTGAAGGTTAAGGAGTGTGATATCCCCAAAACAACTTTTCGAATGAGGTTTGGGCATTTTGAATTTGTGGTGATATCGTTTGGCCTACCTAATGCTCCAGCTGTATTTATGGACTTGATGAACAGAGTGTTTAAACCTTTCCTGGACAGCTTCTTGGTGGTCTTTATTGACGATATTATCATTTACTCCCGAAGTGAACAGGAGCACGAAAATCATTTGAGAATGGCCCTCCAAACTTTGAGGGAAAAGAAATTGTATGCCAAGTTTAGCAAGTGCGAGTTCTGGTTGGGCGAAGTGGCTTTCCTTGGTCATGTGGTGTCTGGAGATGCTATCAAGGTGGATCCAAGAAAAACAAAGGCTGTGAAAAATTGGCCTAGACCGTTAACTCCTTCGGATATTCGCAGTTTTCTCAAATTGCCTGGGTACTACAGAAGGTTCGTGGAAGGTTTCTTATCTATTGCATCTCCATTAAGTAAGTTGACCCAGAAGTAGGCTAAGTTTATATGGTCAGATGAATGCGAGAGAAGTTTCCAAACCTTGACAGATCGGCTTATGTCAGCTCTCGTCTTGACCTTTCCAAATGGCTCAGAAGGGTTCGTAGTGTATTGCAATGCCTCACGGATCAGATTGGGTTGTGTGCTTATGCAAAATGGTAAGGTGATAGCGTATGCATCAAGACAGTTGAAGGTGCATGAATAAAATTGTCCTACATATGACCTTGAAATGGCAGTCGTGGTTTTTGCTTTGAGAATTTGGAGGCATTATTTGTGCGGGGTCCATGTTGATGTATTCACCGATCACAAGAGTTTGCAATATGTTTTTACTCGAAGGGATCTTAACCTCAGGCAAAAGAGGTGGTTGGAGTTTCTAAAAGATTACGACATGAGTGTATTGTATCATCCGGGCAAGGCCAATGTTGTAGCTGACGCTCTCAGCAGGCTGTCTATGGGAAGTGTGGCGCATGTTGAAAATGGGAAGAGGGAATTGGCTAGGGATGTTCATCAGTGGGCTAGGTTGGGTGTCAGGTTGGCTGGATCTAGCAAGGGTGGTATTCGGGTTCAAAATGGGGCAGAATCTTCTGTGGTGAGTAAGGTGAAAGCTAACAATATCTAGGTCCGTCGTTATGTGAGTTGAAGAAGTTGGTTGTTGCAAATGAGATCGAGGCATTCTCCCAAGTGGGAGATGGTGTACTTCGGTACCAAGACCGACTTTGTGTTCCTGATGTGGATGGCCTTAGGAAGGTGATTATGAGTGAGACTCACAACTCTCGCTACTCTATTCACCCAGGGACTACCAAGATGTACCGGGATCTGAGAGAGGTGTATTGGTGGCATGGTATGAAGAGGGATATTGCCAAGTTTGTGTCTGAATACCCGGGTTGTCAGCAGGTGAATTAGAACACCAAAGGCCTGGTTTTTTGGCCCAAGACATTGGAATTCCCACATGGAAATGGGAGGACGTGAACATGGACTTTGTGGTTCGGTTGCCTTGGACCCAAAGGCAATTCAACTCCATTTGGGTTATTGTGGATAGAATGATGAAATCAGCTCACTTTCTACCGGTCAAGACTACCCTCAGTGCCGAGGACTATGCAAGATTGTATATCCAGGAGTTGGTGAGGTTGCATGGTGTACCTAGATCCATTATATCGGATCATGGTGCTCAATTCACTTCCCACTTTTGGAAATCTTTTATGAAGAGCCTTGGGACTAAAATTAAGTTGAGTTTCGTTTTTCATCCTCAAACTGATGGCTAAGCGGAGAGGACTATTCAAACCTTAGAGGATAAGTTGAGGGCGTGTGTGTTAGAGTTCAAGAGGAATCGGGATGACTATCTTCCACTCATCGAGTTTGCTTTTAATAATAGCTTTCATGCTAGCATTATCATGGCGCCATTTGAAGCCTTGTATGGGAGGAGGTGTAGATCCCCGGTAGGGTGGTTTGAATTGGGTGAGATGGCTTTAGTTGGCCCGGATTTGGTGTTAATTGCTATGGAGAAGGTAAAAGTGATTTGGGAGAGATTTAAAGTGACCCAAAGTCTTCAAAAATCCTCTTCGGATAGTAGGAGAAGGGACCTTGAATTTGAGGTTGGGGATTGGTATATGTGAAAGTCTCTCCTATGAAGGGCGTAATGCATTTCGGCAAAAAGGGCAAGCTAAGTCCCCGGTATGTCGGTCCTTACGAAATTGTTGAGCGAATTGGAGATATGGTTTACAAGTTGGAGTTACCTCCGGATTTGGGTTCTATTAATCCGGTCTTCCATGTATCTATGTTGAGAAAATTAGTTGGTGATCCTAGCACCATTGTGCCTTTGGAGGGGATTGAGGTCGAGGAAAGCTTGACTTATAAGGAGGTGCCAGTGGCAATCTTAGATAGGAAAGTAAAATGGCTTCGCAACAAGGGTGTGGCTTCGATAAAGGTACTTTGAAGAAATTAACTACTGGAGAGTGCCACTTGATAGGCGGAGCTGGACATGATGAAATGATACCCCCATCTTTTCCAATCTACTCAAGCCTAAGGTACTAGGAATCTTCCTTATCAATTGTGTCATTTTTCTTGCCCTCTTGAGTCTCATGACATCGCATGCATATGTGTACACTAAAAGACTTTCCTTTTCTTTACAAATGAGTTGGATGAAATCTTGATATGAGTTTTGGTCTTGGACTATAATTTGATTTGTGGCATAAAAAGCTTTTGGCACAAACCTCTCATTTTGTGTTGAATTGTGCATTGTGTCTTGTGTCGGAAGTATCTTGCCTTAGCTCTAACTTTTCAAGCCTTGTTCTTGCACATTCGGGGACAAATGTTCCCAAGGGGGAGATGATGAAAGGCCCCGGATCATTGACATCACTTGGAGGTCCACAAAACTTGCCGAGAAATCTGCCAGGTATCACCTCACGGAAGGGCCTACACAGCCCGTATGGAGTCACACGATTCATATGGCCTCCAGTTGAGTGACGCCTGGGAAAGTTAGGGTAAACGGGCCTCCACATGGTTCGTGTAAATCCACACAGCCCGTGTGGCCTTCCGTATGGTGTACTGAAACCATCATTAGATTAACTAACCCCAATTCCTCGATCTTGTCAAATAATACATATCCTTCACCACTTCCCTTTTTGACCTCATCTATAAGATCAACTACAACATCTTCCTTGCACAAATTGCATTATGGGCCCAAAGTAACTCTCCCTTTTTAGAAGGGAGGGATGGAGATAGGAAATCTTAAGACACATTCCATGGCACGATACGAATCATTCAAAAAGAGTGAAACATTTCCTAAACTTGCTTATAGCCTCCTACCAATAGATGTGGCGCGCATCACACCCATGAATAAGACTCTACTTAACGTGGCATGTTGGACTCCGAGGACCATTTATGAACCTAGTGCTCTAATACCTTTTCTGTCACGATCCGAACCTAGGGTCTAGGAGTGACATAGCACGTGGGAACTCGAGAGTCGCAAAACAAGCCTCAAGTATCCACATTCATAACATCAGTTCGGAAGCATATATACAAATAGTAAACACATAGTTCTAAGGGATAGGAAAGTAGGATTTACACTATGGGGATGTCTTAGGGATAAGGGATTAACATGGATTCACACAACACATAAGAACTAAGGGGTGGGTAAATATGACTCACTCTATAGGGGAAATACAGAACTTAGGATATTCCCCATTTCCACATCAAAACATACTTATCATAATTCTCTTAATCAATCCATAATAGCCATATCTAATAGATAACCATAATCATAGGCTCCAAATACAACAGATAACATATATATTTGAGAAGATAATACTCCTAGTCATAAGATAGGAAGGGGGCCAAGACATGTCCAGGCTCACCCTAAAAGTAAATAACATAAAGAAGACTTCATAGGTAGAGGAATGGTGGCTTGTCCTTGGAAGATAGGACTCACCACAACAAATGTCTCAAATTTGATCCAGCCATCAAACGGTGGATGAAGGTTTCGGTCCCTACATGGTTAAATCATGTAGGCAAAAAGTATAAGTTAGTACATTCGAATGTACTAAGTATGTGGGTAGGCAATGCATATGACTTATCAAACTTGCATTCAATATTAGATGACAAGGGCACATAATATAAAAAGAGATATATATCCGAAGAAGATTAGTATAACAATATTCCATGAAATCCATGATGCATGAAATGCAATAATGCTTATATGTAGTGGGGATGGACTATAACCAACAAATCAAACTCATACGAGCTATTACATGAATTAGTCTGATGTAGACCTTTCATCGGTAGAAAAAGATTACTTGCCAATGATAATCTAAATCACACCTTATGACCCAGTCTTTTCAGTGGGTGGACACCTTCCTTACAACTCTTTTCAGAAGGATTTTCATATCATATCATATGATATCAAGATGTAACCATTCCTTACAACCCAATCTTTTGGGTAATGACTACCATATACCTATGTTGGCACATAGTTCAAGGAATGGGAGAGGACCCTTAGGATAGCCCTGACCCCCAAAATCCATTGGCGCTAAGTCAAAACATCCTACGTGAATACTTAATATATATACATGCTTTCACAAGATGCAATAGTCATCTCAAAATATTTCAATGTACATTTGGGCTCAAAAGCCAAACATATTTCATAATCATTCGTACATGGGCTCAAAAGCTAAATCATAGTTCATAATCATGACTCTCATGCATAGGAATAGCTCATTCATATAGCAATAATGGTGCAAGCACCCAAAATGCTCAAAGAGCCATATCATAGACATTTATGTGATCATATTTTTATCATAACCACAATCTTATCAAAATCATATACATAAGTATAATTGGGCTTAACCCACTTCATAATTTTCATAAAACTTAGTGCTCATGAATGCATATGCTATGAATAAAAAGAGAATAGCATGGGTAATTGAGATTTAAAATTAAATCAACAATATATTATGAAATTAAAGTAAAAACATAAGTAAAATTCACATTTAAATCATTTTATAGATTATCCATGCACAAATCACGCTTCAAAGGGGATAAACACATTCATAACTTCATATTAGGGCATAAATCACTTTAAAATCAACAAACAAACATAGCCCATACATTATTGAATTTAATAAACCATAATATGGAAAACATATATTTAAATTAAGCTAAAATTTCATGAAATTGAGTGTAAAAGAGTTTGGGTCTTCTTGGTTGAAAGGGATCAAGAATCAATCCCACTTACCTTAGCTAATAAAGAAGATTCAAGAAGAAATTTAAAGAAAAAAATGCCTTCCCTTAACTCCCAAGCTTAGTCTTCACAAGAGTTCATGAGAGAGTTTTTAGGAGAGTTCAATATACTTCTAAGTGGGAGAATGAATTTGAATGAGAGGAATAGAATTTAGGTCATTTGGAGGTCTTAGGATAGCATAGGAAGTCACTAAAATCCCTTAGGAGTAGCCATAATTACAATAAAAGATAATTAATGAAGCAGAATAAAATTTCATGCCAGAGGTTCCGTGAGACCGCACTTAACCAAATCTCAAAAAAACACTACATAGACGATCTTTATGAAAATGGTCATAACTTCTTGATCCAAACTCGAAATGAGGTGAAACCAGATACATTCATAAGCTAATTCAAAGAGCTTCAATTTGGAAGGTCATGCGCAATGCAGTTGTTTTTGTGCTTAGAGATATAACCATTTAAACGTGACTCTTCTATCGGCTCTTGTGAAAAGCTTAGCCAATGGAATTCATTTGAACTTGACTTGATGAAAGAGGCCCATGATGACCCTAAACCACATAAATAAGCTTGAATTAAGAGCTTGAAGGTGCACTTAGCTTTAGGTTGAAGATTCTACACTTAGAAAAATCCAATGTCGGTACCCCACACGGAAGGTAGTACGGACCGTACCAAATCATATGGTCCCTGTACGCCTTTGTACCACTTCACTTAAAAGAGTTCTCCATGATGAAGTTCTGATATGGTGATCTAATACTTAGAAAATTTTCACTTCGACACCTATAGAAAGGCCCTCATAGACCATGAAGCACCACACGGCCTGTGAGAGGGGTTGTACCACTTGCCTTAGGCTCAAACTGTGGAGTCTCAAGCCCAAGGCTACTATATGGTTTACCATATGGTCCATATGACCTCACACGGATTGTGTTGTGTTCAAGTGTGGTATGCCTTGGTCCCAAACTCCACATTAAGGCCCTCACACCCCACACAAGGCCAAGGGCCACCTCAAGAGGCTCTACCTGGTCCGTATAGCACCATATGAACCGTGAAGGTTTCCATGAAACTTCATTTCGGTCCAAAACATTCCAAAACCAAATTTACAAGCTCCATTGAAGTTGTACAATGTCTAGGTCCTTAAAGGACTCCATGGGTTGAAGGACCCATGGATGAAGAAAACCACATACATTTTGATTCTTTAAACTTGAAGAACTTTGATAAACCTTTTTGGAAGCATTGTCATGCAAAAAATTATTTTTCGGTACGGGCGACCTAAAAATTGAAGGTGACCCTTTTCCTATACAATTTTTCCTCCTAAAAAAGAATACAAAGTTGGATTTTTGAAATAATGCACACATCTTATGATATTTAAAAAATACATCATAAGGTCTCTCTGAGCCATGTTGGGAGGTTTTACAAAAGGGTACTTGATGAAGCTCATAATTCTAAGTATTCTATTCATCCAGGATCTACCAAAATATATAGAGATTTAGGAGAGGTGTAATGGTGGAAGGGTATGAAGAAAGACATAACAAAGTATGTGATAGGATGGAAAATTGTCAACAAGTGAAGGTGGAACACCAAAGACCGAGTGGTTTGACCCAAGATATTGAGATACCCACTTGGAAATGGAAGAAAATGAATATGGAATTTCTTACGAGTTCGCCAGGGACTAAAAAGCAATTTGATTCAATATGGGTAAATGACAAAAAACCCACTTTTTTCTGATGAAGACTTCTTATAGTGTTGAAGATAATGCTAAGGTCTACATTCAAGAATTAGTAATGTTACATGGGGCACCATTATCTATTATATCGGATAGAGGTTCTCAATTTACTTTTGTCTTTTAGAATTCTGTCAAAAAGGGCCTCTGTACGAAGGTGAAGTGAAGTACTGCATTTCATCCTAAAATGGATGGCCAATCTGAAAGGACAATCCAAACATTGGAAGATATTTGAGGGCTTGTGTACTTGATTTCAAAGGAAGCTGAGATGATCACTTACCTCTTATTAAATTTGCTTATAACAATAATTTTCACTCAAGTATTGAAATGATGCCATTTGAAGCTTTGTATGACAAATAGTGTAGGTCCCCAATGGGATGGTTTGAAGTTGGAGAGATGTCCTTGATTGGACCAGATTTGGTACTTGATGCTATGGAGAAAGTGAAAGTCATAAAGGAAAGGTTAAGGGCTGCACAAAGTAATCAAAAGTCATATGCCGATGTTAGAAGAAGGGATCTTGAATTTGTGGATGGTTATTAGGTGTATTTGAAGGTTTCACTAATGAAAGGAGTGAGGTGATTTGGAAATGGACAAATTGAGTCCTAGATATGTAGTACCTTTTGAGATTATGAAAAGAATTGGGAAGGTAGCTTATGAGCTAGATTTGCCTATTGAGTTGGCTATGGTTCACCTGGTGTTTCACGTGTTGATGTTGAGAAAATGCATGGGTGATCCCATTTCCATTGTTCCATTGAAAGATGTGACTATTGAAGAGGATTTGACTTATGAAGAAGTACCAATTGAGATTTTAGATCGGCAAATAAAGAAATTAAGAAATAAAGAAGTGGTATCCGTCAAAGTGTTATGGAGGAACCAATAAGTTGAGAGTGCTACTTCGGAGGCTGAGGTGGACATGATGAAACATTATACTTATCTCATTCCTTCTATTCAAGCCCAAGTACCAAGTATGAAAGGGGTGAAGTGATTTGGAAATGGGCAAATTGAGTCCTAGATATATGGGACCTTTTGAGATTATGAAAAGATTGAGAAGGCAGCTTATGATCTAGATTTGCCTATGGAGTTGGTTATAGTTCATTTGGTGTTTCACGTGTTGATGTTGAGAAAATGCATGGGTGACCCCCATTCCATTTTTCCACTGAAAGATGTGACTATTGAAGATGATTTGATTATGAAGAAGTACTAATTTAGATTTTAGATCAGAAACTGAAGAAATTGAAATAAAGAAGTGATATCCGTCAAAGTGTTATGGAGAAACCAATAAGTTAAGAGTGCTACTTGGGAAGCCGAGGTGGAAATGATGAAATGATATCCTTATCTCTTTCCTTCTATTCAAGCCCAAGGTACCTAGTATGATCTATTCCTCCAAATTCTCACGAAAATGTGTTTCCTTATCACATTATATACATGCATGATCATGAACCTGTTTTTGAATTATGTTTGATGCTTGAGTTTAATGATTTTATAAAGATGATGATTACGTTGTATTTTTGCATATATGATACTCTATTCAAGCTTGCTACTATCTCGTACCAAGACAAATGATCCTTTAGAGGAGGGGGAGATATTGTAACACTCCGCATGTTGTTAGGCTTTGAGGCTAAAAGTTAAGGTCTCCACATGTCCTGGGTTGAAAGTTAATAGCTCACTTGGTCTTAAATGTTGGTTGAGGTCTCATCCCCTCTTTATATGAGCTTAAGCATTTCATGCATCATGGATTTCATGGCATATTGTTATACTACTCTTATATATATATATATATATGATGTGCCCTTATCATCTAACATTGAATGCAGGTTTGATAAGTTATATGCATTGCATGCCTGTATACTTAGTATATTGAAACGTACTAATGCATACTTTTGCATACATGATCTAACCATGTAGGGACCGGAGACTACCTTCATTTACAGTTGGATAGCTAGATCGAATTTGAGATATTTGGTTGTGGTGAGTCCTATCTTCCATGGACAAGCCACCATTCCTTTACCTATGCTGCTTTCATTATGTTATTTACTTTGAGGGTGAGACCAAGATATTTCTTGGCCCCCGTCCTATCTTATGACTGGAGACATTATCGGATATCTTGTAGACTCTTGTACAGATAAATGTTATGTGTTGATATTGGAAAATGATGAATTATGACTACTTCTTAGATACAGGTATTATGATTTGATTATGAGTATTATGACATGTGATTATGTTATGATATGGAAACATGGAAGATCCTAAGTCTCGTATTGCCCCCATAGAGTGAGTCATACTTACCCGTCATTTAGTCCTTATGTGCTATGTGTTATGTGTACCCATGTTAATCCCCATCCCTGTGACATCCCCATAGTGTGAGTCCTACTTTCCCATCCCTTCGAACTATGTGTTTATTGTTTTGATACGCTTTCAAACCGATGATGTGATTATGGATACTTTGACACTTGTTTGGCAAATTTTGGGTTCCCATTCGCCATGTCACTCTTAGACCCTAGGTATGAGATCACTAGGTTTATAATTGATCCTCGGAGTCCAACATACCACATCGAGTAGAGTCCTATTCATGGGTATAAAATGTGCCATGCCTATGAGTGGGAGGCTATAATGTCATGCTACGAATTATCTCACTTCTTCATGTCTTATTTCATGCTTTGGACCGTGATTTATGATTTCTCAATCTTGATGATGTCCTTGCTACATTACAGAAGATGCGTCTATGAAGAGCTCCCCTACAAAGCCTAGCCCCGGCTAATGAGGACTATGTTCCATAAGGGTCTATGGAAGAGCCTATCACTACTGGTGAATTTCGAACTACTATTGCTATGTTTTCCAATGTGGTGACCATTCAGACTAGACAGGCTAATCTTCCTCCCTATTATCCCACTCTGACTGCTAGATTGAGAGATTTTATCCGAATGAATCCTCCGGAGTTCTATGGATCAAAGGCTAACGAAGAGGCTCAAGAGTTCATTGATGAGCTCTCTAAGATGTTGACTGTTATGAAGTTACTTCTGATGAGAAAACTGAGTTAGATGCCGATTAGTTGAAAGACGTGACTCAAGTGTGGTACACTCAATGGTTGATGGAGAGGGTCTGTGGTAATGGTGTTGATTGGGAAGAGTTCAAGTTTGCGTTTTTGGATCATTTCTTCCCTCTTGAACTTAGGGAAGATAAGATGAAAAAAGTTATCAACCTCAAATAGGGTGGTATGTGTGTGAGGGACTATGCACTCAAGTTTAAAAAGCTCTCCAAGTATGCTCCTATGCTAGTGGCCGACCCCGTGCAAGAATGCACAAGTTAATTTTTGGGATCTCTAATTTGGTTGTGAAAGAATGTCATATGACTATGCTTATCTGGGATATGGACATCTCTAGGCTCATGACATACGGTGAACAGATTGAGGGAGAAAATCTCAAGGAGAAAAGGGTGTATGATTCTAAGTGGGCCCGTTATGATGGTGGGTTCTCCAACTCCAAGAGTGGTGGTGGTTATGGTCGCTATCAATATGGCCAAGGTTCAAATGCAAGGGTTGCCAATGTTAGGGTGTCTCCTCCCAAGGCATAGGTTGGAGGTTGGCACATGCCTCTTCGGCGTACTACATGTGGGGAGGATCACTCGGGTACTTGGAGAGAGTAGGGTGCATGCTATGGGTGTGGTTATAAGAATCACAAGGTTGTTGATTGTCCTAAGGCTGCACAGAAGGGTCAGGGTCAAGTGGCCAAAGAAGGTCAAGGCCAACAAAGAGCTCCACTTGATGGTACCCCCAGGCACAACAGGTTTTGTGCTTTGCATGCTCGTTAGGATTTTGAGGACATTCATGATGTTGTGAGTGGTATGTTAAAAGTATTTGATTTTGATGCTTATGCTTTGCTTGATCTGGGTGAAAATTTGTCTTTTGTGACTCCGGTTTTGGCTATTAAGTTTTGTTTGAGCCTTGAAATTCTAAGGAAGCCCTTTTTTCATTTATATCCCGTGGGTGAGTCTCTTGTTGCTCGAAATGTCTATCTAGGTTGTCTTGTCTCTGGTTTGCATAAAATCCTTCCATGTGATCTTGTGGAACTTGAGATATTTGATTTTAATGTTATTCTCGGGATGGATTGGTTGCATGCTTCATATGCCTCTATAAATTGTAGGACTTAAAATGTCAAGTTGAATTGCTAGTAATATTTTATTGTTGATTGGCACGTTTTCACCATCTCTATGGCACACTATACGTGTAGGACTTAAAATGTCAAGTTCCAATTTCTGTATGAGCCCATCTTTGACTGGAAAGGTTGTGACTCCGCTATTTAAGGTTGATTTATTTCCTACCTCAAGGACCAAAAGATTATTTCTAAGGGGTGTATCTATCTTATAGTACCGACCAAAGATGTGGAATCTGAGTCCTCTACTCTTGAATTGGTTCTGGTGGTGAATGAGTTTCCAAATATGTTTCCTTGATATTTGCTCGATATTCCTCCTAAAAGGGAAGTCGACTTTGGCATAGATCTTGTTCCAGATAATCAACCTATCTCTATTCCTCCTTATCATATTCCACCGGTTAAGTTGAAGAAGTTGAAAGATCAGTTGAAGGACTTATTGGAGAAGGCTTTATTAGGCCAAGTATATCTCCATGGGGTGCTCCGGTGTTATTTGTAAGAAAGAAAGATAGGTCTCTTCGGATGTGCATTGATTATAGTCAACTAAATAAGGTAACCATCAAGAATAAATATCTGTTTCCAAAAATCGATGACTTGTTCGATCAACTTCTAGGGGCCACCCATTTCTCAATGATTGACCTCCATTCCGGTAATCATCATTTGAAGGTTAGGGAGTGTGACATTCCCAAAATGGCTTTTCAGACTAGATATGGGCATTTTTAATTTGTGGTGAAAGATATGACTGTTGTAGGATTAGTGCATTTCTTATGTGGCATACCATGTGCTAGATATGTGCAAATTGTAACTACCTCATCCTATTATAACTGCCACGTGCAGAATCTATTTAAGGGGCTGAAAAATGTCTAAGGATGATAGAGCGTGTTCTGTGCCTTAGAAGTTTTTGTGAGGCCTTTTCCTTGTTATTGAGAGTGCAATAAAAGGTTGGGAAGCATTCCTGTAAAATTGGCTAAGTGTTCATTTTGTTTGCTGCATGATTCTATTAATAATATAGTTACTTAGACAGCGTGGTTCTATGTGTGTTGTGGCTGAATTTTGCAAGCGTTACAGGCTGCCAACCAGTGGTAACAAAGAAAAAAAATCACCCTGGTCTCAACTGCTCGTTTGGTTTGACTATTGCTCCGGCTGTGTTTATGGATCTCATGAATAGGGTGTTCAAGCCATTCCTTGATAGTTTTGTCATTGTCTTCATCGATGATATCCTTATTTATTTTTCAAGTGAGCGGGAGTATATGGATCATTTATGGTTGGTCCTTCATACTTTGAAAGAGAACCAATTATATGCTAAATTCAGCAAATGTGAGTTTTGGTTAGGCGAGATAGCTTTTCTCGGTCATGTGGTATCAGGTGATGGTATTAAAGTTGACCCAAAGAAGACAGAGGTCGTGAAGAATTTGTCACGCCCCAAAAGGAGGGGAGGCGCGACTGGCACCCGATACCGTTATTGGCCGGGTAAGCCACTAAACATGCTAGTGAACTAACTAGGGACCAAAAAAAAAATCGGGCAGCATAATGTTTGAAAGACTAAGCCTGGATATTTTAGGTCATGACCTAGTCAACAGTAAATCACGTACATCAAGATAAGTAAACCCAAACGACAAAGTACTAGCTAGCCGACAAGGCTGCCACCAGAGAGGTACAGGCACACACCATATATATATGCCAATCTTATGAATGGAGACTGAATGACACAAAAGGACCAACGCACAATAACATGTCCACAATAGCCTTTATGAGAATCACTAACACTATTGGGATAGGGCCCCGACATACCCAACTGTACAACAAAAAGTAAACATTCTGTGAAAGCTCCAGGAAGAGGTAGAGCTTACCAACTCATAGCTGAATGGGGCTCCTAGTGGAGGGGTAAGTCAGAACCCCTAAACTGAATCTGCACGCACTAAATAAAATGCAGCGTCCCCAGGTAAAGGGACGTCAGTACGAATAAACATGTACTGGTATGTAAGGCAGGAAGTGAAATCATAGATAGCCGTAGTGAAAAGGTTAATAGAAATACCACATGTAACCAAAACTCAAGTAGCCTTAATAGCCAATAAGCCACCTCCTAGTGATAAAAAAATGCATGGTATGCTCGAGTATCGCATGTCGTGAATACATATATATAGATGCAAATACATGATATACCCAACCAAATGCTAGCAATGGTGGTCCTTTCCGGTAGCTAACCGGCATCATATCTGCCAACCTATGTCCATTTGTACCATATACATATATATATTTTGGCAAATACCATTCCTTCGATTATAGCTCGAAGTCCATGCATAACGTGCAATGTATGATATGAATGTTGAATGCACATAGTAAGCAATACGAAGACTTAGCCAATCTTGGCTTATTGGTACACTTATTCTCATAACATCATAATCATTGCCATTTAGCCCATCTTGGCTCATTGGTACACTTATTCTCATAACATCATAATCATTGTCATAGCATATACATATGGTTCATGGGATCATACATGTCTTTTTAACAAGTTTGGGAACTTAACCCAATATTTAGAGTGAGGCCTAAACTTTGAAAATGTTCATAAAGGTACTTTACATAATGCTTATATTTGATCCCATGTCAATTAGTAAAAGAAAGTATTTAAACAGGATCAAGTGCTTTAGTAGTTTAACAGGAGCATATCACTGGGGAATATTGGAAACCACCGTGTTACTTGTTAAATGCTTCAGTTATATTTTTGTACGGAAGAAAGACTGATTATGAATACTACATTCCCTTCACATTCTACATTTATTTTAGTGGCACTACACCAAGAAGAGAAACACCTCGGACATATGAATAGGTAGCCGAGAAAATCGACAAAATGATATGTAGATATTGAATGTCCAGTTTAAGTGAACGAATGAAATTTCAGCCTAATACCATCATGAATATAACTCAACTGTAATCCCAATGCCTTTAAAAGAATGTCTTTCTAGCAACAGAATAGTAAGATATCGCATTTGGCGCTTTGGGAAACTTCTCGGATTTCGTGCTAAAAGGAGGGACGGAGCTTAGCCTTAACATACCTCTCCAACAAATATCCAATTGCCAAAGGTTACTACATGAACGTTTTTCCTTACATCCTAAGCTTTGTAACGACTATATATACGCATATTAAATAAACCTATACACATTCAGAAATTCAACATTAATGACCAAATTTAGCAAGGAGCATTTACGTAAGGAAATGTCCATAAAACTTCGTAAAAATGATCATAAAAGAGCCCCAAAAATATTACCTAAATACTCCAGCTGCAAATCAACAATAACCAGCAAGAACACCATTTTTTTACACTCCAAAAACAGCTCTAAACACAGCTAATATGAGGAGAAAACAATTGCAAAGCATAAGGCACACATTTCTTGGCACGAGGACAAATTTTAATGGTAAAAACACGAAAAACTTACCTAAATCACTTAGAGAACTTTTGGGAGCTTTTTCTTAAGTTTCATACTGATTTGGAACGAAAATGGCTATGGAGCTTTAAAATGTTAGAATAGCCGACATTAAGTTGGGTCAACCCGACCGGATCCATGACCTGGTTTCCAGCTCGGGCAGTGTCGGTAAAATGGTTATAACTCTTTATTTTGAGGTTGGTCTGATGCGTGGTTTTGTGCGTTGCAAACTATACTCATAGATCTTCAATTTGATAGGTTATGCACCTTCAAACTCCTTGTATTTTGGAGATATGGCCTGATACATGTGACCCAAATTTAAGAAGGAGTTCTTAAAGAAACTTACAGTAACTTTGGCCAACCTTTATCTTGCAAATTTCTTGATTCAAAAACTTAGTGTATGACCTTTGTGCTACTAAAATAACTTAAACAAATTCATTATTATCAAATTATAAACTTTTAGTCCCATCTGAAAAGTGAAACCTAATTTAAACCTTCCGAAAAGGGCGAGGTGCCACTCGGGTCATTTCTTTAATTCTGAACATGTAGTTAGGGTATTCCTTTGGCTTAAAACTTTAGGTCCCTGATATTACCACTTATTGGCAGCCTTACTATTCTTAGGGGCCAGCAAAAATCACAAATGCCTTATATAATTCCACACTATTTATGTAATGGAAGACGAGAAACACGGGGTCTCACAGTCACCCCCTCTTAAGAACATTCGTCCGCGAATGTGTCAAGACAGCCCCTTGGTTGAATCACCATCTACCAAAATGTTTTTTGGATACATCTATTACCTTTGCAAACCATAAATCAACTTCCAAAAACATCAATTACTAAGCTTTGTATAGCTATCCCGCGACAAAACATACAAGTTGCACCTCCAAATCCTTTAAAACATAAGTTACTAAAAAAATGATAACTGGCAGTTCTGGAACGCGACCTACCTTAAGTTACAAATGGCTGGGGGTGATTCCTCATCATTTCTTCTTTGGCTTCCCAAGTCATTTCCTCAATATTGTTGTCCTTCCACAACATTTTCACGAAGGCCACTTTTCATTTTGAAGCTTTCCTATTTGTCAATCTAAAACAGCCACTGGCACCTCACCATAAGTTAAGTCTTCAGCAATGGGGGTATCCTTAATGTGAGCAATACACGAAGGATCTCTAATGTACTTCCACAACATAGGTACATGAGATACTGGATAGACTGCTCTCAGTTCTAAAGGAAAATTAAGCTTATATATTACCTTGCTAATTTCTCTAATAATATTATATAGTCCAATATATCTAGGACTGAGCTTTCCTGTCTTTCCAAACCGCATGATTCCCTTCATAGGTGATACCTTTAAGAAGACCCAATCTTCTATATCAAACTCTAAGTCTCGTCGTTGAACATCTGCATAAGACTTCTGCTGATTCCGGTCTATTTGTGGTAAGTTTCTAATAGTTTCAGTTTTTCTTTTCTATTGCTTGTTGAACTAGATTAGGGTCTAGCAACGTTTCCTCCCCAACTGCAAACTAATCAATAGGCGACCTACATCTTTGCCCGTATAGTGCTCCCTAAGGATCCATTTGAATACTAGCATGGAAGCTGTTATTATAAGTGAACTCAATAAAAGGTAGATGAACATTTCAACTTCCTTTAAAGTCCAACATATAGGCACATAACATATCCTCAATGGTCTAGACGGCACGCTCTGCCTGCCCATTAGTATATGGATGAAAAGTGGTGCTGAGATTCACCTGACTGCCCAGACCCTTCTGAAAAGACTTTCGAAAATTTATGGTAAATTGAGCCCCTCGATCACAGATTATAGATAATGGAACTCCATGAAGGCAAACAATCTCTTGAATGTAAAGCTTAGCATAATCCTCCACCTCCATAGAATATGTCGTTCTTACAGGCAATAAATGAGCAGATTTTATCAACCTATCAATAATTACCCAAATAAAGTCATACCTGCGCGAAGTATGAGGCAACCTAGTGATGAAGCCCATATTTATCATGTCCCAATTTCCATAATGCAAAATCAGTATGCTTAGCTAGGCCTCCAGGTATCTAATGTTCTGTTTTAACATACTGGTAGTTGGGGCATTGGCCACAATCTTTGGAATATCTTTTTTATGCCATTCCACCAATAGCTTTGTCGTAGGTCTTAATATCCCCTTTTTGTTGCCTCGGGTTGAGACGAATATCTAGGATAATAAGCCTCAAAATGAATCTTGGCATGGAGCCCTCCGATGTTTGGCATGCATAAGAGGCCCTGGTACTGCAGGATTCCATCTCAAGTTAGCTCAATTAGAGGATGTCGATGTTGTGGAACACTTTCCCTCGATATCATAAGCTTAAGATCCTCATGTTGTTTCTCTCTTACCTCAATAGCAATGGAAGATTCAATTGTATTTTGAACAATCACGCTTCCACCTTTTGCATTTGCTAATCGCACCAGCGAACTAGTTAGCTGACGTAAATCTTTTGTCATTTCAACCTTATCAACTTCAGCATGACTTAGACTTCCCATAGACTTTCAGCTAAGTGCATCAGCAACAACATTCGCTTTACTGAGGTTGTACAAAATGTCAACATCATAATCTTTTAGTAATTCTAGCCACCTTCTTTGTCATAGGTTCACCTCCTTCTGCTTGAATATATATTGGAGGCTCTGGTGGTTGGTAAAAATATCTACATGAACTCCGTATAGATAATGCCACCAAATATTTTTTAGGGTAAAAATAATTGCGGCGAACGCAAGACCATGGGTAGGATAGTTTCATTCATGTTTTAGTAAACTTTCTGGAAACATATGCAATAACTGTATCATGCTTCATAGGAACACACCTAGGACAATTATCAAGGCATCACAATATACAATGTAGCTTTTGGTTCCATTCAGAAGAGTCAGACTAGGTACGGTGATAAGCCTTTTCTTTAGCTCTTTAAAACTCTGTTCACATGATTCAGTCTACTGAAACTTAGTTGCTTTATACGCCAACCTCGTTAGTGGTGTATAGGTAGTTGAGAATCCCTCAACAAACCTCCTATAATATCCTGCCAAACCCAAAAAGCTATGGACCTTTGTCGGATTCGAGGGTCTCGGCCAGGCCATTACAGTTTCAATTTTCTAGCCACTGTAATATAACTTGCAAGTGGTCTGCATGCTCAGCTCTTGACTCATTCTAAATATTTCCTTTGGAATATCAACATCCCTCGCTCATAGATGGTAGTACCTAGGTCACAAGTCAATCTTTGAAAAACCATCAATCCATATAAAAAGATACTTATTCTTGATAGTGAATTTTTAGCTATCTATAACCGATACACATCCGTAAAGAGCCATCTTTCTTTCAAG
Source organism: Solanum rostratum (assembly GCA_029948455.1). Taxonomy (NCBI): domain Eukaryota; kingdom Viridiplantae; phylum Streptophyta; class Magnoliopsida; order Solanales; family Solanaceae; genus Solanum; species Solanum rostratum. The sequence goes on from CM057051.1 coordinate 27,803,365, forward strand.
AAAAGAGCATTAGAGCACCCCATGGAGATGTGCTTGGCCTAATAAGGTCTTTATCAAACAAGCCCTTCAGTTATTCCTTCAAGTTTCTTAGCCCTACAAGAGCCATTCCTTAGGGAGGAATAGATGTAGACTCTATATCACGAAGAACATCTATAACAAAATTGAGATCCCTTTTGGGGGGATCCCTAGAAGCTTATCAAGAAATATTATCAGGAATTCATTCACAGTAGGGACTAACGAAAGGGCCAGTTGCTAATAAAATATCTTGTCCTCCCATTATGGTAACATGCACTTGAACCCTTTCTACACTGCCTAGTATGAAGCTTACTGCATTGTGTACATGGTGAGTAGGTTGTCTCATTTGTGTAGAGCACTTCTGTCGATGGCTATCAAGCTCGCCTAAACTCTACCCTAGCCCTGTCTGAATATAACAATCAAATTGCTGGCCCTGAATCTGTGGTAGGAAACTACCTACTGATGGAGGTGGATATCAGTGAAATGAGGGCCTAAAATCACCCTGTGGCTCCCTATAAGACCTCATAGTATAATCCCTTTTACTCTTATCCCTATCTCTATGGGTATCCCGAATCTGACGGGAAAGTTCCTCTATAGTCTGACAAAAAGCCTGAATACGAGAAATATCTACACCATCTTTTAAAAGGCTATCTTGCTGTCTCTAATCAAATGATCCCTAAACCATCCATATAATGATGAACTCTAGCACTCATGGTACATACAATATTTAGTGCATACCTAGCCAAAGAATTAAACCTAAGGCTATACTCCCTTACACTCATATCCCTCTGGGTCAAACTGATAAATTGGTCAAGACGGGCGTCTAGCACCTCCCGTGGTAAGTAATGGGCTAAAAATGACTAAGAGAAGTCCTTCCACTTTGCTGGCGGAGCATCAGGCCCTCTAGATCTCTCCCACACCTTGTACCAGAAGATGGAGACATCACGTAGTCGAAAAGAAGCCAACTCCATTGCCTTGGTGACAAAGGCATGCATCACCCTCAATGTTCTATACATATAGTCTGTAAAGTCATGTGGATCCTCAGTGGTATTGGACACAGCAAATACTGGAGGGGCTAATTGAAGAATCTCTCGTACCTTTGGGCTTTCTGTTTTATCCCTTCTGGTGTCTGCTCTCACCTTTAGTTGTCTCTCATGAATAGAAACTATCATAATTAGTAGCTAAATAGCCTCCTTCATCCCCTAATTCCCAGTCTCTAATAGAGCTTGGGGTACTAGATCTCCTTGGGCCCCAACAGGTGCTGGTGAATCTGGTACTGTGGGCATTGGAGGCTCCCTATGTGCCTCAATAGGGAATATATCTTCCTCACCAAGCAAGACATAATTGATACCTTCTCTCGGATCCATACTTATCTAATGTTGTGCCATCTCCTGAGCGTAAGCAGCCAATTAAATAAGTAAAACATAACATGATATAGATTTCATATGTTTCTATAGTTGTGCTCTGTAGCACGATCTATTATGTGGAATAAATGTAACCATCCCTAAATGCCTCGTAGCCTCCTGATTATAAGTGTGGTGCATAACACACCCATAAGCAAGACTCTACTAGACATGGCATTGTGGACTCCCTAGGACACGACCTGCTCTGATACCATGTTTGTCACGCCCCAAAGAGAGGGGAGATGCGACTGGCACCTGATACCATTATTGGCTGGGTAAGCCACTAAACATGCTAGTGAACTTACTAGGGACCGAAAGAAAATCGGGCAGCATAACGTCTGATAGACTAAGCCTGGACATTTTAGGTCATGACTTGGTCAACAGTAAATCACATACATCAAGATAAGAAAACCCAAACAATAAAGTACTAGCTAGCCGACAAGGCTACCACTAGAGAGGTACAGGCACACACCATATATACATGCCAATCTTATGACTGGAGACTGAAAGACACAAAAGGACCAACCCACAATAACATATCCACAATAGCCTCTACGAGAATCACTAACATTGTCGGGACAGGGCCCCGACATACCCAACTGTATAATAAAAAGTAAATATCCTGTGAAAGCTCCAGGAAGAGGTGGAGCTTACCAACTCATAGCTGAATGGGCCTCCTATTGGAGGGGTAAATAAGAACTCCTACCTAAATCTGCACGCACGAAATAAAATGCAGCGTCCCCAGGCAAAGGGACATAAGTACGAATAAACATGTAGTGATATGTAAGGCAGGAAGTGAAATCATAGATAGTCGTAGTAAAAAGGTTAATAGAAATACCACCTGAACTTTAAGTAGCCTTAATGGCCAATAAGCCACCTCCTAGTGATAAAAGGATGCATGGTATACTCGAGTATCATATGTCGTGAATACATATATATAGATGCAAATGCATGACATACCCAACCGAATGCTCGCAATGGTGGTCTTTTTCGGTAGCTAACCGGCATCATATCTGCCAACCTGTGGCCATATGTACCATATACATATATATATTTGGGCAAATAGGCCTCATACCTTCGATTATAACTCGAAGTCCATGCATAACATGCAATGTATGATATGAATGTTGAATGCACATAGTAAGCCACAGCAAGACCTTAACCAATCTTGGCTCATTGGTATACTTATTATCATAGCATCATAATCATTGCCATTTATCCCATCTTGGCTCATTGGTACACTTATTCTCATAACATCATAATCGTTGTCATAGCATATATATATATGGATCGTGGGATGATACATGTGTTTATAACAAGTTTGGGAACTTAACCCAACATTTAGAGTGAGGCCTAAACTTTGAAAATGTTCATAAAGGTGCTTTACATAATTCTTATATTTGGTCCCATGTCAATTAGTAAAAGAAAGTATTTAAACAGGATCAAGTGCTTTAGTAGTTTAAACGGGAGCATTTCACTGGGGAATATTGGAAACCATCGCGTTACTTGTTAAATGCTTCAATTATATTTTTGTACGGAAGAAAGACTGATTATGAATACTACATATCTTCACATTCTACATTTATTTTAGTGGCACTACACTAAGAAGAGAAATACCTCGGACAAATGAATAGGTAGCCGGGAAAACCGACAAAACGATATGTAGATATTGAATGTCCAATTTAAGCGAATAAATGAAATTTCAGCCTAACACCATCATGAATATAACTCAACTGTAATCCCAGTGCCTTTTAAAGAAGGTCTTTCTAGCAACAAAATAGTAAGATATCGTATTTGGTTCTTTGGGAAACTTTCCGGATTTCGTGCTAAAAGGAGGGACGGAGCTTAGCCTTAACATACCTCTCCAACGAACGTCCAATTTTCAAAAGTTCCTTCACGAAGGTTGTTTCTTACGTCCTAAGCTTCGCAACGACTATATATACGCATCTTAAAGAAACCTATAAACGGTTAAAAATTTAATATTAATGACCAGATTCAGCAAGGAGCATTTATGCAAGAAAATGTCCGTAAAACTTTATAAAAATGACCGTAAAATAGCCCCAAAATTATTACCTGAACACACCATCTGAAAACCAACAATAACCAGCAAGAACAACATTTTTTTACACTCCAAAAACAGCTCCAAACACAGCTAATATGAGGGGAAAACAATTGCAAAGTGTAAGGCACACATTTCTAGGAACGGGGATGAATTTTAATGGTAAAAACATGAAAAACTTACCTTAATCACTTAGAGAACTTTCGGGAGCTTTCTCTTCAGTTTCATACTGGTTTGGGATGAAATTGGCTCATTTTTTAGCTTTAAATGAATAGCCGACATTAAGTTGGGTCAACCCGACCCAACCCATGATCTAGTTTCCAGCTTGGGCAATCTCAGTAAAACAGTCATAACTCTTTATTCTGAGGTTGGTTTTATGCATAGTTTTGTGCGTTGCAAACTATACTCATATATCTTCAATTTGATAGGTCATGGACCTTCTAATTCCTTGTGTTTGGGAGATATGGCCTGATACATGTGATCCAAATTAAAGAGGATTTCTTAAAGAAACTTACGGTAAATTTGGCCAACCTTTATCTTGCAAATTTCTTGATTCAAAAACATAGTGTATGAACTTTGTGCTACTAAAATAACTTGAAAAAATCCATTATTATCAAATTATAAACTTTTAGTCCTATTCGAAAAGTGGAACCTAATTTAAACCTTCCGAAAAGGGCGAGGTGCCACTCGAGCCATTTCTTTAATACCGAACATGTATTTAGGGTATTTCTTTGGCTTAAAACTTTAGGTCCTTGATATTACCACATATTGGCAGCCTTATTATCCTTAGGGGCCAGAAAAAATCACATATGCCTTGTATAACGCCACACTATTTATATAATGGAAAATGAGAAATACGGGGTCTCACAGAATTGGCCTAGACCATTGACTCCTTCGGATATTCAAAGTTTTCTTGAGTTGGCTAGTTATTATAAAAGGTTTGTTGAAGGTTTCGCATCTATTGTATCTCCATTGACCAAGTTGACTCAAAAGAAGACCAAGTTTGTATGGTTGGATGAATGTGAGAAGAGTTTTTAGACTTTGAAAGATTGTCTTGCATTGGCTCCTATTTTAACTCTACCAGATGACTTAGATGGATTTGTGATATATTGTGATGCTTCTCAGATTGGGTTGGGTTTTTTTTCTTATGCAACATGGTAAGGTGATAGCTTATGCATCAAGGCAATTGAAGCTGCATGAGCGTAATTACCCGACTCTTGATCTAGAGTTACCGGCTGTGGTGTTTGCGTTGAAGATTTGGAGTCATTATTTATATAGAGTTTATGTTGATGTTTTTGCCGATCACAAGAGCTTGCAATATGTGTTCACCTAAAGGGATCTTAACTTGAGGCAACAAAGATGGTTGGAACTCCTTAAGGAATATGACAAGAGTGTACAATATCATCTCGGCAAGGCAAATGTTGTATTCGATACCCTTAGTAGGCTATCTATGAGGAGTGTAGCCCATGTGGATGAAGGGAAGAAGGAGTTAGTTAAAGATATCCACCGTTTTACTAGGCTGGGTGTTAGGTTGGCCGACTCTAATAATGGTGGTATTCATGTTTAAAATGGGGCCGAATCTTCTGTGGTTGTTGATGTTAAGGCTAAGAAAGATCTAGACCTGTCATTGGTTTAGTTGAAGAAGTTAGTTTCCAAAAGGAAAATAGAGATTTTCTCCCAATGAGGAGATGTGTGGTTTGGTATAAGATCGACTGTGTGTTCCAGATATTGATAATCTTAGGCGGGTGATCATGAATGAAGTCCATAACTCTCATTATTCAATTCATATGGGATCAACCAAAATATATAGGGATGTGAGAGAAGTGTATTGGTGGCATGGTATAAAGATAGATATAGCCAAGTTTGTATTCAAATGTCCTAATTGTCAGTAAGTGAAAGTAGACAAGCAAAGGCCCAGTGGTTTGGCTCCAGATATTGAGATTCCTACTTGGAAGTAAGAAGATGTAACATGTACTTTGTGGTTGGTTTGCCTCGAACACAGAAGCAATTCGATTCAATATGGGTTATTGTTGATTGGATGACTAAATCGGCTCATTTCCTACCATTTAAGACTAACTTTAGTGCCGAAGATTATATAAGGTTGTATATCTAAGAGTTGGTCAGGTTGCATGGTGTGCCTAGGTCTATCATATATCGGATCATGGCACCCAATTTACTTCTCACTTTTAGAGATCGTTCCAAAGAGAGTATGGCAATAAGGTGAAGTTTAGTACCGCTTTCCATCCTCAAACCAATGGACAAGCCGAGTGGACAAGTCAAAATTTATAGGACATGTTGAGGGCTTGTGCGTTGGAATTCAAGGGTAATTGAGATGATCATCTACCACTCATTAAGTTTTCTTATAACAATATATTTCATGCTAGCATTGGTATGACACCATTTGAAGCTTTGTATGGTAGGAGATGTAGATCTCCAGTGGGGTGGTTTGAATTGGGAGAGATGGCTTTGGTTGGACCGGATTTGGTATTGTAGGCCATGGAGAATTTGACGTTGATTAGGGAGATATGATGATGGCTCAAAGTCGCCAAAAGTCTTACTCGGATGTTAGGAAGAGGGATCTTGAATTTCATGTTGGTGATTGGGTGTATGTGAAGGTCTCACCCATGAAGGGTGTAATGTGTTTTAGTAAGAAGGGTAAGTTGAGTCCTCAGTATGTAGTTCCTTATGAGATTGTTGAGTGGATTGGGAATATGTCTTATAGGTTGGATTTTCCTCCGGATTTGAGTTTCATTCACCCGATTTTCCATGTGTCTATATTGAGGAAATTGATTGGTAATCTTAGTACAATTGTGCTAGGTGTTGAGGTTGAGGAGAAAATGTCTTCTGAGGAAGTCTCGGTTGTGATTTTGGATAGGAAAGTGAAGTGGCTTCGCAAAAAGGATGTGGCTTCAGTTAAGGTGCATTCGAGAAACCAATATGTTGAGAGTGCTACCTGGGAGGCAGAGTTAGACATGATGAAATGATATCCCCGTCTTTTCTAATTTACTCAAGCCTAAGGTATTAGGTTCTTCCTATTCCAAGCGGTCCTAATTCTTTCACTCTTGTAATTCATGACATGACATGCATACATGTACACAAAAATAATTTTAAAATGTTTTGAATGATTTAAAGATGTTTTGATGTGAGTTTCAATGACTTTGTGATTTTCAAATGATGGAATATGCATTGTATCTTGTGTTTGGATGTTTCATGTCCAAGTCAAGCCTTGTTCTAGAACATTCAAGGACATATGTTTCCAAGAGGGAGATAATGTAAGGACCCGGACTTGGTATGACCTTTACGGTGCTTGCATTTTGGTTCAGGAAAGTTTGCGACCAAGGTGACACTTTGTGAGCACCTCCATAAGTCATGTGGTTCACCAGGGGCTGTGTGGAGGGGCCTTGAGGTGAACCTTGGCCTTGTGTATTGAGTAATGGCCTTAAATTGGACTTTAAGACCAAGGCACGCACCACATGAACCCCACATATTCCGTCTGGCACTTCATAGACCGTGTGGAGGCTTGTGTGAAGTTGCCTTGGCCTTGAAGACCACATTTTGGCCCAATCATAGACCACATGAACCTCTCACGGACCGTTTACCTTTTTACGGGCTATGAGGCCCCCCGTATGGGCACTGGAGTGAAAAGATTTTAAGTATGGGATCTTGGAACTTCGTCAATGGAGAATTTTTCTAAGTATGGGATCACCGTCTTGGAACTTCGTCAATGGAGAATTTTTCTAAGTGGGGCATCAGGGGAAGCCACACGTTTCTTGTGACCTCTACACTGGTTGTGAGGTGCTACGTATGGGCGTTGGTGTGCAAATTTTCTAAATATGAAATTACCATCTTGAACCTTCGTCATTGGAAATTTTTTCTATGTGTTGGATCATGGAAGGGGCACACGTTCCGTGTGCCTTTTTACGGACCCTAAGACCCTCTCACGGGACCCTTGGAAACAATTTTTATTCCATTTTCTTAATGGTATTCTCGTAATTATAGCTACTCTTGAGGATCTTTTTGACTTTCTATGCTATCCTAAGACATTGAAATGACCTATTCTCTTCTGTCATTAAAATTCATTCTCAAACTTAGAATTATATGCAAACTTTTTCTTAAGAACTCTAGTGAAGGCTTAGCTTGGGAACTAAGGAAAGACTCTCTTCTTCATCAAATTTCTTCCTATTTCTTCTTGTTCGCTAAGGTATGTGGGATTGGTTCATGATCCCTTTCGACCATGAAGACCCAAACACTTTTACTTTGATTTTCATGAAATTAAGCTAACTTTAGTTATGGGTTTTTAAGACTATTATTTATTTGATTCAATTGAGATATGGTCTATGTTTCATTGTTGATTTTAAAGTGATTTAAGCCCTAATATGTCAAATTCCATGAATATTATGAAAATTTGAATATGCATTGTCCCTTTAAAGTTTGATCTGAGCATGAGTAATCTAAATTGTTATTTGAGTATGGATTTTACATATGGATTTATATGAATTTCATATTGAATTGTTGCTTCAAGATTGAATCTCTATTGCACATTGTTATCCACATATCATTCATGGCATTTGCATACATGAGTATTGGATTTTGATAAAAATGAATTAGTAGGTTAAACCCATATATGTTTATGAAAATGAATTGGTGAGTTAAGCTCACTCATATGGTTATGACAAGAATGTGATCACATAAATATCTATAATTATGGCTCTTTGAGCATATTGGGTGTTTACACTTCATTGAAAATTGTGAATGGGTTATTCCTATGCATGAAAAGTATACTATGAATTATGATTTGGGTTTTGAGCCCAAGTATGAATGATTATGAAGTATGTTTAGGTTTTAAGCCTAAGTATGTATTGAAATGACTTGCACCTCTTTTGAAAGCATGTATATATATATATATATATATATATATATTCTTGTGGGATGATGAATTAGCCCCGATGAGATTGGAGGCATCAGGGCTATCCCTAAAGGTCCTCTTTCTTTCTCTTGAACTATGTGCCAGCATAGGTATATGTATATTCTAACCCTCAAAGAAATGGAAAGCTTGTAAGGTGCAGTTACAAACTTGTTATGATATGATATGAATAGAAAATCCTATCCGAAATGGGAGAATCATAAGGAAGGTTACTTTTTTGAAATGGAAAACCAGTAAAGAGAAGTATGGTTTACCTTTGGCAAGTAGACCACCTCTTTTCGGGTGCGGGGATAACATCGAGATTTCAAGTAATAGCTCGCTTGGTCTTAAATGTCGATTGAGGTCTCATCCCCTCTTTATATGAGCATTAAGCAATGCATGCATCATGGATTTCATGGTATATTGTTATACTACTCTTCTTTGTATATATATTTCTTTCTATATTATGTGCCTTTGTCATCTAATATTGAATGCAGATTTGATAAGTCATATGCCTTGCATGCCCACATACTTAGTACATTCAAACGTACTAATGCATACTTTTGCCTACAAGATCTAACCATGTAAGGACCGGAGACTACCTTCATCCACTATTGGAAGATTAGATTGAATTTGAGAAATTTAATTATGGTGAGTCCTATCTTCCAAAGACAAGCCACCATTCCTCTACCTATGTTTCTTTCGTTATGTTATTTACTTTGAGGGTAAGCTCGGGATAAGTCTTGGCCCCTGTCCTATCTTATGTCCAAAGGCATTGTTGGACATCTTGTAGACTCTTGTATAGATATATGTTATGTGTTGATATTTGAAGATGATGATTATGGCTACCTATTGGATATGGTTATTATTATTTGATTATGAGTATTATGACATGTGATTATGTTATGATGTGGAAACGTGGAAAATCCTAAGTCCCGTATTGGTTATAGAGTGAGTCATACTTACTCGTCACTTAGTCCTTATATGCTATGTGTTATGTGTACCCATGTTAATCCTCATCCCTGTGACAACGCCATAGCCTGAATCCTACTTTCCTGCCCCTTAGAACCATGTGTTTATTGTTTTGATACGCTTTCGAACCGATGATGTGAATATAGATACTTTGAGGCTTTTTGGGCAAATTTTGGGTTCTCATTCGCCATGTCACTCTTAGACCCTAGGTGCAGGTCATGACAAGCTTGGTATGAGAGCACTAGGTTTATAAATAATCCTCGGAGTCCCACATACTACATCGAGTAGAGTACTATTCATGGGTGCGAATTGCACCATGCCTATGAGTGGGTGGCTATGACAACATTCTAGGAATTATCTCACTTCTTAATGCCTTATGTCATGCTTCGCACAGTAATTTATGGTTTCTTAATCTTGGTGATGTCCTTGCTACATTACAGAAGATGCCTCCACGAAGAGCATCCCTACCGAGACCGGCCTCGTCTAATGAGGACCAAGTTCCTCAAGGGCCTATGGAAGAGCCTATCACTAATGGTGAATTCTTAACTGCTATTTCTATGCTTTCCCAAGTGATGAGCACTGAGACTAGACAAGTTAATCTTCCTCCCTGTGATCCTACTCCAGCTCCTAGAGTGAGAGATTTTACCCCGATGAATCCTTCGGAGTTCTATGGATCAAAGGCTGATGAGGATGCTTAAGAGTTCATTGATGAGATCTCCATGGTTGACTGTTATGGGAGTTACTTTTGAGGAGAAAGCTGAGTTAGCTGCCTATCAGTTGAAAGATATGGCTCAAGTGTGGTAAACTCAATGGTTGATAGAGAGGGTCTGTGGTAATGGTAATTGGAAAGAGTTCAAGTTTGCATTTTTGGATCATTTCGTCCCTCTTGAACTTAGGGAAGCTAAGATGAAAAAATTTATAAACCCCAAATAGGGTGGTATGTGTGTGAGGGACTATGCCCTCAAGTTCACAAAGCTCTCCAAGTATGCTCTTATGCTAGTGGTTGACCCCCGTGCAAGAATGCACAAGTTTATTTTTTGGATCTCTAATTTGGTTGTGAAAGAATGTTGTACGTGCTAATATTATTCAAGATATGGACATTGCCAGGTTCATGACATATGTTGAATAGATTGAGGGAGAAAAGCTCATCGAGAAGAGGGTGCATGATTCTAAGAGGGCTTGTTATGATGGTGGGTTCTCAAACTCCAAGAGTGGTTGTGGTTATGGTCTCTTTCAATAGGGCCAAGGTTCTAATGCAAGGGTCGTCAATGCTAGAGTGCCTCCTCCCAAGGCACAAGTTGAAGGTTGGCCTATGCCTCCTCCGTGTACTACATGTGGGAAGAATCACTCTAATACTTGTTGGAGAGATTTGGGTGCATGCTATAGGTGTACGGATAAGAACAACAAAGGTTATTGATTATCCTAAGGCTCCTAGAAGGTTCGGGGTCAAGTGGCCTAAGGAGGTCAAGGCTAGAAAGGAGCTCCACAAGGTGGTGCCCCCAGGCACAACAAGTTTCATACTTTACATGCTCATCAAGAAGTTAAGAAGACTCGTGATGTTGTGGCTGGTATGTTAAAAGTCTTTGATGTTGATGCTTATGCTTATCTTGATCCGAGTGAAAATTTATCTTTTGTGACTCCTCTTTTGACTGTTAAGTTTGGTTTGAGCCGTGAAATTCTAAGGGAGCCTTTTTTGGTTTATACTCCCATGGGTGAGTATATTGTTGCCCGAAGAGTCTATCATAGTTGTTCTATCTTTGCTTTGCATAAAATCCTTTTGTGTAATCTTATGGAACTTGAGATGTTTGATTTTAATGTTATTCTTGAGATGGATTGGTTGCATGCTTCATATGCCTCTATAGATTGTAGGACCCGGAAAGTCAAGTTCCAATATCTGGATGAGCCCATCCTTGAATGGAAGGGTTGCGAATCTTCTTTTAAAGGTCAGTTCATTTCCAACCTTAAGGCCCGAAGGATGCTTTCTAAGGGGTGTATCTATCATATTGTATGGGTCAAAGATGTGGAATTTGAGTCACCTACTCTTGAATCAGTTCTAATGATGAATGCGTTTCCAGATGTTTTTCCTAAAAATTTGCCCAATATTCCTCCTAAAAGGAAAGTAGACTTTGGCATAAATCTTCTCCTAGATACTTAAACTATCTCTATTCCTCCTTATTGTATGCCACCGTCTAAGTTGAAGGAGTTGAAAGATCAGCTGAAGGACTTGTTGGAGAGAGGCTTTATTAGGCCAATTATATCTCCATGGAGTGCTCCAGTGTTATTTGTAAGAAAGAAAGATGGATCCTTCGGATGTGCATTAATTATAGGAAATTAAATAAGGTATCCATCAAGAATAAATATTCGTTTCCAAGGATCGACGATTTCTTTGGTCAACTTCAAGGGGCCACCCATTTCTCAAAGATTGACCTCCATTTTGGTTATCATCAATTGAAGGTTAGGGAGTGTGACATTCTTAAAATGGCTTTACCGACTAGATATGGGCACTTTGAATCTATGGTGATGTCATTTTATTTGACTAATGCTCCAGTTGTGTTTATTGATCTCATGAATCAGGTGTTCAAGACATTCCTTGATAGTTTTGTGGTTGTCTTCATCGATGATATCCTTATTTATTCCCGAAGTGAGGGAGAGCATATGAATCATTTGAAGTTAGTTCTTTAAAATTTTAGGGAGAAGCAATTGTATGCTAGATTCAAAAATTGTGAGTTTTGGTTGGGAGAGGTAGCTTTTCTTGGTCATGTGGTATCCGGTGATAGTATTAAGGTTGACCCAAAGAAGATGAGGCCGTGAAGAATTGGCCTAGACCATTGACTCCTTCAGATATTCAAAGTTTTCTTGGGTTGGCTAGTTATTATAGAAGGTTTGTTGATGGTTTCTCATCTATTGCATCTCCATTAACCAAGTTGAATCAAAAGAAGGTCAAGTTTGTATGTTCGGATGAATGTGAGAAGAGTTTTCAGACTTTGAAAGATTGGCATACATCGGCTCCTATTTTGACTCTATCGGATGGCTTAGATGGGTTTGTTGTATATTGTGATTCTTCTCGGAGTAGGTTGGTTTTTGTGCTTATGCAACATGGTAAGGTGATAGCTTACACATCAAGGCAATTGATGGTGCATGAGTGTCATTACCCGACTCATGATCTACAGTTAGCGGTTGTGGTGGTTGCTTTGAAGATTTGGAGAAATTATTTGTATACAGTTCATGTTGATATTTTCACTGATCACAAGAGTTTGCAATATGTGTTCACCCAAAGGGATCTTAACTTGAGACAAAGGTGGCGGCTGGAACTCTTTAAGGACTATGACATGAGTGTGCAATATTATCCCCGTAAGGCAAATATTGTAGCCAACGCTCTTAGTAGGCTATCTAAGGGAATGTAGCCCATGTGGATGAAGGAAAGAAGGAGTTTTTAAAAGATGTCCACCGCTTTGCTAGGTTGGGTGTTAGGTTGACTGACTCTAATGATAGTGGTATTTATGTTCAGAATGGGGCCGAATCTTCTGTGGTTGTTGATATTAAGGCTAAACAAAATCTAGACCCATCATTAGTTCAGTTGAAGAAGTTAGTTGCCCAAAGGAAGATAGAGGTTTTCTCCCAAGGGGGAGATGGTGTGCTTTAGTATCAAGATCGGTTTGAAAGATGTTATGAATGTTTGTGATGGGTTGTTTGAGAATGTTTCAAATTGATGATTTTCACTCCATTAATGCATATTCCTCTTGAGTTTCATGATTAAAAATTTTACATGCATCAACCCACCAAATTTTCATATTAAGTTCTCTACTGATGTATGATTTAATAAGGCTGACAGCTCAATTACATGTTATGAACGTTTATGAAAGTTATGAAGTTACGAATCCCTCTTATGAATGCTTAAAGATTGTGATAAGGGCAATTGTCACCAAAAAGATAGATCCCCTTGTGATGAGGACAATTCTCACTTGATTGATCTTACATTTTAATGAGCTACTCCTTATCTGATGATGCTATTTTTACAAGTTTACGAATGAATACAATTATGCATATGTTTTGAAATGTATTCTATGGGAGTGAGTCAGCACCGAATAGGGAATGGTGGTGGGATTAGGTAAGGGAATCCTAATAGCAATCTCATGTCTCATTAACTATGTTCTATCGTAGAAGCCCTTGAGGCTAGGCTAGTGGAGCAACATAGTCCATTTTATTTTCTAAAGATTCATATGCAAGTTAATGGTATTCTACCTATGCAAGTATATTCCCCTTCTGCCAATGGAAGGAGTTAATTGGATTCCATGTAGTAGCTCACATGATCTTATATGTCAGTTACGGTCTCCTGCCACATATTTATGATGTAATGAACTTATGTTTCTATTTTCCGTGCATGTTTTCTTTAAAGCATTACTCACGCATATCATATTAAGCTTAGTTCTATTGTATATGACTATCCATCTTGCTTATGTAGGTTATTATCTATTGTTGCATATCCCACATACTAGTACATTCATATACTAACACATATGGTTTCCTCTATGATCTAACCATATAGGGACTGGAGAACTTCCTCATCTACCTCCTCGTGGCTAGTTCAGTTCTTGAAGACATTTTGTTATGGTGAGTCCTCCAGTTTGAAGGCAATACCCATTTTCTATCTGGTTTGTTATCTTGAGATACTATTACTTTACTTCTTATTTTGAGGGGGAGCCCTGGACATGTCTTGGCCCCCGCCCTCCTCATGTTTATAGGTATTGTTGGATACTTATGCTTATGTACATTATGTGATGTTTACTCTATATGGAGACCTATTCTTTAGTCCTTATTCCCTATATGATCTAATTTGATGTTTTTGATGTTGATGGCAAGTGATGATTTTCCTAAGCCGCTACTTCCCGATAGCTTAAGTCCTATTAACCCTCCCCTTAGTCATTTGTTGATGATTAGATTATGGAAATTACTTTCCCCTTTCTATCCCTATAGCATAAGTCTAAAGCCCCAAAATTCCCCTAGAATGAACTTGTTAATGCTTGTTTTATATTCTGCAATAAGTTATGCTATGAGGCTTGTTTGGGGTATCTTTGGGTTTCCCATTCACCATATCACACCTAGGTGATACTCTTAAGCTTCTTCAAGTTTTCTTCTTCAAGTTTTCTTCCTCAAGTTTCAAGACCTTAAGGTATGTGGGTCCTTCATCTATGAGTACTCCCACCCTTGGAGTCCCAAAACTATTATCACTAAATTCTTTGAATTCCAATGTTGATTTCTTATGGGTATTATCTATTACTCCTATTAAGCATGATTTATGTTGAGGATCTTCATCTATTGAATGACAATGCATGAATTAATTTTAAGGATTTATTATTATGAGCCACTCTATGTTATTCAGGATGTTATGATACTATGAGACACTATGAAGTTGATGATTTTATGAGATGAATCTAATGTTTTCATATCTATATTTGAAATATGTTATGAATGATTGTGGTAGGTTGTTTGAAAATGTTTCAAATTGATGATTTTCACTTCATTATTGCATAGTCCTCTTGAGTTTCGATATTTAAAAGCATACATCTATTAACCTACCTAATTTTCATATTAAGTTCTCGAATGAAGTATGATTCCAAAGGATGAGGGTTTAATTACATGTTATGAAAGTTTTGAATCTCTCTTATATATCCCTCTTATAAATGTTTAAAGATGGTGATAAGGACAATTCCCACTGAAAAGATAGACCCTCTTGTGATAAAGACAATTCTCATATGATGGATCTTATGTTTTCATGAGATACTCCTTATATAATGATGTTATGTTTACAAGTTTATGAATGAATACGATTATGCACATGTTAAAAAATGTATTTCGTAGGAATGACTTAGCACCGAATAGGGCATGGTGGTAGGATTCGGTAAAGAAATCCTAGTGGCAACCTCATGTCTCATTAACTATATGTTATCGTAGGAGCCTTTGTATGCTAGGCTAGTGGATCCATATAGGACATTTTATTCAGTAAAGATGCATGTGAAAGTTAATGGAGTTCTACCATGATTCCTGTTCTTCCAATGGAAGGAGTTCATTGGATTCCATACAGTAGCTCGCATGGTCTTATATGTTGGTTATGATCTCCTCCCACATATGTATGATGTTATGATCTTATGTTTCTATTTTCCATGAATACTTCATCAAAGCATTACTCACACATGTCATATTGAGCTTATTGCTATTGTATATGATTAAGCATCTTGACTATGTAGCTTATGATCTATTGTTGCATTGCATCCCACGTACTAGTACATTCCAAGTACTAATGCATCCTTTTGCATGCATGATCTAACCATGTAGGGACATAGAACTTCCTCACCCACATCCTCATTGCTAATTCAGTTCTTTAAGACTTTTTGTTATGGTGAGCCTTCTAGTTCAAGGGAAGTACCTATTTTCTATCTAGCTTGCTATGTTAAGACATTATTACTTTACTTCTTATTTTGATGGTGAACTCGGGATATGTCTTGGCCCTCGTCCTACTCATGTTTAGAGGCTATGTACATTATGTGATGTTTACTCTATATGGAGACCTATCCTTTTGTCCCTATCCCCCAATGATGTGATTTGATGTTGTTGATATTGATGACAAGTGATGATCTTCCTAATCCCCTACTTCCCAATAGCTTGAGTCTTATTAACCTTCACCTTAGTCTTATGTTGATGATAGGATGATGGAAATTCCTTTCTCCTAAATATCCCCATAGCATGAGTCCAAAACTTTGAATTTTCCTAAAATGGATTATTTAATGCTTGTTTTATATTCTGTAACCAAGGATGTTCTTAAGTTATGCTATGAGGCTTGTTTGGGGTACTTTTGGATTTCCCATTCGCCATGTTGCACCTAAGCCCTAATCTCGGGTCATGACAAGCTTAGTATTTGAGCACTAAATTAATGGTCTTCGAAAATCCAACACACCACATTGAGCGGAGTCTTGTTCATTATTGTGAAGCGCACCATAATATGAATATAAGGCTATGAGGCATTTTAGAAAATGATTCACTTTGTTATGATTACAACACCTTTGATTCTTAAAACTTGGATTTTTGTGTGTTCTCACTGCATGTTAGTAGGTTTGATGTATTTTTATGTTTGTGTTGCAGGATTTCAGAGATGGCACTATTAGTTGGGCAAAGCGTGCAGAAGCTATTGTAGTTAAAGTTCCACGAGATCCTTTACGGGCCATAGAGGATTCTACGAGCCGTAAAGAGGGTTTCGTGTACAATTCCAGTGAGGGGTGTATGTTTGATGTTAAGTCTACGAACATAGAGATGAGCCATAAAAGACTTTATGAGTCGTAGACTTGGTATCGTGCCCTGAGGATCAGAAGGTGGGGACTTGCCTAAAATCCATCAGACGAAACCCCCAACGGGCCATAGAACTTTATATGGGTTGTAGATGGGTGTCATAGAAAAAGTCCCAGAATTGAAGCAACAGTCCATGAAATCCCAATTACGGGCCGTAAATTGTTACACGCCCATAGAGACCCTTGTAGAGCATGCCAACCCAGTTATCCTAATTTGTTTTGGTTTTGTATTTTAAACTCTATAAATAGATTTTATAGATTATTTTACATTGAGACAGAAGAGAGAACGAAGAGGGAACAGTAGGGGGACGTTAGAGAGTTGGAGAAATACTTAGAAAACTTTATTTCATCTTATGATATGCATTGAAGAGTTTGGATTTCTTATGCTTAATTCTCTTATGTAAGTACTCAATTATGTTATTCAAATTCATAAGTCTTGCATTTACACTGATCATGAGTAGCTAAATCCACAAGTAGGGTTGTAGGAACCATGAAGTGCTAATAAATTACAATTGGATAATTTGTAATTCTTGAAAGGTGGGCATGAATGTATTTATTAATTCTCTTTGTATTGAATGTTTTCTAATGGTGGGCAACATTAGTACCTGCCTATTGGTACTAACTAGATCAAGGTAGTAATGAATGGGAAAAGAGATTAATTAACAATATTCGATTGATGTTACTCATCTAATAAACCAAACTGGGCCAAGGGGAGGTTGTGCTGAAACAATAGGTAAAGGTTAGTAATGTCACACTACGGGGATGGACAAAATCACGTAGTGAAATTCGCCTCTTGCCTGGGCCAAAGGGTTTGGTGAACTTAACTTACCCGTTCTGCATGCTACACACCGGAAAATAATTCGATTATCTGGTAATACCAAGTTAGGAAATCATGGGGAACACAATACCCTAGTTACTCTTCTTACTGGTTTAACTCTTGCCTTAATATAGGATTACTTTTTATAGTTTTCATAAACCCCCCCCCCTTTGGGGAGATAAGTTAGTTAATCAACCCTGAATTGCAATTGAATTCTTCGAAGTCCACCATATTCCTTTTGGGTTCGACCCTAACCCTGGTTCAGTTATATATCTTGACAATGACCACTTTAGCCTTAAAAAGGAGGTGTAGCTCGGGCAACATCAAGATTTTGGCGTTGTTGCCAGAAAATACGGCTAGACGTTTCTAATTCTAGTAATTTCGGAATTAACCCTTATTTCCCTTATTTTACATTTTTGTTGTTTTTGTTTTCTTTCATGGTACAAGTATTGTGTATGCGTAATATTTGAAGTCGAGGTATATCATTGACTCCGTTTGACCCAGAGATCCATAGAAGACTTAGTAGGATGGCCCAAGATAATGCAAAGAACGCGACAAATATGGCTCTGAACTAGAATGAGAATGATAATGCAAATAATGATAACCCACCTCCTCTCGAAGACATATAGCCACAGGATTCAATGCCGAAGCTTATTAATGGAACCAATATTGGCTGAACCCTATGGCTATGGAGGTTACTGGAGCTATTGTTTTACCACCACTACTGGTTGACACAAAGTTCATGGTTTCAAGTGGGTTGCTTTAGGTGCTATAGAACTGTGGATTGTTTGCGGGCCTACCATCAGAGGATCCACATAGCCATCTACACAACATTGCATTTGTCTACAAGAGTTTGATGGGAACATAAAATCTGTCTATGGATACCGTGCAACTTCGTATTTTCCCATTATCTCTGACAGGCAATGCAACACTATGGCTATCCGATCTCCCGCAAAGTTTGATCACCAGTTGGGCTGAGTTGCAGAGGGCCTTTTTGGAGAGGTACTTCCCAGGATGGAAGAAGCTCAAGTTGAAAGATCAAATCAACAACTTTGGGAAACTTCCTGGTGACTCAATACATACTAGTTGGGAGTGGTTTACAAAGTGCTTGAGGAGTGTCCCAGACCACAAAACTATTGATGATGCCTTGGTGGAGATCTTCTATCGTGCCCTGAATGACAATAGTAAAGACTATGTTGATACCATCATTGGGGCCATTTTCTTAGATCAATAATTTCCAAGGATCGCTTAAATGATAGAATGGGTGGTCAAGAAAAATCGTGCATGGGAGAAAAGGGAGCAAAGGGAAAAACCATCTACCAAAAATTCATGCGTTGTCAGTATTGGTGTGGAGCAAGCTAAAATAAATAAAGAGATAATGCAAGAGCTTTCCCGAATCCGTACAAGTATGGAGGTGATGATGAAGCAGAATCAAGAATGAGTTAATTCAATTATTTATCAGCCTCTACGAGTACCTATGTATGATGATCCTTACTATGAGGAGGACACTTGTTTCTTTGCTAATCAGATGGGGGTTTATGGACCAACGCCCAATGGTCCAATCAAGACTATAGGCACCAAGGGCAAGGAAACTATGGTCGGAAATATAATCAAGATGGTGGTTTCAGAGACAACCATAGAGGTTACTATGATAGGAATCAGGGCCGAGACAGAGATGCAGAATGAGGCCACAGAGATGGCTATAGAAATAGTCCCTATGTACCACCACGAAATTACAATACCAGTGCTAGTAGTTCCAAAGTTGAGGAGATGTTTGACCGCCTGTTGAGGAATGTTGAAACACAAGATGCGAGTATGAGGGGGATGGATCTGACATTTCTAACATAAACCAGAAAATCGAGCCTCATTCAGTTACTATCAAACAACTTCAACAATAGTTCTGTCAAGTGTCAACTCAATTCAACTAGCGTAAGAGAGGTACACTTCCTAGCAACACAGTTCAAAACCCAAAGTATAAGGGGCAGTGCATGGTGGTTACTACTCGTGGTGGGAAAAGTACCATTGATCCTTCCATGCTAGTAGATGAGGATGATGTTCGAGAGGAGACAGTTGAAGTCAAGGATGCAGATACCAGAGTTGATCGTGTCAAGGATGGGGTGAGTGATACTATAGAGGCACTATAGAAGTTAGACCCCTTTCCTAGACCTCCTCCTCCTTTCTATCAAAGAATCAAAAAGGAGGAGGGGGAGGGTACGTTCAAGAACTTTCTCTCCATTCTGAAACAACTCTCCACCAATATCCCTCTCATTGAGGCATTAGAGAAGATGAGAGGGTATGCAAAGTTTATGAAAAACCTGGTTACAATGAAGCACTCTTTGAGTTAAGAGCCTTCCTAAGAGTTTCAACATTGCAGTGCAATTGCCACGAAGTCCTTGGTACAAAAGCTAGAAGATCCCGATGCTTTTACCATACCTTGCACTATTGGGAAATGAGGAGTTCTCAAGGGCATTGTGTGATCTCGGTGCCAGCATAAATCTAATTCCCCTTGTGGTTTTCAAGAAGTTAGGCCTAGGAGCCGCTACTCCGATAAGCATGCAGTTGTTGATCTCTGACCGCACGGTGAAGCAGCCTGTGGGGATACTTTATAATGAGCTTGTCAAAGTTGAAAAATTCATATCCCCCACAGACTTTGTGATCGTAGATTGCGAAGTTGACTTCAAAGTCTGGATCATCTTGGCAACGCCATTCGTAGCCACTTGTCGAGCACTAGTGGACATGGAAGCTGGCAAACTCAGGTTTAGATTAAATGATGAAGAAGTTTTCTTTAATATTTGTTAGTCAATAAATAGGCCAGATGTTCTGAAAAAGGATGTTTGGGCACTTGGTGAAGTCTGAGTAACCAAGTCGTCCAAGTCATTCCGTGGCAATAAATTAGGCGTTGCTTGGGAGGCAACCCTAGGTACACACCGATGCTTAGGCGCCATGTATGTCTTTTTGACCCTGATACTTTATTTAGCATAGTTGGTGTGCATTAAGGACAATGCACCTCTTTTTCAATGAGGTGTGGGTAGTTACAAGCCTTAGTGAAGTCTGAGTAGCCTTGGCCTATAACTATCCAAACATTTGAATCCTAAGAGTTTTGTTGCCTGTGTTCTTTTTTCCCATGGATATTTAATTTCTATTGAACTTACATGTTTAGGATGTGTAGGTAGTATTAGTAGCATATAGTACTGCGGTCTATGCATATATGTGTTTAATGTGTCTTTGTGCATATTTTGTAAAAAATGATACCCATAAAATTTTTGTTCGTTAGTCTAGATAGAAACCATGCATGTTTAATTGTGTTGACAGTGCTTGTTCTGATAAGCGAGGATTAAATTGAAATGAAAAGCATGATCTGAGAGTCTGTGTTGATTGTGTAATTAGTGCCATGTGTGTGTGAGCTTACTTTGTTAAATTCATGTATGGTGTTTCAATTCAGAACTTGCATTGTTACTCATTCTTAGACCGTGGGTTAGTTCGTTAGGAAATGATCTTAGGTCGTTGTTCATAACAATCCACTTAGTCTAATTAAACAACCAAATGTGTGAAATTGAAGGCCGTGGATCCTTGACGTCACTTTAAGGTCCATGAAACCTGCCCAGAAATTTTGCCAGGCATCACCTCACAGAGGGCCTACACGGCTCGTGTGAAGCCACACGGTCCGTGTAGCCTCCCGTGGAGTGACACCTGGGAGAGTGGAGGGTAGACGGGCCTCCACACGGTCCGTGTAAGGCTACACGATCCGTGTGGCCTCCCATATGGTGAACTGCATAGGGCCACCTCCACACGGACCAAGCCACGGCCTGTATGACTTTAGACGGTCCGTGTGGCCCTCCGTCTAACCTCGGTGTGGGAAGTCACCTATATACGGATGGGGTCACGGTCCGTGTGACCCCAGGTGGTCCAGTTACCGGTCCGTGTTGTGATACTTAGTCCAAAAAATCTTGCCTCTGAAAATTTTAAGTCTGGGACCACGGCACAGTAAACGGTCCGTGTGACACTACACGGACCCTGTACGGACCGTATGCCCCAGATGGACCAATTTCTGGTCCATTTCATTAATGGCATTTTTAAAATATTGGTTTATTTCAACGAAAATTTGATCATTTCACACCCCTCCTAAGGCCCCTATATAAGTTAAACGTCCCCAATTTTCAGCCACTTTACTTCATTTCACTCCTCTCTCTAAAACCCACTCCCTCAAGCTCCCAACATCAATCGACGATCATTCAAGATAAGGTTCACAATTTGAAGTCTCTTTCTGCTCAATTGTTGTCCTCAACAGGTATGTGGATTTTGATTCTTGGTTCCTTTCAACCAAGAAGGCCCAAGTTCTTCTCAAACTATTTTATACACTTGTCTACTTAAAATGTGCAATTTTACTACTTGGTCTTGATAGTTTGAACAATGCATGTGCTATTTAGTATTCCAAATTTTGAGTTATGTTAAGATTTATGATGATGAACTATTTGGATTGTGAAACTAAGAACATGCATGTCCCTTTAAAGATGTTGTTTTGCATGGGTGATTTATACTACATTTTCACATGAATTTTATTATGGATTTTTCCTAGTCTTTACATTATATTGAAAATTTTGGGATATACTCTACATTGCCCATGCCATCCCTACAATTTTTGCATTTCATCACATTCATGACCTTGGTGCATGGAAATCTTGGAAATATGAAATTATGATATGATTTTGGTAAGACATGCGATTTGACAAGAAGGTGATCACCGGTATGTCTATGACTTGGCTCTTTGAGCATCTTGGGTGCTTGCACCATCTTGTTCTTGTAGATGAGCTATTCCTTGCATTGGCACCTTGAATATGATCTTGTAATTTGGCGTTGAGTCTAAATATGTCTTGAACGTTATGAACTTGCACTTGACTCTCTTGAACGCATGTGTATATGTATATAACTATTCTTGTGGGATGTGTAAGACTTAGCACCGATAGATTGGGGGTCCTCTCCCTTTCCTTGAACTATGTGCCAGCATAGGGACGGATATTATTCGTCTACTTGATTATGATATGAAATTTCTTGATATGATTCTTGTAAATCCTTCCGAAAAGCGAGTTGTAAGGAAGGTGGCCATCCACCAAAAAGCGGAGTCGTAAGGTGTGATGCAGATTACCCTTGGCAAGTAATCTTCTCCCTACCGGTGGGAGGTCCAAATCGGTCCAATTCATGTAATAGCTCGCATGGATTTGGTTTGTCGGTTATAATCCATCCCCGTTATATAGGAGCATTATCGCATTGCACGCATCATGCATCCCATGGCATCTAGTATATTAAATCCTATTGCTTATATGTTCTTGTATATTATGTTCCCTTGCCATCTAACATGGTTATGCAGGTTCGGTAAGTCACGTGCGTTGCATACCCGCATACTTAGTACATTCAAACGTACTAACGCATACTCTATGCCTGCATGATTTTACTATGTAGGGACCGATCAGTTTGAGTATCAGCCGCCGGACGAATAGTCCCTCTTGGAGATATTTTCTATGGCGAGCCCCGTCTTCCAAGGGCAAGCTCTTGCTTCTAGTGTTTCTATGTATATATATTTTGTTGAGGGTGAGCCCGGAACTTGTCCCGTCCCCTGTTCCTTGACTAGAGGCACATGTTGGCACTGTATAAACTTTTCCCATTTCGTTATCCATAGTTAAATGGTCTTCCCTTTTGACTTTAGATTCCCTTATTTAATTATCCATCTTAAATGCCTTAAACCCGCTATGAAAATTTTGAAAATTTGATGCTTGTTTGGGGGCTTTGGGTCCCCATTCGCCATGTCACATTTAGGCCCCGACCCTGGGTCGTGACAGAAATATCCCTTGATGTTAATGTTTGAGCATTATATGTACCTTTTCTTTGTAAAAACCTAAGTAACCTAGCCTTATTAGATTTAAAACCCTGATATTGACCTTGGTCCTTCCTTGAGCATTATGTACCTTGACTGAGGCAAAAAGCCTAAGTTGAGGGTAGCTACCAAAAGTGGTCCTGGTTCCTAAAATGGATATTGTGCACCTCGACTCATGCCAAAAGCCTAAGTTGAGGGTGGATGGTATAAGGATAAAGAAAAAAATAAGGAGGAAAGGTTAGTGATACATGGAAAAGAAGAAAAAATGTGTACCGGGTGCAAGAAAGATGAGTGATGCCTTAGCAATGAACCAAAAATCAAAATGATGAGCAAATTCAAGGCAAAAAGCTGGAAAATACTAATGAAACACCCAAAAAAGCTTCAAATAGGGAGAAAAGGGAGAATGAGATGAAAAGTAACAGTGTTGGTAGGGAAAAAGTATAGAAAACACAGTGTCAAGAAGGGCCTTTAGTCACTATATTCCTAAAATATCATACCAAAGCCCCCTAAGCCTACGCTACAAGCCAGTAAAGTCCTAAAGTTATCCTAGTCCAAGTAGTCAAAGGTTATAGTCATGAGTACAAGGGCAAGCATATGGTATTGAGCATGATATTTGAAAGTATTGTTTTAGAGGGTGATTTTGCATAGTCCAAATTTTATACTTGAAAATATCATCATGAGTGGGACATGGGACTTCTTTCTGTGAGGGCGCTTGCATTGCATTGTTAACATCAGACTAGTTCAGTGATTGTGGCTTGTTAATAACTACCTCGATTGACATAGCTGCATTGTCATATGCCTTGATTGTGCTGGTTTGCTGGATAGTTATCTCATGTGTTTTGAAAAAGGTATGGGTATTTGTGCTTGAGTTTGATGTGATGTACACCATTAGATTGAGGTTTGTGTGCTACGATGCTGCTTATGTAGATTGAGTCTGTCTCTTGAGGACAACCAAAAATTTTAAGTTGAGGGTGTTGATGTTCTATCAAAATACAACACTTTTGATACTTAAGTCTTAGAATTTTGTGTGTTCTCAATGCGATGTTAGTAGGTTTGATGTGTTTTTATGTTTGTTTTGCAGGATTTCAGGGTTGGCACTATTTTTTGGACAAAGTTTTCAGAAGTTCTTGTAGTTGAAGTTCCATGAGACCTTTTACGGGCCATAGAGGACTCTACGAGCCGTAAAGAGGGATTCGTGTACAATTCTAGTGAGGGTGTATTTCTGAAGTTAAGTCTATGAAGATGCAGACGAGTCGTAGAAGACTTTACGAGTTGTAGACTTGGTATCGTGCCCTGAGGGTCAGAAGGTGGAACTTGCTGAAAATCCATTAGACGAAACCCCCTATGAGCCGTAGGACTTTATACGAGACAGCCCCAGAATTAAAGGAGTAGTCCACGAAAGCTCGATTATGGGTCATAAACTATTTCACGACCTGTACAGACCCTTGTAGATCCTATCAACCCAGTTATCCTAATTTGTTTTTGTTTTGTATTTTAAATAGTATAAATAATTTTTTAGATTATTTTTCTTAGAGACAAAAGAGAGTACGAAGAGGGAACAATAGAGGGACATTAGAGATTTGGAGAAATACTTGTAAAACTTTATGTCATCTTGTGATTCTCATTGAAGAATCTGGATTTCTTGTGCTTAATTCTCTTGCGTAAGTTCTCAATTATTTTATTCAAATTCATAAGTCTTGAATTTACATAAAAAGTACGAAGGTTAGTAATGTCACACTATGGAGATGGACCAAATCTAGTGAATTGGCCTCTCGCCTGGGCCAAAGGTGTTGGTGAAGTTAACTTACCGTTCTGCTTATTACATATTGGAAAAGAATTCGATTATCCGGTAATACTAAGTTAGGAAATCATGGGGAACACAATATCCTAGTTACTCTTCATACTGGTTTAACACTTGTCTTAGTTTAGCATTACTTTTTATAGTTATCACAAAACCCCTCCCCTCTTTGAGGGGATAAGTTGGTCAATTAACCCTAATTGCAACTGAATTATTCTAAGTCTACCATATTCCTTATGGGTTAAACCCTATCCTTGGCGAGGTTATATATCTTAACAACGACCGCTTTAGCCTAAAAAAGGAGGTGTAGTTTGGGCGACATTAGAATTCACTAAGGTTATTCCTCAAACTAATGACGCCCTCTTTGCCTTTCTATATAATGCCACCACGGAGAGCAACTTCACCAATGGATGTGGCCGAAAACCTAGACCCTCTCATGCAACAAGAGGATGTTGTAACTCATGGGGAGTTTAGAGCACCTTCACCATGTTGGCCTAAGTCTTGGCCAACCAAGAAAATAGGGAGGTTGTAATCCCTCCCCAAGCACCTACAGTAACAAAAGTTTTGTATTTTATGAGAATGAACCTGTCAAAGTTTCACTAATCAAAGGTTATTGAGGAACTGATAGAGTTTTTGGATGAGGCTTATAGAATTGTGGCCATCATAGGTGTGCCATTGGCAAAGAAGGTTGCACTTGTGGCCTACCGATTGAAGGGAGTCGCAATGGTTTCATACTACCCATGGCTGATAAAAGAGGTGTAAAAGGGGGCTGAGTTGGATGGGAGGAGTTTAAAGAGGAATTTTTTTGGATAGATTCTTTCCATTAGAGTTAAGAGAAGCCAAGGTACAAGAGTTCATAAACCTCAATCAAGGGCATATGAGTGTGAAAGAGTATTCTCTCAAATTCACCAAACTTTCCATGTATGCCCCATTTATGGTAGCAGACCCAAGGGTTAGGATGAAGCAAATTCATGTTTGGTGTGTTGGACTTGGTCTCTGAAAAATGCAAAATGGCTATGCTTATCAAATAATAGACATCTCTTGGCTAATGACCTATGCAAAACAAATTGAGGATGAAAAATTGAGAGAGTGGTCAAGGGAGTCCAAGAGAGCTAGGATGGATGGTGGTAGATTCTCCCACTAAAGGGTTGGTGGCCATGGTAAATTCCAAGTTGGTCAAAAGTAAGTGAATCAAGGGTCATCTACTCCTACTCCTTCCAATTTCTTTTGGGAGGTTCGAGTGCACAAGCTTCTCTAAATTTCGCATAAGTGTGGACTCCAAAAGGGTGACTGCTTAGTCGTCTAAAATGTTTGCTTCAAATATGGCAAGCCCGGCCATCATGAAAAGGAGTGAAGAAGTGGGAATTCATGGCTCCAAGGCGAAGTTGGTCAAGCACAATGAGCCCCAAAAGTTTCTATGCTCTTCATGGCTGCCAAGAAGTGGAGGAAGCCTTAGATGTGGCTACCGATATATTAAAAGTTTATGATTTTGATGTTTATGCACTTTTAGATCTGGAGGTAAATTTATCTTTTGTCACACAATTCATTTCTAATAGATTTCATGCATGTTCTAAAATTCGTTTAGAGCCTTTTAAAGTTTGCACTCCCACTGGTGAGTCCATTGTTGCACAAAGAGTCTATAGAGATTGCCTCATGTCAATCATACATAAACTTATTTCTTGTGATTTGGTAGTGATTTCCATGAGATTTTGATGTAATACTTGGTAAAAATTGATTGTATGTTACTTATGCTTCCATAAATTTTCAAACTCGTACTGTTAAGTTCCAATTTCCAAATGAGTCTATTCTTAAGTGGAAGAGTGGTTGTTCTATATGTAAAGATCAGTTGGTTTGCTATCTCAAAGCCCACAAAATGATTCCTAATAGGTGTATCTATCAATTACTAAGGATTAGGGATGTCATATCCGAAAATATGTCGCCTCAGTCAGTTCCTATTGTTATTGAGTTTCTTGAAAAGTCGCTTGGTGTTCCTTCAAAAAGGGAGATAGATTTTGGCGTAGAACTTTTGCCCGACACTCAACCTATATCAATACCTCCTTATAGAATGGCCCTGATAGAGTTAAAGGAACTGAAGTAACAATTGAAGGATTTGCTAGAGAAGGGATTTATTAGACCTAGTAGGTCCCCATGGGGTACCCTAGTATTGCTTCTAAAGAAGAAGGATGGTTCACCCCAAATATGTATAGACTACCATCAACTCAACAAAATTACCATCAAGAAAAATCCACTTCTAAGTAAAGATAATCTATTCTACTAGTTACAAGGGGCCAAACAGTTCTCCAAAAATTAATTTGTGATGTGGATATCAGCAATTGAGGGTGAGGGAATGTGATATTCCTAAGATGGAATTTTGAACAAGGTATGGACATTTTAAATCTATGGTGATGTCCTTTGGTTTAACTAATGCACTGGCAAACTTTACGGACCGCATGAATAGGGTGTTTAAATCCTACTTTGATATGTTTGTGGTGGTATTCATTGATGACATTTTGATCTATACAAGATATGAAGAAGATCACAAGGAGAATTTGAAGGTGGTCATACAAACCTTGAGAGATGAGAAATTGTTTGCCAAGTTAAATAAATGTGAGTTTTGGTTGATCCTAAGAGGACAGAAGCAGTGAGAAATTAGCATAGACCATTGACCCCTACAGATATTAGAAGTTTCTTGGTCCTAACGGGGTATCCTATTTGTTAAAGTTTTCTCTTTTATCTCATCTCCATTAACTAATTTAACTCAAAAGAAAGTGGAGTTTGAATGGACAGACAAGCGTGAGAAGATCTTCCAAACTTTGAGGGATCGGTTGAGTTTGGCTCCAATCTTGACATTGTCAGAGGGTACTGATGGGTTTGTTGTCTATTGTGAATCCTAAAGAATTACTTTGGGTTGTGTGTTGATGAAACATGGTAAGGTAATTGCCTACACTTCAAGGAAACAAAAGGTTCATGAAAAGAATTATCCAACACATGATCTTGAATTGCCATCGTGGTTTTTGCATGGAAAATTTGGCGTCACTATCTATATGGTGTCCCTGTTGATGTGTTCACTGATCATAAGAGCCTCCAACATGTGTTTACACAAAGGGACCTCAATTTAAGGCAAAGGAGTCGGTTGGAACTGCTCAAATATTATGACCAAGTGAGAAATATCACCAGAGTAAGGCAAATGTGGTAGCCGATGCACCTAGTAGAATGTCCACAGGTAGTGTGCCACATATTGAAAATGTAGGAAAGAGGGAGTTAGAAAAGGAAGTTCATAGGTTCGCTAAATTGGGGTTACAGTTTAATGATGCTGAGAATGGTGGTGTGATGTTAATAAATGGTTTCGAGTCATCATTAGTTGGGGATATCAAGTCCAAACAAGATCTTGCTCTCGCCTTGATTAAATTGAAGGCCTTGGTGAAAGAAGGAAAGATATAGGTCTTCTCAAAATGGGGAGATGGGGTACTCTATTACCAAGGGAGATTATGTGTGAAGGATGTTGATGGTTGAGAGATTTGATATTACAAGAAGCTCACAATTCCTCCTGTTCTATTCACCCATGTTTCTACTAAGATGCATAGAGACTTGAGGGAAGTGTATTGGTGGAATAAAATGAAGAAGGATGCTAAATTTGTGGCCCAATGCTCCAATTGTCAACAAGTTAAGGTTGAACACCAAAGGTTGGGTGGCGTGGCTCAAAATATTGAGATCCCTACTTGGAAATGGGGAGATTTTAATATGGATTTCACTGTTGGGATTGCCTAAGACAAAGAGGAATTTTTATTATATGGTGGATAAGATGACGAAGTCAGCTTATTTCTAGCCAGTCAAGAAAACTTTTAGTATTAAAGATTATGCCAAGTAATATATTTAGGAGTTGGTATGGTTGCATTGGGTTCCATTATATATCATTTTGGATCGTGGTACTCAATTAACCTCTCAAGTCATTCCAAAGAGGTCTTAGCACCAAAGTAAAGTTAAGCATCACCGTCCATCCTCAAACTGATGGACAAGCCAAAAGAATGATTCAAACATTGGATGACATGTTGAGGGAATGTGTATTGGAATTCAAGAGAAGTTGGGATGCCCATTTACCTCTCATCGAGTTTGCCTACAACTATAGTTTCCACTCAAGCATTGAGATGGCACCATTTGAAGCTTTATATGGTAGACAGTGTAGGTCATCAATTATGTAATGACCCAACCTAGGGCCTAGTTATCACACGACGAATGAGATACCTGAAGGCACCTCACTCTGGCCATCTTTAATATCTTAAGCATTCATAGACATTAAATTAAAACATTGCGGAAATGAAATGGCGAAAGGATCTATGGGAATTTTATGAAAATGAAGCAACATTTAAAAGCACGTAAGACTAATATATGTTTGTTCATAAAGCATATGAACTACTACATATACGGACAGAACCGGTGACAGTCGATTTCCATCCAGTAGAAAAGACTTCACTATTTAGGAACATAGAAAGTAAAAGCCTCAAGGGGAAATATATACATCGTCTCAAAAGAAAATACAAGCTAGAATGGAAAATGGTAGAGTCTCGAACTAAGGCCTCACTAGAATAAAAGTATTAGACTTGAACGCAAAAAACTAGCCATGAGCCAGTGGAGGAGTACATGTCCCTACATGGTTAAATCATGCAGGCAATATACTTTAGTACGTTGGAATGTAATAAGTATGTTAGATTCAATGCAAGCATGAAATTGTAATGCCATCATTCATAGATAAAACATATAAGTGTACATGAGGTAGTAAAATACATAAAATTGAGCTTAAGTCTACACAAGGAATATCGAGCAATGTGAATAAGAGTCAATGCATGAGAAATCACATGTAAAGAAATCATTTAATAGAGTCATAAACTTATAGGAGAGGACCATAACCGACATATAATACCATGTGAGCTACCACATGGAATCCAACATAACTCCCTACGTTGGCATAGGGAAACCACCTGCCGGGTAGAACTCCATCACTTTGCATGCATCTTTAAATAATATAAATAGCCTGCGTGGATCCACTAGCCTAGCTTACAAGGGCTCCTTTGGTGTCACATAGTTAATTTGACAAAGGGTTTCTACTAAGGTTCCTTTACGGAACCCCACCTCTATGTCGCATTTGGTGCTAAGTCATCCCTCAGAATCTTTAAAACATAGCTTAGTCAAATTATGACACTTGGAATCATAAGTAGCAATCATAAGAGTATCTAGAACTTAGGAACTACCAAGTGAGAATTGTACTTTCATCTTGGGAACCTTCTAAACATCTTTTAGGGAAACTGTCAACATGTTTAAATCTTTTACAAATCATAACTTTAAAACTCTTCTTTAATACCCTAATCATCTTCATAATCATGAAAAGCTTTACTTGAAAACTAGGTGGACTAAGCTTTTAAGTTGGAACAATCATAAATTACATATTCATGCTTAAATCATGAAAGTGTGCCTATTAAAAACAAACAAAACAGCCCACACTTCATCAGTAACAAAACTCATCATTGGAGTCATCATCAATAAGTTAAATACGTATATATACTTAGTAAAAACATCATAGAATATCATTGAGATCATTTAATAACATAAAACATCATGAATTCATCATAAGCATGCATTTTGTCTCGAAGGAACTTGAGGAAAAAGTAAAACAAAATATGAAGGATTTTGTGGGTGAAACGAGACCCACAAATCAAACTAACATACCTTGGTAAACTTGGGAAACCGATCTTGAAGCCTTTGGGAAGAACCTTGAAAACCCTAGATTTCCTTGACCCCTTTTCCGGATAGAATATTGCCTTAGGAAATTTTAGGAATTGAAAGAATGAAGAGAATGGGAGTTTCCTTAGGGTTTAAGACCGGATTTAGGCCTCTTTAGATCCCAAAAATGACATAGTATAGGAATAGAATTTTCAAAAATGGCAAAACTACCCTTTATTTATATTGTTGGATTAATTCTACGAAAATCCAATTCAATTCGTTGATTGAATCATAGACCGTAGGTCCTTTCCGTCCTATTAACTTTTTCAGAATCCCTAGAACAATTTTGTTGACACAAACTATAAAACCATCTTTTATGGGTCGTATAGTCTTCTTAGGATCAAACCATTTGTAGGAGTCAATGGCCTTAGCCAATTTCTCACCGCTTAGGTCTTCGGATCAATCTTAATATCATCATGTGATACTACATGCCCAAGGAAGGCAAACTCATCTAGCCAGAACTTCCATTTATCAAACTTTGCATAAAGCCTTTGCTCCCATAGGATTTGCAATACTACCCTCAAGTACTCCATATGCTATTTCTCACTTTAGGATTAGATACGAATGTCATCAATGAATACCACTATGAATATGTCAATATAGGGCTTGAATACCCTATTAATGAGGTCCATAAATATGGATGGGGAATTAGTGAGATCAAATGACATCACTACAAACTCGAAGTGACCATACCTAGTTCGAAATGTCGTCATAGGAATGTCATACTTCCTCACACTTAATTGTTAATAACCAGACCTCAAGTCAACTTAGAGAAATGTGTATCCCCTTGCAATTGATCAAACAAGTCATCTATTCTCGGGAGCGAATACTTGTTCTTAATGTGACCTTGTCGAATTTATGGTAGTCTACACACATATGGAGTGACCCGTCATTCTTTCTCACAATAACACAGGAACACCACAAGGAGATCGGTTAGGTCTAATGAAACCCTTCTCCAACAAATCCTTCAATTTCTCCTTTAGCTCTTTCAACTCCCAGGATCCATTCTATATGAAAGGATGGATAAGTATCAGTTAGGAGGTCTATGCCAAAATTATCTTATCTTTCAAGAGGAACACTCAGTAAGTCATTCGAAAAGACCTCGAGAAACTCATTAACAATAGGGACCGACTCAAGGGAAGGACCTTTAAAGGTGATATCTTTGACTCTTACTAGATGATAGATGCACCCTTAAGAGATCAATTTTCAATCCTTCAAGAAAGAAATAAACTGACCCCTACATAAAGAGTTACCACCCTCCCACTAAAGAATTGGCTCATTTGGGAATTGAAATTTGACCCTACGGGTTCTACAATCAATGGAAGTATAGAAGGCATGCAACCAATCCATCTCAAGTATTGCATCAAAATCTACCATGGAAAGCTCAACCGAGTCCCAAGAGGCCACTTTATGCAAAATAGAAATAGGATAACTTTTATAGACTCTTTGGGAAACATTGGACTTCCCTACTGGGTTACCTATTTCATAGAGATCATGAAGGACTTTGGGACATACATGAAATTTATTGTCATGAAATGGAGTCACAAATGACAAATTAGCTCCCGGATCTAAAAGTGCATATGCATCAAAATCAGAAACTCTTAACATACTAGTGATAATATCTAGAGCCTCTTCAACCTCTTGGAGACCATAGAGAACAGAAAATTGATTAGTGGGTACCTTAAACTTTCCCACCTTGGTCTTGGGTCCTTGCAATGCCGCTTCTACAATCTTTGGAATGATGGTTAGGCTTCCTATATTTGAAGTAAGCATTTGACTTGGCTAACCATTCTCCTTTGTGGAGCTTTCCACATTTTGGGCAACTTGGGCTTTGGGGCTTTGGGGCTTAGGAGCGACCCCCTTGTCCTTTGTAGTCTAAAGAGGGGTGTTGGTAGACCCTTGTCCACCTTTCTTTTGTCCACCTTGGAACTTGTGACCACCAATCCTTTGGTGAGAATAGCTCCCACCATTGACTCGAGTACTCTTAGACTCCCTTGCCCTCTCTCTTAGCTTCTCCTCCTCTATTTTTTCCGCATAAGTCATCAAGCGGGAGATATCTATTTCCTTCACCAACATGGCCATCTTGCACTCTTTGGCAACCAAATCGAAGGCGCCGGAGATAAACTTACTCATATGGGTTCTTTGATCCGTAACCATGAAGGGAGCATACTTGAGAAGCTTGGTGAATTTAAGAGAATACTCCCTCATGCTCATGGACCTTTCCTTGAGATTGATGAGCTCTTGGAGCTTGGCCTCTCTTAGCTCAATCCGAAAGAACCAGTCTAAGAAGGCACACTTGAACTCTTCCCAACCAACGGGGTCTGCTTCTTGACCCCTCTCATCTACCTATTTTTGATCCCATATGTAGGCTACACCTTTGGAGTTGGTACGCCGCCAACTCAGCTTTCTCTTCTAAAGGGATACCCATGGCTACTACTACCTGATAGGCTTCCTCAATGAAATCAATAGGGTCCTCCTCTTTCATGGAACCATGAAACTCTGAAGGATTCATGCTTATGAAGTCTCTCACTCTAGTGGCGAGAGTAGGTACTTGGGGAGGAATGGCAATCTCCTGATTATCTTGGTTGGCCTATGTTTGGGCCAACATAGTGAAGGCGGATCAGAACTTAACATAGGACACCTTATCATCTTGTTCGGGTGGAGGAACTTGTTGCTCGAGAGGGCCTCTTTGGTGGGGAGCTCTTCTTAGCAGCATGATCTAGAAATAAGAAGGAGATCATCGTTAGTTATAGGAACAACTTTAGCCAACTCTAAAGGCACGACATGAACAAGAAAGAAGGGAACACTTTCCTAAATTGTCTCATAGCCTCTCACTCAAGATAGTGGCATGTTTCAAAACCTTGAATGAGACTATACTCAACAGGGTATGCATGGAAATCCAAGGAACATTTTAAGACCCCATGCTCTGATACCAAGTTTGTAACAATTTGACCTAGGGTCTAGTCCTCACACAGAGAATGAGATATCCAAAAGCACCTCACCCAAGCCATCTTTCATATTTCAAGTATTTATAGGCACTAAATTCAAACTTTGCAGGAATGAAATGGGTAAAGGGTCTATGGGCATTTTATTAAAATGAAGCAACACTAGAAAGCATGGCATACTAACATATCTTTGTCCATAAAGCATACCAACTACTACATAGATGGAAGAAACCATAATGGCCGATTTCCATCAAATAGAAAAGACTCTATTGTTTAGATACATAGAAAGTAAAGCCTCAAAAGGGCAACATATACATCATCTCAAAATAATACAAGCTAGAATGCAAAATTATAGAGTGTCGAACTAAGGGCTCACCACAATAAAAGTACTATCCTTGAATACCAAAAAAAGCCATGAGCCGGTGGAGAAGTACCTCTCCCTACATGGTTAAATCATGCAGGCAAAATATGCATTAGTACGTTGGAATGTACTATGTATGTGAAATACAATGCAAACATGAAATTGTAATGCCATCATTCATAGGTAAAACATATAAGTATACATGAGGTAGTAAAATACATAAATATGAGCTTAAGCACCCACAAAAAATATCAATCTATAACACCCCACATCTTAGGTTTACTAGTCCTACGCATATGGAACATGATATGATTTGATAGAAGGAGCACCAACTTTAAAAGTGCCTAATATTTAGACTGGAGGGTTATAATTGTGTCTAAAGCTTAAGACGAGCGAGTGTATATAAGTTTTAAGCCAATAAAAGAAGATTGTGACCTTAAACGAAGTGGAAAAAAAGTGAGGTACTTGTAGGACTTAGAAAACTAACAGGTGAGTCACCTACATGATTAGCTTAAATAGGCAAGGTAGATGGAGACGAGGCCCAACACTGAATCTATTCAAGTCCAATTATGAATAAAGATGAAGTTAAGGGTATAATTTTAGCCTATTTTTTAGCATTATAAAGGGACAATATTTTCAGCCCAAGATGAATAGAAAAAGGCCCAAGTACATTCACAACTCAGTTGACGATTTGGGTAAATTGAAGCCCAATAAGGCCCAAGTGAAAGGGACAAGCAGGTGCATCACCACCTTTGTAATATGTATCTTATATTAACGGGGAAAGTCTGCAAGAGTGGCCCTTTAAAAGGGGTTACAAACCAGCAACTTCAAGTCATTTTAACAAAGCCAAAAATCATATTTTTTTCCAAAGTTTCTCTATGCTCTCTCTTGCTTTTACAAAGCAACTACAACAAGACCTTAGGATTATTGAAGAGGACCTAATCCTTGAAGTATAAATACCTATGATGTAGTCTAACTTTTCCATGAAAAACAAGAGAAATAGGTTTGTTATACTTGTGCAGGAATTTTGGACAACATATGTTCCAAAGATTGTTGTATATTTTTCTTGTTTATTAAGAGGCTTGTTTTTTCAAGGTTGGCTGTATTATGAATTAAGGTTTATATTTTTAACAAGATTCAGTTCTGTAGCGATGTAAAAAGGTTGTTGCACCATTTTTATCTTCCGCAAAAATGAACTCTTGCATGATATCTTAATTGTGCTCCTAGTAGGAACTTGTGAACTGGTAATTGGGAATTGTTGTTTGACGTCCTCCATCTACATTAGGACTGTTTTAGGACAAATTTATGTGTAAATATGTTGGAGATAGTTTGGTTGAAGTTGAAACAGGTATGGGGTTGTTGACTTCGAAATGTAGCGAGAAGACATAATATTATGCCGCCTACTTATCTATTGTTTAGAATTGTTATGTATTGTGCTTTGTGAGCTATTGTAAGACTCTTATAGGACTAAAACAAGCTGGATATCATATGTACATGATAATGTGTATTAGAAAATACGATTAGAAGTGGAAAGGTTGAAAGAGTACTCTTTGGTTAATAATTACAAGCTTGTTGCCCGAGTGTTATTTTTCTATGAGATTGGACTGCAAGGTGTGTTTATTAGCTGCTAATACTAGTTTATCACCTACTCTATTGTAGATAAATATTTGGGGGAAAAGGAGGTTACTTCGAGGTAATAACGATGTAGTACAATGAGGTATGTAAGGCTACTCGATTTCCTATTATTTGGCATGAAATCTAGGTTCTTCCTTGGCACATAGAGGCACTTACGAACTCCAGCATAACTAATAACCGTATCTTCACTCCTTAACATATTCATATGCTCCCATACATATCTATTGTAAAATCTGCATACATACTTGGATACCAAAGATACATGAGTTCCGTTTTGCTAAGTAAAGTCCATGTATTGTCTCATCTCCTATACATTTTATTAGTTAGGTAACTTACTCTTTTAATTGTGGTATTGTATTGCATGATTGTTTATTTGCCACATGTTATATCTGTAGTCCTATAGCTCCAAAATGTTATGACCACCAAGAGAATCATCTCAAAAGTAAATAAAAGACAAATCGAAGATGCGTATTGATGGGTGGTATCCTAGGGGTGGAAGAATCACCTAGCATGGGTCGATCCCGATATTGATTTACCACTGAT
Organism: Solanum rostratum; assembly: GCA_029948455.1. Classification (NCBI taxonomy): domain Eukaryota; kingdom Viridiplantae; phylum Streptophyta; class Magnoliopsida; order Solanales; family Solanaceae; genus Solanum; species Solanum rostratum. The sequence goes on from CM057051.1 coordinate 27,839,800, forward strand.
CTGCTGATCATTTATATTATATATTGCACACAGATCATACAGTAAAGAAAGGTAAAGTAATAAAAAGGACATACAGTACATTATTCCATAGTATGACCAAAGGTGGTCTCTTATCCTTACACACCAGTATATGCTTTCATTTGAGTTCTTATTTCATACACAATACTTCCTACCTTACATATTTAGTACATTATCTCATACTGACATCCCTTACGGGGGACCTGCATTTCATACTGCAGGTACAGGAGCTAGTAGATCTCCCCAGTAGGAGTACAGGATATCTAGCTACTGTTACTGAGCTCCAGGTTGCTTTGGGGCTTTGTGTGTCTAGAGCTTATATTTTTGTATTGTATAGTTAGTCGTGAGACGGGGCATGTCCCGACCCTTCATAGATATTTTTCCTTATCTAGTGGCTTTGTAGACTATGTGTAGTAAACTGTGGTTAAGTATCATACTTTAGACATCGTGGCTCCAACGACCTAGTCATATGTATTTCCTTTTGTCTTGTTATTACTATCTACTTTCTTGAAAGCATGTTGAAGGTGGAAACCCCTTCTAATGTTCATAGAAAGTGTATGGTTATATGTTGGTTCTCCCGAGTCCTGTCGACAATGAGTGTCAGTCCGCCTTAATGGGACTTTAGGCGTGACACAATCAATATGAATAAGATTCAATGTATGAGAAATCACTTGTAAAGGAATCATATCATAGAGTCATAAATTTGTGGGAGAAGACCTTAACTGACATATAAAACCATGTGAGCTATTACATAGAATCCAACATAACCTCCTACATTGGCACAGGGAGACCACTTTCCAGGTGAAACTCCATCACATCGCATGCTTCTTTAAATATCATAAATAGACTACATGTAGCCTAGCCTACAAGGGCTCCTATGGTGGCACATAATTAATGCCATGAGGGGTTGCTACAAAGGTTCCCATACTAAACCCTACTCCAATGTCACATTCAGTGCTAAGTCATCCCTCCTTAAAACATAGCTTAGTCAAATTATGACACTTAAGAATCATAAGTAGCAATCATATGAGTAGCTCAAACTTAGGAACCACCAAGTGAGAATCACCCTTTCATCTTGGGGACCTTCTAAACGTCTTTTAGGGCAATTTTCAATATGCTTAAAACTTTAACCAATCATAACTTCAAAACTCTTATTTAATGCCCTAATTATCTTCATAATCATGAAAAGCTTTACTTGAAAACTAGGTGGCCTAAGCTATTAAATTGGAACAATCATAAATCACATATTCATGCTTAAATCGTGAATGTATGCCTATTTAAAACACAAAAAACAGCCGATACTTCATCAATAACAAAACTTATCATTGGAGTCATTATCAATAACTCAAATACACATATATATACTAAGTAAAAACATTATACAATATCATTGAGATCATTTAATAACATAAAACATCATGAAATTATCATAAGCATGATTTTGTGTTGAAGGAACTTAAGGAAAAGGTAAAACAAAATACGAAGGAATTCGTGGGAAAAAGGAGACCTACAAAGAAAACTCACATACCTTGGTAAACTTGGCAAATCCGAACTTGAAGGCATTGGGAAGAACCTTGAAACCCCAACTTGTCTTGACCCTTTCCTAAAGAGAATATTGCATTAGGAAATCTTAGATATTGAAAGAATGAAGAAAATGAGAGTTCCTTAGGGTTTAAGGTCTGATTTAGGCCTCTTTAGATCCCAAAAATTACATAGTATAGGAATAGGATTTGCAAAAATGAAAAAAAACTACCTTTCATTAAAAAAGGGTCGGATTGATTCTATGAATATCTGTTTACGGGACATAGATTGAACCACGAACCTTAGGTCATACCTACCCTGTTAACTTTTCTAGAATTCTTGAAACTACTTTGTTGAAACAAACTATGAAACCATCTTCTACGAGCCGTATATAGACTTACGGGTCATGGTTGGACACGTAGAGTCCTTTCACACTTAGTCATTTTTTCATTTTCCTGGACCTTATCAGCGAAGGGATTCTATGGGCCATATAACGGTTTACGAACTGTGTTGCTAATTCGACGGTCACATTCCAGCAAACTCTAAATTTCCTTCATGTTAAGACCTTCATCCATGAACCTACCTATTGACCATCATCTTTTCCACGACCCGTCATTGGGTGTGTGGATTATTCCACACTTGAAAACTTTTTCCCTTTCCTGAGGTTCATGATTAAGGACTGACCTACGGGTCGTAAGTCCATCTATAGGCTATAAGTCACCCTCGTACACTGACTCAAGGTTAATTTTTTTTTTCCAACTTTTTTTGCACTCTTAGGCTCCTAAATTGAGGGAGGGTCGTTATAGGTTGGATGGTTTGAAGTTTGTGAAATAGCCTTGATTGGACCAGATTTGGATATGGATGCCATGGGAAAAATGAGGCTCATAAAAGATAGATTAAGGACCGCCCAAAGTACACAAAAGTCCTACTCTGATATGAGGAGAAGGGACCTTGATTTTTGTGTTGGTGATTAGGTCTACCTGAAGGTGTCACCCATGAAGGGTTTGATCTTATTTGGAAAGAAAAGGAAGTTGAGACCTAGGTATGCAGGGCCTTACAAAATTATAAGAAGGGTTGGCAAAGTGGCTTACGAGTTAATGTTGGCATTCAAAATGAATATGATTCATTAAGTGTTCCACATGTTAGTGTTGAGGAAGTTCATGGGGGATCCAAACTCCATATTCCCATTAGAGGATGTAAGTGTTGCGGAGAACTTGACGGATGAAGAAGTCCCAGTTGAGATATTGGATAGATAAGTAAAGAGATTGAGAAACAAAGATGTAACATCTATTAAGGTCCTTTTAGAGGAACCAATAAGTAGAAAGAATAACATGGGAATCGAAAGCGGACATGATGAAATGATATCCTTATCTTTTCCACTCTACTCAAGCCTAAGATAATAATATAATCATTTTTTAAAGTGTCAAGTCATATATTTCAGCCCCTATATGCCATGTTGCATGCATTCATACTCACGGTAGCATGTTTTGCTCATACTTGACTCGTAAGTTTGAAGTTTTCATGAAAATGATATTTAAGTTACATTAATACATTTATGTTGGGCTGCAATTGTTCTTGTTACTCCTCTCAAGCGTGTTTCCATTAAATTTGGGGAAGAATGTTCCCAATGATGAGATTTTTTAACACATTCCATGCAACTCGAAATGCCCTTATGGCACAATTCTTGAATATCATAAAATCCATACATTTTTTGGCAAATATGAGTTTCTATTCATTTTCAGGAGGTAAAATTGTGTAGGAAAAGGGTCTCCCTCGAATTTTAGGTCAAACATATTGAAAAATAATTTTTCGATTGATTTTGTGTTAACCACAAAAGTATGTGACGAATCCGCATCACAAAGTGGTTCTGGGCTAGTACAAAAGTGTCCTAAACCCATTACTAGGCCAAAACAAGGAAGAATTGAACTTCACACAAAAATGACTTTAGCGGAAGCAAGTCTACATCGTGGACATGGTTCATCCGTTGTAAATTTTTCCAAAACTTTCTAGTATTAAGTGAGGGAAATTGGGATATATTCCAACACCTTTATATGCATAAATCCCCAACAATTCTTGCATTTTTAGCCCTAAAGCTCTCTTAAACTCTCTCTAATTCCTCCCAAAACCTCTCTAAAATTCCTCTCTCAAGTTCCTCCAATAGGATTCAAGCCTCCTCCATTGAAGGACAAGTCTCAAGGAGATACTCTCAAGCTTTGTCAAGTTTTCTTCCTCAAGTTTCAAGACCTTAAGGTATGTGGGTCCTTCATCCATGGGTCCTTCCACCTATGGAATCCCAAAACTATTTTCACTAAATTTTTTGAATTCCAATGTTGGTTTCTTATGACATTATATATTACTCCTATTAAGCATGATTTATGTTGAGAATCTTCATCTATCGAATAATATTGCATGAATTGATTTTAAGGGTTTATTAATATGAGCTATTCTATGATATTCAAGTTATAGATGTCATGATACCATGAGACACTACAAAGTTGATGATTTTATGAGATAAATTTCATATTTCCTTATCTATGTTTGAAAGATGTTATGAATGATTGTGATGGGTTGTTTGAGAATGTTTCAAATTGATGATTTTCACTCCATTAATGCATAGTCCTCTTGAGTTTCATGATTAAAAATCTTACATGCATCAACCCATCCAATTTTCATATTAAGTTCTCTAATGATGTATGATTTAATAAGGATGACGGTTCAATTACATGTTATGAAAGTTTATGAAAGTTATGAAGCTATGAGTCCCTCTTTTGAACGCTTAAAGATGGTGATAAGGACAATTCTCACCAAAAGGATAGATATTCCTTGTGATGAGGACAATTCTTACTTGATAGATCTTATGTTTTAATGAGCTACTCCTTAGTTGATGATGCTATTTTTAAAAGTTTATAAATGAATACGATTATGCATATGTTTTCAAATGTATTCTGTAGGAGTGACTTAGCACTGAATCGGGTATGGTGGTGGAATTTGGTGAGGGAATCCTAGCAGCAATCCGATGTCCCATTAACCATGTGTCACCATAGGAACCCTTGTAGGCTAGACTAGTGGATCCACATAGGCCATTTTATTCACTAAAGATGCATGTGCAAGTTGATAGAGTTTACCTATATAAGTAGATTCTCTTTCTCCAAATCGAAGGAGTTCATTGGATTCCATGTAGTAGCTCGCATAGCCTTATATGTCGGTTACATTCCTGCCACATATGTATGATGTAATGAACTTATGTTTCTACTTCCCATAATGTTTTCATCAAAGAATTACTCACTCATGTTATATTGAGCTTATTTTTATTAAGTATAATTATGCATCTTACTTATGTAGGTTATGATCTGTTGTTGCATTGCGTCCCACATAGTAGTACATTTAAAGTATAAACACATACTTTTTTCAATATGATCAAACCATATAGGGACTGGAGCACTTCCTCATCCATCTCCTCGTGGCTAGTTCAGTTCTTGAAGACATTTTCTTATGGCAAGTCTTCCAGTTCGAGGGCAATACCCCTTTTCTATGTAGCATGTTAAGTTAAGACATTATTACTTTACTTCTTGAGGGTGATCTCGGGACATGTCTTGGCCCCCATCCTACTCATGTTTAGAGGTGTTGTCGGATACTTATGCTTATGTATGTTATGTGATGTTTACTCTATATGGAGACCTATCCTTTAGTTCTTATCCCCTATATGATCTGATTTGATATTTTTTATGTTGATGGCAAGTGATGATTTTCCTAGGCCCTACTTCCCTATAGTTTTAATCCTACTAACCCCCCTCCCCCCAACCTTGGTCGTTTGCTGATTATCAAATTATGGAGATTACTTTCCCCTTTCTAACCCCATAACATGAGTCTAAAGCCCTGAATTCCCCTACATTGAATATTTTAATGTTTATCTTATATTCTGCAACCGAGGATATGCTTAATGAAATTGACCTTGATGAAATGAGCCTTAAAGAAGTTGATCTGTAAAATACCACGGATGGCTTCACTGATCGTGAACCTTTTCACGGCCCATGAAAACCCTCTCATGAAAGGTACCCTACACTGATGGATTTTATAAAAATGGGCATAATTCTTTCTCCAAACTCAGAATTAGGTGGAATTAGATAGTTGGAAAGATAATTTAAAGGGCTTCAATTTGATAGGTCATGGGCCACCTAATTATTTTTGTGCAAGGAGATATGATCATGTTAAGGTGACTCATATACCGCGGTTCATGCAAAAAATTTAGCCGATGGAATCCCTTTGGAATTGGCTTGATGTAAGAGATCCATAATGACCCTACACAATATACCTAAGCTTGGATATTTAAAAGTGAATTTAGCTTGAGCTTGATGGTTCCATTGAGATCCTTCGACTAGAGCTTGAAAGGAAGATCAGAAAGCATTTTGAGTGAGTAAATGAGAGGCTAAATGTTATGGAGTGTGATGAGTGTTATGGAGTTCTTATAAACTAATCTAGGAGGTTAAAAGGTTCATAAAACATCCAAAGTAGGCTTAGTGTTAGAGGAAAATACCAAACTAGCCCCACTTAAATGGACCTTACAAGTTCACTTGGACACCCTCACAAAGGCACTTCTTGAGCCATGAAGTGCACAGCAGCTTGTGGTGCCCTCTGTTGAGCGTAATGGGCACTGGTTTTAGGCAAGGGGCTTACCATAGAAGCCCTTCACATGACGCAGTGTAGACCGCTTCCCGTGATGTGGTTCGTGGTATGCACCCTCAACTAGATGGCTTGCTTTTCATACCAAGGGAGTCCCCACGAGCCCTTTCACGACCAATGGTGCCTTCCATGGCTCGTGAAGGGTTCTTTGAAAGGTACCCATGTTTGAAAAACCTTGGAAAAGCCATGTATAACCTTGTTTCATTCTCATAATGTTTGAATAATTGCAAAAAAACTTCCAAAAGTGAAATTATGAGCCTTGATTCTAATCATCTAAGGTACAGACTATTACATTCACCCCCTTAGGATCATTTATCCTCTAATAAGAAACGGACTAGCTTGAATAGATCAAATCGAACATGAACAGTCCACATGAGTGCATTATGTAGTTTTTTCATCGAAGTCATGAAATCTTTTAAAAATCCATCAAAACATCATTTAAAACTCAATTTCATGAGTATGAATGCATGTCATGACATGATAACATAGAAATGAAAGAACCAGATAGTTTGAGTATGAAAAACCTACACCCTTAGGCCTGAGTAGAATAGAATAGGCAAGGGTATCTTCAATTCACATCCGGATCAAGCAAAGTATACACATCTGAATCAAAGGCTTTCAACATACCATTCACTACATCAGGAGCCTCCTCCACCACTTGCCTTGCATTTAAAGCATAGAACCTTTTGTTGCAAGGAGTATCACCTTAGGAAACCTTAAAACACGCTCTATGGGACAATATGGATCATAAAGAAGTGAAACATTTCCTAAATTCCTTGTAATCTCCTATTCATAGATATAGCGCGCTTCACACCCACGAATAAGACTCTACTTGACGTGGAATGTAGGACTCTGAAGATCATTTAAAACCTTAATGCTCTGATACTAAGCTTGTCGCAACTCAAGCCCAGGGCCTAGGTGTGACATGGAGAATGAGAACTCGAAAGTCCCCAAACAATCCTCATAGCATACCTAAGCACATCATTAGTTAGACAACACAAATTAAATATCATCAAACAAGAATAAGGGGGTAGGGAAAGTAGGACCCACTCTATGGGATAAGGGCATGAAATTACCATCACAAAACTTCAACAAGTAAGTCTAAGGGAAGGGAGCATAGGATGCACTCTATGAGGAGTAGGGACGTAGAACTTTTATCATTTTTTCATACATCACGAGTAATGACAAATCATGGGGAACGGACTTGAGGATAACCTCCATATATACATGACACATACATGGGTTAATATCCAACAATGCTTCTACTCATAGTGAGATGGGGGCCAAGACATGTCTCGAGTTCCCTCTCAACATAATGTATTACGAATAGTCATAACATAGCATAGGTAGATAGAAGGTAGGTATTGTCCTTGGAACAAAGGACTCACCACAAGCAAACTTCCACAATCAAACTTAATTAGGAAGAGGTGTATGGGAAAAGTCTACAGTCCCTACATGGTTAGATCATGTAGGAAAAAGGTATGTGTTGGTACATTTGAATGTACTAAGTATGCGGGCATGCAATGCATATGAACATGATGAAACTTTCACTTGGAAAGCTATATGACAAGACATAGTATAGAAACGCGAAATAAAGAAGAGTCAACAATGAAACCATTATGATGCATGAATGCCTTGAAGTATATTCACATGTAGAGATACACCCATAATCAACACTTGAGATCATATAAACCACCGTGTAGATTCTTGGTGCAACTTCTTCCTTACGGGCCTTGCCCATTTTAGAGAGTTCTTTATAAATGCCTTATAGGGACTTATTATATGATAAGAGCCTTACGAGAATAACACCCTTTTCCGTTATTATTTATCATGCACATGGGAACTACACCCATTTAGGTTATTATTTAGCTTGTAGCTTATAGGAAATACACCTATTTCGATCATTATTTAGCATGTACCTTACGGAAACATCACCCATTTCGGTCATTATTTAGCATGTATCTTATGGGAACTACACCCATTTCGGTCATTTTTTAGAATGTGCCTCATGGGAACTACACCAATTTTAGTCATTATTTAGGATGTACCTTACGAGAACTAAACTCATTTCAGTCATTATTTAGAATGTGCCTTATGGGAACTACACCCATTTTGGTCACTCACATTACAAAGGATCATCATAAGCCATCATCATGCATGTAGGAACGTAGAAACAAAGATTCATAATTAAATCATGCTTACATATGTAGGAATAGCGTGTTCATACTTGCACATGATAATATATCACACTCATACTTGAAGTTGATGAAGTTGACACCTATCTCTCTATTGGAATTAGGGATGATCGTTATCAGCATATTAACCCAACAAAAGAGTCGAGATTGAATCTTACCGAGAACAATATGAGGGAAACTAAACTATCCAAAGACTACGAACTACTAGTTTCAATTCAACAAGTGAATACCGCAATTACTAATAATAATGGGGGGAAGAGTAAGCTGTGAACTACAACTAAGGGAAACGGGGTAAGGATTAATCAAGCAAGGGAGCAAAGATAAAGAATATGAGAATTAATCAAAGCACAGTCAATCCATCACATCAGTATCATATAAACTCTATTGGTAGGTTAGGTTACTTGTAACCGTTGTCTCCGCTAAGAGCACAATGGTGTTTCACATGAGCTTGTTATGGTTGCAATACGCGAATCACTCAAAGGCATGCTTAGCTTGAGCAACTCATAAGCAATCCTCCTAATACCTTAGTAGTTGAATCCAATTAAGGCATCCAAGGCATAAATCCATGACCAATATACAAACCCTCCACTTCAACTACACATTTTTATGAAATAATTGAAGATTTAAGTTAGATTCAAGTTCACGACCTCAAATCATAAGTTAAACATGAAGGTAAGCATGAACCCATAAATCAAATAAACCCACTCAAAGACATTTAGGGAGAAACCCACTTTATTTGCAAGTAAATTATCAACTAAGCGTGAAAGGAAAAGATTCAATCAATAGTCATAAATAAATTAACATCCAATACTCATTAAATATACAATTTATGAAATTAAGACAAGGAAAGAAAGAGTGGGTGAAGGATCTATATAATGGAAGCTCACACTCTTCAATCCACTCTAGCAATTGTAGAAAACTTGCTCTAAATCCTCACCCAAAACTCAAAATCTAAGTAAGGTGTGTTTTTTCTCTCAAAATCATATGAACATTGATGAAGGTATGAATGTATCTCCCTATCGGTTGAATATAGGATTGGGAGTGCATGTATAATCTAGGACTGAAATGGTGCATTCGCGAAACTACCCTAACGATAGTAACTTTAGTACTCTGCGTTCGCAAAGCTTTGACCACATTTGCGGAGGTCAAACTATCATAAACCTTTGTGTTTGCTCCCAAACTTCTCGCATTCACAAAGCTTATCTTCATTATCTTCCATCTACGCGCCACTGTTAGGCGCATTTGCGCCTCTCAACTTCCTAATACTCTACGTTCGCAAAGAACAAATGTTGCCAAGTACAGTTTTCTTCAATTTCAGCTTCTTTTTGCTCCAATCCAATTCCATACTCAATCTTTTGCAGCAAAACTCCATCCAAAGCATATATACTTGAAATATACACCATTCAAAGCACAATTAGCCTCAATTTATCAAATTAACAATACTAAATTCCAAGAAAAGAGCAATAAATGAGTGTAAATTCTATAGTCATCAATACCCCCAACTTAAGATTTTGCTTGTCCTTGAACAAAGCAATACCAAACTCAAAAGGCCATCAATTTAAGCACACACAATCCCAACTTTATTATATCAACCAAACCATGACTATGACAATGGTTGGTACCCATAATTAGCACAAGCATGTGAATGTCTATCAAGCAAATCCCTCATTTTAAAAAGCACATTTTTCAATTCAAAATCAACTTCCAAGAATGATCAAGCAACAACACTAGTTCTCAAGAAATGATTCAAAATCCTAGTAAAGTAAACAAGCTCCACTTGACTCAACCTTGAAAAATATCAATATCACCAATCCTTTTTAATTTGCATGTCCTCACAAAAAGGAAAGAAAGTCCCTAAAACACACAAATATATACAATTAGACAAGGGACAAGGACTCAAACCCTCACACTCAACAAACTAACATCTCATGCACACAAATTCCACACTATAGACTTGCCTATATTTTCAATCAACACTGGCTCATTTTCATTCGGTTGGAAATCCTAAAAAGCCTTTCAAGCTCGTAATGTAGGTCTAGGGGTAGGGTAGGATACAAGTTTGATATTAGTGACTAATCCTCCTTAAACTCTACACACAACATCCATCTTTTTGAACTTTTTCCACTCTTTTCTTCAATCAAAGCTCAGTGGATCCATGAAGTGCTGCAAAAATACATTACTTTTGATGCTTAGATTTAGGATTTTGCATGTTCTTAATGCGACTTTAGTTGTTTTTATATGTTTTTGTGTCTATGTTTGCAGGATTGTAGGTTGGCCAATGATTTTGGGAAAAGTTACAAAGTTGCTGCAAAATTTGTTGTTATACGAGCCATAAATCATTCTACGAGCCGTAAGGTGGTTTTGTGAGGAATTCCAGTGAGGGGAAAGGTTTCTAAAGTTACTTCAACGAACATGCAGATGAGCCACAAATTAATGTACGAATCATAGAAGAGGTTTCGTGCCCTGAGGGTCAGAGAATGAAGACTTTCTGAAGTTCATCAGATGAAACACCCTTTATGGGTCGTAAACCATTTATGAGTCATAAATGGGTATCATAAATGAGAAGTCCAGTTTTTCAAAAATAATGTATGAGACACTGATTACGAGCTCTGAACTTTAATACGGGCCATTAAGTGCTGTTGTAGAGTGTGCCAACCAGTTCTCCAAAGTTGTTTAGGATTTGAATTTTAATTATTATAAATAGGTTTTTTAGGTTATTTTTCAGAAGTTCTCACCAGTTCATGTAAGTTTATCTTAGTTTTAGGTTAGTATTCAGAGAAGTCAATATTCTTAGAGAGCAAATTGTGAGAGAGTCTTTGAAAACACTTGTGATTTAATTCAATCTTCAAGCTTGTGATTTTCATTGACATTGGATTTGCTTATTCTTAATTCAGTTGTATAAGTGTTTAATTGTGTCTTCTAAATTCATAATCTCTTCATCTACACAAAGCATGAGTAGCTAAATCCACAACTAGGGTTGTGGGAACCATGAAAAACTAACAAAGTAAAACCAGATAATTCATGATTCTTGGAAGGTGTATATGCATGTATTAATTAGCTCTCTTCATTTTGCATGTTTTCTATTGGTGGACAACATTATAACCTACCTTGTGTTACTGACTGGACCAAGGTAGTAATGAATAGGAAAAGAGATTAACTAACAAGATTTGATTGATGTGTTCTCGTCTAATCAACCAAACTGAGCCAAAGGGAGGTTGTACTGGGACTTATAGGTAATGGTTAGTAATGCACACTATGGAGATGGGCCAAGTCACACAGTGAAATTTGCCTCTCACCTTTGACCAAAGGGCTTGGTGAACTTAAATTACCATCATGCATGGTACACACTAGACAAGAATTAGGTTATTCGGTGATACTAAGTTAGGATATCATGGGGAACACAATACCGTAATTGCTCTCCTTTATTGATCTTTTTCTCGTGATAGTTAGTTAGTTTATTTTTCTTATTAATTTTTGCAATTCCCCCCCCCCCCCCCACGCCTTTTAGGGAATTAAGTTGATTAACTACTCGGATTGCATTTTGGTGAATTTGTCTTGAGTCTATGTATTCCCTGTAGGTTCGACGTTAGGTTCTATTTCTTGACAGCGAACGCTTTATCCTCTAAAAAGGAGGTGTAACTTGGGCGACATCAACCCATCACGCATAGTATCATATAAACTCTATGGGTAAGCTAGGTTGCTAATAACCATTGTCTTTGGTAAGAGCACGGTGGTGTTTCACATGAGCTTGTTATGGCCTCAATGCGCGAATAACTCAAAGACACGCTTGTCTTGAGCAACTCATAAGCAATCCTTATAATACCTTGGTAGTTGAATCTAATTAAGGCATCCAAAACATAAACCCATGACCATCATACAAACCTTCCACTTCAACTATACATTTTCATGAAATAATTAAAGATCTAAGCTAGATTCAAGTTCGCAACCTCCATAAGTTAAACGTGAAGGTAAGCATGAACCCAGAAATCAATTGAACTCAATCAAAGCAATTTCGGGAAAAACCCACTTAATTTGCTATTAAATAATCAATTAATAATGAAAGCAAGATATTCAATCAATACCAATAAACAAATTAACATCCAATACTTATTAAATCTACAATTTATGAAATTAAGAACAAGGAAAGAAAGAGTGAGTGAAGGATCTATACAATGGAAGATCACACTCTTCAATTCACTTAAACAGTTGTAGAAACCTTGCTCTAAATCCTCACCCAAAACTCAAAATCTAAGCTAAGGTGTGTTATTCCTCTTAAAATTGTATGAACACTGATGAAGGTATGAATATATCTCCCTATCTAATGAATACAGGGCTAAGAGTGTGTGTGTAATCTTATTTGGGATTGAAATGGTGCACTTACAAAACTACCCTGATGCTGGTAACTCTAGTATTTCACGTTGGTGGAGCTTTGACCGCATTCGCAGAGGTCAAACTGTCATAAACTTCCATGTTTGTGCCCAAGATTCCCACATTCGCGGAGCTTATCTTCATTATCCTCTGCATACACGCTAGTGCTAGGCACATTCACACCACTCATCTTCCCAGTACTCTGCATTCGCGGAGAACAAATGTTGCCACATACAGTTTTCTTTAGTCTTAGCTTCTTTTTGCTAAAATCTAGTTCCATACTCAATTTTTTTCAGCAAAACCCCATCTAAAGCATATGTACCTAAAATATACACCATTCAAAGAATAATTAGCCTCAATTTATCAAATTAACAATACAAAATTCCAAGAAAAGAGCAATAAATGAGTGTAAATTCTACACTCATCGAAGTCTTGTCACAATCCCATTCATGTAATTTCATGATCATGTAGAAGTCATACTCATACCATCACCAAGTTATGTCACAATAGTATTCAACTCATATCAAATTCACATTCATAGGTTCATCCTTAATTCATCTGCATACTTATCAATTCAAGACTAATTCAAGCTGAAAATCATAGACCCATACTCAAGTCATGCTCACATTATATGTACATTTATGTTCATGATCAACTTCCCTTGTAGAAGCCTAGTTCATGCATGATCATGACATGAGAAGTGAAAGTAAAGCATAAATACATGAATTCATACTTAAAACATGATGATAGCATAGAAACAAGCATAATCTATGAAAAAAATAAACAATTGAATCATATTTGAAATTATCCATGCATAAATTCATAATTAAAAGGAACATGCAAATTCAAATCTCATAAAATCCATGTAAATCAATAGAATAAGGCTTAAATCATGCTAAATCATCAATTGAAAGCAATCCATGTCATAATTTCATCTATTTGAAGCCAAAACATAAAATACATATCATAATTTCATCGATTTGAAGTTAAAATAGAAAACTCATATCATAATTTCATTAATTTGAAGCTAAAGTAGAAAACCCATATCATAATTTCATCAATTTGGATCTAAAATAGAAAACTCATATTTAATTCATACTTTAAAGTCATGAAATAGATGAAGAAGATCTTGGGGCTCCAAGGTTGAATTGAAACCAAGGATGAATCTACACATATGTAGCTTAGGAAGATGAGTATGAGAAGAATTTAGCTTGAAATTAAAACCCAATTGAATCCTAGCTTGAACCTTTGGAGATGAGACTTGAGAGTGTTTTGAGAATTTTGATTCTAGAAACTAAGTGTTAGTCTTGAATGAAGTGATATGAAATACATCGTGGTTGATTTAGGAGGAAATTAGAGTCAGAGGAGGTCCAAAATATCCTTAGAGTTTGGGAAAAATACCAAAAAGACCTTAATGAAAGGAGTCTTAAAATTTGATCCGAGAAACACCACGGATGGCTTCATTGGCCATGGAATTTTTCACGGTCCGTGAAAGCCCTCTCGGGAAAGTGACCCTACACTAACAAGTTTTACAATAATGGGCATAAGTTCTTGCTCTTCACTCAGAATTAGGTAAAATTAGATACGTTGGAAATACAATTCAAATAACTTTAATTTGATAGGTCATGGGCCACCTAATTATTAGGAGATATAATCATTTGAAATTGACCTATATATCGATTCATGCAAAAAACTTAGCCAATAGAATTCCTTTGGACTTGGCTTGATGTAAGAGATACATAATGACTCTAAACCATATAACTAAGCTTGGATTGAAGGTTATAAAATGAATTTATCTTGAGTTGGAAGATTCCATGGAGATCCTTCTACTAGAGCTTGAAAGGATGATTCAAAAAGTATTTTGAGTGAGTGAATAAGTGGCTAAATGTTATGTAGTATGAGGAGCATTATGGAATGATTATGAACTGATCTAGGAGGTTAAAGGGTCATCAAACATCCAAAATAGGCTTAGGGTTGGAGGAAAATACCAAACTAGCCCCACTTAAACGGACCTTAAAAGGTCACCTGGACACCCTCATGAAGGCACTTCATGAGCTGTGAAGTGCACCATGACTCATGGTGCCCAACGTGGAGTGCAATGTCTATTGTTCAAGGCAAGGGGCTCACCACAGAAGCCCTTCACGTGGCGTGGTGTGCACCACGGCCCATAAAGTGTCTCGTGGTGTGCACCCTCAACCGTACAACCTACTTTTCATGCCAAGGGAGCCTCCATGAGCCCTTTCACGACCAGTGATGCCTTCCACGACTCGTGAAGGGTTCCTTGGAAGGTACCCCTATCCAAAAATCCTTGAAAAAGTCATGTCTGACCTTGTTTCATCCTTATAAAGTTCTATTACTTGCAAAAACTCTTTCGAAAGTGAAATTACCAGCCTTGATTCTAATCCTTCGAGGGAAGGAGTATTACATCTACATTGTATTATAATGTAGGGTTGGGCATTCATCCTTATACTACACTTAGCTAGTTTTGAATTTCACTTGAAGTTACTTGGTGAGTCTCCATGATTCGAGGATGAGACCAATTATTTCCTGTTGTTGTTGCACTATTTCCTTTCCACATTTAGGGTGAGCTAGGGCTTGTCCTGCGCTTCCTCTTATGATAGAGTCATGTTTAGATGTCGAAGTTGTAAGTCCATTTATTCGAACATATGACTTGTTTTTCTTTGTTTGATACTTTTCTTGAGAATTATCTTCCTCTTGTTGATTTCTATATTGTCTTTACTTAACTTATGTATGTGATGTATAATTAAGCGGCTTAGTTGTGGTACTTCGAAATTTCAATCACCGTAACAAACCTAGGACCTAACTTGGATCGTGACAGTAAAACATTTAACCCATGTTTTATTGAGTTTTGAATGAATTATGATCCTTTTTCCATTGAATCCCATTTATTTTAATTTAAGATTGTGTTTTCCTATGTAATTCTAGTCATTGAAGTGTTGTTCCTATTTTTCCTTACATGTATCATATTTAGTTAAGAAGTTTGAAGGTTTGCATTACTATGTATCATGCATGATTTTTTTTCAGAATTCGAGTAAGTTCAAGTATTTTGCATTATTATTGAGAATGAGTTAAGTTCAAGTATTTTGCATTATTATTGAGAATGAGTTTTAAGAAAAGTTAACTGGTTCTAAATGCATTATTATATTAAGAAAAAATATGTCTATTTTAAAGAAAAAGTATAATGAGTTTGAGAAAGTAAGTTTAGTCAAATAAAGAAGAGCTTACTTATGTTCTAAAGAAGTATTTTGAGTATTTACTCGCAACTAGTATAAGCGTTAATGCATATTTGCGAGTAGTATTGGGCATAAATTCTAATACGAGTTCAGATAACTCCAACACCATATCCTGCACTACCAATGTGGATAGGATCATACTGTTAATCGGGTGATTTCTTACCTAGCCTTATTGAAGACTTTTAGATGGATCCATAGGTTAAGTTCATTCTTTACTCTAGCAAAGTATTGAGTGATTCTAGCAACATGAGTAATACGTTGTGTCATCATGAGGCTTATAGTAATGAATGTCTGTTAGAGAAACTTCCTAACAAAGTAAAGTTTATTATGTTCATTTTACATCGATATACATGACTAAATGTAAAACTTTCATTATTTTGATACTCATGCATGCTTTAATCCATAATTATTCAAAAGGTTATTCAGTTATTGTCTCATCCATTTTACGTATTGTACCTTTTATGTATTGATGTCATTTGACGCTATATTATTTTATGATACAAATACATATGCTCAAGATCATCAACAAGCGCTACGTTGAGATCATACTTCATCAGCTTTTGGTGAGACCTCCTTATTGTCAGAGGGCTCCTTTTAGTTATGCATTTCAGTTTAATAGTATTTTAGACATTTTAAGGTAGCCGTGGATCTTGTCCCGGCACCTATCCATATGTTTAGTAGAGACTTCATCGATACAGTTTGAGTCAATCTTGTCCTTTTGATTTATACTTTCACATTGTTCCTTCTATTGTTAAGATTATATTCTGACCACTGCATGAGTTAACTAGTTAATATTTTTATTGCTCATTTATTAAGCACGCATTAGAGATGTCTTTCCCTCAATAATTAGCCAGGTCAAGATTCATTTGAGATTAGAAATAAATTTCGAGTGCCGACTATACCCAGGATGTAGATTCGAGGCATAAAATATGTTTTACATATAGTTTAATGCTATAATGATTACTATTTCATATTCTTAAAACTATATATATACATATAATAGATGAATTACTATTTTCTTCAATTTCTTAGCGTCTCAAAGTTTTAGACATAATAATCAATTGGTGATTTAAAATTATAGTTACTATTTAATTTTTATTTAATTAAATTTTAATTTAATATATGAGCAAATTGGCAATCCATCTTTGCACTTTGAACCTTCCCACTTTTAAAAATATCAGTCTCTGGCAATGTGCATTGTAAGTTTGTTCTATATCAATTAGTATATATTAACTTTGAAATAATATAAAGATAATATTAAGCATATAAGTAACGACTAATTAAAATTTTGAAAGTAAAATACAATAACTTGTATATATACAATCAATTGAATTAATTTGAAATTTTTCTTTATGTCGCTTTTCTAGTATGTCAAATATTTACAAAAAGTTTATATCTTTTATACTTCTAAAATCTCATACATATGTCACTTTTTCTTACAAATCATATTGTAGTTTTTTCGAATAATAATTTTTAGAAAATTAGTACCTAGTGTTGAAATTCAAAAGTGAAGAGTGCACCAATTGCAAAGTTAAACTTGAAATGTAGAGAGAAAAAAATAAGAATTAGTTAGCAAATATAACTCAGGAAAAAAAAAGTCAATATATTAGAGCAAAACAAATTCAAGAAAGGCAATGGAAGAAAGTTCAAGAGGTAAGAAAATGATAACTAATTCAAGGGATTAACTATTCAAATTTGTAACGAAAGAAAAGTGAGGGATGAATATTCATCTTCTTCTTTTTCATTGCATCATTCAATTCACTTTAATTTAATGATTATAAATTAGAAAATGATAAGCATCCATACTGTTTAGGATATTTGAAGTTGTTAGGCTGTAAAACAAGTAACTAAGCAATTGAATAAGTGGCATAATTAAGAAAATTTAACACATAAAACTAACATGTCACAAAGTTAATGGAATAAACAATAAATCAAGATAATGGGAAATTAAGTCGGTCTATCTAATGCATTTTGGAATTGATTTCATCTATGTAAAATAGACATCTTGGTAATAAAAATTGGTTTACATGAGAATGAAAAGTATGAAGTAAGCTGTATGGACAAGGCACTAAAACTATTTTGTACACATTTACTAATTTCATTCCTCTCTTGGAATCCATCGGCTCCACCATATGCTTTTCCGTTTACTGCTAAGATCATCCATACTCTCATTCAAGGTTTTTACAATTTTCCTTTGAAGTCGAAGAGCTGAAGCAAGAGCATTCCTCTGCACGCTTGACTTCTTCTTAGGCTCTATTTCCTGTGAAAAAACAAATTGAGGATCCTGTGGTTTTGAAAGTTAGATGAGAAAGTTAGGAGCATACATACCCTAAGCTCCTGAAGTTGCGCTTCCGTGAAGCCCCCATCTCGTTCTGTTCCTGATTTTGCCATTAGTTGAACAACCCAGTTTGCAGCTTCACTGTAGTCTTGTTGTGTGGCCCGGAAGAATTGCAGCTTTAGGTTCTGAATGAAGGACAAGGCTAGCAGACCTTCTCTATCAAAATAAGGATGAGCTAAAGCTGCCTTTGCACTAATTCTTTGCCGTGCTTTGAAGCGTACCATAGATGTTAACAGCTCCCACCCTATCCCCCCATCCAAATCTAACAACTCAAACCCTTTCCTAAGTTCAGGGCCAGCACGAGCCTCTACACTCTGTCTCCACGAAACCAAATCATACTCACATCTCTTAAGCTGTCGGTTGAATTGAATGAGACTGTTGTCACTGCGTAATCCTGGGAATGCCTATCATGGTACAAACATGTAAATTCTTCCGACCAGAAACCTATTTCTGAATGTAACACTCTGTAAATCCAAAATCTTGTACATGCAATATTCTATTCTATTTTGTTTTTGGTTTAACCATCCGGTATATGAAAGCCCATTGGCTTCACTAATTCATATTGAAATAGGTAAGATTCACATCGAATGGGCATTTTGTTTAGAAATATAGCGAATCCAGAGATCCTGGATATATGAGCTAAAGTAAAGGAGAAAGGAAACCTACATTTGTACTCCTACTTGATTCTGGAGTATATTTAATTGAAGGAACCTCTCAAGTGCTGAACAAAACAGGTGACCTTGACCAGGTCAACCATGGTCAAGTGAATGTGAGCCTGATTAGAAATATTAAAATTAAAATTTTTAAAAAGAAACATTTTATAACTCAAAAACTAGGGATAAAATATTAACTATCCAAGTTTTTAAAATAATCCATACATGCCCACTTTTCACATTCAAAATCCAGTTTCTTGAATTCCCTCCCTTCTCTCCTTTTCTTCTTCGCCTTCTTTTTGTTGCCATCATCTTTTTTCTTCTTTTTATTCTACAAAATATTTTTATTTTTGACATGAAGATTGGTGGAGGTGATTTGGAAAACACAATTTTTTGGGGCAGTTCAGGAGATTCTGCAGTAAAATCAACAACGGAACTAAGTTGTTGCAAACAACTGCAGAGTTTTATTACAACAACTTTGATACTAACAACTATGGAATGTGTTACAGTTACTTAGAATTTGTTGAGTTGTTGCAATAACTACTGAAGTTGTTGCAATACATTCAATAGTTGTTTGCAACAACTTAAAGAAGTTGAATTTACTACTGAAGGCAGAAGTAGAGGGGAGGCAGAATTAACTACTGAAGGTGGAATTAGAGAGGTAGAAATGTGGAGGAAGGAAACGGTGGAGGTGGCAAAAGAGGAGAAGGTGGCAGTGGTGGTAGTGATGAGGGAGAGTAGGATGGGGAATGTAGGGGCCACTGTGTATACAAGAAAATTTGGGAGCTTTTCAAATTAATTACACTAACCACTAATCTCAAGAAAGATTTTTTTAAAAAAAATTGGAGGTAGGGGAAGGGGAAATGGGGAGGGGATTATAATGTGGGAAATCGAACCCTCACCAACAAGGTGGGAGTTCAAGTAGCCAACCAACTGAGCTACTAAGATTCCCCAATCTCAAAAGAGTTGCACCTACCCAAAAAAATAAAAAATGTGAGACGCCTTTTCTCAAATAAATGATGAAAAGGCCACCCTTAATTGAAGGACCCTTGTTTCTAACTTAATATCCATAAAGTAGGTCATCATTCATTTTCTTCCTCATGTACTTGTGTAAATCATGAAATTATATTGGCCTTATCTTTCTTAGCCTGCCGAGAAAAAGTTCTTCCATGCCCAAGATTAAGTGTGTGGACTTATTTTCAAGTTCAAGAAACCTTTCAAGCCCATGAAGTCCAAGAAGCAAAGTTAAAGACTCTTTCCTTCTAAAAAGGGGAAATATTGTTCTTATTTGTTTTCTCTGTAGATTTTACTTTCTTTATTGACTCTTTCCTTCAAAAAAGGGGAAATATTGTTCTTATTTGTTTCCTTGGTAGATTTTTTACTTTCTTTATTTTTTCCTTGTAGAATAAGGATTTTCTTTCCTTGCTCTAATCTATTTTCTTACCTTATTAGAATAGGACATGTAGTCATCAAAGAAGAGATCTTGGGCCTATATAAAGGGTTTTGATGCCTTGTAAAAGACATAGTATTTTTTAGATAGCAACAATTAGAAATAAAGAGATTATATTGTATTTCTTCTTCCAAATCCTTCTTGTTCATTCCAAACAAAGTGGTTGATAGTCCTTATCTTGTTCTCAAATGTGTGTGAGGTTTCTTAATCACGTTAATTGATTTCAAGAGGTTACTTTAGGAACCACAAATCATTTGATCATTCAAAAATGCATCTTATCATCCAAATCAGATCATAGATTAACTTATTCTGAAGTCATTGCTTCTTTTAGAACAAGTGAGTAGTTATTTCATAGGTCAGAATCTCATCTTTAAGCTCGTCTTAGAAACACTTGATTCCATGTTCTACATCACAGAATAAATCAGTTTTTTTATATCAAACTTCCAACCATTGATTTTTCTTTAAAGTTCAACATCCTGGTTCCTGGTTGACAAGTTCATTGTAAACTCAGAGAATCACATCATGTACGCAAGGGAACTGATATTTTTCTCTATATTCAGATGAGAAAAACTAAAAGAAACTGGCATTCACTTCATTGTGTTTCTTTTTATTGTTCTAGAACTCAATTATCTAGATTCTCCCAGAAAAAAAAATTAAAAGTAAATAGCTTTTGATTTGAATCTAACCATTTGCAGGAATATGAGACCGACACTGTAGATGTCAAATCGGTCTGGGAGATTCAGCTGTTAAAAAAAAGAAGCATAACAACGAGTTGAGTTTACAGATTAAAAAAAACTAAAATAAATAAAAAAGAGGGGTAATGGGCCAAAAGTGAGTGATTGGTCATCAAACCTGCCATAGAACTGGGGAAAGTGCAGTTGCAACTGGAGCAGACGGTGCAGAAGGGGTTTGTGTGCTCATAATGTATTGCTCTGGTGCAGCGTATCTTGACCCAGAAAAAATAGGCAATTAGGAAAACAAATAAACCAAATCCCTATGTTAAAGATCCACCCATGCAAATATACCAAGTTATAAATGGTATACCTGAAAGTCTTCCTAAAACCAGATGATAAGTAACACAGAATGCTCTAACCAGATCTATTTTCTCTTCACTTTTTAATGGTACAAAGATAAAAGTTTGAGATCATACCAAAGATTAGTATAACAACACAAATTGGTCCTTTAGACGTGGGATAAATAAGAGATCAATTCACTTCTTTATAATTGAATAAGGAACATGATCATTCATACTCTGCACATTGCTTCCTTATGTAAACTAAGCTAATATAATTAAAACTAACAAGCAGAAACATGCCATTAATCCAATCTCAAAGTCATCTGATTTCTTTCAAATGTGCAAGGAAACGTACTCATTCATTATTGTACACAACATACCAATTATATTGGAAAATCCTGATATTTCATCACTCAATTTCAGGGAGATTATTCTGTTCGATCCCACATTTTTTTATTTAGGCATATAATCTTTAATTTGTTAGCTTGAATATTCTAGAAAGAACACTTTCAACGCTCAAATATATAGTTGATTTTCCTGGTAGTCCTCTAAGAACTTATAATGTTAGCACTTATGGTTCATTTGGGAGGTTTGAGACATCTTGGTATAAATATCAAATGCGAGATTAACAAAGAATTTGAATTCAAAAAATATGTAAAGTGAAAAATTTGACGAGCAAATGGGCGTCGTATTTTATTAATCCATGAAAGCAATTAATTTTTAGTCTTTCTCATATACATCACATATGAGGTGAACTTGTAGTATTAGATGCTTGCATTAAGAAATTAAACATATATACAAGGCAAGTTCTTAATGAGCTCTTGGACTTGAAAGGTTAGTTACTTTTTCATTCTCGCTATCAAATGTAGGATAACAAAGCCCCTTAATTTAATTTTAATATATTATAGTAATTATTATAATTATTTCATATCACAGTTTTACTAAAAAAAAGTTTTATACATTGATCATGTAAAAATTATTGTCATTTAGAAAAACACTATTTATTTTCTCTTATATTTTCTCTCACATACCAGACCAGATCTCTTATTTATAGTGCAATATTTAAGTCAATATATGCAGCAGTTCATGGTGTTAGAATAGGAATAGGAATATACAATCCTACTTAGAAGAGGAATAGGAGTAGGAATAGTAGTAAGAATACAAATAGTAAATAGTATCCTACTTGTTATAGGTTTGTATTGTTGCGTCTATAAATAGGATTTGAGTAATAATGTAGAGACACAATTCGATAATATTCTTCTCCAATATCTATCACATGGTATCAGAGCTTCTACCATCTTGGTGGAAAATCAAAAAAGTTTCCATTGTCAACGGGCGGCTATGACCCATATATGCCGCCCGTCTGGCCAGTGGTTATGTTAACAAAAGTAGGGTCAATGATATATACAAGAACCCCATACTCAAGGAAAGAAAACTCAGTCAGACGGGTTACCATGTGTCAATGTCCAGTGATTTTCTAGGGTTGTTTTATGTTAACCCCATATCTGTCAATGTTTGTGTAGCACCGTGTCATCTTTCCGATGACTACTTTCTTATGTCTAATTTGCGCAACACCATGCCATCTTTTCGGTGACTATTTTTCATATTTAGTTTGTGTAGCACCGTGCCATCTTTTCAATGACTACTTTCTTATATCTAATTATGTATCACCATGTGATTTTTCCAGTGACTACTTTTTCATATTTAATTTGTGTAGCACTGTACCATCTTTCCAAACTACTTTCTCATATCTAAGTTGCATAGCACCATGTGTATTTTCGGTGACTCCTCAGATTTGATTTGTGTAGTCCCATGCATCTTTCTGATGACTCTTCAAATCTGATTTGCGTAAGGTTGTGCCACCTTTTCCACCTTACCCATACAATTGAATTTCTCAGATTGTGACCACTTTCAACCATCAAATCTAATTATCCGGCGCATGAGCATATTCCGGCCAATTTTACAATGACTTTCTTGTTTAAGATCTACTCATCTCTTGATTTCGAGAAGATCTGCATATTTTATACCAGATTTTGAGCACTTTCCAGCAAGCATTGCATTGTTTCCGACATATTTGAGTATTTCTGTTGTGTTTTCCTTATATTTCAAATTACTTTAGCAAAAAGAAAAAAGGAGAAGGTTATACTTAGATATTTGGGTTGGATTGGAGTGATGTTCTCTCCTATGGCTAAAATAGCATGTCTCTTTTTTCTATCTATGGTTGCCATATTCCATTGACCTTTTAATTAGTTGGACATTAAGAATGTTTTTCTCCACAATAATCTCAAGCAAGAAGTCTGTAGAACAACCACTTGATTTTGTTGTTCAGGGGGAGTCTAGCAGCCTTGTTTGTCGATTGTGTAAGTCACTTTATGGTCTGTAACATACTTCTCAAGCTCGGTCTAAGATGTTCAACATTGCAATTCAGGAATTTATCACTCTGTGTTTTATCAACATTATGCATCAAATTTAGTATTTCATGAGAATATTAAGCATATTGAGATTGACTATCAATTTTTTGAAGTCGGGTGATCAACTTGCAGATATTTCACTAAGCCCCTCATCTGTCCTCGTATCAGTTACATTTGTAACAAGCTAGGTCATATGACTTGTATGCACCAGCTTGAGGAGGAGTGTTAGATTAGGAATAGATATATACAATCCTACTTAGAAAAGGAATGGAATATGAATAGCAGTAAGAATAATAGTAAATAGTATTCCTACTTGGTAAAGGATTGTAGTGTCTATAAATAGGGTCTCTGTGTAATAATGTAGAGACACAATTCGGTAATATTCTTCTCTAATATTTCTCACACAAGGTACCTTATTTCTAGCTACACTGGGGGGGATTTGATATATCAAGATGACACGTGAAAACAAATAATATACCCAGTGAAAATCCCACAAGTGGGGTCTTTGGAGGGAAAAATGTACGCAGACCTTACCACTACCTCATAGAGATAGAGAGACTATTTCCGAAAGACCCTCATCTCAAAACCATCCCTGACAGCTGAAAACCCGGATTGAAAGTTGAAATTAAATGGTGATTACATTACCTAGCAACAAAAAGGATGGAAAATGCATGTTCTTTTATTTGATTTGATTGGAGATGTTTTATAAATGAATAACAGAAAGAATGATATGAAGACATCCATATGAGCTGAGAATCAGATTATGCCACAAAATTTAATTTATGGAAAGCTTTACCACTTCAATTAAGGAGATAATTAGTTCCAGGAAACAAATGTGAAGTAGGTCGCAGAATAAAAATTATAGATGTTATTAATGTAAGTAAAATAGAATGTCCATTTGTTGGACTAGAAATTTCCACTTCTGCATACACAAACTTGTCAGTTTGCAGAGTAGGAAACTACCTTGGATCTAAAAGGAACTCCTTAGGAATATAATTGATCCCTACTCTCAAATCCGCTGCAGCACCAAGATCAATTATTTTGAATGCACGAGAACCTGCTTCAGAGAGACATTAGTTACACCTAGACAATCAAACTCGACCACACATATTAACAAGACAGTTTACCTTCAGAGAAAATTATATTTTGAGGCTTAATATCTCTATGCACTATTCCTGTGGAGTGAAGTCCATCCAAAGCAAATAGGAGTTGTCTCATAATTGTCTGAATGATTCTATTTTCTCTATCCAATCCCTTTGGCAAGTCCTGAACCTCTCGAAGGATCAATGCTTCCACCTGATGATTTAATAAATCATGACAGAGCCATTAAAATAAAGAGAGAGAGAAAGAGAGAGTTTCAGAATAGAATAATTCTGAACTTGTGTATTGCTCAAAGAATACAATGATATAAATAATGAAAAGTACTAAATAACTATGGTAACTAGATAATCAAATCCCTATAAATCAGCTACACTACCATATATACAATATTGCATATCTATAATGATTCTGTAACAATAAGGTTGACCTATCCTTTTGATTCTGAATCTGATTGGATAGGATTATCCTTAACACTGCCTGTCAAGATTGAGGATCCGTTCAGGAGACCAATCTTGGACTTACTGAGCTGAAACTGATTCTTGGACAAAGGCGTTGTAAGAAGTCAGCAACCTGATCCTTCAAAGAGATTTAAGAGATTCAAAGAGCATTATTTTTAACCAAATCTCTAACAAAATGGAGGTCAATTTCAAGATGCTTCATTTTGGAGTGAAAAACTGGATTTTGACATGTGTACATGGTAGAGATATTATCACAGTATATTGTGAGAGGTATAACTGAATAACCAAGTTCCTGAAGAAGAGATTTAAACCATTGAACCTCGGAAATTGTTGCATCAATGGCTCTATATTCAGCTTCAATTGATGATCTAGCAACGCTTAACTGCTTTTTGGAACTCCAGCTAATTGGAATATGACTTAAATATTAAAAAAAAACAGAAGTTTATGTTCTATTCAATGGATCACCGGCCCAATCAACATCAGAGAAAGCATGAAACTTTAAAGGAGGTTGTGGAGTAATATGGAGACCAAAGGCAATAGTAGATTTCAGATATTGTAGCAGACGCTTAAGAGCCAACCAATGATGACGATTAGGACAATGCATGAACTGGGAGAGTTTGTTAATAGTAAAGGCAATATCAAGCCTCGTAAGATTTAGATATTGCAAACTTCCGACCAGGTAGCGATAACAGGTGGGTTCAAAAGCTTATTTGATGCACTGTGACTTGAGTAAAGAAGGTGCAGAAGCAATTGGAGTAGGCACTTCTTTCGCACCCTCCATGTTTGCATGCTGAAGAATCTTTCTAACATAATGATCTTGAGTAGGAAAATGCCTTTTGAAGTTTTATGAACATCAACACTAAGAAAGACAGACAACTCATGGGAATCCTGTAATGAGAACTGAGCTCCAAGGGCTTAAATAAACCATTTGATGAATGATGAGTTGTTACCTGTAACAATGAGATCATCAACATACTGCATACACAAAGAAATATCAGCATGTGGTACCTTGACGATATATGAGAAGAGAGTGATCAATTTGTGATTGCCAAAAGCCAAACTTCAAGGTAAATGATCTTAGCACTTTGTACCAGGACATTATGGCCTGCTTGAATCCATAAATAGCCTTGACTAATTTACAGACATGGTGCTGTTTGGCTGGATCAGTGAATCCTGGTGGCTCTTTCATGAACACGTGTTCTTCTAATAAATCATGTAAGAAGGCATTATTTACATCCAATTGAATTAGAGGCCAGGAATATGTAATAGCTAAAGTGAGAACCACACGAATTGTTACCGGCTTAACCACTGGGCTGAATGTCTCACCAAAATCAATTCCAGGTCGTTGGTTGTAACCCTTCGCAACCAACAGAGCTTTGTATTTTTAAAGTTAACCATCTGCTTTACTTTTGACTCTAAAAATCCACTTACAACCAACTATTTTTTGTTGAGAATCTGGAAAGAATCCAAGTACCATTTTTAATTAATGCATTGAATTCATTAGACATAGCAAAGCGCCATTCAGGATGTGCCAACGCTTGTCCAACTGTTGTTGGTTCTACTAAATTTGGTAAAGGATGTTTGGTAACATGGTGTATAGATTTAGGTCTGTAAATGTTATTTTTGGAATGAGTGACCATGGGAGGAGTGTTTGGCAGTAAAGAAGAAGGAATATTATCTCGTGTTGGAGAAGAAGGATCGGTGTTCACAGTTGAAGAAGGATCAATTTTTCCATTGAAGGAGAAGGATCACGAGGTCATGACAATTGTTCAATGGAACATTGGAAGACGAGGATGACGTCGGAAAGGAATTAGATTGGAATGGAATTATAGTGTGAGAAGATTCATTAGAAGAGATACCATAACAATTTGCATTGGACTGAGAATTTGAAGGATGATTTTATATGGAAAAACATTTTCAAGAAAGACCACATGATGTGAGGTAATGTACCTCTTCGACTTAAGAGCATAGCACAGAGTAACCAAGAAAGATGCAGGGGACAGACTTGATATCAAATTTAGACTTGGTATAAGGAAAAAGGCAAGGAGCCAAAGATAACAGGGGCAACCAAAGACACGCAAAAATTGATAATTGGAAGAATGGTTAAACAGCTTTTGATAGGGAGAAGAAAATAGGAGAAGTGGTATGGGTCGACGATTAATAAGGTGAGTGGCTTTTTAAATGCAAAGGACAAAAGGAAGAATACAGGGAAGCTGTTTGCAGTAACGTAAGGCCAGTTTCAACTAAGTGACGATAGCGATGTTCTGCGGCCCCATTGTGTTGTAGGGTGTGAGGCGGTGTTTGCAGATCATTATCTCCACAAGATTGAAATTATTTTTTGACTGCAACATATTCTCCAGCCCCGTCGGTGTAAATTGTATTTATCTTAACATTAAAGGTATTTTTGATAAGTTTTTGAAATGGTGAAAAAATGTTATACACATCTGATTTAGCCTTTAAAGGAAAGAACTAGATATATTTTGTGTACTGATCCACAAAGATGATATTGTAACGAAACCCATTAATTGATTGCATAAGGGCAAGACCTAAAAGTCATAATAAAATAGCTCAAGAAGTCTACTGCTTGTTAGAGAAGAAACACCAAGGGATTGACAATGACTTTTATTGTGTTGGTAAAGATTACAAAAGGATGCTTAAATAGAAGATGTTGGTAACTGAAACTTGGACAAAATAAAAGTAAAGATCCTAGCATTGGGATGGCCAAGATGTTGATGCCAGGACTTTGATGAAAGCCAAATACCGAAGCAAATAGGTTTATTGGAAATCGCAGGGGACAAAAACTTGTACAAGGATTGATAAGTGAGCTTTGGAACTGAATCTCCCAGATGAATCTTGATCCTTTACAAGAAAATAAACAGAAAATAACTCAACTGACACTTGATTAGAAGTACAGAATTGTGATACAGATACAAGATTAGTTTTAGCGTAGGGAACACATGAAACACTAGAAAGATGGAAATTTTTTGGCTGGGAGAGATATAGTACCAGAACCAACATCACGATAGACAAACTCGAGCCATCAATTTGGTGCACTTTGTCACTACCATCATATGGCGAATGAAGAGATAAGCTGCTCAAGTTATTAGTTATGTGATGAGATGCACCAGTGTCCCACAATCATTGCTGATCAGATCCCGAATTCACATTAGTGTGGTGCGCTTGAGAATTCTGTGAAAGCAAGTCCCTAAAATAGTCATGTGCTCGAGAACACTATTTGACATGATGCCAAAAAATTGACATTGTACTTTGGCTTGAGGTCCAATGATGCGAGAATGTAGTTTTGGCACAGAATTTTGAGACTTCCATGATGAGAAGTTCGCCGGGACACCAATGTTAGAATTTTTGTAATGAAAATATTGATATGTCTTCCCTGAATACCTTGTTTTTGTTGATATGGAGGTCTAGTATTTGTGCCTTTGCAGACATGATTTCTGTGACTGCAGTGGTGTCAAATGAGGGATCTGTTTGTTTCAAATACAATTCATGAGCCAGTAACTTGTCTTGGAGTTTATCAAATGATATGATGGAATCTCTAGCATGAACAGTTGCAACAATATCTCGACATTCAGGTCTAACACCACTAAGAACATGAGCCATAAGATCTATATCAGTACCTGAGTTTCCACACAAGGAGTGTTCCTCAGCAATTGATTTGATCAATTAAAGATATTCAGTAACTGGACGTTAATCTCTCTTTGCTCTAGATAGTTTTTCATGCAAGGAGAAAACCCTCATAGCTGATTTGTTTGCAAATGACATTTGCAACTTAAACTATGCCTCCGCTGAGGTTTTGGCATCTAAGATGGTATTTATTACTGAAAAGGATATAGAAGCAATAATGGCTGCCAAAATTGACTGATCCTGACAATCCCAAAATTCATAATCAGGATTAGAGACTTGTTTGCCATCTTTCTCCGTGGTGATTGGAGGTGGCGCGTTCTCACTAGTGACATAACCCATAAGATTGTGACCACGAAGTAAAGGAGTAATTTGGGCTCTCCAAGTGGGGTAGTTTTTAGAGTTAAGTTTCAAAGAAAGTTAAGAGCCATTGATGAAAATCAAAGTTTTCCCAGACAAGTGAGTAAGATTAGTTGTGCTAGAGGAAGCCATGAGAAAGAAGGGAGAAAATAATTATTCAGAAGTAATTTGGATCACTACTCTGATGCCAAAAAGAATATTAGAATAGAATAATTCAGAACTTGTGTCTTGCTCAAAGAATACAATGACATAAATAATGAAGAGTACTAACTAACTATGGTATCTAGATAATCAAATCCCTACAAATCAACTAGACTATCCTATATATAATATAGCATATCTATAATGATTCTGTAACAACAAGGTTGATCTATCCTTTTGATTTTGAATTTGATTGGATAGGATTATCCTTAACAAGAGAGAGAGATCAGGAAGGGGAGAAGAAATCAGATAGTAACATTTGCAGACAGGACTTACAACAAAAACTACAACCCAACCAAAAGCTAGTTATGGTTGGGCTTCCTTTATATCCATCTAGCTCATTGACTTATTCCAATTTTTTCAATTTTCTATTCCAATACTCAATAATTTGTCTCGGAAGTTCTCTAAGATAATATCTAAATATCACACTTATCTCTAAATCATCATATAATCTCGACTAAATAAAAATGAAAAACAGTCATGACAAACACTGAATCCAATGTAAGTGTACCCATAATAACTAAAAATACTAGTTTCAACTAGTTGTTGTTGTCTATGTCAATTATTTTCTTTCATTTGCTAAATCTGTATGGAAAGGCCGATTATAAAAACTTCCTTCCACGATGTAGAGCAAGTAACTTATGTAATTTGGGGGTCATTTGGCTCATAGTAAAAGCTCGAAACTAGCCATCGTGTTGAGATACAGAGCTGATTAGTACTTCTTAAAGGAGTTAGTTAATGTCTTAGATAGTTAGCTAACTAATCTGTTAGAGTTACTAACTATAGTAGAGTTAGTTAATCAATCATTAAGAGACTATATAAATAGACTCTTCTTGCTGTATTAAGTCATACTCTTTTTAAAATAAGAAAAGAAGGAGAACTATCATCTCTATTACTCTCTCATTGTTAACAGCTTTCACAATTCATTTCAATTGTCTTCATGGTATCAAAGCTATGACTTTCACTCTTTCAAATCCATTAATTGGGAGGCCCAACGAGTGACAATGGTTCACCATCCGACTGCTAATTCAAGTTACCTTTCAAAGAGATTCCGCATCTACTTATTTCAGGATGAAGACATGTTGGTCTTACGATTGCTAATTGAGGCCTAAGGTAAAGCAGTAAAGGGTCATTGTTGATTAAAGGGTCACTGTTGATTAATTATTGTTTGTTGTAGACAGATTTGTACTCCTTGAAGTCGAAACTGCAAGATTTTTCGTCCCAAATCCTAGTCAAGAATAGCTCATTGAAGCAGATTTCTTGGTGAAATTGGGGTGTATTTGTGTGGTTTCCTGATTCTGAATTGCTTCCACTACATAAAAAGAAAGTACATACAGGCAAGATGAATAACAATACAGCTGGAAAAATTTCTCAGAACCACGGTAGTGCTTCTCTGAATGATGGATGGCATACAAGAATTTCCCACTCAGAACAAGGTATTGACTATAATCACCCACTGTATTTGAGTCCTACTGATATTAGTGGTAAGTCTCATCTCTTTCAAACTTCTTGGTACTGAGAATTATTCACTATGAAGTCGGTCAATTAAGCTTGCTCTTTTTGGAAGGAACAAAATTGGACTCATACATGGTACTTGTGAAAAAGAAGTGTATTGGGAAGAGTTTTGAGAACAGTGGGAAAGGGTCAATGCAGTTGTACTTTCTTAGTTAATGAATTATGTGTCTAAGAATATTATTAGTGGAATTGCTTTTGCTTCTAATGCATATACTACTTGGGAAGATTTAAAAGAAATGTTTTACAGAGTTGATGCGTCAAGAACATACAACTTGTACATAGAAATTACTACTCTACAACAGGGCACTGCATCTATGGCTGCTTACCGTACAAAGTTGAAAAGTCTGTGGGATGAATCTGAGGCTTTAGTTCCATTTTCAACTTGTGACTGAAAAATCTAGAGGTTTTGTTATTCATATGAATAGGCAAAAATTGTATCAATTCTTAACAGGGTTAAATGATTCATATCAGCAGGCAAGAAGTCAGATCTTGCTGATGACTCATCTTCCTAGTCTTAATAAAGCTTATGCCATGGTTGTAGGAGATGAAACACAAAATGTTGTGGTGTCAACTACTGGTAGTATGGGAATGAACATCATGTCTTCAAATAGCTGAGTCTCTTTAGCTCTATATTCTAAGACTAGTCAGTACAATGGTACTAGTGAGTCAATTGAAAATCAGAAGTTCAAGAAAAATGCTACTGTGATTTGTGACTTATAATAAATGTAAAGGGCACAAGAAGGAAATCTGTTACAAGCTAGCTGGGTACCCACCTGATTTCAAGTCAAAAAAGAAAGGGGGTAATAATTCTTCTTCTGGTGCTGCTGGTAATGTGGTCAATAACAACATTGGGATAACTGGTGAGCATGAGATACATCAAGCCAACTTCATGTATGGCTTGAATACTAACATTCCATCTACATGTGAGAATAACTATGGAGTTACTGAGGAGACTAAGCACAACAATCAAAGTGAAGAATTCTGAAAAATGTGTAAAGGATTTGCTATAGAGATGTACTTTTACCAAGGATCAATATAATCAAATTCTTCATATGCTACGAGCTGATTCAGCTACAACAGCAAGCAGTGCTAATAAAGTGAATGCTGCAAATTGTGCAGATAAGGCTTTCTTAGTTTCTGAAAATAGTGAAGTTTGGATTATAGATACTGGAGCAGCTAATCATATGGTATCAAACCTTACTAGGCTATTGAAAGGGTCTATAGTTAAAACTAAGAATCCAAAGGAGGTCCAGCTACCAAATGGTGAGATGGTTCAACTCACTCATTTGGGATCTTGTGCTCTGTCAGCCAATAGTGTCATCACTAATGTATTTCATATTCCTCAATTTAAGTACAATTTGTTGTCTGTGAGCAGAATCACCAAGGAGTTGGGATACTGAGTTACCTTCTTTCCACGCTTTTGTGTTTTCCAGGAGCTTTATAGTGGGAAGGTGAAGAAAATTGGTGAGCAAGGAGGATTATGCTGGCTGCTTAAATATTTAACTACAAACAGAAGAGGAGCAGTTGTCTTCTTTTGCTGTGAAGGATGTGCAAATAGAAGTCAAGCAATTAGACATTGAGCTTCGGCAAATAGAAGTCAAGCAATTAGACATTGAGCTTTGGCATAAGAGATTGGGACATATATATTCTGGTGTACTTAGTCAGGTATTTCATATGAGCATGATCAGTGTTGTGAAAGGCGATCGCCTTGTCGCCAATGGCGAGAGGCGAGGCGATCCTTCATCGCCTTTTAGCTTTGTCGCGAGGCGATCTTCAAAAGGCGACGCCATAGCGACAATGGCAACAAAGGCGAGAGGCGAAAAAGGCAAGAAAGGCGTCGCCTTTTGTATTTTCTTAAAAAATGCGACTAATCTAGGGTGTTTTAAAAGTTAAAAGGTAATTTTAGGGTTTTCTTTTCAAATTTGAACAATTGCACTCTTAGACTTAGACTGCTCCTTCAACCAAATGACCCGACTAGACTTCTCTAGCGACCAACCAAACTTTTCTGGAGACTGCAAAATCCAACCAATACGCATTTTTTCTTTTCTTCTTCAAATTTCATTACCTTGTGTTTCATTTTTCTCCTTCTTCTTCAGATTTTAGAGTTACTTCTACCTCTGGTTTTTCTGCCTCACAATTGACTTTGGTTTTTTCTCATTCATGTTCTAGACTTTTGGTATTTACTATCTATTTTCAATTTTTGAATTGAAACATTTGCTAATATGTTATTGAGATTGAGATTTTGATTATTTATATATGCAATTAAATTTTTTAATCTTTTGGTATTAATTGGTGTTGTACTTCAAAAAGGCGAGCGCCTCGCCGCTCGCATCGCCTTGTGGCAAGGCAGACCCTTGTCGCCTTTTGCCGTCCAAAATACTAGTCATGATGAATATGTAGAGCGTCAAAGTGTTCAAGGTGTCCTTATGCTAAACAGACAAAATCAATTTTTCCTTCTAGTACTATAAAAAATGTAAACAACTTTGACTTGGTACATTTTGAGCTATGGGGTCCTTATAATACAGCTACATTTGATGGGAACAAGTATTTTCTTATAGCTGTTAATGGTCACTCCAGGATGCCTTGGATATTTTTACCAAAGCATAAGTCAGATGAGTGTGTTTCAATCATATTGTTTTTACAGTTTGTTAAGACTCAGTTTGATAAAACAGTCAAGATTGTTAGGACTGATAATGGAACTGAGTTAGTAAACTCAGCATGTGAGATCATATTTTATAGAAATGGGAATAGTTCATCAGAAATCATGTCCTTATACTCCTCAACAAAGTGGTGTTGCTGAGAGGAAGCATAGACACATAGTTGAGGTTACTAGAGCTTTAAGGTTTCAAGCAAAAATATCTTTGAAGTTCCGGGATCAATGTGTATTGGCTGTTGTTTATCTAATCAATAGAATAGCTAGTGGAGTTATTAATAATCAAACTCCCTTTGAGAGGCTATATTCAAAGAAACCAACTCTTACTCATCTCAGATTCCGAGGGTGCTTGTGTTATGCTAAAAAACTGACTGAGCATGATAAAATGTTACCTAGATCAAGAGCTGCAGTACTCATGGGTTATTCTGAAGTTCAGAAAGGGTATATGTTGTATGATTTTATGAACAAAAGGTTCTTCTTGAGAAGAGATGTTGTTTTTAGAGAAGATGTTTTTTCTTTTGCAAAAGAACTCTTCTGCTGAACAGTCGGTGTTCATGGATATAATGTCTGTTAGAATAGGAATAGGAAAATACAATCCTACTTAGAACAGGTATAGGGATAACAATATATAGAATCCTACTTGAAAAAGGATTGTATTATAGTATCCTAGTTGGAAAAGGAGTCTAATATAGTATCTATAAATAGGGTCTCAATGTAATAATGTAGACAACAATTCATAATATCCGTCTCCTACATTTCTCACATGGTATCAGAGCTTCTAAAATCTTGGTAGAAAATCAAAGAGCTTCCGCTGCCAGCGGCGCGGCTATGACCCATATATGCTGCCCGGCTGGCCATTGGTTATGTTAATAGAAATAGAGTCAATGATATATGTATGATTCTCATATTCACGGGAAGAAAACTCAGTCAAGCAAGTCACTGTGCGTCAATCTTCGGTGACTTTCGAGGGTTGTTTTGTGTCAACCCTCTGTCAGTGTTTGTGTAGCATCATGCCATCATTCCAGTGACTACTTTTTTATATCTAATTTGTGTAGCACTGTGCCATCTTTTCGGTGACTACTTTTTCATATTTACCATGTGTAGCGCCGTGCCATCTTTCCGGTGACTACTTTTTCATATTCAATTTGTGTAGCACTATGCATCTCTCCAAACTACTTCTTATATTCAATTTGTATTGTACCGTCAATTTGTCGAACTACTTTCTAATATTTGAGTAGCATAGCACTATGTGTCTTTTTGGTGATTCAGATTTGATTTGCATAGTTCCATACGTCTGTTTAGTGACTTAAATCTAATTTGCATAGGATCATGCCATCATTTTGACTCTACGTATATAATTTTACATTTTAGTAGGTTTGTGCTGTCATTCCGACTCTACATATAATTCTCTTTCTCAGTAGGGTCGTGTCATCATTCCGGCCCTATCCATATGATTTTATTTCTCAATTTATGACCACTTTCAACCATCAAATTTAATAAATGAGCAAGTTCCGACCAGTTTTTAAGTGACTTTCTTGGAGTAATATCGAGATGATCCATATTGTCATCCTCCATTGACCTTTTGATCAGTTGAGCATTAAGAATGCTTTTCTACGTGGTCATCTCGAGGAAGAAATCTATATGAAGTAACCACCTAATTTTGTTGCTCAAGGGGAGTTTGGTAGCCTTGTATGTCATTTGTGTAAGTCATTCTGTGGTATGAATTAGTCTTCTGAGCTTTGGGAAGTTCAACATTGTACTTCAAGAACTTATCACATTGTGTTTTATCGATATCGTGCATCAAATTTAGTATTTCATGAGGAGACCACGCACACTGAGATTGATTGTCGATTTTGTGAAGTCGAGTGATCAACTTGCAAATATCTCACCAAGATCTTCATCGATCCTCGTATTAATTACATTGGTAACAAGTTAGGTACATATGACGTGTATGCACTAGCTTGAGGGGTGTGTTAGAATAGGAATAGGTAAATACAATCTTACTTAGAACAGGAATAGGAATAACAATAGTATATAGAATCCTACTTGAAAAAGGATTGTATTGTAGTCTCCTAGTTGGAAAAGGAGTCTAATATAGTATCTATAAATAGGGTCTCAATGTAATAATGTAGACAACAATTCAATAATTTTCTTCTCCTATATTTCTCACAATGTCTAATTATAATGTTTTATTTCAAGATGATCAAAGGTGTATGCCTGTACATCAGTTTAAGTCAGAATACACACAATGAATACAGGCATGAAATCAATATTCCTGAAGATTTGAATTCACAACATTATGTTCCTCAAGAACTTGTTCAGGCAGAAGATCAGCCTGAAATACAGGTAACTGCTCCTGATATGGTTAGAGCTGAACCCGTTGTACCTAACAGGAGATCTACTAGAGATAGACATACTCCAAAGTGGATGAAAGACTTTATCTCACTTAACACACAGAGGTCTCATATCCAATGTGCAACTACATTTGTTATAATCATTTATCTCCTGCTTCCCAATCTTATTTAGTTGCTAAGTCTACACTGCAAGAACCTACCACTTATGCTGAAGCTATAAAGGTTAATAGGGGGGTAGAAGCAATGAAGTCTGAGATACAAGCTTTGGAAGATAATAAAACATCGGTTGTCACAGATTTACCAAACCGAAAAGAAGCCTATAGGGTGTAGGTGGTTATACAAAATCAAGTACAAGTCTACTAGTGAAGTAGAAAGATATAAAGCAAGGCTTATTGCAAAAGGGTATAGTCAACAGGAGGAAATAGATTACAAGAAAACTTTTTCTCCTGTAATGAAAATGGTAACTGATGAGTCGTGTAAATACGGCTCTTGTAACGCTTTAGACGCAGGATTTTTGTGTGCTCTCAAGCAAAATTTGTTAGTTTGATGTGTGTGTTTTTAGCATTTTCAAGAACAGGGTGAAGGCATGGAGTAAGGGGCAAAGTACAAGAAAATGATAGAGGATCAAGGCACAAGAGTCATCATACGAAGCCTCCCACGGGCCGTGCAACACTACACGGATCGTGAGAGGCCACGTGGGACTGGCCCGACCAAACACATCAAGAATAAAGCTAAGTGGTGGAGCACGGGCGCCCACACGGCCCATGAAACACCAGACGGTCCGTGTGGTGCACCGTAGCCCCACACTTAGTTTGTTGAAGAGCGGATGGAGCAAAGAAACCAAGGCAACTCTCACGGCCCCTTTCACGAGCCGTGGGACTTGACACTCACCGTGTCCCGCGTCGTGAAAGTGACGAACGTTGAGAGACACCGTCGAAAATAACAAAAATCATACAAGTGGAGAGAGACGGGGGCCGTCACGGGCCGTGTGACCAACCACGGACCGTGACATGGGCCGTGAAGATGGAGGACCAAAGTGTTGCTTGAAAAATCGCTACGGCAAGGGTCACGGGCCGTTTCACGATTCGTGAACCCCTACACGGGTTGTGCCAATGCACGTTGAGGACGCAATGCAGTAACAACTCACGGACCGTGCCAATATCCGTACAGTGACCCGTGCCCATGCCGACATCTATTTTCCTATTTTAAGTTGATTAAGGTTTTCTTTGTATATATATATATTAGTTTTATTATGTTTTTATATTCATTGGACGGCTGGAGCTAGAAAACATGATGAGAACACTATTATGTGCTAATTTACATTGAATTCTTGGATTTCAATCTTCTCTTTAGAGATTGTAACACGTGGATTCATTACTCCATCAATAGTAAGTTCTTTATCATGATTCCTTTATATTGTTGTGGGCGATTTGTTTTGAATATGCTACGCTAGACCCACAACTAGGGTTGTGGGAACCATGACAAATTAATAAGATAATAAATTTGGGGGTGAACCTTGGGATTGATTATCGTATGCATTGTAGTATTCCTCGCTTTAACTTCTTCCTTAAAGAGTCAACGCGTTAGGATAAGCCTGTATTTGTTACATGCTCGGGAGGGATGTAGTGATTAGGAAAAGAAGCCTACAACAGAAATTCGGGGTTTTTAACCTAGTCTAAGTACTTGAGACTGGAAGGTGAGAGTATATTGAGATCCAGAACAAGGGTTAAAATTGTACGCATTCTGAGACCGGAAGATGATGAGTGAAATACACCTAAGAAGGACCGAGAGGTGAACTAGGTGTTAGATAACTTGTTTGATCTTCTATAATGGGTTTACCACACAAATTTGGCTATCGTATTAGATGTCATGGCGAACATCACGCTAGCTTTTCATCAATTGTTGGAAGTCCAGTAGTCATCGTACGCATTAGTTGCTTTATCTTAGAGATTTAGTTGAAAACATCAAAAAAAACCCATTTACTTTATGCACGGTTATCTTGGGAATAGAAGTTACATCTTAAAGAGAGTGCTAATAGAGTTATTCTCACGCATTCCCTGTGGGATCGACCTCAACTCTTATTGAGTTCTATATTTAATCAACGACCTCTTTACTATTCCTTTTGGAGTGTAAATTTGGGCGTATCAGTAACAGCTAGGACTGTGTTATCTATTGTTGCTGCAAAATTTTGGTGTATCCATAAAAAATGGATGTGTTCAATGCATTCTTGCAACGTGATTTGGAAGATGATATTTATATGATTATGCCTCAGGGTTTTTCCAGTCAAGGGGAGAAGGTTTATAGACCGATCAAATCCTTGTATGGGCTAAAACAGGCCCCAAGGCAATGGAATCACAAGCTCACTGAAGCACTTATCAGTTTCAAATTTCAACAAAGTCAACATGACTATTCTTTGTTCATCAAGAGAAACAGTAAAGGGATAACTTATTAGACTTGTATATGTTGATGATATGCTTATAACAGGTAGTAGCCTAAAGCTTGTTGAAGACACAAAGAAAGCATTACAAAGTGCTTTTAAGATGAAAGATCTAGGAAAACTTAAGTATTTTCTGGGAATTGAATTTACAAGATCGAAAGCAGGGATTCTTATGCACCACAGGAAATACACTTTGGAACTTTTAGCAGAGGTTGGCCTATCTGCAGCCAAACCAGCAAGTATTCCCATTGATTGTGATGTCAAACTCACCTCTAAACAGTATGATGAACATGTTAAACAAGGTGTACTGGAAGATCCTTTAGTAGATCAAACTATATATCAAAAGATCATTGGAAAACTATTGAATCTCAATACGACAAGGCCAGATATATCTCATAGTGCTCAAAGCCTCAGCCAGTTTCTTCAACAACCTAAAAGATCGAATATGGAGGCTGCTATGAGGGTCATCAGATATCTTAAAAAACAGCCTGGTCAAGGTTTACTTCTGTCCAATAGTTATAATGGGAAGATCACAGAATTTTGTGATGCAGATTGGGCATCCTGTCCAATTACCAGAAAATTATGATTAAACTAGGGGATTCTTTGGTTTCATGGAAGGCTAAGAAACAAACTACAGTTTCTAGAAGTTCAACAGTTTCTAGAAGTTCAGCTGAGGCTGAGTACAGGAGTCTTGCAAGCATAGTGTCAGAACTTGTGAAGCTAGTTGAAATTCTTAAAGAATGTGATGATGATGCTCAGTGACCAGTTCAGATTTACAGTGACAGCAAAGCAGCAATTCAAATTGCTGCCAATCCTGTGTATCATTAACAAACCAAACACAGAAATCCATTGCCATTTCATTAGAGAAAAATTACAACAAGACATGATCATGGTCAACTATATTCCTACACAAGAACAACTAGCTGATGTATTAACTAAAGGGATGTGAAGATATCAGCATGAATACTTATTATCCAAGCTTGGAGTTTTAAATATCTTTGCACCTCCTAGCTTGAAGGGGAGTGTTGAGATAAAGAGCTGATTAGTACTTCTTAAAGGAGTTAGTTAATGCCTTAGATAGTTGGCTAACTAATCTGTTAGAGTTACTAACTATAGTAGAGTTAGTTAATCAATCATTAAGAGACTATATAGATAGACTCTTCTTGCTGTATTAAATCAAACTTTTCTGAAAATAAGAAAAGAAGGAGAACTATCATCTCTATTACTCTCCCATTGTTACCAGCTTTCACAATTCATTTCAATTGTCTTCACATAGAGAAAATAATTTACATCATTAGTGTGTCAAAGAGTGCTGTGAACAATTATGTGGATAAAATAAAATATTCCTCTCAGAGAAATGATCGGAATTTAGTAACTCACCATTCGGAGCAGCAACTAAATAAGAGTCAGACACAAGAAATTACAGTCATTCAAAATAATGAATATAATAACTCACATATGGGTATCGGGGAAAATGAATACAAAGTATGTAACTCTCAACCTTGAAACCATTCGGTCACAGGTGTAATAATTTTGGATATGCTATATATATACACACACACCCCCACACATGTGCACATATAAGCATGGCACGATCGTATAATTTGGCTTAAATGACAGAATTTAATATATATCTCAACTTGAAGAGGTAGTTTTATCAATGCAGTAAATGGTGAAAGTTCATGGATAACTCTCTATAGAATCTTTTCTCAATTAGGAGGGCATTTTCTTCATATTGTTCATCTTTAATTAGTGGAGAATTGCATTTTCTAAGTGTTTTATACAACATCCTTTAGTCATTTAACTCTATCAGTATCTATCATACACTTTCACTATGAAATCAAAAATCATTCTTCTCAGCTCTGTATTTGCCAATTTCCCTTAACATGTAAATGCTAAAATGAAGATATTTTTCTTATATTTGAACTACGAAGGTTTTGATACTGTTTTAATTTCATTCCACAGAAAACATTGTAGTATTGCTTATCACTGCTAGGGATTTCTCCTTCATTAGATCTTTTTAGGAGACTAATTAATACCAATGAAGCTCACCCTCGAATATCAAATGATCCTTAGACAAGTTTATATAACACTTATAGTCTTTAGATTCTATCTCCACCTGATCCTCTTAGAAGGAAAACTCCACAGACACCGGAAACTAAGATCCTTTCACAATCTGTACACTCACCTCAATCGCAATGGTATAAGCGCAGAGCTCTAGTTTCGCCCAGGACAGTATGTAATGAAATAGGGGAATTCTTGAGTATCTATCCAGGTCAATTGGAATTACTGAACATTTTACTAGGAGAGCAAAGTGTTCACATGAGAATGTTTTTTTCTATGCAAAGACTGTTAGACCACTAATGGAATTTGAGGTGGTGTCCCCAAAGCAGTTCCTCTTGTAGCCAGGTTTATATGAAAACTACACAAAAATGTGTTATATCTACATATAAAAGCTGTAACAAGACCTAGCTAACAAGAGAATGGAATACCTACATTGTAAGGAAACTCTCTACTCTGCATCAAATCAGCAAGTGTAGCTTCACCTTCAAACCGCCAAAGAAGCCAATACTCTGCTCCTTTCTTTGAAGAACTCTAGCACCGTTTTAAACATAAATAACTTTAAAACTCATTGCAATATAGAAAATGCATGTGATAATTACAAGTGTACCTCTCGAAAGCCATACATAAAATCAGCACAACTATTAGCACAAGCTCTACGCACACGCTCATTCATCCATATTTCCACTGCTCCATATTCAGTTGCTCTTTTTAAGACTAAATCACCACCCTTTGAAGATGGCTTTCTTGCCAAAGAAACTCTATAAACAGAACCAAAAGATCCCTCACCCAGTTTCTTACCCAGAACAATTTCATCCTACAAACAAAGAAGATTTTAGAATTTGGGGAAAAGATAGATCAGGACCTAACTAACTAAATAACTAATAGGAGTACCTTCTTATAAGTAGGTCGAAACAATCTTTCAACAAAGGCAAGAACAAACATATCGAAGAAACCAGGAGCGACACCAGGAGTAGCCCAGAGGTAAGACAGGGTACCCAAAGCCAAAATAACCCCAGGAACAGTGACTGTGATCCCATTTGACTTGGGCAGTGTGCTTCTATAAATTATATCACCGCACTCCATTACAGTACAGGGTAGTCCTACCCCAACTCCAACAAAAAGATCATGTGCAAGACTACCGTAAACAATCCTTGAATTCCATTGTTTCTTCAATGGTATCGACAAAGATAAAGGCTTAAGCTTCACCTTCTTCCCCAGAAATGAAGAGTGAAGTACTACTCCACCTATACCCACTGCAGCCATGGCCCCCCTTTTTCTTTTTGGCTTTTCGGATTATTTTAGCAAGATTTAATTTTCTTTTCAATTGGTGGCAGTTATTACAGGTTCTCTTTTTTTATTATTTTTGTGGAGGTAAGTACTTGATTGGATTGGCGAAAATCCATAGCCACAAATGACATGTAGTTTGACTGATTAGCTCTCTAATAAGTAGAAACTAAGTTTGTGTCCTTTAAAATCATTTACATTTGTATACTTTATTGTATTTTATACTTTTATACTATTAAAATTCATCCTCCTAATATTAAAATTTGCATGCAAATATCAGCACCTATCTTTTATGATATATCAATAGGATATATATATTCCAACAGATTATCACAGAAGATTAAACCTAATCCTATATGAGATCAATATGGTATCAATATACCGATACAGTATCACGAAGAATATACTTTCTACTAATTCAAAATTTAATAAATAAGTTTGTAATTTTAATAATTTTCTCTTAATAATATTATTTATTAAGAAAAACTCAAAATTATATGATACGATAGGATATCAATATACCGACGGAGTGTCAGAAGAATATGTTTTCTACTAATTTAGAGTTTAATAAATAATTTTGTAATTTTAATAATTTTCTAGTCCTATACGATACTGATATGGTATAAATATACCGACGGAGTATTACAACGAATATATTTTCTACTAATTTAAAGTTTAATAATTTTTTTATTTGTTTCTTATTTATTTCTTAAAAATAACATAATCCTATATAATACCAATTTGGTGTCTATATACCGTCAGAGTATTACAGAGGATTGAGCTCATTCTATATGATACCGTTATGGTATACATATATCATCGGAGTACATTTCATAGTATTTATGTTGACATTATTATGATGTCAGGGTGAAATAAAAAAAAGGGTAAGTGGGGTAAGAAGGTAAATAGTTTGGACCATGGGTCCATTAAGGGTATATATATACCATACTGATCCATCCCCGCAGTGTGACGTTACTAACTTTTACCTATTGTTCCAGTATAACCTTTCCTTAGCCCAGTTTGGTTTATTGGACGAGAAACATTAATCGAATCATGTTAATTTATCTCTTTTCTTATTCATTACTACCTTGATCCAGTTAGTAACACTAGGCGAGTTCTAACGTTGGCCACCGTTAAAGGCATTCAAATCGAATGGGATTAATTAATACATACATGCACACTTTTCAAAAATTAAATTATCCGATTTTACTTTGTTAGTTCTTCATGGTTTTCACAACCCTAGTTGTGGATTTAACTACTCATGATAAGTGTAGATGCAAGAATAATGAATTTAAATACAATAATTGAGCACGTATAAAACCAAAACGGATTAGGAGAACTGGGTCGGTTGACTCTACAGATGCTTCTACGGGTCGTATAATATTTTACAGCCCGTATTCGGGGCTTCGTGGATTTCATCTTCAATTCTGGGGTTGACTTCTACGACACTCTTCTAAAGTCGTATAAAGTTTTAGGGCTCGTAGGGGGTTTTGTCTAATGACTTTTTAGTAGCTCCCCACTTTCTGATCCTTAGGGCACGACACAAGTCTACGGCTCATAAGATCTTCTACGACTTGTTTGCATGTTCGTAGACTCAACTTCAGAAAATCGTCCTTCACTGGGATTTTGTACAAAACCATATCTACGGCCTGTGGAATTCTCCACGGCCCGTAAAAGGTCTCGTGAAACCTCAACTTCTACAAAATCTGCATACTTAGCCCAGAAATTGTGCCAACCCTGTAATCCTACAAAGAAAACATAAAAAACACATCAGATCTACTAACATCGCTGTGAGAACACACAAAATTCCAAGTTTTTAAGCATCAAATGTGATGTATTTTGACAGCATATCATATCCCTTTAAGTCCTTTGGAGGAACCAATAAATCGAAAGTGTTATTTGGGAAGCGGAAGTGATTATGAAGAAACGATATCCTAATCTTTTCCACACTTTTCAAGCTTAAGGTAATAAGTTGATCATGTCTAAGTTGTCAAGTCATATATTTCAGCCCTTTATGTCATGTTGCATGCATATGTACTCATGGTAATATTTTAGATGAAATTTGATGCATAAGTTTCATGAAATTGATGTTTAAATTACACTGATACAGTTATATTAGTGTAGGAAAATGTTTTGTTTCTCCTCTCTAGTGTGTCTCCATTACATTCGGGGACGACTATTCCCCAGGGAGAGATATTGTAACACCTCCCAAAGTGATTTAGAAT
Source organism: Solanum rostratum (assembly GCA_029948455.1). NCBI lineage: Eukaryota > Viridiplantae > Streptophyta > Magnoliopsida > Solanales > Solanaceae > Solanum > Solanum rostratum. The sequence goes on from CM057051.1 coordinate 27,883,994, forward strand.
GTCCTTATATTATATTCCTTGCATAAAGCATTTTATGCACTTTTTTGGCAAATCTGAGTCTATATTCTTGTTCAAGAGGAAAAATTGTGTGGAAAAATAATTTCTTTTGATTTTTAAGTCAACCGTATCGAAAAATAAATTTTTGCATGATTTTGCACTTTCCAAGAAGGTACGCGATCTCTCCGCGTCGGGGAGGGGGTTTATGATAGTACAAAAGTGACCTAAACTCAGTCTTAGGTCAAGAAGGAGAAAATTAAAATTCGAGCAAAAATGAACTGCACTGGAACACCTCCACGTTGCGCCTTGGTTCCACTGATGTTCATTTTTTTCGAAAAACTTTCAGATTTAAATAAATGCAAGTAGGACATATCCGAAAGCCCTTCTAAATGGGAATTTATGAAATTTCACTCATTTTTTAGCCTATTCCTCTCACAAACACTCTCAAATTTCTCTCAAAACCTCCAAAACAACTTCCTCTTCCTGGTTCATCAAAATTTCCAGGGTTCAAGCTTCTTCCATCAAAGGTCAATCACCAAGGTGATTCTCCAAGATTCTTCAAGTCTTTTCCATCAATATCAGGTCCTTTGAGGTATGTGAGTTTCTTCATCTATGGGTTCTTCCACCCATAGGGTCCCAAAACCTTTTTCACTCAATCCTTTAAAATTGAAGGTTGATTTCTTATAGGTACTTCTTATTACTCTTATAATGCATGATTTATGTTGGGAATCATCATCTATTGAATCAAAATGCATGGAATACTTTCAAGGGGTTATTATTATGAACTACTTTATGATATTCAAGTTATGTATGTTATGATATATGAAGTGCTATGAAGATGATGATTTTACGAGACGAATTTCATGTTCCCATACTTATATTTCGAAAGATGATATGAATGACCATGGTGGATTATTTGAGAATGATTTAAGTTAATGAAATTTACGATATTGATGCATAATCCTCTTGAGTTGCATGATTTATAGCATACATGCATTAAACCCACCAAATTTTCATATTAAGTTCTCAAATGAAGTCTGATTCTAAATGATGAGGGTTTCAACTATATGTTATGAATGTTTATGAAAGTCATGAAGTGTTAATGAATCCCTCTTTAATTGTATAAGTTGGTGAAAAGGACGAGACTCACCAAAAGAATGGATCCCCTTGTGATAAGGACATTCAGACTTGACAGATCGTAAGTCTTATGAGCCACTCTTAACACAATGATGTTATGTTTAAAAGCTTATGAATATATACGATTATGCTTATGTTTTCTAATATATTATGTGAGATTGACTTAGAACCGAATGAGGTATTGAGGTAGTGTTTGGTAAGGAAATCCTAGTAGCAACCTCTTGTTTCATTAACTATGTGCCACCATAGGATTCCTTGAAGGATAGACTAGTAGATCCATATAGGCCTTTCTATTGATTAAAGATTCATGTATAAGTTGATGGAGTTTCACCCGACAAGTGGTCTCCCTATGCCAACGTAGGGGTTTAAGTTGGATTTCATGTAGTAGCTCGCATGGTGTTATACGTCGATTACAATCTCCTCCAATATATGTATTCAATATCATGAAATTATGTTTTACCTTCCATGCATGTTTTCATTAAGGCATTGTTCATTCATGTCATATTGAGCTTATTGCCTTTGTATATTTTTATGCATCTTGTCAATTATGACTTATGAACTTTTGTTGACTTGCATCCCACATACTAGTAAATTCAAAGTACTAACACATACTTTTGCCTACATGATCTAACTATGTAGAGACTGAAGCACTTCCCCATCCACCTCCCTGTGGCTAGTTTTATGTGAGAAGATCTTTGCTTGTGCTGAGTCCCCTAGTTCGAGGGAATCATCCATGTTTTCTTTCATACGTATGATAAGACAAATGTTATTTTTACTTCTTATTTGAGGGTGAGCCCGGGATATGTTTTGACACCCGTCCTATTCATGACTAGAAGTATTATAAGATGTTCATGCTATGTACGTATTATGCGATGTTTATGCTTTTTATGAAGGTTATACCTTAGTCCTTATCCCTTGTATGTTGATGTTTGTGATTTTGTTAATGAGATGGTGAATTTCCACAAGTCTCTACTCCCCATAGACTACGTGCCATGTTTCTTTCCCTTAACATTGCTTGATGAGATTATGTGATGGAAATCCCTTACCCTCTTTCCCATAGATTATGTCCTAAATCGTAAATCTCCTTAGTACGAATAATTGATGTTTGAATTATGTTCTGCACGCAAGGATGTGCTTATCTATACTATAAGGCTTGTTTGGGGTTGTAAGGACCCAGGACCCCAACCTCGGAGCCCTAAATGATGCTTAGAATTGGGTTTCCAATATTTTGACTTAGGTGCCTCTCCAGGGTCACCTACACGAGTTGTGGAGAGGTCCACGAGTAGTGGAGGGAGCCTCAGGGTGACCCTTGTCCATTTACGTGTCTTCAAGAGAGGTTCAAGGCCAAGTGGCCCTCCATGGAGCCTTTCACGGCTCGTGGTCCTCACCACTAGCCGTGGAAGGGGCTCTTAGATGGTGCCCTTGCCTTCAGGCCATGATTTTGACTAAGGCAGACACAAAGGTCAGTTGTACAGACCGTACAACTTACCAATGACCGTGGTGGCCTTCTATGAAAGTGCCCTGTGCTAAAATTTTATGTATGGAAGTACTATCTCGGAAATTGGACCTTTTCACAGACTCTACCACAGATCATGGAGAGTTACATATACCATGAAGCCTTTAGTGGAAGCACACTTGGACAAATTTTTCCAAGTGTCAGAGGGGATATTTTCACGGACCCATGCACTATCAGTGGACCTTTGTACCGACCATGGTGCATTTGTACAGGACCCCTAGACAAAAATCTAGGTCCGCTTCATTAATGGCCTTTTCATAATTTTGGTTTATTTTAAAGGTATTTTAGAACTTGGTACCTATCCTAAACCTCTAAATCAGATTATACTCACTCCTTACACTCATTCACTCTTATTATACACTCAAGCTTTAGAATTCAATTCCTAAGTTCTCTCTTCAAGGTCTAGTGTTGGAGATTCAAGCTATGACTTCAAATGGGCTTTCAATTTAAGTCAATTCCATCCTAATTCTTCTAGTTCTTCAAGGTATGTGAGATTGGTTCATGATGCCCTTCCAATCATGAAGACCCAAAACTCCTATTTCTTCAATTTCATGAATTCTAAGTTTATTTTACTAATGGGTCTTTCAAATTAGTTTTAATTTGTTAAAATTGAGCTATGGGCTGAACTTAATTATTAATTTTATGATAATTTGAATCTTATTATTATGATTTACATTGGTCTTATGAACAATTGAATAAGCATGTTCCTTTAACTTATGAATCTATGCAAGAGTAATTTCAAGTATGTTTAATAATTGATTTCTTCATGGATTTCATATGATTTCATCTTTTTATGTTGTTTTAATTATGAATTCCTAATACTCATGCTATTCCTCCATTCTTCGTGGCATAAACATGCATGAACAAGTATTTTCATAAGATTTATGATGCAAGTTAAGACCCAATTTTGATTATGACTATGATTTCAAGCAAGTATGGTTATGACATTACATGTGATCACATAATGTCTATGATATAACTTTTTAAGCAATTATGGGTGCTTACACCATCATGTGCAAGTATGAATGAGCTAATCCTACGCATGTATTCATTAATTGAAGTATGATTTATCTTTTTAGCCCAAGTATGCATGACCATGAAGTATGTTTGGATTTTAAGTCTAAGTATGCATGATGAAGATTTGAAAGGATTTAATCTTCTTCTAAAAGCACGTATATGTATATGTATTCCTGTGGGACGTTGACTTAGCACACTGAATGAGACTGGAGGTGGAGGCTTGACCTAAGGGGTCCTTATGTAAAGTCTCTTTTCTCATAACTACGCTCCAGCGTAGGTATATATTTATGCCCCTTTATGGTATGATTATGAAATCTCGTTCTAAAAAGGTCGGATCATAAGGTAAGGTGGACATCGAACTGAAAAGACTAGGTCATAAGGTATGATATAGGCTACATTTGGCAAGTAGTCTACTCTCTTCTCAATGTGGAGGCTATGCATTGGAGATTCATGTTATGGCTCGCATGGTCTTAAATGTCGATTATGGTCACATCCCCGTATGTTGAAGTATTACGACATTCATGCATCATGGAATTCATGACATTTTGATATTATATTCTTTCCTATATATTTTCTTTCTATATACGTGTGCCTTTCTCATCTAACATTAATTAAAGGTTAATACATTCATAAGCATTTGCATGCTACATACTTAGTACATTCAAACGTACTAATGCATACTATTTCGCCTACATGATCTAACCATGTAGGGACCAGAGACTATCTTCATCCTCCTCTTGACAGTTAGATTGGATTGTAAGCTTGCTAGTGGTGACTCCTTTACTCCAAGGACAAGACTACCTATTATGTTATATTCACTTATGTCTTTACTTTGAGGGTAAACCCGGGACATGTCTTGGCCCCCATCCTATTGTATGATCTAGAGACATTGTTGGGCATCATGTAAACTCTATTCACGGGCTTGTTATGTGTTATGTCTATTGCTTATGGAGACTATGTTTATGTCTATCGCATGTTGTTGGTTCTATGATGATATGTTTATGGTGAGATATGGGGATGTTGAAATTCTTAAGTCCCTTCTATCCCCATAGCGTGAGTTATACTTACCCGTCCCTTAGAACTTAATTGCTATTTGCTGCGTGAATTCATGCAACTCCCTTTCCCAATGACATCCCCATAGCTTGAGTCCAAAGTCCTGTTTCCCTTAGAACTATGTATTTGTCATTTAATCATGCGCTTCTGAATTGATGATGTGTATATGGATGCAATGAGGCTTGTTTGGGGACTCCCTGATTCCTATTCGTTGTGTCAGTCCGAGGCCCTAGGCCCGAGTCGTGGTAGGGTACCCTCGAATTACCTATTTGACATGTCGCTCCTAGACCTAGGTTTGGGTGATGATAGTGAGACCCTCCAAAAATGTTGAAAATGGTTGCAAGTGTGGAACCGAAATCAAAAGTGAGGAATCAAATGGTTCAATTAGGGGAAAAAGTGAATGAAGAACGATAAACCCTGGAAACTGTATGTAGAGTTCAAGGAGGGACTAGTCACTTGTACCAAATTTTATCTAACCCGTCCCCACGCCTACATTACAAGCTTAACAAAGCCTTTTGGTTCTTCTAATTGGTTGAGAGCCAACATTGATTGAAAGTAAGGGTAAGCCTATAGGTTAAAACATGCATGTCAATTCTCTTTTAGAAGCGTGAGTGTTATTTGATCCTTGAAGAATAGAGCTTAATTTTATGATGAATATATGTAAGGATATTCTTAAATGTGAGGGCACTTGGTATCATTTCTTGAGCATTAATTCTCAATTGTGTTGGAAAACTTGAGCATAACTTTGTTTTTATACTCCTTAGTCATCTTTTGAGGCTTCAAAATTGCATAAGTAGTTTATGAAAGCTTTTCTGATTGACAAGGAAGGGTGTTATATGCATTTTGCTCTTTGTGGCCCTGTTTCTAAGCATTGTAACTTGGTTAGTTGATGCTTAACTTTCTTGAGGCAAGCAAATGTTTAAGTTGGGGGTGTTGATGAGTTGGTAGTTTCGACTCATATTGAGCATTAAATGCCTTAGATATTGTCCTTAATGTGCCACTTTACTTTGAGAACTGATCTGAATGTGTGTTTGATGTTAGAAATGAGGGAAAAGGTGCAAAAGGGAAAAATCATGGCCAAATATGTCAAAAGGAGTCAAAAAGCACAAAAGGAGGACCAAAGATACACCGCCGAACACAATTGACGGTACGCCGAATGGGCGAAGTGGTCGTCTTAAGTGACAGTATTCAACCTCTAAACCAATGTAGCAAAAAGGCACGAAAGTGATTTTTCGTCAGACCGTCGATCATGCATTGGCGGTCAAACTCCGAAGTTGACAGAAACTAGCAAATCAAAATTCAAAAATTGTGGTTTAAATCAGCGACATGGGTAGATATTTGGTGGATCACCAAATAAAGTTGACAGACTAAATGTGCATCACCGAATGTTACAGAATTCATGGAGAAAAAGGTCAATATTGAAGTGCATCAGTCACCGACATGGTGACCATTTGATGGATCAATGAATATGTTTGGAAATCCTAACTAATTCCACCGAATGGTGCGTTGGGTGATGACGTAGGGCATATTTTTGACATGTGATTTAAACATCTAGAGAGAGAGATAATATAGAGTACAACTTAATACTTTTACAACTTACTCTTTCACTTTATTCTTCTAGATCTAGAAGCTTGCACTTGGTGAATTGGAGATTCATATTGGGAGAAAGGAAGAAGAATTTACATATGATTCCTTCTTTTCTTTAAAATTTGAAGTCATGGATAATCCTTTGGGTAAATTGATCTTTATTTTCAATATGATTAGTTAAAACTCCATTGTTGGGGGTGTGCAATGTTGTTGAATGTTGAGCTCTTGTAATGAGTCTTTAACATATTTAATGTTTGTGTGTTAATTTTTTGTTGATTTATGTTTTCCATCAATTATAATTATGAATCTAAGGTTGCAAATTTGGAAATATGTTTAGGGGGTATTGTAGTAACATGAATATTTGGAGTGAAATGATTGCATAATAGTCATGATTAATTTGAATTTGTGTTGAATGCCATAATAGAATTCAACTGACTAAGGTTTTAGATTGTTTTGCTACTCATTTGAATAGATCTCATAGTGTGCTTGTGTAAAATGCGTGTGAAGTCTTAATCGATTCATATCGAAACACTGCAAATTGACTTAACAGTGATTATAGTTACAAGCTTTCAAGACTACTCATAAGCAATTGACTGTGAGATCCAATTATTAAGACCCATTCATTGGACATAGATTTAACTGTACATACCCCTAGCATATTTCCACTCATTGATTACATCTTAGTTGTTTAAATCTGCAAATCATGCCAATTTAGTACAACTCCAAGTTATTTCTTAGAGAAATTACAATTAATGAGTTCAATTAACCCCTTCTAGGCTAGAATCTAAATTCCCATTCCCTGTATAATCTACCCTGATTCTTTTACAAAGTTGGGTTTATATTAATAATGACCACCTACCTTACCAATCGTAGAGGTGTAGTTGAGTGCTATCAATGAGGTACTTTGGTACTAAGGTCGTCTTTGTGATCTTGATGTCAAAGCCTCAGGGAGATAATATTGAGTGAAGCCCATAGTTCTTGGTACTCTATCTATTTAGGATCCACCAAAATATATAGAGATTTGAGGGAAGTGTATTGGTGGAATGGTATGAAGAGAGATGTAGAGAGGTTTATGGTAGAAAATCCCAATTATCAGTAAGTGAAAATTAAGCACTAAAAATTGAGAGGTTTAGCTCAAGACAATGAAATCCCCACATGGAAATAGAAGGATGTGAATTTGGACTTTATAACCGGGTTGGTTCATACCCATAGGAAACATGATTCAGTTTGGGTTGTGGTAGACTGTATGACCAAATCAGCCTAGTCTTGTCTAGTTAAGGCTTCTTACTCCATTGAGGATTATGCAAGGATATATATTTGGAAATTGGTGAAGCGTCGTGGGGTTCCTTTGTCAATTATTTTGGATTGTAGTACTCAATTTACTTCACATTTTTGAAAATCTTTTCAAAAGGGTCTTGCTACAAAAGTTAAGTACCAATTTTCACCCTCAAACTAATGGGTGAGCTGAGTGAACAATTCAAACCTTGAAATATATGTTGAGGGAATGTGAACTTGATTTCAAGGGTAATTGGGATGATCACCTGCTATTGACTGAATTTGCTTATAGTAATAGCTACCACTCTAGCATTGAGATGACTCCACTTGAGGCTTTGTATAGTAAGATACACAGATCTATCATTGGGTGGTTTGAATTAGGTGAAGTGGATTATATAGCACCAAAGTTGGTGTTTGAGGCTATGGAGAAGGTAAGACTTATTCAAGAAAAGTTAAATTAACCCCGAAGTTGACAAAAGTCATATTCAAACATGAGAAGAATGAATCTGGGTGTCACGACCCAAAATCGGATTGCAACTAAAGAAAATAAAGTAAAGCATAGATAATTGTAACATAACATATAAAATCCCAAAACCTGGAGTCATGAGTGTAAGAGAATGTAAAGTGGCACGATAGAGTAAATACAATTGTCTCAAATGGAATACAAAGATGATAATATATGATACAAAGTCTGATAAAAGTCTCAAGATCTACAACGACTCAAAGTCTGAGGCTAATCGCTAAGATCTGGATAACTGACACTACTAGAAATTTGATCTATTGCCACGGTTCAAAAACCGTCGGTATAGGCAAAAAAACCGTGGGCATAAGTTTTAGCCACGGTTTAGAGAGGCGCCACAACTGATTGCGTGGCAATAGATCTATTGCCACGGTTTATTCCGACGATTGCCATAACCGTCGCAAAAGGGTATCTGTGGGGACGGTTTCCGTTATAATTAATTGGCTACGATTTGTACTATATTAGTACAGTTAACAACCGTCTCAAAAAGGTTATATCCACGGTTCTATAACCGTAGCAATAGATAACCCTATTGCTACAGTTTTATATCTATTGCTACGGTTGTTGTTTTAGGTATTTTGCCATAGTTTTTACCACGGTTTTAACTGTCATAATAGGGCTTCTTCTATTGCTACAATTTTTAACCGTGGCAGTAACCGTCGCCATAGCTTCCTCTATTGCCACGGCTGGCAAATCTATATAATCTCAATTTGACTAATTGTAGCTTATTGTGACTAATGCTGTTAATATATTGAGTTACACAATAACTTTATAATAGAAAATGTCAAAATTGATCCTAAGAAGAAACTTTACATTACTAAAATAATAATTCAACAAGATCGATCCATAGTGTTGCTAATAGCGATAAAAGCAAAACATATGTACATACATACATATAAGTATGTTTTAACTATTACAAAAAGGTGAAAATACGTGCATCACATTGTTTTCGATCTTCAAAAATAAAGGATATTTGGAACATAGGTAACTAAAGTGAACAACCCGGCCTTCTTCAATTCATCCCTCCCCTTCTTCAATTTCATCATGCAACACTTTCATCCCCTCCTTCAATTCCATCACCTACGTACAAAAAATAGTTGCAAACCGACAATTTATTTCAATCCCAACAGAAAGATAGAGAAGCTAAACCAAAAATTTGCATTGAGAAACCAGTTATGATAATAGCACACTCGGAAAAACTTGAGTGTTGAAAATCATATTCAACACTCAAGGAACATGGAATATGGAAACAGACAATTATAAGCAGCAGGAATATGGAAACAGACAACACTCAAGAAATCATACACACAAAAGAAAATTTCCAGAGGCAGCAGGAATAGTCAAAACTACAAGGAATATGGAAACAAACAAACTAATCAATTATAAGCAGCAGCTACACTAATATGAAATAAATGAGAGGTTGACGAGACACATCAGTCAGCAGCGGACACATGAAATAAGTGAAAGTCTTTTAATTGGAACATGAATTTTTTTTAGGAATAAGACACCTGTAGCCTGTAAAATTCACAACAGGCGGACGACTACATGAATGAGATACAGTAATAGCATTTCTGGCAATACAATCATCTGAAGATCGATAATCTCAAGAACTAAGTTACACAAATTCAAGCACGCCTTATACAAGAAAAACCTGTCACTTCAATGTACCAAGACTGAACTTTTAATCTAATATAAGAACAACCAAGTAATTCTTTCACTGATCTAATTAAGTGGTTAACTAAATTTCATCTTTATCACATTGTAATTAAGTTCGAATGGACAAAAACCAGGATAAAACTGAGAGTTGCAAAGCAGGTGATGAAATGACATATACTAATAAGACGATAGAGGAAAAGGAAGTGCAGACATTGTCAATTTTGGATGAATAATTAGAAAATATAATGGAGATCTACTCATTAAGGTGAGGTTCACCAAGGAAATAAAAAATGGAAACACTATTGAACACCACGGTCAGTTAGGCCCCAATTGATATAGACTTCTTTATATTATCCAAATATGGAAGCATCCTTAATCCAGCAGTACTATCTAAAACAACCTATAAATTGGACTATAATATAAGTGCAAGTTAAGCTTATTCCATTTCTTTTTGTTAAAAGATATCATCCATGACACTTAACTACCTAACTTGTAGAGAAAAATATGCATTTTTGGGTTTTGGTGTTAGTTGAATTGGAATAGTTGGCCTAGTGTTTTTTTCGTGATCTCTCTGGTTGTCGATGATTTTCTCGAGTTGTTACTTGGAGGTAAGGATGAGAGGCTATATTGATCAGATCTAGCATCAGTAAGTCTCAAAGAATTAACAAAAGGAAGAGGAAAGTTTTTTATGTGGGCAAGTAGGATTACTTGGTACAGATTCAAAATCAAACAGATTCAAAAATCAAAATCAAAAAAACAGATTCAAAACAAAATCAAAATCAGATTTAAAAAAACAGATTCAAAACAACCAGAGGACATTTTCTGGACAAATAATCAGAGAGGACAAAATACTAAATCACAACCAGAAAGCAGCAGAAGAAGAAGAAAAAGAAGAAGAAATAGTCGAAAAAGAAAATTAGTAACACTAACCTTGTCCGACGGCTTGTGCAGAAGCAGCGTCTCTTTGTGATGGAACAGTCAATACTGCAAGTATGTTAGGGTCAATTAATCCGGCATGTTATAGTTGTGCAATTACATCGGCAATAACTTCTTGTCTCATAGTTCTCTTTTGTTCCTCCATTTGTTTCTCCATTTTTTGGATCCTTTCTTCCATTTGTTTCACTACATCATTTGTCGCATTTAAAGTTGGTTTAGAATTGCCAACTATTTTCTTCAAAGTAGTCTTTGTAACCCCCGTTCCATATAGTCTTAGACGCCCAGGGTGTTCAGGACCCATGACTGCGGCAAATGAAGTAACAGACTGGCCATTTACACTCGATTGTGCTTCAAGTTCCTCCATTTCAGCCTAACAAAGCATATCCAACAATCAAAGTCTTGTATATAATTCTAAATAAAGAATTAATGTCATTGTAAATCCATTAATATACAGTATACATACAATTTTACTAGCAGTGTTTTCATAGGAGGCCTTGTACACACGGTTAGGATTTCTCGTTCTTGTGACCACAAAGAGCTCCTTAGATGATACAATTTCCTTCTCTTTTTCCTAGGCACAAGAAAATTGATATAAGAAATTGCTTAAATGATAGATTAATACTAGATACTAAATAAGAAAACACACCAATCTATTACAGATTACAGCAAAACTCTTTTTGCCGGTAGTGTGTGGATTCAACAACTTTTTCCTATTCTTAGTATTTGTTTCCGACATCTTCTGCAAATTAATGAATCAATAATGTTAGTTAAGTGATCGACAGTTTGGCAACAATCAACTTTACCATAAAGCTGCAACAACAACAATATCACAGAAGAGATCAAGAAAAGAATGAGTTGAAAGTTTTAGATTCCGAACTACAATTTACTAGGAATTTCTCAGACTTCCAATATTTGAGGAGTTCTTTGAACTGACATTCTGGAATATGGCCAGGCTTTTTGGACATTCGAACTGTATCATTGTCATATGGGTCATAATAAGTTCTCTTCAACTCAGCTCTATGACTTCTCCATGCTTCTCGAATTGTTGCCAGAGTCCAAGCTTTTGCCGCATCAGGAATATTGTATTTCTCCTACAATTTAGTATGAACAAGTTATCAAAGAGAAGTAAAATTGCTTTAATAATAATTAAATATTGAAAAGTCCAAACCTTGGTATAATCCCATAAATCCTTTTTAGTGTCCATATGCTTCCAATCAAATACATCATATGGACAAAGGGTCGCATTTCTTGCCAATGTGCCCAGGAAGCTACTTAGCTCTGTTACGTCGTCTTCAGTAGGTCCAATCGGTTGATTTAAACCATTCAATAGGATCAATTTACGCTCTTGCCGGCTATGTACTTTAGGCATCATCGTTCTACCTCTTGTATTTTTGGTGGGAACGCCTTCAACTACAACAAAATATGACTTAGAAATCATGAATGAAATAAGTAAGTTCCTAAGCTTATATGTTACCTTGTTCTTCAAGTTGTTCATCTGTTGGAGGACTAACAGAACTCCTTTGCACTTGATCCTCAGCAGGCTGTTGCTCAAAAGGATGATCTTCAAAAGTTTGTGCCTCATCAGATCGTCCATCAACTTCAGACTGTGGAGCTACTGGTTGTTTTTCAATTAATTTCAGTAGTTGTCCTTTCTTTGTCTCTATAGCTTCAACTACTTCATTTGTTGTCAACAACTGTCGCTTTTTATTTGCCAAGAATGATAACGATCCAGGTTTAGCATATGCCTTATGTTTTGTTTTTTTATTTCTTTTTGGTGATTCTTGTTGACTTATGACTATCAAAACCTGCATAAAATTAAGAGTGATAGTTAAAATAATAGAAAAGAATCTGCTTATCTGATGGAAAATATGTGGTACAAATTGACGAAGCTTAAACTACAAATGAAAGATATCAATAGGTACACGGCCTCTTACCAACAGAAACTCTTCTCAGCAAGGGTGGAGTTAGCTATTAGACTCTGTGATGGTGAAAGATAGGCAGTCTCTGTCAGTCCAACAATAAAAAGAGACAATCAGATCAGAGGTAACACATGAAAAGATAAAAGATGTCATTCATTCCATGCCAAAGGAGAAAGATCATAGGGTTGATGGATTTCCTATTGACTTTTTCACTAAGAAATGGGAGCTTATGAAAGGTGATATAGTGCAGGCTATGCAACCATACTTCACTACTGGTATCATCTATCCTCCTATAACTACAACTGATGTAACTTTGATTCCTAAAGTTTCATCTCCTACCAAGGTTAAGGACTTTAGACGTATAGCTTTCTATACTACTCTCTACAAAATAATATCAAAAGTAATGACTAGGAGAATTAAAAATGTAATTAGCGGGTAAGTGGGATGTTCCCAATCAGTTCTTACTCCCAATAAGCTAGTGACAGATTCTTTATCCTAAATTAGGCAAGTTGTCTAACTTCAAGCTAGTGACAGATTATTTATATGCAAAACAATTTCAAAGCAGTGCTCAATAACTCACTAGCCAACTGTTGCCTTATGAAGCTTCTGTTTCCAACCTAAACTTCCAATTATACTAATTTCAACCTTAATTACAAGATACATAAGATGGTCACAAAACCCATCACCACTTCCAACTCAAGTTCATAACTGAAAACAAACAGTAGTATGGGACTTTCAACTAAAGTCGTGCTTCAGCAAGTGAAAGGTTTGCTGGACGGTTGGCAACAACAGGTGATACCAAAAGAGATAAAGCAGATATGGAGAACAATTCCATTGTACATCTTATGGACAATATGGCTGGACAAGAACAAAGCTTGCTTTGAAGGGCAGTGAACTCACATTTCTAGAATTAAGGATAGATGTTTACAAGCTACAAAGGGTGAAGTGAACAGATATTTGGTTTTGGGGCCATTAATTAACGTATTTAATTTATAATGGTTCTACAAGTTTATCTATTTTTTGTACTTCTAGTTTGAAGGCAGTTCAATAGAGAGTAGTAGGCTGCTTTCTTTTTTATGTGGTTTTTGTTTCCTTTCCTGTACCTTCTTAGAACCATTTTAATAAAATCTCTACCTTCTCAAAACACAAACTAGCAAAACTCAGTAGTACTTCCATTTGATGTTCATAACATCTTCCATGCATCATCACTGTAAACGAAGCCCAACAATAAACATCGAGACTCGGTCTTATACATCTTCTGTGCTACCTACCTTTTGCAAAGAGACAAGAGACTAGAAAAGGTATCACAGGCTAGAACACAGCCAAGGTCCAGGAAGTATGTATTTAGAAAAGGTCACTAGACAAGTCTCCATCCATGATCTCAGGGATCACTATACTCATTCATTTATGTTCTGAGACATCATTATAAACATGAAGGGCAACCATTGAAATCAATGGACTCCTCATTCCATGACCAGATTACATAACCAAAACAAAGCACAAGCAACCCACATCTTTCACTAGAACATTAGCTCAAACAGAAGAAAAGAAGAGTCTTTTTCAAAGATTTAATGTGGAAATTCATCTTCTTGCAATATTACAGCTTCAGTTACCTTGGAACCTTAAGTTCTTTAATGCACTCAACTGGTGGCCTAACAAATTTCTATTACAGTACAAGAAAATGAAATGGTCCAGCAAAGTATTTAGTTGAAGAAGATGAGAGATCAGAACCTGGGCCAGCAATGTTCCAAAAAGAGATCAGAACCTGGAGTTTTGTTGCTCCACTATTAAGTTGAAGATTCTCCGGAGAAACTTTGAAGGAAGAACACTGAAAAGGAATAAAAGAGAAAATTAGTCTTAGTAATATAAGCACCAATACATAGCACGTGCGTATTATTGAAATGGGACTAATTTAGAGACAAATTGAAAAAAACCACATTAATAGAAATGGAAAACAAACATAGAAAATAGAGTCCAATCGACGTTCGTAATTGATAAGATGCAACTCAATAGGGTATTCATTACTCACTGAAAAAAATGAAGAAGAGAATATATTTGAAGTAGGTCGGAAGATCTTTTGTCAATCATCGGCCTCCATCCAATCCCAATCAGTATCATCGAAGTCATCTTCCTCTTCCGATTCTTACGAAGGTACATCTTGTGAATCGTGTGAGATGGAAGGCACATCAATGATATCAACTGGGAGATCTTCCCTCGCCCATCTAACATCTACATCGACTAGTCTTTCTGAAGAAACAATATCATCATTGGTTTCCCTCTAAAATGTTTCTTCAATATTAGGACAATTCTCTTCCGCCAAATCATACAAATCTACTAGAACCTTATTTCTTGCATAATAAACATTTTTCTCAATTGGGTCTTCCACATAAAAAACTTGATGTACTTGAGATGCTAGTACAAAAGGATCATCCGTACAACATTTTTTATTGAAGTATACCCGAGTCACGCCATATTCATCAACTTCATTCTGAAACCAATCACATCTGAAAAGTACAACACTAAAACAACTCCAATCATCAATCTCAATGATGTCCTGAATAATTCCATAATAGATAACCATTCCATCGACAGGATTTTGATCCCTAGCACTAGCAAAACTATCTGTTGTGGCTGACAAAGTCACTCCACTATTTTGAGTTTTGCAAGGAGTATCCCGTGTCTTTGTATGGAAACGATATCCATTAATGAAATATCCAGTATATCTTTTAGTCACAAAATTAGGCCCTTTGCCAAGCCATCTTAAATGATTGGACACTTCAACATTTTTAACTTTGTCCCTAAACCAATCACTAAATTCTCTACTATGGATCTGTGATTTTACCCAGGCACTTCCTCTGTTACGAGTATCAACTAAACTCTTATGTTCCCTGCAAGTATGTATTGCAATTTAATCAAGACGTACTTATTAATGAAATTTAAAACACATTAATCATAACATATAAATGAAGTTTCAATACTTACTTGATAAATGCATCAATGTTTTCATCACTGGTTTTAAACAAAGTGTATCGATGTGCTGCAGACCACTCACCATGCTCCATATTAAAAGTTTTGCCTTTCCTTTTGTTCTTACTTCCAATTGGATGACCTGTCTTAGGAAATAAAGGTGAAACATCATCTCCCGCTATTTGAATGTCCTCATTATCCTCAGTTTGGTACCTACTAAATCTTGTTTTCACCCCATCAGGTAGGTATCTCGAACAAAAGGTCAAACACTCTACACCTTTACAACCCTCTACTATTGATCCTTCGGGATTTTTCCGATTATGAACAAGCCCTTGTATTCACACATATTTCTTTCAGAAGAATACATCCAACGCAAATGAGTCGGACCCCCAAGCTTAATTTCGTCTACTAGATGAATAGGCAAATGTGACATGATATCAAAATAGGATGGAGGAAAAATCTTTTCAAGCTCGCATTGTACATCAATGATTTCAACCTTCATCTTATCAAGATCGCTTCTTCTTATGACCTTTTTACATATGCTTTTAAAAAAGTTTCCCAACCTAATCAAGACTAAAGACACATTCTTGGGTAGCACTTTCCGGACTGCAATCTGGATCAAGTAATGTAGTATGAAATGAGCATCATGACTTTTGTATCCTGAAACTTTCAGCTCTTCCATTTGCGCACGATTTGATACATTAGAGGCACACCCTTTTGGCAATTTGGCATCTTTAAAACAGTGCAAAATAGTCGTTTCTCTTCTGGTTTCATAGAGAAACAAGCTTTAGCCAAATGAATGTTTCCAGTATCACAATCTTTCATTGGTTGAAGCTCTCTGCGTATCCCCATATCACGCAAGTCATAGCGCGATTTTATATGATCTTTTGACTTTCCAAATATATCCAATAAAGTCCCAAGCAAACTATCACAAATATTCTTTTCTATGTGCATTACATCAAGATTGTGCCTCAACTTATTGGTTGCCCAGTATGGCAATTCAAAAAATATGGATTTTTTTTCCATGGACCATCATTCTTTCGTTTTTTTTTGGCCCTTTCCAAAAATATTTTTGAAATCACGAAGTTCTTCCAGCACTTGTACACCCGATAAGGGCATCGGTGCAGATTTATGCTCCTCTTTACCATCGAACAATTTCTTATCTCTTCTAAAAGGATGATCAGGAGGTAAAAATGCACGATGACCCATGTAACACATCTTACGACTGTGTTTGAGATATTGGGAACAAGTATTATGATTGAAAGTGGGACATGCCCATCTCCCCTTGGTGCTCCATCCCGAAAGCATTGCCAATGCTGGAAAATCACTAACTGTCCACAGTAAAGCTGCAAGCAACATAAATGTTTGGTTAGCTACAACATCATATGTCTTCACTCCCACTTCCCATAGTCCTTTCAACTCCTCAATCAGTGGTTGTAAGTATACATCAATATCATTTCCGGGTGACGATGGACCTGGAATAATCATTGACAACATTATGTACTCTGACTTCATGCAAATCCATGGTGATAAATTGTAATTCATTAACATAACCGGCCATGTGCTGTGGGAAATGCTCATAGTTCGAAATGGGTTGAATCCGTCACTTGAAAGACCCAATCTAATATTACGAGCATCATTAGCAAAGTCAGGGTGAAGGGAATCAAAATCCTTCCAAGCTTCTCCATCAGCAGGATGTCTTAGATTTCCATCTTTGGGTCGCTCGGTATCATGCCATCTCATAGCTATAGATGTTTCAGAACACATGAATATTCTCTAAAGCCTAGGCTTTAAAGGAAAGTACCTCAAAACCTTCACCGGGATTTTAGTGACCTTATTTGTTAAGTCACTCCGAACATTCTTCCATCTAGAAGATCCACACACAAAGCAATTATCTAACTTTGCATTGTCTTTCCAAAATTAAATGCAATCATTAGCACATGCATGAATTTTCTCATAATTAAGACCCAAATCTTCTATCACCTTTTTTGCCTTGTAAAAAGACTCAGGTATCTGAGCAAATGGAAATGCCTCTTTTATCAAGTCTAACAAGTCTGAAAAGGCAACATCACTCAATTTGTGAATGCATTTTAACAAGTACAATCGGATGGTGAAACTCAACTTCGAAAAATTTTTACACCCCGGATAAAGCTCTTGTTTTCCATCCTCTACTATTTTAAAGAATTTTTTAGCATCTTCAAATGGTCCCTCTTGAACTCCCTCATGTCTTAGGTGATCTTCTACATTTTGAAAAGTATCATGAAGTAGTTTACCAAAATCATCATGCATGTTTGAAGTTTCATCATCATTGGTTGGTTGTGGCATATTACTTGAGGAAAAACCTTCTCCATGGAAAACCCATTTGATGTATCCATGAACAAATCCATGACAAATCAAGTGATCCTCCACTACATTTCGACAATGCCAATTACGATTAAAGCACTTCTTACAAGGACACAATATTTCATTTCCTTGGGAAGCTTGTTCAAATGCCTTATCAAGAAAATCATTAACTCCATGAATATATTCATCGGTGGATCTTCGGAGATCCATCCAACTTTTATCTCCCATGTCCATTTAATATCCTACGTACATGACCAAAATAGTATAGGTAATAAATTAATCAAAACATAAATAAGTAAGTAATGCACAAATTAGGATGATTGCTACAATCAACACATGATAGAAGCAAAAAAACCAGTTATTCTGAAGCAACAACCAAATAAGCTAAAAAAATGAAATATGGATATTAAGACTTCTCCCAGTTGCAAGGATTCAATGCCAAAAGAGTTTATACACAAAATATCAAATAAGAATCCCCCATCCAGAAACAAATACACAAAATATCAAACTTAACATTTGTACATCTCTAGTAGACGAGGTAGTAAAGTACCTTTATTGGCTTGGGCAGAGAATACAGGCCGTTTTTATTATCAAAAGCTACAGAATTAGTGATAGATTTCATGTTTAAGCAAATGGAAATGGAGAGACTCTGTGCTAAATTATGTTCATGCTCTTTGCCTCCATATGAGATGTTGCATTTTTACTTTGTAAAGATACTGAGGCTCAATCTTTCAAATAGCTGGATAGATATTAACTAATGTTTCTAGTAAACTTGATGGTTATACTAAACCAATCTGATTCAATGCGGATTTAGTACGGATACAACAGAAGCAAAGGATATGTAGGTGATACTGGCTTGTTGATATTAGGGATTCGTTGTTGCTGTGCCGCTTATTTGAGATCCGATGTTTATTCTAATGAGAGATTTACATATCCTTAGAGATAAGAATGAGAGATATGCTGGTATTTGAGAATCCTTAAAATTGCGTAATAAGATGAGGTAGTGGATCCATATAGAGTGGAATAGATACCAGTGAATTTAGAAATGATGACGGTTTTCAAGCCAGTTTGTGTGTGCATCAACTAATTCACGAGCAGCCTGCTACAATGACCAAGTTTAGGGCAGGTAGGCTAACACTGAATGTTGTAATTAGAATCTCGAAGTTGTTATTTCTATACATCAACTGCTTACCCATCCCCTTGTGGACATATAGAGGATTCATTCAACTGATTCCAACTAATTTAGTATCAAGGCTTAGTTGATTAATTGAGACTTGAGGGATATGCAATTTG
Source organism: Solanum rostratum (assembly GCA_029948455.1). Classification (NCBI taxonomy): domain Eukaryota; kingdom Viridiplantae; phylum Streptophyta; class Magnoliopsida; order Solanales; family Solanaceae; genus Solanum; species Solanum rostratum. The sequence goes on from CM057051.1 coordinate 27,903,210, forward strand.
TCAATTTTTTATGAGCAAACAACTAGATGTGTATAGCTAGTGTGGTATATGAATAACATCTCTTCTGAATGTGTCATTTTTACTGTTGGAGCTCAGCATAATATTTAAATTTAGACAAAAGGTCTAGTAGATTATGATGTATGAAGATGAAGGTAAGTCAAACAAAACTGAGATGGAAGAGTCGGTTAAGTCTAGCCAAATCTTGCTGATAATTCCACTTTATGTAGATTCAACTTTACTGGGCTCTATGACTGATGAATCTAATTAAAGATAGTTCCACTTTATGAAGATTCGACTTTACTGGGCTCTATGAATGTGATGAATCTGATCAAAAGAATTCTAGTTAAGGTTTGCTGATGGGAGATGATAACCATTTGTATGTTACATAAGTTGTAGCATACTTCTTTAGCTATCATGTTAACTTAAAAACAAAAAGCTACCAGTTTTAGAATTTAGATGTTATCGGCTGTGTGTAGAGTTGGCATACCTGTTTTAGTGATTATGTCTTATTAGCATATCATTTACTGATTCTAGTTAATGAAGGAATCTATTATGATGAATATAACTTGGCAAATGAACAGCTTAAACCACCAAACAGCAACCACTCTAGATGGAATGTTGACAAGTAAAATCAGAAATATTAAACTGGACTGGGCGAGAGCCCGAGACAGTCGCACTGCCAAAGTTTGCAACAAAAGGTGGATGGATTTTGGGGGAAGGTCTGATTGGAACAACAGTGGAACCCCAAAGTCATGAACGTATGCAAGAGTTTAGGTACTTTGACATGCAAACAGATGATAAATCCATATTTTAAATGAGAATAATTAACTGCAGCTCACAACAGATAAACAAATAATTCTCACCCAAAAAAGGGAGAATTATGAAACAAATCAAATTAGCAACTTGAGACAAACTCATGACAATGTAAAAATTCATCACTCAGACCTCAAGAGTGCAAATTCATATCAATCCAGCATGGACTCACTCACTAACAAGTCGGGGATCCATATTCAAAATTATTTTAGAAAAACACACACCACTCAATATACCATTCCAATATACATGCAGACTTGAACCAAACACTGATAACAGGGTTTTAACTTTGCAACCAAGAAGCACTTCCATTCCAATAAAATCACCAATTCTCATCCCATCTTCAAAAAGTAATAAAGGGTGTCCAACTTTTCAATAGAATACACCCACAAAATAACAAAGAAACTAGAATAACCCGACTGACCAGCATACTAACAAGCTATATTCACATAGTAACGTGATTTGAAGACATGAAATTAATCACCCGAAAAGTAAACCATAACACTCTAGAATTTTAAAACACTAATAGACAAATCACACTCAAGAATGAACTAAGGAAAGTCACCTGTTATATTCATCTAAAAGAATAACAAGCTTAACATGGATTGGAGTAGCATTTGAGACAGAAAAAAATAGAGACGGAGACAAACCTTTAACACATTCTCATGGGTTCGAAACCGTTTCAGCAGAAAAACCTTAAACTCATATTAAAACCCAACTCGCAAAGCATGAAACGAACTAATTTAAGACGTTTGAGACCAACTATGATGCAATGACATTTAAACAGTCGTGCAGATTCAGACAAAAAAAGGGAAATATCAGACAGTAGACAGTCAAGCACTTGACTCTATGAAACTCTAAAATGAACAAAAATGCGACCAATTTATGAGAAGTCGAGAGAATTTCAAGAAACTGCAGAACCAAAATCACACTAGAAATGAACAAATATTTGAATAATCTGAAAAATTGGAGACTAACATCAACAAATAATATAGATTTCAGACATACGCAGAGAAATCATAAAACGTACCACTAGAATTTCAAACTTTTCAGTGATGTTCAAACCCTAGGATGAACGAAGGCTTTGAGTTAGATCGACGACGGACGTTTTCTATACCACCGTGCCTATGAGGACCTATTTGGAGACCAGACCGTCCAAGCTTGTTGAAATGCCCTACATTCAGAGACACCCATTACCTCAAAGTAGTTAAAACCAATCAATTTTACTCCCAAAACTTCAATCAAAAGCTCAAATAACACAATAATGCAAAACCCCCAAAAATGATACCTATAAAATTAGCTGTAAGAGAACAAGAACACGACTTTGACTCTGTTTCTCTACGTTTGACTCTGTTTCTCAAAGAAGAAACTTAGATTCTTCTTCTTCGACTACTGCATGGTGTCGATTTCTTGAACTACTGTGTGAGATCGTCTTCCTTGCTGATGATGAGTCGCGTATGTGAGAAAGAAAGAGTACTGAAGGAGGCCGCTTATAGTCTGGGGAGGGAAATATGAAATAATTTTAGTGGGGGAGGGAAATGTGAAATATTATATTTATTTCCCGGAATTTTTATTTTTTTTGCTAAAATGAACTGTGGCCATAGTCAATCTATTGCCACAGTTACAAAAAACTGTGGCATTAAGAAATCTATAGCCACGGTTAACACACTAATAGCACGGTTTATTTTAATAATTCTATTGCTACGGTCATATATATATTGCCACGGTTACAACCGTGGCAATAATCCATCTATTTCCACAGTTGTATAACCATCACCATATAACCGTGGTAATATACCGAATTTCTAGTAGTGTGAAGAAAGCTTTGCTAGAGTTAATCAACTATCCTGTATGAGTCCCTATGCTCGATTTGCATGGAGGAAACAAAGTAGGGGTGAGTAACTGAAATGTACCTAGTAGGTTCAACCGATTGGGTAAGAGAAATCGAACAAGTATGTAATAACTAAGAGTCTCTACCACCTGCAAACAAAGGTTAGTATGCGGTATAGCATATATAAAAGCAAGTAAAGACAATAAATTCAATTAATGATGCAATGAAATGTTATGACATTGTAGGCTATGTATGAGGTGGAATCATGTTCGTTGCTGGGTCGATGTACACATCTATCGAGCTGAAGCTAATAGATAGAACTTAAGGGCGTTGCATGCCATGTACTCAAATATCTCAAGGTGTTGCAGGCCATAAACATAAGTATCTGGAGGCATTGCAGGCCCCATACTAAAGTGTCTCAAGGCATCATAGGCCATATAATGAAATGTCTCAATATATCATAATATCACAAATAGTACAGATGCAATAAGATGTGTATATACTAATGCAATCAGCCAAGTATAATATATGTGCATACTAATGTAATCAGTCCACTATAAGATATGTGCATACCAATACAACCTTTCAAGTATGTACGTAATACCAATATAGATAACAACTAATATGTACAATAGCCATCACATCAAACGGCTACACCACATTTACAATTAGTACCACAGGGCCATCATGACATATCATATCATCATTATCTCATCAATAATCAGGATGTCAGTGAAACAAGGCTCCACAAGTACCTAAGTAAGCTCATAAATCTCAAGTTTATCACAATTATCACCAATTAGTTGGAACACTATCCAAAAGCTAACAAAAGTCCCATATTATCATAATGATATCCAAAATTACCTCAATTCTCATGATTTCATCTCAGTTTATTAATAGGATTGCCATTTACTCAATTTTTGGTATAACCGATATTACATTAATATAAAATTCTACATATCATGCCATTGACTCATAATTCAATCTAAATTTTGTAATTTTCACATGAACATGTTCAATACTCAAATTCAGTCCCAAAAAGGTTAGTTGAACCAACCCCAATGCCGAAACCATACTCGGATATGCTTTCAGTTAACTCAAACCTCCAAACGATCCCTAGATACATCCATCACTGTAAAAAAATAGATACTACCTGCCAAGAGGTGAATTTTGATAATCATATTGGCACGAATTAGGCTTAGGGGTAAAATAGTCAAAATTAGGGCTAAAATTTAAAGTTTTTAAATCTAGAAATTGATTTTAAAATTAGGGTTTACACAAAAAATTGGAGTCTGTGGGTTAAAATCCCACTAAAATTGAGTTCAAATAGGAGGAGAAATCACCATTTAATGTTTCAAAATCACATACCAAAAATTCCCAATTTTGGACATTCAAAATGAGGAAATTCAAGACAAAATCAAGATAAAAGTCATGGAAAATAATCAAAATGAAGTTAGAAACACTTACCCAAATAAAATCACTAAAAAGTGTCTCTGAAAATCGCCCCTCAAATCTTTAAATTATTGAAAATGGTGGGTTTATGAATTAAAAACTTATCAGGAAATAAATGCACTACCTGAACACGTATAGTGCGGCCAAGACTACCGCGAACGCGGGACAGAGGTCCACGAACGGGGGGTATAAGGGAAATAGAACTCCACGAGTGCAGGTGCTTGTCCACGAATGTAAAGCATAACAACTCAATACCTCCGCCAACACGGAGAAGGGAGGTAGCTAGACCAGATACTCCTTTGCACCCAGAAAAACAACCAACAACAATACTCGACACGACCCCTCTGGAATTCATCTAAACTCAGAATATCGAAAACCAAACATGTATCCATACTAGAAATGGTGATCCACACTCAACAGAATAATCAAAATTTGATTCCGAGGTGTCCATGACACATTTATCAATGCAAGTCAATAAACCAATTTAAAACTCAAAATACCAAACCTGCCCTCGACCACTCTAAAAATTATGACAAGACCGTTTTAGCATTAGTTTCACCATGTGAGACTACTTGAACTATTAGAATTTTGATCTGAGCTTCCGAACTCTGAATATTAACCAAAGTCAAACTTTGGCTCTGAAAACGATTGAAAATCCAACTTTGGCCCTAAAAACCTCACTTTAACTCCAAATTTAATTCTATAACTTCTATTAGATCAGATCCGACATTCTGGAGCTAATGGAATCGATGGATTTCCAATCGAACACCTGAAATTCAAAATGGCATAAAAACTCATTTTTCTAACAACTTAAGCCTCCAAAAATGTCAAAACTCATATTTCAACTTTTAAAACTCAAGATTTCAGTTCCAACAACACAAATAGTTCAAACTAGACCCAAAGAAATTTATGAAAGGGTAAAATAGTAATTTTTACACATAAGCTCAAATCTGACCAACTAGGTCATTACTTCATTTACCATTAAAAATAATGTTCATCCTCGAACATAAAGGAAATGGAGGTACTTGACGCCTCAAAAGGTGAGGATATCTTGCCCACATATTTGAGTCCAACTTCCAAGCCGCCTTATTAATTTAATGGTGTCGCCACTGGACGTTCACTGAAGGTATATGTAATGACCTCAGTTTTGGAGACTAAGAGTGTAGAAAGTTGGACTGAAAATTGACCTAAAGTCAGGTTTACAAGGGTAACTTACAACCCGTAAGTGGTTATACGACATGTAGGTTTGGTCCTTAAATATGAACTTCAGGAAAGGAAAAAAGTTTTTAAGTGTGGGGTAAACCATGGACCAAATGATGGTTCATAAGATCCATTATGATTGATAGATAGGGTCGTGAGTGAGACTATTAGACATGAAGAAAATATAGAGTTTACTGAAAGGTAACCTACGTGTTACTAGCACGACCCATGGAAAAGGATATGACCCTTAGGGTGCTTCGTGGATAAGATCAAGAAAATAAGAATAAAAGGCTAAGTGTGGAAGGAATCTACGACTCCAACCACGACCGTAAGATTTTACAATGCCTATATCAAGGTTTCATGGTTTTGGGTCCAGGAAAGTCTGTATCACGAATTTCAGATGTGTTACCAGATGAACGGGACCAACGACCCGTGGGTTGATCTATGGCCCGTAAATAGGGTTTCATAGGTTGAATTCAGCATGTTTTGATGAGGGACAGTTTGGTAAATTCTATTCCTAATTGTGTCATTTAAGAATTGAAAATGGGTCCTGAATTAGCCTTAAAGCCGTAAGACCACCCCTCATTCTCTCATTCTTTATATTCCTAAATTCTCCTAAGGCATTCCTCCTCTAAGAACAAGCTAGGGCAAGCTAGGCTTTCGAAGTTCTTTTCCTAGGTTCATGGTTTGATTTTTCTAAGTTTTCCCAATGCATGTGAGTTGATTTATGGGTATCTTTCCACCCATAAAGTTTCCATTTAAATATTTTACCTTTTTTCTTAAGTTCCTTTAAGATATTATGCATGCATATGATGATTTCATTTTTTTTAAGTTATTATATGCCATTCATGGTATCTTATGAGATTTTACTAAGTATATGCATGTTTTGAGCTAATGATGATGACCCTAATGATGGCTTTTTTGATGATGAAGTGTGGGCATTTTTGATAGTCCTTAAGAAGAGAAATTTCCTCATATTTTATGTGATTTATGATTGTTCCATTTAAAAAGCCTAGTCCACCTAGTTTTCAAGTAAAACTTTGCATGACTATGATGATGATTAGGGCATTAAAGTTATGTTTTAAAGTAATGATTTGTCAAAGATGTAAGCAATTCGACAATTGCCCTAAAATGATGTTTAAGAAAGGTGATGTACTATCAAAATATAACAAATTTGATGCTTAAACTTGGAATGGTTTCTGGGTTGGCATTGATTTTGGGAAGAAAATGCAGAAGTTGCTGAATTTGAGGATTCATGAGACCCTTTATAGGCCGTAGAGAATTCTACAGGCCATGAAAGAGGTTTCGTATATAATTCCAGTAAGGGGCAGATTTTTGAAGTTTATTCTATGAACGTGCAAACAGGTCATGAACCACTTTACGAGTCGTAGGTCAAGTCTCGTGCCTCGAGGATCAGAGAAGGAGGACTTTCTGAAGTTTCCTCAGACAAAACCCCCTATAGGCCATAAAATCATTTACAGGCCATAGAGGGGTAAGTTAGAAGACAAGTCTAGATCTGCAGCAACAAAGTACAAACGCTTGTTGTCACGACCCAAGCCTAGGGCCTAAACGTGACATGGCGAATGAGGAATCCGAAGGAACCCCAAACAAGCCTCTCGAACTTGTCATCACACTTCATCGGTCGCGGAAGTACAATCAACATTAAATAAAGGGAATTAGGGACTAAGGGCAACCCATTTCAAAATAATATCATAGATTAAGAGTCAAGTTCATTTGCAAAATACTTGTCCAACGTACACCTCTACATATATCGAGAGAACAGGGGCCATGACATACTACCGGCTCCCTTCATAGTCAAATACAAATACAAGCTAAGATCACAAACATAAGAGTAGGAAACATAACATAGTCCTCGAATCATTGAGGACTCACCAACAATCCCGGATAAGCACCGCACTGGCCACGTGGATGGAGAGAAGGATCAAGAGTAGCTACGGTCCCTACATGGTAACATCATGTAGGCAAAATATGCGTTAGTACTTTGGAATGTACTAAGTATGTGGGGTGCAATACAAGAATAGATAAGATACATAATCAAAATGCAAGAGATGAGTCATTAGACATAGTATATAATCAAGATGCCTTTGCATGATCAATGTATAGTCAAATATGTTTAAGTAAATCCATCTTCATAACAAGTACCACATCTGAAACTGAGCCAAGAAAATTGATGACGCATAAACCCCCTCATCTGGGTGAAATAAGTATTATCCCTTATTTCTGGATAGTGGCAATCCCACCTTGCCACACTAGGTGGATATGAGTACTTATCCCCATATCATGGATAGTGACAATCCTACCTTGCCACCCTAGGTGAATATGAGTACTTATCCCCCATATCATGGATAGTGACAATCCCACCTTGCCACCCTAGGTGAATATGAATACTTAACCCCCATATCATGGATATCCGGCTCTTTCCCCCCGGACCAGGCATGGTTGTGCAACACTTTATATAGGAATTTACAATAGGCTCTAATGCAATTCTCATGTAGAAATGAATATATACACGAGTTTAGTTTATCATAAAAATGTCATTGTAACCTCATTCATATCTTATCTCAAGCTTTAAAACATCAATTCCTCATGATTCCATAATTGGACATTTTGTCAAATACCTTGGGGGCCTGCAGTGGGGGATCAATGAATGTGTAAAATGGAGTAGGACTCATGCAGTAAATCAGTGAACCAACCATCAATGAACACTTTGAGATACTCCCAAGACAACATGTAAAGCCCCACATCAATTCCAAGTTTAGATTCAAGTTCTAGAGTGACAACATGTTCAAGACATTCACTTTCCCATGCTAGAATTTTATTGTGCAGAAAATTTATACAATGAACAAGACCAATGTGTAAATCTTCACTTAAAATCATGAAATAATAAGTAAGTTAGGATTTAGGCACTATGGGTGGAAGGACCCATGATTTCAACACCACATACCTTGAGTTCTTATGAAGGCCTTGGAAATGTCTTCAAAGGAGGCTTGAAACTTGGAGCAAGGACCTCTTCAATCTTGATGAAGGTTTTGGAGGGTTTTGGCTTGAGTTCTTGAGAGAAATATTTCTAAGTGTGGGAAATGTCTTTTAGGAAATGTTTTTAAGGAATGGGAACTGATTTAGTGCTATATAGTAAATAAAATTCGTCTTTGGAAAAACGGTTCCAACACTTAGAAAAATAATAGGGCGGGTGAACAGTAAATTTGCTCACTGGAATTTGCATTCTCTGCTCGGGCAGAGTTTACGAAAATGGGTATAACTTCTTCGTCCTAACTCTAAACGAGGTGAAACGAAGTGCGTTGGATAGCTAACTCACAGGGCTTTCCATGGATTTATTATGAGCCACCCAATTCTTTGTGTGCTAAAAGATATGACCCTTCAAAGTAGACCCTACAAAAAGGCTTCACTTGGAAATTTCGAATTTTGATACGGTTGCTCTAAAATTTGGGTTAGACCTATTTCCCACTCCATTTGACCCCCTAAACAAGAATATGAAGTCGTATTTTCAAAATAACAAATGAATTTTTAGATATTAGCTAAAACAAGTTTTCGGTGACTTCCGAAACACTTTTGGGTTGTTTCAATATCTCCCCCTTGGGAACATTCGTCCCTGAATGTGGAAGAGGCATACAAGACAAGACTTATCAAGAACATATCAGCCCCAACGTGAATGCAAGATTTCATTTAGAACATCACTTCAAAATTTCAAAACTTAGTGTGAAACACCCATAACTCATCATTTTAAACATATATGCATATGAATGATTTAGGGGCTAAAACGTAAGACTCAATGGAGTACAAAGGACTTGATTTAATACCTTAGGCTTGAGTGGAGTTGAATAGATAAGGATAACGTCTTTGCATGTCCACTTCGGCCTCCCAAGTTGCACTCTCCACTTGTTGATTCCTCTAAAGCACCTTAACGGACGCCACTTATTTGCTCCTCAACTTCTTTACTTGTCTATCCAAGATCTGAACCGGGACCTCTTCATATATTATCTTCCACGACACCCACAACTTTAAGAGGTACAATAGCGTTAGGATCACCAACACATTTCCTCAACATCGAGACATGGAACACCGGATGAACTAATTCCATTTCCTTTGGCAACCCCAGATCATAGGCTACTTTACCAACCCTCCTTATTACCTCATAAGGACCAACATACCTAGGGCTCAACTTTCCCTTCTTGCCAAAATGAACCACACCTTTCATTGGAGAAACTTTCAAATAGACCCAATCACCCACTTGGAATTCAAGATCTCTTCTCCTCACATCGGCATAAGACTTTTGACGACTTTAGGCTGTTTTCAACCTTTCCCTAATCATACTTACCTTCTCAAGAGCATCCATGACCAGATCCGGACCCAACAAGGCCACCTCTCCAACTTCGAACCACCCAACCGGTGACCTACACCGTCTACCATAAAGAGCTTCGAAAGGAGCCATACCGATACTAGAATGATAACTATTGTTGTATGCAAATTCAATCAAAGGAAGATGATCATCCCAATTACCCTTCAACTCCAAGACACAAGCTCTAAGCATATCCTCCAAGGTTTGAATTGTTCTTTCGGCTTGGCCATCCGTTTGAGGGTGGAAGGCCGTGCTAAGCTTTATCTTTGTACCAAGACCCCTTTGAAAAGATTTCCAATTGAGAAGTAAATTGAGTACCACGATTCGAGATGATAGACAAAGGAATTCCATGTAACCTTACCAATTCATGAATGTACAACTTGGCATACTTTTCATCTCCATAAGTAGCTTTAACCGATAAGAAATGAGCCGACTTTGTCATCCGATCAACCACTACCCAAACCGAATCAAAACCTTTTCTAGTCTTGGGCAAACCCACTACAAAATCCATGTTGATTTCCTCCCATTTCCAAGTAGGTATCTCAATGTCTTGAGTAAGGCCACCCGGCCTTTGATGTTCGTCCTTGACTTGTTGGCAACTATGGCAACCCGAAATGAACTTTGCAATATCCTTCTTCATGCCACCCCACCAATGCACATCCCTCAAGTCTCTATACATCTTTGTTGACCCCGGATGAATAGAATAAGAAGAATTGTGAGCCTCATCAAGGATTCTTTCCCTCACATCATCAACACAAGGAACACATAATCTACCTTGGTACCTAAGGGCACCATCTCCCCCTTGGGAGAAAACCTTACCACTACTCACCAAAGCCTTCAATTCCACCAAAGAAGGATCAAGATCTTTATCACCTTATCAACCAAGGAAGACCTTGAACCATCAACAACAACCACTCCTCCACCATCCACCTCATCCAACCTAACTCCCAACCTAGCCAACCGATGAATCTCCCTAGCTAACTCCTTACTACCTTCCTTTACATGAGCCAAACTACCCATGGAGACCCTACTCAATGCATCCGCCACCACATTAGCTTTCCCCGGATGGTAGTGCATACTCATATCATAATCCTTAAGGAACTCTAACCACCTCCTTTGCCTCAAATTAAGATCTTTTTGTGTGAACACATATTGGAGACTCTTATGATCGGTGAAGATATCGAAATGCACCCCATACAAATAGTGACGCCAAATCTTTAAAGCAAAAACCATGGCGGCTAATTCAAGATCATGGGTGGGGTAATTCTTTTCATGAACCTTAAGTTGCCTAGAAGCATAGGCTATAACCTTTTTACTTTGCATCAACACACAACCCAAACTAATACGGGAAGCATCACAATAAACCACAAAACCTTCTAACCCATCCGGAAGAGACAAAATAGGAGCGGACACAAGTCTTTCTTTCAAAGTTTGGAAACTTTTCTCTCAATCATCCAACCACAAAAATTTAGCCTTCTTTTGAGTTAACTTAGTCATAGGGGAGGCAAGAGAGGAAAACCCTTCCACAAATCTTCTATAATAACCCGCTAAACCCAAGAAACTCCTTATGTTCGACGGGGTCAAAGGTCTAGGCCAATTCCTAATAATGCTGGTCTTCTTAGGATCTACCTTAATACCATCCTCCGACACTACATGGCCTAAGAAGGCAACTTTCTTCAACCAAAACTCACACTTTTCATATTTAGCATACAACTTCTCTTCCCTCAATCTTTGGAGTACAACCCTTAAGTGGCCCATATGCTCTTCCTCACCCCGGGAATAGATCAAGATGTCATCTACAAACGCCACCACAAAAGAATCAAGGTACGGTTTGAATACTCTATTCATCAAATCCATAAAGATAGCCGGAGCATTTTAATTAACCCAAAAGATATCACCACAAACTCATAGTGCCCATACCTAGTTCGAAAAGCCGTCTTGGGAATATCACACTCCCTCACCTTCACTTGATGATACCCGGACCGAAGATCAATCTTAGAGAAGTGACTAGCCCCATGCAATTGATCAAATAAATCATCAATCCTTGGAAGAGGATACCTATTCTTGACGGTGACCTTATTGAGTTGTCGGTAATCAATACACATTCTTAGAGACCCATCTTTCTTTTTCACAAACAAAACCGGAGCACCCCAAGGAGAATGACTAGGTCTAATGAACCCCTTATCTAACAAGTCTTTCAATTGCTCTTTTAACTCTTTCAACTCCGCTGGGGCCATACGGTATGGGGAAATAGAAACAGGTTGTCGAGAAGGAGGTCTATATCAAAATCTATCTCCCTTTCGGGAGGGACACCGGGAAGGTCTTTTGGGAAGACATGTAAAACTCTCTAACAATCGGAATTGACTCAATAGGAAGAACTTTGGACTCCACATCATTGAACCTCACAAGATGGTACAAACACCCTTTAGAAACCAACCTATGGGCTTTAATGCAAGAAATGAATTTCCCCTTCACCACAACATCCTGACTCTCCCACTCAAGGACGGGCTCATTAGGAAATTGAAACTTGACTCTACGAGTTCTACAATCAATAGAAGCATAATATGCATGCAACCAATCCATCCCAAGAATAACATCAAAATCCACCATGTCCAACTCAACAAGATCACAAGGCAACACTTTATTCAATATGCAAATCGGACAATTTCTATACACTTTTCTAGTAATAATAAAGACACCAATAGGAGTAGACACTTCATATGACTCATTCAACAACTCCGACTCAACATGAAATTTTCTAGCAATAAAGGGGGTAACAAAGGAAAGGGTGGCACTCGAATCAATCAAAGTATAAACATCAAGATCAGAGATTTGCAACATACCGGTCACCATATCGGGGGTCTCCTCAACACCTTGTCTACCGTGAAAAGCATAAAATCGGTTGTGCCTTGGGGCACCACTTTGAGAAGCACCTCTACCTAAAGAAGTAGTATTAGCATTCCGAACCTTGCCACGAATCTTGGGACAATCCATCTTCTTGTGACCAATTTTCCCACATTCGTAGCATGCACCCACACCCCTCATACAAGAACCCCAATGCTTCCCGCAATTAGAACATGGTGCATTCGGAGCACCCACACCCACTCCTTGGGGCCTAGGAAAGTTGTTCACAAACCCCCTACTAGCAACATGAGAGGACCCTTGCCCTTGGAAAGGCCGACCTCCTCTAGAAGGCCCACCACCAAATCGAGCCCTCTTAGCCTCATGTCCCCTCCTCTTCAATTTCTCCTCCTCCATTTGCTCGGCATAAGTCATCAATCGGGACAAATCCATATCACCAATGAGTATCGCGGAACGGAACTCCACACCCATCACAAATTTATTCATCCTCGACCTAGAGTCGGCCACCAAATGAGATGCATACTTAGAGAGTTGGGTAAATTTGAGGGCATACTCCCTCACACTCATAGCCCCTTGTTTCAAGTTCATAAATTCCACCAATATTGCCTCCCTAAGCTCTAGAGGGAAGAACCTATTAAGAAAAGCAAGCTTAAATTCCTCCCACAACACCACATAGCCACTTCCCTTTTCACCCTTCCATTGATCAAACCAAATTTGAGCAACACCCTTGAGTTGGTAAGCCGCCAACTCCGCCTTCTCAATAGCCCCAACACCCATAATAGTCAAGATTTTGTATACCTCGTCAATGAATTCTTGTGGATCCTCATCCGCCTTTGAACTATGAAAAACCGGAGGGTTCATCCAAATAAAATCTCTCACCCTTGCCCTCGGGGTGGTAGCTTGGGGAGCTTGGGCTCCTTGTTGCACTTGGTTGGCTACCACTTGTGCAAGCATGGTGAGTGCATCGCGGAGCTCAATATTGGTGGGTGGTTCCTTCGGTGATCGGGCTCGTCTTCCTCTCCTATTTGGCATGACGATTTAGCATTTCAAAGAACAAGCGTTAGGGAGGAATCACTTATTACACTCTAAGCACGACATAGAACGGGAAGAAGGGAAACCTTTCCTATAAACATTTCATAGCCTCCCACCCATAGTCGTGGCGCGCTTCACAACCATGAATAGGACTCTACTCAACGCGGTGTGTTGGACTCCGAGGATCAAACAACGTAGTGCTCTGATACCAAGTTTGTCACGACCCAAACCTAGGGCCTAAACGTGACATGGCGAATGAGGAACCCGAAGGAAGCCCAAACAAGCGTCCCGAACTTGTCATCACACTTCATCGGTCGTGGAAGTACAATCAACATTAAATAAAGGGAATTAGGGACTAAGGGCAACCCATTTCAAAATAATATCATAGATTAAGAGTCAAGCTCATTTGCAAAATACTTGTCCAACGTACACCTCTACATATAACGAGAGAACAGGGGCCATGACATACTACCGGCTCCCTTCATAGTCAAATACAAATACAAGCTAAGATCTCAAACATAGGAGTAGGAAACATAACATAGTCCTTGAATCATTGAGAACTCACCAACAATCCCGGATAAGCACCGCACTAGCCACATGGATGGAGAGAAGGATCAAGAGTAGCTCCGGTCCCTACATGGTAACATCATGTAGGCAAAATATGCGTTAGTACTTTGGAATGTACTAAGTATGTGGGGTGTAATGCAAGAATAGATAAGATACATAATCGAAATGCAAGAGATGGGTCATTAGACATAGTATATAATCAAGATGCCTTTGCATGATCAATGTATAGTCAAATATGTTTAAGTAAATCCATCTTCATAATAGGTATCATATCTGAAACTGAGCCAAGCAAATTGATGACACATAAACCCCCTCATCTGGGTGAAATAAGTATTATCCCTTATTTCTGGATAGTGGCAATCCCACCTTGCCACACTAGGTGGATATGAGTACTAATCCCCCATATCATGGATAGTGACAATCCCACCTTGCCACCCTAGGTGAATATGAGTACTTATCTCCCATATCATGGATAGTGACAATCCCACCTTGACACTCTAGGTGAATATGAATACTTATCCCCCATATCATGGATATCCGGCTCTTTTTCCCCGGACCGGGCATGGTTGTGCAACACTTTATATAGGAATTTACAATAGGTTCTAATGCGATTCTCATGTAGAAATGATTATATACACGAGTTTAGTTTATCATCAAAATTTCATTGTAACCTCATTCATATCTTATCTCAAGCTTTAAAACATCAATTCCTCATAATTCCATAATTGGACATTTTGTCAAATTCCTTGGGGGCATGTATTGGGGGATCAAAGAATGTGTAAAATAGAGTAGGACTCATGCAGTAAATCAGTGAACCAACCATCAATGAACACTTTGACATACTCCCAAGACAACATGTAAATCCCCACATCAATTCCAAGTTTAGATTCAAGTTCTAGAGTGACAACATGTTCAAGACATTCACTTTCCAATGCTAGAATTTCACTGTGCAGAAAATTTATACAATGAACAAGACCAATGTGTAAATCTTCACTTAAAATCATGAAATAATGAGTAAGTTAGGGTTTAGGCACTATGGGTGGAAGGACCCATGAGTTCAACACCACATACTTTGAGTTCTTATGAAGGCCTTGGAAGTGTCTTCAAAGGAGGCTTGAAACTTGGAGCAAGGACCTCTTCAATCTTGATGAAGGTTTTGGAGGGTTTTGGCTTGAGTTCTTGAGAGAAATATTTCTAAGTGTGGGAAATATCTTTTAGGAAATGTTTTTAAGGAATGGGAACTGATTTAGTGCTATATAGGAAATAAAATTTGTCTTTGGAAAAACGGTTCCAACACTTAGAAAAATAATGGGCGGATGAACAGTAAATTTGCTCACTGGAATTTGCATTCTCTGCCCGGGCGGAGTTTACGAAAATGGGCATACCTGCTTCGTCTGAACTCCAAACGTGGTGAAACGAAGTGCGTTGGATAACTAACTCACAGGGCTTTCCATGGATATATTATGGGCCAATTCTTTATGTGCGAAACGATATGACCCTCCAAAGTAGACCCTCCAAAAAGGCTTCACTTTGAAATTTCGAATTTTGATACGGTTGCATTAAAATTTGGGTTAGACCTATTTCCCACTCCATTTGACCCCCTAAACAAGAATATGAAGTCGTATTTTCAAAATAACAAATGAATTTTTAGATATAGCTAAAAAAAGTTTCCGGTGACTTCCGAAACACTTTTGGGTCGTTTCACTTGTACAAGCCGTAAAACACTATACGACCCGTAGAGTGTCTCTTGAGACGTGCTGACCCATTTATCCTATTTTGTTTAGGAATTGTATTTTAAACATTATAAATAGGTTTTTAGGTTATTTTTCTTAAAGAGTTCAAAGAAGTGGAGGAGTTAGCAAAAAAATAGTAAAGTAGAGTAGAGAAAAATATTGGAGAGTTTGGAGAAACACTTGTAAACCTTGAGTTGGTCTTCTAATTACAATTTTGTGATTCTCATTGAAGCTTTGATTTACTTGTACTTAGCTCAATTATATAGGTGCTCTATTATGTTATTAATTCATAAGTCTTGCATCGACACAAGTAATGAGTAGCTAAATCCACAATTAGGGTAAGTCTTGCATCTACACAAGTCATGAGTAGCTAAATCCACAATTAGGGTTGTAGGAACCATGAAGAACTAATAAGGTAACACTAGATAATTCATAATTCTTGAAAAGTGTGCATGCATATATTAATTAATACTCTTTGTTTTGCATGTCTTCTAGTGGTAGACAACATTAGAACCTACCTAGTATTATTGACTAGACCAAGGTAGCAATAAATAGGAAAAGAGATTAATTAATAGGATTCGATTGATGTGTTCTCGTCTAATCAACCAAACTAGCCCAAAGGGACGTTGTACTGGGGCAATAGGTAAGGGTTAGTAATGTCACACTGCAAAGATGGACCATGTCACATAGTGAAATTCGCCTTTCGCCTAGGCCAAAGGGTTTGGTAAACTTAACTTACCGTCCTACATACTACACACTAAAATAGAATTAGGTTACCGGTGATACTAAGTTAGGGAATCATGGGAAACACAATACCCTTCTTTCTCTTCATATTGGTTTAAACCCTTCTATTAGTTAAACTTACTTTTTACTTGTATTACAAACCCCTCTTTGGGGAGATAAGTTGGTTAATAACTCAAATTGCATAACTAAATTCTTCTAAGTGTACAATATTCCCTTGGGTTCGACCCTAACATTTGTTAGGTTCTCTTTCTTGACAACGACTGCTTTAGCCTAAAGAAGGAGGTATATCTTGGGCGACATCAAGATTTTGACACCATTTCAGGGGAATATGGCTAGACTTGATTAATTCAAGTGATTCAAGAATTAATCATGTTTCCCTCATTTTACATTTCTGGGGTTGTTTTTGTTTCTTTTCAGGGTGTAAGTGTTATGTATGCCCAACATGCAAAGTCAAGGCATACTGACTTCGTTTGAACTAGAGATCTAGAGAAGACTGCGAAGAACAACCCAATATAGCATTAACAATGTGGCTGATTCAGCACTGAATAGGAATGAGAATGAGAATGCCAATAATTATAACCCACCTCCTCTTGAGGATATTGATCTTCAGCGACATGACTTCAATTCCAATGCTTATCAGTGGAATCAACACCGGCTGAATCCTATGGCTTTGGAGATCACTGGAGCCATTGTGTTGCCACCACTACCGTTTGGAGCCATTGTGTTTCCACTACTACTGGATAACACAAAGTTTATGGTTTCGAGTGGGTTGCTTCATATTTTGCAAAGCCATCGGTTGTTCGCGGGCCTACCATTAGAGGATCCCTCTAGACATCTGCATAACATTGCATTTGTCTGCAAAAGTGTAATGGAAACATGGAATCTGTCTATGGATGCTATGGGACTTCGTGTATTTCCATTATCTTTGATAGACAATATGACACTATGGCTATCCAAGCTCCTGTAGAGTTTGATCACCAGTTGGGCTGAGTTGTAGAAGGCCTTTGGACAGGTACTTCCCAAGATCGAAGAAGCTCAAGTTGAAAGATTAGATCAACAACTTTGAGCAACTTCTTAGTGACCTGATCAATATTACGTAGGAGTGGTTTACTAAGTGCTTGAGGAGTGTCCTGGACCATAAAATCACAGACAATATCTTTGTGGAGCTCTTCTACCATGCCTTGGATGTAAAAAGCCGAGCATATGCCAACAGTATCTTTGAGGACACATTCGTAGAGCAATTATTCGTAGATATTACCGAACAATATGATATGGCGGTCAAACTGAATCATGTGTGGGGACCCATGAATAAGCCTCCCACCAAACACTCAGGTACGATCGACATAAGCCCAAAGCAATCAGAGACAAATGAGGAGATCATACAGATGCTTGCTCGGACTAATACCAATATGGAGATGCTAATAAAGCAGACACGAGAACTAGCTAGTTCTAGAAGCATCTAAGAAAGATACGTAGAAGAGGGACGCATAGATCACTGTAGGAACTGTCATTACGTGCCCCCGCTCCTCCACAATCATGAGATGGGTACTAGCAATCCTAGAGTTGAGAAAATGCTTGGTCATCTGTTGAGGAATGTTGGCGCACAAGATAAGATGTTGAGAGGAATTAAGCTCAAGATCGTCTAGTATAAATCAGAAAATTGAATCACATTCTATTGTGATAAAATGACTAGAACTACAGTTTGGGCAAGTGTCAGGTCAACTCAGTCAAGACCAGAGGGGTATAATGCTCAACGACACAGTGCAAAACCTAAAAGATACTGAGAGGCGTAGGGTGGTCATAACTAGTGGTGAGGAGAGCACCACAGATTCTTCCACAATGGTTGATAAGGCAGCATGGACACTTGAAAAAGTCTGAGTACTCAAGTTGTCTATGCCGTGCTGCGACAATAAATCAAGCACTACTTAGGAGGCAACCTAAGGTGTAGACTGGCGCTTAGGCACCCGGGTATGTTTTTTGACTCTATAGTTTATCTGGTTTTGATTTTGTCTATTGAGGACAATACACCTCTTTTTTGATGGGGTGTGGGTAGTTATAGGCCTCAGTGAAGTCTGAGTAGCCTTGGTCCATAATTACCATAATTTTTGAATCCTAGGGGTTTTCTTATCTATGTTCTTTTTCCCATGGATATTTATTTTCTGTTAAACCGACATGTTTAGGATGTTTAGGTAGTATTTGTAGCATATAGTACTGAGATCTGTGGCATATTTATATGTTTTTGTACTTCTGTGAAAAATGATACATACCAAATTTTGATTAGTTAGTCTAGATAGCAACCATGCATGTTTAAGTATGTCATTAGTTCTTGTTATGATAAGTAAGGATAAATTGAGATAAAAAGTATGATCTGAGAGTCTTTTGTTGAAAATGTAGTCAGTGCCATGTGAGTGTGAGCTTAATTTGCTAAATTCATGTGTTGTGTTTCAATTCAGAACTTGCCCTGTTACTCTAGTTTAGATTGCAGATTAATTAGATTAGGAAAGGATCTTGGGCCATTGTTCTTAAAAGTCCACTTAGCCTAAATGACTAACCAAATATGCAGAATATCCCTTGATCCTAATGTTTGAGTCTGACATGTACCTATTCTTTGTAAAAACCCTAAATGACCTAGCCTTTTAGTTGTAAAATCCTAAAATGGGCCCTGGCCCTTCCTTGAAAATTGTGCACCTTGACTGAGGCAAAAAGCCTAAATTTAGGGTGGCTACCAAAAGTCGTCCTGGTTTTGAGGATGGATAATGTGCACCTCAACTATGACAAAAAACCTAAGCTGAAGGTAACTATGACAAAAAACCTAAGCTGAAGGTGGCTAGTTTAAGGGTAAAATATAAAATGAGGGGGAAAGTCAATGATACAGGGAATAGGAGAAAAATCATGTACTAGGTGCAAGAAAATTAAGTGATGTCGTAGTTATGAGTTAAAAATAAAAAGAGGTAAATCAAGGCAAAAAGCTAAAAAATTAAAAGAAAGCACCCAAAATTGCTTTAAATTGGAGAAAGGGCGAATGTAATAAAAGTAACAGTATTGGTAGGACAAAAGTGTAGAAAAGCACAGTGTCAAGGAGGGCCTTTAGTCACTATGTTCCCAGATTATCATATCAAAGCCCCCTGAGCCTACGTTACAAGCCTTTAAAGTCCTAAAGTGATCCTAGTCCAAGTAGTCAATGGTCTTAGTCATGAGTATAGGGGCAAGCCTATGTTATTGGACATGATACAAGAATATCTTTTGGAGAGTGAGTGAATTTGCATAGTCCCGAGATTATACATGAAAACATCATTGAGAGTGGGATATGAGACTTCTTTCTATGAGGGTACTTGCATTGTATTATTAACACTAGCCATAATCAGTAATTGTGGCTTGTTAATAGTACCTCACTTGTCATAATTGTATTGTCGCATGTATTAATCTGTGTTGGTTTGTTTGATAGCCATCTCATTGTGTTTTGAAAAGTGGCGTGGGTATCTGTGCTTAAATTTGATGAGATGTAGTCATTAGGTTGAGGTCTGTGTGTGGCTGTACTGCTTATATAGTCAGGGTCCGTTGCTTTAGGGCAAGCAACAATTTTAAGTTGAGGGTGTTAATGTGCTGTCAAAATACAACACTTTCGATGCTTAAAACTATGAATTTCGTGTGTTCTGAATGCGATGTTAGTAGGTTTTATGTGTTTTTGTGTTTGGTTTGCAGGATTTCAGGGTTGGCATTGATTTTGGGAAGAATATGCTCAAGTTGCTGAATTAGAGGATTCACGAGACCCTTTACGGGCCGTAGAGCATTCTACGAGCCGTGAAGAAGGTTTCGTGTACAATTGTAGTGAGGGGCACATTTTTGAGGTTTGTTCTACGAACATGCAGACAGGTCGTGAACCATTTTATGAGTCGTAGATCAAGTCTTGTGTCTTAAGGATCAGGGTAGGAAGACTTTCTGAAGTTTCATCAGACGATATCCCTTATGGGCCATAGAATCTTTATGGGTTGTAGAGAGGTATCGTAGAAAAGAAGTCCAGATTTGCAGCAACAAAGTACGAAAGCCCGATTACGGGCCGCAAAACACTATACGACCTGTAGAGCATCTCGTAAGCATGCCAACCCAGTTATCCTATTTTATTTAGGAATTGCATTTTAAATATTATAAATAGGTTTTTAGGTTATTTCTCTTAAAGAGTTCGAAGAAGTGGAGGAGTTAGTAGAAAATCAATAAAGTAGAGTGGAGAAAAACGTTGGAAAGTTTAGAGAAACACTTGTAAACCTTGAGTTGGTCTTCTAATTACAATCTTGTGATTCTCATTAAATCTTGGATACTTTTGCTTAATTCGATCGTGTAAGTGCTTTATTATGTTATTTAAATTCATAAGACTTGCTATCTACACAAATCATGAGTAGCTAAATCCACAACTAGGGCTGTGAGAACCATGAAGAACTAACAAGGTAACACCAGATAATTCATAATTCTTGAAAAGTGTGCGTACATGTATTAATTAATACTCTTTGTTTTGCATGTCTTCTAGTGGTGGACAACATTAGAACCTGCCTAGTATTATTGACTAGACCAAGGTAGTAATAAATAGGAAAAGAGATTAATTAACAGGATTCAATTGATGTGTTCTCGTCTAATGTTGTACTGGGGCAATAGGTAAGGGTTAGCAATGTCATACTGCAGAGATGGACCAAGTCAAGTAGTGAAATTTGCCTATCGCATGGGCCAAAGGGTTTAGTGAACATAATTTACCATCTAGCATGCGACACACTGGAAAACAATTAGGTTATTCGGTGATACTAAGTTAGGGAATCTTGGGGAACACAATACCTTAGTTTCTCTCCATATTGGTTTAAACACTTGTGTTAGTTAGAATTACTTTTTACTTGTTGTTACGAAACTCCCCCCTTTGGGGAGATAAGTTGGTTAAAAACCCAAATTGCATAATTGAATTCTTCTAGGTCCACAACATTTTCTTGGGTTCGACCCTAACCTTGGTTAGATTCTATTTCTTTACAATGACTGCTTTAGCCTAAAAAAAAGGAGGTGTAGCTTGGGCGATATCAAAAGGTTCCCATGATGAAAAGACAATTCTCACTAAGTTTGACTACTCCTATGATTGCTATTTATGATTCTAAGTTGTATTTTAAAGATTCTGTGGGATGAGTTAGCACCGAATGTGACAATGTGATGGGGTTCGGTAAGAGAACCTTAGAAGTAACCCTTTGTCGCATTAACTATGTGCCACCATATAATCCCTTGTAGGCTAGGATAGTAGATCTACGTAGGCCATGTACGTTATTAAGATGTATGCAAAGTTGACGAAGTTCCACCCTACAAGTGGTCTCCCCGTGCAAACATAGGGGGTCATGTTGGATTCCATCAAGTAGCTTACATGGTTTTAAATATCGGTTAAGTGTTCTCCCACAAGTCTACGATCTTATGATATGTTTTCATTACATGTGATTTCTCATGCATTGAATCTTATTCTTATTGAGCTATATTCTTCGTACATTTTTAAGCTCACTTTATGCATCTTTCATTTCATATGTACTTATATTTTATATTTATGAATGATGGAATTAAAATTTTATAAATGCATTGCATCTCACATACTTAGTAATTTCCAATATACTAATACATATTTTGATGGCATGATTTAACCATGTAGGGATAGGTACTCCTCCACCGTCCTGTGGCTAGTATTCAACGTTCAAGACTAGCATTTTTATTTATGGTGAGCCTTTTTGTTCGGGACTCTACCATTTTCCTTCTAGCGTGTATTTCATACGTTTGAGATGATGTATTTATGATCCTTTGAGGAATTTACTTTCTATGTTTCACAATTATAGATTCTTTTCTATTTGATGGAGATCGACCATTACCGGTTCCATCGATCGATGTATTAGTTGGTATGCGTGTGGACAAAGTATGTTAGTTATTCTTACTACTCTTTGATGCTGCTTCATTGCTTAAAATGACTCGTAGTCCCTTTTCCCTTATATGTCTATAAATGTTTTAAATTAAATGCCTATGAATTCTTAAGATGGCTTTGGTGAGATGCCTTCGGGTATATCATGCACTGTGTGATGACTAGGACCATAGGTCAGGTCATTACAAACTTGGTATCTGGGCATGAGGTTTTAAAATGCTCCTCAGATGTCCATGAATTATCCCGCAACATAAAGTCTCATTCAAGGTTGTGAAGTGCACCACTATCTTGAGTAAGGGTCTATGAGAAGGTTTAGGGAAGTCTTCTCTTCTTTCTTATTCATGTCGTGCCTTAGAGATGGATAAGGTTTTTTGTTAACTAACGATGGCCTTTTGCTTGTTTCTATATCATGCCTTCATGAAGAGCTCTCCATCAATGAGACACTCCTGAATACCAAGTTCCTCCACTCCAACAAAATGATAAAGTGTCTCATGCGAAGTTCCGAGCTGCCTTTATCTCGTTGGCGCAACCATTGGCATACCAAGCCCACCGGGAGATAGCCATTCCTCTCCAAGTGCTTACTTCGGCCGCTAGGATACATGACTTCATGCGGATGAACCCGCCAGAATTTCATGGGTCTAAGATAGAGGAGGACCCTATTGACTTCATTGAGGAGGCTAATAGGGTACTTGTGGTGATGGGTTTTCCATCTGAAGAGAAAGCCGAGTTGGTGGCCTACAACACTGGGCGGATGGGAGGGGCCAAAAAGTGGGTCATATCGGTTGGGAAGAGTTCAAACCGATTCTTCCCAATTGAATATAGGGAGGCAAAGGTCCAAGAGTTTATCAATCTTAAGTAAGCGACCATGAGCGTGAGGGAGTATACCCTCAAATTAAAAAAGCTATAACAGTATGCTTCCTTTATGGTTGTGGATCCGAGGGCTTGCATGAGCAAGTTCATCTCCGGCCTCTCCAATTTGGTATCTAAGAAATACAAGATGGCCATGCTAGTCAAGAATATAGACATCTCCCATTTGATAACATATATGGAGAAAATTGAAGAGGAGAAGCTTCGAGAGAGCGCAAGGGAGTCCTAGAGGGTTCGAGTTCATGGTGGAGATACTCTCACCAAAGGAGTGGTGGTCACAAGTTTCAAGGTGACGAAAAGAAAGGGGGTCAAGGATCCACCAACACTTTTCCTCCTTGGACTACAAAGGATAAGGAGGTTGCTCTTAAGACAAAAAGCCCTAGTTTCCCCAAGTGCAGAAGACTCCATAAAGGAGAATGTATAGCTGGGTCCACTACTTGCTTCACATGTGGGAAGCCTGGACACTATGCCAAGGATTATATAAGCGGCGGCACAACGCCCCAAAGTTAAAAGGGTTAGCTTAAGGTTCCCTAATGACAAATCGATTCTATGCCCTTCATGGTCACCAAGAGGTCGAAGAGGCTCTGGATGTTATCATCGGTAGGTTAAGAGTTTTTCATGATGATGCGAATGCACTTTTAGATCTAGGAGAAAATTTATCTTTTGCAACCCGACTCCTTGCAATAAATTTCATGCATATCCCAAAGTCCTCCATGAGCCCTATGAGGTAAGTAACATTGTCGGAGAGTCCATTATAGCTCGAAGAATCTATAGATGTTATCCCATCTCCATCTTTCATAAAGTGGTCTCTTGTAACTTAGTTCAACTTTCCATTGTAGACTTTTGTAACACCCTTCATGTTTTTAGGCCTAGAAAACTATAAGACATGAATTTTGTTGAAAGTGTGACCCTACGAGCCAATTTTTGGCCCGTAGAAGCAACCGCATGTCTTAGGTGGTCTGGTGGAAAATGCTCAGGAAAAATGGAAAATTTAGGAATTTTTGGGAGTTGACTTATGTGATACCAGACGAATCATATAATGAGCCACGACCTATCAACAGATCTCGTAGGAAGAGGCCGTAAGGAATCTAATATTTATCTAAGTCTAAAATCACTCTACAGAAGGAATTACAAACCATAAGGGAACGATGAGTCGTGCTGCATGTTCATGGCTTAGAAGTTGCAATTCAAGTAGCTCAGCTTTTGCGACACCCAGTTTCACTAGCCAAGGTACGGACCATAGGTGCATCCACCGCCCATAGAGGGGGTTTCGTGGATGGCTCTGAGCATTTTTTTTGAAGGGTGTTTTTGACATTTCCAATTCATCCATGTCCTAGACTACATCATTTTGGCTACTAACTAACTTAACTGACCAAGACTTTATAAATCTCATTCCTAATTCATTCAAAGCCTTTAATTCTCAAATTTCTTTCTAGGGCTCTCAATATTTCTCTCTCTAAGTCAAAGGTTCCATTGAAGCTAAAGCTTGAAGGTTTGACTAAGGATTTCCAGATTTTCTCCTCAAATTTTAAGGATTCTATTTGAGGTATGTAGGGCTTCATTGATGGATTAGTTTCATCCGTGAAGCTCAATCTAAAACATCTTTTTTATCAAAGTTTTATGATAGTTTCGTATGGGATTTTAAGCTGTGATTTCTAATGCATGGAGTATGATTTCTATATGATGATTATAACTAATTATGCATAAATTACACGATTTATATGATTTTCAAGAAAAAGTATGTGATTTAAAAATATGCATGATTGAGGCTTAATGACTTGATGTGGGTTCCTTTATCAATGATCCAATTTGATTTTAATTACATATTTTTGCTATGAATCCTATTAAATTGCATGATTATGACTCAATTGTCCATGGACCCACACTTAGCCCTAGTCTCTTATGATAAAGCTATGAACTTTTATAACTACGATCTTAAGTGTGTAAAAGCATATCTTAATGGCAAAATGTTCACAATGGTGATACTAAGATAATGTTATGATAATGATAATACTATGTTAAAGAGGGTGATGAAAACCTAAACGTTTAAGTTGATGTTAAGGTGGGAATGTCTATCCCTACTATGGTGAAAGCAAAGCAGATGGACTATTCTTATGACATAATGTGTTCATGAAAATTATGATGACTATTTATGAATTATAAAAGAATGATTTTAATGAAGTATTAACTATGTTGAAAGCTATGTATATGCATGAGTTATGTATTTCGTGGGATATGACTTAACATCAAGTGGACTTGTGTGAAAGGGACTGTTTCCAAGGGTCCTTATATTAATCCTCAAGTCCCATAACTATGTGCCACCATAGGAGTGATGTTCATGTTATATGCCTTAAAGGTGTGCTATTGGATCCAATTAGCTTAAATTATAGACACTCACTATGTTAGGACAGAGCCTAAAGGGTAGGGTCAAAAGATGATTCTCGCCGTGCTAGTATAGAGCCTATAGGGTGAGGATCGAGTCTATCTTGGAAAGTAAGCTCCTCTTTTCTTGATGCTGAGGGAACATCAAGATTCCATATAATAGTCTACATGTCGATTATGGTCTTATTCCCATATATGTAATGTTAAGGTTATGAATGAATTTGATGATGCTTCCTCTCATGATTTTAAACTTGTATGTTCATACATATTGTGCCCTTGCCCTATTGATTATGATTATGCATATTATATTATTGTGATGTCCTTTGGTTCATGGCATACCTTCATAATTAGTAGATTCCATGTACTACCACATACATCTTTGCCTACATGATCTAACTATGTATGGATGGATGACGAGATAACTATTCCATTTCATGACTAGATTCGAATTTTGAACTTGATGACTTATTGGTGAGTTCCCATGCTTTAGGAACAAACCTTATGATGTTTTTCCTTTATATCAAGACTTTATCATTTTCATTCTTTATTGTGTGCCTTGAGGGTGAGCTAGTGAGCTATATGCTAGTCCCCGTCAAGATTTATGATGTAGATGCATGATTTGGACTTTATGAATTGATGTACATTCCATTGTGGGAACTATGACTTTTACTTTGATAAACTTTCTCTTGCCTATTCTCTTATGTATCCTTATTTTACCGTATGAATGATTATTTGAACAGGAGGCTTGGATGGGATGCCTTTGGGTGTTAAATTGATCGTGTTATGGCTAGGCCCTAGGTTTAGGTTGTGACAAAAGTGGTATCAGAGCACAAGGTCTGTTAGCATTATAGGAGTCCAACATGCAGCATCAGATAGAGTCTTGTTCATTGGTGTAAAGTGCACAACATCCATGAATAGGAGGGTATGAGATGTTTTGGAAAAAACTTTGCTTCTTTTGTATTCTATGTTGTGCCTTCAAAGCTTCCGTATCCTAATGTTTGTCCCTTGGTGTTTTCAGAAATAGCTCAATGGCAAGTGAAATGATTCTAATACGAACCAAGATCCTCTGGCTCCCCAAGTTCCTCAAGTCCCTCAAGTGGACCAAGTTTCTAATGATGAGTTTGGAGTCGCAATCACCATGTTTGTATAAGACATTGCTTCTCCAAAGACTCCTACTCTAGCTTCGAGGATAAGGGATTGATTTTTTATAGGATGAATCCCCCGGAGTTTCATGGTACAAAGGTGGATGAGGACCCACAAGAGTTCATTGATGAGGTGTATAAGGTGGTGGAGATTATGAGGGTGTCTGCCGAAGAGAAGGTCGAATTGGCGATTTATCCACTTAAGGGAGTGGCTCATGTTTGGTTCATGCAATGGAAGTCTAAGAGGGTTGATGATGGTGCTATTGATTGGGAAATGTTTATGGCTTCTTTTCTTGATCGTTACTTCCCACTTTAGCTAAGGGAAGCTAAGGTGATGGAATTCATGAACTTGAAGCAAAGTGGTATTATTTTGAGGGAGTATGCCCTCAAGTTCACCAATTTGTCCAAATATTCTCCTTCCTTGAGGGAGTATGCCCTCAAGTTCACCAATTTGTCCAAATATTCTCCTTCCTTGGAGGCTGACTCAAGGGCCTGCATGAACAAATTCACTTTGGGTGTATCCAACTTGGTAAAGATGGAATGCAACGCGGCCATTGTCATTAAGGAAATGGATATTTTTAGACTCATACATATGTTGAATAAGTAGATAGTGAAAAGTTATAATAGATGAGAACAAGGGAGTCCAAGAGAACGCGTTATGATGGTGGGTTCTCTTATGGTAAACCCAGTGTGGTAGATTCCAACAACGCCAAGGGTCTTTGAAAAAAGCTCCTCAAAGGTTTGAAAAAGAGAAAGGGGCCAATTTTAAGGCTCAAGGTGAGATTGTTAAAGGTGGTGCTATTCCTCCTAGATGTCACAAGTGTGGGAGAAACCACATTGGTTAATGTTTGAGAGGTACCAATGTATGCTTCAGTTTTTGGAAGATGGGAGATAAGATCAATAAGTGTCCTAATGTAGCTAATAAGGGTAAAGAAGGGAGTCCACAAGGCCAAGTATCCTAAAGACGACAAGTGCAACAGGGTGCCCAAGCCCAAGGTAGTGGTCACCTGGGAATTGTTTCTATGCTTTGCATGCTAGATAAAAGGTTGATGAGGTCCCCATGTGGTTATTAGTATGTTGAAAGTCTTTGACAATGATGTATATGCTTTTCTTGACCCCTATGCCAATATGTCTTTCGTTACTCCTTATATTTCCATAAAGGTTGATGTGTCTCTAGAAGTCTTGTTAGAACCTTATTCTGTCTATACTCCCATCGGTGAGTCAATCCCAGCCAAAAAAGTCTATGAAAATTGTTCTGTGTCGGTTTTACGAAAAATCTTCCCATGTGATCTAATTGAGCTTGATATGACTGATTTTGTTGTTTTTCTTGGTATGTATTGGTTGCATGCATCATATTCTTCTATTAATTATAGGACCTGTAAGGTCACATTCCAAGTCCCTAATGAGTCTATCTTAGAATGGATGGGAACCAATTTTATGTTCAAAGGGGAGTTTGTCTTTTATATGAAAGCTACGAAAATAATCTCTAAAGGTTTTCTATATCATGTTGTCCAAGTCATGGATGCTGAGTCTCATGTCCCTACTCTTGATTCGGTCTCAATAGTTAATGAGTTCCCCGATGTCTTTCCTGAGAACTAACCTGGTATTCCTTCTGTAAGGGAATTTTATTTTGGTATTTATCTCTTGCGTGACAACTAACTTATTTCTATATCTCCATATCAAATGGCCCCAGTGGAGTTGAGAGAATTGATGGAGCAATTGAGGGATTCGCTTGATAAAGGGTTCATAAGGCCTAGTAAAAATTTCTTTTTTCTTCGAGGACTCTTTTGTAATAGCTTAATGAGCTGAACCAACAAGAGATGTGTCACCATGGGGTGCTCCTCTATTGTTTCTAAGGAATAAAGATCGTTCACTTAGGATATGTGTGGATTATAGGCAACTGAATAAAATAACCATAAAAAACAAGTATCCACTTCCAAGGATTGATGTCCTTTTTGATAAACTACAAAGTGGAAGCTACTTTTGTAAGATTTATCTCTGGTTTAGATATCACCAATTGAGGGTGAAGGAAGATGATATTCCAAAGACAACATTTAGAACTTGGTATGGACAATTTGAATTTTTTTCCCAGGTCGTTTGGACTAATAAGTGCTCCTGCCGCCTTCATGAAATTGATAAACAAAATCTTCAAATCGTATTTGGACATATTTGTGGTTATGTTCATAGATGATATCTTGGCGTACTTATGGGATGTAAAGAAGCATGAAGATCATTTGAGAATCATGTTGCAAATATAGAGGGATAGAAAACTCTTTGCTAAGATTAACAAGTGCAAATTTTGGCTAAGAGAGGTAGCTTTTTTTGGTAACATTATTTTGGGTGATGGTATTAGAGTTGATCCAAAGAAAACGAAGGTTATAGATAATTGGCCTAGACCATTATCTCCATCCGATATTAAAAATTATTTGGGTTTTGCTGGATATTAGAGAACATTTATTGAGGGATTTTCCTCTATTTCTTCTCCTTTGACAAGGTTCACCTAAAAGAAGGTGAAATTTCAATGGTCCCATAATGTGAGAAGTGTTTCTAAATGTTGAAGGACCGTCTTACTTCAGCTCCTATTTTGATATTGCTTGATGGTTCGGATGGTTTTATTGTGTATTGTGATGCCTCACATATAGGCTTGGGTTGTATGCTAGTTAAACATGGAAAGGTTATTGCCTATACTCCAAGGTAATTGGAAGTACATGAAAAGACCTATCCGACATATGATTTGGAAATATTGGCTATTGTCTTTGCATTAATCATTTGGCGACATTATCTCTCTAGGATACATGTTGATATATTCACTGAGCACAAGAGTTTACAATATTTGTGTAGCCAAAGGGATTTGAATTTAAGGCAAAGAAGGTGGTTGGAATTATTGAAGGATTATGACATGAATGTGATATATCACCCCAGCAGGGCTAACGTTGTGGCCGATGCATTGAGTAGAGTGTCTATAGGCAGCATGGCACAGGTTGAGAGTGGAAATAAAGAGTTAATCAAAGAATTGCATTGTTTGTCTTATTTGGATGTAAGGTTGAATAACTTGAGTGATGGTGGTGTGTTAGTGCCTAGTTGCACGGAATCATCTTTGACGGAAGATGTTAAGGCAAAAAAAGACATGAATCCTACCTTGGTTGAATTAAAGAAGTTGGTGGTTGATAAGAAGGTAGAGATCTTTCCACAAAGGGGAGATGGAGTATTGCGTTACCAAGAGCGATTATGTATTCCTAGTGTAGATGGATTAAGGGAGAAGATGCTTGATGAAGCTCATAATTCCAAGTATTCTATTTATCCGGGGTCCATGAAAATGTATAGAGATTAAGAGTATTGGTGGAATGGCATGAAGAAAGACATAGAAAGTTGTATGATGGGATGTACAGATTGTCGACAAGTAAAAATGGAACATTAAAGACTTGGTGGTTTGACTCAAGATATTGAGATATCAACTTAGAAATAGGAGGTAGTGCATATGGATTTCATCACGGGTTTGCCAAGGACTAGAAGGTAATTTGACTCAATATGGGTGGTTGTGGATAGTATGACAAAAAACAACCCACTTTTTGCTGGTGTAGACTTCTTATGGTGCTGAGGATTATGTAAAGGTTTATTTTTAAGAGTTGGTAAAGTTGCATGGGGTACCATTTTCCATAATATCTGATAGATGTGCTTAATTTACTTCTGATTTTTGGAGGTCATTCCAAATTGGCCTTGGCACAAAAGTGAAGTTATTACCGTGTTTCATCCTCAAACAGATGGAAAAGTCAAAAGGACAATACAAAAATTAGTGGATATGTTGAGGGCTTGTGTGCTTGATTTTAAGGAAGTTAGGATGATCACTTACCTCTTAATGAATTTGCTTATAATAACAATTTTCATTCAAGTATTGGTATGACACACTTTGAAGTTGTGTATGGTAGACGATGTAGATCACTAGTGGGATGGTTTGAATTTATATAAATGCCCTTAATTGAACCAGATTTGGTACTTGATGCTATGGAGAAGGTGCAAATCGTAACGGAAAGATTGAAGCCTGCCCTAAATCGCCAAAAGTCATATGTCGATGTTACGAGATAAGAACTAGAGTTTAATAAAGGTGATTGGGTGTATTTGAAGTTTTCCCTAATGAAAGGAGTGATATGTTTTGGTAAGAAAGACATATTAAGTCCTAGATATGTGGGACCTTGTCAGATAGTGAAGAGAATTGGGAAAGTAGCCTATGAATTAGATCTACTTATGGAATTAGCTATGGTTCAGCCGGTGTTTCATGTTTCTATGCTACGTAAATGCTTGGGTGATCCTAATTTCATTGTTCCATTGAAAGCTGTGTCTATTGAGAAAGATCTGACTTATGAAGAAGTACCGCTTGAGATTTTTGACCGGCAAGTGAAGAAATTGAGAAATAAAGAGGTTGCATTCGTCAAAGTGTTACTGCGGAACCAACAAGTTTAAAGTGCTACTTGGGAGGCTGAGGTGGGCATGATTAAATGATATCATTATCTCTTTCCTTTTATTAAAGCCTAAGGTATTTAATATGATCTATTCCTTCGAAATTCTCACAAACGCGTATCTCTTGTTAAGTTGCATGCATGCATAATCATGAAATTATTTTTGAATAATATTTGATGCATAAGTTTGATGATTTTATGAAAATGATGAGGAAGTTGTATTTTTGCATTTATGCAATGATGATAAATGTGTTCCTACTCTATTCAAGTGCATTTCCATCTTATTAGAGGATGAATGATCCCAGGGGGAAGATATTGTAACACCTCTCATATTTTTAGGCCTGGAAAACTATAAGGTAGGAATTTTGTTGAAAGTGTGACCCTACGAGCCAGTTTATGACCTGTTGAAGATTCCATGGGTTGTAGGTGGTCTTGTGGAAAGTGCCCAGGGAAAATGAAAAATTTAGGAATTTCTAGGAGTTGACTTATGTGATACCAGATGGACCGTACAAGGAACCACTAGCCATCAACAAGTCTCGTAGGAAGAGGCTGTAAGGAATCCAAAATTTATCTAAGTTTGGAATCACTCTATGGAAGGAATTACAGCCCATAAGTGAAATAACGGGTCATGCTGCATATTCGTAGCATAGAATCTGCAATTCTAGTAGCTCAAGTTTTGTGACACCTATTTCTACGAGCCATGGTGCAGACTGTAGGTGCATCCACGACCCGTAGGAGGGGTTTCGTGAATGGCTTCGACTGTTTCTAATGAAGGGTGTTTTTTATATTTCATATTCATTTAATTCCTAAACTACGTCATTTTGGATACCCTAACTAACTTAACTGTACTAGCCTTTATAATCTCATTCCTAATCCATTCAAACCCTTTAATTCCTAAATTTCTCTCGAGAGCTTTCAATATTTCTCTCTCTAAATCAAGGGTTCCATTGAAGATAAAGCTTAAAGGTTTGACTATGGATTTCTAGATTTTCTCCTTGAATTTTAAGGATTCTATTTGAGGTATGTGGGGCTTTATTCATGAATTAGTTTCATCCATGAAGCCCAATCTAAAACCTCTTTTTAATCAATATTTTATGATAATTTCTTACGAGATTTTAAGCTATGATTCTTAGTGCATGGATTATGATTTCTATATGATGATTATGACTAATTATGCATGCATTATGATGAATTACATGATCTATATTATTTTCAAGCAAAAGTATGTGATTTCAAAGTATGCATGATTAGGGCTCAATGACTTGATGTGGGTTCCTTCATCAATGACCCAATTTGATTTTAATTACATGTTATGGCTATGAATCCTATTAAATTGCATGATTATGACTCAATTGTCATGGACCCATACTTAGCGCTTGTCTCTTATAATAAAGCTATAGATTTTATGACTATGAGCTTAAGTGTGTAAAAGCATGTCTTAATGGAAAGATGGCCACAATGGTAATACTAAGATAATGTTATGACAATGATAATGACGATGCTATGTTAAAGAGGGTGGTGAAAACTCTAACATTTAAGATGATGTTAAGATGGGAATGTCTACCCACACTATGATGAAAGTAAAGTAGATGGACTATTCTTATGACATGATGTCTTCATGAAAGTTATGATGACTATTTCTAAATTTTGAAAACATGGTTTTAATGAGTTATGAACTATACTAAAAGCTATGTATATGCATAAATTATATATTTCGTGGGATATGAGTTAGTACCGAGTGGACCTTTGTGAGGGGGACTATCTCTAAGGGTCCTTATATATATCCCCATGTCCCATAACTATGTGCTATCATAGGAATGGTTTTCATTCTATATGCCTTAAAGATGTGCTATTGGATCCGATTAGCTTAAGTGATAGACACTCACCGTGCTAGGATAGAGCCTAAAGGGTAGGGTTAAATGATTATTCTCACCGTGCTAGGATGGAGCCTATAAGATGAGGATAGAGTCTACCTTGGCAAAGTAGGCTCCCCTTTTCTTGATGTAGAGGAACCATCAAGATGCCATGTAATAGTCTACATGGTCTTATATATTGGTTGTGGTTTTATTCCTACATATGTAATTAAAGGTTACGAATGGATTTAATGATGCTTTCTCTCATGATTTTAAATTTGTATGTTCATACATATTGTGTCCTTATTATATTGATTATGATTATGCATATTGATATTATTTTGATATCCTTTGATTTAAGGCATACGTACATACTTAGTGCATTATACGTACTAATGCATACTTCTTTCCACGATGGACACTCACCGTACTAGGATAGAGCCTAAAGGGTGGGGTCAAATGATTATTTTCACCATGCTAGGATGGAGCCTATAGGGTGAGGATCGAGTCTACCTTGGAAAAGTAGGCTTCTCTTTGCTTGATGTAGAGGAAACATCAAGATTCCATGTAATGCCCTACATGGTCTTATATGTTGGTTATAGTCTTATTGCTACATATGTAATGTTAAGGTTACAAATGGATTTGATGATGCTTCCTTTCACGATTTTAAACTTGCTTGTTCATACATATCGTGTCCTTACCCTATTGATTATGATTATGCATATTGATATTATTGTGATGTCTTTTGATTCAAGGCATACCCACATACTTAGTACATTCCACGTACTAACACATACTTCTTTGCCTACATGATCTAAACATGTAGAGACTGATGATGAGATGACTATCTTATAAATTACATGATTTATATGAGTTTCAAGCAAAAGTATGTGATTTCAAAATATGCATGATTAGGGCTTAATGACTTGATGTGGGTTCCTTTACCAATGATCCAATTTGATTTTAGTTACATGTTTTCGCTATGATCCTATTATATTGATGATTACGACTCAATTGTTCATGGACCCACTCTTAGCCCTAGTATCTTATGATAAGGCTATGAATTTTTATGACTATGATCTTAAGTGTGTAAAAGCATGTTTTAATTGCAAAGTGTTCACAATGGTGATACTAAGATAATGTTATGATAATGATAATAATAACGCTATGTTAAAGAGGGTGATCAAAACCGGCGTTTAAGATGATGTTAAGGTGGGAATGTCTATCCACACTATGATGAAAACAAAGTAGATGGACTATTCTTATGACATGATGTCTTTATGAAAGTTAAGATGACTATTCATGAATTATGAAAATGCGATTTTAGTGAAGTATGAACTATGTTAAAAGCTATGTATATGGATGATTTACGTATTTCGTGGGATATGACTTAGCATTAAGTGGACTTGTGTGAAGGAGA
Organism: Solanum rostratum; assembly: GCA_029948455.1. Taxonomy (NCBI): domain Eukaryota; kingdom Viridiplantae; phylum Streptophyta; class Magnoliopsida; order Solanales; family Solanaceae; genus Solanum; species Solanum rostratum. Next base: position 27,937,863 of record CM057051.1, read on the forward strand.
CTATCTGTAAGGGTCCTTATTTAAATCCTCAAGTCATGAGCTATTAGATCCGATTAGCTTAAATGATGGATACTCACCATACTAGGATAGAGACTAAAGGATGGGGTCAAATGATTATTCTCACCATACTAGGATGGAGCCTATAGTGTGAGGATCGAGTCTACCATGGCAAAGTAGGCTCTTCTTTACTTGATGTAGAGGGAACTTCAAGATTCTATGTAATAGTCTGCATGGTCTTATCAGTTGGTTATGGTCTTATTCCTATATATGTAAGGTTACAAATGGATTTGATGATGCTTCCTCTTACGATTTTAAACTTGTATGTTCATACATATTGTGTCTGTACCTTATTAATTATGATTATGCATATTGATATTATTGTGATGTCCTTTGATTCAAGGCATATCTACATACTTAGTACATTCCACGTACTAACACATACTATTTTGCTTACATGATCTAAACATCTCGGGATGGACGATGAGATGACTATTCCATTTCGTGGCAAGATTCTGATTTTGAGCTTGAAGACTTATTGGTCAGTTCCCATGCTTCGGGAGCAAACCTTATGATTATTTTCCTTTATGTTGAGACACTATCATTTTCATTCTTGGATGTGTATCTTAAGGATAAGCTAGTGAGCTATGTTCTAGTTCTCGCCAAGATCTATGATGCAGAGGATGATTTGGACTTTATGATGTACATTCCCTTGCGAGAACTTTGACTTTTACTTTTATAAACCCATGCTTGCTTATTCTTTTATGTATGCTTATTTTATCTTATCAATGCTTACGATATGAATATAAGGCTTCGATTGGATGCCTTCGGGTGTCACAATCGCCATGTCACGGCTAGACCCTAGGTCCGGGTCGTGAAAACTTTGATGTGACTCTTAGGATGGATTGGTGGTATACATCCTATGCTTCCATTGATTGTAGAACCCGTAAGGTGAAGTTCTGATTCACCAATCAGCCAATTCTTGAGCCGGAGGGTAGTAACTCTGCATATAGTTATCAGTTCATTTCCTTCCTAAAAGCCCGTAAAATGATTTCCAAGGGGTGTATATATCATTTAGTAAGAGTCAAAGACGTCACTTCTAAAGTTCCTTCTGTTGAGTCGGTCCCCGTTGTAAATGCGTTTTCCGATGTCTTTCCAAATGAATACCAAGTGTTTAACCTGAAAGGGAAATAGACATCGGTATAGACCTTTTACTTTATATTGAACCTATCTCAATCCCTCCATAAAGAATTACTCTCGGTGAGTTTACTGAGCTAAAGGAGCAATTGAGGGATTCGTTGGAGATGGGTTTCATTAGACCTAGCCGGTCTCCATAGGGTTCCCCAATTTTGTTTGTAAGGAAGATGGACAGGTTGCTTCGTATCTTCATGACTACCGGCAACACAATAAGGTCACCATCAAGAATAAGTATCCTTTTCCGAGAATAGATGATTTTTTTGATTAAGTTTCAAGGGGCCACACACTTCTCCAAAGTTAATTTAAGATCTGAGTATCACCAATTGAGGGTGAGATAAAGTGACAAACCTAAGTTCCAAACTAGGTATGGTCACTTTGAATTTGTAGTGATGTCGTTCATCCTCACTAATACACTAGGGATATTTATGGACCTCATGAATAGGGTGTTCAAGCCCTACATAGATATTTTTTTTGTGGTGTTCATTGATGGACTCCTTATCCGCTCCCAAGGTGAGCAAGAGCAAATTGAACACTTAAGGGTGGTATTGCAAACCCTAATGGAGTAGAATCTATATGCAAAGTTTGACAAATGCAAGTTTTGGCTAGATGAGGTTGCATTTCTTGGGAATGTGGTATCTAGTGAAGGCATCAAGGTAGATCCTAAGAAGACTAAAGATGAGAGAAATTGGCTAAGGCCATTGACTCCTACCGACTTAAGGAGTTTCTTGGGCCTAGCCGATTACTATAGGAGGCTTGGGCAAGACTTCTCCACTATTTAATCCCCACTTACCAAGTTGACACAAAAGAAAGCTAATTTTATATGGATGAATGAGTGTGAGAAAAGTTTCCAAACTTTAAGGATCAACTGACTTCGGCTCCAATATTGACATTGTCAGACGGGAATGATGGGTTCGTCGTGCATTGTGATGCATCAAGTATTGGGTTGAGTTGTGTGTTAATGAAAAATGGTAAAGTGATTGCTTATTCTTCAAGGAAGTTGAAAGTGCATGAGAAGAATTATCCGACTTATGATCTTGAGCTTGCGGCAGTGGTGTTTGACTTGAAGATTTGGTGACATTACATGTTCACTAAAAACAAGATCTCATTTTAAGGCAACTAAGGTGGTTAGACCTACTCGAAACTTACGACATGAGTGTGAAGTATCACCCTGAAAAGGCCAATGTGGTTGCTGACACCCTTTGTAGAGTTTCCATGGGTAGTGTCTCATCTTGAAGTTGATGGAAAAAGGGAATTAGACAATGGTGTTCATAGATTGGCTAGATTAGGATTGAAATTGAGTGAGTCTGGAAGTGGTGGTGCAATAGTGATTCATGGGTCCAAATCTTCTGTGATTGAAGAGGTTAAGGTTAAGCAAGACCTAGACCCCACCTTGGTTGAGTTGAAATCCTTAGTGACAGATGGAAAGATAGAGATTTCCTCACAAGGGGAGATGGTATACTTCGATTTCAAGAGCAGTTGTGCGTGCCCAATGATGGTGAGTTCAAGAAGTTGATCATGCAAGAAGCTCATAACTCTTCATATTCTATTCATCCCGACTCTACAAAGATGTATCAAGACTTGAGAGAGATATATTAGTGGAATGGAATGAAGAAGGACATTACTTAATTTGTGTCCAAATGTTCTAATTGCCAACAAGTCAAAGTTGAACACCAAAGGCCGGGTGAACAAGCACAAGACATTTATATTCCTACTTGGAAGTGGGAAGAGATCAACAAGGACTTTGCAATGGATTTTCCAAAGACCAAAAAGTATTTTGGCTTTGTATGGGTGATAGTTGATCACACGACAAAGTTGGCTTATTTCTTATAAGTCAAGACTACATTCACTGCCAAAGATTTGTATATCTGAGAGTTGGTGAGGTTGCACAGGATTCCATTGTCTATCATATCGGATCATGAAGTTCAATTCACTTCTCACTTCTGGATGTCTTTTAAAAGGGGGCTTGGTACTAAGGTGAAGTTAAGTACTGCTTTTCATCCTGAACTAAGGGGAAAGCCTAAAGGATTACTAAGACTTGTTAAGTGCTTGTGTGTTGGATTTTATGGGGTGTTGGGATGATAATTTTCCACTTATTGAGTTTGCCTACAACAATAACTTTCTTGCAAGTATTGGGATGACACCATTTGAGGCATTGTATAGTAGACCGTGTAGATCACCCGTTAGACCGTGTAGATCACCCGTTGGGTGGTTTGAAGTCCGTGAGGTGGAATTAATAGGACAAGGCTTAGTGATGAATGCTATTGAGGAAATTAAAAGCATAAGCGAAAAATTGCAGATGGCCCAAAACTGGCGAAAGTCCTACTCCAATGTGAGAAAGAGGAAACTTGAGTTCCTAGTTGATTGGGTCTACTTGAAGGTGTCTCCAATGAAAGGTGTGATCCAATTCGGTAAGAAAGAGATATTGATCCCTAGGTATGTGGGGACCTATAAAATGGTAAGAAGACTGGGAAGGGCGGCATATGAGTTAGATCTACCCAATGAGATGTATTTTATTCATTCATTTTTTCATGTGCCGATGTTGAGGAAATGATCCAAATTCCATAATTCCTTTGCACAATATGAACATTGAAGAGGATTTGAGTTATAAAGAAGTATCGATTGAGATCCTAGACCGGCAAGTAAATAAGCTAAGGAACAAGGAAGTTGCATCTGTCAAAGTTCTTTGGAGAAACCAAGAAGTTAAGGGCGCTACATAGGAAGCGAAAACGGATATGATGAAACATTATCCATATCTATTCCACTTTACTCAAGCCTAAGGTATTAAGAAATTCTTCCGAAAACCTCAAATTCTACACATTTTAGTGTTTCATGATGAATGAATTTATTTCTATGTTTATGGACTATTTTGACACATTTTTTGAAAGCGAGTTTTGAAATTTCTATGAAACAATATTTGAGTTGTATTTTTGCATGCATACTGGGTTGTTAGCTGCTAGTTTACTCCTTAGAGTCTGCTTTTAACTATATTCAGGGATGAAAGTTCTCGGGGGGGGGGGCGGGGGGAGATATTATAACGACCCCAAGTTTAGGAGCCCTAGAGCGCAGAAAGATGGCCTAAGAAATGACCTGCAGTTAGGTTTTACGACAGTGACTTACGGCCCATAAGTGTAGATATGGCCCATAGGTTCTGTTCCTAAATATAGAACTTAAGAAAGGGGAAAAGTTTCCAAGTATGTGGTAACCTATAGACTAAGTCACGGCCTATAGAAAGTCATGTGGTCCATAGGTTGGGTCATAAATGAGACTATTAGACATCTATATGTTATTAGATGACCCGTAGACTAGGATACGACCCATAAGGTTCTTCTTGGAATAGGGCCAAGGATAAGGTGAAAAATGGCTAAATGTGGAAGGATTCTATGAGTCCAACCACGACCCATAAAAGCTTATACGACTTGTAACTAGGCTTCGTTGCTTTGGGCCCAACAAAGTTGGTTTTCAAGAATTTTAGGTGTGTTATCAGACGAGAGGGACTTATAGCCCGTGGATCAAGTTATGACCCATAATTGGGGTTTTATAGGTTGAATTCGGTAGTTTTAATGAGGGGCAAGTTTGTCATTTTCGTCCTTTTTGATCCTAAGCTACTCATTTTAGGGATGGGAAAGGGGCCCTATATCATCCTTTAAGCCCTAAGAAGCCCCCATTTTCTTCATTCTCTAAACTCTAAAATTTTGTAAGGCAAAAAGACTCTGAAGAACAAGTTAGGGCAAGGCAAGGGTTCCAAGGTTTCTTCCCCAAAGGCTTCAATTTCATTTCTCTCTAGTTTTCCCAAGGTATGTGAGTTCATTTATAGGTCTCCTTCCACTAATAAAGTTCCTTATTAAATATTTTACCTTTTCTTTAAGTTAATGTGCATACTTATGATAATTTTATGGTGTTTATGTTACTAAATGCTATTTATGAAGTTTAACAACCATTTTCCTCTCTTTGTGTGTGTGTGTGTGTGTGTATATATATATATATATATATATATATATATATATATATATATATATATATATATATATATATATCTCCATATTTGACTAATGATGATGATTCCATGATGGATTTTGATGTGATAAAGGTTGGGGGTTTTCGATGTTCCTTTAAAAGAAAAATTTCCTTATGACTTATGTGATTTATGATTGTTCCATGATAGTAGTTAAGCCCACCTAGTTTTCAAGTAATGCTTTCTATGATTTATGAGTATGATTAGGGCATTAATGAAGATCTTCAAAGTTAAGCTTATCAAAGATATAAATATGATGATAATTTCCCTAAAGATGTTAAGATAGGTCCCCAAGATAAAAGGACAATCCTCACTTGGTGGTTCCTAAGTTTTGCGCTGCTCTGGTTAATTGCTATTTATGATTCTAAGAGTATGTTTCAAAGACTCTATGGGATGACTTAGCACCAAGAGGACTTCAGATTGCAACTCATTCCATTCGTTGAGGCATGACCCTGTAAAGCTAAATCTCAATGTCCTTAACTATGTGCCATCATAGGAGCCTTTGTAGGCTAGGCCAGTGGATCCACGTAGGCTCAAATGTGATCAATAATGCAATTGCAAAGTTAATGAATTTTGGACATCTACCTTGGCAAGTAGATTCTCCTTTTCCCAATGGAAGGAGTGCATTGGCCTTTTCCCAATAGAAGGAGTTCATTGGAATCGATATAGTAGCTCACATGGTCTTATTGTCAGTTATGGTGTATTCCAATAAACAAAAACAAAAACAACAACAACAACATACCCAGTGAAGTCCCACAAGTGAGTTCTAAGGAGGGTAGAATGTAGGCAGACCTTACCACTACCTCATAGAAGTAGAGAGGTTGTTTCTTGGGAACCCTCGTCTCAACAACCTATAGGCGGAATAAACTAGATATGAAAAAATTGAAAGGAAAAGAAAGGAATAGGAAGAGTGACTACTAATGAAAAACACATAATACTATGTAAATACTATAAATTTAACACACATAACACATATAAAGACAACACCCTACAATACCCCATGGCTACCCCTGCTAACCTAATAGCCTTCTACTCTAATTCGTGACCTCCACTCCTTTCTATCTAAGGTCATGTCTTCGGTGAGATGATGTCTCGCCATATCCTATCTAATCACCTCTCCCTAGTACATCTTCGGTCTACCTCTACATCTCCTAGTGCCTCCTAAGTCCAACCTCCCGCACCTCCTTACAAGAGTATTGGTACCTCTTCTCTGCACATGTCCAAACCATCGCAGTCTCGCTTCTCTCATCTTATCAGCCATCGGGGCCACCTCTAGCTTCTCCTAAATGGTCTCATTCCTAATCTTATCCCTCCTTGTGTTCCCATACATCCATCTCAGCATCCTCATCTCTGCAACCTGCATCTTCTGGACATGTGCATTTTTTATTGGCCAACACTCCACCCCATAAAACAAAGTTGGTCTAACCACCATTCTGTAAAACTTACCTTGAGTTTAGGCGGTATCTTCTTGTCACACAATACTCCAGAGGCAAGCCTCCATTTAGACCACACTGCCCCGATATGATGTTTGACATCATCGTCGATATCGCCACTACTCTGGATGATGGACCCTAGATACCTAAAGTTTTCCTCTTGGGGATAGGTTGAGTGGTAAGCCTCACATCAATGTCTGCTTCATCCCTCGCAACATTGAATTTGCACACCAAGTATTCTCTTTTGGTCCTGCTCAGTTTGAATCCTTTAGACTCCAAGGCGTGTCTCTACGCCTCCAACCTATCATTAACTCTTGTTCGAGTCTCATCTATCAATACTATGTTATCTGCAAAAAGCATACACCATGGAACCTCCTCCGTGATGGATCACGTCAGCTCATTTATCACTAGGGAAAACAAGAAAGGGCTCAACACAGATCCTTGATGGAGTCCCATCTTAATCGAAAAAAATTCTGAGTCTCCTCCCACCATTCTCACCCGAGTTTTGGCTCCATCATACATGTCCTTAATTGGCCTGATATATGCCATTGGGACACCTTTTGCCCTCTAGGCACCTCCATAGAGCATCCCTTGGCAATTTGTCATAGGCCTTCTCGAGATCAATGAACACCATATGAAGGTCCTTCTTTCTTTTTCTATATTTCTCCACTAATCTCCGAACAAGGTGAATAGCTTCAGTAGTCGACCGCCCCGGCATGAATCCAAATTGATTCTCCAAAATAGACACTACCCTTCTCACCCTCATCTCCACCACTCTCTCCTTGATCTTCATAGTGGGACTTAACAACTTGATAACCCTGTAATTGTTACAGTTTTGAATATCCCTTTTGTTCTTGTACAATGGAACCATTGTACTCCTCCTCCATTCATCAGGCATCTTGGCAGTCTTCATGATAGCATTGAACATTTTAGTCAACCAATCTATGCCATCCTTGACCATGTTCTTCCATATATCTACCAAAATCTCATCGGGTCCGACCTCCTTCCCTCTCTTCATCCTACTGATAGCCCTTCTAACCTCCTAACTCTAAACCGGCTACAATGACCATAATCACAACAACTTTTGGAGTGGGTCAACTTTTCTAGCTCAATGGTTCTATCTTCTTTCTCATTTAAGAGTTTATGAAAGTAAGCTTGCTACCTTAGTTTAATGGAAGTGTCATCCACCAACACCACACCCTCCTCATCCTTGATGCACTTCACTTGGTCCAGGTCGTGAGCTTTCCTTTCTCTCTCTTTAGCGAGCCTATACAATCTCTTATCCCGGCCTTTATCACTTAGCTCCTCATATAGGCGCTCAAAAGCTGCTGTCTTAGCACTCGTCACCGCTATCTTTGTTTCTGACGTAGCTGTCTTATATGTCTCCTTAAGCATTCACTTTTCATATTCATCCCTAGACTCCAACCACTTTGTGTAAGCAACCTTCTTATCTTTCACTTTGGTCTGAACTTCCTCATTCCACCACCAGTCGCCCTGTCGTCCACAAAAGGCCCCTCTTGAAACCCCTAGTACCTTGGCAACTACCATTCTAATGCAACTAGCAGTAGTGTCCCACATACCATTCACATTTCCGCCACTACTCCAAGCCTCTAAGTCTCTTAACTTATCTTCCATCTCTTAGGAAAGGGCAGGAGTAAGGCATCCCCATCTAACCCTCGGTTGGGCATAAATAACCTTCTTCTTCTTTTTTCTCTTGATCTCTAAATCCATCACTAGAAGTCTATGTTGAGTGGAAATGTTTTCACTCGGAATAACCTTGCAGTTTTTACATAGAGTTCTATCGCCCTTCCGTAGACGTAGGTAATCTATGTGAGCTTCCGTAGAAGCAAGTGTATTCCCACAAGCTTTATGATATTATTTTATATTTTCTCTATGTGTTCTTACTTAAACATTATCTCATATTGATCTTGAGCCATATTCCTTGGGCATGGTTAAGCTTATTTTATGTATCTTTTATCTTACGTATACTTATATATTATCTTTAATAATGATGGTATTACAATTTCATCCATGCATTGTATCTCACATACTTAGTACATTCCCATGTAGTAACACATATTTTGACTGCATGATTTAACTGTGTAGGGACAGACACTCCTCTATTTGCTCGTGGCTAGTACTCAACAATCACTAGCTTTATTATTTGTGGTGAGCCCTTAGTTCGGGATTCATCCACTTTTAAGCTCTATCATGTATCTTAGTTTTATTTTGAGACGATGTATCTGTAGCCCTTTAGAGGCATTTACTTTCTATGTTGCACTGTTTTGGATTTCTTTCTATTTGATGGAGATCAACTATTACTAGTCCCATCTTCCTGTGATGTAGTTGGTATGCTTGTGTACAAAGTGATTGTAGTCATTTTCACTGTTTTTAATGTTGCTTCATTGTCAAACTGGTCCTTATCCCCTTTCCCTTAGTTTTCCGTACAATCACATTCATTAAATATATATAAATGCTTAAGATGCTTGAGATCGCTTGGATGAGGTGCCTTCGGGTATCTCATTCACCCTGTGATGACTAGGCCCCTAGATTGGGTCATTATAACTTACCTCTACCACTCTTTGGCTATGCCGGTGAACTAGTAAGAGGTGCAATCAACTCCATGCGACTCCGGAATGATAAAGTTACATAGCCGGTCCAGATACTATAACAAGAAATCATAATCTCTATCACCAGGGTCACCATCAAATCTCGGGGAAGCCAAGCACTCAAATCACTCAAAACTCTTCTACTCAGTTGTGGACATGGTTGGGCTAGCGAAAGATAGTGGCACCATAAATAAGGGTGGTGTAATGGATGGAGCAACGACCACACTCTCAAACGCAGAACTCGGACTCGGCCGAGATGTCTGAGGTATAATCATAACAATCATAAGAGGATCTGCTAGGGCTGAAGAAGGACACAATACATCATGTTTAGCACAAATAGAGCTATAGAAGACCAATTGGTGCTGTGGAAATCGGTACCTCAATAGCAGTTGAGGCAGAAGGTGCTCTCTCTAATCTAGCCAATACCCTCAAAAGTAACTCCTGAACCGAGGGTTTAGCATCTAGGGTTGAGAGCGGTGGAATAAGATCTGTAGGCATCACTGGCTCATAAGTAAGCTCTGGAGAAGCTGATCTAGTGTGTCCTATGGGCAAAATCGCCCCTCTAGCAAGTCCTCGACCCCTGGCCCTATCATGAGCCCCGCCTCAACCTCAAGTAGGAGACACATCAGCTGACTCGGGCTCTCTTGCTGATCATCAGGACTTAGTAACTTGCATTTGCATAGAAGGAGTAGATTCGATATTTTCAAAAAAGGTGATATGAAAACACACGAATAGAAGCAATACATGAAAGCTTTTCCTATCAAGTGCTCTATAGTCTCCTAAAGATAGGTATGGATCTCTACGCACCAATCTGTGAGACTCTACTAGACACCCTACCCTTGAATCAGAGCTCAATGAACCTAGAGCTCTAATACCAAAATTGTCATGATCCAAAATTGGATCACAACTAAAATATAGTAAAGTGGAAACAATCACAACATAACATACACAATTACAAAGCCTGGAGTCATAAGTGCAAGAGCATCTAAAATGATACGATAGAGTAAATACAACTGTCTCAAAGGGAATACAAAGTTGATAGTATCTGATAAAAAGTCTAAAAAGAATCAATAAAAGAAGTCTCAAACATCCACGACGACTCAAAGTTTGACCGTCATCACTAAGATCTGGATAATTGAAAAAAGCTTTGGTAGAGTGAATCAACTACCCTGTACGAGTCCTTGTGCTCTAACTAAAGGGAGGAAATAAAGTAGCAGTGAGTACACCAAAATGTACCCAACAGGTTCAATTGATGGGGTAAGATAAATTGAACAAGTATGTGATAACTAAGAGTCTCTAGCATCTGCAACCAAAGGTTAGTACGCAATATAACATAGATAAAAGCAAGTAAAGACAATAAATTAATCAATGATGCAATGCATAAATGCAATGGCATTGTAGGCCATGTATGAGGTTAAATCATGACCGTCATAATGTCATGACCCGAGCCTAGGGCCTAGACGTCACACGACGAATGAGGAACCCAGGATCCCAAACAATCCTCTTAAGCATGCATAACACATCCATAGTTGTGGAAGCATAAACAAACAACAAAAAGTAACTTGTAATTCTAGGGGAATCGGAGCTTTAGCCTCAAGCTATGGGGATGTTATAGGGAAGAGGATTAACATGGATCATATAACAAATAAAGTCTAAAAGGCAGGTCGGTATGAGTCACGCTATAGGAGTAGATAGGGACTTAGGACCTTCGTATCATAAAAAACATACAACAAGCATAAAAAGGGGATAAGGACTAAATGAATTCTTCAATAATACATAGACATAATTAGAGTCGAGCTGATACATATAAATCCATATCCATATACAACAACACCTCTATAAAGGAGTGGAATAGGGGCCAAGACATCTCCTGGGCTCACCCTCAAACTATAAGTTTTTATAAATTGACAAGTCTTAAACAAACATGAAAGTAAGTGGATATTGCCCTCAAATGTGGAGGACTCACCACTAGAAATTCTTTGACCGAACCGCTTAGCCACGTAGAGGACGAGTTCGAATAGGAGCTCCAGTCCCTACATGGTTAGATCATGTAGGCAAAAAGTACGTGGATACTAAGTATGCAGGGTGCAATGCAACAAAGAACATAATACAAAATTAAACAATCTGCCTAATCATAAACAATGAATATAGGCTCAAAATGTCATGAATGACAAATGCTTAATTGAACATGTATGAGGAATTATCTAATCACATGACATCATATACATAGTGGGAAGGGACCATAACTAACATGTAGACCAAGCGAGCTACAACTTGGAATCCTAATGTTCACTCCACACAGGACACATAGTGGTCTTCTTTGCCAAGGTAAACCAAACAATTACCATACATAATAGCCTTTTTGGGAAGTATCAACATATGTCCCTTCCTTACGGCATAGCCTTTTTGGTGGGTTTCACATGGTATCCTTATTTTATGGCATTGCCTTTCGGCAGGTTCAACAATATTCTTACCTTATGGCATAGCCTTTTCAGTAGATGTAAGTCCATATCGGGAAACAATAGCACAACCTATGGTGGGGACATAGTTAGGGACAACGGCTACCAACTCAAGTCCTCTCGGTTCTAGGTTAACAATCCCACAGAATAGTCAATTCATTTACTTAATCATATCTAACAGAATTCTTGACATTGGCCAAATCATAAGAGTAGCTCTCAAACATCATATCATGACATCAAGGAATAAGGCTTCATAATATTCATATTATTCATAATATAGTCACTAGCTCATATCCTACTTTTTAGCGCCTTAATCATTCATAACATGCATAATTTATGTATCTTGCCATAAGGCTTCCATCACGTAAGAAACATGACTCATGACTTGTCAAATCATGATGGGTACATGTACATAACCTCAAAACAATGTGATTCAAGAGTAAATGACATGAGAGGAGTAAAATAAAATCACTTAAGCATTATTCAAAACAACCTGCCAAAAGCATAATAAGACTTGGCTAGGGTATCATCAAACCCTCATTTAAAATCCATTCACTTGGCATTTCAATGTAATATAAGATACAAAGGCATAATACCATAAATTATTTCATAAAATCATCATATAAAAGAGTTAACTAAACATCTATAGATTTCCATAACTTGAAAATAGATGAGGAACTTTCCACTCAACATAGACTTCTAGTGATGGATGTAGAGATTGAGAGAGATAAGAAGAAGAAGGTTGTTTACGCCCGACCGAGGATCAGATAGGGAGGCCCGACTCCTGCCCTTTCTAGTGAAATGGAAGAAAAGTTGAGAAAATTAGAGGCTTGGAGTAGTGGCGGAAATAAGAATAGTATGTGGGACACTACTACTGGTTGCATTAGAAAGGAAGCTACCGAGGTACTAGGGGTTTCGAGAGGGGCCTTTTGTGGAGGCCAGGGTGACTGGTGGTGGAATGAGGAAGTTCAGGCCAAAGTGAAAGATAAGAAGGTTGTGTACACGAAGTGGTTAGAGTGTGGAGATAAAGATGAAAAGCGAATGCTCAAGGAGAAATATAAGATGGCTAAGTCGTCAGATGCAAAGATAGCGGTGACGAATGCTAAGACAACAACTTTTGAGTACCTATATTAGGAGCTAAGTGATAAAGGCGGAGAATTGTATAGGCTCGCTCAATAGAGAGAAAAGAAAGCTCGCGACCTAGACCAAGTGAAGTGCATCAAGACTGAGGAGGGTGAGGTGTTGGTGGATGACACATCCATTAAACTAAGATGGCAAGCTTACTTTCATAAGAACTTAAATGAAAAAAGAGATAGAATCATTGAGCTGCGTGAGTTGACACACAGCGAAAGTCATTGGGATTTCGGTTAATTGTAGGCGGTTCAAAGTTGAGGAGGTTAGAAGGGCTATCAGTAGGATGAAGAGAGGGAAGGTGGTCGGACCCAATGAGATTCCAGTAGATTTTCGGAAGAACAAGGTCAAAGATGGTATGAAGTGGTTAACTAGACTGTTCAATGCTATTATGAAGACCGCCAAGATGCCTAATGATTGGAGGAGGAGTACAATGGTTCCATTGTACAAGAACAAAGGGGATATCCAAAATTGTAACAATTACAGGGGTGTTAAGTTGTTAAGTCACACTATGAAGGTCTGGGAGAGTGTGGTGGAGATGAGGGTGAGAAGGGTAGTGTCTATTTCAGAGAACTAGTTTGGATTCATGCTAGAGCGGCCAACTACTGAAGCAATCCACCTTATTCGGAGATTAGTTGAGAAATATAGGGAAAGAAAGAAGGACCTTCATATGGTGTTCATTGATCTCGAGAAGGCCTATGACAAAGTGCCAAAGGATGTCCTATGGAGGTGCCTATAGGCGAAAGGTGTCCCAATGGCATATATCAGAGCGATTAAGGACATGTACGACGGAGCCAAAACTCGAGTAAGAACGGTGGGAAGAGACTCAGAGTATTTTCCTGTTGAGATGGGACTTCATCAAGGATCTGTGTTGAGCTCTTTCCTGTTTGCCCTAGTGATGGATGAGCTAACGCGATCTATCCAGGAGGAGGTTCCATGGTGTATGCTATTTGCAGATGACATAGTATTGATTGATGAGACTCGAACTAAAGTTAATGATAGGTTGGAGGCATGGAGACACACCTTGGAGTCCAAAGGATTCAAACTGAGCAGGACAAAAATAGAATACTTGGAGTGCAAATTTAGTATTGCGAGTGATGTAGCAGACATTGATGTGAGGCTTTCCACTCAACCTATCCCAGGAGGGAAAACTTTAAGTATTTGGGGTCCATCATCCAGAGTAGTGGTGATATTGATGATGATGTCACTCATCGTATTGGGGCAGCATGGTCTAGATGGAGGCTTGCCTCTGGAGTATTGTGGGACAAGAAGATACCAGCTAAACTCAAAGGTATGTTTTACAGAACAGTGGTTAGACCATCTTTCTTGTATGGGGTAGAGTGTTGGCCAATAAAAAATGCACATGTTCAGAAGATGCATGTCGCAGAGATGAGGATGTTGAGATGGATGTGTGGGCACGCAAGGAGGGATAAGATTAGGAATGAGACCATTCGGGAGAAGCTAGAGGTGACCCTTGTGGCTGATAAGAGGAGAGAAGCGAGACTGCGATGGTTTGGACATGTGCAGAGAAGAGATACCAATGCTCCTGTAAGGAGGTGTGAGAGGTTGGATTTAGGAGTCACTAGGAGAAGTAGAGGTAGATCGAAGAAGTATTGGGGAGAGGTGATTAGACAGGATATGGTGAAACTTGATCTCATCGAGGACATGACCTTAGATAGGAAGGAGTGGAGGTCTCGAATTAGAGTAGTAGGTTAATAGGCTAGCAAGGTTAGGTTGATGTATAGCCTTGGGGTGTTGTAGGTAGTAGGTGTTGTCGAGTCTGTATAGCATGGGTATACATAATATGTGTCAAATTTATCGTATTGCATAATATCATGTGTTTTTCATTTAGTAGTCGCTCTTCCTATCCCTATCTCCATCCCTATCGCTTTCTTATCCCTTTCTTTTCCTTTCCTTTTTGTTTTATCTAGTTTATTCTGCTTATGGGTTGTTGAGACGAGGGTTCCCATGAAGTAGCCTCTCTACTTTTATGAGGTAGTGGTAAGGTTTGCGTACATTCTACCCTACCCAGACCCTACTTGTGGGATTTCGCTGGGTGTGTTGTTGTTATTGTTGAAAATAGATGAGGAACAAGAATAGTAGAGCTTTGTGGAAGAAAGGTCTCCACTAATCAAAACCCACATACCTTGGTGTGATTTAATGGAAGAAATCTGACTTTGGAAGTGAAGAATTTGAAGCCCTAGGTTGGCCTCTTCTCTTGAAATCTTTGATAGACTTGGGAGTGTTTTGTCAGAATTCAGGACTTGAAATATTTTAAAATGAATATGAATGGGGTGGATTAGGGTTTAGGGCTGAAAAAAGGTCTTTTGGGGGGCTAAAACGACGTAAAAATAGGCATATAATAATGGGAAAGGTTGAAATTTCCCCTTATAAAAATTCACCAGACAGGACCACGAGACCCTGATCGAGCCGTGGTCTGGTCTATGGGTTGTGGAAGGGGGGTTTCATTTGGTGTCATTTTGAATCCTCAAAAACTATCTCTGATCCTCAAACCATGACAAGACTTATGGATCATAAGTCTATGTAAGGGCCTTCTAGTATCTCGTATAGCCAACTTCAAAAACCATTACTTTTACCAAGTATGGCCATCATTCCACGAGCTCAAGATACGTCCCACCAGACCACGTACGGCCCGTAGTACCCTTCGTAACATCCACTGATACTTGGAATATTTCTAGATTTCATTTCGTAGGTACTTTTACACATTCCAACATGTGGGGCCTTACAATATCTCCCGCTTGGGAATATTCATCCCCGAATATGCTGAAGGCAAGCTCTAAGGAATATAATACATACATTATATGTAAAATGCAACATGTACATCAGGAATTGTTTTTCAAACCATGCTTCAAACAACATTTACAATGCAACCTCAAAATCACATAACCATACATAGATGGCATAAAAATGACATGAAAGAATGGGGAGGTTCTCAAGTAGGAAAAATCGCAGTACCTCAAGCTTGATTAGAATGGAAATGATGGGGGTATCTCTTCTTCATATGAGCTTCGGCTTCCTAAGTAGCACTTTCAACTTGTTGGTTCCACCAAAGCACTTTGAAGGACACTACCTACTTATTCCTCAACATTTTCACTTGCCTATCTAAGATTTCCACCAAAACATCCTCATACGTCAAATTCTGTTCAACATTAACCATCTTTAAGGGCACAATGGAATTAGGGTCTCCAACACACTTTCTCAACGTAGAGACATGGAAGACCGGGTGAATCATTCTCATCTCCATGGAAAATCTAATTCGTATGTAACATTACCAACACGTCCCAAGATTCAGTGAGGCCCTACGTACCTAGGGCGTAACTTGCCTTTCCTTCCAAATCATCAACACCCTTCATGGGTGAAACCTTCAAGTGCAACCAATCATCAACTTTGAATTCAAGGCCTATCCTTCTAGTGTCAGCATAAGACTTTTTCCAACTTTGGTCCATCTTCAATCTTTCCCTTATCATTCACACTTTCACCAAAGCTTCCATAACTAATTCCGAACCTAGTAGAGCCATTTCTTTCACTTAAAACCACCCAAAGGGGATCTACAACATCTACCATATAGAGCTTCAAAGGGAGCTGTTCCGATGCTAGAGTGATAGCTATTGTTATAAGAAATCTCAATAAGTGGAAGATGCTCATCCCAACTACCCATAAAAACCAACACACAAGCCCTAAGCATATCCTTCAGAGTTTGATTGGTTTTCTCAACTTGACTATCCATTTTTGGCTGAAATGTCATACTAAGCTTGACTTTAGTACCAAGGCCTCTTTAAAACGACCTCCAAAAGTGTGAAGTAAATTGAGCACCATGATCCGAGATAATAGCCAATGGGAACCAGTACAACCTAACCAACTCATGAATGTATAACTTGGCATATTCTTCGGCACCATAAGCCATCTTAATCGGTAGGAAGTGAGCCGACTTCATCATTCTATCAACAATAAGCCAAATAGAATCATAATGCCTTTTAGTCTTAGGCAAGGCAATAATAAAATCCATGTTGATTTCTTCCCACTTCCAAGTAGGAATCTTGGTATCTTGTGCTAGGCCACCTGGCCTTTGATGTTCGGCTTTGACTTGTTGACAATTATGGAATCCAGCTACGAATTTGGCAATATCTATTTTCATGCCCCCACCAATACACTTCCCTCAAATCTTTATAAATCTTTGTAGAACTCGGGTGAATAGACTAAGATGAATTATGAGTCTCATTTAAGATTAAGTCTCTCAAGCCATCAACATTGGGCACACATAACCTACCTTGGTATCTAAGGACACCATCTCCCCCTTGGGAGAAGACCTCCACCTTGACATCCTTCACCTATGACTTTAATTCCACCAAAGCGTGATCAAGGTCTTGTTTGTATTTGACCTCTTCTACCAAGGAAGACTTAGAACCATTTACAACCATCACACCTCCATTTTCGGCCTCATCCAACCTAACTCCGAATGTAGGCAAACCGGTGAACTTCTCTTGCCAATTCCTTTTTATTATCATCAATATGAGCCGTACTCTCCATGGACACTCTACTTAGAGTATCAATAACAACATTTGCTTGCTTGGATGATAATGCACACTCGTTTCATAATCTTAAGGAGTTCCAACCACCTTATTCACCTTAAATTTAGATCTCATTGGGTGAACACATATTGGAGACTCTTATGATCAGTGAACACATCTACATGAACACCATATAAATAATAACACCATATCTTTAAGGAAAATACCATGGTTGCTAATTCAAGATCATGGGTGGGGTAGTTACGCTCATGCACCTTTAGTTGCCCTGAAGCATAGGCAATGACTTTGCCACATTGCATCAATATTTACCCCAAACAAATTCTTCAAGCATCACGATACGCCAAAAACCTTCTAACTCTTTTAATAGAGTAAGAATAGGAGTGGACGTAAGCTTATTTTTCAAAGCTTAGAAACTTCTTTCATATTCATTGGTCTATACAAATTTGGCCTTCTTTTGTGTTAACTTTTTCAAAGGAGAGGCGATCGAAGGAAAACCCTCAACAAGCCTCCGGTATTACCCGCCAAGCCCAAGAAACTCCTAATATCTATTGGAGTTAAAGGTCTTGGCCAATTTCTTACCACTTTTGTCTTTTTTGAATAGATTTTAATCACTTTACCTGACATCACTTGACCTTAGAATGCGACTTCGTTAAACTAAAACTCACACTTGTCAAATTTGGCAAACAACCTTTCTTCCCTCAATATTTGTAACACTACCCTCAAATGTTTCACATTTTCTTCTTCACTTTGGGAATAAATCAAAATATGGTCAATGAATACCACCACAAATATGCCGAGGTAGGGTTTAAAGACCCTATTCATACAATCCGTAAATAATTCCAAAGTATTACTTAGGCCGAAGGGCATTACCACAAAGTCAAAATGCCCATATTATGTTTAGAAGGTCGTTTTGGAAATATCACACTTCCATACCCTCAATTGATGATACCTAGACCGAAGGTTAATCTTTGAGAAATGATTAGCCCCTTGGAGTTGATCAAATAGCTCATGTATTCTTGGCAAATGGTACTTGTTATTCATGGTGAACTTAGTGAGTTGCCAGTAATCGATGCACATTCTAAGTGAACTATCTTTCTTCCTTACAAACAACACCGATACACCCCAAGGTGACTTTCTAGGCCTAATAAAACTTTTCTCCTATAGGTCCTTCAATTGATCCTTCAATTCTTTCAACTCTATCAGGATTGGGCAGTAAGGAGGAATAGAAATAAGCTGTATATCGGGGAGGAGGTCTATACCAAAATCTATCTCCCTTTTAAGAGAGACATTGGGAAGCTCATCAGGAAAAACGTCAAGAAACTCATTGACCACCGAAACCGACTCAATAAGAGGGATTCTAGACTCAACATCCCTAAGACTTATAAGATGGTATATGCCACCCTTAGAAATTAACTCTCGAGACTTAAGACAAGAGAAGAACCTACCCTTAACCACCAAATTAGGACCTACCCACTTAAGGATGGGCTCATTAGGAAATTGGAACCTAACCTGATGAGTTCTACAATTAATAGAGGCATGATATGCATATCACCCTTAGAAGTTAACTCTCGAGACTTAAGACAAGAGAAGAACCTACCCTTAACCACCAAATTAAGACCTACCCACTTAAGGACAGGCACATTAGAAAATTGGAACCTAACCTTCTGAGTTTTACAATCAATAGAGGCATGATATGCATGTCACCAATCCATCCCAAGAATAATATCAAAATCTACCATTCAAGTTCAACAAAATCACATGGCAAGACTTTATTCAATGTAGACACATGACAATCCCTATAGAATCGTTTAGAAAAAATAGACTCACTAATAGGGATAGACACTTCCAAAGGCTTCATAGAAAAACGCAGGACACACATGAAGTGTATTAGAAATAAAAGGAGTAATGAATGAGAGAGTGCAACTCGGATCTAATAAAACATATACGTCAAGATTGTAGGTCTTTCTAACAACATCGAGCACCTCATCCACCCCTTGCCTCCCTTGAAGAGCATAAAAGTGATTGTGACATAGAGCACCTCCTTGTTGGCCACCTTGTGCCCTTTGGTCACCATGTGTACCTTGTCCTTGAGGGTGGCTATCTCTACCCTTGTTTGGACAATCCGCAATCTTGTGGCCCATCTTACCATACACAAAACAAGCACCATGTTCCTCAAGGATGCACCACTATGATTCGCTCTATATTTTGGGCACCTTGGAAGAGTCATCCCACCACTGCCACTTGGAGCTTTAGGGTTGGGCATCCTATTGTTAACGAACCTTTGACCCTGAGCATTATAGGACCCTTGCCTTTAAATTTGTGGCCTTGTTGAAAATGACCACCCTAAGTATCTTGAAATCCACCATCATAAAAAGACCTCTTGGACTTTCCACTCCTCTACATTCTAAGCGTTTCTCCTTTAAGTTACTTGGCATAAGTCATTAGCCGAGACAAGTCCATATATCCTATGAGCGTGGCTGTGCGACATTATTCATTAATTAAGGCAAACACTCTTGATACAAAGTTGTGCATCCTTGCCCTAGGGTCAGCAACCAAGTGAGAAACATACTTTGAGAGGTTGTTGAACTTTAAGAAATTCTCCCTAACACTCATAGAACTTTTCTTGAGGTTTATAAACCGTGCCATCTTTGCCTCCCTTAGCTACATGAGAAGAAACAGTTGAAGAAGGCATCCTCGAACTCTTCCCAAGAAATAAGCTCTTCATTCATTCTCTCCCTCTTCCATTGCATAAACCATAATTGAGAAAGCCCTTTTAGTTGATAGGTTGAAAGTTTGACTTTCTCCTCCGAGTTTACCCCAATTATATCAAGAACTTTTTACACCGCATCAATGAATTTTTTGGGGTATTCTTTAACTTTGGAGCCATAGAACTTTGGAAGATTCATCCTTATGAAATCCCTCACCCTTGAGGCAGGGGTAGGAGCATGAGGAGCTTGAACTCCTTGGTTTTCCACGACCCTTGCCAATAAGATGACCATATTCCCGTATTTGGCATTAGTTACCCCTTCTTCTCCTTAGGGGACTTGTGGAGCGGGAGGGGCCAGTTCACCCTCAGAAGTGGGAGCTCTTTGAGTTGCTCATCTTTTAGGCTTGATCCAGAGGAGCAAACAATAATCCGTTACAATTAAGGAAAACTTTACCTAAGTCTAAAGCATGACATAGAATATGAAGAAGTGAATCATTCCTTAAATGCCTTGTAGCCTCC
This sequence comes from Solanum rostratum, assembly GCA_029948455.1. Classification (NCBI taxonomy): domain Eukaryota; kingdom Viridiplantae; phylum Streptophyta; class Magnoliopsida; order Solanales; family Solanaceae; genus Solanum; species Solanum rostratum. The sequence continues at coordinate 27,958,477 of CM057051.1, forward strand.
TATTCATAGTTGTGTTGCGCTTCACAACCATGAACAAGACTCTACTTGATGCGATGTGTTGAATTTCTGACGACCATTTACAAACCTAGTGCTCTAATACAAAGCTTAGTTACAACCCAAGCCTAGGGCCTAGACGTGTCATGGAGAATGAAGAATCCGAAAGGAGCCCAAACGAGCCTCTTAAGCATGCATTGCACATCCTTGGTTGTAGAAGAAAATATAAACAACAACAACAAGTAACAAGTAATTCTAGGGGAATCGAGACTTTAGACTCAAGCTATTGAGATGTCATAGGGAAGAGGATTAGCATGGATCACATAACAAGTAAAGTTTGAGGGGTAGGTTGGTATGACTCATGCTATGAGGGTATATAGAGACTTAGGACTTTCATTTTATCAACAACATACAACAAGCATAAGAAGGGGATAAGGACTAAAGGAAGTCTTCCATAACACGTTAACATAATTAGAGTAGAGCTCATATATACAAATCCATATCCATATCTAACAACACCTCTAACAAGGAGTGGAATGGGGGCCAAGACATCTCCCGGGCTCACCCTCAAAAGATGAGTGTTCATAAATATAGACTAGTCTTAGACAAGTATGAAAGTAAGTGGATATTGTCCTCAAATAGTTGATTCATATACTTAAGCATATCTTACATAATTCATAACATTGGTAGCATCTTAAGAATATCTCATCAAACATCATATCATGACATCAAGGAATAGGGCTTCATAAAATTCATATTATTCATTATGTACTCATGAGCTCATATCATACTTGTTATCCCCTTAATTATTTATAACATGCATAATTTATGTATCATTCCATAAGTCTTCCATCACATAAGAAACATGACTCATAGCTTATCAAATCATGATGGGTACATGTACATAAAACCATATAATTCAAGAGTAGATGACATGAGATTAGTAAAATAGAATCAGTTAAGCATTGTTCGAAATAACCCACCAAAAGCATAATAATACTTGGTTAGCATATCATCGAACCATCATTTAAAATCCATCAATTTCACATGGAATTTCAATGCAATATAATATATGAAGATAGAATACCATAAAATTTTCTGTAACACCCCTCATATTTATTGGTTTAGAAAATTAGAAGTTGCGATTTTAGGTGACATGCCATTTTTACGAGCCACTATATGGCTCGTAGATGCATTCACGAGCCATAGGTGCTCTCATGGAAAGTGTCCAGTGAAATTGGATAACTAGATAAATCCTAAAGGTTGACTTATGTGTTACAAGATGAGCTCGTATATTGATCCACGACCTGTAAATAGGTGTTGTAGGTGGTGGCCTTGAGGAACCAAAATTTATCTAAGTATAGGGCCTCACTAAAAAAGGTTCTACAGCTTATAAGTTCATCTACGAGCCATACTGCATGTTCATGAGTCCAAAAATGCAATACCTGTAGCCCAATATCCTGAACTATGAGGCAAGATACTAGCTGGAAGTTGATCTATCGCTCGTAAAAGTGATTTTGTGGATGACTTCGACAATTTTTAATGAAGAGTTTTTTTGACTTTTCAAATCCATCTAAACCCTAAACTACATCGTTTTGGCTACCTAACTACCCTAATCGACTTAATCTGTATAAATTCCTATTCCCAACTTATTCAAAATTTTTAATTCTAATGTTTCTCTCAAGGGTTCATAGTATTTCTCTCTCTAAATCAAGGTAACATTAAAGCTAAAGCTTGAATGTTTTACTAAGGAGTTCCAACTTGTATTCTTCAATTCTAAAAATTCTACTTGAGGTACGTATGGCTTCATTCATCGATTAGTTTCATCTATGAAGCCCGACCCAAAACCTTTATTTTTATCAAATTTCATGATGATCTCTTATGGGAATTTAAGCTATGATCTGTTATGCATGGATTATGATTCCTACATGATTATTATGACTAATTATGCATGAATTACGATGAATTTTATGATACATATGATTTTCAAGGAAAATGTATATAATTTCAAAGTATGCATGATTAGAGCTTAATGATTTGATGTGGGTTACCTTGTTAAGGATCTAATTTGATTTTAATTGCATATTTTCTCTAAGAATTCTACTCAATTTCATGGTATTGACTCAAATGCTTATGATCCTGAACTTAGCCCTAGTCTCCACTAATAAAGCTATGTATTTCTATGCCTATGATCTCAAGTATGAAAAGCATGTTTAAATGATTATATTATGGCCATGATGATGTTATGAAAGCTATAATGATGCTATGATAAAGAGGGCGATGAAAAAGATAATGTTTATGATGATGTTAAGGTGGGAATGTCTACCCACACTATGATGATAACATATAGATGGACTATGTTTATGTAAGGACCTGGGCTATGCTAGGCCTTAATGGTGCATGTAATTTGGTTCTGAAAAGTTTTTGAGTAAGGTGACACCACATGGAACCTCTACGGGTCATGTGACTGACTGCTGACCATGTGGAGGAGCCTTGAGGTGGCCCTTGGCTTTGTGCGTAGAGTGTTGGCCTTAAGCTGTTGTCCTAGACCAAGGCATCCACCATATGAACCCCACACAGCTCGTGTGACACTTCACTGGCCATATGGTGGCTAGTAAGAGGAGCCTTGGCCTTGAAAACTACATTTTTTCCAAGGCACTTCATACATGAACCTTACACGCGTTGTGAGACCCTCACACGGTTATTGAGGTGGCCCATAAGGGTGTTGGTGTAAAAATTTCTATGTATGTAATCATCATCTCGAAACTTCATCATTGGAGAATTTGTCTATGCGAAGCCTCATGGATGACTACACGGTCTGTGTGACCCCTACACGGTCCATTTGATCCCTTTATGGTACCCCTCGCATCTTTCTGACATCCATTTCATTAATGGCTTTCTTGTAATTTTGGCTATTCCTAAGGTTTTTTTTTATGACTTTCTAACCTATCCTAAACCTCTCAAGAGACCTATACTGTTCTATTCTCATTCGAATTCAATTCAACCCTTTGAATTATTAAAACTGTCTCATCTAAAGACTTCTCTCAAGTGAGTCATTAGAGATTAGTTTGGAGCTAAAAGAAGAGTCTTCTTCTTCACTCAAATTCCTCTTATTTCTTCTTGGTTAGCTAAGCTATGTGGGATTTATTCATGCTCCTTTTCAACCATGAAGACCCAAACATTTTTTACTCTTTGATTCATGAAATTAAGCTTACTTTGAATATGTGGCTTTTGAATTATTGTTTATTTGATTCAATTGAGATATGGGCTATGTTTAATTGTTCTTATTAAAGTGATTTAAGCCCTAATATGTTGAATTGCATTGACATTATAAACATTAAAATGTGCATGTCCCTTTAAAGGTTGATTTAAGCATGGATAATCTAAATTCTGAACATTAAAATGTACATGTCCCTTTAAAGGTTGATTTAAGCATGGATAATCTAAATTCTGATTCAAATATGGATTTACGTGAATTTTATATTTTATTGTTGATTTAAGTTTGAATCTCTGTTGCCCATTCTATTCTCGTATCATACATGGAATTTTAATACATCAGCATTGGTTTATGAATATTTTGAAGTGGACTATCACCCAATTATATTTATGAATATGATTTTTATAAGGATATGATTATGATAAGAATGTGATCACATAAATGTCTATGATATGGCTCTTTGAGAAATTCTAGGTGTTTACACCACTTTGATATATGTGAATGGGCTTTTTCTATGCATGAAGGTTTGATTTGAAGTATGATTTGACGTTTTAGCCTAAGTATGAATGATTATGAAGAATGTTTGGATTTCAAGCCCAAGTATGCATTGAAATGATTTGTGCCTCTTTTGAAAGCATGTATACGTGTGTGTACTCTTGTTGGATGATGACTTACCACCGAGCGAACTTATGGGAGAAGGGCTACTCCAAGGGTCCAGTATCCAAGTCCCATAACTATGTGCCACCATAGGTATTGATTTATGGTAACCCTTACCGAAATAGGAGGCCCATAAGGTACAATTACAACTTTGATTTAATACAAATGAAAATCCTACTGAAATGAGAGGCCTGTAAGGAAAAATATGGTCTATGTTTGGCAAGTAGATCACCTCTTATTCTGTGTGGGGAAGACATCGAAATTACAAGTAATAGATCTCTTGGTATTATATGTTGGTTGAGATCTCATCCCCTCTATGTTAAAGTATTGTGGCATTGCATGCATCATGGATTTCCTGGCGTATTGATATATTATCCTTCTTTGCTTATATACTTCTTTCTAAATATATGCCCTTATCATCTAACATCGAATGCAAGTTTAATGAGTTCATATGTATTGCATGCCCACATACTTAGTACATTCAAACATACTAGAGCATAATTTTGGCCTACGTGATCTAACCATGTAGGGACCAAAGACTATATCCATCCACTTTTTGACGGTAGTTCTAATTTATAATCCAAGGACAAATCGTCATCCATCTACCTTTTATGTTTATTTCTCTTATGTTATACTTACTTTGAGGGTGAGTCCGAGACATGTCTTGGCCCCCATCCTATTCTATGACTTAGAGGCATTGTTGGACAACATGCAGAATCTTGTACATATATATGTTATGTTTTGCTATTTGGATATTATGGTTATGGTTATCTACTAGACATGAATATTATGATTTCGTTTACATTATAATTGGAAATGTGGAAGTCTTAAGTCCCGTTCTATCCCGATAGAGCAAGTCATACTTACTCATTCCTTAGTTTTAATGTATTATCTGCTACGTGAATCCATGCAAATCCCTATCCCTATGATATCTCCATAGCATGAGTCATACTTTTCCATCCTTTAGAACTACGTGTTTATTCTTCAATATGCGCTTTCAAACGAAAGATGTGAATTTAGATACTTTGAGGCTTATTTAGGGACTCTCGAGTACCCATTTTCCATGTCATTCCTAGACACTAGGTCCAGGTTATGACAAGCTTGGTATTAGAGCATTAAGTTTATAAATGATCCTCGGAGTCCAACATGCCGAGTCGAGTAGATTCCTATTCATGGGTGTGAAGTATACCATACTATGATTGGGGGGCTTTACGTCGTGCTTTGGACTGTGTATTAAGCCTTCTTAACTCTGTCGATGTCCTTGATACACTACAAAAGATGCCTCCACGAAGAGCTCCTCTACCAAGGTAGTCCCCGGTAATGAGGACCAAGTTCCTCAAGAGCCTGTGGAAGATCCGGTCACTTATGGCAAATTCTATACTGCTATTGCCATGCTTGACCAAGTGGTGACCACCAAAGCTAGAAAGGCCAATTTTCCTCTTCGTGATCCCACTTCGGTTGCTAGAGTGAGAGATTTTACCCGGATGAATCCTTTGGAGTTTTATGGAACATAGGCTGATGAGGATGCTCAACACTTCATTGATGAACTCTCTAAGGTGTTGACTATTATGTGAGTGACTTCAGAGGAGAAAGATAAGCTAGGTGCTTATCAATGGAAAGATATGGCTCAAGTCTGGTACACTCAATAGTTGATAGAGAGGGTTTGCCATGATGGGGTTAACTAGGAAGAGTTTAAATTTTCCTTTCTGGATTGTTTCTTTCCTCTTGAGCATAGGGAAGCAAAGATGACAAAATTTATCATCCTCAAATAGGGTGGTATGAGTGTGAGGGACTATGCCCTCAAGTTCACAAAGCTCTAAAAGTGTGCTTCTGTGCTAGTTGCTGATCCCCGCGCAAGAATGCACAAGTTTATTTTTGGGATCTCTAATTTGGTTGTGAAAGAATGTCGTATGACTATGTTTATTTGGGATATGGACATCTCCAGGCTCATGACCTATGCTGAACATATTGAAGGGGAAAAGCTAAAGGAGAAGAGGGTGAATGATTCTAAGATAACCCGTTATGATGGTGGCTTCTCTAACTCCAAGGGTGATTATTATGGTCTCTTCCAATAGGGCCAAGGTTATAATGCAAAGGTTGCCAATGCTAGAGTGCCTCCTCCCAAGGCATAGGTTGGAGGTTCGCCAATACCCTCTATGTGTACTACTTGTTGGAAGAATCACTTGGGTGCTTGCTTTAAGAGTTTGGGTGCTTATTTTGGGTGTGGTGATAAGAACCACAAGATTGCTAATTGTCGTAAAGTTGCTCCGAAGGGTCTGGTTCAAGTGGCCCATACTTATCAAGGCCCACAAAGAGCTCTACCAGATGGTGCACCTAGATACAACAGGTTCTATGCTTTGCATGCTCACCAGGATTTAGAAGGGACTTCGGATGTTGTGGCTAGTATGTTAAAAGTCTTCGATTTTGATGCTTATGCTTTGCCAGATCCGGGTGCAAATTTATCTTTTGTGACTCCTCTTATGGCTGTTAAGTTTGGATTGAGTCCTAAAATTCTATGGGAGCCCTTTTCGGTTTATACTTCTGTGGGTGAGTCTATCGTTGCCCAAAGAGTCTACCAGGGTTTTCCTGTCTCTGTTTTAAATAAAGTCCTCTAGTGTGATCTTGTGGAACTTGAGATGTTCAATTTTGATATTATTCTCGAGATGGATTGGTTGCATGCTTCATATGCCTCTATAGACTGTAGAACCCGAAAAGTCAAATTCCAATTTTCGGATGAAAACGTTCTTAAATGGAAGTGTTGTGACTCCACTACTAAAGGTCAGTTTATTTCCAACCTCAAGGCCCGAAAGATAATTTCTAAGGTGTGTATCTATGATACCGTAAGGGTTAAAAATTTGAAGTTTGAGTCACCTACTTTAAATTGGTTCCGGGGGTTAATGAGATTTTGGATGTATTTCTCGAAGATTTTCCTGGCATTTCTCCCAAAAGGGAAGTAGACTTTTGCTTAGATCTCCTCCCGGATACTCAAACTAGACTTTTGTATAGATCTTCTCCCAAATACTTAACCTAATTCTATTCTTCCTTATCAAATGTGACTTTTGCAAAGATCTTCTCCCAGATACTCAACCTATTTCTATTCCTCCTTATCAAATGGCACCCACTGAATTGAAGGAGTTTAAGGATCAAGTGAAGGACTTGTTAGAGAAAGGCTTCATTAGACCAACTATATCACCATGGGGTGCTCCGGTATTATTTGTAAGAAAGAAAGATAGGTCTCTTTGGATGTGCATTGATTATAGGCAATTGAATAAGGTAACCGCCAAGAATAAATTCCTGTTGTCAAGGATCGACGACTTGTTTGATCAATTCCAAGGGGCCACCCATTTCTCAAAGATTGACCTCCGATCCGCTTATCATCAATTGAAGGTTAGGGAGTGTGACATTCCCAAAATGGCTTTCTGAACTAGATATGCGCACCTTGAATTTGTATTGATGTCATTTGGTTTGTCTAATGCTCCAGCAATTTTTATGGAGTTTATGAATCACATGTTCAAGCCATTTCTTAATAGTTTTGTGCTTGTCTTCATAGATGATATCCTTATTTACTCCCAAAGTGAGTGGAGCATATGGATCATTTGAGATTGGTTCTTCGGACTTTGAGAGAGAAGAAATTGTATGCTAAGTTCAGCAAATGTGTGTTTTGGTTGGGTGAGGTAGCTTTTCCTGGTCATGTGGTACCTAGTGATGGTATTAAGGTTGACCCAAAGAAGACCGAGTTCGTGAAGAATTTGCCTAGACCATTTACTCCCTCCGATATTTGAAGTTTTCATGGATTGGCTGGTTATTATACGAAATTCATTGAAGGTTTCTCATCCATTGCATCTCCGTTGACCAAGTTTACTCAAAAGAAGTCCAAGTTTATATAGTCAGATGAATGTAAGAAGAGTTTTCAGACTTTGAAAGATCGGCTTGCATCGACTCTTGTTTTGACTCTACCGGATGGCTTAGATGGGTCTGTGGTATATTCGGATGCTTCTCGAATTGGGTTTGGGTTTTGTGCTTATGCAACATGGTAAGGTCATAGCTTATGCTTCAAGGAAATTAAAGGTGCATGAGCGTAACTACCTGGCTTGGAGACATTATTTGTATGGGGTTCATGTTTATGTCTTCATTAATATTAAGAGTTTGCAATTCATGTTCACCCAATAAGAACTTAGCTTAAGGCAAATGAGGTGGTTGGAACTCCTTAAGAACTATGACATGAGTGTTCAATATCATCCCGGCAAGGCAAATGTTGTAGCCAAAGCTCTTGGTAGACTATCTATGGGGAGCGTGGCTCATGTTGATGAAGGGAAGAAAGAGTTGGTAAAAGATGTTCATTATTTGGCTAGGTTGGGTGTTAGATTGGCTTACTCTAATGATGGTGACATATATGTTTAGAATAGGGATGAATCTTCTGTGGTTGTTGATGTCAAGGCTAAACAAGATTTAGACCTGTCATTGGTGGAGTTGAAGAAGTTGGTTGCCAAAAGAAAGATAGAGATTTTCTCCTAATAGGGACATGGTGTACTTCGTATGAAGATTGGTTGTGTGTTTTCAGTTGTTGATGGTCTTAGGGATGTGATCATAAGCATAGCCCATAACTTGTATTATTCTATTCATTCGGGATCAACCAAAATGTATCGTGATTTGAGAGAGGTGTATTGGTGGCATGGTATGAAGAAAGATATAGCTAATATTGTATTCGAATGCCCTAATTGTCAACAAGTGAAGGTAGAGCATCAAAGGCCCAGCAGTTTGACTCAAGATATTGAGATTTCCACTTAGGAATGAGAAGATGTGAACATAGATTTTGTGGTTGGTTTGCCGATTTTGTGGTTGGTTTGCCCTGAATCCGAAAGCAATTTGATTCAATTTGGGTTATTTTGTATAAAATGACTAAATCGACTCATTTCTTATCGGTCAATACAACCTTCAATGCCAAAGATTATGCAAGGTTATATATACAAGAGTTGGTGAGGTTGCATGGTTTGCCTAGGTCTATCATAATGGATTGTGGCACCCAATTTACTTCTCACTTTTAGATATCGTTCCAAAGAGCACTTGGTACTAAGGTGAAGTTAAATACCTTATTTCATCCTCAAATCGATGGACAAGCCGATAGGACAATTCAAACATTGGAGGACATGTTGAGGGCTTGTGTATTGGAATTCAAGGGTAATTAGGATGATCATCTACCACTTATCGAGTTTTCTTAGGACAATAGCTTTCATACTAGCATTGGTATGGCAACGTTTGAATGTTTTTATGGTAGAAGATATATATCTCCGATGGGGTGGTTAGAGTTAGGGGAGACAGACTTTATTGACTCGGATATTTTTTGGAGGCCATGGAGAAGGTAAAGTTGGTTAGGGAGAGGTTGAAGATGACTCAAAGTCCCCAAAAGATAATTCAGATGTTAGGAAGAGGGATCTTGAGTTTCATGTTGGTGGTGGGTGTATGTGAAGGTCTCACCCATGAAGGGTGTAATGTGTTGTGGTAAAAAGGGAAAATTAAGTCCCTAGTATGTAGGTCCTTATGAGATCATTGAGCATATTAAGAATGTGGCCTATAGATTGGATTTGCCTCCAAATTTGAGTTCTATACACCCAGTCTTCGATGTGTCTATGTTGAGGAAATTGATTGGTGATCCTAGTGCAAATGTGACTTTGGATAGTGTTGAGGTTTAGGAGAACTTGTCTTATGAGGAAGTTCTGGTTGAGATCTTGGATAGTCAAGTGAAGTGGCTTAGCAACAAGGATATGGCGTCGATTAAAGTATTTTGGAGAAATCAACATGTGGAGAATGCTACATGGGAGGTGGAGTTAGACATGATGAAATGATATCTCTATCTTTTCCAATCTACTCAAGCCTAAGGTATTAGGTTCCTCCTCCTCCATGTAGTGCTAATTCTTTCACTCTTGAGTTTCATGACGTGACATGCATACATATGCACAAAAATGATTTAAAGATGTTTTTAATGATGTTTTGATATGAGTTTTAATGACTTAATGATTTTCAAGTGATGAAATATGCATTGTGTTTTTGTGTTTGGATGTTTCATGTTCAAGTCAAGCTTTTCAAGCGTAGTTCTAGAACATTCGGGGATCAATATTCCCAAAGGGGAGATGATGCAAGGAACCGGGCTTGGTTAAGCCTTAATGGTGCATGTAATTTGGTTCTGAAAAGTTTTTGACCAAGGTGATACCTCATGGGCACCTCCACAGGTCATGTGACATATCACTTACTATGTGGAGGAGCCATAAGGTGGCCATCGGCCTTGTGTGTAGAGGGTTGGCCTTAGGTTGGAGTTCAAGACCAAGGTATCCACCACATGAACCCCACAAAACTCGTGTGACACTTCACTGGCTGTGTGGTAGCTCATGAGAGGAGCCTTGGCCTTAAAAATAACATTTTGGCCAAGGCACTTCACAAATGAACCTCACACGGATCATGAGGTGGCCCGTAAGGGTATTGGCGTGAAAAGTTTTTAAGTATGGAATCACCAGCTCAAAACTTTTGCTGTGGAGAATTTGTCAAAGTGAAGCCTCATAGATGGCCACACGGTCCGTGTGACCCCTCTACGGGACCCCTGGCAACTTTTTGACTTCCGTTTCATTAATGTATTTCTTGTAATGTTGGCCATTCCTAAGGGTTGTTTATGACTTTTTAACTTTTGTTTCTATATGTTATGTGCCATGTGAATCCATGCAAATCCAGTCCTTATGATATCCCCATAGTGTGAGTCACAATTTCTCGTCCCTTAGAACTACATGTTTACTTCTTCAATATGCACTTTTGAACTAATGATCTGAATTTGGATACTTTAAGACTAGTTTAAGGACACTCGGTTCCTATTTGCCATGTCACTCCAAGACTCTAGGTTTGGGTCGTGACATCTTGTGACATGATGTTTCATTGATGACTTTGATGACTATTTTGAAAGATGTGAAAGTAAATTTTAAATGATGTATGACCTATATATATACATATGATTTATGTATTCTGTGGGATATGACATAGAACTGAGAGGGATTTGGTAGATACCGTGGTCCCATAACTATATGCCACCATAGGAATGATGGTTATGTTTTTTGCCTTAAAAGTGTGCTATTGGCTTAATGATACACACACACTGTGCTAGGATAGAACCTACAGGGAGGGGTTAAAAGATGGACCTCGTCGTGCTAAGGTAGAGCATATATGGTGCGGATCGAGTATATCTTGGAAAAATAGACTCTTCTTAGGTTGATGTAGAGTGAATATGGGAGTTCCACCTATGGTCCGCATAGTCTTATAAATGTCGGTTATGGTCTTATTCCCACATATGTATTCTAAGGTTAAAAAATGGATTTATGATGCTTCTTCTCATGATCTTGAAATTGCATGCTCATGCATGTAGTGTCGTTATTCTATTAATTATGATTATGCATAATAATACTATTGTGATGTCTTTTGATCCATGTCATACCTACATACTTAGTGAATTCTATGTGCTAATGCATATGTCTTCCTACATAACCTAACCATGTAGGGATGGATGATGAGGCTATTATTCCATTTTATGGCTAGAGTCAGATGTCGAGATTGAAGGCTTATTGGTGAGTTCCCATGCTTCTCGAACAAGCCCTATGATATTCTTCTTTTTCTATGATGAGACTTTATCACCTTATTTCTTATGATGTATATCTGTAGGGTGAGCTGGTAAGTTATGTGCTAGACCTCGCTAAGATCTATGATGTAGAGGCATGATTTGGACCTTGATGTATATTCCCTTATCGAAGCTATGACAATCTTACATTTTATGTAATTCCGCTAGCTTATTCTTTTATATGTTTATTTTACCTTATGAATTCTTATGATGTGAACACGAAGCTTGGATGGGATGCCTTCGGATGTCACATTCGTCATGTCATGGCTAGGCCCTAGGTCTGGGTCATGACAAAAGTGGTATCAAAGCACAAGGTTTGAAAGCATCTTAGGAAGTCCAACATGCCGCATTGAGTAGAGTCTTGTTCATTGTTGTGAAGTGTAACATCCGTGAATAGGAGGCTATGAGACCTTATGGGAAAACTTCACTTCATTGAATTCTCTGCCATGGCTTTGAAGCTTCCGTATCCTAAAGTTTATCCCTTGGTGTCTTTAAAGATGGCTCCACAACGTGCTCCATCGCCAACAGGAAATAATGCTAATATGAACCAAACTCCTCTGGCTCCCCAAGACCGTTAAGCAGACCAAATGCCTAATTATGACTTCAGAGTCGTGATCACTATGTTGGTTCAAGCTGGTACTTTCTCAAAGACACCTACTCTAGCTTTGAGGATAAGGGATTTTTTTAGAATAAATCCCCCAAAGTTTCATGGTTCAAAGATGGATGAGGATCCGCAAGAGTTTATTGGCGAGGTGCATAAGGTAGTGGAGATCATGGGTATATCTTCCAAAGAGATGGATGAATTGGCGGCTTATCATCTTCAAGGAGTGGCTCAAGTTTTATTCACTTAATGGAAGTTTGAGAGAGTTGAGGAAGGTACTATTGATTGGGAGATGTTTATGGCCGCTTTTCTTGACCGTTTCTTCCCCTTTTAGCTAAGGGAAACTAAGGTGATGGAATTCATGAACTTGAAGCAAGGTGGAATGAGTGTTAGGTAGTATGCCCTCAAGTTCACCAAGTTTTCTAAATTTGCTTCTTCCTTGATGACCGAATCTAGGACCTCTCTGAATAAGTTCACTTTAGATGTGTCTGATTTGGTGAAGCTGGAATATAAGGCTACCATACTTATTAAGGAGATGGATATTTGTAGACTCATGACATGTGCCGAACAAGTGAAGAGTGAGAAACATCAAAAGATGAGATCAAGGGTGTCAAAGAGGGCTCGTTATAAAGATGGATTCTCTTATGGTAAATTCAGTGATGGCCGATTCCAACAGGGCCAAAGGTCTTCAAAAGATGCTCCTCAAAGATTTGACAAAGAAAAAGGGGCTTACCCCAAGGCTCAAGGTGATGTTGTGAAAGGTGGTGCTATCCCTCCTAGGTGTCCCAAGTTGGGGAGGAACCATGTTGGTGAGTTCTTGAAGGGTACCAATGCATGCTTCGGTTGTGGGAAGATGGGACATAAGATTGCCTAGTGTCAAAATTTGGCCAATAAGGGTAAAGAAGGATGTCCACAAGGTAGAGTAGCTTAAGGAGGGAAAGTGCAACAATGTGCTCAAGCTCATAGTGGTGGTCAATGTGGTAATCAGTCTATGCTCTAGATGCGAGGCATGAAGTTGATAAGGCTCCTGATGTGGTTACCGGTATGTTAAAAGTCTTTGACCATGATGTGTATACTTTGCTTGACCCTGGTGCCAATATGTGTTTTGTTACACCTTATATTGCCATAAAGTTTGATATGTCTGCGAAAGTGTTGTGAGCACCGTAATCAGTCTATACTCCTATTGGTGAGTCAATCCTAGCCAAGAAAATCTATCGAAATAGTCTCGTGTCAAACTTACATAAAGTCTTTCAATGTGATCAAGTTGAACTTGATATGGCCAATTTTGATGTTATTCTTGGTATGGATTGGTTACATGCATCCTATACTTCTATTGATTATAGGACTTACAAAGTCACATTCCAAATTCCTAATGAGCCTATCTTTGAATGGAAGGGAACCACATCTATGTTCAAAAGGAGGTTTGTCTCTTATATGAAGGCTATGAAAATGATTTCCAAAGGTTAACTATACCATGTTGTTCGAGTCATGGATTTTGAGTCTCATGTTCCTACTCTTGATTCAGTCCCCATAGTAAATGAGTTCCCCAATGTCTTTTACCGATGACTTACCCAATATTCCTCCCGTAAGGGAAATTGATTTTTGTATTTATCTCTTGCCTGACACCTAACCTATTTCTATACCTCCATACTGCATAGCCCCAGTGGAGTTGAAAGGATTGAAGGAACAAGTAAAGGACTTGCTTGATAAAGGATTCATAAGACCTAGTATGTCACCATGGAGTGCTCCCATATTGTTTGTGAGGAAAAAGGATGGTTCACTTCAAATGTGTGTGGAGTATTAACAATTGAATAAACTAACCATCAAAACAAGTATCCACTTCCAAGGACTTATGACCTATTCAATCAACTAATTGTTTCTCTAAAATCGATCTTCGGTCTAGATATCACCAATTGAGTGTAAAAGAAGATGATTTTCCAAAGACGATATTTAAAACTCACTATGGTCATTTTGAATTTTTGGTTATGTCATTTGGACTAAAAAAATGCTCCAACCATTTTTATGGATATGATTAACAAGATCTTCAAACCATATTTAGATATGTTTGTGGTAGTGTTCATAGATGATATATTGGTTTATTCGCGCGACGTGAAGGACCATGAATACCATTTGAGGCTTATGTTGCAAACATTTAGAAATAAGCAACTCTTTGCCTAGTTTAGCAAGAGTAAATTGTGGCTACGAGAGGTAGCTTTTCTTGGTCACATTATTCGGAGTAATGGTGTTAAAGTTGATCCAAAGAAAATGGAGGCGATGAAAGAAAATGGAGGTGATGAAGAATTGGCCTAGACTGTTGTCTCCATCAGATATTAGAAGTTTTTTGGGTGTGACCAGCTATTATAGAAGGTTTTGTTGAGGGATTTTCCTCCATTGCTTCTCCCTTGATAAGGTTGAACCAAAAGAAGATGAAATAATGGTCCAAGGAATGATAGAAGAGTTTTCAAAATATTGAACGGCCATCTTACTTTGGCTCCTATTTGACATTGCCTGATGGTTTGAACGCTTTTGTGGTATATTGTGATGCCTCACATATAGGTTTGGGTTGTGTGTTGATGCAACATGGAAAGGTCATCACCTACTCTTCAAGGTAATTGAAAGTTCATGAAAAGAATTATTCGACGCATGATCTTAAGTTATTGTCTGTTGTATTTGAATTGAAGATTTGGTGACATTACCTATATAGGGTACATGTTGATGTATTCACCAATTACAAAAGTTTGCAATATGTGTTTAGCCATGGGATTTGAATCTAAGTCAAATGATATGGTTGGAACCTTTGAAGGATTATGATATGAGTGTAATGTATCACCTCGATAAGGCTATGGTTATGGCTGATGCATTGAGTAGAGTGTCTAAGGGCATCATGACACATGTTGATGGTGAAAATAAAGAGTTGGTCAAAGAATTGCACCATTTGGCTTATTTGAGGATAAGTTTGAGTACCTTGAGTGATGGTGGTATGTTAGTACCTAATAGGGTGGAATTGTCTTTGATGGAGGAAATAAAGGCAAAATAAGACATGGATCCTACTTTGGTTTGATTGAGGAAGTTGGTGGTTGATAAGAAAGTGAAGGTGTTTTTACAAGGAAAAGATAGAGCATTGCGTTACCAAGGGCGATAATGTGGATGGCTTAAGGGAGAAGATACTTGATGAATCCCATAATTCCAAGTATTCTATTCATCTGGGATCCACTAAAATTTATAGATATTTGAGGGAGGTACATTGGTGGAATGGCATGAAGAAAGACATAGCAAGTTGCGTGATGAAGTGTCCAAATTGTCAACAAGTGAAGGTAGAACATCAAAGACCAGGTGGTTTGACTCAAGCTCCTAAGATACCATCTTGGAAATAAGATATCGTGAACATAGACTTCATCATGGGTTCGCCAAAGACTAGAAAGCAATTTGACTCAATATGAGTGGTTGTGGATAGAATGACGAAAACAACCCACTTTTTGCCGACGAAGACTTCTCATAGTGCCGAATATTATGCTAACGTTGACATCCAAGAATTGGTGATGTTACATGGAGTACCCTTGTCCATCATATAGGATAGAGGTGCTTAATTTACTTCTCATTTTTGAAAATCATTCCAAACGGGCCTTTGGGAAAAAGTGAAGTGAAATACAAATTTTCATCCTCAAATTGATGGACAAGATGAAAGGACAATACAAACATTGGAAGTTATGTTGAGAACTTGTGTACTTGATTTCAAAGGAAGTTGGGATGATAATTTACCTCTTATTGAATTTCCTTATAACAACAATTTTCATTCAAGTATTGGCAGGGTTCCAATTGAAGCATTATATGGTAGGCAATGTAGGTCACTAGTGGGATGGTTTTAAGTTGTAGAAATGTCCTTAATTGGACCAGATATGGTGCTTGATATTATGGAGAAGGTAAAAGTGATAAGGGGAAGGTTGAAGGCTGCCCAAAGTCGCCAAAAGTCATATATCGATGTTAGGAGAAGTGAATTAGAGTTTAATGAAGGTGATTAGTGTATATGGAATTTTCTCCAATGAAAGGAGTGATGCGTTTTGGCAAGAAAAGCTAATTGAGTCCTAGATACATGAGACCTTATGGGATAGTAAAAAGAATTGGGAAGGTAGCCTATGAATTAGATCTGCCTATGGAATTAGCTATGGTTCATTTGGTGTTTCATGTTTCCATGCTAAGGACAAGGATGCGTCTATTAAGGAAGACTTGACTTATTAAGAAGTACCGATTGGATGGACTAGCAACTGAAGAAATTGAGGAATAAAGAGGTCGCAGCTGTGAAGGTGTTATGGAGGAACTAATTTGTTGAAAGTGCTAGTTGGGAGGCTTAGGAGAACATGATGAAATGATACCCTTACCTCTTTCCTTCTATTCAAGCCGAAGGTACATGATATGATCTATTCCTTCGAAATTCCCATGAATGCATATCTCTAGTTATGTTGCATGTATGCATGATCATGAAACTGATTTTGAATGATATTTGATGCATAAGTTTGATGATTTTATAAAACGTGATGATTAAGTTGCATTTTTGCATTATGTTATGATGATGACTCTATTTCTTCTCTATTAAAGTGTAATTCTATCTCATTCAAGGACGAATGTTCCCAAGAGGGAGAAGTTGGAGTAATTTTATCTCATTCGATCTCCTACGGCTCGTGAATGCATCTACAGGCTGTACGGAAAATTGGAAGTTAAGATTTTAGCTGATATGCCATTTTTACGAGCCACTATACAACCTGTAGATGCATTCACGAGCCATAGGTGCTCTAGTGGAAAGTGTCTATTAAAATAGGAGAATTGGAGGAATTCTAAAAGTTGACTTATGTGTTAATAGATTAGCCCATATGTTGACCCACATCCCGTAAGTAGGTGTCGTAGATGGAGGCCTTGAGGAACCAAAGTTTTTACGAGCCATCATACATCTCGTAGATGCATTCACAAGCCTAGATGCTCTTGTGGAAAGTGTCCAGTGAAATTGGAGAATTGGAGGAATTCTAAAAGTTAAATTATTTGTTATCAGGCGAGCCTGTATATTGACCCACAATCTGTAAATAGGTGTCGTAGGTAAAGGCCTTGAGGAACCAAAATTTGTCCAAGTCTAGGGTCTCACTACAGAAGGATCTATGGCCCGTAGGTTTATCTACGAGCCATGTTGCATGTTCGAGAGTCAAAAGATACAATTCTAGTAGCGCAACTTTTATGACACCCTAACCTACGAGGCAAGATACGAGCCATAAGTTGATCCATGACCCGTAAAGGTGGTTCTGTGGACAACTCTGGTAGTTTTTAATGAAGGATGTTTTTGACTTTTCCGATTTATCTAAGTCCTAAACTACATCATTTTGGCTGACCTAACTGCCCTAACCGACTTAACCTATATAAAGTCCTATTCCCAACTCATTAAAAGTTTTTAATTCTGAAATTTCTCTCAAGGGTTCAAAAAATTTCTCTCTCTAAGTTAAAGGTTCCATTGAAGCTAAAGCTTGAAGGTTTTACTAAGGAGTTCCAGATATTCTTCTTCAATTCTAAGGATTCCACTTGAGGTATGTTGGGCTTCATTCATGTATTAGTTTCATCCATGAAGCCCAACCCAAAACCTTTCTTTTTATCTAATTTCAAGATGATTTCTATGGGCTTTCTAGCTATGATTCCTAATGCATGGATTGTGATTCCTACATGATAATTATGACTAATTATGCATGACTTATGATGAATTTTATGATGCATATGATTTTCAAGAAAAAAGCATGTAATTTCAAAGTATGCATGATTAGGGCTTAATGATTTGATGTGTGTTCCCTTGTTAAGGGTCTAATTTGATTTTGATTGCATGTTTTCTCCAAGAATCCTGCTCAATTGCAAGGTTTTGACTCAAATGTCTATGAACCCACACTTAGCCCTATTCTCCTATGATAAAGCTATGTATTTCTATGCTTGTGATCTCAAGTATGAAAAGCATGTTTAAATAATGATATTGTGGCCTTGACAACGTCATGAAATCTATGATGATGGTATGATAAAAAGGGTGATGAAAACTCTAATGTTTATGGTGATGTTAAGGTTGGAATGTCTACCCACACTATGATGAAAGCAAGTAGATGGACTAATCTTATGACACAATGTTTCATAAAAGACTATGAGGACTATTTTGAATGCTACGAAGTAAAATTTTAAATGATGTATGACCTACATTTGAATGATATGTAAATACATGATTTATGTATTCTGTGGGAAAAGAGTTAGCACCGAGAAGGCTTTGGTAGATACTATGGTCCCATAACTATGTGCCACCATAGGAATGATGTTCATATTTTATGCCTTAAATGTGTTCTATTGGATCCAATTAGCTTAATGATGGCCACTCACCGTTCCAGGATAGAGCCTAAAGGGTGGGGTCAAATAATGGTTCTAGCCATGCTAGGATAGAGCCTATAGGGTGAGGATCGAGTTACCTTGGCAATGTAGACTCCTTTTAACTCGATGTATAGTGAACATTGGGATTTCTCGTAATAGACTGATTAGTCTTATGAATGTTGGTTCTTATTCCCACACATGTATGCTAAGGTTTAGAATGGATTCATAATTATCAAATGAACAAGTCCAATAACTCAAATTCAAGCCAAAAGAGTTTATCCAAACCTGCCTCGATGCCAAAACCACACTCTAACAAGCTTTCAATCAACTCAAACATCCAAATGGTCCCTGGATCAATCAATCACTATCAAACGTAGATACTATGCGTCAAGAGGTGAATTTTGATACCCATATTGGCATGAATTAGGCTTGGGGCAAAATGGTTAACATTAGGGCTATAATTCGGAGTTCCCAAATCTGGACATTCACTTTAAGATTAGGTTTTACACGAAAACTGTAGTATGTGGGTGAAAATCTCAAAAAAATTGAGTTCAAATCGGATGAGAAATCACCACTTTAAAGTTTAAAAATCATAGATAAAAAATCTTCAATTTAGGACATTCAAAATCATGAAATTAAAACAAAATCAAGATAAAAGTCATGGAAAATAATCGAAATGAAGTTAGAAACATTTATCCAAACGAAATCATCAAAAACTCTCTCTAAAAATCACCCCTCAAAGCTTGAAATTAGTGAAAATGGTTGAAAATGGGGGGTTTTATGGATTAAAAACTGATAAGGTAATAAGTGCACTCCGCAAATGTGGAGCATTGGGGCCAAGACTGTCTGCGAACATGGGGAATAAGGGAAACAAAGCTTCGTGAATGCGGGACCCTATTCGTGAACATGGAGCATAGCAGTTCAAGACCTCCGTGAATGCGGGGGCTTCTCCACGAATGCGGAGAAGGGAGGTAGCTGCACCAGATACTCCTTTGCACCAGCAAAAACAACCAACAAGAAGACTTGATACGACCCCTATAAATTTATTTGAACTCAGAATTTCACAAACCAAACATGTATCCATACTGGAATTGGCGATTCGGACACAATAGAATAATCAGAATTCGATTCCGAGGTCTACATGACACATTTACCAATGGAAGTAAAATAAACTAGTTTAAAACTCAAAATATCAAAACTACCCTTGGCAGCTTCAAAAATTATGACGAGACTATTTCTAGTGTTAGTTCCACCTTTTGGAACTACTAGAACTATAAAAATTTTGATCCGAGCTTCCGAACTCTGAATGTTGATAAAAGTAAAACTTTGGCTCCAAAAAAGACCAAAAATCAACTTTGGGCCTAAAATCCTCATTTTAACTCTTAATTCAGTTCTGTAAATTCTCCTAGACAAGATTTAACATTTCGAAGTTGATGAAATTGACATATTTTTTATCCGACACTTAAAATTCAAAATGGTATAAGAACTCACTTTTCAATTTCATATTGTATTATTGATTTTAGATTGAATCTCAATTACCCATGCAATTCTCACATCACTCATGGCATATACATTCAAGAGCATTGAATTTTATGAAAATTATGAAGTGGGTTAAGCCCAATTATGTTTATATATATGATTTTGATAAGATTATGGTTATGAAGGAATGTGATCACATAAATGTCTATTGTTTTTGGCTCTTTGAGCATATTGGGTGCTTGCACCATATTGTTAAGTGCATGAGCTTTTTCTATGCATGAAAAGTATGGATTGAAATGTGATTTCACTTTTTATCCCAAGTATGAATTATTATGACGAATGTTTGGCTTTTGCGCCTAAATGTGCATTGAAAGGATTTGAAATGACTATTGCCTTTTTTGAAAGAATGTATATATATAAGTATTCTCATGGGATGTTTTGACTTAGCACCGATGGATTAGGGGCATCATGTCTATCTCCACAGGTCCTATCCTTTATTTGAACTATGTGACAACATAGGTATATGGTAGCCATTATCAAAATAACTGGGTTATAAGAAATGATTACACATTGATATAATATGATATTAGAAATCCTTCTGAAATGATAGGATCATTAGGAAGGTGTCCATCCACCGAAATGTCTGGGTCGTAAGGTGTGATGTAGATTACCCTTTGCAAGTAATCTTCTCCAGGTCTTCTTTAGAATAATTCATCTAATAGCTCGCAGGAGTTTGATTTGTCGGTTATAGTCCATCCCCACTATATATGAGCATTTTTGCATTCCATGCATCATTGGTATGATGACATATTGCATACTATATCTCTTGCTATATATCTCTTTCTATATTATGTGCCCTTGTCATCTAACATTGAATGAAAGTTTGATATGTCGTGTGCATTGCATCCCGCATACTTAGTACATTTAAATGTACTAGCACATACTATTGCCTACAAGTTCTAACCATGTAGGGACCGTGAACTACCTGCATCGATCGTACGACCGTTGGTTTGGATCTTGAGATTTCCTTATTGTGGTCAGTCCTATCTTCCAAGGACCAACCACCATTCCTCTACCTATGGTGCTTTTGTTTATGTTATTTACTTGGAGAGTGAGCCCCTACATTGTATTGGCACCCATCCTGTCTTACGACTAGAGACATTATTGGACATCTTGTAGACTCTTTTACATTTATATGCTAAGTGTTATATTGAGATATTATGTTTATAGTTATGGCTATCTATTGTATATCGTTATGTGGATTGGTTATGATTATTATGATGTGTTCTTATGTTACCTTGTGAAAGATCCTAAGTCCTGAATTGCCCCCATAGAGTGAGGCATACTTACACACCCCTTAGTCTTTATCAGCTATGTGTTATGTCTATACATGATAACCCTTTTCCTTATGATGTCCCCATAACGTGAGTCTTACTTTTCCATCCCTTAGAATTGTGTGTTTACTATTTACATACGCTCCCGAACCGATGATGTGAATATGGATACTTTGAGGCTTGTTTGGGGACTCTTGGGTTCCTATTCACCATGTCACCCCTAGACCTAAGGCCCAGGACGTGAAAAGCTTGGTATTAGAG
The DNA here is from genome assembly GCA_029948455.1 of Solanum rostratum. NCBI lineage: Eukaryota > Viridiplantae > Streptophyta > Magnoliopsida > Solanales > Solanaceae > Solanum > Solanum rostratum. The sequence continues at coordinate 27,980,046 of CM057051.1, forward strand.
TACTAGTTTGTAAATGATCCTCAGAGTCCAACATGCTGCGTCAAGTAGAGTCCTATTCATGGGTGTGAAGTTCAACATACCTATGAGTGGGAGGCTATGATGGCGTACTAGGAATTTTCTCACTTTTTCATATCTTATGTCATGCTTTGGACCATATATTTGGTTTCCTTATCCTGATGGTATCCTTGTTGCGTTACAGAAGATGCCTCCACGAAGAGCTCCCCTACCAAGACCAGCCTCGGGTTGTGAGGACCAGGTTCCCCATGGGCCTATGGAAGAGCCTATCTCTAATGGATAATTTTTTATAACTTTTTCTATGCTTGCCTAGGCGTTGACTACTCAGATTAGGCAGGATAACCTTCCTCGGGATCCAACGCCAGCTTCTTAGGTGAGAGATTTCACTCGAATGAATACTTCGGAGTTCTATGGGTCAAAGGTTGATTAAGATTCTTGAGACTTTAATGATGAGCTCACTAAGGTGTTGACTATTATGGGAATCACTTTTGAAGAGAAAGCTGAGTTGGCTGCTTATTAGTTTAAAGATGTGGCTCGAGTGTGGTACACTCATTATTGATGGAGAAGGTTTCTGGCAATGCTGTTAATTCGAAGGAGTTCAAGTTTGCATTTATGGATCGTTTCTTCCCACTTGAGCTTAGGAAAGCCAAGATGATAGAGTTTATCAATCTCAAACAAGGTGGTATAAGTGTGAGGGACTATGCCCTTAAGTTCACAAAGCTCTATAAGTATGTTCCTATGCTTGTGGTTGACCCCATGCAAGAATGCACAAGTTCATTTTTAGGATCTTTGACTTGGTTATGAAAGAATGTCATACCTCTATGCTCATTCGGGATGTGGACATCTCCTGGTTCGTGGTATATGTTGAACAAATTGAAAGAGAAAACTTCAAGGAGAAGAGAGCGCATAATCCTAAGAGGGCCCGTTATGATGATGGGTTCTCCAACTGAAAGGGTGGTGGTTATGGTCGCTTCCAATAGGGATAAGGTTCTTATGCTCGGGTTTCTAATGATAGGATGCCTCTTCCCAAGACCCCTATTCATGGTGGACCATTGTTTCCCTGGTGTGAGAAGTATGGGAAGAATCACTTGGGTTCTTGTTGGAGGAATTGGGTGCATTCTATGGGTGTGGTGACACGAACCACAAGATTGTTGATTTTCCTAAGAATTCTCGAAAGGTCAAGGTAAGGTGGCTCAGGTGGTCAAGTCTTCCCATGTTATCTTGTGGAACTTGAGATGTTTGATTTTAATGTGATTCTTGGGGTGGATTGGTTGCATGCTTCATATGTTTCTATAGATTGTAGAACCCGAAAGGTCAAGTTCCTACTTTTGGATGAGCTCGTTCTTGAATGGAATGGTAGTGGCTCTGTTATTAAAGATCAGTTTATTTACCTTAAGGGCTGAAAGATGATCTTGTAGTGGTGTATCTACCATATTGTGAAGGTCAAGGATGTGGCATCGAGTCACCTACTCTTGAACCAGTCTCGGTGGTGAATGAGTTTTTGTATGTGTTTCTTGAAGATTTTCCCAGTATTACTCCCGAAAACGAAGTATACTTTGGCATATCTTCTTCTAGATACTCAACCTATCTCTATTCCTCATAGTATGGCACCGATTGATTTGAAGTTGAAGGATTTATTAGAGAAGGGCTTTATTAGGCCAAGTATATCTCAGTGGGGTGCTTCAGTGTTTTTTGTAAGAAAGAAAGATGGGTCTCTTTGGATGTGCATTGGTTATAGGGAATTGAATAAGGTAACAATCAAGAATAAGTATCCGTTGCCAAGAATCAATGACTTGTTTGACCAACTTCAAGGGGCCACCCATTTCTCAATGATTGGCCTCCATTCTGGTTATCATCAGTTGAAAGTTAGGGAGTGTAGTATTCCCAAGATGACTTTTTGTACTATGTATGGGTATTTTGAATTTGTGGTGATATCGTTTGGGTTGGCTAATGCTCCAACTATGTTTATGGATCTTATGAATAGGGAGTTCAAGCCATATCATGATTGTTTTTTGGTTGTTTTCATTGACGATATCCTTATTTATTCCTGAAGTGAGTGGGAGCATATGGATCATTTGATGTTGGTTCTTCAGACTTTGAGGGAGAAGAAGTTGTATGTTAAGTCTAACAAGTGTGACTTTTTGTTGGGTGAGGTACCTTTTCTTGTCTATGTGGTGTCTGATGATGGTATTTAGGTTGGCGCAAAGAAGATTGGAGTATTGGCCTAGACCATTAACCCCTTCGGATATTTGAAGTTTTCTTGGGTTTGCTGGTTGTTATAGAATTGTTTTTGAAGGTTTATCATCTATTGCATCTCCATTGACTAAGTCAACTCAAAAGAAGGACAAGTTTGTATGTTCAGATAAGTGTGAGAAATGTTTTCAGACTTTGAAAGATCAGCTTACATCGGCTCTTATTTTGATTTTACCAGTTGGCTAGGATGGGTTTGTAGTGTATTTTGGTGCTTCTCAGATTGGGTTGGGTTGCGTACTTATGCAACATGGTGAAGTGATAGCTTATGCGTCAAGGCAATTAAAGGTGCATGAGCGTAATTACCCGTGTCATGATCTGGAGTTAGCGGCTATGGTGTTTGCTTTAAAGATTTGGAGATACTATATATATGGGGTGCATGTTGATGTTTTCACTGATCACAAAAGTTTGCAATATGTGTTCACTCAAAGGATCTTAAGTTGAGGAAAAGGGGGTGGTTGGAACTCCTTAAGAAGTATGACATAAGTGTGAAATATAATCCCGGCAAAGCAAATGTTGTGGTTGATGCTCTTTGTAGGCTATATATAGGAAGTGTAGCTCATGTTAATGAAGGGAAGAAAGAGTTGGCAAAAGATGTTCACCATTTTACTAGATTGGGTGTTAGGTTTGCCGACTCCAAAAAGGGTGGTATTAATATTTAGAATGGGCTGAAGCTTCTGTGGTTGTTGATGTTAAGGCTATGAAAAATCTAGATCCGTCATTGGTTGAGTTAAAGAAATTGGTTACCGAAAGGAAGGTAGAGGTCTTCTCCCAGGGGAGATGGTGTGCTATGGTATCAAGATCAGTTATATTTTTGGATGTGGATGATCTTAGGAGAGTGATGATGAGTGAAGCCCATAACTCTCATTATTCTATCCACCTAGGATCTACTTAGACGTATCAAGATTTGATGGAAGTGTATTGGTGGCACGGTATGAAGAAGGATATAGCCAAATTTGTATCCGAATATGCCAATTGTCAACAAGTGAAGGTAGTGCATCAAAGGCTCGGTGGTTTGACTCAAGATATTGAAATTCCTACTTGGAAGTGGTAAGATGTCAACATGGATTTTGTGCCTATTTTGCCTCGGACCCAAAGGTAATTTGACTCAATTAGGGTTATTATTGAATGGATGACTAAGTCAACTCATTTCCTACCGGTCAAGTCTACCTAGAGTGTTAAAGATTATGCAAGCTTGTACATCAAAGAGTTGGTGAGATTGCACAGTGTGCCTAGGTCTATCATATTAGATCATGGCACCCAATTTACTTCACACTTTTGGAGGTCGTTTCAAAGAGGACCTGGTACTAAGGTGTAGTTGAGTACTGCTTTTCATCCTCAAATCAATGGACAAGCTGAGAGTAGAATTCAAACTTTGGAGGAAATGTTGAGGGATTATGTGTTGGAATTTAGGGGTAATTAGGACGATCATCTTCAACTTATTGAGTTTGCCTATAATAATAGCTTTCATGCTAGCATTAGTATGGCACAGTTTGAAGATTTGTATGGTAGGAGATGTAAATCTTCGGTGGGGTGGTTTGAGTTGGAAGAGATGGCCTTGATTAGCCCGAATTAGGTATTGGAGGCTATGGATAAGGTGAAGTTGATTAGGGAGAGGTTAAAGACGGCCCAAAGTTGCCAAAAGTCCTATTCGGATGTTAGAAAGAGGGATCTTGAGTTTCATGTTGGTGATTGGGTGTGTGTGAATGTCTCACCTATGAAGGGTGTAATGCATTTTGGTAAGAAAGGCAAGTTGAGTCCCTGGTATGTAGGTACTTATGAGATGGTTGAGTGGATTGGGAATGCGGCTTATAGGTTGTATTTGCCTCCAGATTTGAGTTCTATCTACCTGGTTTTCCATGTGTCTATGTTGAGGAAGTTGGTTGGTGATCCTAGTGCTATTGTGCCTTTGGATGGTGTTGGGGTTGAAAAGAACTTGTCTTATGAGGAAGTTCTTGTTGAGATTTTGGATAGGCAAGTGAAGAGGCTTTCTAATAAGAATGTGGCTTCGGTTAAGGTGCTTTGGAGGAATCAACATGTATAGAGTGCTACATGGGAGGCAGAGTTGGACATGATGAAATGATATCCCCATCTTTTCCAATCTACTCAAGCCTAAGGTATTAGGTTCTTCCTTTTCTGTGTGGTCCTAATTCTTTCACTCTTGAGTTACATGGCATAAAATGCATACATGTGCACCAAAGTGATTTTTATGATGTTTTGAATGAATTGAATAAGTTTTGATGTGAGTTTTAATGACTTTATGATTTTCAAGTGATGAAATATGCATTGTATCTTATGTTTAGATTTTTCATGTTCTAAGTCAAGCCTTTCAAGTCTTGCTCTAGTGTATTCAAGGATGAATGTTCCCATGGCGAAGATGATTTAAGGACTCGAGCTTTGTATTGGAGCTTTGAAATTTGGTTCTGAAAAGTTCTGGACTAACGTGACACTTCATGGAAGCCTTCACAGCCCATGTGAAGCAATATGGATCGTGTGGAGCCTCCTAGAAGTGGTCTTTGGCCTTGTGTGATGTATGTGGGCCTTAATGAGGAGTTTGGGACTAAGGCATACCACACATGGACCCCACATGGGCTATGTGAGGCTTCACAAACCATGTGGTGGACTGTGCGGTAGCCTGCGCCTTGAAAATCCAAAGTTTTGAAGCCAAGGCATGTCACACAGACCATCTCATGGACCGTATAACCCTTCACGGTTCGTAAGGTTCCCCAAATAGGTGTCAAATAAAATTTTCTAAGTAGTAGATCACCATCTCGAAACTTTATCGTGAAGGGTTTTTCTAAGTGAAGTGGTATGACAGAGTATATGGTCTGTATACCTTCGTACGGACTGTGAGACCAACTGTATGGATGCCTACGTTGAAATTTTCTAAGTATTAGATTATCGTCTCAGACATTCATCACGAAGAATTTTTCTATGTGTTGGATCATGGAGCAAGTATACGGCTTATATACATCATCACGGGCCATATACCCCTCCTTGAGAAGCCAGACTTCAATTTTTCTACTTGTTTCATTAATGGTATTTTCGTAATTATGGTTTATCCTAAGGTTCTTTTGTCATTTTATATGCTAACCTAAGGATGTTCAAATGACCTATACTTTATTCCTCTCATTCAAATTCATTCCTACATTTAGAATTATATTCAACTCTCCTTAAGAACTTTCTAAAAGGCTCTTGTGAAGACTAAGCTTGGGAATCAAGGGAAAACTCTTTACTCCATCAAATTTCTTCTTGAATCTCCTCCATTAGCTAAGGTATATGGAATTGATTCTTGATCTCTTTCAACCAAGAAGACCCAAACTCTTTTCACTTGAATTTCATGAAATTTTGCTTACTTTAATTATGGGTTTTGAATATTATTGCTTATTAAATTCAATTTAAGTATGAGCTATTCTTTATTGTTGATTTTAAATTTATTTAATCCCTCATATGCTGGATTTATATGCTAAGTTTTGTCCTATCTTATGACTAAAGGCATTGTTGGACGCTTTGTAGACACTTTTACATTTATATGCTAAGTTTTGTATTCAGAGATATGTTTATGGTCATGGCTATCTATTGGATGTCATTATGTGGTATGATGTGTTCTTATGTTATGTTGTAAAAGATCCTATGTTCCGAATATCCCCCATAGAGTAAGTCATACTTTCCCACCCTTTAGTCTTTATGTGCTACGTGTTATGTGGATCCATGATAACCCCTTTCCCTTTGATGTCCCCATAGCGTGAGTCCTACTTTTGCGACCCTTAGAACTATGTGTTTACTATTCGCATAGACTTTCGAACCTGTAATGTGAATATGGATACTTTGAGACATGTTTAGGAACTCTCGGGTTCCCATTTGTCATGTCACCCCAAGACCCTAGGGTGTCGTGACAAGCTTGGTATCAGAGCACTAGGTTTGTAAATGATCCTCGGAGTCCAGCATGCCGCGTTAAGTAGAGTCCAATTCATGGGTATGAAGTGTGCCATGCCTATGAGTGGGATTCTATGATGGCATTCTAGGAACTATCTCACTTCGTCATGTCTTATGTTGTGCTTTGGACCATATATTTGGTTTTCTTATCTTGATGGTACCCTTGCGACATTACAGAAGATGCCTCCATGAAGAGCTCCCCTACCAAGACCGGCCCCCACTTGTGAGAACTAACTTTCCTAATAGCCTACGGAAGATCCTATCTCTAATGGTGAATTTAGTATGACCTTTGCTATGCTTGCCTTGGTGGTGACTACTCATACTAGGGAGGCTAATCTTTCCTCAGGATCCCACTCTAGCTTCTAGGGTGAGAGATTTCACCCAGATGAATCCTCTAAAGTTCTATCAGTCAAACGCTGATGAGGATGCTCAATAGTTTGTTGATGAGCTCACTAAGGTGTTGACTTTTATAGGAGTCACTTTTGAAGAGAAAGCTGAGTTGGCTGCTTATAAGTTGAAAAATGTGGGTCAAGTGCGGTACACTCAATAGTTGATGGAGAGGGTTCGTGGTAATATTGTGGTAATATTGTTAATTGGGAGGAGTTTAAGTTTGCATTTCTGGATCATTTCTTCCCACTTGAGCTTAGGGATGCAGAGATGACAGAGTTTATCAACCTCAAACAAGGTGGTATGAGTGTGAGGGACTATCGCCTCAAGTTTAAAAAGCTCTCCAAGTATGCTCCTATGCTTGTGGCTGACCCCCATGCTAGAATGCACAAGTTTATTTCTAGTATCTGACTTGGTTGTGAAGGAATGTCATATGACTATGCTCATTCAGGATATGGACATCTCCAGGCTCATGGTATTTTCTAAACAGATTGAAGGGGAAAAGCTCAGACAGAAAAGAGTACATGATCCTACGAGGGCTTGTTATGATGGTGGGTTCTCCAACTCCAAGGGTGGTGGTTATGGTCACTTCCAACAGGGCCAAGGTTCTAACGCTTGTGTTTCTAATGCTAGGGTGCTTCCTCCAAAGGCCCTGGTTTGTGGTGGGCAATTTTTTCCTTGGTGTGACAAGTGCGAGAAGAATCACTCTTGTGCTTGTTTGAAGGAGTTGGCTGCGTACTATGGATGTGGTGATAGGAACCACAAGGTTGCTGATTGTCGTAAGAATGTTCATAAAGGTCATAGTTAGGTGGCTCAAGGTGGTCTAGGCCAGCAGAGAGCTCCCCAAGGTGTTTCCACAAGAAACAATTGGTTTTATGCTTTGCATGTTTGTTAGGAAGTTCAGGAGGCTCTAGATGTTGTGGCAGATATGTTAAAAGAAGTTCAGGATGTTCTAGATGTTCTGACTTGTATGTTAAAAGTCTTTGTTTTTGATGCTTATGCTTTTCTTGATCTGGGTGCAAATTTATCTTTTGTGACTCCTTTGTTGGCTATTATGTTTGATTTGAATCCTGAAATCTAGAGGGAGCCCTTTTAGGCCTATAATCCTATGGGTAAATCTGTTGTTGCTCATGTAGCTTAATGGGGTTTTCCTATCTCGTTTTGCATAAAGTCTTCCCGTGTGATCTTTTTGAACTTAAGATGTTTGATTTTGATGTGATTCTCGGGATGGATTGGTTGCATGTTTCATATGCCTCTATAGATTGTAGAACCCGAAAAGTCAAGTTCCAACTTCTGGATGAGCCTGTTCTTGAATGGAAGGGTAGTTACTCCACTATTAGTGGTTTATTTCCTACCTTAAGGCCCCAAAGATGATCTCGAAGGGGTGTATCTACCATATTATCAAGGTCAAGGATGTTGATTTCAAGTCACCTACTCTTAAATCAGTCCCCGTGGTGAATGAGTGTTCAAATGTGTTTCTCGAAGACTTTCCTGGTATTCCTCAAGAAAGGGAAGTAAACTTTGACATAGATCTTCTTTTGGACACTCAACCTATCTCTATTCCTCCCTATCGTATGACACTGGCTGAGTTGAAGGATTTGATGGAGAAGGGCTTTATTAGGCCAAGTATATCTCCATGGGGTGCTCCAGTGTTATTCGTAAGAAAGAAAGATGGGTCTTTTCGGATGTGCATTGATTATAGGCAATTAAATAAGGTAACCATCATGAATAAGTATCCTTTGTCAAGAATCGATGACTTATTTGACCAACTTCAAGGGGCCACCATTCCTCAAATATTGACTTCCATTCCGGTCATCACCAATTGAAGGTTAGGGAGTGTATATTCCCAAGATGGCTTTTCAGACTAGGTATGGAAATTTTGAATTAGTGGTAATGTCCGTTTGAGTTGACTAATGCTCTGGCTTTGTTTATCGATCTTATGAATCAGGTGTTCAAGCCATTTGTTGATACTTTTGTGGTTGTTTTCATCGATAATATCCTTATTTATTCCCGAAGTGAGTGGGAGCATATGGATCATTTAAGGTTGGTTCTTTAGACTTTGAGGGAAAAGAAGTTGTATGCTAAGTTTAGCAAGTGTGAGTTTTTGTTGGGTGAGGTAGCTTTTCTTGGCCATGTGGTTTTTGGTGATGGAATTAAGGTTGACCCGAAGAAGACTGAGGCCGTGAAGAATTGGCCTTGACCATTGACTCATTCGAATATTCGAAGCTTTCTTGGATTGGCTAGTTATTATAGAAAGTTTTTTGAAGGTTTCTCATCTATTGCATCTCCATTGATCAAGTTGACTCAAAAGAAGCCCAAGTTTGTGTGGTTGAATGAGTGTGAGAAGAGTTTTCAGACTGTGAAAGATTGGATTACATCGGCTTCTGTTTTGGCTTTACCAGATGGTTTAGATTGGTTTGTGGTGTATTGTGATGCTTCTCAAATTGGGTTGGATTGTTTAATTATGCAACAAGGGAAAGTGATAGATTATGTGTCAAAGCAATTGAGGTGTAGGAGCGTAATTACCTGACTTTCCCATGTACGACCCGTGAAGCTTCACACGGTCTGTGAGACCTTCACTAGAAACACCCTTGGCTCGAAGAAATTTCGCTAAAGTTTTCTGAGTGTTGTCTCACGGGCACCCATAGAGTCTGTGCTCCTCTTTTATCAGACCCTTGGACACTATTCAAGGTTCGTTTCATTAATGGTCTTTTTGTAATTTTGATTCATTCTAAAGGTCCTTTAGGGCTTTAATACCTATCTGAAGCCCCCAAATCACATTACAAACCCTCATTCACTCTCATTCTTCATTTAAGCACTTAAATTCAGATTCTAAAACTCTCTCTACAAGTCTTGTGATTGAAGATTCAACTTGGAAATTCAAGGAACACTTTCTTCTCCAATAAATTTCCTCTTACCTTTTCTAAGTTATCTAAGGTAAGAGGAATTGATTCATGGTCCTTTTTAACCATGAAGACCCTAAACTCTTTTAACTTTAATTTTCATGAAATTTTGCTTAATTTAAATATGGGTTTTTAAGATTATTGTTTATTTGATTTAATTGAGATATGGGCTATGTATTATTGTTGATTTTAAAGTGATTTAAGCCCTAATATGTTGAATTGCATTTATGAAGATTTGAATATGTGTTATCCTTTTAATGTTAGATCTAAGCATGGGTAATCTAAATTGTGATTTGAATATGAAATTTACTTCTGAAATGGGTGTTGTTCTCGCAAGGTGAGTGAGTCTTATGGTAATCCTTTCCAAAATGGGTGTGTTCCTGTAAGTAAGGTACTCTTCAAAATGGGTGTTGTTCCCATAAGTTGAGTGAATATTATAGAAATCCTTTCCGAATTGGGTGTTGTTCCCGTAAGGTAAGGTACTCTCCGAAATGGGTGTTGTTCGCGTAAGGTGAGTGAATGTTATGGAAATCCTTTCCAAAATGGGTGTTGTTCCCATAAGGTAAGGTACTCCCTGAAATGGATGTTGTTCCCATAAGGTGAGTGAATAAGCATGAAAATCCTTTCCGAAATGGGTATTGTTCCCGTAAGATGATTAAATGATATGAAAATCCTTTCTGAAATAGGTGGTATTCTCGTAAGATGAGGTTGCTTCACTGAAATAGGTTGTGTTCCCGTAAGGAGGAGTAAGGTCTAAACATGGCAAGTAACATCACCTCTATATATGAAAGCATTATGACATTTCATGCATCATGGATTTCATGGCATATTATTGTACTACTCTTCTTGGGATATATATACTTCTTTCTATATTACATTCCCTTGTATTCTAACATTGAATGTAGGTTTAATAAGTTCAAACGTGCTAACACATACTTTCTGCCTACGTGATTTAACCGTGTAGAGACATGAGACTACATTCATGCACCGTTTGTTGGCTAGTCAATTAGAGGAAGTTGTTGTGGTGAGTACTACCGTCCAAGGACAAGCCACCATCCATCTACCTTATATTGCTTCCATTTATACTATCTTACTTTAAGGGTGAGCTCGGGACATGTCTTGGTCCCCGTCCTATCTTATGACTAGAGGCGTTGTTGGACATCTTGTAGACTTTTGTATGGATGTGTTATGTGATGTTATTTGGGGATTATGATTATGGCTATCTATCGGATATGGTGCTAAGGATTGTTTTTGAGTATTATGATATGGATTTATTTTATAATGTGGAACTATGGAAGATCCTAATGTTACGCCCCAAAGAGAGGGGAGGTGCGACTAGCACCCGATACCGTTATCGGTCGGGTAAGCCACTAAACATGCTAGTTAACTAAACTAGGGACCAGAAGAAAATCTGGTAGCATAATGTTTAGAATAGAAAACTAAGCCGGGACTATTTAGGTCATGACCTGGTCAACATCAAATCATATACATCAAGATAAGTAAACCAAAATGATGAAGTACTAGCAAACGTCCAAGGCTACCACAATAAAGGTACATACACACACTATATATATGCCAATCTTATGACTGGAGACTGAAAGGCACAAAAGGACCAACCCACAATAACATGTCCACAATAGCCTCTAAGAGAACCACTAATATTGTTGGGAAAGGGCCCCGACTATACCCAACTATACAACAAAAAGTAAGAATCCTGTGAAAGCTCCAGGAAGAGGTGGAGGTTAGCAACTCACAGCTGAATTGGGATCCTAGTGGAGGGGTCGATCAGAGTCCCTACCTGAACCTGCATGCACGAAATAAAATGCAGCCTGCCTAGGCAACGGGACGTCAGTACAAATAAACATGTACCGGTATGTAAGGCAGAATGTGAAACCATAGATAACAATAGCAAAAAGGGTAATAGAAATACAATCTGTAACCAAAACTTAAGTAACCTTAATGGCCAATAATCAACCTCCCAGTGATCAAATATACATGGTATGCTCGAGTATCGCATGTCGTAAATACATACATATAGATGCAAATGCATGACATACCCAACCAAATGCTAACAATGGTGGTCTTTTCTGGTAGCTAACCGACATCTATTTGCCAACCTATGGCCATCTGTACCATATATATATATATATATATTATAGCTCAAGGTCCCTGCATAAAGTGCAATGTATGATATAAATAATAAATGCACATAGTAGGCAATAGAAAGAACTTAGCCAATCTTGGCTCATTGGTACGCCTATTTTCATGACATCATAATCATTATCATTTAGCCAATCTTGGCTCATTGGTACACTTATATACATAACATCATAATCGTTGTCATAGCATATACACATGACTTGTGGGATCTTATATGTCTTTTTAACAAGTTTGGAAACATAACTCTACATTTAGAGTGAAGCTTTAACTTTTAAAATGTTCATAAAGGTTCTTTACATGATGCTTATACTTGGTCCAATGTAAATTAGTAAAGGAAAGTATGTAAACAGAATTAAGTGCCTTAGTAGTTTAGATAGGAGCATTATACTAGAGATTATGGGAAATCAACGCGTTACTTGCTAAGTACCTCAATTATATTTTTGTATGGAAGAAGGACTGATTATATGAATGCTATATTCCCTTCGTATTCTACATTTATTTTGATAGCACTAAACTAAAACAAGAAAAACCTCGAACATATAAACAGGTAGGCAGGAAATCAGACAAAATGATATATATATATATATATATATATATATATATATATATATATATTGAATATTTAGTTTAAGTGAACGAATAGAACTTCAACCTAATACAATCATGAAAATAACTCAGCTATGATCCCAATGCCTTTCACAGAAGGTCTTTCTAGCAACAGAATAGTAAGACATCACATTTGACATTTTAGGAAACTTCTCGGATTTCGTGCTAAAAGGAGGGACAGAGCTTAACCTTAACATACCTCTTCAACGAACGTCCAATTGCCAAAAGTTTCTTTATAAAAGTTGTTCCTTACGTCCTAAAGCTTTGCAACGAATGTATACACGCAGCTTAAAGACACCTATAAACAGTAAAACAATTAGTATTAATGACCAGATTCAGCAAGGAGCATTTACGCAAGGAAATGTTCGTAAAATTTGGTAAAAATAACCGTAAAAGAGCCCCAAAATTATTGCCTAAACACACGAGCTGCAAACCAACAATACTAGTAAGAACACCACTCTTTTTACAGCCCAAAAACAACCCCAACATAGCTAATATGAGGGGGGAAAGATTACAAAGTGTAAGGCACACATTTCTAGGTACACAAACAAATTATAACGGTAAAAATTACTCAAATCCTTTTGGCACATTGTGGGAACTTTTCCTTCGGTTTATAAGCTGTTTGGGGGGTGAAATGGCACTAATTTGAGCTTTAAAAAGTTCAAATTAGCCGACATTAAGTTTGGTCGACCCGACCTGACCCACAACCCGATTTCCTACTCGGGTAGTCTCCATAAAACCGTCATAACATGTTATTCTGAGGTGGGTTTGATGCACGGTTTTGTGCACTGCAAACTAGACTCAGAGATCGTCAATTTGATAGGTCATGGACTTCTAAATCCTTATATATACGGTAACTTTGGCCAACCTTTATCTTGCAACTTTCTTGATTGCAAAACCTAATGTATGACCTTTGTGCTATTAAAATAACTTTAAAAAATCCATTATTAGCAAATTATAAACTTTTAGTCCCATCCGAAAAGTTAAACCTAATTTAAACCTTCTGAAAAGGGCGAGGTGCCACTCCGGTTATTTCTTTAATCCTGAACGTGTATTTAGGGTATTCCTTTGGCTTAAAACTTTATGTCCTTGATATTACCACTTATTGGTAGCCTTATTATCCTTAGGTTCTATCCAAAGTTATATATGTCTTATAGGACACACCACCTTATATATATATGGAAGACAAGGAAAACGGGGTTTCATAGTCTCCCTTCCTTAAGAACATTCATCCGCGAATGTATCTAGACAGCGTCTTGGTTGCACTACTAACTCTTGACATGTGACTTTTGAGGATATACCTTTTATTCCTCCAACCCATAAATCTACAAAAAACAAAATTCTAATTAGAAGCTTTGTATAGCTATCTCCTCACGATCCATATAAAGTATGCTCCCAACTCATTTTAAATTTAAGTTACTGTAGAAAGATGACTTCCAACTTTTAATATATGACTCACCTTAATTTGTAAATAGAAGGGGGTGCTTCTTCTTCATTTCCTCTTTTGCTTCCCAAGTAATTTCCTCAATATTGTTGTTCTGCCACATTACTTTCACGGAGGCCACTTCTTTATTCCAAAGCTTTCTCATTTGTCGGTATAAAATAGCCACTGACACCTAATCATAAGACAAGTCTTCATCAATGTGGATATCTTAAACTTGGGTAATACACGAAGGATCTCCAATGCACTTCCGTGACATCGATACATAAAACACCGGATTGACTGCCCCCAATTCTGAAGGCAAATCAAGCTCGTATGTGACCTTGCCACTCATTCGTATAATCTTATACAGTCCAATATTTTTAGGACTGAGCTTTCTTGTCTTTCCAAACCACATGATTCCCTTCATAGGTGATACCTTCAAGAAAACCCAAGCTTCTACATCAAATTCTAAGTCTCGTCGTCGAACATCTGTATAAGACTTTTGCTGACTCTGGGCTATTTGAAAATGGTCTTTAATAAGTCTCACTTTATCCATCGCTTGCTGAACTAGATTAGGGCCTAGAAATTTTGCCTCCCCAACCTCAAACCAACCGATTGGCGACCTACATCTTTGCCTGTATAGTGCTTCATAATGTGCTATTTGAATACTAGCTTGGAAGCTATTATTATAAGCAAACTCAATAAGAGGTATATGATCATCCCAGCTTCCTTTAAATTCCAGCACCTAGGCACGTAACATATCCTCATCAGTTTGGATGGTACGCTCCACTTGCCCATCAGTTTGTGAATGAAAAACGGTGTTGAGATTCACATGAGTGCCCAGACCCTTCTAAAAAGACTTCCAAATATGTATGGTAAATTGAGCCCCTCGATCGAATATAATAGACAATGGAACTCCATGAAGGCGAATAATCTCTTGAATGTAAAGCTTCGCATAATCCTCCGCTGAATATGTCATTCTTACTGGCAAGAAATGAGAAGATTTTATTAACCTATCAATAATTACCCAAATAGAATCATACCTGCATGGAGTACAAGGCAAACCAGTGATGAAGTCCATATTTATCATGTCCTATTTCCATAGTGAAAGCTCAATATACTGAGCAAGGCTTCTAGGTCTCTGGTGTTCTACTTTAATTTGCTGACGATTGGGACATTGGGCTACCATCTCTGCAATATCCTTTTTCATACCATTCCACCAATAGCTTTGTCGAAGGTCCCGATACATTTTTGTTGCTCCAGGGTGGGTTGAATATCTAGAATAATGGGCCTCAGAAAGAATCCTGGTACGGAGTCCTCCGATATTTGGCACACATAAGTGGCCTTGGTACCTAAGGACTCCTTCTTCAATCAGCTCAAATGAAGGATGTTGTTGTTTTGAAATGCTCTCCCTCAATGTCCTAAGCTCAGGATCCTCGTGCTATCACTCTTTTACTTTATTAACAATGGAAGATTCTGTTGTATTTTGAATAATTACACCTCCATTTTCTGTATCCACCACGCACCTACAAACTAGCTAGCTGGCATAGGTCTTTTGTCATTTCAACCTTATCAGCTTCAACATGTCTTATACTTCCCATGGAATTTCGGCTAAGTGCATCAGCAACAACATTAGATTTTTCGGGATGGTACAAAATGTCAACATCATAATCTTTTAGTAATTCTAGCTACCTCCTTTGTCGTGTGTTCAACTCCTTCTGCTTAAATAAATATTGAAAACTCAGGTGGTTGGTAAAAATATCAACATGAACTCCGTATAGATAATGTCGCCAAATCTTTAGGGCAAATACAATTGCAGCGAGCTCAAGATCTTGGGTAGGAAAATTTTGTTCATGCTTTCACAACTGTCTAGCAGCATATGCAATAACTCTAGCATGCTGCGTAAGAACATAACCTAGGCCAATTCTCAAAGCATCACAATATACAACGTAGCCTTTGGTTCCATCCGGAAGAGCCAAGATAGGTGCAATGGTAAGCCTTTTCTTTAACTCTTGAAAACTCTGCTCACATGCTTCAGTCCATTGAAACTTAGCTGCTTTATGTGTCAATCTTTTTAGCGGTGCAGAGATAGAGGAGAATCCCTCAACAAACCTCCTATAATATCCTGCCAAGCCTAAAAAGCTACGAACCTCGGTCAGATTCAATGGTCTCGGCTAGGCCATTACTACTTTAATCTTCTTGCCATCGACCTTGATACCATCACCTGTAATAACATGGCCAAGAAAAGCTACATAAGTTAACCAAACTCACATTTAGAGAATTTAGCATATAACCTATTGTCCTAGAGAGTAGGTAATATAATTCAAAAGTGATCCGCATGCTCAACTTCTGACCGTGAATATATCAAGATGTCGTCAATAGACATGATCACAAATTCATCCAAGAATGGTCTGAAGACTCGATTCATCAAGTCCATAAAAGCTCAAAATGTCCATACCTCATCCTAAATGTGGTCTTTGGAATATCAACATCCCTGGCTCGCAACCGGTGGTACCTAGATCTCAAGTCAATATATGAAAAGCATTTGGCACCCTGCAACTGGTCGAATAGGTCATCCATCCGTGGAAGAGGATACTTATTATTGATAGTGACTTTATTTAGCTGTTTGTAATCAATACACATCCGTAAGGATCTATCTTTCTTTCGAACAAAGAGCACTGGAGTGCCCCATGGAGATGTACTTGGCCTAGAAAAGCCTTTATCAAGTAAGTCCTTCAGTTGTTCCTTCAATTCCCTTAGCTCTGCAGGAGCCATTCTATAGGGAGGAATGGATACAGGCTGCGTGTTCGGGAGCAAATCTATAGCAAAATCAATTTCCCTTTTGGGGGGAATCCGTAGAAGCTCATTAGGGAATACCATTGGGAATTCATTCACAATAGGGACTGACTGAAGGGTCATCTACTCCTTATCAATATCCCTAGTATAAATTAGATGGTATATACAACCAGTAGCGATTAGCTTCTGAGCCCTAAGGTATGAAATAAACTTACCTTTGGGCGAGGCAACATTGCCTTTCCATTCAGTGACCGACTCACTTGGAAAATGGAAGTGGACTAGCTTTGCTCGATAGTTAATATTAGCATAACAAGTTGCCAACCAATCCATACCCATAACAACATCAAAATTTAGCATGATCAATTCAATTAAATAAACAGAGGTTGGATGATCATTAATTAATACTGTTCAACATCGATAGACATGACTAGCTATAATTGAGTCACCAATTGGCATAGATACCATAACTGACCCCGACAATAATTCAGGTCTCATATCAAGCTTACCAGCAATGAATGGAGTAATATATGAAAATGTTGAGCCAGGATCTATCAGTACATAAATAGCATGAGAATGTACCATCAATATACCTATGATCATATCTAGAGATGATGTAACACCCCATATCTTACATGTACTATTCCAACGCAGATGACACATGATATGGCGGGGTCAAATCCGCATACATTTTAAAAGTGCGTGAATTCTAGATTAAAGGGCTATATGTACGTCTAATGCTTAAGATGACCAAGCGTATAGTATATAATTTTAAACTCAAGTTAAGGAGAGTGTGACCTTAAACGAAGTGAAATAATTGAGGTGCTTGCGGAACTTAGGAAGCTAGTAGGTGAGTCACCTACGTGCTTAGCTTAAATAGGCTAGGTAAACGGAGACAAGGCCCAACACCGAATTTGTTCAAGTCCGATAAAGAATAAATCCCGAGTTAAGGATGTCATTTGGGCCCATGGTTTAGCATCATAAAAGGACAACATTTTCAGCCCAAAATGAATAGGAAAAGGGCCAAATTACAATCACAACCCAATTCAAAACTAGGGTCCAAACTAAGTGGGCTTAAAGGAGAAATGTTTGCAACAAAGCCCATCCCATTTGAAGCCCAATAAGGCCCAAGTGAAAAGGCCAAGTTGCTGCCCCATAACCTTAATAAAATAAGGCTGAAAACCCACAAGAAAGTCTGCCAAAAGTTGCCTATAAAAGGGAGCAACAACCAACAACTTTTAGTCATTTTCTCAAGCCAAAAATTCAAATTTTTCTCTAAGTTTCTTCTTTCTCTCTCTTCATTCTCTAAAGCTGCCAAGGCATACCTCTAGGGTTATTGAAGAGAAACTAATCCTTGAGGGCTAAGGTAAGTGAAAATACCTACGGTTTGGTGTAATATTTCCATGAAAAACATGAAGAGTATGTTGGTTCTATTGTGCCGGAATTTTGGGACATGTGTTCCAAAGATTGTGGTTCACTTTTCTTGTTAAATGAGAGGCTTTTATCTTATTGGTTGGCTGAGTTATGAAGTAATATGTATTTTTTAACAAGTCTTGGGTTTGTAATGATGTAAGAAGGCTGCTAGACCACTTTTATCTTCCGCAAAAATAAGTTCTTGAGTGATATCTTAATTCCGCTTTTAGTAAGAATTCGTGGACTGAATATTGGGAATTGTTGTCTCATGTTTTCCATCTACTTAGGGACTGTTTTTGGACTATTTTAGGACTGTAATTGTGTTTAAATATGCTGAGGATAGTTTGGTTGAGGTTGAAACGGATTTGGAATGGTTGACGTCGAAATGTAGCGGAAGGACGCAATGTTGCGTTGTCTACTTGCGTGTTGTGTAGAGTTGTTGTATGTTATACTGTATGAGTTGTTGTAATGCTGTTATGGGACTAAAAATAGCTGGATATGACCTGTATATGGGAATGTGTATTAGAAAATACGATTAGGAGTGGAAATGTTGAAAGAATACTCTTTGGTTGCTAATTCCGAGCTTGCTGCCTGGATATTATTTTTGGGTGAAATTGGAGTACTAAGATGTGTTTATTAGCTGCTAACACTAGTTTTATCACCTAATATATTGTAGATAAGTGTTTGGAGGAAAAGGATACTACCCCGAGGTAATAACGACATAGTACAATGAGGTATGTAAGGCCACTTGATTTCCTACTACTTAGCATGAAATCTATAATCTTCCTTAGCACATAAAGGCACATACAAATTCCGACATGGTTGCTAAGCGTGTCTCCACTCTTTACTATGTTCATATGTTCCCATACATAGCCATGGTCAAACCTGCATACGTACTTGGATACCAAATATACATGAGTTCCTTTTTACCAAACAAAGTCCATGTGTTTTTTAATCTCCTATACGGTTCATTAGTTGTGTATCTCTCTTTTGATTGTGGTATTATCATGTATGGTTGTTCATATGTCACATGTCTATATTCCTACAGTTTTAAAGGTTATGACCACCAAAAGAACCATCTCAAAGTAAATAAAAGATAACTTACAGTTGCTTATGAATGACCACCAAAAGAACCATCTCAAAGTAAATAAAAGATAACTTACAGTTGCTTATGAATGGGTGGTAACCTAAGGGGTGGAAGAATCACCTAGCAAGGGTCGATCCCATTTACGGGGGGTATCCCAGGGGTTAAAGGAAAGCCTAGCATGGGTCAAACCCGTTACTGATTTACCACTGATCAGCTGGTCATTTACATGATATATTATGCACAAATTATACTGTAAAGAAAGATACAGTAATAAAAAAAGACATAAAGTATATGATTCCATAGTATGACTAAAGGTGGTCTTTTCATCCTTACACACCAGTGTGTGATTTCATCTGAGTTCTTATTTCATATACAATATTTCCTGCCTTACATATTCAGTACATTACCTCGTAATGACGTCCCTTATGGGGGACCTGCATTTCATGTTGTAGGTACAGGAGCTACTAGATCTCCGCAGTAAGAGTACAGGAATTCCAGCTGCTGTTACTAAGCTCCAGGTTGCTTCGGAGCCTGTGTGTCTAGAGCTTGTATTTTGTATTGTATAGTTGGTCAGGCGGTGGGGCCTGTCCCGACTCATATAGATATTGTTCCTCACCTAGAGGCTTTGTAGACAATGTAAATTAAAGTGTGGTCAAATAGTGTATTATAGACATCGTGGCTCCAACGACCTAGTCTTATGCATTTACTTTTGGCTTGTTAATACAGTTTCCTTCCTTTTAACAACATGTTGAATATGGAAACCTCTTAAATGTTTATAGCAGGTGCATAGTTATATGTTGGTTCTCCCAAGCCTTGTCGGCAACGAGTGCCAGTCCGCCATAATGGGGCTTAGGGCGTGACAGAAGTGGTATCAGAGCGGGTCGTCCTTGGGAGTCTACAAGCCGTGTCTATGTAGAGTCTTGTTTATGGATGTGTTGTGCACCACATTTATAAGCAGGAGGCTACATGGGATTTAGTAGTTGTCACTTTATTTTCATTCTTTAGATCATGCCATACAACCAAGTGTTGTAGGTTGATTATTTCTAACCTCTAAATCGTTTTGTACAGTAAGTATGCCTGAAACAAGGAAAAGCAAAGGCAAAGGGAAGGAGGTGGAAGTGGTAGTTGGTATACCCAGTCGGGTGAGACGACAAGATGAGGCCCAAGATGAGTCTCTGTCCCAAATATCTCCAATTCCTCCAGCTCCTGATGAACCAGGAAGTAGTGAAACTCCCCCAGAACCACCTACCGATGCTACCGTACAGGATCTGAGAAATGCGGTCCAATTATTAACCCGTATAGTTGCTAGCCAAAGCCAAAGACAAGAAGGCCCAATTATAGGTGCAGGTGGTGTGGATAGGGCAGCTAGCATGAGAATACGTGACTTCCTTAATTTGGATCCTCCATCTTTTATCGGGTCAGATCCTAATGAAGATCCGCAAGACTTCATTGACCAGATCCAACGTACTTTGGATGTTATGCATGTAAGCGGTACAGAAGCTGTGGAGCTGGCAATATGTAAATTGAAGGGTGTGGTTATATTGTGGTATGAAGCTTGGAAGCAATCTAAGGGTATAGATGCACCTCCAACTACCTGGAAGGAGTTTAAAGAGGCCTTTGCTGACCACTACTTGCCATTGGAGATCCGAGAGGCCCGTGCAGATCAGTTTTTGAATCTCCGCCAAGGGGGTATGAGCGTGAGGGAGTATAGCCTCCAGTTTAACTCCTTGGCCATGTATGCTCCTAATGTAGTTGCTACTATGGCTGATAGAGTTCATCGATATGTGGATAAGTTGGATACGTATTTGGTAAGAGACTATACCATTGCTTCTTTGAATAAAGACATAGATATAGCAAGGATGCAAGCATTTGCACAGAAACTAGAGGATCCGAGGCAAAGGAGAAGGACAGAAGAGATAGAAAGGGGGCAGTCCAAGAGGGCCAGATCTACAGGGCAGTTTGTACCATCCCAAGGTGATGTTAGGCTCTGATTTCCTAGTAGACCACCTAGACCATCATCCTCCTACTCTGCAGTCAGTGCTCCACCGCAACTTCAAGGGCCTAGAGGTAATCAGTTTAATCAAAGAAGTCAGAGACAAGGTGCACGAACAACAGGATATTCGTCCAGCCATCAAATCCCTCCTAGGAAGCTTTGCAAATAATGTGGGAGGAGCCATTTAGGTACATGTCGTGTTGGGACAGATGCTTGTTATTGGTGTGGTGTACCAGGGCATATGATGAGAGATTGCCCAAAAAGATGTATGGGTGATATAGCACAACCTGCTGGATCAGCTGTTGCATCATCATCATTAGTCCCTCCATTAGGTAGGGGTGAGCAAACACCTACAGGCCGTGGTAGTGGTGGTAGAGGAGCAACTAGCTCCAGCGGAGCCCAGAATCGCACTTATGCTCTGGGGTGTAGGCAGAATTTTGAAGCTTCACTCGATGTGGTCACAGGTACATTGTCCATCTTTTCACATAATGTGTATGCATTAATTGACCCTTGTTCTACATTATCATATATCACTCCACTAGTGGCTGGGAAGCTTAAAAGAACACCTAAATTATAGAACGGGCCATTTGAAGTGTCTACACCAACCGGTGAATCTATTATAGCTAGAATGATCTATTATGACTGTGTCGTAACTGTTTGTGACCATGACACATTGGCGGACCTTGTTGAGTTAGATATGGTGGAATTTGATGTTATAATGGGTATGGATTGGTTAGCTTCTTGCTATGCTACTGTGGATTGCCGAACTAAGAGAGTGTATTTCCACTTTCCAAATGAGGCAGTCCTTGAATGGGAAGGTAATGTTGGGGCACCAAAGGGTAAGTTTATTTCCTATTTTAAGACAAGGAAGATGATGTCAAAGGGATATATATGTCATCTAGTTAGAGTAAGGGATATGCAAGCAGAATCACCAACTCTTCAATCTGTTCCCGTAGTGAATGAATTTGTTGATATGTTTCCCGAAGAGCTTCTAGGTTTACCTCCAGAACGAGAAATAGATTTTGGCATTGACTTACTTCAAGGTACTCAACCTATTTCTATCCCTCCATATAGAATGGCCCCGGCAGAATTACGTGAATTAAAGGAGAAATTAAAAGATTTGCTAGAGAAGGGTTTTATAAGACCTAGTGTGTCCCCTTGGGGTGCACCAGTGTTATTTGTACGTAAAAAGGATGGCACCTTGAGAATGTGTATTGACTATCGGCAATTGAATAGGGTGACAATTAAAAACAAATATCCCCTCCCCACGATTGATGATTTATTTGATAAGTTACAAGGTGCCAAATGCTTTTCAAAAATTGATTTGAGGTCAGGTTATCACCAAGTGAGGGTGAGGGAGAAAGATATACCCAAGACAGCTTTTAAGACATGCTATGTTCACTTTGAATTTCTTGTTATGTCATTTGGGCTGACAAATGCACCAGCAGTTTTTATGGACTTGATGAACAAGGTATTCAAGCCATTCTTGGATATCTTTGTGATAGTATTTATAGATAACATTTTGGTGTATTCCAGATCAGAAGAGGACCATGCAAATCACTTACGACAGGTATTACAAGTTCATCGTGATCGGCAATTGTATGCCAAGTTTTCCAAATGTGAATTTTGGTTGAAATCTGTGGCATTCTTGGGTCATATTGTATCTGATGAAGGAATAAGGGTTGATTCACAAAAGATAGAGGTGGTGAAGGATTGGCCAAGGCCAATAATACCCACAGAAGTTCGAAGCTTCCTAGGGTTGGCAGGTTATTACAGAAGATTTGTTGAATGTTTTTCTTCTATTTCTGCACCTCTAACAAAGTTGACACATAAAACGACCAAATTTCAATGGAATGATGCATGTGAAAGGAGCTTTCAAGAGTTGAAAAGCAGGCTAACTTCTGCACCTGTATTAGTGCTTCCAGAAGGCACAGAGGGGTATGCGGTGTATTGTGATGCTTCGGGGGTTGGCTTAGGGTGTGTACTGACACAACACGGTAGGGCAATTGCTTATGCCTCGAGACAACTGCGGCCACATGAGAAAAACTACCCAACACATGACCTTGAGCTAGCAGCTGTTGTGTTTGCCTTGAAAATATGGCGCCATTGGAGTTCATGTTGACATATATACTAATCATAAGAGCCTACGATACATCTTTAAATAGAAAGACCTAAATTTAAGGCACCGGAGGTGGCTAGAGCTAATAAGGAATTACGATGTTGATATACTATACCATCCAGGGAAAGCAAATGTGGTAGCCGATGCTTTGAGCTGCAAGGCAATTTTGAATATTGATGATCAGACCGTGGTAAGTCAAGGAGTCGCTAAGGATCTACATCAACTAGCCAATTTGGGGGTTCGCCTGATTGAAACTCCAAAAGAAGGGGTTATTGTGCATAATGCTGCGAAGTCTTCATTATTAACAGAGGTAAGAGAAAAATAGTTCAAGGATCCTGTTCTACGACGACTTAAGGAGAAGGTGAGTTAAGGCACGATGAAGGGCTTTGAAATTACCCAAAATGGAGTGCTTTATTGCCAAAATAGATTATGTTTTCCTAACATAGATGGACTAAGAAGGAGGATAATAGAAGAAGCCCATCATTCAAGATATTCTATCCATCCAGGATCAACTAAGATGTATCATGACCGGAAGGGGATGTTTTGGTGGGAAGGCATGAAAAAGGACCTTGCAAAATTTGTGGCTCAATGTCCGAATTGCCAACAAGTTAAGGTAGAGCACCAAAAGTCTGGAGGTTATATGCAATGTATAGAGCTTCCAACGTGGAAGTATGATATGATTAATATGGATTTTGTTACTGGGTTGCCTCGCTCATTTCAGAAGTTTTACTCTAATGGGTGATAGTTGATAGGCTTACAAAGTCAGCACACTTCTTGCCAGTTAAGAGTGACTATACGGCTGAAGAGTATGCAAAGCTATACCTCAAGGAGATAGTTAGGCTACATGGGGTCCCAATCTCCATTATATCTGATCGGGGAGCTCAATTCACCGCAAAGTTTTGGAAATCCTTCCAGAAGAGCTTAGGGACACAAGTGAATTTAAGTACAGCTTTCCACCCGCAGACAGATGGTCAAGCAGAACGCACCATTCAAACACTTGAAGATATGTTGCGAGCTGGTGCATTGGAGTTCAAAGGTAGTTGGGTGGACCATTTGCCACTTATTGAATTTGCCTATAATAATAGCTACCATTCAAGCATCAAGATGGCATCGTATGAAGCTTTGTATGGAAGGAAATGTAGATCACCCATAGGATGGTTTGAAGTGGGTGAAACCACCTTGCTTGGTCCAGATCTAGTCCAACAAGCCATGGAAAAAGTCAAGGTAATACGACAACGGCTAGAAACAGCCCAAAGTCGTCACAAATCATATGCAGATGCTAGAAAAAGAGGACTGGAATTCTCAGTAAGAGATTGGGTGTTCTTAAAGGTGTCCCCAATGAAAGGTGTTATGAGATTTGGTAAGAAAAGGAAACTAAGCCCACGTTACATAGGGCCATATAAGATTATTAAAAGGTTTAGGCAGGTTGCATATGAATTAGATCTACCCCAGGAGCTTTCAATGGTTCATCCAGTTTTTCATGTCTCAATGCTTTGAAAATGCATAGGTGACCTATCTCGTATTACTCCTATTGAAGATATGCAGGTTATGGAAGATCTCACCTATGAAGAGGTACCTATTTCTATCCTAGATCACCAAGTTAGAAAGCTAAGGAATAAAGAAATACCTTCAGTAAAAGTGCTTTGGAGGAACCAGCGGGTAGAAGAGATAACGTGGGAGGTGGAGGAAGCAATGAGGTCTAAATACCCTTATTTATTTGAAGCTAAAGAGGAAGTCCAAGATACAGAGTTGAGGGAGTAGTAGGTACGTGAATATGAATTCTTATTATGTTTTCAAAAGTCTGTTTACATGAAAGTTCGAACTTGTTTAACCTATTCAATTATGCTTACATTCGGGGACGAATGTTCCTGGGGGGAGGATGTAACACCCCATATCTTACATGTACTAGTCCAACGCAGATGACACATGATATGGAGGGGTCAAATCCGCACACATTTTAAAAGTGCGTGAATTCTAGATTAAAGGGCTATATGTACGTCTAATGCTTAAGATGACCAAGCGTATATAATTTTTAACTCAAGTTAAAAAGAGTGTGAACTTAAACGAAGTGAAATAATTGAGGTGCTTATGGGACTTAGGAAGCTAGTAGGTGAGTCACCTACGTGCTTAGCTTAAATAGGCTAGGCAAATGGAGACAAGGCCCAACACCAAATTTGTTCAAGTCCGATAAAGAATAAACCCCGAGTTAAGGATGTCATTTGGGCCCATGGTTTAGTATAATAAAAGGACAACATTTTCAGCCCAAGATGAATAGGAAAAGGGCCAAATTACAATCACAACCCAATTCAAAACTAGGGCCAAAACTAAGTGGGCTTAAGGGAGAAATGTTTGCAACAAAGCCCATCCCATTTGAAGCCCAATAAGGCCCAAGTGAAAAGGCCAAGTTTCTGCCCCATAACCTTAATAAAATAAGGCTGAAAACCCAAAAGAAAGTCGCCCAAAAGTGGCCTATAAAAGGGAGCAACAACTAGCAACTTTTAGTCATTTTCTCAAGCCAAAAATTCAGATTTTTCTCTAAGTTTCTTCTTGCTCTCCCTTCATTCTCTAAAGCAGCCAAGGCATACCTCTAGAGTTCTTGAAGGGAACCTAATCCTTGAGGGCCAAGGTAAGTAAAAATACCTATGGTTTGGTGTAATTTTTCCATGAAAAACATGAAGAGTATGTTGGTTGTATTGTGCAGGAATTTTGGGATAGCATGTGCTCCAAAGATTGTGGTTCACTTTTCTTGTTAAATAAGAGACTTTTATCTTGTTGGTTGGCTAAGTTATGCAGTAATATGTATGTTTTAACGAGTCTTGGGTCTGTAATGATGTAAGAAGGTTGCTGGACCACTTTTATCTTCCGCAAAAATAAGTTCTT
Organism: Solanum rostratum; assembly: GCA_029948455.1. Classification (NCBI taxonomy): domain Eukaryota; kingdom Viridiplantae; phylum Streptophyta; class Magnoliopsida; order Solanales; family Solanaceae; genus Solanum; species Solanum rostratum. The sequence continues at coordinate 28,006,011 of CM057051.1, forward strand.
GAATGATATCTTAATTTCGCTTTTAGTAAGAATTCGTGGACTGAATATTGGGAATTGTTGTCTCATGTTTTCCATCTACTTAGGGGCTGTTTTTGGACTGTTTTAGGACTGTAATTGTGTTTAAATATGCTGAGGACAGTTTGGTTGAGGTTGAAACGGATTTGGAATGGTTGACGTCGAAATGTAGCAGAAGGACGCAATGTTGCGTTGTCTACTTGCGTGTTGTGTAGAGTTGTTGTATGTTGTACTGTATGAGTTGTTGTAATGCTGTTATGGGAATAAAAATAGCTGGATATGAAATGTATATGGGAATGTATACTAGAAAATACGATTAGGAGTGGAAATATTGAATGAATACTCTTTGGTTGCTAATTCCGAGCTTGCTGTTGGAGTACCAAGATGTATTTATTAGCTGCTAACACTAGTTTTATCACCTAATATATTGTATATAAGTGTTTGGAGGAAAAGGATACTACTCCGAGGTAATAACGACATAGTACAACGAGGTATGTAAGGCTACTTGATTTCCTACTACTTGACATGAAATCTATAATCTTCCTTAGCACATAAAGGCACATACAAATTCCGACATGGTTACTAACCGTGTCTCCACTCTTTGCCATGTTCATATGTTCCCATACATAGCCATGGTCAAACCTGCATACGTACTTGGATACCAAATATACATGAGTTCCTTTTTACCAAACAAAGTCTATGTGTTGTTTAATCTCCTACACGGTTCATTAGTTGTGTATCTCTCTTTTCATTGTGGTATTATCATGTATGGTTGTTCATATGTCACATGTCTATATTCCTACAGTTCTAAAGGTTATGACCACCAAAAAGAACCATCTCAAAGTAAATAAAAGATAACTTACAGTTGCTTATGAATGGGTGGTAACCCAAGGGGTGGAAGAATCACCTAGCAAGGGTCGATCCCATTTACGGGGGTATCCCAGGGGTTAAAGGAAAGCCTAGCATGGGTCAAACCCGTTACTGATTTACCACTGATCAGCTGGTCATTTACATGATATATTATGCACAAATTATACTGTAAAGAAAGATACAGTAATAGAAAAAGACATAAAGTACATGATTCCACAGTATGACTAAAGGTGGTCTTTCATCCTTACACACCATTGTGTGATTTCATCTGAGTTCTTATTTCATATACAGTATTTCCTGCCTTACATATTCAGTACATTACCTCGTACTGACGTCCCTTACGGGGGACCTGCATTTCATGTTGCAGGTACAGGAGCCACTAGATCTCCCCAGTAAGAGTACAGGAATTCCAGCTGCTGTTAGTGAGCTCCAGGTTGCTTCGGAGCTTGTGTGTCTAGAGCTTGTATTTTGTATTGTATAGTTGGTCAGGAGGCTGGGCCTGTCCCGACTCATATGGATATTGTTCCTTACCTAGAGGCTTTGTAGATAATGTAAATTAAAGTGTGGCCAAATAGTGTATTATAGACATCGTGGCTCCAATGGCCTAGTCTTATGCATTTACTTTTGGCTTGTTAATACAGTTTACTTCCTTTTAACAACATGTTGAATATGGAAACCTCTTAAATGTTTATAGCAGGTGCATAGTTATATGTTGGTTCTCCCGAGCCTTGTCGACAATGGGTGCCAGTCCGCCTTAATGGGGCTTAGGGCGTGACAGATGCCTCTGAATCTTGTTAGCCTATGAGTGCATAAAAGTGATTCTGTCCACTAGTAGAACCTGAACTGTCTCCTTCACCTCTCCCTCTACCATGAACCTGAGTAGGCTGTGGATCTGGTCGGGGAGCACGTACTGGGGATGAAGAGGCTGCAATGGATCTTGAAGGGTGAGTTGTTGTACCTCTACCTTACCCCAGGCACTGGCTAATATAATGTCTTGTCTGCTCACAATGGTAACATTCACCTGAACCCTTTCTACATTGCGCACTATGAAGCTTATCGTATTTTGCACATGGAGGAGTAGGTTGTCTCTTTGGTGTAAAGCATTCCTGATGATGGCTCTCAGGCTGGCGTGAACTCTGCCTCGAACCTGACTGAATATAACGATCCAATCGCTAGCCCTATATCTGTGGAGGGGAACTACCCACTGATGGAGGTGGATATCGGTGAAAAGAAGGCCTAAAATCACCCCGTGGCTCCCTATAAGCCCCCATTGTATGAGCCCTCTTATTCTTTCCTTATCTCTACGGGTATCCCGAATTTGACGAGAAAGATCCTCTGTAGTCTAAGCAAAAGCTTGAATACGGGAAATATCTACGCCATCCTGTGAAAAGGCTATCCTGCAGTCTCTGATCAAATGATCCCCCAAACCATCCACATAACGATGAACTCTAGCACTCATGGTATGCATAATATCTGGTGCATACCTAGCCAAAGAATTAAACCTAAGGCCATACTCGCTTACACTTATGTCCCCTGCCTCAAACTGATAAACTGGTCAAGGCAGGCCTCTCGTACCTCCCATGGTAAGTAATAGGCTAAAAATGCCTCAGAAAAGTCCTCCCACTCTGCTTGAAGAGCATCAGGCCCTCTGGATCTCTTCCATGTTTCATACCACAAGATGGCGACATCACATGGTAAAAAAGAAGCCAACTCCACTGCTTTGGTGACAGAGGCATGCATCACCCTCAATACTCTATACATATGGTTTATAAAGTCCTGTGGATCCTTAGTGGGACTGGAACTTGTGAATACTGAAGGGGTTAAGTGAAGAAACTCTCGTACCTTTGAGCTTTCTGTTTGATCTCTTCTGATGTCTGTTCTCGCCTCTATTTGTCTCTCATGAATAGAAACTATCCTAGTCAGTAGCTGAACAACCTCTCTCATACCCTGCTCCCAAGTCTCTGGTAGGATTGGGGGTACTGGACCTCCTTGGCCCTCAACATGTGCTGGTGAATCTGGTACTATGGATACTGGAGGCTCTCTGCATGCCTCAACAGGGAGTGTATCTACCTGACCTGGTAAAGAACAACTAGTACCTTCTATCCGATCCATATCTACCCCATGTTGTACCATCCCCGAATATAGACAACCTGACAAATAAAACAAACTATAAAACATGATTAAGATTTTATATGTCTCTATAACTTTGATCTATTAACTGAAAGAAAGGTAATCAATTCTTAATGCCTCATAGCCTCCTGTTTATAAGTGTGGTGCACAACACACCCATAAGCAAGAATCTACTCGACACAACATTTTGGACTCCCTAGGACGCTGCCTGCTTTGATACCATGTTTGTCATGCCCCAAAGAGAGGGGAGGCGCGACTGGCACCCGATACCATTTTTGGTTGGGTAAGCCACTAAACATGCTAGTTAACTAAACTAGGGACCAGAAGAAAATCAGGCAGCATAATGTTTAAAAAAACACTAAGTCGGGACCATTTAGGTCATGACCTGGTCAACAACAAATCATGTACATCAAGATAAGTAAACAATAACAAGAAAGTACTAGCTAGCCGACAAGGCTGCCACAACAGAGGTACATGCACACACTAGATATATATGCCAATCTCATGACTGGAGACTGAAAGGCATAAAAGGACCAACCCACAATAACATATCCACAATAGCCTCTAAGAGAACCACTAATACTGTTGAGACAGGGCCTCGATTATACCCAACTGCGCAACAAAAGGTAAGCATCCTGTGAAAGCTCCAGGAAGAGGTGGAGCTTACTAACTCACAGCTGAACTGCGCTCCTAGTGGCGGGGTCGATCAGAGTCCCTACCTGAACCTGCACGCTTGAAATAAAATACAGCGTCCCCAGGCAACGGGACGTAACTACAAATAAACATGTACTGGTAGGTAAGGCAGAATGTGAAACCATAGATAACAGTAGTAAAAAGGGTAATAGAAATACCACCTGTAACCAAAACTTAAGTAACCGTAATGGCCGATAATCAACCTCCTAGTGATCAAATATGCATAGTATGCTCGAGTATCGTATGTCGTGAATACATATATATAGATGCAAATGCATGACATACCCAACCAAATACTAGCAATGGTGGTCCTTTCCGGTAGCTAACCGGCATCATATTTTCCAACCTGTGGCCATGTTTACCAAATATATATATATATATAATCATTTGGGCAAATAGTCCCCATACCTTTAATTATATCTCGAAGTCCATGTAACGTGCAATGTATGATATGAATATTAAATGCACATAGTAGGCCATAGCAAGAACTTAGCCAATCTTGGCTCATTGGTACACCTATTCTCATAATGTCATAATAATGGTCATTTAGCCAATCTTGGCTCGTTGGTACACTTATACTCATAACATCATAATCGTTGTCATAGCATATACACATGTCTTGTGGGATCTTATGTGTCTTATTAACAGGTTTAGGAACTTAATCCTACATTTAGAGTGAAGCTTTAACTTTGAAAATTTTTCATAAAGGTGCTTTACATAATGCTTATACTTGGTCTCAGGTTAATTAGTAAAGGAAAATATTTAAACAGAATTATGTGCCTTAGTAGTTTAAATAGGAGCATTACGCTAGAGATTATGGGAAGTCAATGCGTTACTTGTTAAGTGCCTCAATTATATTTTTTGTATAGAAGAAGGACTAATTATGAATACTACATCCCCTTCATAGTCTACATTTATTTTAATAGCACTAAACTGAAAAGAGAAACACCTAGAGCATATGAATAGGTAGGCAGGAAAACATACAAAATGATATATGGATATTGAATGTCCAGTTTAAGCGAACAAATGGAATTTCAACCTAATACCATCATGAAAATAACCTAGTTGCAAACCCAATGCCTTTCACAGAAGGTCTTTCTAGCAACAGAATCGTAAGATATTGCATTTGACATTTTGGGAAACTTCCCAGATTTCCTGCTAAAAGGAGGGACAGAGCTTAGCCTTAATAAACCTGTCCTACGAATGTCCAATTGCCAAAAGTTTCTTCACGAAAGTTGTTCCTTACGTCCTAAACTTTACAATGACTATATACACGCAGCTTAAAGACACCTATAAATAGTATAAAATTTAGTATTAATGACCAGATTCGGCAAGGAGCATTTACGCGAGGAAATGTCCGTAAAACTTCATAAAAATAACCGTAAAAGAGTCCCAAAATTATTACTTGAACACATCAACTGCAAACCAACAATACAAGAAAGAACGCTACTATTTTTTTACAACCCAAAAACAGCCCCAAACATAGCTATTGCGAGGGGAAAATAATTGCAAAGTGTAAGGCACATATTTCTAGGCACACGGACAAATTTAAACGGTAAAAATGTGAAAAACTTACTCAAATCCCTTTGGCACCTAGAGGGAACTTTTCTTCAGTTTATAAGCAATTTGGGGACGAAATGGCACTGATTTGAGCTTTAAATAGCTCAAATTAACCGACATTAAGTTTGGTCGACCCGACCCGACCCACGACCCAATTTCCTGCTCAGGCAGTCTCAGTAAAACTGACATTACTTGTTATTCTGAGATTCGTTTGATGCGTGATTTTGTGCATTGCCAACTAGACTCATAGATCTTCAATTTGACAGATCATGGACCTTCTAACTCCTTATATTTTGGGAGATATGTCCTGTTGCATTTGACCCAAATTTAAGAAGGATTTTTTAAAGAAACTTCCGATAACTTTGGCCAACCTTTATCTTGAAGCTTTCTTGATTCCAAAACATTATGCATAAACTTTGTGCTATTAAAATAACATAAGAATCCATTATTAGCAAATTATAAACTTTTAGTCCCATTCGAAAAGTAAAACCTAATTTAAACCTTTCGAAAAGGGCGAGGTGCCACTCGGGTCATTTCTTTAATCCCAAACGTGTATTTAGGGTATTCCTTTGGCTTACAACTTTAGGTCCTTGATATTACCACTTATTGACATTCTTATTATCCTTAGGTTCTATCCAAAGTCATATATGTCTTATATGACACACCACCCTATATATATGTATATATATATATGGAAGACGAAGAACACGGGGTTTCACACCTAAGTCCCATATTGCCCCCATTGAGTGGGTCATACTTACCCGCCCCTTAGTAATTATGTGCTATGTGTTGTGTGAATCCATGTTAATCCCTATCCTTATGATATCCCCATAGTATGAGTCCTACTTTCTCATCCCTTAGAACTATGTGTTCACTATTTCATATGTGCTTTCGAATCGATAATGTGTTAATGGATGCTATGAGTCTTGTGTCGTGACATATGGCCTATAGAAGTAACCATGGGTAATAAGAGGGAAGTTGTAAATATCATCTAGACATGAGAAAAGTTCAGGGAAAATTGGACATTCTACGAGTTGAGATTATGGGCCGTAAAAGGAACTGTAGCCTATGGACAAAGTTGTAAAAGTGTTCCCCAAGTCTGGGATAAACGTAGTCTCAATTTCTAAATGATGACCTAATAGCATGAGTCATAAAGAGGTCTATGACTGATAGACCTTAGTCGCAGAATTCAACCTGACTTAGAAATATTTTTGGAATTTTTTTATAGTTGAAACGAGTATGGTTCATTGTTTATCTTGATTGTGGTTTGGTTCATGGTTTTGGTCAAGCTTTAGAGTGTCGTAGTACTTCATCTATGAGCAGTATTGACAGGTTGAAAAAGGATGAACCCATAGAAGTGGATTCATATTTAAGATTCAAATAGGGTTTTTTTAGGCCCAAATTTTATGGATGGGTTCTACGAACCAAAGAAGGGTCAAGAACCCATAGACTAGTATCGTGGTTCGGTCTTGTTAGTTATGAAAGAAGGATATTTTGAGTATTTTCCTACCCTCCTAACCCCAACACTACATCGTTTTGGTCCTATAACTACTACATAATAAGTTTTATACTACCAAATACACCCCATTCCCAAATCATTCACTCAAACTCACAAACCTCTCAAGCCTTCTTCTGCTCTATGCTTCTAACCAAGGTGAATTAGGGTTTCTCAAGCTTCAAGGCCTTCTTCAATTTTCTTATAGTATCTTATCTAAGGTATATGTGTATTCATTCATGGACTCCTTACATATATGAAGTCTAAAGGATATTTATCTTTTTCTATGGATTTCAATTATGGGGAAATAAGGGGTTATGTGTTATCATTAAATTTCACAAGTCCTAATTTTTTCTATTATTGTTTGACTCAATTATACATGAATAATATCTGAATTGCATGTTTCTAATGTTTTTTAGCCTATTGTGATCTAAGGTTCAAGAATTAATATGGATTCTTTCAATTATTATTTAATTGATATTGTTTTACACCATTGTGAATGATTTTACTTCAATTACATGATTTTAAATTGATTATATGTGAATTAATGCTTTTATTCTGATTTTCATTACAAAGTATGATCTTGAATCGGTTAGATTATTATGCAAGTTTATGAAAGAGATGAATTAAGTTTTTATGATATTCCTTAAGAATTCACGAATGATTCACGAATTTAAGATGTTTAAAGGAAATTCTCACATTAATTGAATCAAAGGATTTAATGAGCTACTGTATAGGTGATGATTTATGAATTGGATTGGCAAATTCTATATTGCCTTTCCCTAATATGATTAATGATTTCTATTTCACTGGGATTCGACTTAGGACTAAGAGAACTCTATGGTGGAGTCTCGATAAGGGAGTCCCTAGTAGCAAGTCCATGTTCTAAACTATGTGGCCCTGTAGGTTACGTTAATGTCCTAGCTAATAGGTACACATATAACTCGTGACATTGAAATATTCTCACAGAGTCTTATCTTGGCAAGTAGACTCTTCTCAATGTACAAATTACATCCGGACTCCATACTATAGCTCGCATGATCTTATTGTTGATTAAGGTTGATATCCCACAAAATAACAAAGTTTACTTTTCAAGCTTTTGTTATTATGTGTTGCGAAGTTTTAAAAAATAAGTTGCAGATGTTTAAACCATAGGTTGTCAAACAAAGTATTGCTATAAATTTCTACCATTCATTGGATGAGGTGATCAAACCGAGGGTGAATAACCTATATGTAGGTTTCTTCATGAATCTAACCTACCCACTAGCTTCTATTGCTCTTGATCGAATGGAAAAACTAATATAGCATGGCATACTAGGGACAATAGTGACAAACGTAATGGGAAGGAATGAAAAAGAGCGAGACAAACAAATGGCTAGGATGATGACTAATGTGGAGTTGTTTGCTAAATATATGATGGGCATCCAAATGAAAAGTGTGAATGTCATTGGGTCAACTGGTTTGTCATTACTTGAAGATGAGGCTGCTTATGCTTCATTTGAAGAAGATATTCAATACTTGGAAAATCAAGGGTTGAGGTTCTGACCAAGGTACTAATGTAGGTCCTTTGATACATTGATAGAAGAACAATGGTTTGAGAGATTGAGTTTGTACATGGAGAGATCAAGATGGGTAGTGGCATGAAAGATATCATGCAAGAGTATATGAGAGGTACAAGCATTAGAGTTTAAACCCGTATGTGCCTCCACAAAAAAATGATTCTCCTCACAAACTAACAAGCGTGAATGAGCCAGTGAGTTTGAAGATCGAGGTGATGTTGAATTAAGTTCTCAAGAGGGTTAAGTCTACAAATGATAGAGTTAAAGAACATAAAACCAATGTATCTAATTTAACTTAAACTGTTAGCTTGCACTCCACTTCAATTAAACATTTGAAGACCTAAATGAATCCACTATCAACTTAAATGAAACTAAATTTCAAAGGTACAGTAACAAGTGACATCCTCCGAAATGCTAAAAATAATGACCATTATACAGAAATAGTTACAAGGAGTGGCAAGTGCCTAATCATGCCAAGGTTGTACCTAAGAATGCAGCAAGTGAGAAAGTTAATGATGGAGTGAAGCCTTGTGCACCCATCCAAATTTTTATGAGGAGAATATGATTGTTGACAACATAAATGAACCTCTTAAGGTGATGATTGATCTTAAGGAAGAAAAGGAGGTTAAATCCACAAAGGGCGATGTTCCCATTTTATCCAATAAGTTGAAGAAGTTGCAGATTCGCTTAGCAATTTATTTATGAATATACCACCAATTGATGCTCTCTTGCAAATGATTTGGTACTTCAGGTCCATGAAGAAGTTAAGAGCGTGGTTGATATGAGTATATTTGAAGTGTCCCACAATTTTAATATTGTTACTGCCAGTAATTTGACCACACCAAAAGAGGGTCCGGGAGCATTTATTGACCATTGGGATAAATTTGATCAAGACATGTGCGACTTAGAGGAAAGTATCAACTTGGCGTCTCTTTTGATTTTCAAGAAGTTATGCCTGAGGAATTCCAAGCTCACCCCTATTAGGCTACTAATGGTACGTCAAAGTAGTTAAATTCATTCTTATAGTGATTTTTGTTGTGCATGATAACAGCATAGACTTTGTGGTGCCTATAATTCTAGGTTGGTAATTTTTTACCATGGGAGGAGCACTTGTTTATATTGAGCTTAGAGAGACCTATTTTAGAGTTAGAAAGGATCCTGTGAAGTTCAGCGTAAGCACTATTATAAAATCACCTAGCACTACTACAAAATGGAAGTTTAGTTGCAATTATTTTGCAGTAATAAAGTAACTGTCACTAATATATTTATGGAAGGAAAAATGGCAACGACTAATGCATATTGGCCACCAATAAGTACTTTTTAGTAGTAATCCCAAAGAATATCTACTAACATCTTAATTTATTCTCTTTTCATGCTACAAAAATAATCTTTTTATAGTTAAATAACTCTTGCTATTTTGAACATAAAAAAAATCTACCCCCTAATTAAAAATTATCCCTACTAATTATGACGTAATTTAAAAATGTGGATCGTATTTTCATCACAAGTTCACAATAGCGACTCCACATAAACCTAATCGCGATGTTCATGTATGTGGACTGCTCTTTTTTAAATTTTGGGATTAATATTCTTTCTTGTATTTTTATCTTTATAGATTTGTAGATCTTCTTTGAACACATGTTACAGTGTATAGATAGTACACTTTCATCTTTTATTTATTTGTGTTTCTCTACAAATCTCTTTTGAGATTTTAACCTTGTGTGTTTCTTTCTATCATGTTTGTTAATCTGGTATTCTATCAACAAGAAGAAAACTAAACTGACTTTGGATGTCAAGTAATGTCCAGGAGAAGTTTATTTTCTAGGTTAAAAATTTTACCGGCAAAATGAAAAAATCAAACATAATTTTGTGGCTACTGAATCTCATAATAGTCAGATTTACACCTAATTACTCATTAGAAACTCTCTTTAGTACACAAATTTGATGTATGTTTTAATTTTAAACTCATGAGTATTAGTCAAATTCGTACTGCATTGAATTTTTTCTAATGACACGATCCAAAACAGATTGTAATTGAAGAATGAAAAATAAAGCGGAAAAAAACTCAAAGGATATAATAAATCTCCCAAAACCTAGAGTCATGAATACAAGAGCGTCTAAAACAATACTGAAGGGTAAATACAACTTTCACAAAAGAAAGTACAGTACTGTCTCATAATATCTGTTACATAGTCTGAGAGATAAGAAAATAAAAAGAGGACACAAAGATCCACGATGACTCGAAGTCTGAGCCTTACCGTTTAGATCTGGATGGTATTGATAATACTCGGATGGAATGATCAACTACCCTGTCCTGAACCCTGTGCACAATTTGCAGGGACGAAACAAAGTAGGGGTGAGTACACCGAAATGTACCCAGTAGGTTCAACTGACTGGGTAACAACTATTGAACAAGTATGTAACAACGAAAAACCCTTTCCCTGTATCCAAAAAGGTTAGTACAAAATGATAATATATATACCATAGTAATGAGCTAAAATGTCCTCAAGAATCCATGATATCGTATAACTACATTAAGAAATTTAATGCACAACTAATCATGTTAAATACCAAGGGTGTTACAGCCTTGCCACCTGTCCACGGTCAAGTAATATCAGTATGCCACAATCTTACCACCTGCCTGTGGTCAAGTAATAATATGATGCGGAGTCCATGCCACTTGCCTGTGGTCAATATATGAGAAGTATGAAACTCACCCTTGCCTCCTTCCCTGATCAAGGGGGTTTTTCCAACTTAAGTCATAATACCCTTGCCTCTTACTTGAGTCAAGGATGTTACAAGCCACACATAATGGATATAAATCAACAATGCAACCCTATTATGCATGTAGACATCTAAATTGCACCATAACAGGGATACTAAGGCATGAAACTCATACATATTATATGCACCCAAGAATAATATCAAGTGTCGCAGCTAATTCCCAAACCATCATCATATTTTAGATCATCATAATTATATTAATAATCGAGAATGACAACCACGTCGGACCTAACTCGTCCTAAGTATGCAAAAATTATCAATATTATAGACCTAACCCATCCCAAAATATGCAAGTATGACCATAATACCGGACCTGACTCATAAAAAATATACAAACATAACCATGATGCCGAATATATCTAGACTCAATAATACAAGTATATCAATAATACCAGACCTTATTCGTCCTAATTAGTCTCACAAGACTCATCTAGTCACATTCTATCTCAAGTCATCATCAATTCATCATAATTCGACTCAGTTCATCAATAGGATGAATATTATACCATATTTCTGCTCAACTGAAATCGCTTTCCATCATCATTTAAGCGCAACAAATCAATTGCACAATTATCTATTTGAATCTAACAATTATCATATGATACGATCAATAACTCAAATCCAGTCCCAAAGGGTAGCCAAACCTACTCGATGTCAAAACCGTACTTGGACAAGCATTCAATCAACTAAAGCCTACAAATGATCCACGAATCGATCAACCACTATCAAAAATGGATACTGTACATCAAGAGGTGCATTTTGACACCCATATTGGTATACTTTAGGATTAGGGGAAAACAGTCAAAATTAAGGCTAAAATTTGAATGACTCAAATCTGGAAATTGACTTCAAAATGAGATTCTACACAAAAAATAGTGTTCGTGGGCGAAAATCCCACTAAAATTCAGTTCAAATTGATGGAGAAATAATCTTTTCAAGTTTCACGATCATAGACAAAAAATCCCCAATTTTGACATTAAAAATCATGAAATTCAAATCAAAATCAAGATAAAAACCATGAAATTTAATCAAAACGATGTTAGAAACACTTACACAAAAGATTTCTCCGAAAACTTTCTTAAATAATCATCTCTCAAAGCTTGAAATATTAAAAATAAAGTGAATATGGGGGTATTAAATCTTTAAAATTGACCCAGCAAAAATATACTCCGTGAATGCGAATAATTATCCGAGATCACACAGAATAAAATGCTCTATACCTCCGCAAAGGTGGAGAACAAAATGGGGCTATACCAGATACCCCTACACCAGCAATTGCATAAACTCAAAACGGACCCCCGAAACACATTAAAATCAGAATTTCACAACTCTATATGCATCCATACAAGAAACAACGATCCGGACTCCACGAAATCATCATAAATTAGTTTCAAGGCCATCTTGCTACATTTATTGCTTAAAGTCAACAAAACTAGTTTAAAACTCAAAATACTAAAACTGCCCTCAAAAACTCCAAAAATTATGATGAGGCGACTTTTATTGTTATTTTCACTATCCAGAACTATTGGAATTGTTGGAATTACGATCCAAGATTCTGAACTTCGAATGTTGACATCAAACTTTGGTTTCGAAATTGACTAAATTCAAAACTTTGGGGCTAAAAACATCATTTTAATACCAAAACTCATTTTTGAACTTTTAAAACTCAAGATCTCAGTTCTAACCATTCAAATAGTTCAGAGTAGTCCCAAAGAAACTTACGAAAGGGTAAAATAGTACTTTTCACTGACAAAGGAAAAACTGACCAATCAGGTCATTACATTATACACCACTAAAAAGAATGTTCGTCCTCGAACATAAGAAAAAGAGGAGTACTTGAAGCCTCAAAAGGCTGGGATATCTAGCCCACATATCATACTCCTACTCCCAAGTGGCCTCATTAACAAAATAGTGCCACCACTAAACCTTCACAGAAGATATATCTTTGGATCTCAATCTCCGGACCTGCCTGTCCAATGTAGTTATAGGTTCCTCTTCAAAGGACAAATCTGGACCCAACTTAACAGAGTCATAAGAAATCACATGGTACTCATTTGGAATATACCGGCGGAGGATAAAAACATCAAAAATAGGATGAATAGAAGATAGTCTCGGTAGTAAAGACAACTCATAAGATATCTCACTAACTCTCCTCAAAACCTCAAATGGGCCCATGAATCTGGGACTAAGATTGCCTCTTTTCCCAAATCTCATCATACCCTTCATGGGTGAAACTTTTAGCCAAACACTGTAACTAACAGAGAACTAAATAGGCCTAACCCTCTTATCAGCATAACTCTTCTAGTGATACTGGGCTGTCAAAAGTCTACTCTAAATTAGTCAGACCAGGTACATGGCATCCTGAAGAAAATCAACACCCAATACCTCAGTCGAACCTGAATAAAACCATCTAATTGGTTATCTACTTCTTCAGCCATACAAGGCCTCAAATGGTGACATCTGGATGCTAGAATGGTACTATTTTTATATGCAAACTCTGTGAATGATAAGTGCCAGTCCTATCGGGGCCCAAAATTAATAACATAGGCCCTGAGCATGTCCTTTAACACCTTAACGATGTGCTCTGACGGACCATCAGTCTGAGGGTGAAAAATTAAACTCAAATCTACTCTAGTACCCAAACCATGCTGTAGAGCCCGCCAAAAGTGAGAAGTGAACATTGACCCTCTGTCTGACACTATAGACGTTGGCATGCCGTGCAATCTGACAATGTCTCGAATATAGAATCTAGCCAACTACTCCTCACTGTAGCTAGTCTTCACTAGTATGAAGTGTGCCGATTTATTCAATCAATCAACAACCACCCGGATGGAATCAAATTTGCCCAAAGCCATGGGCAAACCTGTAACGAAATCATAGTCACTCTTCCCACTTCCATATGAGGATGGGCATCCTTTGCATCAATCCTCTAGGCTTTTTGATGTTCATACTTCACCTGTTTTCAATTCAAACACTTTGCCACGAACTCGGCTATGTCTCTCTTCATGCCAAACAATCAATAATGTTCTTTAAGATCACAATACATCTTAGCCATACCAAGATAGATAGAATATCTAGCACAATGGGCCCTCTCTGGTATCAATCTCACCCAATCTCCATCTTTAGGCACACAAACTCTACCATTAACCCTCAATACACCATCATCATCAATAATAACCACCTTGGCTTCACCTCTCAACGCTTTATCATGAATCATGCATAATCTTGGGTCCTCGAACTAATGAGCACATATGTGATTGAGCAAAGAAGATCTAACCTCAACAAACAACAACAACAACCCAGTTAAATCCCACAAGTGGGGTCTGGGAAGATCTAACTTCAACATATGCAAAAATACTTTAAGGAGGAGAAATGTCCAAATGGACCATCTACCTATGACTGAACTTCTAGAGCTAACGACCTTTCCTCAGTCCTCAAGAATGCCAAACTCCCCATGCTAGTAGCTTATCGGCATCTACCACCACATTGGCCTTCCTCGGGTGATAGAGATCAGAGAAAATCATAGTTCATAAGCATCTCCTACCACGTACGCTATCTTATGTTCAAAATAGGATCAGAAAAGATGTATTTGAGACTCCGGTGATCAGTAAAGATCTCACAATGCACCCCAAATAGATAATGGCGCCACAATTTCAACATAAACACAACTGCAACCAACTCCAAGTCATGGGTAGGGTAGTTCTTGTCATGCACCTTAAATTGTCTAAAAACGTAGGCTATCACTTTCCCCTTTTGCATCAATACACCACCCAAATCCACACTTGAAGCATCACAATATACCATAAATGGAACTTCCTCCTCTGGTAAAGCAAGAATAGGTGTTGAAGTCGACAAATCTTTAAGCATTTGGAAACTCAACTCACAATCATTCGACCACTGGAATGCTATGACCTTTTGAGTCAATTTGGACAACAGGGCTGCTATAGATGAGAAACCCTGAACAAAACACCAATAATACCATGTTAAACGAAGGAAACTCTGAATCTTAGTCACTAAAGTAGTCCTAGCCCACTCACGAACAACTGCTACCTTTTCCCGGATCAACCATAATACCCTCCTTTGACACAACATGGACAAAATGCTACAGACTCAAGCGAAAACTCACACTTTGAGAGCTTTGCATATAACTTCTCTTCCTTCAATACCGATGTACAGTCCTCAAGTGCTGAACATGATTTGTCTCACTCTTGGAATAAATAAAGATGTCATCTATGAACACAATCACAAAGATGTCTAAATAGGGCCTGAACACTTGGTTCATCTACTCCATAATAGTAGCAGGGCATTAGTCAGCCCGAATGACATAACCACAAACGTATAATGCCTATGACGGGTCCTGAAAGCTGTCTTCGGGATATCAAACACCAAACTCTCAACTCATGGTAACCGGAACTCCAATAAATCTTGGAGAATATCAAGGTACCTTGCAACTGGTAAAAAAGATCATCAATACGAGGCAAGGGATATTTGTTCTCAATCGTCACTTTGTTAAGCTGGATGTAGTTGATACACATCTGCATAGTGCCTTCTTATTCACAAATAATACAGGAGCACCCCAGGAAGATACACTCAGACGGATAAAGCCTTTCTTCAATAAATCATCAAACTGTTCCTTCAACTCCTTCATATCAGCTAGAGCCATCCGATAAGGGAAATAAATATGGGCTTAATGACCGACTCTACATCAATAGCAAAGTCAATATTATGATCTGGAGGAACACCAGACAAATCAGTCAGAAATACATCCATAAACTCTCTAGGAACCCTAGTAGTCTCCAACGATAAAGATTCCTAACAAACAACCTGAACATGAGTTAAATATGGCAAACACCCCTCCTCCATCATTTGACAAGCATGCATATAAGAAACCGCACCCTTAGGATGGGAACTAAGTGCTCTAGTCCATATTTGAGGTAAACCGGGGAAAGATAAGGTCAAAGTCTCCGCATGACATTCAAGAATAGCATGATTAGGTGATAACAAGTCCATACAACATTACATCAAAATCTGCCATGTCTACAATATCACATCAGCAATAGTATTTCTCCCCATAAAAGTCACAACATAACACCAATAAACCTGATTCACCACTAAAGATTCACCTACCAGGATGGAAACACAAACAAGCTTGGCAAGTGGCTCATACATAATATCAATATTAGAAGCAAAATATGCCAACACGTATGAATAAGTCTGGATCAAATAAAACTGAAGCTGAATGGTGACATACTGGAACCATACCTGTGATAACTGCATCAGAAGCCTCTGCCTCGGCCCTTTCATGAACAATGTAGAAACCTCTATGAGGACCACTAGCCTATGGGCCTCCATGGGCACCTCATCTCGCTGTACCACGACCTCTTTTAACACCACCCCTCATTCCCTGAGAGGTGTCTTTGGCTGCTGCCAGAGGTGTTTAATCCTAAGTAGGAAACACCCAATATAGACAATGATTGTTGAAGTGCCCAACCTCATAAGAAACATAACAAACATTGAGGTCTCATCCCTAAGATGACTGTGTCGAAGAACCACCATTCTTGGGTGTGTTACCTACATGAGTATATCTGGATCTATTAATACTATGAGATACTAGAAGTGATGTCTGAACTGCCCGACCCTTATGGCTTTGCCTATGAATCTCTCGGTCCTGTTGCTGGTGGCTACTAAACTGCCATTGTTGGCAGAACCTCTTCTTGCCACCATGTCTATCCTGCCTGATAAGCTTTATCATATGAGCGTGATCCACAATACTCTGGAAAGTACCTCCAGCTAATATCAAAGAAGTTGTAGCCTCCTGAAGATACCTTTCCAAGCCCTTGACAAAACATTGAATCCTCTTAAACTCCGCAGGAATGCTACACAAGGCATATCTCGATAACGCATGAAATCTAGCCTCGTAGTCAAAAGACAGACATAGATTCTTACTGTAGCCTATCAAAATCATCTTATCGGCTATCTCTGAGGCTGTAGAGCAGGAATCTCTCTAAACATATCTTAGTGAACTATCCTCAGGTCATAGGTGGTGATCCAACAGGTTGACAAGCTACCACTGACCTTCACCACTACTTGGAAAGGTCGAAGAACTTATATGAAGTGTAGGCGACCCCATGAGACTCAAGAATAGCCAGATTACATAACCGATCTGAGCACTCTGATAGTAAATCATAAGCCCTATTACCAGGAGTGCCATCGAATCGTGATGAAGCCAACCGCACAAACCTCTCAAAGCTTTTTTTCTCTACTATAGACATGCCTAGGCTGGTAAAAGATGGTAGCACCACAAATAAGAGAGGTGCAATAGATAGAGCAATAGCAAAACTCTGAAGCTGGACACCCGAACTCGTTTCAGATGCTTGAAGTAGAGTAATAACATTCACAAGAGGGTCTGTAGGAGCTAAAAAAAGACCCATATGAATCATAGCTAGCTCTAGTCGAGCACTAGAAGGGCCAACTAGAGTGGTAGACACAGGTATTTGAATAGTAGTTGGGGTTGGATGAGCTCCCTTCAATCTAGCTAATAGCCTCATAAGTAGCTCTTAAACTAAAGGTGTAGGGGATGGAGCTGAAAGAGGTGGAATAGGATCATTAGGCTCCTCTGGCATCATAGTAGGCTCTCGAGAAGCCGATCAGGTCTGTCCCTTGGATGGAGATACCCCCTAGAAATCCTTCGGCCCTTGTTCCTATCACGAGCTTTCCCTTGACATTATGTGAGAGTCACATCAACTGACTTGGGCTCTCCCACTTAGCAATGGGATTGAGTAATCAACATCTGTGCAATTGTAGTAGATTACACTTTCAAGATGGGTAATCCAACGGAATGCACAAATGGAAACAAGATGCCAAAACTCTTTCCTAACAAGTATCCCCTACCTCTCGAAGATGGGTGTGGGCGACAACACAACAACCTATGAGATTCTACTAGACACCCTGCTCTTAACTCATAATCCTAACGAACCTAGTGCTCTGGTACTAAACTTGTCATGACCCAAAATAGATTGCAACTAAAGAAAGATAAATAAAGCAAAAACAAATACAAAAGATATAGGAAATCTCCAAAAACATGGAGTCATGAGTAGAAGAGCATCTAAAATAGTACTGAAGGGTAAATACAACTGTGTCAAAATAATACAATACGGTCTCATAATATCTGATACATAGTCAGAAAGATAACAAAATAAAAAGAGGACCCAAATATCCATGACGACTCGAAGTCTGACCCTCACCGCTGAGATATAGAGGGTATCAATAATACTCAGATGGAAGGGAGGATACAACATTGGGTGAGTACACCAAAATGTACCCAATAGGTTTAACTGGCTGGGTAAGAGAAATCGAACAAGTAAGTAATAACGAAGAACCCTATCCCTGCATCAAAAAAGGTTAGCACAAAATGATAATACATATACCATAGTAATGAGCTAAAATGTCCTCAAGAATCCCTGATGTCATACAACCATATTAAGAAATTTAATGCACAACTAATCATGCAAAATACCAAGTGTGTTACAGCCTTACCACCTACCCATGGTCAAGTAATATCAGTATGCCATAATCTTGCCACCTACACGTGGTCAAGTAATAATACAATGCAATGTCATTGCTACTTGCTCATTGTCAAGATATGAGAAGTATGAATCTCACCCTTGCCTCATGCCCGGGTCAAGGGGGTGATTCCAACATTAATCATAATGCCCTTGCCTCCTACTTGGGTCAAGGGATGTTACAAGCTACATACAATAGATATAAATCAACAACGCAACCCAAATATGCATGTAGACATTCAAATAGAACTACAACAAGGATACGAAGGCATGGAACTCATATAAATCATATACAACCAAGAATAATATCAAGTGTTGCAGCTAATGCCCAGATCGTCATCATATTTTAGATTATCATAATTATATCCATAATTAAGAATGCAAGTCTGACCATAATATCATACTTGACTCATCCCAAATATACAAACATAACCATGATGCCAAACCTATCACGACTCAACAATACAAGTATATCAGTAATACCGGATCATACTCATCTCAGTTGGTCTCACAAGACTCATTTAGTAACATTCTATCTCAAATCCTTATGAATTCATCATAATATTCATCAATAGGATCAATATTATACCACAATTCATCTCAACTGAAATCGCATTACATCACAATTTTAACATAACAACTCAATTGCAGAATTATCCATCTAAATTTGACAATTATCACATAATAAGATCAATAACTCAAATCAACTACCAAAAGGTTAGTTGAACCTACATCAATCTCTAAAATGCACTCAGACAGTCTTTCGATCAGCTCAAGTATCCAATTGATCCACAGATCAATTAACAACTATCAAAAATAGATACTACACATCTAGAGGTGCATTTTGATACTCATATTGACATATTTTAGGCTGAGGAGCAAACTGGTCAAAATAAGGGCTGAAATTCAAAAGTCTCAAACATGGAAATTGACTTCAAAATTGGATTTTACATAAAAATAGAGTTAGTGGGTAAAAATCCCACCAAACATGAGTTCAAATCGATGGAGAAATCATCATTTAAAGTTTCACGATCACACACCAAAAATCCTCAATTTTGGACATTCCAAATCATGAAATTCAAGTCAAAATCAAGAAAAAAAATCATGAAATTTAATCAAAACAATGTTAGAAACA
Organism: Solanum rostratum; assembly: GCA_029948455.1. Lineage (NCBI taxonomy): Eukaryota > Viridiplantae > Streptophyta > Magnoliopsida > Solanales > Solanaceae > Solanum > Solanum rostratum. Next base: position 28,025,814 of record CM057051.1, read on the forward strand.
CTTACCCAGAAGATTTATCTAGAAACTCTCTTCAAAAGTCGTCTCTCAAAGCTTGGAACATTGAAAATGGAGTGAAAATGGGGGATTTTACATCTTTAAAACTAACCCAGCCAAAATGTACTTCCTGAAGGCAGATAACTATCAATGATTGCGAAGAAGAAAATGCCCTATACCTCGGCGAAGGTAGAGAACAAAATGGGGCTACACCAGATACCCCCACAGTAGCAATTGCTAGAACTCAAAACTAACCCGAAGTTAGAATTTCACAAACTTCATATGTTTCCATACCAAAAATAGTGATCCAGACTCAACAGAATCATAAGAAATACGTTTTAAGGCCTTCTCACCATATTTACAAATTCAAGCCAATAAAACTAGTTTAAAACTCAAAATACCGAAACTACCCTCAGAAACTCCAAAAATTATGATGAGACCATTTTTAGTGTTAGTTTCACCATTAGAAACTATTGGAGCTATCAGAATTCCCATCCAAGCTTCTGAACTACGAATGTTGACCAAAGTCAAGCTTTTGTTCCAAAAACGACTAAAATCACAACTTTGGGCCTAAAACCCTCGTTTTAAATTCAAATTCAGCTCTTCAAGTTTCAGTAGTTCAGTTTCGACATTTTGGAGCTAATGGAATTGACGGATCCCCGATCCAACCTCCAAAACCCAGAATGATACAAACATTCAGTTTTTCAATAAATTAAGCCTTTGAAAGATATACAATCATATTATCAACTTTTAAAACTTAGTATTTTGGTTCTAACAATTCAAATAGTTCAATGTAGGCCCAAAGCAACTTATAAAAAGGTAAAACTGTACTTTTCATATATAAAGCCCAAATTTACCAATCAGGTCATTACATCATTCACCATTGAAAAGAAGCCCGCATGGCAGACTCCAACTCCCTAGTGGCCTCATCAATAGTACCATGCTGCCATTGAATCACAGATGGTATATCTTTGGATCTCAATCTCTGGGCCTGCCTGTTTTATTTAGTTATAGGTTCCTCTCCAAAGTTAAATTTTGTACCCAACTCAACAGAGTCATAAGAAACCACATGGGACTTATTTGGAATGTACCGGCAGAGCATAGAAACATCCAAGAAAAGGATGTAAAAAAGATAGTCTCGATGGTAAAGCCAACTCATAGGATACCTCACCGACTCTCCTCAAAACCTCAAATGGGCCAATGAATCTGGGACTAAGCTTGCCCCTCTTCCCGAATCTCATCACATCCTCCATGGGTGAAAACATTACCCAAACACTATCACCAACTAATAACTCAAGAGGCCTAACCCTATTATCAGTATAACTCTTCTAGCGACTCTGGGATGTCAAAATTCTACTCTAAATTAGTCGGACCTAAACCATGGTAGCCTGAAGCAAATGAACACCCAACACCTTACCCGAACCCGAATCAAACCATCCAATGGATGATCTACATCTCCATCCATACAAGACGTCAAACAGTGCCATCTGGATGCTGGAATGGTTACTATTGTTATATGCAAACTCTGCCAATGGTAAGTGCTGGTCCTATCGGGCTCTAAAATCAATAACAGAGGCCCAAAGAATGTCCTCCAACACTTGAATGGTGCACTCTAACTAACTATCACTTTGAGGATAAAAAGTAGAACTTATATCCACTCTAGTACCCAAACCATATTATAGAGCCCGCCAAAACTGAGAAGTGAACACAGAGCCTCATTTTGATACTATAGACACTAGCATGCCATGCAATCTGATAATGTCCCACATATACAATCTATCCAACTGCTCCAAAACTATAGCTAGTCTTCATCAGTATGAAGTGTGCCGATTGGTCAATCGATCAACAACCACCCAAACGAAATCAAACTTGCCCAAGGCCATGGGAAAACCTGTAACAAAATCCATAGTCACTCTCTCCCACTTCCATTGGGGGATGAGCATCCTTTGCATCGATCCACTGGGCTTTTGATGCTCAAACTTCACTTGTTTGCGGTTCAAATACTTTGCCACCAACTCAGCTATGTCTCTCCTTATTCCTAACCACCAATGTTGTCTAAGATCATGATACATGTTAGCCACAACCGGATGAATGAAATATCTAGTACAATGGGCCTCCTCTAATATCAATCTCATCCAATTCCGAACTTTAGGCACACAAACTCTACCATTAACCCTCAATACACCAACAACATCAATAATATCCACCTTGGCTTCACCTCTCAACACTTTATCATGAATCATGAATAATTTGGCGTCTTCAAATTGGTGAGCGCACACCTAATCAAGCAAACAAGATCTAGTCTCAACATATGCCAAAAAACTCTAAGGAGGAGAAATGTCCAAAAGGACAATCTGCTTAGCAAGTGACTGAATCTCTCGAGCTAAGGGCCTCTCCTCATCCCTCGAGAATAACAAACTCCCTATACAACTGTATCCAACTACATCAGTAAAGATCTCTTAGTGCACCCAATAAAGTTAACGACATTACAATTTCAACACAAATACAACTGCATCCAACTCCAAGTCATGGGTAGGTTAGTTCTTCTCATGAACCTTCAGCTGTGTAGAAGCATAGGCTATCGCTTTACCCTTTTGCATCAATACACTACCCAAACCCAAACCCAAACCTAGCATCATAATATACCATAAATGGAACTCCTTCTTCGGGTAAAGCAAGAATAGGTGTTGAATTCAATAAATCTTTGAGCTTTTGGAAAATTAACTCACAATCATCAGCCCACTGGAATGTTATAGCCTTTTGAGTAAATCTTGTCAAGGGGGCTCTACAGAAAAGAAATCTGAACAAAATGCTGATAATACCCTGCTAAACAAAGGAAACTCTGAATCTAAGTCACCGAAGTAGGCATAGCCCATGCATAAACAACAACTATCTTGGCTGGATCGACTATAATACCCTCTTTTGACACAACATGGCCAAGAATTCTATTGACTCAAGACAAAACTCACACTTTGAGAACTTTGCATACAACTTCTCTTCCCTCAATCTCTGAAGTATAGTCCTTAAGTGCTAAGCATAATCTGCCTCACTTTTGGAATAAACCAAGATAATATCTATGAATAGAATCAGAAAGATGTCTAAATGGGACCTAAACACTCGGTTCATCAACTCCATAAAAGAAGCCTGGACATTAGTGAACCCGAATGACAAAACCATAAACTCATAATGCCCATAACGGGTCCTGAAAGTTGTCTTCGGGATATCAGACTCCTAAACTCTTAACTGATGGTAGTCAGACCTCATGTCAATCTGGGAGAATATCGAGGCACCCTATAACTGGTCAAAAAGATCATCAATGTGAGGAAAAGGATATTTGTTCTTGATTGTCACTTTGTTAAGCTTGTGATAGTCAATACAGATACACATAGTGCCATCGTTATTCTTCACAAATAATACAGGATCACGGCAGGGAGATACACTTAGGCAGATAAAGCCTTATTTCAACAAATCTTCAAATTATTCCTTCAGCTCTTTTAATTCAGCTAGAGCCATCTGATAGGGAGCAATAGAGATGGGCTTAGCGCTCAGCTTTACATCAATAGCAAAGTAAATATCATGATCTAGAGGAACACTAGAAAAATCAGTCAGAAATACATCCATAAACTCTCTAGAAACCTTGGTAGTCTCCAATGATGTAGACTCTCGAGAAACAGCTCGAACATGAGGTAAATATGCAAAACACCCCTTCTCCATCAATCAACAAGAATGGAAATAAGAAATAACACCCTTAGGATAGGAATTAAGTGCTCCAGTCCACATCAACTGAGGCAAATTAGGGCAAGATAAAGTCACGATCTTCGCATGACAATCACAAATAGCATGATCCGGTGAAAATCAGTCCATACCTAATATCACATCACAATATACTATGTCCAAAAATATCAGATCAACAACAGTATCTCTCCCCATAAAAGTCACAACACAACCCCGACAAACTTGATTCACCACTAAATATTCACCTACCGGGGTGGAAACACAAATAGGCTCGGTAAGCGGCTCACACATAATATCAATATTAGAAGAAAAATATGCCGATACATATGAATAAGTAGAGCCCGGATAAAATAGAACTAAAGCTTAACAGTGGCATAAAAGAACCATAGATGTGATAACTGTATTAGAAGCCTCTATATCGGCCTTGTCAAGAACAACATCTAAAATTCTATGAGCACCACTAGCTTGTGGGTTTCCATGGGTACCACCTCTTCCTGTACCACAACCTTCTCTAAAACCACCCCTCATGCCCTGAGAGGTGTCTCTGGCTGCTGCATAAGGTCTTGAAGCTTGTGTAGGAAGCACCTAATATGGACAATGGTTGGCGAAGTTGCCAACAACATCACAAACATGACAAGAATTGGGGTCTCACCCTAAGATCATTATGCCGAAGAACCACCACACCTTGGTGTGCTATCGACCTAAGTAGATCTAGATCTATATACACTATCAGATGGAAGAGGTGCTTGAATTGCCCAACCCTGATGGCTCTGCCTTTGAATCTCTTGGTCCTGTGATAGGTGCTTACTAAACTATCTATGCCGATGGAACCTCTTCCCACCACCCTGTCTATCCTTCTTGGTACGCTCTATCATATGAGTGTGATGCACAAAATTATGGAAAGTAACTCCAGCAAATACCAAGGAAGCTGTATCCTCCTAAAGCTACTTTTCCAACCCTTGGCAAAAAGTTGAATCCTCTCAAACTCAGTAGGAATGCTAGAAAAGGCATATTTGGATAAGCCATGAAATCTAACCTTGTAGTAGAAAATAGACATATATCATTACTGTAGCATATTGAACTCATCTCATGGATGTCTCAGAGGCTATAGAGAATGAATCTCTCCAAAAATCTCTCAACAAACTATCTCAAGTCATAGCTGGTGATCCAACAAGTGGACGAGCTACCACGTACCTATACCACTTCTTGGCAAAGTCAGTGAACGTATGAAGTGTAGGAAACCCTATGCGACTCAAGAATAGCCAAGTTACATAATCTGTCCTAGCACTTTGATAGAAAACCATAAGCTCCATTGCTAGAAGTGCCATCTAATTGTGGTAGAGCCAATCACACAAACGTTTCAAAGCTCTTCTAGTACACTGTAGACATGGCTAGGTTGGTAGAAGATGGTGGAACCACAAACACGGGAGGTGCAATAGATGGAGTAACAACCAAACTCTGAAGTTGAGCACCCGAACTTGGTCTAGATTGTTAAAGTGGAATAATAACAGTCGTAGGAGGTTCTATTAGAGCTGAAGAAGGACCTACATGAATTATAGCTTGTTTTAGTGTAGCATTAGAAGGTCAATTAGAGTGGTAGAAATTGGTATCTCAACAGTAACTAGGGTCGAAAGAGCTCCCTCCAATCTAACCAATAACCTCATAAGTAGCTCCTTAACTGACGGTGTAGGGGATGGAGCTGAGGGAGGTGGAATAGGATCAACAGGCCTCTTTGGCACCATAGTAGGCTTTGGAGATACCGAATAGCTCTATCCCCTAGACGAAGCTTCCCTTTTTCTAATCCTTTTGCCCCTGGCTCTATCACGAGCTCTACTCTGACCTCGGGTGGGAGTCACATCGACTGACTCGTGCTCTCCTACTAATCGACGAGATCGAGTAATCATTATATACGCAGAAGTAGTAGATTAAAAACTTTCAAGATGGGTTATACAAAGGAATGCACGAATGGAAAAAAGATGTTAAAACTATTTCCCAACAAGTATGTGGCAGCCTCATGAAGATGGGTATGAATGCTTACACACTTATTCGTGAGACTTTACTAGATACCCTGCTCTTGACTCATAAGCCTAATAAACCTAATGCTTTGATACCAAACTTGTCATGACCCAAAATAGATCACAACTAAAGAAAGACAAATTAAGCAAAAACACACTCCAAAGATATATGAAATTTCCCAAAATCTGGAGTTATGAGTGCAAAAGCATCTAAAATAGTAACAACATACCCAGTGAAATCCCACAAGTGGGGTCTGGGGAGGGTAAGATGTACGCAGACCTTACCACTACCACATAGGTAGAGAGGCTGTTTCCTGGAAAAGCATCTAAAATAGTACTAAAGTGAAAATACAGTTGTCTCAAAAGAAAAGACAACACTATATCATAATTTCAGAGACATAGTCTAAGATATAAGAAAATTAAAGAGCACCCAAAGATCCACGATAAATCAATGTCTGAGCCTCATCGCCGAGATTTGGATTGTACCGATAATACTCAGATGAAATGATGAACAACCCAACCCTGTCCAGAATCATCTGCACGATCTATAGGGAGAAAATAAGGTAAGGATGAGTATACCAAAATGTACCCAGTCGGTTCAACCAACTAGGTAAGAGAAAATTGAAATAGTATGTAATAATGAGTAACCCTATCACTGCATCCAAAAGGTTAGCACAAAATGATAATATATATAGCATAGTAATGAGCTAAAATGTCCACAAGAATCAATGATATCATATAACCACAATAAGAAATTTAATGCACTATCATGCCAAATATCAAGGGGATTATAGCCTAGCCACCTGCCCATGGTAAAGTAATATCTGTATGCCACAATCTTGCTACCTTCTTGTGATCATGTAATAATATGATGCCAAATCCTTGCCAACTACCCGTAGTCAAGATATGAGAAGTATGAATTTCACCCTTGCCTCCTGCTCTTGTCAAGGGGGTGGTTCCAATGTGAATCATAATGCCCCTGCCTCCTACTAGGGTCAAGGGATGTTACAAACCATACACAATAGATATAAGTAAATAGTGCAACCTAATTATGCATGTTGACATGTAAATATAGCACCACAACAAGGATACTATGGCATGAAACTCATATAGATCATATACACCCAAGGAATAATATCAAGTGTTTCAGCCAATGCCCAAACAATCATCATATTTTAGATCATCATAATTATATAATAACCCAAAATTTCAACCATATTAGACCTTACTCGTCCAAGTATGCAAGAATATCCGTATTATGGACCTAACCTTCCCAAATGTGGAAGTATGACAATAATACCAGACCTGAATCATCAAAAATATATAAACATAACTATGATGCTGGACCTATGTCGACTCAACAATATAAGCATATCAATAATACCAGACCTTACTCGTCCCAATTGGTCTCACAAGACTCATTTAGTTACATTCTATCTCAAGTCCTTATCAATTCATCATTATCAACTCAGTTCATCAATAGGATCAAGATAGTACCACAATTCAGCTCAATCGGAATCACTTTCCATCATCCTTTCAACACAAAAACTCAAATTGCACAATTATCCATCCAATCTCATAATTATCACATGACAAGATCAATAACTCAAATTTGGTCCCAAAAGGTTAGCGAACCTACCTCGATGCTGAAATCATATTCGAACAAGCTTTCAATCAACTCAAGCGTCCGAATGATCAACAAATCAATCAACCATTATTAGAAATTGGTACTACACATCAATAGTTTTATTTTAATACCCATATTGGCATAGTTTCGCCTTAGGGGCAATATGGTCAAAATTAAGGATAAAATTGGAAATTGGCAAATCTCCAAATTGACTTCAAAATCAGATTCTGCACAAAAAATGAATTTCGTGGGTGAAAATACCGCTAAAATTGAGTTTAGATCGATGGAGAAATCATCCTTTAAAGTGTCAAGGTCATAGACCAAAAATCCCCAATTTTGGAGATTCAAACTCATGATATTCAAGTCAAAATCATGATAAATACCATGAAATATAATCAAAATGATGTTTGAATCACTTACCCAAAAGATTACTCCGAAACTCTCTTCAAAAATCACCTCTCAAAGCTTGAAATTTTGAAAATAGAGTGAAAATGGGAGGTTTTACGTTTTTAAAACTGACCTAGCAAAAATGTACTCTGTAAAGGCAGATAATTATCCATTTGTAGAGTAGAAAATTCCCTATACCTCTGCGAAGGTGGAGAACAAATTAGGGCTGCACCAGATACCCCCACACCAACAATTATCAAAGCTCAAAATGGACCCCCAAAACTCATCTGAATTCAGAATTTCAAAAACTATATATGTATCCATACTAGAAACAGCGAGCCGAGTTAAACGGAATCATCAAAATTCAATTTTAATCAGAAATCCATTTTAAGGCCTTCTTACACATTAATAGATTCAAATCATTTAAACTAGTTTAAAACTCAAAATATCGAAACTGCCCGCGAAAACTTCACAAATTATGGCGAGACCATTTTTGGCATTAGTTTCACGATCCAAAACTATTGGAACAGTCAAAATTCTGATTTGATGTTCCGAACTACGAATGTTGATCAAAGTCAAACTTTGGTTCAAAAAATAACTAAAATCATAACTTTGGGCATAAAAACTCATTTTAACTAAAATTTAGTTTTACAACTTCCTGTACTTCGGTTTTGATGTTCCAGAGCTAATAGAATAAGTGGATCCCGGATTCGACCTCCTAAACTCAGAATGCCAAAAACTTTACTTTTTTAATAACTTAAGCTTTCAAAAGATGATGTGCTGTCAAAATACAACACTTTTGATGGTTACAACTTGGAATTTTATGTGTTTTCAATGCGATGTTAGTTGATTTTATATGTTTTTGTGTTCTATTTATAGGATTCTAGGGTTGGCCTTGATTTTGGGGAGAAAATGCAAAATTTGCTGATTTTGGTGAAGTACGAGACCCTTGACGAACCGTAGATCATTCTAGGGGCCATGAAGGAGATTTTGTGTACCATTCTAATGAACGGATGAATTTCTGGAGTTCTTCTATGAAAATGCAGATGGGTTGTGGATTGGTTTACGAGTTGTAGAACATGCTTCGTGCCCTGAGGATCAGACATGAGGGACATTCTGAAGATTCATTAGACGAAATCCTCCTACGGGCCGTAGACCATATTATGAGTCGTAGAGGGGTACCATAGATCCTAAGCCTAATTTTCGAGTAATAGTTTATGAGTCCCCGACTACGGGCCATGGAATACAACACAACCCGTAGACCTGTTCGTGTGGCATGCTAACCCAACTATTATATGTTGTTTAGGACTTGTATTTTGAATATTATGAATAGGTTTTTAGGTTATTTTTAAAGAAAAACACAAAGAGCTCGAAACTTAGAGAGGAAAAATAGTGAGATTGAGTAGAAAACATTGGAGAGATGTGAGAATTACTTATACTTTGATTTGATCTTTAATCTTGTGATTCTCATAGAAGTTTGGATTCTATTGTTCTACATTCAATTGTGTAAGTGCTATACTATGATATTCCAATGCATAATCTTGCATCTATACAAAACAGGAGTATCTGAATCCACAACTAGGGTTGTGGGAACCATGAAGAAACTAACAAGGTAACACCAAATAATTTAGATTTCTTGGAAAGTGTCCATGCATGTATTAATTGACTCTCTTTGTTTTTCATATGTTCTGATGGTGGCCAACACTAGAACCTTCCTATTGTTACTGCATTGACCAAGGTAGTAAAGAATAGGAAATGAGATTAATTAACAGGATATTATTGATGTGTTCTCATCTAATCAACCGAATTGGGCCAAGGGTAGGTTCTCCTGGGACTAATAGGTAAGGGTTAGTAATGCACACAATAGAGATGGGCCAACTCAAGTAGTACTCTCGCATGGACCAAAGGGTTTAGGGAACTTAACTTATCGTCCGGCAAGCTGCACACTAGAAATGATTTAGGTTATCCGGTGATACTAAGTTAGGGAATCATGGAGAACACAAAACCCTAGTTTCTCTCCATATTGGTTAAACTCTTATGTTATTTAGTTCTAATTTTCTATTGATTATTGCAAAACCCTCCCTTTGGGGGATTAAGTAGGTTAATCACTCAAATTGTATCAATTGAATTCTTTGAAGTCTACAATTACTTTGGGTTCAGCCCTATCCTTTGTTAGGTTCTATTTCATGACAATGACCTCTCTATCCTTAAAAAGGAGGTGTCACTTGGGCGACATCAAGAATTTGGCGCCATTCCGGGGGATACGACTAGACTTGGTTAATTCATAGTGATTTGAGTATTAATCATTGTTTCCCTCATTTTGTGTTTTTTGTTGTTTTTGTTCTTTTTCAAGGTGTAAGTATAGTGTATGCTCAATAAGCGAAGTTGAGGCAAACCCTTGACTCTATTTGACCTAGAGATCCATAGAATGTTGAGAAGAATGGCCCAAGATAACACCAACAACGTGGCTAATGCAGATCTTAATAGGAATAGTAATGAGAATGCTGACCATGAGAACCCACCTCCTCTCGAGGATATTGATCCACAACCACATGACATCAATGCCAATTCTTATTAGTTGAATCAATACAGGCTAGATCCTATAACTATAGAGGTGACTGGAGCTATTGTGTTACAACCACTATCAACTGACACAAAGTTCGTAGTTTCGAGTGGGTTGCTTTAGATGCTGCAAAACCGTGGGCTGTTTGCGTGCATATCATCGGAGGATCCTCAAAGCCATCTACACAACATGGCATTTGTATACAACATTGTGATGGGAACACAAAATCAATCTATGGATGTTGTGAGACTTTGCGTCTTTCAATTGTCTCTTACAGGTAATGCAATACTATCGCTATCTAAGCTTTCGGAGATTGATCACAATCTGCGCTAAATTGCAGAAGTCCTTTTTGGGAGATAATTCCTGAGATGAAAGAAGCTCAAATTGAAAGATTAGATCAACAACTTTTAACAACTTCCTAGTGACTAGATCAGTACTACATGGGAGCCGTTTACTAAGAGGGCTTAAGCTGACACTATCATGGGGGCATATCTTACATCATCCATTCACAAGGATCACCAAAATAATGGTGAGAGTGGTCAAGACCAATCATGCATGGGAAAAGAGACATAACATCTACCAAAAGTTTATGCGCTATCAGTACTGGTTCAGAGAAGGCTAAGACAAATGAAGAGATTATGTAAGAGCTTGCCCGAATTACACAGGCATGGAAGTGATGATGAAGCAAAATAAGGAGCGAGTCAATGCAGTTTTTCATTAGCCTCCACGTGCACCAATGTATGAAGAGACTTACTATGAAAAGGACACTTGTGTATTGCTAATCAGACAAGGGGTTCCTAGACCAACGCCCAAGGGTCCAATCCATACTATTGGCGCCAAGGTCAAGGAAATCAAGATCGAAACTTCAACAGAGATGGAGCTTTCAAGGATAATTGTGAAGGATACTATGATTGGAATAGGGGCCAAGATATAGAAGCAGATCGAGGTCACAATAATAATTACATTAATGGTCTATATGAGCCACCATACAACCGCGATGCAGGTGCGAATAGCTCACAAATTGAGGAGATATTTGATCAGCTGTTAAAGAAACCCGAGACAAAAGATAAGACCTTGAGGAAGATGAAATCTGAGATCTCTGATATTAACTAAAAAATCGAATCTCAATTCTGTTGCTATTAAACAGCTTGAACAATAGTTCGGTCAAGTGTCGACTCAACTCAATCAGCGTCAGAGGGCTAAACGCCGAGCAACACTATTCATAATCCTAAGAATAAAGGGAAATACATGAAAATTACTACTTGTGGTGGAAAGAGCACCATTGATCCTCCTATACCAGTCGATGGGGATGATGTTCGAGAGGAAATGGTTGCGACCAAGGATGAAGATATCAGAGATGATCATGGAAAGGATGAGGTGAGTGAAGCTACTGATGCGCCACAAAAATTGAAGCCCATTCCCAGGTGTCCTCCTTCCTTCCCTCAAATAATCAAAAAGAGGGAGGAGGAAGGAAAGTTCAAGTATTTTCTCTCCATGCTGAAACAACACTCAACAATATCCCTCTTGTCAAGGGGTTGGAGAAGATGCCAGGGTATGCAAAGTACATGAAGGACTTGTTTACGAATAGGCGCATTGTATGTCAAGAGCTCTCACCATAGCTTCAACATTGCAGTGCGATTGTTATGAGATCCTTGGTCAAAAATCAAGAAGATCGCAACGTTTTTACCTCACCTTGCACTATTGGAGATGTGGAATTTGCAAGTGTATTATGTGATCTAGTTCAAGAATTAATCCGATGCCTCTTCTGGTCTTCAAGAAACTAGGCTTAGGAGTCACTACTTCAATGAGCATGTAGTTGTTAATGGCTGATCGCACGGTGAAGAAGCCTGCAGGGATACTCTATGATGTGCTTGTAAAGGTTGAAAAATTCATATTCCTCCCAGACTTTGTGACCTAGATTGCGATGTTGATTTCGAAGTCCCTATCATCCTTAGGAGGCCCTTCTTAGCCATTGGACGAACTTTGGTGGATATGGAGAATGGTCAATAAAATATGGAGAATGGTCAAGTTTAGGTTTTGGAAAGATGAGGTCGTGTTCAATATCTGTCAGCATGCGAAGAAAGAAAATGACTTGATCGTGGTCTCTATTTTTGAGACTGTTGATGATGCTGAGTCAGAACTACCACATGAGGTGAGATTGGGTGTCGGGACTTTAGAAGCTATGCTAATGAACTTTGATAGTGACGACATCCCATATTATGAGCAGATGGTCAATGCTTTGGGAATATCCTACGACCCTAGGCACCAAACGAAGTTGGAGCTAGATTTGCAAAATCAAGAGTTACCGCCCACCATGCCATTCAAAGAAGAACCACCAGTACTAGAGTTGAAGACCCTTCCAGTAAATCTGAGATACGCATTCTTAGGAACCAACAACAACTTGCAATTTATAGTTTTGGCAGGCCTGAATGATGATCAGGTGAGCGCCCTTGTCATGGTGCTTAAACAATTTAAGAAGGCTATTAGGTGGAAGATTGCAGATATCAGTGGTATCCCTCCCAAGACAGGTGCACATAAAATCCAGTTGGTCAAGGACTACAAACCAAGTATTTAGCACCAATGGAATCTCAACCCCCCTATGCAAGAGGTCATGCACAAAGAAATTATCAAGTGGTTGGATGTAGAAGTGATCTATCCGATTGCCGGTGGTGAATGGGTGAGTCCAGTTCACTGTGTTCCAAAGAAAGGGGGTATCATAGTTGTACCAAATACCAACAATGAGTTGATTCGAGTGCGGCCAATCATTAGATGGAGAATGGGCATGGACTATAGAGAATTTAATGCATCGACGGAGAAGGATCACTTTCCTAAGTCATTTAGATCAAATACTAGACTTATTAGCTGGAAAGGGTTGCTATTGCCTTCTTGATAGATATTCAGGATAGAACCAGATCACCGTTGCTCCAAAGGATCAGGAGAAGATGACGTTTATATGCCCCTATGGCACTTTCACATTCAAGAGGATGTCATTTAGGATGTGTAACTCCCCATTGACATTCCAGAGATGCATGAGGTCCATCTTCTCGGACATGGTTGAGGACACAATTGAAGTCTTTATGGACAACTTTAGTGTGCTTGGAGATTCATTTGGGAACTGCTTGAAGCAGTTGCATGCTGTGTTGCAAAGATTCGAGGAAAGCCATCTGGTATTATATTGGGAAAAATGTCATTTCATGGTGAAAGAGGGCATTGTGTTCGGGCATAAGATCTCCAACAAAGGGATCAAGGTTCACAAAGCCAAAGTAGAAGTGATCGGAAAGCTTCCCCCACCCATATAAGTTAAGGGTGTGAGGAGCTTCCTAAGGCATGTAGGGTTCTACCGCAAGTTCATAAAAGACTTCTCTAAAATTGCATATCCATTGTGCAAGTCTCTTGAGAAGGATGCTAAGTCCGTGGTTTATGATGCATGCCTCAAATCCTTTGAAAGATTGAAGTAGAAGTTGATTTCATCCCCAATCATTGTAGCTCTAGACTGGACAAAGCCCTTTAAAATCATGTGTGATCCAAGTGTGGTTACTCTAGGTGTAGTATTGGGACAACACCAAAAGAAAATATTACATCTCATATACTATCCTGAAAGGCCCTAAACACAACCCAGAAGAACTACACTGTCACTTAGCAGAAGTTACTCGTTGTAGTCTTCAAATTTGAGAAATTCAGGTCATATCTATCGGGGGCCAAAGTGATGGTGCACATAAACCACTAAGCACTGCGGTACTTGATGGGAAAGAAGGATGCAAAACCAATGTTGATGAGATTGGTATTTCTTCTTCAAAAGTTCAATTTTGATGTCATTGATAGAAAAGGGACATAAAATTAGGTTGTAGATTACCTTTCTAGATTGGTAGATGGGGCCATTGCAAAGTTTGATGGTGGATTGGCGATTGATGACTCATTCTCAGATGAGAGAGTGTTAGTAGCATTCCACAATTTAATACCATGGTTTGCTGAGAATGTAAACTACTTGGTAAGTGACATTGTGCCTCCTAATCTGAAAACACACCAGCGTCGAAAGTTCATGCCTGATGTGAGGAAGTTCTTTTGGGATGACCCATTACTTGTTTCATATATGCACGGATGGGATTATTTGTCGCTGTGTTCTTGAGATTTAGATGATTAGTATTCTTGAGGCATATCACTCATACTTGGCAGGTAGTCATGAGCTCCCTCTAAGCCTCATTATGGTGATTGAGTTATTTTATATATGGGGGATAGACTTTATGGACCCTTTTGTTAGCTCGCACGGAAAAAGTACATCTTGGTCGTCGTGGATTATATATCAACGTGGGTCGAGGCCATCACTCTACCCAACAATGAAGGTAAAAGTGTCATAGCATTTTTTAAAAGGAACATTTTCTTAAGGTTTGGTATCTCGAGTGATCCCTAGCGATGAGGTTCTCACTTCTGCAAACGGCTTTTCAAGGCTCTACATGAAAAGTAAGGGGTGAAACATTGAGTGTCAACTCCTTAACATCCTCAAACAAGTGGACAAGTGGAGGTGTCTAATAGGGAAATTAAACAGATTCTATCCAAGATTGTGAATACAAACCGGATAGATTTGGTTGCAGATGTTGGACGACACATTATTGGCATACCGGAAAACATTTAAGACTCCTATAGGCATGTCTCCCTACCAATTTGTCTTTGGAAAGGCATGCCATTTGCTGGTGGAATTTGAGCATAAAGCAATGTGGGCGCTGAAGAAGTTGAATCTAGATTAGAATGATGCCGAAAACTCTAGGTTGAGCAAACTCAATGAGCTTGATGATTTTCGCTTGAAGGTACATGAGAGCTCAGCCTTGTACAAACAAAGAATGAAGCTGCAACATGATCACTTTATAGAGAATCATTAGTTCACACCTGGCGATTTGGTGCTATTCTACAATTCAAGATTAAAGTTGTTCCCTAGGAAGCTCCAATCTAGATGGTTGGGACCCTTTCGAGTAGCACACGTCTTTGATCATGGTGCTATTATATTAGAAAGAAGAAATGGATGATCTTTCAAGATAAATGCCAGAAGATTCAAGCCATACCTTGGAAACATAGAAGAAACAAAAATTATGGAAGAATGGAACCTTGACAAAGTCTGAGTACTCAAGACATCTATGTCATACCGCGATAATAAATCAGGCATTGCTTGGGAGGCAACCCAAGGTGGACACCGGCACTTAGGTGCCTAGATATAATTTTTAACCCCTAATACTCTGTTTTGCTTTGATTGTGTGCAATTTGGACAATGCACCTTTTTTTCGATGGGGTGTGGGTATTTATGGGCCTTAGTGAAGTCTGAGTAGCTTGGGTCCATAGCTACCAATTTTTGACCCTGGGGTCTTCTTGCCTGTGTTTAGTTTCTCCATAGATATTTAATTTCTATTTTATTGGCATGTTTAGTATGTTTAGGTAGTATTAGTAGCATATAGTACTGAAATCTATGTCAAATAACATGTTTTTATTTTTTTTTTGAGAAAAATGATACCTACCAAATTTTTATTTTAGTTAGTCTAGATAGCAACCATGCATGTTTAGATGTGTTAAAAATGCTTGTTCTGATAAGTGAGGTTAAAAATTGATATAAAAAGCATGATCTGAGAGTCTTTTGTTGATAATGTAGTCAATGGCATGTTAGTGTGAACTTAAATTGCTAAATTCATTTGTTGTGTGCTAATTCAGAACTTGTCCTGTTACTCTAAGTTAGATTGTAGATTAATTGGATTAGGAGAGGATCTTAGGCCATTTTTCTTAAAAGTAAACTTAGCTTAAATGACCAACCAAAGTTGTAGAGTATCCTTTCATCCCCAAGTTTGAGCCTAACATGTACCTATTCTTTGTAGACACCTAAGGAACCTAGCCTTGTCAGTTGTAAAATATTGAGTTGGGCCCTGGTCCTTCCTTTAAAATTGTGCACCTTTCTTAAGCCAAAAAGCTAAGTTGCGGGTGTCTACCAAAAGAGGCACTGATTCTTAGGATAAATATTGTACACTTAGACTAAGGCTAAAAGTCTAAGTTGACGTGACTGGTGTAAGGGTGAAACACAAAAATAAGGGGGAAGTTAGTGATATAGAGAAAAGGAGAAAAATCATGTATTGGGTGCAAGAAAAATGAGTGATGCCTTAGTTGTGAGTTAAAAAGAATAATAAAGTGTTAAAGCAAGGAAAAAAGCTAAAAAATAAAAAGAAAGCACCTAGAAATGCTTGAAATAGAGAAGGGAAGAAGGGGATTAAAAATAATAGTGTTGGTAGGGCAAGTTTAGGAAAACATATTTTCAAGGAGGCCTTTAGTCACTATGTTCCCAAAATATCATACCAAAATCCCCTGAGCCTACGTTACAAGCCTATACAGTCCTAAAGTGATCCTAGTCCAAATGGTCAAAGGTCTTAGTCATGAGTATAGGGGAAATCCTATGGTATTAGGAATGATGCATGAATATATGTTGCGAGGGTGAGTGATTTTGCATAGTCCCAAGGTAATAGATGAAAACATCATTGAAAGTGAGATATAGGACTTCTTTCTGTGAGGACACTTGCATTGCATTGCTAACATTAGACTTGTTCATTGATTGTGGATTGTTGATGGTACCTCACTTGTCATAGTTGTGTTGTCACATGCATGAGTCTGTATTGGTTTTCTATATGACTATCTGATTTTGTTTTGAAAAAGTGTTGTGGGTATCTGAGGTCATGTTTGATGTGATATATGCCATTGGGTTAGGGTTTATGTGCTATAGTATTACTTATATAGATTGAGTCTGTCACTTGAGGACAAACAACAATTTTAAGTTGAAGTGTTGATATGCTGTCAAAATACAACACCTTTGATGCTTACAACTTGTAATTTTGTACATTCCTAATGCGATGTTTGTTGGTTTTATGTGTTTTTGTGTTCTATTTGAAGGATTCTAAGGTTGACCTTGATTTTGGGGAGAGTGTAGAAGTTACTAATTTTTGTGAAGTATAAGACCCTTTACGGGCCGTAGAGCATTCTGCAGGCCACGAAGGAGGTTTCATGTAAATTTCAAGTGAGGTTTCGATTTCTGAAGTTATTCTACGAAAATGCAAACAAGTCGTGGATTGGTTTACCAGTCGTAGAACCTTGTTCGTTCCTGAGGATCGGAGATGAGAGACTTTATGAAGATTCATTAAATTAAACCCCCCTAAGGGCCATAAAACACTTTATGAGTCATAGAGGGGTATCGTAGATCCCCAACCAGTTTTCCTACAACATTTTACGAGACCCCAACTACTGTCCGTGGAATGCAATACGACCCGTAGACCTATTTTTGAGGCGTACCTACCCTACTATCCTATTTTGTTTAGGACTTATATTTTAAATATTATAAATAAGTTTTTAGGTTATTTTTCATGGAAAACATAGAGAGCTCGACACTTAGAGAGGATAAATAGTGAGATTGAGAGAAAAAATTGGAGAGTCGTGAGAAACACTTGTTGTCACGCCCCGGGAGGGTACCCTAGGCGTGGCCGGCACTCAGAGGCTATTGCTAGCCCCCAAGCGAACCACTTAGCATTCATCACATCATTCATTATAAACATTGCGGAAGGAGATAGAAAATAATATCTAAACAAAGTGGGCCAATGGCCAAACATCAAAACTGTTCATTACACCAAGCAGGGGAATATTGCTCAGGTATCATAACATTCACCTTGACTACACCATTATGTCTACAAAGCCTCTAACATTCCTTAAAACTTCTAAGAAGAGGACCATGACAAACCATGGCTACTCGACTCAAATGAACAGGATAACATTCATAAATAAAGTTTTCCTCCGGAAACAAGGAGGCTCACCACAGTCAGAACTTGGAAACACTTGACCTCAACGGGGCGGCTGCTGAAGTCCTCTAGCTCCTGTATCTGCATCATGAAACGATGCAGCGCCAAATGGCGTCAGTACGTGGAATGTATTGGCATGTAAAATAGCTGGAACACATTGTTAGGAATATACGAACATAACGTACATCATCATGAGACCTTAACATTTATATCAGGGAAACATTAACATTGACCTTTACATTAACATTGACCTTTACATTAACATTGACCTTTGTATTAACATTGGCCTTTACATTAACATTGGCCTTTGCATTAACATTGGCCTTTACATTAGAGTACTATTAGGGAAACCTTTTCTAAGAGGCCTAACTGGGAGTTTCTTTAACCGACAACCATCACTTATGAGCCAGTGAAGATACAACGAAGCGATGCCGTTGCCACATCCATCCATTACCCTGCCCAGGGTAAAGGACATTACATTAATGGATCCATAAAACATAACATTAGTCCTCATTTGGGACAAGATAGGAGCCATCCGCATTGCGGTTCAATCCTCTCTTCCTACGCGGGCCACGTAGTTAATGGACTCAAGTGGGACTCACTTTTATCCATTTCGGTGCTCAATACTCCTCCCAAAACTCGACATGCTCATAAAACATTAACATTCATTAGTCCCATGGGGACGCATTTCATAATCATTAGTCCCCATAGGGGCATAATACATTATCATTGGCATCAACATTCATTTGTCCCATAGGGACACATTACATTGTCATTAGCATCTCCTTTACATCAACATTAACATCATTGTCATTCCATCTCATTAACATCAACATCATTGACTTTAGGGACACTCGTTTAGGAACTTTGACTCTCAACTTAGAGACAATCCCACACTCACATTCTCAACATTCATCATTCATTAATTTGTCATTACTCTAGACTCTACACACACACCCATATTCATCATGCATGCTTTTCTAGAATACATATGCGATAGATATAAGGTTTTCAACTAAATGCTTTTCAAGAAAATAGTTTAAAAGGATGCATGAGGGTTTTTATGAAGGTCATCATCAATGCAGGAAAATATGTAGGTTTATGCATAAAATAATGGCATTTGTTCATTACATTACATGAATTAACATGTTTCACTTCATTACCCTAACATCATTCACCATTAGACTTTAATACCTTACTCATGGGGCACATGGGAGGACATTCCCATGTTTTAAGTTTAGCCTTACATACCTGAAAGAAGATAGTCACACTAAAGCACCTTCTTTCCTCTTGCTCTCTTCAACCTCCTTCAAGCCCTAGCCTTAAGAACCTTAGGAAGACTTCTTCAATGGGGTTTTTCAACCCTTTTTCGTGAAACCCGACCTATATAGGTCTTAGGGGTACGTTTAGGATAGGTGGGATTGGACCATAATGCCCTTGAAAATTTTAAAAAATTAAATCCCGTCCTGAAATAACACAGTCCGCGACGCGGACTGGTCGCGGACAGTGTATTTTCAGAAATTCAACTCCATCGAAATTTTCAGGAAAAGATAAGTGTGTCTCCGCGACCAGTCCGCGTCGCGGTTCCGTCGCGGAGGCT
Source organism: Solanum rostratum (assembly GCA_029948455.1). NCBI lineage: Eukaryota > Viridiplantae > Streptophyta > Magnoliopsida > Solanales > Solanaceae > Solanum > Solanum rostratum. The sequence goes on from CM057051.1 coordinate 28,045,543, forward strand.
CACTGTTTTTTCGTTTTGGAATGAAAAATTATCTTTTGACTCGGTTGCTCTAAAATTCGACCGAGACCTTTCCCCCACTCCATTTTCAGTGTTAATCATGAATTCGCTCTCGGATTTCTGATCCGAGCATCGGAAGGCACGTTTCTCGCACACCTCTCCTTGAGGGGTATTTCGGTAATTTCGCGAGCGTTACATTATCTCCCCCTTGGGATCATTCGTCCTCGAATGATAAGTAGGGAAGTATTTTAGCACGAATAGGCTCACGACTCACCTCAATATTACTTTGATAACCTACTACCTTCATCTTTCATTGATCTTTAAGCTCATTTATTCAACATTAACAATTTCACATGGAATTCATGTAATATACATTAATTTACATTAAGTAGGGTCATTACCTTCGATGCTTCCATCGACCTCGGGCATGAACAAGTGCGGGTACTTTGCTTTCATCTCCTCCTCAGCTTCCCATGTGGATCCTTCAACGAATTGATTTCTCCACAGTACCTTAACAGAAGCTATCTCCTTGTTCCTTAGTCTGCGAACCTGCCGATCAAGGATTTGGACTGGGGTTTCCTCATAGGACAGGCTGTCCTTGATTCCTGTGCTCTCTACAGGCACTACCAAGGCAGGATCCCCTAAACATTTCTTCAACATTGAGACGTGGAACACTGGATGAATCCCATCTAATTCAGAGGGTAGTTCCAGCTCATAAGCAACCTTTCCAATCCTTCGCACAATTTGGTAGGGACCAATATAGCGAGGACCCAACTTCTCTTTCTTCCCAAACCTCGTGACGCCTTTCATAGGTGATACTTTCAGATAAACCCAGTCATTCACCTCAAACTCTAAATCCCTTCTCCTTACATCTGTGTATGACTTTTGGCGGCTCTGGGCTGCCTTTAACCTTTCTCGTATAGTCTTCACCTTTTCCATGGACTGGTGGACAAGGTCTGGCCCAATCAGCTCGGCCTCTCCAACCTCGAACCACCCAATGGGCGATCTACATCTTCTCCCATACAAGGCCTCATAAGGGGCCATTTGGATACTCGCATGATAACTGTTGTTGTATGCGAATTCAATCAAGGGTAAATGGTCGTCACAATTTCCTTTGAAGTCAAGAACGCATGCTCTCAACATGTCTTCCAACGTCTGGATAGTGCGTTCTGCCTGGCCATCCGTTTGTGGATGAAAGGCCGTGCTCAAGTTCACCTTAGTACCCACCCCTTTCTGGAACGACTTCCAGAAGTGAGAGGTAAATTGGGCTCCTCTGTCTGAAATAATAGACAAGGGAACTCCGTTCAATCTCACTATCTCCTGAATATATATTTTGGCATAATCTTCGGCAGTGTTAGTCGTCTTGACTGCTAAGAAATGTGCTGATTTCGTCATTCTGTCTACAATCACCCATATGGAGTCATGTTGCCTCCGGGATTTCGGTAAGCCCGTGATAAAGTCCATGTTCACCATCTCCCACTTCCATTCTGGAATTTCAAAATTCTGAGCCAGACCACTTGGCCTTTGGTGCTCAACCTTGACTTGCTGGTAGTTGGGGCATCTGGAAACGAATTCTGCGATGTCCCTCTTCATCCCACTCCACCAATAGACTTCTCTCAAGTCATGATACATCTTGGTGGAACCTGGATGGATGGAGTACTTAGCATTATGGGCCACAGCTAAAATCCTTTCTCGAACACCATCAACATTAGGGACACATAATCTGTTCTGGTACCTCAGTACCCCATCTCCCCCTTTGGAGAAGACCATCACTTTTTGCTTCTGAACATCTTCTTTTAGTTGGAGTATAATGGGATCTCGATCCTGCTTCTCTTTAACTTCAGTCACCAGGGACGATGAAGACCCATTTTGAACACTAACTCCTCCTTCATCATTCTCTTCAAGTTGGACCCCCAATCGGGCTAACCTGTGCACCTCTTTCACCAGTTCTTTCTTTTCTTCCTCAACATGGGCCGTGCTACCCATAGACAACCTGCTAAGAGCATCAGCAACAACGTTAGCTTTACCTGGGTGGTACATGACGCTCATATCATAGTCCTTGAGCAACTCTAACTATCTCCTCTGTCGCAGATTGAGCTCCCTTTGGCTGAATACATACTGCAAGCTCTTATGGTCTGTGAACACATCCACATGCACTCCATACAAATAGTGGCGCCAGATTTTAAGTGCGAACACAACGGCTGCCAACTCAAGATCATGGGTAGGATAGTTTCGTTCATGAACCTTAAGTTGTCTGGAAGCATAGGCTACCACCTTTCCTCTTTGCATTAACACGCACCCCAACCCAACTATAGATGCGTCACAGTATACCACGAAGTCATCTGTTCCGTCAGGCAATGTCAAAACAGGTGCAGTGATTAACCTAGTCTTCAGCTCTTGGAAACTTTTCTCACATTCGTCAGACCATTGGAACTTAGCCCTTTTCTGGGTCAGTTTGGTCAATGGTACAGATAGGGAAGAAAACCCCTCCACAAACCTTCGGTAGTAGCCTGCCAACCCCAAGAAGCTTCTTATGTCAGTTGGAGAGGTTGGCCTTGGCCAGCTTGCCACCGCCTCAATCTTCTGGTTATCCACTCGAATACCATCACCCGAAACCACATGGCCTAGGAAAGCCACTGACTTAAGCTAGAATTCACACTTGGAGAACTTAGCATATAACTCGTGGTCCTTAAGAGTTTGAAGGACAACTCTGAGATGTTTAGTATGCTCTTCCTCACCCTTCGAATATATCAAAATATCATCAATGAAGACGATTACAAACATATCCAAGTAGGGTCTAAATACCCTGTTCATCAAGTCCATAAAGGCTGCTAGTGCATTGGTCAACCCAAAGGACATCACTAAAAATTCGAAATGACCATATCTGGTCCTGAAAGCTGTCTTTGGGATATCACACTCCCTTACCTTTAACTGATTGTAACCCGATCTGAGGTCTATTTTTGAAAAACATGAGGCACCTTGAAGTTGGTCGAACAAGTCGTCAATCCTAGGAAGAGGATATTTGTTCTTGACTGTGACCTTGTTCAGTTGCCTATAATCTATACACATTCGAAGCGTCCCATCTTTCTTTCGCACAAACAAAACTGGAGCACCCCACGGAGAAACACTGGGTCTAATAATACCTTTCCCTAATAGGTCTTTCAACTGTTCTTTCAGCTCCTTCAGTTCAGCGGGGGCCATCCTATATGGCAGAATTGAAATAGGCTGCGTATCGGGGAGTACATCAATACCGAAGTCGATCTCCCTATCAGGAGGGACTCCAGGTAAATCCTCCGGGAACACCTCAGGAAACGCATTAACAACTGAGACCGACTCAAGAGTAGGGGTCTCAACATTATCAGCTTTAACTCTTACTAGGTGGTAGATACACCCCTTAGAGATCAACTTCCTTGCCCTCAGGTAAGAAATAATTACACCCTTGGGTGCAACATAACCTCCCTTCCATTCTAAGACTGATTCAAGTGGGAATTGAAACTTAACCACTCGGGTTCTACAGTCTATGGATGCATGGCAAGCGTGAAGCCAATCCATCCCAAGGATCACATCAAAATCCACCATCTCTAATTCTACCAAATCAGCCAATGTATCCCTATAATAAATGGATACTACACAGTTTCTATAGACCCTTTTAGCCAGAATAGACTCTCCAGTAGGAGTTGAAACGGAATATGGCTCACGTAGACATTTTGGGGCAACTTCGAACTTATTAGCCACATAATGTGTCACAAAGGATAAGGTGGCACCCGGATCAAGTAATGCATAACAGTTATAAGAGAAGATTTGAAGCATACCCGTTACAACATCTGGGGCAGCCTCTCGGTCCTGCCGATTTCCCATAGCATACAGGCGGTTCGCTCCGCCTCCAGCGTTCGTAGCAGTAGCCCTCTGTTGACTGCCCGCAGGGGGCGCTGTAGATGACTGGGCTCTATTACCTCTGTTGTTTCCCTTCTGGCTCCTCATAGGACATTCAATCTGGATATGGCCAGGCTGTCCACACGTATAGCATAAATTGGTGCCTTCCCGGCACGCACCAAGATGTTGTTTGCCACATCTGCCACAAGTTGCTTTTTCTTTGGGGCCCTGGGCGACACTGGCCTGGGACTGAGATACCTGTGCTCTGAAATTCTGATGGCCCTGGGTCCTTTGGTCATACCGGTGCTGCTGAACAGGTGCATTCACCATCGGTGTTGCATGGCGAGGAGGTTTCCTCTGAAAGAAGTTCTTGCTGCCCTTGTCCCCCTTTTGCTGATTTTGTTCCTGGCCCGCAGCCTTGGCTTTCTTGCTCTGCTGTTCCTCCCTGTCCCTCTTCTTGTCCTCTTCGGTCTGTTGAGCGTAAACCATCAGCCTGGAAATATCCATGTCTGGGATCAGCAGTGCTGCCTTGCACTCCCTCTTCACATGTCTGCCCAGTCCAGACACAAATTTTCTCATCCTGGCCCTCATATCAAGAACCATCTCCGGATACCTCGACAGCTGGGTGAACTTTAGGCTATACTCTTTGGCGGTCATACCCTCCTGTTTTAAGTTCACAAACTCTTCAACCTTGGCTTCCCTTAACTCTTGGGGAAAGAAATGATCGAGAAAAGCACTCTCGAACTCTTCCCACTCGGCTGGTTCAGCACTTTCACCTCTGACATCCTCCCATTGGTTGTACCAAATGTTGGCCACATCCTTAAGTTGATATGAGACCAACTCCACTCCTTCAATCTCACTTGCATGCATTGCCCTTAGGATCTTGCGCATTTCATCAATAAAGTTTTGCGGATCCTCCTCAACCTTAGAACCCGTATAGACTGGCGGATTCATCCTCAAAAAATCTCTGAGCCTGGACGCAGCAGTTGGCTCTTGGGAACTGGAGCTTGGGGCCTGGGGACCACGACTGCTACTTTGCGAGGCCACCAACTGGGTGAGCATGGCAATGGCTCCCCTGAAGTCTGCCTCTGAAGTGGGGACTGACTGTGCTGGGGGTGCTGGTGGAGCCTCAGCAGCTCTAGCTAGTCGTCCCCGTCTCCTTACCTCACGTTCTTGCAAGGGGTTCTCAGTACTTGGGACAGAACCATCTTTTTTGGCAGCAGTGCATTTTGGAGGCATTATCTGCAAATGCGTAACGCACGAGTTAAAGAGGTTTGCTTAAAGTCAAGCTCTAGCGCACGACTCAGAACATCAAAGAAGTGGAACCATTTCCTAATGCCCTGTAGCATCCTGTTTATGAAGTGTGGTGCACAACACACGCATAAACGAGACTCTACTAGACGGCTTCGTAGACTCCCTAGGACTCTTGAACTCTGTGCTCTGATACCAAGTTTGTCATGCCCCGGGAGGGTACCCTAGGCGTGGCAGGCACTCAGAGGCTATTGCTAGCCCCCAAGCGAACCACTTAGCATTCATCACATCATTCATTATAAACATTTGCGGAAGGAGATAGAAAATAATATCTAAACAAAGTGGGCCAATGGCCAAACATCAAAACTGTTCATTACACCAAGCAGGGGAATATTGCTCAGGTATCATAACATTCACCTTGACTACACCATTATGTCTACAAAGCCTCTAACATTCCTTAAAACGTATAAGAAGAGGACCATGACAAACCATGGCTACTCGACTCAAATGAACAGTATAACATTCATAAATAAAGGTTTCCTCCGGAAACAAGGAGGCTCACCACAGTCAGAACTTGGAAACACTTGACCTCAACGGGGCGGCTGCTGAAGTCCTCTAGCTCCTGTATCTGCATCATGAAACGATGCAGCGCCAAATGCCGTCAGTACGTGGAATGTACTGGCATGTAAAATAGCTGGAACACATTGTTAGGGATATACGAACATAACGTACATCATCATGAGACCTTAACATTGATATCAGGGAAACATTAACATTGACCTTTACATTAACATTGACCTTTACATTAACATTGGCCTTTACATTAACATTGGCCTTTGCATTAACATTGGCCTTTACATTAGAGTACTATTAGGGAAACCTTTTCTGAGAGGCCTAACTGGGAGTTTCTTTAACCGACAACCATCACTTATGAGCCAGTGATGATACAACGAAGCGATGCCGTTGCCACATCCATCCATTACCCTGCCCAGGGTAAAGGATATTACATTAGTAGATCCATAAAACATAACATTAGTCCTCATTTGGGACAAGATAGGAGCGATCCGCATTGCGGTTCAATCCTATCTTCCTACGCGAGCCACGTAGTTAACGGACTCAAGTGGGACTCACTTTTATCCATTTCGGTGCTCAATACTCCTCCCAGAACTCGACATGCTCATAAAACATTAACATTCATTAGTCCCATAGAGACGCATTTCATCATCATTAGTCCCCATAGGGGCATAATACATTATCATTGGCATCAACATTCATTTGTCCCATAGGGACACATTACATTGTCATTAGCATCTCTTTTACATCAACATTAATATCATTGTCATTCCTCTCATTAACATCAATATCATTGACTTTAGGGACACACGTTTAGGAACTTTGACTCTCAACTTAGAGACAATCCCACACTCACATTCTCAACATTCATCATTCATTAATTTGTCATTATTCTAGACTCTACACACACACCCATATTCATCATGCATGCTTTTCTAGAATACATATGCGATAGATATAAGGTTTTCAACTAAATGCTTTTCAAGAAAATAGTTTAAAAGGATGCATGAGGGTTTTTATGAGGGTCATCATCAATGAAGGAAAATATGTAGGTTTATGCATAAAATAATGGCATTTGTTCATTACATTACATGAATAAACATGTTTCACTTCATTACCCTAACATCATTCACCATTAGACTTTAATACCTTACTCATGGGGCACATGGGAGGACATTCCCATGTTTTAAGTTTAGCCTTACATACCTGAAAGAAGATAGTCACACTAAAGAACCTTCTTTCCTCTTGCTCTCTTCAACCTCCTTCAAGCCCTAGCCTTAAGAACCTTAGGAAGACTTCTTCAATGGGGGTTTTCAACCCTTTTTCGTGAAAACCGACCTATATAGGTCATAGGGGTACGTTTAGGATAGGTGGGATTGGACCATAATGCCCTTGGAAATTTTAAGAAATTAAATCCCGTCCTGAAATAACACAGTCCGCGACGCGGACTGGTCGCGGACAGTGTATTTTCGGAAATTCAACTCCGTCGAAATTTTCAGGAAAAGATAAGTGTGTCTCTGCGATCAGTCCGCGTCGCGGTTCCGTCACGGAGGCTCACTGTTTTTCGTTTTGGAACGAAAAATTATCTTTTGACTCGGTTGCTCTAAAATTCGACTGAGACCTTTCCCCCACTCCATTTTCAGTGCTGATCATGAATCCGCTCTCGGATTTCTGATCCGAGCATCGGAAGGCACGTTTCTCGCACACCTCTCCTTGAGGCGTATTTCGGTAATTTTGCGAGCGTTACACTTGTACTTTGATTTAGTCTTTAATGTTGTGATTCTCAATGAAGTTTTGGATTTGGCTTGTTCTTAATGCGATTGTGTAAGTGTTCAATTATGTTATTCTAATTCATAAGTCTTACATCTACATAAATAACAAGTAGATGAATCCATAACCAGGGTTGTGGGAACCATGAAGAACTAACAAGGTAAAATAAGATAATTCATAATTCATGGAAAGTGTGCATGCATGTATTTATTAACTCTCTTCGTTTTGCATGTTTTCTGATAGTGGCCAACATTAGAACCCACCAAGTGTTACTAACTATACCAAGGTAGTAATGAATAGGAAAGAGATTAATTAACAGGATTCGATTGATGTGTTCTGGTCTAATCAATTGAACTGGGCCAAGGGGAGGTTGTACTTGGAATAATATGTAAGGATTAGTAATGCACACTGCGGAGATGGGCCAAGTCACATAGTGAAATTTTTCTCTAGCCTTGACCAAAGGGTTTGGTGAACTTAACTTACTGTCCTGCATGCTATACACTAGAAAAATTAGGTTATCTAGTGATACTAAGTTAGGGAATCATGGGGAACACAAAATTCTAGTTTCTCTCCATATTAGTTAAACTCTTGTCAATTCATTATTGCAAACCCCCGCCTCCCTTTAGGGAAAATAAGTAAGTTAATCACTCAAATTGGCGTTAATTTAATTCTCCTAAGTCTACGTATTCCCTTGGGTTTGACCCTAAACTTGGTTAGGCTCTATCTCTTGACAATGACTGCTTTATCCTAAAAAAATGTGTAACTTGGAAGACATCAAAATACCAAAACTAACATTTTCATCTTTAGAACTCAAGATTTGGTTCTAACCATTTAAATCGTTCAAAGTAGGCCCAAAACAACTTAGGAAAGTGTAAAACATTAATTTTTAAAGATGCCTCACTTGTTTATCTACGAGTATTGTTATTCTTTTGTTGCATTACCTGTATTATTTGGTGCTTTGTAGTAGTATATTGTTTTATGATTGAGTGACTGGAATATATGAGTTCCACCAATTTATTTTGAATAGTATAAAAAACATAGTTTTAAGGAATAAGCACACACTGATGCTTTATTTTCTCAAACTTCGATGCTTACTTTACTTCCTTTTATTCGCATCTATCTTCTGTTTTCATTTAGATTTCGAGGATAGTACAAAAATCACTCTTCTTCTTCATCCTCACTTTCTTGTCTTCATCGAAATTATTCTACTAACCATGTATTCAATAACTAGAGAATAAGTAATTTATGATACCCAAATGATTTGCGATTTGTAAATGATTCTTTTTATTTATTTGTTAAGTTGTGTGTGTGATCTTGGGTTACTAATAATTTTATTGCAATTGGTTGACGTCACAACCCAAGCCTAGGGCCTAGAGGTGACACGACGAATGGGAAACGCAAAGGCAACCCAAACAAGCCTCTTTGGCATATTATTTGCACATCCTTGGATATGGAAGTATAATTAAACAACAACCAAGTACAAATAATTCTAAGGGGAAGTAGGACTTTGGACTCACGGTACGGCGATGTTATAGGGAAGAGGATTTTCATGAATCAAATAACAAATAAGGTCTAAGGGGCGAGAAAGTATGACTCACACTATCGGGTTATTTAGGGACTGAGGACTTCCATCTTGTTAGCCTAACAAATATTTACTACAAAAGCGGGATAAGGGACTAAGGGAAAAGTCTAACAATATATAGACATAATAAGAGTTGAGCTCATAACGTACAACCCATATATCCAACAACATCTCTAAATACAAACGGAATGGGGGCTAAGACATCTCCCAAGCTCACCCTCAAAGTCAGTATCAAAAAATAAAGTAGTCCAAATAAAAGCATGAAAATAAATGGATGTTATCCCTGAATGTGGTGGACTCGCCAAAAGCAAGCCTTCACCCAACCGACTAACTGCGTGGAGGAGGAGGATGGAATAACGCTCTAGCTCCTACATGGTTAGATCATGCAGGCAAAAACTATGCGTTAGGACTTGGAATGTACTAAGTATGCGGGGTGCAATGCAACAAAGGACGTAAGCTATAATAAAACAAGATGCATAAATATAATCAATAGACATAAGCTTAATATGACATGTATAATCAATGCTTAGGTCAAAACATGTATGGAGATAGTCAAAATTGCATAATATATCATACATATATAGGAGGAGACCCTAACCGACATATAAGACCAAGCGAGCTACTACTTGGAATCCCGATGTTTACTCGACACCGAATAAACGAGTGGTCTACTTGCCAAGGTAAACATAGCTTGACTCTATAAAGTGGGGAACTTGTCATAGTTGGATCCACTAGTAAATCCCATTTAGGGAAATAATAGAAAGCTATGATGGCATATAGTTAAGTGACCAAGACTTTATATAAGGACCCTTTGGGTCGAGCCCCCACCTTAAGCCTCTTCCGGTGCTAAGTCTAGTCACATAGAATACTTGATATAATCATAAATTTAATCATAGCTTTCATGACTTGTCAAAACATGATAACATGGAAAGACAAGCTCATTCAAATACTTGACCCCTACACGTGGGCATATACCTTGTACTAAATCGTAAAATCATTTCATAAACTTGACTCATTTTAGTAGACATTGCATTACACATGAGGATAAAGATTGTAATATGTTTGACCCCATGTAGTGAGCTTTAGTTTGTACATGATGGTTGAATATTTATCATACTTGACCCCTTCATGTAGACATTATTCACTCACAAGAGGGTAGAACATAGTATAAGGGCTCAACATTCTACTTACAAATCATAGAAACTTTTCATGAGTTAATACATACTTGGGAGCTCATAATTTATCATAACATGTGTGTCTTGTAATTCATGCAATAATCATTCATCCACGTAAATATTTTGTCATGTAAATTTAGTAAAAAATAGTGAGTATATACATAGGCTTAAAATCATGCAATCCAAGAGTATAAGACAAAACAAGAGTAAAATCAATTCATTTCAAAGTCATTCAAATCAACCCACCATCATTGTAGAAAAACCATCATTATTTAGAAATCATATTTCAAGACCCTTAGTGAAAAATAATTAGTTAGAATCGTTCTTAATCAACCCTATTATAATCATATACACCATCTTCCAGAACATGGGCATGGGAACATGAAACGCATCTTATCAAGTAAAACCTAGTTAAGACTTTCTCAATACTCATATAAATTCATAAATTTCACTTGATATTTTACCTCATGATAATTCACAAAAATAAACCATCATAGAACGCATAATATTAACATCATATGAAAGAGTTCATAAAATACCCATAAAGATCCATAAATTTCATGTAGTTGGAGAAGAGGATTGGTTGGACTTGTGGGAAGGATGGTTTCCACAATAAAACCCACATACCATGGTGTGAGTGTTTTAGAGGAAATCTGATTTGGAGATTGAGAACCAAAAATCCTAGCTTGCTGTCACATTTGAATGCCTTGAGAGAGCTTGAGAGAGTTTTGAGACTTAGAGTGTTTTTTGTCTGAGGAGGAATGAGGTGAATTAGGGTTGTATATGTTGATAAAGGCATAATGGGGTCCAAAATGACGTTGCATTGAACTTAGGGTGTGAGGAAAGGACAAAAACACCCCTTTTAAAATTGGTTGAAAAGTTTTCACGAAAGCTCATTTACGGGTAGTAGGTCAATCCACGGCTTGTAAGGAGGGTCGTATAAAGTGGCAGCCTGACCGTGCTTCACTAAAATGGGTGTAACATTTTTGTCCAAACTTCGAATGAGGTGAAACCATTTGCGTTATAAAAATAATTCGGAGGATTTCAATTTGTTGAGTCTCTAAGGGTCTAATCATTGTGCGCTAAGAGATACGATAATTTAAAGTAGACACATATATGAACTCGTGCTAGAACTTAGGCGTTTGGAATCATTTGCACTCAACTTGATAAGAGAGGGGCTTGAAATTGCATAAGGGGCCATGGAGGGGATATATGAGGTTGATAAGGGAATAAGAAAGGTTGGAACTTCCCTTCATAAAAATTCACTGGGCAGGATCATGAGACCCCATTTATAGGTCGTGGTCCGTTCTATGGGTCAAAGATAGGTGTTTTGTCTGATAGCACCTCAGACTCTCAGAGAAATTTCTCTGATTTACATTCCATGACTCGATTTGTGACGCATAAAAAGTTTTACGGGCCGTCTGATGAGTCATGTATTGAATACCTGAAAGATCCCAATTTTACCAAGTCTGCCCCAGGTTGCATGAAACAACTTATGGGCCGTACTTCGACTGACGACTCATAAAACCTCTCGTAGAAGATGACTATCAAAATATTTTAAAGCTTATTTTCTTGCATTTTCCTACTCCTTATAGGTGGGGACTTACAATATCTTCATGACCAAGCCTAAGGCTTAGACATGACACAAAAAATGGAGACCTGAGTGGGGTTCCAAACAAGTCTCATAAGCGTGTAAGCACATCCTTAGTTTGCAGAAGCATAAAAAATAAGAAAGCATATATCACATAATATCTAAGGGAAGTGGGAATTTAGACTCACCCTATGGAGATAATATAGGGAAGAGGATGTGCATAAATCACATAGCTAGTAATTTCTAAGGGGCTGGTAAGTATGACTCATGCTATGGTGTGGTTATGGGCTTAGGACTTCCATCTAATCATCAACAAGAATTTAACATAAACGGGGAAACACGGGACTAAGGGATGGTTATCAGAACACAAAAGTATATGGAGTCAAGCTCAATAATACATAACCATCACAATATCCGATGACACCTCAAACTATTGAATAGGTCAGGGCCAAGACATCTCTCGGGCTCACCCTCAAAGATAGTATCCAAAAATAACTGAGTCTAGAAAAGGCAAGAAATTAAGTGAAATTTTGTCCCCGAATGTGGAGGATTCACTATGCAAATCTCCGATCGAAACATCTAGCCCTATGGATGTGCAGGAGGATGGTACAATGCTCTGGTTCTACATGGTTAGATCATCCAGTCAAAGTGTATGTGTTAGTAAATAGAATGTACTAAGTATGCAGTGTGCAAATACAACAACGGACATAAACCATATTTAACAATATGCACAATCGTAGTCAACAAATGTAAGCTCAATATGTCACGCATGGTCGATGCCATGGTCTAATTATGTAAGAATGAATCATCAAATCATGTAGCATATCAAACATAGATGGGAAGGTACCATAACCGATATATAAGACCAAGCAAGCTACTACTTAGAATCCCATAGTCACTTCATATCGGATTAGGAGTGGCTTACCTTTCTGGGGTAGGCCAAACACTCACCTTACGGGAACATCGCCCATTTAAGAGAACGCCTCACACACACTTTGAGGGAACACCACCCATTTTGGAGAAGGCCTCATAATTACCGCACGTGGACATCTCTTATTTTAGTATTCACATCTTATTAACCTTATAGAAACATCACCCGTTTCGGTAGATAATTCACATGTGTCGTATGGGAACATCACCCATTTTGATCTATCATGTAATTTAAGCTATATGGATCCATTAACCTATTCTCAAACCTGTGGTGGCAACATAATTATGGGACAATGCTTATCTACCAAGGTCTGCTTGGTGCTAGGTCACAATCTAAGGGAATACTCAAATTATTCTTATTACCATAACATGCAAAGCATTTTTTAGTATCCTCATAAATCAGAGTACCTCATAAAAACCAAGGCTTCATCATATCAAAGATAGGGCTTCATAACATTTCATAGCATTCAAAAGAATCTCATAATTCATAGCATACATAATAGCCCTTCAAGATTTATATCAATTCGTAAATCACATATTTTTCCATAAAGCCTTTGTCAACATAAGAAGCTTGGTTTATGATTTAATAAAATATGGTAGGTATGCATTCATTTTCAAAACCATGAAAGAACAACACTTTTAGGCATGAGGAGAGCAACAAAAATCCCTTTTCCAATTCATGTAAAATAACCCACCTTATCATAGCAAAGCATAGTTAGGGCATCATTAAACTCTCATCTTAAATCACACATTTTCCATGACTTGTCATTTCGTAATATTATACAAGTATAAATGACAAAATGCTCATCATAAAATCATCATAGTTTTCTTCAAAGTCATATCTTGCAAAAATTCATAGAATCTTTATAAATACCCATAACTTTGAAAAAGACTTAGAGGAGAAACGGTTGAGCTTGTGAGGGAAAGGTCCTCATAATCAAAACCCACATACCTTGGTGATTCAATTGAAGAAAATCTAATTTTGGTGTAGGGAATTCGAAACCTTTGCTTGCGTTCTTTTGAGTGCCTCAATAGAGCTTGAGAGAGTTTTAAGACTTCGAGTATTTTGAGTGAGGAGGAATGAGGTGAACTAGGGTTTGAAAGGGATGATAAGGGGTCCTTTGAGGGATAAAATGACATAGCTTAGGATTCAACAAATAAGAAATTTTGAATTTCTCTTTTTAAAAACTAGCCAGACAAGTCTACGAGACCTTGTTTAAGGGTCGTAGACAATTCTATGGGCCGTAGATGGGTTTCATCTAACAACCCTTTTCCAAACTTCGGAGACCCCGCTTTCTTTGGCCCTCCCTCTTGGAAAAGGTCTATGACTTGTCGGTGGTATTTAGTGTTATAGACTCTTAGAGACCCCTTCTATGATACTCATTCTACGGTACGGTCTATAACTCGTAGAGGACTTTACAGGTCGTCTGATGAGTCACAGATTGAACTTCAGAAGATTATCAACTTTCACTAAGTTTGCCAGGTTACATGAACCAACTTTACGGGCCATACTTCATCGTACAGGTCGTGAACCCCTTCGTAAAATCTCACAGTTTCAAATTTTCCAAGGCTTACATTCCTGAACCTTTCATTCCCCATAGGCGGCTTACAATATCTCCCCCTTGGGAATATTCATCCTTGAATGTGCTAAGGAAATCTCTAAGGGATAGATTTATGCACCACATTCCAATGCACCATATACAAATTACAACACATGCAACCTTTTCTAAAAAAAACCTTAAACCATGTTCCAAATAGTACTTACAATCCCTCCTTTATCAAGGGATGGGAACTCTCAGATAGGAAAACCATGTTACATCCAGCTTGATCGAGATGGAAGAGATAAGGATATTATTTCTCCATGTCGGTTTTGACTTCCCATGTGGCACTTTCTACATATTAGTTCCTCCAAAGGACTTTGACGGAGGTATCTCCTTGCTTATCAACCTCTTAACTTGCCTATCTATATCTCCACTGGGACCTCCTCATAACTCAAGTTCTCTTTGAGATTCACCATTTCTACGTGCACAATAGAACTAAGGTCTCTGATATACACTCTCAACATGGAGACATGAAAAATTGGATGGACTATATTCATTTCCATAGGAAATCTAACTTATACGCAACTTTATCAACACTCGTTGAAATCTCGTAAGGCCCTATGTACCTAGGGCTTAATTTCACCTTCTTGCCAACGCGAATTACACCTTTCATTGGTGAGACCTTCAAATACACCCAATCATTAACTTTGAACTCGAGGTCTCTTTTTCTAGTGTTGGCATAAGACTTTTGCTGGCTTTGAGCTGCCTTCAATCACTCCTTTATAACCCTTACCTTCTCCAAAGCCTCCATGACTAAATACGGGCCCAACAAGGACATTTCTCCCACTTCCAACCAACAAACTCAGGATCCACAACGCCGCCTATAGAGGGCTTCAAAAGGAGCCATCCCAATACTAGAATGGTAGCTATTGTTGTAAGCAAACTCGATGAGCGGGAGATGCTCATCCCAATTACCCATGAACTCCAAGATGCAAGCCTTAAGCATATCCTCGAAAGTTTCAATAGTCCTCTTGGCTTTTCCATTCGTATGTGGGTGAAAGGTTGTGCTAAGCTTTACTTTAGTGCCAAGGCCCATTTGGAAGGACCTCTAAAAATACGATGTGAATTGAGCACCGTGGTCCAAAATAATAGCCAATGGAACCCTATTAAATCTCACCAGCTCTTGAATGTATAACATGGCATAATCTTCAGCACAATAGGTTGCCTTAACTGGTAGGAAGTGAGCCGACTTCGCCATTCTGTAAACAATAAACCAAATGGAATCAAAATGCCTTCTAGTCTTTGGCAACCCAACTACCAAATCAATATTTATCTCTTCCCACTTCCATTTAGGAATCTCTATGTCTTGGGTCAAACTACTCGACCCTTGATGCTCGGCCTTGACTTGTTGGCAATTATGGAAACCAACAACAAATTTGGCAATGTCCCTCTTCATACCACTACACTAATACATTTGCCTTATGTCGTTATACATCTTGGTAGAACCTGGATGAATAGAGTAAGAGGAATTATGGGCTTCTCCCGAAATCAACTCTCTCAAGTTATCAACATTGGCCACACATAACCTACCTTGGTACTGAAGAACACCATATCCCCCTTGGGAGAAAGCCTCTACTTTTCATCTCTTACCAATGAGTTAAACTCTACCAAGGCGGTGTCAAGATCTTGCTTGGAGTTGAAACTCTTTTGACAAAAAAAGATTTGGAACCATTAGTAACTACCACACCTCCATTTTCAACTTCGTTCAACCTAACTCCCAACCTAGCCAACTGATGGACCTCCCTCGCTGATTCCTTTTTGCTATCCTTAAGATGTGACACAATATACATGGATACTTTCCTTAGGGTATTAGCCAGAACAGTAGCCTTGCCCGGATGGTAATGCACACTTATGTCATAATCCTTTAGGAACTCTTGCCACCTTGTTTGCCTCAAATTTAATTCTCTTTGGGTGAATACATATTGGAGACTCTTATGGTCGGTAAACACATTTACATGTACCCCATACAATTAGTGACATCATATCTTCATGGAAAATACTACGACTGTTAGTACAAGATCGTAGGTGGGGTAGTTACGCTCATGAACTTTTGGTTTCCTAGAAGCATAGGCGAGGACTTTGTCATTTTCCATTAGCACACACCCCAATCCAATTCTTGAAGCATCACAATAAACCATGAATCCCTCTAACGATTCTAGTAGAGCCAAAAGAGGAGCGAACATAAGCTTGTCCTTCAAGGTTTGGAAACTTCTTTTATGTTCATCGGTCCTTACAAACTTTGCCTTCTTTTGGGTCAATTTTGTCAAAGGAGAAGCAATTGTGGAGAAACCATTCACAAAGCTTCGGTACTAACCGGCCGAACCCAGGAAGCTCCTAATATCCATCGGAGTCAAGGGTCTAGGCTAATATTTTATTACCTCCGTCTTTTTTGGATCCACCTTAATCCTATCAACCGACACCTCATTACCCAAGAATGCAACTTCCTTTAACTAAAACTCACATTTGTTGACTTTAGCAAATAGATTTACTTCCCTCAATGTTTGCAACACTATCCTAAAATGATTTGCATGCTTCTCTTCATTCCTGGAATAGATCAATATGTGATCAATAAATACGACAACAAACATATCAAGGTAGGGTTTAAAAAACTAATTCATGAGATCCATGTATATCGCCATAGCATTAGTTAGGTCGAAGGACATCATCATGAACTCAAAATGCCCATACCTAGTTTGGAAAGCTGTTTTGGGGATATCATACTCCCTTACCAACCCAGACCGAAGGTTAATCTTTAAGAAGTTACTAGCCCCTTGCAATTGATCAAATAGGTCATCGATCCTTGGCAATGGATACTTGTTCTTTATGGTGACCTTGTTGAGTTGTCCGTAGTCGATGCACATTCTAAGAGAACCATCCTCCCTTTTCACAAACAACATCGGTGCACCCCAACATTGACTTGCATAGGCTTATGAACCACTTTTCTAACAAATCGTTTAATTGATCCTTTAATTCCTTCAACTTCATTAGAGCCATTTGATAGGGAGGGATGGAAGTAGGTTGGGTACCAAGGAGAATATTTATACCTAAATCTATCCCCCTTTCAAGAGGGACACCGAGAAGTTCATGGGGGAAGACATCAAGAAACTCATTGACAATCGGGACCCAATAAATAGGAGGGACCCTGGACTCAACAACCCTAACCCACTTAAGATTATAGACATAACCTTTGGAAAAATAAAATTTTGTGCCTTAAGATAAGAGAAGAATCTACCCTTGACAATCGAATCATAACCTTCCCATTCAAAGATGAGTTCATTTGGGATTTAAAATTTAACCTTATGAGTCCTACAGTCAATAGTAGCATGATATGCATGTAACCACTTGATCCCAGGAATGATGTCGCAATCTACCATATCAAATTCAAAAAAAATCACAAGGAAAAACTCTATGCAATGTAGACATGGGACAAACGTTATAGACTATTTTAGATATAATGGACCCACCGATAGGGGTGGACACCTCAAAGGGTTCACATAACAATTCGGGACACACATGGAGCCGATTAGTAATAAATGGAGTTATGAAAGGAAGAGCGACACCCGGGTCCAATAAAGCATAAACACCAAGATTGCAAATCTTTAACATACCGGTAACAACATTGGGTGCCTCATCAACCCCTTGATTCCCTTGAACAACATAAAATTAGTTATGTTGAGGAGCACCTCCTTGTTTAGCACCTTGTTCCATTTGATAACAATGAGCACCATTTCCTTGGGGATGGCCATCCCTACCCTTCTTTGGAAAATATGCAACCTTATGGCCTATTTTCCATACAAGAAGCAAGAACAAGTATCCTTGTAGCATCTACCTCAATGGTTCTTGCCACACTTTCCACATCAAGGAGCAATTTGATCATCATTACCATCTTGAACCTTTTGGTTGGGAACCCTATCATTTGCAAGTCTTTGGCCTTGGGCATTGGAGGACCCTTGGCCGTGAAATTTGCGGCCTTAATAGAAATGACCACCTTTAGCACCGTGGAATGCATCATCAAGTTGAGCGCTCTTGGAATCCCCCATTTTTCTCTTTCTAAGTTTCACCCCTTCAAGTTGTTCAGCATACGTCATAAGCCGTGAAACATCTATGTCCCAAATGAGCATGGCTGCTTGGCATTCTTTATTGATCAAGTTGGATACACCTGATAAAAACTTGTGCATACTTGCCCGAGGGTCCGCAACCAAATGAGGATCAAACTTGGAGTGGTTGTTGAACATAAGTAATACTTCCTTGGGCTCATAGAACCTTGCCTAAGATTCATGAATTCCGTCAACTTTGCTTCCCTTAGATCAATTGGGAAGAAGAGGTCAAGGAAAGGAACTTTGAATTCTTCCCATGGAATAGGTTCATCATCCGCTCTCTCCATCTTCCATTGATTATACCACATTTGAGAAAGGCCCTTGAGTTTGTAGGCCACTAGTTCTGCTTTCTCCTCCGAACGTACGTCCATGATAGCCAAAACTTTATACACTTCATCAATAAATTCTAAGGGGTCTTCCTCTACCTTTGAGTTATGGAACTTTGGGGGATTCATTCTTGTGAAATCCCTTACCCTTGAGGCCGATGTAAGAGCATGAGGAGCTTGGGCCCCATGATTAGCCATGAGCCTTTCCAAGAGGGTGACCATATTCTGGTACTCGGCATGGGTGACCCCTTCTCCTTTCGCTTGAGGAACTTGTAGGGTCGTAGGGGCTAATTCATCCTCGGGAGTAGGAGCTCTTTATGACATGCGTCTCGGCGGCATAATCTAAATGAGCAAAAAGGCCGCTCTATAGAGGTAGGAAACCTTATGTTAAATCTAGAGTACGAAGTAAAATATGAAAAAGTGAACCATTTCCTAAAACGCCTCATAGCCTCTCACTCATAGTTGTGGCGTGCTTCATAACCTTGAGCAAGACTTTACTCAACGCGATGTGTTGGATTTCCAAGGATAATTTACAAACCTAATGCATTGATACCAAGCTTGTAATGACCCAAGCCTAGGGCTTAGACGCGACATAGAGAATAGAGACCCAAGTTGTGTTCCGAACAAGCCACATACGCATGTAAGCACATCCTTGGTTCGCGGAAGCATAAAAAAAGTACAAAGCATATAACACATAATATCTACGGGAAGTGGGACTTTGGATTCACGCTATGGGAAAAATGTGAGAAAGAGGATGTGCATGAATCACATAGCAAATAATTGCTAAGGGGTGGGTAAGTATGACTCACGCCACGGGGTGGTTAGAAGCTTAGGGCTTCCATCTCATCATCATCAACAATAATTTGACACAAAAGGGGAATCACAGGACTAAGGGATACTTACCATGACACAAAAGTATAAGAAGTCAAGCTCAATTATACATAACTATCACAATATCCATTGACGCCTCTAAATTTCGAATAGGTCAGGGGCTAAGACATCTCCTGGGCTCACCCTTAAAGATAGTATACAAAAATAACTAAGTCTAAACAAGGCAATAAAGTAAGTGGAATTTCGTCCCAGAATGTGCAGGACTCACCAATCAAATCTCCGATCAGAACATCTAGCTGTGTGGAGGAGGAAGAGGATGGTACAGTGCTCCGGTGCCTACATGGTTAGATCATGCAGGAAAAAAGTAAGCATTAGTACTTGGAATGTACTATGTAGGTAGGTGAAAATGCAACAAGGGACATAAACCATATTTAAAAATATGCATAATCATAGTCAACGAATGTAAGCTTAATATGTCATGCATGCTCGATGCCATTGTCAAATCATGTAAGAATGAATCATCAAATCATGTAGCATATCAAGCATAGATGGGAAAAGACCATAACCGACATATAAGACCAAGAGACCTACTACTTAGAATCCCGATGTTCACTCTACATCGGATTAGGAGTAGCTTACCTTGCAAGGTAGACCAAACACTCACCATACGAGAACATCACCCATTTGGAAGAATGCCTCACACTCACCTTACGTGAACACCACCCATTTCGGAGAGTGCCTCATAATTCCCTTACGAGAACATCACCCATATCGATATTCACATCTTATTAACTTTCGGGAACATCAACCATTTTGGTAGATGATTCACATGTGCCACATAGGAACATCACCCATTTTGGTCAATCATGTAACTTAAGCTATATGGATCCAATAGCCAATTCTGAAACCTAAGTTGGTAACATAGCTATGGATCAATGGTTATCTACCAAGTTCCGCTCGGTGCTAAGTCACAGTCCTAAAGAATACTTAAATTGTTCTTATTACCATAACATGCAAAGCATTTTTTAGTATCCTCAAAGTCCATAGAATAGCTCATAAAAACCAAGGCTTCATCATTTCGGAGATAAGGCTTCATAACATTTCATACCTTTTAAAACATTCTCATATTTCATAGCATGCATAATAGCCCTTTTCAATTTATATCATTCGTAAATCACATATCTTTCTATAAAGCATTTGTCAACGTAAGAAGCTTGGTTCATGATTTAATAAAATATGGTGGGTATGCATTCATGTTCAAAACCATGCAAGAGCCACACCTTTAGGTATGAGTAGAGTAGGAAAAATTCATTTTTCAATTCATGCAAAATAACCCACCTTATCATAGCAAAGAATACTTAAGGCATCATTAAACCCTTATCTTAAATCACACATTTTCCATGACTTGTCATTTAATCATATTATACAAGAACACATAACATAATGCTCATCATAATATCATCATAGTTTTCTTCATAGTCATATGATGCAAAAGTCCATAGAATCTTTATAGATACCCATAACTTGTAAAATGACTTGGAGGAGAAATGGTTGAGCTTTTGAGGGAAAGATCCTCACAATCAAAACCCACATACCTTGATAGTTCAATGGGCGAAAATGTGCTTTTGGAAAACCCTCGCTTGATTTCTTGTTTGAGTGCGTTGAGGGAGCTTGAGAGAGGTTTAAGACTTAGAGTATTTGGAGTGAGGAGGAATGAGGTGAACTAGGGTTTGAAAGGAATGATAAGGGGTCCTTTAAGGGATAAAATGATGTACCTTAGGATTAAACAAATAAGAAACGTTGAATTTTCCCTTTTAAAAACTGGCTAGACAAGTCTTAGAGACCCCAATTATGGGCTATAGATGGTAAGGGGTCATAGATGGGTTTTCGTCTGATGACCCTTTTCAAATCTTCAGAGACCCCTTTTTCTCTATTCCTCCCTCTATGACTCGTAGATTATTCTACAGGCCGTACATGGTGTTTTGTTTTATAAACTCTCAAAGACCCCTTCTTTGATTCTCATTTTACCTACGACTCATAGAGGACTTTACGGGTTGTTTGATGAGTCATAGATTGAACTTCAGAAGATCCTCAAATTTCACCATGTCTTCCAGGTTCCACGAACCCACTTTATGGGTCGTATTTCATCTTACAGGTCGTACACTCCTTTGTAAAATCTCATACTTTAAAATTTTCCAAGGCTTACATTCCTTAACCTTTCATACCCCTCATAGGTGGAGTCTTACAATTATCTCCCCCTCGAGAACATTCGTCCCCGAATGTGCCAAGGCAACCTCTAAGGAATGGAATACATGCACCATATGCCAAATGAAATATATGCACCCTGATAACCTTTAAACCATGTCTTAAATAACATTTACAATGCAACATCAAAATCACATAACCATGCATAAATAACATGAGAATGGCATTCAAGGGGAAGAGGTTCTAAAATAGGAACGATCATAGTACCCCAAGATTGATTAGATTGAAAAGATAGGGTTATCGCTTTCTCATGTTCGCTTCAGCTTCCTTATACATTTTTGACCTGTTGCTTCCTCCAAAGGACTTTGACAGATGCGACACCTCTATTCCTCAACCTCTTTACCTATCAATTCAATATTCCCACGGGAACTTCTTCATATGTCAAGCTTTCCTCCACAACACCAACAACTTATAGAGGCACTATGGAGTTTGGGTCATGTACTTACTTTAGCAACATAGACATATGGATTACATGGTGAACCAACTTCATCTCGTTAGGAAACTCAAGTTCATCATCTACCTTACAAACCCTTTTCAATATTTCTGCAGACCCACAACCCTTGGGCTCAATTTACCATTCTTGCCAAAAATAACAATACCCTTCATGGGTGAGATTGTTTTATTACACCAAACCAATATACCTCCTCAAACCTCTATACATCTTTTAGAATTGGGGTGGATATAATAGGATAAGTTATGTACCTCTTTCGAAATCAAATCCTTCAAGCCCTCAACATTTTGAACACCCGACCTAACTTGGTGCCTAAGGACACCATCATCCCCTTGGGAGAAAACCACTATCTTTCTATCTTTCACCAATGCTTTCAACTCTAACAAAGTGGGGTCAAGGTCCTACTTAGATTTGACCTCTTCAATGAAAGAAGGTTGGGAAGAATCTAGAACCACCATCCCTCCATCTTTTGTCCTTATCTAACCTAACTCCCAACTTAGACAATCAATGAACTTTTTTTTTCTTAGGATTCATTTTGACTCCCTCACCTTACACCACATTCCGGATGAACATATCTTCTTTTAGTCCTAACCCACTTTTATAAAATTTAGCAAATAACTTTCCTTCCTTCAAGGTTTGCAACACTACCCTCTATAGCCTCACATGCTCCTCTTCACTTCGGGAATAAATAAAAATTCATCTATGAACACTACCGTAATCATGCCAAGGCAAGGTCTAAAGACTCTATTCATGAGACCCATAAATATCATTGGTGCATTAGTTAAGCCAAATAACACCACCATATCTAGTGCAAAAAGACATCTTTCTTTCTTACAAACAACACCAGTGCACCCCATGATGACTTGCTAGGCCTTATGAAACCCTTTTCAAATGAATCCTTTGATTGTCGTTCAACTCCTATAACCCCTCAGGGCTGTATGGTAAAGGGGAATCGAAATGGGTTGTGTACCAGGGAGAAACTCTATACAAATCACTATTTCCCTTTCGGCAGGAATACTAGGATGCTCATTGAGAAAGACAACACGAAACTAGTTTACCACCGAAACTGACTCAATAGGATAAACTTTAGACTCAACATCCCTAACCCTTACAAGATTGTAAATAAAACCCTGAGAAATCAATATCCAAACCTTAGGACATGAGATGAACCTACCCTTCACAATCATATTATGACCTTCCCACCCATGGACGTTCTCACTAGGAATTGCAACTTAACCTTGCAGGTACTATGATCAACAGAAGCATGATATGTGTCACGACCCAAGCCTAGGGCCTAGACACGGTACAATGAATGGGAACCTGAGTGGGATCCCAAACAAGCCTCATAAGCATGTAAGCACATCTTTGGTTTGCGAAAGCATAAAAAGCAACAAACACAAAGCACATAATATCTAGGGGAAACAAGACTTTGGACTCGTGCTATAGGGATGATATGGGGAAGAGGGTGTACAAGAATCACATAGCAAATAATTCCTAAGGGGCGAGTGAGCATGACTCACGCTATAGGGTGATTAAGGACTTAGGGATTTTATCTCAATACCATCAACAAGCATTTAACACAAGGGAAACATGGCACTAGGGATGTTTATCATAACACAAAAGTATAAGGAGTCAAGCTCAATAATACATAACCATCACAATATCGAACAACACCTCTAAATTTTCAAAAGGTTGAAGGTCGAGAAATCTCTTGGGTCACCCTCAAAGATAGTATCCAACAGATAGCTATGTATAAACAAAGTAAGAAAGTACGTTAAATTTTGTCCTCGAATATGGAGGACTGACCAAGCAAAACTCCGATCGGAACGTCTAGCCCCCCGGAGGAGGAGCATGGTAAGGGGCTCCAGTTCCTACATGGTTAGATCATGCAGCCAAAACGTATGTGTTAGTACTTGGAATGTACTAAGTACGCAGGGCGCAAATGCAACAAGGGACATAAACCATATTTAACAATATGCATAATTGTCTTCAACGAAAGCAAGGTCAATATGTCATGCATGCTCGATACCATGGTCAAATCATGTAAAAGTGAATCATCAAAAGATGTAGCATATCATGCATAGATGGGAAGGGACCATAAGTGACAAATGAGACCAAGCAAGCTACTACTTGGAATCCCAATGTTCGTCCGACACAGAATAAAATGGTGGTCTACCTTGCTGGGGTAAACCAAACACTCACCTTATGGGAACATTAGCCATTTCAGAAAGTGCCTCATAGTTACCTTACGAGAACATCTCCCATTTCGGCACCCATGTTTTATCAACCTCACGGGAACATCTCCCATTTTGGTATACATATCTTATTAATCTTAAGATGACATATCTTATTTTGACGTATCACTCGCATGTGCCATATAGGAATATCACCCATATTGGTCAATTATTCAACTTAAGATATATGGATCTATTAGCCTATTTTCAAACCTATGGCGGCAACATAGTTATGGTACAATGGTTATTTATCAAGGTCCACGCGGTACTATGTCACAATCCCAAGGAATACTCACAATATTCTTATTATCATAATATGCAAGGCATTGGTATATCCTCATAGTTCATAGAGTAGCTTATCAAAATCAAAGCTTCACCATATCAAAGATAGGGATTCAAAACTTTTCATAACTTTCATATATTCTCATAATTTATAGCATACATAATAGCCCTTCACAATTCATATCATTCGTAAATCACATATCTTGCCATAACGCCTTCATCAACATTAGAATCTTGATTCATGATTTAATAAACCATGGTGGGTTTGTATTCATGTTCAAAATCATGCAAGAACAACACCTTTAGACATGAGGTGAGTAGCAAAAATCTCTTTTTCAATTCATGCCAAATAACCTACCTTATCATAAGCAGAATGTAGTTAGGGCATCATTAAACCCTCATCTTAAATCACATATTTTCCATGACTTGTCATTTAATAATATAATAATAAAAGGAAAAATAACACAATGCTCATAATAACATCATCATAGTTTTCTTCATAGTCATGTCATTCAAATAGTTCATGAAATCTTCATAAAACCCACAACTTTGAGAAGAGGCTTAGAGAGAAAATGGATGAGCTTGTGAGAGAAAGGTTCCCCCATACAAAACCCACATACCTTATTAACTTAATGGAGAGAATACCCTACTTGGAATAGAGAACCAAAACCCTAGCTTGTTACTTCTTCTTGAGAGCTTGAGTACTTGCAAGAGAGGTTTGGGACTTAGAAAATAAGAGTGAGGAGGAAAGTGGATGAGAGTAAGGCTTTAGGATTGATAAAAGGCTCCCACGAAGGTCAAAATAACTTACCTTAGGATTTAACAAATATGAAATGTTGAATTTGCCCCGTTTAAAAAACTGGCCAAACAAGTCTACGAGACCACATTTACAAGCCATAGACCATTCTACGGGCTGTAGATGGGGCTTTGTTTGATGGACCTTTTCTAATCTTTATAGACGCCTCTTTCTATAATCCTCCCTCTAGGACACGATCTACGACTCGCAGATAATTCTACGAGTCGTAGATGGTTTGTTGTCTGATAAATTTTTAGAGACCTTCTTCTCTGATTCTCATTCTACGATATGATCTATGAATCATAGATTATTTTATAGGTCACCTGATGAGTCTTAGATTGACCTTCAGAGGATCCCAAATTTCGTCAAACCTACCAGGTTTCAGTAACCCACTTTACGGGTCATACCTTGACTTGCAGGCCATAAACCCCTTGGTAAAATCTCGCAGTTTCAAATTTATATTTCCAAGGTTTTCCTTCCTAACCTTCCATACTGCTCATAAGTAGGGTCTTACAATATCTTCTCCTTGGTAATATTCGTCCCCCTATGTGCTAAAGAAAGTTGTATGAAATAGATTTATGCACCACATGCCAATGCACCATGTACAAAATAGCACACATGCAACATTTAAATCCTAAAACCATGTCTCAAATTGTATTTAATATGAAAATCTTGTAACCACATAAATATGCATAAATGTCATGAGAATGGTATGCAAGGAAAAGAGATCCTAAGATAGGAAGATCATTTTCCCTCAAGCATGATCGGAATGAAAGAGATAGGGATATTTATTCTTCTTATCGGCCTCGACTTCCCATGTGGCACTTTCTATATGTTAGTTCCTTCGAAGGACGTTGACAAAGGGTATCTCCTTGTTTCTCAACCACTTAACTTGGATATCCAATATTTCTACCAGGACCTCCTCATAAGTCAAATTTTCTTCGACATTCACCATTGTTATAGGCAGAATAGAACTAGGGTCTCCAATACACTTTCTCAACATGGAGACATGGAAAAACGAATGGACCATATTCATTTCCATGGGCAACTCTAACTCATATGCAACTTTACCAACACACCTCGATATACGGTAAGGCCCTATATACCTAGGGCTTAATTTTCCCTTCTTCCCAAAGTGAACCACACCCTTAATCGGCGAAACCCTCAAATACACTCAATCATCAACTTCGAAGTTAAGGTCTCTTCATCTAGTATCATCATAACACTTTTGCCAGCTTTGAGCCGCCTTCGATATCTCCCTTATCACCCTCACCTTCTCCAAAGCCTCCATGACTAAATCACGACCCAACAAGGCCATTTGCTCCACTTAGAACCAACCGATTGGAGATCTATTACACCTCCCATAAAAAGCTTCAAAAAGGGCCATCCCAATACTAGAATGGTAGATATCGTTGTAAGGAAACTCAATGAGCGGGAGATGCTCATCCTAATCACCCTTAAACTCCAAGACGAAAGCCCTAAGCATATCCTCAAGAGATTTAATAGTCCTCTTGTCTCCGTCATCTGTTTGTGGGTGAACGGTCGTGCTAAGCTTTACTTTAGTGCCAAGGCCCTTTTGGAAGGACCTCAAAAAAGGCAATGTAAATTTAGCAGCACAGTCCAAAATAATAGCCAATGGAACCCCATACAATCTCACCAACTCATGAATGTATAACTTGGCATAATCTTTGGCACTATAGGTTGCCTTAACCGGTTGGAAGTGAGTCGACTTTATCATTCTGTCAACCATGGCCCAATGGAATCAAAATGCCTTCTAGTCTTTTTCAACTCAACTGCAAAATCCATATTGATCTCTTCCCACATCCAAGTAGTAATCTCTATGTCTTGGGTCAAACCACCCAACCTTTGATGCTTAGCCTTGACTTGTTTACAATTAAGGCAACCAGCTACAAACATGGCATTGTCTCTCTTTATTCTACTCCACCAATGCATTTCCCTCAAGTCTTTGTACCTTTTGGTAGAACGGGGATGAATAGAGTAAGAGGAGTTATGGAATTCTTTCAAAATCAACTCTTTCAAGTCATCAACATTGGACACACATGACCTATCTTGGTACCGAAGAACACCATCTTCCCGTTGGGAGAAAGCTTCCACTCTGCCATCTCTTACCAATGACATCAACTCCACCAAGGCGGTGTCAAGATCTATCTTGGACTTGACCTTTTCGACCAAAGAGGATTTGGAGCCATCAATAACTACCATACCTCCATTGTCAACTTCTTTCAACCTAACTTCTAACCTAGACATCCGATGGAACTCCCTCGCTAATTCCTTTTTGCTATCCTCAAGATGCACCACACTATCCATGGATACCCGACTTAGGGCGCCGACCACCACATTTTGGATGGTAATGCACACTCATGTCTTATCTTTAAAGAGCTCTAGCCACTTCCTTTGTCTCAAATTTAAGTCTCTTTGGGTGAATACATATTGGACACTCTTATGGTCGGCAAACACATCCACATGAACCCCATACAAGTAGTTACGCCATACCTTTAAGGCAAATATCATGGCTGCTAGTTCAAGATCGTAGGTAGGATGCTTATGCTCGTTCACCCTAAGTTGTCTGGAAGCATGGCAATGACTTTGACATTTTTTGTTAGTACGCACCCCAATCCGACTCTTGAAGCATTACAATACAACACGAACCCCTCTAACCCTTCCGATAGAGCCAAAATAGGAGCGGACATAAGCTTGTCCTTCAAGCTCTAGAAACTTCTTTCATACTCATCGGTCTATCCGAATTTGCCTTCTATTTGGTCAGTATGGTCAAAGGAAAATTAATTTAGGAGAACCCATTCACAAATCTCCGATAGTAACTGGCCAAACCCAAGAATCTCCTAATATCCATTGGAGTCAAAGGTCTAGGCTACCTTCTTATTACCTCAGTCTTTTTTTGATCCACCTTAATCCCATCAACAGACATCACGTGACCCAAGAATGCAACTTCTTTTAACAAAAACTCAAAATTTTCAAACTTAGCAAAGAGCTTTTCTTCCCTCAACATTTGCAACACTATCTTTAAATGATTTGCATGCTCCTCTTCATTCTGGGAATAAATTAATATGTCGTCAATAAATAGCACAACAAACATATCAAGGTACGTTTTAAAGACCCTATTAATGAGATCCATAAATATTACCGGAGCATTAATTAGGCCGAAGGACGTCATTATGAACTCAAAATGCCCATACCAAGTCCGAAAAGCTATTTTGGGAATGTCACACTCCCTTACCATCAATTGATGATACCCGGACCGAAGGTCAATCTTCGAGAAGTGACTAGGCCCTTGTAATTGGTCGAATAGGTCATTGATCCTTGCAATAAATAGGTGTTCTTTCTAGTGACCTTGTTGAATTATCGGTAGTTAATGCACATTCTAAGAGAACCATCCTTCTTTCTCACAAACCACACCAGTGAACCCCAAGGTGACTTGCTTGGCCTTATGAACCCCTTTTCCAACAAATCTTGTGATTGCTCCTCTAATTCCTTCAACTCCATCGGGGCCATTCAATCGAGAGGGATAGAAATGGATTAGGTATCGGGGAAAAGATCTATACCAAAATTTATCTCTCTCTTTCAGGAGGGACACTGGGAAGTTCATGGGGAAGACTTCAAGAAACTCACTGACAGCCGGGATGGACTCAACGGGAGGGACCCTAGACTCGACATACCTAACCCGCAAAATATGTAGGCACAACCTTTGGAAATCAACATTTCTGCCTTCAGATTAGAGATGAATCTACCCTTGACCATTGAATCACGACTTTCCCATTCTAAGATGGGCTCATTTGGGATTTAAAATTTAACCTTAGGAGTCCTACAATCAGTAGTAACATGATATGCATGTAAAATATCCATCCCAAAAATGATGCCAAAATCTACCATATCGTGCTAAACAAAATCATAAGGAAAAACTCTATGCAATGTAGACACTGGACAACCGTTATAGACTTTTTTAGAAAGAATGGACTCACCGACGAGGGTGGACACCTCAAAGGCTTCACATTACAATTTGGGTCATATATGGAGCCAGCTAGTAATGAAATGGAGTTATGAAAGGGGTAGTGGCACCTAGGGCCAATAAAGCATAAACATCAAGATTGCAAATCTTTAAAATACCGGTAACAACATCGAGCGCCTAATAAATCTATTGTACACCTTGCAGAGTATAGAACCAGTCATTTCGGGGAGCACCATGGGACGACCATCCCTACCCCTTATTTGGACAATTTGCAACCTTATGGCCTATTTTGGCACACCCGAAGAAAGAACCAATATTCTTGTAGCATCTACCTACATGGTTCTTGCCACACTTTCCACACCTAGGAGCAATTCGACCACCATTAGCACCTTGAGCCTCTGGCTTGGGAGCTCTATCATTTGTAAACCTTTAGCCTTGGGCAGATAAATACGAACTAGAAATAAGAGTACAAGATTCCTAATCTAAGGACTCACCACAATAGTAGAGCTAGTCTGCTAGAGCTAGTCTTGGGCACCAAATACTGGCCACAAGCTAGCGGAGGAGTATTTGTCCCTAGATGGTTAAGTCATATAGGCAAATATGCGTTAGTATGTTGGAATGTACTAAGTATTTGATATGCAATGCATGAATAAAATTGTAATGCCATCATAATTAAACATAACATATAAGCATATACAAGGACAATGAGACATGAAATAAGATCAAATATGCACAAGGAATATAGCTCAGACAAATATGAGACAACACGCATTTAACACATGAACCCAAGACATATCATGGAATCACTTAAACTTATGGGAATAGACCATAACTGACAGTAAGACAATGTGAGCTAATACGTGAAATACATTGAACTCCTTCCCTTGGGAAAAGGGGAATCTGCTTGCGAAGGTAGATATTTAAAACATAGTATCTTCCATAACATTGGGGCCTATGTGGATCCATTAGCCAAACCTATATGACTCCTATGGAAGATAGATAGTTAGGGACATCGTGATTTAGCTTCAAGGGGTCATGAGTCAACTAATGGGATGAGTCCCAATCTCATGTTCTCTCGATGGTAAGTCAGCCCACAGAATCTTTAAACATAGTTTGAAATCATAAGCAGCAATCAATAGGAGTAACTCAAACTTAAGAGTCATTCTTAAACATCATTTAGGGCAATAATCCCTTTCCACATATCTTTGGGATAATTAACTTTGAAGATCTTCATAAGTGATCTATTCATAGTCATTATTCATAAGGACTTTCATTAACTAATAAGGTGAGCTTGTTTGATGCATGGAACAATCATAAATACATAAGCCTTAAGAAATTCAATAAAAAGGAAATATCAAAATCGTTCAACTTTAATCATATTAAGACCCATCTTAGAATCAGCATCACACGTCAAAACAATATATGTACATTTATGTAAAAAATAGTCACTAAACTTTGGGAACATCATATAGTATCATAATAATCATAAAATCATCATAAGCATGCATTAAAACTTAGGAACTTAAAGAAAAGGCAAATAGCATAATAGGGAACTTTATTACTGAAAGAATACCCATAAATCAACTCACATACCTGAGAAACTAGGTAGAATCACAATTGAAGTCTTGAGGAAGGAACTTAGGAAACCCTAGCCTTGTTGTTAAAATTTGGAATTAAAGGAATGGGAGAATGAGTGGTGTTTTTAGGGAAGACTAACACATGTCCCTCTTTTCATCCCCCAAACAACATAGTATTGGAATAGAATTACAAGAATAACCAAATTTCCCCTCAATTAAAACTATCAAAAGTCGTCTATCAAAATTCTGACTATAGGTCGTAGATTATCTAGCGGGTCATAGACCCTCTCGTTTGATGGCTCACTTGAGAATCCTAAAATATGGCCTTTGCTAAATTAGGGATTATGATAAATAGGATGGGTCTTACTATTTTCTTTGAGCTGGGTTTGGACTTGCAAAGTCTTTTCATACTTAGCCAACTTGTACCTGACCCCTTTTTATGACACCTTGTATGAGCCGTATAATATTGTACAGGCTATCTAATAAGTTATGGATTGACTTCCTGAAAACTTCAAAATTTCTTCTTATTTTGAATCTCACTCACGAACCATTCTACGGGCCATAGAATGTCTCGTGAACCAAGTCCTCAGCCATTTTTCAAGCCAATAATTATGCACTTAGGGCTTCTAAATTAGGGGTTGTACATAAGGAGATGGTCATCTCCCATTTGATTATGTATAGCAAATTGAAAAGGAGATGCTTTGATAAAAAGCAACGGAGTCCAAGAGGGCTCAAGTTGATGGTGGGAACTACTCTCACCAAAGGAGTGGTGATCATAAGTATCAAGGTGGTAAAAAGCAATGTGGGCAAGGATCCACCAACACTCTGCTTCCCTAGACTACAAAGGACAATGGGATTTCTCCTAAGACCTAAAGCCTTAGTTTCCCCAAATGTGGAAAACTCCACAAGGGAGATACCTAGTCCGGTCCAATGGTTTTTTCAAATGTGGGAAGCCTGGACATCATGCTAGAGATAGTAAAAGCAGCGACACAAGGCCCTAAGGACAAGGTGGGAAAGTTCAAGGTACTTAAGGACCCACTGATTCTATGCTCTTCATGGTCGCCAAGAGGCTGAAGCGGTTCGTTTGTTGCCACCGGTATGTTAAGAGTTTTGATTTCGAAGTATATGCACATTTAGTTCCAAGAGAAAACTTGTTATTTGTAACCCCATTCTTTTCCATTAAATTTCATGCATGTCCAAAAGTCCTGCAATAGCCTTATAAGGTATGTAAATCTGTAGGAGAGTCCATTATAGCTTGAAGAGTCTATAGGAGCTGTCCTATCTTCATCTTGAATAAAGTGGTCTCTTGTGACTTGGTTGTGCTTTCCATGGTAGACTTTGATATGATTCTTTGGATGGATTGGTTGCATGCTTCCTATGTTTCAACTTATTGTAGAACCCGTATGGTCATGTTCCAATTCCCAAATGAGCTAATTCTTGAGTGAGAGGGTAGTAACTCTTCATGTAGGGGTCAGTTTATTTCTTTCTCAAAATCACGTAAAATGATTTCCAAGGGGTGCATCTATCATTTAGTAAGAGTCATCCATGTCACTTCTAAGGTTTCTTCTCTTGAGTCGTCCACTTTGTTAATGAGTTACGAGGTTTTCCTCTAAAAATGGAGATAGACTTTGGTATAGACCTTCTACTCAATACTCAACATGCCTCGATCCCTCCAAATAGAATGGCCCTTGTGGAGTTGAAGAAGCAAAAAATGCAATTGAGGAATTTGTTGGACAAGGATTTTATTGGACCTATGAGGTATCCATGGGGTGCCCTGATTTTATTTGTAAGGAGGAAAGATGGGTCACTCTTTATGTGCATTGGTAATCAGCAACTCAATAAGGTAACCATCAAGAATAAGCATCTCCTTTCGAGAACAAATGATTTGGTTGATCAATTGCAAGCGACAACACACTTCTCCGAAGTTGACTTGAGATCTTATTATCACCAATTGAGGGTGAGGGAAAGTGACATTCCAGAATAGGTATGGCCACATTCAGTTTGAAGTGATGTCGTTTGGTCTCACAAATACACCAAAGATATTTACAGACCTTACGAATAGGGTGTTAAAGCCCTACATTTACATGTTTGTTGGTGTTCATTGATGACATCCTTATCTACTCTCGAGGTGAGAAAGAGCATATGAAACATTTGAGGGTGGTGTTGCAAACACTAGGGAGCAGAACTTTATGCAATATTTGACAAATACGAGTTTTTCCTAGATGAAGTTTCCTTCCTTAGGCATATTGTATCACGTGATGGTATCAAGGTTGATCCTAAGAAGACCGAAGCGGTGAGAAATTGGCCAAAGCCATTGACCCTTACCGACATAAGGAAACTCTTGGGCCTAACTAGTTACTATAGAAGGTTTATGCAAGACTTCTCTTCCATTTCATCCCTACATACCAAGTTGACCTGAAAGAAAGATAAGTTTGTGCGGACGGATAAGTGTGAGAAAAGTTTCCAAACTTTAAAGAATTGATTGACTTTGAACCTGATATTGACATTGCTAGAAGGGAATGATGGGTTTGTCATGTATTGTGATGCATCAAGGACTAGGTTGGGATGCGTGCTAATTCAAAATGGTAAGGTGATTACTTATGCCTCATAATAATTGAAAGTGCATGAAAAGAATTACCCGACTTATGACCTTGAGCTTGCAGTGATGGTGTTTATCTTAAAAATTTGGAAACATTACTTGTATGGAGTTCATGTGGATGTCTTCATTGAAAATAAGAGCCTCCAACATGTGTTCACCAAAAGGATCTAAGTTTGAGGCAATGGAGGTGGTTAGACTTAGTCAAAGAATATGACATGAGTGTGAAGTATCACCCTAGAAATCCAATGTTGTAGTTGAAGCCCGTAGTATAGTTTCCATAGGTGGTGTGTCTTTAAAGATGATGGGAAAAGGCAGTTGGCCAAGGATGTTCATATGTGGGCTAGATTTGGAGTGAAATTGAGTGAGTCCAGAAATGGTGGTGCAATGGTTCTCTATGAGTCCCAAATTCTTTTGTTGATGAGGTTAAAGATAAGCAAAACCTTGATCCTTCGTTGGTTGAGTTGAAAGCCTTAATGAAGGATTAAATGACAGATGTTTTCTCACAAGAGGGATATGGGGTACTCTGCTATCAAGAGAGGTTGTGTGTGCCCAATGATGGTGAATTGAAAAAGTTTATAATGCAAGAAGCTCATAACTCTTCATATTCCATTCATCCTAGCAGTACAAAGATTTATAGAGACTTGAGGGAGATCTATTGGTCGAATGGAATGAAGAATGACATTTATTAATTTGTGTGTGAATATGCTAATTGCCAATAAGTCAAAGGTAAACACCAATGGTTGGGTGACCTAGCACATGACATTGACATTCCTACTTAGAAGTGGGAAGAGATAAACATGGACTTCATAGTAGGTCTGCCAAACACCAAAAAGCATTTTGACTCCATATGTGTGAGAGTTGAACGTATAACAAAGTCGGCTCATTTATTACCAATGAAGACTACATTTAGTGTCAGGGATTATGCTCATTTTTATATTCGAGAATCGATGAGGTTGCACGAAATTTCATTGTCCATCATATCGAATCATGGTGTCTAAGTCACTTCTCATTGTTGGTAGCATTTTGAAAGGAGACTTGGTACTAAGGTGAAGCTGATTATTGTTTTTCATCCCCAAACCAATGGAGAAGACAAGAGGACCATTCAATCTTGGGAGGATATGTTTAGAGCTTTTGTGTTGGAGTTTAAGGAAAGTTGGGATTAGCATTTGCTACTTATAGAGTTTTCCTACAACAATACCTTTCTTTCTAGTATTGAGATGGCACCATTTGAGGAGTTCCATGGAAAAAAGGTAGATCACGAATCGGGTGGTTTGAAGTCGGTGAGGTGGCATTAATAGGACAAGACTTGGTGATTAATGCTTGATGTGTTGTCCAAATAGAACACTTTCGATGCTTAAAACTTGAAATTTTGTGTGTTCTCAAAAGGATGTTAGTTTGTTTGATGTGTTTTTATATTTGCTTTAAAGGATTACAAGATTAGGCACGATTTGGGGCTAAGTATACAGTTGCTGCTATTTTTGCTGTTCTACAACACCCTTTACGGGCTAAGAAAGTTTCCACGAGATGTAGAGTGGGGTTTGTAGTAAAACCTGCTAAAGGGTTGAATCTTTACAGTTACATCTACGAACAAGCAGACGAGGCATGGAAATTTGTACGAGTCGTAGATGAGGTTTCATGCGCTGTAGATCAAAAGATTAGGAGTTTTTGAAATATCATTACACGAAATCTTATATGGTTGTAAGTCTGAATATGGCCCATAGAAAAGTCTCAAAAAAGTTTAACCCAGAACTAAAGAATGAAGACAATGAAGCCTCGATACAGGCCGTAGAAATTAGTATGATCTGTAGACTTACTCGTACTGCCTCCCGAATGTTGTTCTCCTATTTTGTTTTGGATTTCTATTATAAACACTATAAATAGGTTTTTAAAGTTATTTTCATAAGAGAGCATGTAAGAGGAGAGAGGAACATTGAGAGAAATACTAGACACATTATTTTTTGATTTTAATTCACACTTTGTAATTTCCATTGAAGAATTTGGATTTCTTGTTCTTAATTTCATTCTTAAAAGTGCTAAGTTATGTTTTTCTATATCATGATTTTTGCATCTATAACAAATATGTGTAGCTAAATCTACAAATAGGGTTGTGGGAATAATCAAGAACTAACCAAGGAAATTCATCATTCTTGAAAAGTGTGCATGCATGCATTAATTAACTCTCTCCATTTTTATTGCTTTTTAACGGTGGCCAATGTTGGAACATGCGTAGCGTTACTGAATCGATCAAGGTAGTGATGAATAGGAAAAGGGAATAATTAATAAGATTATATTGATGTTTTTTCGTCTAATCAACCAAACTGGATAAAGGGGAGGTTGAACTAGAACTATAGGTAAAAGTTAGTAATGTCACACTTCGAGGTGGATCAAATAACGTAGTGAAATTTACGTCTCACCTTGATCAAAGGATTTGGTAAACTTAACTTACCATTCTGCATGCAACATATTGGAAAAAATGTGATTACCTGGTAATACCAAGTTAGGGAATCCTGCAAAATACAATACCCTAGTTACTCTTCTCACTTATTTCACACACTTGTTTTAGTTTAGGATTACTTTCAATAATACACAAACCCCCATTTCGGTAGATAAGTAGGTTAATTGACTTGAATTACTTGAAATTACTCTGGTCTATCATATTCAATGTGGGATCAACCCTAACCCTTGTTAGGTTATATATCTTGACAATGACCAATCCAACCTTAAAAAAGGAGGTGTAGCTTAGTCGACATCATGATTTTTGTACCATTATCCAGGAATATGGCTAGACTTATTTGATTTGAGTAATTTGGGAATTATTCCTTATTTCCCTTATTTTAGGTTTTTTATTGTTTTTGTTTTGTTCCAGCATGCAGGTGTAGTGTTTGCACAACACTCGAAGTCAAGGCATTTCCTTTACTCTATTTGACCCTAAGATCCAAAGGACGCAGAGAAAGATGGCCAGGGACAACGCAAACAATGCTGCAAATAATGCAGTGAATGCAACACTGAACCAGAACAAGAATGTGAACGATAATAACCCACCTCTGCTTAATGATATTGACCCACCGCCATAAGATCTTAACACTGCACAAATGTAGTGTGAAAATACAACACTTTTGATACTTAGAACTTGGAATTTTTTGTGTTATCATGCGATGTTAGTTTTTTTTTTTTGTGTTTTGGGTTATATATGAAGAATTCTAGGGTTCGCCTTGAATTTGGGAAGAAATAAAGAAATTGTTGATTTTTAATGCAGCATTAGACCCTTTATGGGCCGTAGGTCACTCTATGGGTCGTAGAATGGTATCGTGGACAATTCTAGTGAGTGGTTGATTTTTTGAAGTTGGTTCTACGAACATGTAGAAGACTCATGGAATGATTTATGAGTTGTAAAACATGGTTTGTACCCTGAGGATCAGAGATTGGAACTTTCGGAATATTCATCAAATGAAACCCCTCTACTGGTCATAAACTACTTCACGGGTCGAAGAGGGTGTGTCGTAGACTTGATGTCCAGAAATCCAGCAACTTTGTACGAGACCCCGATTACGGGCAGTGGACTACATTACGACACGTAAACTAGTTTGTGAAGCGTGCTGACCCAGCTATTCTATTTTGTTTAAGACATGTATTTTGAATATTATAAATGGGGTTTTTAGCTTATTTTTTAGATTTTTGCACAGCACACAGGAAACTCAGTAATTAGAGAGAGATAATAATGAGATTACATTAGATAGTATTGAGAACACTTGTACTTTAATTTTATAATTAATCTTGTGATTCTCTTTGAAATTGGATTTACTAGTTCTTAATTCAATTGTGTAAGTGCTCTAATATGTTGTTCCAATTCATAAGTCTTGCATCTACACAAAGTATGAGTTGCAAAATCCAGAACTAGTGTTGTTAGAGCCATGAAGAACTAACAAGGTAAAACTGGATAGTTCGTATTTCTTTAAAAGGGTGCATGCAAATATTCATTAACTCTCTTCGTTTTTCATGTTTTCTAGTGGTGGCCAACATTAGAACCCGCTAGTGTTACTGACTGGACCAAGGTAGTAATGAATAGGAAAAAAGATTAATTAAAAGGATTCGATTGATGTGTTCTCGTCTTATCAACCAAATCGGGCGAAGGGGAGGTTTTACCAGGACTAATAGGTACGGGTGAGTAATGCACACTTTAGAGATGGGCCAAGTCACATAGTGGAATTTTCCTCTCACCTTTGACTAAAGGGCTTGGTGAACTTAACCTACCATCCTGCATGCTACACAATAAAAGAGAACTAGGTTATCCGGTGATACTAAGTTAGGGAATCATGGAGAGCACAATACCCTAGTTTCTCTCCATGTTGATTTCACTCTTCTGTTAGTTAGTTTTATTTCTTTATTAATTATTACGAATCCCCTCCCCCTCCCCCTCCCCCCAGGGAAGTAAGTAAATTAACTACTCACATTGATGTCATTGGATTCTCTTGAGTCTACGTATTTCCTTGGATTTAACCCTAAACTTGATTAGGTTCTATTTCTTGACAACGATCGCTTTATCCTTAAAAAGGAGGTGTAACTTGGGCGAAATCAAGATTTTGTTAATTCATAGTGATTTGGGTATTACGACTAGACTTTGTTAATTCATAGTGATTTGGGTATTAATCCTTATTTCCCTCATAGTTTTTCTTTTTTATTTTTCTATTTTATAAATGACACCCTCCGTTGAAGAAATATTGAATGATTGGGGTA
This sequence comes from Solanum rostratum, assembly GCA_029948455.1. Lineage (NCBI taxonomy): Eukaryota > Viridiplantae > Streptophyta > Magnoliopsida > Solanales > Solanaceae > Solanum > Solanum rostratum. Next base: position 28,084,063 of record CM057051.1, read on the forward strand.
TTGAGATGGAAGGGTTGAAGATATGTTTTTGAGTCGCAATGTGTACTTCTTGAAAATGTTAGAAAATCTTGACATAGAAAACTATGTACTTTTATCATATGTTCATTAGTTTGGCTTGGATATCCATAATTTAAGTGTTGAGTTGAGTGTAAAGGTTGATAAGTCCAACGTCCAACAAGCTAGTTATGAGTAGTGTGAAGAAGAAAAAATGCTTATAAACTAACTTGAAAAGCTACAATTTAAAGGTCAACTACTTGACCAGAGGATTATTGATGTTGTCACTGTTTAGAAAAGTACACGAATGTTATGTGAAAAAGTAGATAGTATTATCTTTAAAAACTCTAGGGTGTGTGAAGATGGGGATGTAAATAATAATATAATTCTTGAATTAGAAAGCATTGGACTTCATTATAATCATTTTTCTGTATTATATTTAGATGATGAGATATTTATTGAATTATTTGATTACATGAAAGAATGTAAGGAGGAGGAAAAATATTTTTATATTCTTGAATTTATTGGGCTCAAAAGAAAAATTACATTCTTCATTTAACGGCCAAAAAGTACAACATGCAATCTCTATTATTCGTTCTTATTTTTATACCACCACCTTGTGAGCCTAGAAGAAAATTAGAAAAGAAATTAGGGGTACAATTCATAAGTTAAAGGTGGAAGAAAAAGTGAAAGTATGGACACTCAGTTAAGTTTGAGTACCAAGCCGCCCAATTCCTGCCGCCATAATGAATCAGGTATTACTTGGGAGGCAACCCAAGGTGGATACTGGCGCTTAGGCACCTAGATTAATTTTTTGATGGCTTATACTTTATTTTTCTTTGATTGTGTGCATTGGGGACCATACATATCTTTTTTGATGGGGTGTGGGTAGTTAGAGAACTCAGTGAAGTCTGAGTAGCTTGGGTCCATAACTACACAAATTTTTTATCCTAGGGTTTTCTTACCTGTGTTCTTTTTCCCCATGAATTTGACTTTCTATTGAACCAGCACATGTAGGATGTTCAGGTAATATTTGTAGTATGTAGTACTAATACATGTGGCATATAACACGTGTTTTGTGTTTTTTTTAAAAATGATGCCCACCAAAATGTTTGATTAGTAGTTTAGCTAGTAACCATGCATGTTTAGTGTTGACAATGCTTTTTCTGATAAGTGACGAGAAAGTGAGATAAAAAGCATGATCTGAGAGTTTTTTTTAATAATGTAGTCAGTGCCATGATAGTGTGAGCTTTAAATTGCTTAATTCATCATGTGTTGTGTGCTATCAGAAGTTGCCCTGTTTCTCTAAGTTACACTTCAGGTTAATTGGATTAGGAAAGGATCGTAGGCCATTCTTCTTAAAATCTCACTTAGCTTGAAATGACCACCAAAAATCTCAATATATCCTTTGTTTCTAATGTTTAAGCCCAAGATGTACCTATTCTTTGAAAACGCCTAATTAAATTAGCCTTGTTAGGTATAAAATTCAAAAATTGGCCCTAATCCTTTCTTGAACATTATGCAACTTGATTGAGGCAAAAAGCCTAAGATGTGGGTGGCTACCAAAAGTGGTCTCGGTTCGGAGGATGAATATAGTGCACCTCAACTCAAGCTAAGAGCCTAAGTTGAGGGTGGCTGGTGTAAGGATGAAACATTAAAATGAGGGGGAGGGTTAGTGATATAGAGAAAAAGGGAAAATCATGTACTAGGTGCAAGAAAAATAAGTGATGCCTTAGTTGTGAGTTAAAAAGAAAAATGAATTGCAAAATCAAGGCAAATAACTGAAAGGATGAAAAGAAAGCACCTAGAAAAGCTTGAAATAGGAGAAAGGGAGGATGAGATGAAAATAACAGAGTTGGTAGGGCAAAAGTGTAGGAAAACATAGTATCAAGGAGGATCGTTAGTCACTATGTTCCCAAAGTACCATACCAAAGCCTCCTGAGCCTATGTCATAAGCCTAGAAAGTTCTAAAGTGATCCTAGTCTGAGTATTTGAAGGTCTTAGTCATGAATATAGGGGCAAGCCTATGGTATTAGGCATGGTGCATGAATATCTATTGTGAGAGTGAGCAATTTTTGATAGTCCCAAGGTTATATATGAAAATATCAGTGAGTAACAAATATGGGACTTCTTCCTGTGAGGGCACTTGCATTGCATTGTTAGGATTAGCCTTATTTAGTGACTGTGGATTGTTTATAGTACCTCACTTGTCATAGTTGTGTTGTCACATGCACTGGTCTGTACTGGTCTGCTAGATGGCCATCCGATTTAGTTTTGGAAGAGTGTGTGGGTATCTATGCTTGAGATTTATGTGATATATGCCATTAGATTGAGGTGTGTGTATTATTTTATTACCTATGTAGATTTAGTTTGTCGTTTAAGGATAGGCAATAATTAAGTTGATGGTGTTGATATACTGTCAAAATAAAACACTTTCGATGCTTAAAAGTTAGAATTTTGTATGTTCTTAATGCGATGTTAGTTGGTTTTATGTGTTTTTATGTTTCTATTTGAATGATTCAAGGGTTGGCCTTGATTTTTTGAAGAAATACAGAAGTTGCTGATTTTTTATGCAGCATGAGACTATTTACATACCGTAGGTCACTCTACGAGTCATAGAGTGGTTTTGTGGACAATTTCAGTGAGGGGTTGATTCTCTGAAGATGGTTTTATGAATATGCAGACGAGTCGTGGAATGATTGATGAGTTGTAGAACATAGTTCGTACCCTGAGGATCAGATATTGGGACTTTCTAAAGATTCATCAGACGAAACCCCCTATGGGTTGTAAACCACTTTAGGGGTTGTAAAGGGTGTGTCGTAGACTTGAAGTCCAGAATTCCAACAACTTTGTACGAGACCCCGATTACGGGCCGAGGAATGCAATACGGCCTGTAAACTAGTTCGTGAGGCGTGCCAACCCAGCTATCCTATTTTGTTTTGGACATGTATTTTGAATATTATTAAATAGGTTTTTAGGTTAATTTTCAGAAGTTTTCGCATAGTACACAAAAAATTCAGTAATTAGAGAGAGAAAATAGTGAGAATTACATTGGAGAATAATGAGAACACTTGTACTTTGATTTCATCTTTAATCTTTTGATTCTCCTTAAAGCTGGATTTGATAGTTCTTAATCTAATTCTATAAGTTTTCTATTATGTTTTTCCAATTCCTAAGTCTTCCATCTACATAAAGTATGAGTAGCTAAATCCACAACTAGTGTTGTGGGAGCCTTGAAGAACTTACAAGGTAAAATTCGATAATTTATAATTCTTGAAAAGTATGCATGGATGTATTACTTAACTCCCTTCGTTTTGCATGTTTTCTAGTGTTGGGAAAAATTAGAACCTGCTAACGTTACTCACTAGACTTAGGTAGTAATAAATAGGAAAAGAGATTAATTAACAGGATTCAATTGATTTTTTCTCTTCTAATCAATCAAACTGGGCCAAGGGGAGGTTGTATTGGGACTAATAGATAAGGGTTAGTAATGTAAACTACGGAGATGGTCCAAGTCACATAATGAAATTCACCTCTCACCTATGACCAAATGGCTAAGTGAACTTAACTTACCATTCTGCATGCAATACACTATAAGAGAATTAGGTTATTCCGTGATGCTAAATTAGGGAATCATGGTGAACACAATACCCTAGTTTCTCTCCATATCGATTTCACACTTGTGTTAGTTTTATTTCACTGTTGATTATTGCAACCTCCCCCCATTTAGGGAAGTAAGTTGGTTAACTACTAAAATTGATCTCACTAAATTCTCTTGAGTCTAATATTCCCTTCTATTCAACTCTAAACTTGGTTAGGTTCAATTTCTTGACAACGACCACTTTATCTTAAAAAAGGGGGTGTAACTTGGGTGACATCACACAACTCACACACAGAATCAATATCTTATTGATCCTATGGCAATGGATATCATTAGATCAACTATGTTAGCACCAGTACTGGATGACACAAAGTTCGTTGTTTCTAGTGGGTTACTTCAAATGATACAGAATCATGGATTTTTCCAAGCCTGCCATCAAAGAACCCATATAACCATCTACACAACATTGTCTTCATTTGTAAGAGTATAATGGGAATCCAGAATTTGTCTATGGATGTCGTTGGGCTCTATGTCTTTCCATTGTCTCTAACAGGTGATTTAACGCTATGGTTATCAAAGATCCTATAGAGTTTGATCACCAGTTGGGCTGATTTGAAGAAGGCCTTTATGCAGAGGTTCTTCCCGAGGTCGAATAAGCTAAAATTAAAAGACTAAATCAACAACTTCGAGCAACTTCTGAGTGATTCAATAAGTACCATGTGGGAGAGATTTAAAAAGTGTCAACAAATTCGCTCTGATGCCAAGTGTCATGCCCTAAATTTCATGGGTGGTTACACTGCTAGGATGTGCAGGCCAAGCAGGTATGCAAGCGGTATGTGATGGAAGGGGCACTGAAGTACAAAAATGAGGCAAAGAGCCATAGCAAGTGGCAAAGACTAGTTGAGATGTTGCATTACATGCTCGAGTAGTGCCAAGGGAGTTTGACCAGGACTTAGGGTGCACCCAAGGGTTTAAGCCAACCAGCCAAGGCAGAGGACGGCAACGGATATCAACGTCGCACGTTCTCGAGCTGTGAATGGAATTTGCAAATTTCAAGCTAGTCATATTCCTAGCATGCTCTTATATTTTCTAACCAAAGTTGGGGTCATTTGGAGTTCGTTTGAATAAGGATTGACTTAGCCAAGGACCAGCAACATTTTCATAATTATCTAAAAAATCCAAAGGATATATCTTGGTCCATGAGTATGGTAATGGGATGAAACTTTGTGGAGGTGTGAAGGATGTCAAGAGGAGTGAGTAGGGATAAAAAATACCTCATTTGGAGTTTGGTAGAGCCGTCTATTGCCTATTATGATTCTCTAGCAGAAGCATGTCTACTTCCTGAGCTTGGGCAAATCTTTTAAGAGCATATATAAGGGGGGTACACAAGGTGACAGCCTACCAACCTCCCCCGGGTGACTTACCCCAAGTGTGATGCCTTAAAAGGGACCTACAAGGACCTACTTAGATATATTAAAAGAGTGTCCTAGGTATCTATAGGAGTTAGGGAGTTCCATGGGTAACACATGGCTCAGAAGCAAGCGTTGGTAGTCCCGATGAGGTGAGAGGCTTACTATGGAACTAATAGGCCCTCCGGGCCAACCACTTTGTGGGAAAAGACCTCTCAACTTAATGAGAAATTCATGGACTCAGTCAAGGACATCGTGAGCTAACTTGTGAGCTTGGAAAGGGTTGAACCAAGCGAAAAAGGGTATGTTGGCCCCTAAGTGTGCAGTCGTGAGGTAATGCTACACGGTGGGACTTGCAAGTATGTTCTGTAGGCTATGTTGGTCCATGCCCTAAGGAATATGAAGGAATGCTTATGGTGACACATATGACTAAGGCCAAGAATACCACAAGATCGTGGATAATGCCTTGGTGGAAATCGTTTATCAAATCCTGGATATGAATAGCCAAGTTGTAGCTCATTTTATCATGGGAGGCTCGTTTGTAGATCGCCCATTTTTGATGATTCTAAGAGGATAAAAAGGTGCTCAATACAAACCATGCATAAGGAATAAGGGATAATTCGACAACAAGGAGCTCGTTCGTAGTCAGTACTGATTCAATGCAAGAAACATTAAATGAGGATATGATGCAAGAGCTTGCTCAAATTAATACCAATTTGGAGTTGTTGATGAAGTAGAGAGAAGAATGTGCGAATAAAGTAGCTCATCAACCTTCACAAGCACCCATCTACGAGAACCCTTACTATAAGGAGGACACTTGCTTCGTATTGATCAGATGAGGGGTTTTTAGACCAACACCCAAGGGTTCAATCAGGACTATAAGTGCCAAGGTTAAGGAAGCGAAGGTCAGAATTATAACAGGGATGGTGCCTTCGGAGACAACAATCGAATAGGCTACAATTATAGAAAAAAGGGGCTAGGATAGAGATGGTAATTAGGAATGTAGAGATATCTACATGAATGGTCCATATGTGCTACCACATAATCGAGATTCGGGAGCCAATTGCTCTAGAGTTGAGAAGTAATGACCTAGTTGGTCATTTTTGGCTTTATCAGGGTAAATTACTGTGTAACTCTTTTGTAAGCTGCTTTGGGACTAGTTTGAACTATTTGAATGGTTAGAACTGAAATCTTGGGTTTTAAAAGTTGAAAATATGAGTTTTGGTCTTTTTGAAAGCTTAAGTTGTTGAGAAAAGTGAGTTTTTGTATCATTCTGAGATTTGGAGATCGGATCGAGGATCTTTCAACTCTATAAGATCTTGAATGTTGACACTGAACTGCAAGAAATTACATAACTGAATTTTGAGTTAAAATGAGTTTTTCAGGCCCAAAGTTGTGGTTTTAGTGATTTCTAGAACCAAAGTTTGACTCTGGTCAACATTTAAAGTTTGGAAGCTTGGATGGGAATTTAGATAATTCCAATAGTTCTAGATTGTGAAACTAGTGCTGAAAATAGTCCCGTCATAATTTTTGAAGTTTTCGAGGGTACTTTTGGTATTTGAGTTTTAAATAAGTTTAATTGACTTATATTGGTAAATGTGTTATGGAGACCTCAGAATTAAACTCTAAAGATTTTGTTAAGTCCGAGACACTATTCTGGTACAAATAAATATAAAGTTTGTCAAATTTTGAGTTTGGATGAGTTTCGAGTGTTCGTTTTGAGTTTCGGCAATGGCTGGTGCGGGCGTATCCAATGCAGCCCATTTTTGTTCTCTGGCTTCATGGATAGACCTCCGCCTTTATGAAGGTATGTGATTTTTTCTTCTTCCTTATTTGGACAATTTTCTGCCTTCGCAGAGTACATTTTTGCTTCATATGTTTTAAAGATGTAAAACCCCTATTTTCACTCCATTCTCAATATCTCAAACTTTGAGAGATGATTTTTGAATAGGTATTTTGAAGAAATCGTTTGGGTAAGTATTTGTAACATTGTTTTTTATTATTTCATGGTTTTTATCTTGATTTTAACTTAAATTTCGTGATTTTGAATGCCCAACATTGGGATTTTCGGTCTATGATCTTGAAACATTAAATGGCGATTTCTCCATCGATTTGAACTTGATTTTAATAGGATTTACACCCACAAACTCCATTTTTTGAGTAAATTCCAATTTTTTAAATCAGTTTCTAGATTTGGAACTTTGAAATTTTAGTTCTAATTTTGACGATTTTTCCCTAAGACTATAATATGCCAATATGGGTATTAAAATGCACCTCTTGATATGTAGTTACCATTGTTGATAGCGGTTGATCTAATTGGAGGCTCGATTGAAGATTTGAGTTGATGGCAAGCTTGTTCGAGAGTAGTTTAGACGTTGAGGTTGGTTCGGCTAACCGTTTTAGGACTGAATTTGAGTTAATGATCTTGTCATGTGATAATTGTGAGATTTAGATTGATAATTGTGTGATTGAGTTATTATGTTGAAATGATGGGGATTTGAGATAGAATGTGAATAAATGAGACTTGTGAAATCAATTGAGACGAGTAAGGTCTGTTACTATTTATATACCAGCACTGCTGAGATTAGTTAGGTCTGGTATCATTATTATATGTGTATACTTGGGACGGTTTACGTCTAATTTTGTTGGCATTTTTTCTCGATAAATGATATAGTTGTGATGATCTAAAATATGATGATAGTTTGAGTCTTAGTTGTGACACTTGAAATTTTTCTTGGGTGTATATGACCATTATGCGTTTCATGCCTCGGTATTCTTATTGTAGTGATATTTTTTATTTTTACATGCATAATTGGATTACTTTGTTGATTCATATATGTTTTGTGTGGTTGTAACATCCCTTGACCTGTGTAGGAGAGAAGGGCATTATGATTCACGTTGGTGTCAACCCCTATTGACCCGAGAAAGAGGCAAGGATGAGATCCATACTTAATCCATATTGACCATGAGAAGGTGGTAAGGACTTTGCATCATATTATTACTTGGGCACTGGCAGGTGGAAAGGTTGTGGAATTTTGGTACTACTTGATCTTGAATAGGTGCCAGGGCTATAATACCTTTGCTATTCGGTATGATTAGTTATGCATTATATTTTAATTATGGTTATATGACATCATGGATTCTTGAGGACGTTTTTTATTATTACTATGGTCTATATATTATTATTTTGTGCTATACTTTTGGTGCACGTATAGGGTTCTTCTTTATTACGTACTTGTTCAATTTCTCTTATCAGTTGGTTGAACCTACTGGGTATATTTTAATGTACTCACCTCTACTTTGTTTCCTCCATGCAGATCGTGCATAGGGTATAAGACAGGGTAGTTGATCTTTCCTGCTGAGTGTTATTATTACCATGTAGATCTTAGTGGTGAGGCTCTTAGTGCTGTGGATCTTTTGATCCTCCTTTGTTTCCTTTCTCTCAGACTATGTATCAGATATGTGTGAGACAACATTGTATTTTCTTTTGAGATAGTTGTATATACTTATAAGCAGTATTTTAGATGCTCTTGTATTCATGGCTCTAGGTTTCGAGAGATTTCTTATATTTTTGAGTTTGTTTTTGCTTTATTGATCTTTCTATAGTTGCGGTTCATTTTGGGTCATCAAAAGTAATGTATTAGAGTTCTCGGTGTATTGGGCTTGTGAGCCAAGAATAGGGTGTCTAGTAATGTCTCCCAGATTGGTGTGTAGATGTCCACACCCATTTTCGGGAGGCTACGAGATTCTCGTTAGGAAAGAATTTTCTAATCTAGTTTCCATTCGTGTGTTCCCTTGTTTTACCTATTTTGAAAGTTCCTAATCTACTTTTACTGTGCAGATGCTAATTACTCAATCCCATCGCTAAGTGGTAGAGCCCAAGGCGACTGATATGGCTCTTACCCGAAGTCGAAGTAGACTTCGGGGAAGGACTAGGAGCGAGGACATGTTAGAGGAGTAGCTCAACCTCGATGCCAGACTAATTGGCTTCTCCAGAGCTTGTTCATGCGCTAGAGGGGTCTACTGATCCTATTCCAACCTGTTAAGCTCCATCCGCTGCATCGTCAGTTTAAGAGCTACTTATGAGGTGATTGGCTAGATTTGAGGGAGCTCCTCAAGCCCCAGCTAATATTGAGATACCAATTTCTACCACACTAGTTGGTCATTCTAGTAACTCATCAGAGCCAGCTATGTTTCATGTGGGTCTTTCTTCTGCTCTGGCAGACCCTTCTACGACTGTTATTACTCTACTTCAGGCTTCTAAACTGAGTTAGGGGTACTCACTTTCAGAGATTGTCTGTTACATAATCTGTTGAACCTCTATTCTTTATGGTGCCACAATCTTGTGCCAGTCCAGCCATGTCGACAACAGAGAAAAAGTGTTTGGAAAGGTTTTTGCAGTTAGCTCCACGGTGATTTGATGGCACTCCTAGCGATAGAGCTTATGGTTTTCTGTTAGAGTGCCAAGACTTGTTATGTAATTTGGGTATTCTTGAGTCGGATGGGGTTGCCTACACTTCATATTAGTTCACCAGCCTTGCCAAGGAGTAGTGGAGATTAGTGGTAGCTCGTAGACCTATTGGATCACAACCTATGACCCAAGGATAGTTCACTGAGGTATTCTTTGATAGATTTGTATCCTACAACCCCTGAGATAGTCGTCGAGATGAATTCGATAGGCTACAAATACGGATGTATGTCTATTTCGGACTACGAGGCTAGATTTCAAGCCTTATCCAGATATGCCTTGTCTAGCAACTCTACTGAGTTCAAATGGATTCGACATTTTGCTAAGGGCTTAGCAGGGTATCTTCAGGAGGCTACAGTTTTCTTGGTCTTCGCTGGAGGTACTTTCCAGAGTGTTATGGATTACACTTATATAATATAGCATATTAGGCAGGATGGACAGGATGGTGGGAAGAGGTTCTGTCGATATGGCTAATTTAGTGGGCATACGCCACGAGACCAAGGGATTCAGAGGCAAATCTATTAAGGACCGACAATTTAGGCTGCTCTTTTAGAATCTGATAGTGTTGATAGATCCATATCTACTCAAGTGGGTAGCGCACTCCAGGCATGGTGGTTCTTTGGCCCATTTATCTCAAGGCGAGACCTCAAAGATTGTTATATTTGTGATGAGATTCGGCACATCACCAATCATTATCCACATTGGGATTTTCTTGCTCATGCTTTAGGACCTCAAGCAACAGCTAGAGACACCTCTCAAGGAATGAGGGTGGTGCTAGAGGATGTCGTGGTACAGGGAGAGGTTGTTCCTATGGAGGCCTAAAGGATAGAGGTGGTCATAGAGTTTGCTATGCCGAAATTGACAAGGTCGAGGTAGAGGTTTCTGATTCAGTTATCATAGGTATGGTTCTAGTATGCCACCATTTGACTTTAGTTTTGTTTTATCTAGGCTCTACTTATTCATATGTGTCGATATATTTTGCTTCTGTGTTAGCTGCTTGCCGAGCTTGCGTGTATTTCCACCACGATAGGTGAATCTTTAGTAGTGAAATAGGTTTATCAAGGTTGTGTTGTGGCTTTTATGGGGAGAGATACTGTTGTTGATTTGATATTGTTGGATATGGTTGATTTTGATGTGATTTTAGGTATGCATTGGTTTTTGCCTTATCATGTTATTCTTGACTATCATGCGAAGACTATGGCCTTATCTTGCCCCAATTCGCCTCAGCTGATGTGGACTGGAGCACCTGACTCCTATCATAATAGTTGTATTTCTTATGTGCATGCTTGTCGATTAATGAGGAAAAGGGGTTTTGCATATCTAGCTCATTTTCAGGCAGTTCCTTAGGAGCTTCCATCATTGCAGACTACTAGAGTTGCTAAAGAGTTTGTGGATGTATTTTGACTAATTTTCCTAGTGTTGATGTAGATCTGCGCATGGAGCCCATATCTATTGCTCCTTATCAAATGGCTCCTACAGAATTGAAGAAGTTGAAGGATCAGTTGGATGATTTGTTGACGAAAGGCAGTATTCGTCCAAGTGTATCTCACTGTGGTGTTCCTATATTCTTTGTAAAGAAGAATTATGGCACTATACATATGTGTATTAACTATTGTCAGCGTAACAAAGTGACCATCAAGAACAAATTTTCCTTGCCTCGTATTTTATGATCCTTTTGACCAGTTGTAGGGTGCTTCGATGTTCTCAAATATTTAATTGAGCTCCGAATACCATCAGTTGAGAGTTCGGGAGTCTAATATCCCAAAGACTGCTTCCAGGACCCATTATGGGCATTATAAGTTAATGGTTATGTCACTTGGGTTGACTAATGCTCAGGCTTCTTTCGAAGAGTTAATGAATCGAGTGTTCAGGCCCTATTTAGACGTCATTGTATTGTGTTCATAGATGATATCTTGGTTTATTCTAAGAGTAAGGTAGATCATGTTCAACAATTGAGGACTGTACTTCAGAGATTGAGAAAAGAGAAGTTGTAAGCTATGTTCTCAAAGTGCGAGTTTCTGTTGCATTTTTTGGTCATGTTTTGTCGAAAGAGGGTATTATGGTTGATTCGGCCAAGGTAGCAATTGTTCGTGAGTGGGCCAGGCCTACTTTGGTGACTGAGATTCAGAGTTTCCTTAGTTTAGCGGGGTATTATATGCATTTTTATTCAGTGTTTCTCATCTATAGTAGTCCCATTGACCAAATTGAATCAAAAGGCCGTAGCATTCCAGTGGTCAGATGATTATGAGTTGAGCTTCCAAAAGCTCAAGACTTTGTTAATTTCAACACATATTCTTGCTTTACCCGAGGAGGGAGTTACATTTGTGGTATATTGTGTTTCTTCAGGTGTAGGTTTGGGTGGTGTATTGATGCAAAAGGGGAAAGTGGTAGCTTATTCTTCTAGAGAACTGAAGGTGCATGAAAAGAACTATCCTACTCATGACTTGGAGTTGGATGTGGATGTGTTTGTGTTGAAGTTGTTGCGACATTGTCTCTATAGGGTGAATTGTGAGATCTTTACCGATCACCGGAGTCTCAAATACATCTTTACTAGGCCTAAGCTATACATGAGACAATGTAGGTGGTTAAAGTTTCTTAAGGACTATGATATCACTATTTTATATCATCATGGGAAGGCCAATGTGGTAGCAGATACTTTGACCGGAAGGCTACTAGTATGAGCAGTTTGGTATAATTGAGGGCTGAGCAGAGGCCCTTAGCCTTGGAGGTTTAGTCACTTGCTAGGCAGATGGTCTAGTTGGACATTTCCCCTCCTTAGAGTATTTCGACATTTGTTGAGGCTAGATCTTCTTTGCTTGATCAAATATGTGCTCACCAGTTCGAGGACACTAGATTATGCATGATTCATGATAACGTTTTGAGAGGTGAATCCAAGGTGGTTGTTATTGATGCTTATGGTATATTGAGGGTTAATGGTGGAGTTTGTGTGCCTAAAGTTGTGGATTAGGTGAGATTGATATTAGAGGAGGCCCGTAGTGTTAGATATTCTATTGATCCTGGTGGCCAAGATGCATCATGATCTTAAACAACATTATTAGAGTTCTTGCATAAGGAGAGACATTGCTGAGTTTGTGGACAAGAGTTTGAATTGCCAACAATTGAAATATGAACATCCAAATCCTTGATGATCAATGCAAAGCATGCTCGTTTCCCAGTGGAAATAGGAGAAAATGACTATAGACTTTGTTACAGGTTTGCCCATAGCCTTGGGCATGTATGATTTAGTTTGGGTAGTTGTTGATCGAATGACCAAGCCGACACACTTCATACCGGTGACGACTAGCAACAGTGAGGAGCAGTTGGCTAGATTGTATATTTGGGACATGTCAGATTGGATGGTGTGTCGAGTCTATCATATCAGACAGAGGGTCTATATTTACTCCTCACTTTTGGCGGGCTTTACAACGTAGTTTGGATACTAGAATAGATTTGAGTTCTGATTTTCACCCTCAAACTAATGGTCAATGAGATCACATCATGCAGGTGTTGAAGGATATGCTAAGGGCCTGTCTTATTGATTTTGGGGCCCGATGGGACCAGCACTTACCATTGGCTGAGTTTTCATATAACAACAGTTACTATTCCTATATTCAGACGACACCTTTGAGGCCTTATATGGTCGGTGGTGTAGATCATCGATCGGATGGTTTGATTTAGGTACATCCAAGGTATTCAGTGTTGACTTGCTTCAGGATGCCATAGACTGGGTCCGACTAAATCAAAGTAGACTTCAGATAGCCCAGAGTCGCTAGAAGAGTCATGTTGATCGAAGGGTTAGGATTCTCAAGTTCTCTATTGGTGACAGTGTTTGGCTAAAAGTCTCACCCATGAAGGGTGTGATGAGATTTGGGAAAAGGGTAAGCTTAGTACAAGATTCATTAGTCCATTTGAGATTTTGAGGAAAGTTGGTGAGGTAGCCTCTAAGTTGGCTTTACCACTGAGATTATCTTCTATTAATCCTGCTTTCCAAATTTCTATGCTCTGCAGGTACATTACGAATGAGTCCCATGTGATTACGTTTTATTCTGTTGAGTTGGGTCAAGATTTGTCCTTCGAAGAGGAACCTATTTTTGGAAAGGCAGGTCAAGAGATTGAGGTCCAAAGATATACTTTCTGTGAAGATTCAATAGTGGCACCATTCTGTTGATAAGGCCACTTGGAGTTGGTGTCTGACATGCAAGCAAAATATCTAGCGTTTTTGAGGCTTCATGTGCTCCTTTTTTCCTTATGTTCGAGGATGAACATTCTATTTAGTGGTGAATGATGTAATGACTTAGTTGGTCATTCTTTGTTTTTTTCTTGAAAATTACTTTTTTACCCTTTTATAAGTTTCTTGGGGGCTACTTTGAACTATTTGAATGGTTAGAACTTAAATATTGGGTTTCAAAAGTTGAAAATACGAGTTTTGGTCTTTTTGAAAGCTCAAGTTGTTAAGAAAGTGATTTCTTGTGTCATTCTGAGTTTCGGAGGTTGTAGCGGGGATTTGTCGATTCCATTCGCTCCGAAAAGTTAAAACTAAAGTTAGAGTTAAAATGAGATTTTTCAGGCCAAAGTTGTGATTTTAGTTGTTTCCGAAACCAAAGTTTGACTTTGGTCAACATCAGAGTTCAGAAACTTGGATGAAACCTTCGACAGTTCCAATAGTTATTGGAGCTTAAACTAACGCCAAAAATGATCTTGTCATAGTTTTAGAGTTTTTTAGAGGTACTTTGGTATTTTGTGTTTTAAACTTGTTTAATTGACTTGCATTGGTAAATTTGTCGTCGAGACATACGAATCAACTTCTGGTGCTTTCGTTGAGTCTGAACTGCTGTTTCTAGTATGAATGCATATAAAGTTTGTGAAATTTTGAGTTCGGATCAGTTCCAGGGGTCCATTTTATGTTTTGGAAATGGCTGGTATGGGGATATCTATTGTAGCCCATTTTTTGTCTCCACCTTTGCGGAGGTATATGATTTTTTCTTCTCCGCGATCGTCGACAATTGTCTACTTTTGCGGAGCACATTTTTTGTTGAATCAGTTTTAAAGATGTAAAACCCCTATTTTCACTCTATTTTCAGTATTTCAAGCTTTGAGAGGCAATTTCTAAAAAGAGATTTCAGAGAAATATTTTAGGTAAGTGTTTCTAATGTTGTTTTGATTAACTTTCATAGTTTTTTTTTATCTTTATTTGGACTTAAATTACATGATTTTGAATGTCCAAAATTTGGAAATTTGGTCTATGATGTTGAAACTTTAAATGGTGATTTCTCCATCAATTTGAACTCGATTTTAGTGGAATTTTCACCCACTAACTCCATTGTTTTGTAGAATCCAATTCTGAAGTCAATTTCAAGACTTATAACTTTTGAATTTTAGCCCTAATTTTGGCTTTTTGTCCACAAGCCTAATATATGCCAATATGAGTATCAAAATGCACCTCTTGTACGCAGTATCCATTGTCGATAGTGGTTGATCAAATTGGAGGCTCAATTTGAGGATTTGAGTTTATTGCAAGTTTGTTTGAGTGTAGTTTTGGCCTCGAGTTAGGTTGGCTAACCTTTTTGGGTTCTGATTTGAGCTATCGATCTTCTCATGTAATAATTGTGAGATTTAGATGGATCATTGTGTGATTGAGTTATTGTGTTGAAATGATGATGCAAAGTTTTTCAAGTTAAGCTGAATTGTACTATAATCATGATTCTCTTGATAATTTAAGTTGAATTATGATGAACTGATAGGGATTTGAGATTGAATGTGACTAAAAGAGACTTGTGAAATCAATTGGGTCGAGTAAGGTCTGATATTATTGATGTACTTGCATTGTTGGGATGAGTTAGGTTCGGTATCATTGTTATATTTGGATACTTGGGATGAGTTAGGTTTGATATTGTTGACATTCCTGATTATTGATATATCTATGGTAATCTAAAATATGATGATGGTTCATGACCTGGACTTATGTCTAGGAGTGGCATGGAGAATTGAAACCCGAGAGTTCCCAAACAAGCCTCAAAGTATCCATATTCACATCATCAGTTCGAAAGTATATTCAAATAGTAAACACATAGTTCTAGGGGATGAAAAAGTAGAACCCACACTCTAGGGATGACATAGGGATAGGGAGTAACATGCATTCATGTAGCACATTAGCATATAGGAACTAAGGGGAGGCTAAGTATGACTCACTCTTTGGAAGCAATATGGGACTTAGGATCTTTCATATTATAGCATATAAGCTTATCATACTCAACCCATAAAACAATATCCAATAGGTATACATAACAATAATCATAATCATAATCTCCTAATATAACCCTTAGCATATGAACGTAAAGGAGTCTACAAGATGTCAAACAATGCCTTTAATCATAAGATATGATGGGGGCCAAGATATATCTCGGGCTCACCTTCAAAGTAAATAACATAAGCAATACATCATAGGTAGAGGAATGGTGGCTTTTCCTTGGAGGATAGGACTCACCACAACAAGTATCTCAAGATCCAAACTAGTCGTCATATGGTGGAAAAAGGAAATTTCTAGTCCCTACATGGTTATATTATGTAAGCAAAAGTATGCATTAGTATGTTTAAATATATTAAGTATGCGAGCATGAAATGCATATGACGAATCAAACCTGCATTCACTGCTAGATGGCAAGGGCACATAATATATGAAAAATTATATATCCAAAGAAAAGTAGTATAACAATATGCCATGAAATCCATGATGCGTGAAATGCAAAGTGCTTATAGAGGAGGGGATTAGACCTCAACCAACATATAAGACCAATCAAGCTATTACATGGAATCCCAATGTTATCCCTACACCAGAAAACAGGGGTTTACATGCCAAAGGTAAACCACACTTCTCCTTATGGGCCTCCCATTTCGGAGAAGTGACCTTCCTCATGGGTCTCTCATTTCAGATAGGATTTTCAATTCGTATCATGTCATCAATGTTGTAACTACACCTTACAGGCCTTTGTATTTTGATGAGGGTTATCATATATATATATATACCTATGCTGGCACATAGTTCAAGAGAAACGACGATGACCCTTAATGATAGCCCTGGCACCTCCAATCTCATCGGTGCTAATTCATCATCCCACAAGAATACATGTATGTATGCATGCATCCAAAAGAGATGCAAGTTATTTCAAATCATTTTTATGCATACTTGGAGTTAGAAGCCAAATATTATTCACAATCACTCATACTTGGGTTCAAAAGCCAAATCATAATTCATATCATACTGTCATGCATTGGAATAACCCATTACAAATTTCCAAATGAGGTGTAAACACCCAATATGCTCAAAGAGCCAACATCATAGACATTCATGTGATCACATTCTTGTCATAACCATAATCTTATCAAAATTATATATATAAACATAACTGGGCTTCACCCACTTTATAATTTTCATAAAATTCAATTCTCATGGATCCATATGCCATGAATAATATGAGATTAGCATGGGGAATATCAACATTCAAATCACAATTTAGATTACCCATGGTTAAATCTAACTTTAAGGGGACGATGTATATTCAAATATTCATAATAATCATGTAATTAAATATATTAGAGCTTAAATCAACTTAAAATCAACAATAGAGCAAAGCTCATACTTCCATTTTAAACTATAATCTTCAAAATCCATAATTAAAGTAAGCAAAATTTCATGAAATATCAAGTGACAAGAGTTTGGGTCTTATTGGTTGAAAGGAACCAAGAATCAATCCGACATACCTAAGTTCTCCAAGATAATGCAAGAAGAATTTGATGATGATTGATGTCCTTCCTAGAATCTCAAGCTAATTCTCCACTAGAGTCTTTGAGAGAGTTCTTAAGATATAGTTGAAATAATTCTAAGTGCAAGAGTGAATTTGAATGAGGGAAATGGAGTATAGGTCATTTAAATGTCTTTAGGTAGCATAGCAAGTCATAAAAGACCCTTAAGAAAACCATAATTACAAAAAGCTATTAATGATACGAGTAGAAAAAATGTTGTGTGTAGCTTGTCATATCCCTTTACCCAAGTAGGAGGCAAGGGCATTATGAGTCAAGTTGGTACCACCCCCCTTGACCGGGGTAGGAGGCAAGGGTGAGATCCATACTTTGTACATCTTGAGCATGAGCAAGTGGTAAGGACTTTGCCTCATATTTTTACTTGACCACGAGTAGCTGGCAAGGTTGTGGCATTTTGATATTACTTTACCATGGGCAGGTGTCAAGGCTGTAACACCCTTGGTATTTACTATGATTAGTTTTGCATTATATTTTATTGTGATTATATTACTTCATAGATTCTTGAGGACATTTTTGCTCATTACTATGGTATACATATTATTATTTTGTGCCGATCTTTTGGGTGCAGGTATAGGGTTCTTCATTATTATATACTCGTTAGATCTTTGTTACCCCACTGGTTGAACCTACTACATATATTTTAATGTAGTTACCCCTACTTTGTTTCCTCCCTGTAGATCGTGCACAAGGTACAAGACAGGGTAGTTGATCTTTCCATCAGAGTGCTATTGTTAACATCTTAATCTTAGCGGTGAGGTTTAGACTTCAAGTCGTCGTTGATCTTTGATGTCTTGTTTGTTTCCTTTCTCTCAAAAATGTATCAAATATGTGTGAGAGAACATTGTATTTGATTTTGAGAAAGTTGCATCTACTCTTAAGTACCATTTTAGATGTTCTTGTTTCCTTAGACCCTATTCTTTCATTCATTCTCTCATCTCTAAATTCTTATCTATGGAAAGCCTCTCTCATGAGCAAGCTAAGGAGTATAGGGTTTCTAAGGGATTTTCTCTTCCAACAACAAATTTGTTCTTCTTGAGGTTCCTATGGTAATGCGAGTTGATTTATGGGTATCCTTCCACCCATAATGTCCTTCATTAAGTATTTTACCTTTTCTTTAAGTTTCTTTATGATATTATGCATGATTATGATGATTTCATGATGTTTTATGTTATTAAATGTTATTCAGGATATCCTATGATATTTTACTAAGTATATACATATTTTGAGCTATTGATAATGACCCTAATCATTAGTTTTGATAATGAAGAAGTGTGGGCATTTTCGTTGGTCCTCAAAGGAGACATTTCCTAATGTTTAATGGGATTTATGATGCTTCGATTTAGAAAGTCTAGCCCACTTAGTTTTCAAGTAAACTTTTGCATGACTTATGATGATAATTAGGGATTTAAAGTTATGTTTTCAAGTGATGATTCATCAAAGATATAAGCATGTTGATAATTTCCCTAAAGACATTTGAGAAAGGTCTCCAAGATGAAAGGCCAATTCTAATATGGTTTTTCTAAAGTTCAAGCTATTTCTCTAATTGCTACATATGGTTGTAGGTTATATTTTGAAATATTCTTTTGGATGATTTAGCAATGAGTGGACTTGTGAGTGGAAATCGTGCTGTTAGTTGAGGCATGACCATTAAAGCTAAATCTCAAATACCCTAACTATGTGCTACCAGAGGAGCCCTTGTAGGCTAGCCTAGTTGATCTGTGTAGGCTATTTATTTTATTATGATGCATGTGATGTTGACAGAGTTCTAACCTGCAAGTGGTCTCCTCGTGCCAATGTAGGTGGTTATGTTAGATTCCATGTAGTATCTCACATGGTCTTATATGTCGGTTAAAGTCTTCTCCCACAAATTTATGATCCTATGATATACTTTCATTACATGTTCTTTCTCATGCATTAACTCTTATTCATGTTGAGCTATGTTACTTTTCTATGTCTAAGCAAACTTTATGTATCTTTCATCTTATACGTACTTATATGTTATATTTATGAATGATGGTTTTACAATCTCATACATGCATTACTTTTCACATACTTAGTACATTCCCACATACTAATACATATTTTGCCTTCTTGATTTAACCTTGAAGGGACAAGCACTCCTCCACTGACTCGTGGCTAGTATTCAATGTTCAAGACTAGCACATTTATTTATAGTGAGTTCTTAGTTTGGGACTCCACCATTTTCTTTTCTACGTTGTATTTGTTTTTGAGATGATGTATTTATAGCCCGTTTAAGCATTTACTTTCTATTTTGTATAATTATGGAGTCATTTCAATTTGATGGATACTGACCGTTACTTATTCAATCCATCAATGTATTAGTTGGTATGCTCATGGACAAAGTATGTTAGATTTTCTTATTGCTTTTTAATGTGGGTTTGTTGTTTAAAGAGGGCCATAACCCCTTACGCATTTTATATTTTGCTTTTACTCATGTTTATGCCTAAGAATGCTTAAGATTCCTTGGGTAGATGCCTTCAGGTATCTCATTCACCATGTGGCAACTAGGATTCTAGGTCGAGTCGTTACAATACATCTGTCCAAAAATACGAAGCATGAAGAAAATAAGCAAAGACCCGAGGTAAAGGCTCACCACTACAACTAATCTTGAATGCCAACGAATTTGCCACATACTGGTGGAGGAGGAACGTTGATCCCTACGTGGTTATATTATGTAGACCAAATATGCGCTAGAACATTGGAAAATACTAAGTATGTAAGATGCAATGCAAACATGGAATTGTAATTCCATTATTCATAAATTCAAAATTCTTCATGCGTAAGATGATAAGATCATCATTTAAATGAGCATAAGCCTACACAAGGAATAAATCTCAATATGATGTAAAAAAATGCATCACGTGAAACACATGTGATGGAATGAAGACATCAAATCTCAGGCTTTATGAAAATGGACTCTAACCGACATATAAGACCATGTGAACTACTACAAGGAATCTAACATAACCCCATATTTTGGGAAAGAGGGCCACTTCCCTGGTTGAACCTCATCACTTTGCATGCATCACCAATCAACATAAATGGCATATGTGGATCCAATAGACTAGCCTACAAGGGCTCTTTTAGTGGTACATTGTTAATTGCACAAAGGGTTTTTTCTAGGGTTTCCTTAACAAACCATACCTCAATGCCTCATTCATTACTAAGTCATCCCACAAAATACTTTAGAACATGTACTTATTTATGTAATGAAACATAGAATCATAAGTTGCAATTTCATTAGAGTAGCTCGAAACATTTGAAACAACCAAGTGAGAACTGTGCTTTCACTTTGGGCACCATAATAAACATCACTTATCAACATCATTGTCATGCTTATATATTTGATAAAATCATTAACTTAAAATATTTTATGCCCTCCTCATCATCATCATATCATGCAAAATCATCTTAAACAAAGTGGGCTTGTATATTGTCATGAGTACGCATGAATTAGGGAAGAATGCATGAACATGGGGAAAATATGCATCTTCAATCATATACTAACCATACCATACATCATCAACTAAACCCTAAATATTGGGTCATTGTCATCGACTCAATACTCATGGAAAACATGGTAAAGCATTACATGATATTATTGGAAACAAAATACATGGTAATTCGTAAAATTATTATTTAAATCATTGACATGCATAATGGCATTCTTAAGAAACTTATATAAATGGTAAGAGGGTTTGCAGAAGGACTTTTTGGGTGAAAGGAACCCATAAATCAACTCACATACCCTGATTAGGAGCCTAGGAAGAGAAACTTGAAGTTTGGGATAAATCTTGGAAACTCTAGCTTTTTCCTTGCTTTTCATGTGAGTGTTTACCTTAGAATACTTTGAGAGGATGGGAGAATGAAGTGATTGAGAGATTCTTAGAGGTTTTGAAGCCTGATGAGGTACTTAGGGAACCCTAAAAATGATGTAGCTTAAGCCGTGGATACCTACAAAGGACAAAATTTCCTTTCTTTAAAACTGTCGAATTGAATCCATAAAACCCAAATTATGGCCCATGGAATCAACCACAAGTCGTGATTTGACTGGTCCTATTCTCTTTTCAAATCTTTAGATTCTGCTTTTCAATCTTCCAATCCACGAAAACCATCTACGGGTCATGGAGTTGTGGATCAACTCTTGGTAACCCCCTTACACTTAGACAATTTTCCAATCTTTAGGGATCCATTTATGAAGCCAAACTATAGACTGTAGATAGGACCATGGGTAATCTTGTTGGTTATGGTTTCATTTCTAGAATCCTAAATATTTCATCAACATAGGGGGTTCAATCAATGACTACTTCGTTCGGTCCATATTTCCATCCACGAGCCATGAATACCACTCGTGAGCTCCTTTGAAACTTGGAATATTTTAATCCTGAAGCCCCATATCCATGAGCCTGATCTATGGCTCATGATTAAATCACGAGTCATGAACTGGGCTCGTAAATTGCTCTTGAACGTTTCTCGTTCCTTTTTTTTGCAGTTTCTAACATCCTAACTTGCGGGTCCTTTCAGTTATAACTGCTAAAGTCATTATTTAATTCAACTAAAGTCCCTTCTTATAGTAGTATATTAAGTGTAGAGTGGCTTCTGCAAGTCAATCCATGGACAAGATGGTAGATGATCAATGGGAGGAAAAAGTGTCGCCCAATATAAGTTGATATTGAGGTATTTAGTTATTAAATCACACAGTAAGACAACACAAGTGTTTTAAATTTGTTTTAACTCACATTTTTTGGTCTTTAGTATGTTATAGGAGTGTGAATGTATTCTAAAAAAGGATGATCAATTGAGTGACTTGGCCACCGTTACAAGACAAGCAAAATACCAATTGAAAATTATTCAGTGCAAATCAAACACAAAGTTCCCAATAGATCACTTGGAAGAAATTTAGGATGCTATGCTTGAACGATCAATCATTGGTTGAAAATTAATCATTGCCAATTGAAGCGCTAGTGCAAAATAATGCATTGGTAAAATGTTTTAATATTTGCACTTGATCTGTTGTCACGATCCAAACCTAGGGCGTCGATGCGACATTAAAAATGGGGAACACAAAGGTGTCTCAAAATAAGCCTTATAGCATACATATTCACATCCTTGGTTAAGAACTGTGATTGAATAATCAAGAAGTAGTACATAGAGGATTAGGGGCTTAGGATGCATTCTATGGGACAAGGGAAAAAAAAGTCCAACTATTCAAGCACCATCATTAAGTCTAATCGAAAGAGGATATGGAATGCACTTTATGGGAAAAAGTGTAAGCACATAAATTTTTGTGAGGCCTCTATTATGAATGGAATTTGATTCCGGAAAATTTTTGACCCAGGTGAAACCACAAGATCACCTCCCAGAGTCGTGTGACAACTCACTATCCATATGGAGGCGTCTTGAAGTGGCCCTTGGCCTTGTGTGTAGTGTGCTTGGGATCAAGATGGAGTTCAAGACTAAGGAGCCTTTCACTGAGCACCACACGGCTCGTGTGGCACTTCATTATACTTAGAGTGGCTCGTGAGAGGATCCTTGGGCTTGGAAGACACATTTTAGCTAAGGCACCTCGCACACGAACCCCCACATGGATGGTGTGGTACTACACAGGTCGTGTGGTGTCCTTTTTGGGTGTTGGTCCAAAAGCTTTTCTACGTATGGAATAACTGTCTCGAAACTTCATCAACTCATATTTTCCTTAAGAAATGTCATATGCACAACCATATGGTCTGTGTGACATCACATGAGTCGTGAAGCTTCATTAAGGGACCCTTGACAACTTTTTGAAAATCATTTTGTTAACGTTTTTTTATTTATAATTTTAGTTATTCCTAATGGTCGTTTATGACTTCCTAACCTATCGCAAACCTCTCAATGACCTATCTTCTTGTATTCTCATTTAAATTAAATGCATTCACATAAAATATTTGAGTTCTCTCATCTAAAGTCGTTTCTCAAGTAAGCCATTAGAAATTTGCTTGGAGCTTAAGGAAGGGTCTTCTGCTTCAATCAATTTCTTCTTAATTCTTCCTATTAGATAAGGTATGTAGGATTGTTTCATGGTCCCTTTCAACCATGAAAACCGCAAACTATTTTTACACCTTCATTTATGAAAATGAAGCTTAATTTGAATATGGGTCTTTCAAGTTATTGTTTATTTTATTCAATTGAGATGTAGGCTTTGTCTAATTGATAATTTTAAAGTGATTTAAGCCCTAATATGTTGAATTATATTTATATTATAAAGGTGTCAATATGCATGTCCCTTTTAAATGCGGATTTGAACATGGGTATTCTAAAGTATAATTTAAATGTGAATTTACTTATGAATTAACTTGGATTACATATTCTATTATTGATTTAAGTATGAATCTCTATTGCCCATGCTATTCTCTAATCACTCATGGCACATGGATACATGAGCATTAGTTTTTATAAAGACTATGAAGTGGATTTAGCCCAACTATGTTTATGAATATGATTTTGATGAGAATATGATTATGCCAAGAATGTGATCACATAATTGTCTATGACATGGTTCTTTGTGCAACTCCGGGTGTTTACACAATCTTGTATATATGTGAATGAGTTATTCCTATGTATTAAAGTGTGAATAGAAGTATGATTTGGCTTTAGAGCACAAGTGTTCAGGATTATGAAGAATATTTGGATTTTAAGCCTAAGTCTGCATTGAAATAATTTGAAATAACTCATGCCTCTTTTGAAAGCACGTACATGTGTATATGTATTCCTATGGGATGATGACTTAGCATCGAATGGGATTGGAGGCGTCAGGGTTATCCCTCGGGGTCCTCTTCCTTTCTCTTGATCTATGTGTCAGCACAGGGCCCTTTAAGGGATGATTATGATACGATATGAATACTTCCAAAATGACCAGGTCATAAGGAAGGTGGCCATCACACTGAAATGATCGTGTTGTAAGGTGTGGTGTAGGCTACCCTTGGCAAATAGTGTACTCTCATTCGACAGGAGGCTTTCATCAGGAAAATTCATGTAATAACCCGCACGAGTTTGAGTTGTTGATTATGGTCACATCCCATCTATGCTGAAGTATTATGGCATTGGATTTAAAAAGTTTATATACATTCATGCCCGCATACTTTGTACATTCAAACGTACTAATGCATACTCTTTGCCTACTTGATATAACTATGAAAGGACCGGAGACTATATTCATCCATCTTTCAACGACTAGTTCGAATTGTGAAAGTTTTTAAGGTGAGTCCTATCATCCAAGGATAAGCCATCATCCATATACCTATTGTGTTGCTTCCTCTTATGTTTTGTTTACTTCGAGGGTGAGCCCGGGACATGTATAGGCACCCATCCTATTCCTTGATTTAGAGGCATTATTGAACAACATGTAGACACCTGTATGGATTTGTGCTATCTTTTTTTATTTGGAGTTTTTGATTGTGACCATCTATTGAACATGGATATTATGATGATTTGTTTATGATGAGATGTAAATATTTTAAAAGTCCTATGTCCCATTCTATCCCTATAGTGTGAGTCATACTTACCTGCCCCTTAGTTATTATGTGCTATGTGATATGTGTATCATGGTAACACCTATCCCGATGACATCCCCGTAGTGTGAGTTCTACATTCTTGTCCCTTAGAATTATATATTTATTACTTTGTTATGTGCTCCCTAACTGATGATGTGAATGTGGATATTATGAGGCTTCTTTGGAGATTCTCGGGTTCGCATTTTCCATATCACTCCTAGACCCTAGGCCAAGGTCATTAAAAGCTTGGCATCAAAGCACTGTGTTTACAAATGATCCTCGTAGTCCAACATGCCACGTCGAGTAGAATCCTATTCATTGGTGTAAAGTGCACCATACCAATGAGTGGGAGGCTATGATGGCGTTCTAGGAATTATTTTCACTTTTTCATGTGATGCCTCCTCCCAAGGCATAGATCGGAGGTGGACCATTACTTTCCCGGTGTGACTACCATGGAAAGAATCACTCGGGTGCATGTTGGAATGATTTGGGTGCTTTCTATAGGTGTGGTGATGTAAGGCACAATATTTCTAACTATTCTAAAGCTTCCAAGAAGAATCAAGGTTAGATGGCTTGGGGTAATCAAGTCCAGTCGTGGGTTCCTCAAGGTGGTGCCCTTAGAAACAACATGTTGTGTGCTTTGTATGCGTGATAGGAAGTAGAGGAGACTCCAAATATCGTGATTGGTATGTTTAAAGTCTTTGATTTTGATGCATATGCTTTGCTTAATCCGAGTGGAGATTTATCTTTTGTCACTCCTCTTTTATCTGTTATGTTTGGGTGAAGTCCTAAAATTCTAAGGGGGCTCTTTTTCAGTTTATATTCCCCTGGGTGAGTCCACTGCTTCCCAAAGAGTCTATAAGGGTTGTCCTATCTTTTTGTTGCATAAAATCCTTTTGTGTAATCTTGTAGAACTTGAGATGTTTGATTTTGATATGATTCTTAGTGTGGATTTGTTGCATGCATCATATGCCTCTATAGATTGTAGCACCCAAAAAGTCAAATTCCAATTTCCGAATGAACCTTTTCTTGAGTGGAAGGGTAGTGACTCCACTATTAATGATCAGTTTATTTCCAACCTCAAGGCTCAAAAGATAATTTCTAAGGGGTGTATCTATCATATTGTGAAGGTTAGAGATGTGGAGTCTGAGTCACATACTCTTGAATAAGTTTCAGTGGTTAATGACTTTCCAAATGTGTTTCCGAAGATTTTCCTAACATTCCTCTCTAAAGGAAAGTAGACTTTTTCATAGATATCCTCCTTGATACTCAACCCATCTTTATTTCTCCTTATCGTATGGCATCAACTTAGTTGAAGGAGTTGAATGTTCAATTGAAAGACTTGTTAGAGAAAGGCTTCACTAGGCCAAGTATATCGCCATGGGGTGCTACAGTATATTTGTAAGAAAGAAAGATGGGTCTCTTCAAATGTGTATTGATTATAGACATTTGAATAAGGTAAAAATCAGAATATATACCAATTTCCAAGAATCAATGACTTGTTTGATCAACTTCAACAGGCCACCCATTTCACAAAGATTCATCACATTTCGGTTATCATCAATTGAAGGTTAGGGGGTGCGACATTCCCAAAATGTCTTTCTAAACTAGATATGCGCACTTTGAATTGATGGTGATGTCGTTTCATTTGACTAATGCTCAATCAGTGGTTATAGATCTTATGAATTGGGTGTTCAAGCCATTTCTTGATAGTTTTGTGGTTGTTTGCATCGATGATATCCTAATTTATTCTCAAAGTGAGCGGGATCATATGGATCATTTGAGGTTTGTTCTTTAGACTTTGAGGGAGAAGCAATTGTATGCTAAATTCAACAAATGTGTGTTTTGGTTAGACGAAGTATCTTTTCTTGGTCATGTGGTATTAGGTGATGATATTACAGTTGACCCAAAGAAGACCGTGGCTGTGAAAAATTAGCCTAGACCATTGACCCATTTGAATATTAAAAGTTTTCTTTGGTTGGTTGGTTATTATAAGATATTTGTTGAAGGCTTCTCATCCATTGCATCTCCATTGACCAAGTAGACTCAAATGAGGGCCATGTTTATAGGGTAAGATAAATGTGAGAAGATTTTCCATACTTTGAAAGATCGATTTACATTAGCACTTGTTTTGATTCTATCAGATGGCTTAGATGGGTTTGTCGTATGTTGCAATGCTTTTTGAATTGGATTTGGTTGTGTCCTTATGCTACATGGTAAGGTGACGGCTTATGCATCAAGTCAATTAAAGGTGCATAAGCGTAATAACCCAACTCATGATCTTAAGCTAGTGGCTGTGGTGTTTGCTTTAATGATTTGGAGATATTATTTTTGTCGAGATTATGTTGATTTCTTCACCGATCATAAGAGTTTGCAATATGTGTTCTCTAAAAGGGATCTTAACATCAGCCAAAGAAGGTGGTTGGAACTCCTTAAGGAATATGACATGAGGTTTTAATATCATCCTAGCAAGGCAAATGTTGTAGCCGACACTCTTAGTAGACTATCTATATGGGGTGTGGCTCAGGTTAATGGAGGAAATAAAGAGTTAGTAAAAGATGTTCACCATTTGGCTAGGTTGGGTGTTAGATTGGATGACTCTGATGAGGGTGATATTCATGTTCAGAATGGGGCTGATTCTTTTGTGGTTGTTGATGTCAAGGCTAAAAAAGTTTTAGACTCATCCTTTGTTAGTATCATCCTTATAAGACTGTTGCTAAATAAAATAAATTCTTTTTCACATTTAACCATGAGAGGGCAACTTGAGCAATCAATGCTACGCCTTCTTCCACTGCTGAATATGAACAGTTGACAACTAATGATTTCTACTTTACTAACCCAGTTCAGTTTACCTTTTTTTGTATTTCTTTTTCTAAATTTATTTTATAATTGTTGATAGGAATGTAGAGGTTTTCTCCTAAGCAGAGACAGTGTACTTCAATATCAAGATTGATTTTTGGTTCCTGATATGGATTGCCTTAGGGAGGTGTTTATGAGGGAAACTCATAACTCTAATTATTACATATACTAGGGATCTACCAAAATGTATCGGGATTTGAGTGAAGTGTATTGGTGTCATAGTATGAAGAAAGACATATCCAAGTTTATATCCGAGTGTCTAAATTGTCAATAAGTGAAGGTAATATCAAAGGCCCAGTGGTTTTGCTGAAGATTTTGACATTCCTACATGGAACAGGAATATGTGAACATTGATTTTGTGGTTTTTCTACCCCATATCGGGAAGCAATTTGATTCGATTTGGGTTATTGTTGATCCGATAACTAAATCGGCTCATTTCCTACACGTCAAGACTACCTTCAATGACGAAGATTATGCAAGGTTTTATATCAAAGAGTTGGTGAGGTTTCATGGTGTTACAAGGCCTATTGGATCGTGGCATGCAATTTACTTCTCACTTTTGGAGATCGTTTCAATGAGGGCTCGGTACTAAGGTAAAGTTAAGTAAGTGTTTCATCCTCAAACCGATGAAAAAGCTTAAAGAACAATTTAAACTTTGGAGGACATGTTGAGGGCTTGTGTGTTAGACTTCAAGGGTAATTGGGATGATCGTCTACTACTTATCGAGTTTGTTTACAACAATAGCTTTCATGCAAGTATTGGTATGGCTCCATTTGAGGCTTTGTATAGTAGGAGGTATAGGTCCCCAGTGGGATAGTTTGAGTTAGGTGAGATGGCATTGATTAGCCTGGATTTGGTGTTGGAGGCTACAGAGAAGGTGATGTTTATTAGGGAGAGGTAAAGAATGGCTCGAGGTCACCAAAAGTCTTTTTCGGATGTTGGAAAGAGGGATCCTGAGTTTCTTGTAGGTGATTAGGTGTATGTGAAGGATTCACCCATGAAGGGTGTAATGCGCTTTGGTAAGAAGAGGAAAACTACATCCCCAGTATGTAGGTCATTATGACATTGTGGAGCAGATCGGAATGTAGCATATAGATTGGATTTGCCACCGAATTTGAGTTTTATCCACCCAGTTATCCATGTGTCTATGTTGAGGAAATTGATTGGTGATCCTAGTTCAATTGTGCCTTGGAAGATGTTGAGGTTGATGAAAACTTGTTTTATGAGGAAGTTCCGGTTGAGATGTTGGATAGGCAAGTAAAACGGCTTTGTAGCTTCAGTTAATGTTCTTTGGAAAATTCACCATATGGAGAGTGCTATATGGAAGGCAAAATTGGACATAATGAAACTATTCCCCATATTTTCAAAACTACTCAAGCCTAAGGTATTAGGTTCTTCCTATTCTAATGGTCCTAATTCTTTCACTCTTGTGTTTCATGACATGACATGCACACATGTGCACAAAAATCGTTTAAAAGATGTTTTGACATGAGTTTTAATGACTTCTTAATTTTCAAGTGATTAATTATGTTGTTGTCTTCGTGTTAGCATGTTTCATGTACAAGTCAAGCCTTTCAAGCCTTGTTCTAGCACATTCAAGGACGAATGTTCCCAAGGGGATATGATGTAAGGATCCAGATTTTTGTGAGGCCTTAATGGTACATTGAATTCAGTTTTGGAAAGCGTTTGACCAAGGTGAGATAACAAGATCACCTCCACGGGTCGTGTGACACGTCACTGGCCTTGTAGATGCGTCTTGAGGTGGCCCTTGGCATTATGTGTAGGGTGTTGGGGCTCAAGGTGGAGTTCAAGACTAAGGCACCCTTAACTGAGCATCTTATGGATCGTGTGACACTACACTAGCCGTGGGTGACTTGTGAGAGGAGCCTTGGGCTTGAAAACCATATTTTGGCTAAGGCACCTCACACACAAACCCATACATGGGTCATGTGGCACTACACGGGTCGTGTTGTGTCTCGTATGGGTATTGGTACATACAGTTTTCTAAGTATGGAATCACTGTCTCAGAACTTGGCCAGTGAATATTTTCCCTAAGTATGGTCACATGAACAACCATACTGTCCGTGTGATATCACATGAGCCGTGAGTCTTCATTACGGGACCCCTGGAAATATTTTGAAACTCATTTTAGTAATGGTACTATTGTAATTTTGGTTATTCCTAAGGGATGTTTATGACTTTCTAACCAATCCTAAACCTCTCAAAAGACCTATTATCTTTTATTCTCTTTCAAATTCAATTCATACACTTAGAATATTCAAACTCTCTCATCTAATGACTTCTTAAGTGAGCCATATGAGACTAGCTTAGAGATTAAGGAAGGGTCTTCTTCTTTAATCATTTTTTTCTTAATTATTTCAATTAACTAAGGTAAGTGGAATTGATTCATGGTCCGTTTCAACCATGAAGACCCCAAACTCTCTTTACACCTTCTTTTATGAAAATTTAGCTTACTTTGAATTAGGATCCTTCAAATTATTGTTTATTTGATTCAATTGAGATATGGGCTACGTCTAATTGATGTTTTTAAAGTGATTTAAGCGCTTATATGTTTAATTGCATTAATGTCATAAAGGTTTGAATATGCATGTCCCCTTTAAATGTTGATTTGATCATGGTTAATTTAATGTATAATTTAAATGTGAATTTACTTATGGATATGCTTGAATTTCATATTCTATTGTTGATTTAACTATGGATCTTTATTTCCCATGCTATTCTCTCATCTTTCATTGCATATGCAGTCATGAGTATTAGTTTTTATGAAGATTATAAAGAGGGTTAGGCCCAACTATGTATATGAATATGATTTTGATGAGAATATGGTTATGACGAGGATGTGATCCAATGGTATGTCTAATTGAGAAACTCCGGATGTTCACAACATCTTGTATATATATGAATGAGCTATTCCTATGCATGAAAGTGTGAATTGAAGTATGCTTTGGTATTTGAGCCCAAGTGCACATGATTGTGAAGAATGTTTAGCTTTTAAGGCTAAGTATGCCTTGAAATGATTTGAAATGAGTTATGCCTTCTTTGAATGCATTTACATGTATATATGTATTCTAGTGGTAAGATGACTTAGTACCGAATGAGATTGGAGACGTCAAGGTTATCCCCATGGGTCCTCTTCCTTTCTCTTGAACAACGTACTAGTGTAGACACCTTTAAGTGATGATTAAGATATGATATGAAATCCCTCTAAAATGATCGGGTCGTAAGGAAGGTGGCCATCACATCCAAATGACCGGGTCTAAAGGTGTGGTATAGGCAACCCTTTGCTAGTAGTATACTATCATCCGATGGGAGACTTTCATCGGCCAAATTTATGTAATAGCTTGCATGAGTTTAGGATATCGGTTATGGCCACATCACCTTTATGTTGAAGTATTATGATATTACATGCATCATGAATTTCATGTCATATTGATATATTACTCGTTTTTGTTTATATATTTCTTTCTACATATATGCTCTTGTCATCCAACATTGAATGCAGGTTTTATTAGGTAATATACATTATATGCCCGCATACTTAGTACATTCAAACGTACTAACATATACTCTTTCCCTTCATTATCTAAGCATGTAGGGACTGGAGACTATATTCATCCACCTTTTGATGGCTAGTTCGTATTGTGAAAGTTGTTGTGGTGAGTCCTATCATCCAAGGACAAGCCAACATCCATCTACCTATTATTTTCTTTCACTTATGCTTTATTTGCTTTGAGGGTGTGCTCAGGATATGTTTTGGCCCTCGTCCTATTCCACAACTTAGATCATTGTTAGACAACATGTAGACTCTTGTATGGATTTGTGCTATATGTTGTTATTTGGAGATCTTGAATGTGGCCATTTATTTAAAATGGATATTATGATGATTTTCTTATGATGAGATGTTGATATGTGGAAATTCCTAAGAACCATTCCATCTCTACAGCATGAGTCATACATACCCACCCTTTAGTTATTATGTGCTATGTGGATCTTGCTAATCCTTATTCCGATGATATCCCCATAGTGTGAGTCCTACTTTTTCGTCCCTTAGAACTATGTGTTTATTACTTCGTTACGCGCTTCAGAACCGATGATATAAATGTGGATACTTTGAGGCTTGTTTGGGGATTCTCGGGTTCCCATTCGTCATATCACTCCTAGACCCTAGGTCTGGGTCATGACAAATAAGGACTTAGCAAATTCACTAGTTTGCTAATATCAACAAAATCAACATATACATGGGATAGGGACAAAGGGAAAGTCTTTATCGATACAAAAGTGTTGCGTGATTCATACAAAGATTGTCATTCAGCAATACCTCTAGTCATAGATGGAACAGGGCAAATGACATGTCCTTGGCTCACCCTCAAAATCAAATAAGTAAAGTAGCAATGTCTTAGTATATGTACGGTAGATAGAAAATAGGTATCATCATCAACCTAGAGGACTAACCATAACCAAAGATCTTCACAAGTCAAACAAATTATGAAGAGGTGGATGGGAAATAGCTCTAGTTCCTACATGGTTAGATCATTTAGGCATAATATTTGTTTTAGTACATTGAATGTACTAAGTATGAAAGGTGCAATCCAACAAGGAATCATAAGCCACATTAGGCAAGATGCATAATCATATTAAAGGCAATAACCTCAATATGAAATGAATGATCAATGCTTTAGTCAAAACATGTATGGAACATAAAAACATAAGTTAATAATAGCATACATATGCGTGAAGACACTTTAATTAATACTAAGACCATGTGAGCTACTATATGGAATCTTGATGTTGCCTATACACCAGAAATGGAGTAGTCTATTTTCCAAAGTAGGCTATCCCCTCACCTTATGACATCAACTTTTCGGTAGGTGTTATATGAACATAAAGGTATATGTGGATCCAGTAGATAATACAGAATCCTACAAAATCAAAGTAATTATGAGACTAAGACGTTATATAAGGATCATTTAGGTTGATCCCTCACTTTATGCCTAATTCGGTGTTAAGACTAGTCCTACAGAATACATAACACTAGTGTAATGAACCAACCCAAGGCCTAGTCATCACATGGCAAATGAGACATCCACAGGCACCTCACCTAAGCCATCGTAACAAATCAAGTAGTCATAGGCATAAAACATATAGATTTGTGGAAATAAACTTAGTAGGGACTATGGGACATGGTTTGGAATAAAAGAAACATCTTTAAAGCATACATATCATCCAAAAACATACCGACTAGAGCATAGGTAGACGGGAACCAATTTTGGTCTATTTCTGTACGACCCAGACCTAGGGTCTATGAGTAACATAGTGAATGGGACCCCGACTATCCCCAAACAAGCCTCAAAGTATCCACATTCACATCATCGGTTCAGAAGCATATAAAAATAGTAAAAACATAGTTCTAAGGGACAGGAAATTAGGACTCATGATATTGGGATTTTAAAGGGATAAGGGATTAACATAGATTCACATAACTCATAAGGACAAAGGGGTGGGTAAGTATGACTAACTCTATAGGGGCAATACGACACTTAGCATCTTCCACATTTTCACATCTTAACATAATCGCATAATCAAATTATAATAACCATATTCATTAGCTAGCCATAATCATAATCTCCAATTATCAACACATAGAATATATTTGCACAAGAGTTTACAAGATATCCACCAATGCCTCTAGTCATAGAATAGGAAGGGCGAAGAAATATCACGGGCTCATCCTCAAAGTAAATAGCCTAAACAAAAGTAACATAAGGTAGATGGATGGTTGCTTGTCCTTAGAAGAGCCACAACAACTTCTTAAACTCTGAACTAGCCGCCAAGCGGTGGATGAATATAATCTCTGGTCCGTACATGGTTAGATTATGTACGCAAAAGAATGCGTTAGTACGTTTGAATATACTAAGTAAGTAGGCATGTAATGCACATAACTTATCAAACCTGCATTCAATGTTAGATGTCAAGGGCACATAATATAGAAAGAAGTACATATCAAAGAAGAGTAGTATAACAATATTACATGAATGCCATGATGCATAAAATGCATAATGCTCCACTATCCAAAATTAAACCATACTTCTCTGTATGGGCCTACCATTTCGAAGAAGTAACCTTCCTTACGAGCCTCCCATTTCAGATAGAATTTTCACAATTTTGTCATATCATATCAATATTATACCCGCACCTTATAGGCCTCCCATTTTGTTGAGGGTTACCATATTCATACACGTATACTGGCACATAGTTCAAAAGAAAAGGAAGAGGACCCTTGGGGATGGCTCTGACGCCTCCAATCTCATCAATGCTAATTCATCATCCCACAAGAATACATATACCTATACATGCTTTCAAAAGAGATGCAAGTCATTTCAAATCAATTCATTGCACCCTTGGGATTTAAAGCCAAACATTATTCATAATCATTCAAACATGGGCTCAAAAGCCAAACCATAATTCATATCATACTTTTCATGCATACGAATAGCCTATTCACAATTTTCCAATGAGGTGTAAACACCCAATATTCTCAAAGAGCCAATATCATAGAAATTTATTTGATCACAATATTGTCATAATCGTATGAGTGAACTTAATCCACCAATACATTTTCATAAACATGTGTGGGATTAACCTACTAACTTATTTTCATCAAAATCAAATCTTATGAATACATATGCCACAAATGATATGTGAATAGCAATGGACAATATAGATTTAATCATAAATCCACAATTCAATATGAAATTCATGTAAATCCATAGATAAAATCCACATTCAAATCACAATTTAGATTACCCATGCTTAAATAAAACTTTAAAGGGACAATGCATATTAAAATCTTCATAATAATCATGAAATTCAACATATTATGGCTTAAATCACTTTAAAAGCATTTAATAAAACATAGCCCATATAACAATTGAATCAAATAATCAATAACCATAATAACCTATAATTAAAAGTAAGCTCAATTTCATGAAAATCAAAGTAAAAGAGTTTGGGAATGTCATGATTGAAAGAGACCATGAATCAATCCCACATACCGTAGTTCACCAAGGAGAAACAAGAAGAATGTGATGAAGAAGAGAGCTCTTCCTTAATACCCAAGCTAAGCCTTTACTTAAGTCTTTGAGATGAGTTTTTAAGAGTCAGCTTGAATATAGTTCTATGTGTTAGAATGAATTTGAATGAGAGAAGAGTATAGGTCATCTTAATGTCTTAGGATAGCATAGAAAGTCATAAAACATCCTTTGGAGTAGCCATAATTTCAAGAACGCCATTAGTAAAATAAAATAAAGTTTATTGCTAGGAGTCCCATATAGAAGCACCACAGTTCGTACAAAGCCACATGGACTGAGTTCCCCTTCCTTGATCGAACATTTAGAAAAATTTCCTCTGCCGAATGTCCGAGACGGTAATTCCATTCTTATAAAATTCGCACACCAAAACTCATACGGAGCACCTCACACCCCATGTAGAGGTCATATTTCCTATGTGGCCTCCCGCGACACTTTACTTAGGAAAATTCATAATTGACGAAGTTCTGAGGTGGTGATTCCATACATAAATTTTTTTCACTCCAATGCCAAAATGAAGGGCTTCACAACCCAGAAGGACGTATACGGACCGTATGAGGTTCATATGTGATGTGCCTTAGAAAAATTAAGGTTTTCAAGGCCAAGTCTCCATCACACAATACACCACATAGTCAATAAAGTGCCATACAAACCATGTGGGGTTCATGTGGTGCGAGACTTAGTCTTGAACTCGAAGTTAGGGCCATGACACGACACACAAGGCCAATGGTCACCTCAAGGCCCCTCCATATGACACGTGGTGAGCCACACGGCTCGTGGAGGTGCCCATAAGGTGTCACCTTGGTGAAAAACTTTTCAGAATCCAAATTCAAGCACTGTTGAGGTCATGCCATGTTAGGGTCCTTACATCATCTCCCTCTTAGGAACACTCATTCTCGAATGTGCTAGAACAACCAAAAAGGTATGACTTAAACATGGAACACCATAACACATGGTAGAATGCATAATCACTTAAAAATCATAAAGCAGCTAAAACTCATATCAAAATTTTTTTAAATCATCCAAAACATCATTAAATCATTTTCGTGCACATGTATGCATGTCATGTCATGAAACATAAGAGTGAAAGAATAAGTACCACTTTGAATATGAAGAACCTAATACCTTAGGCTTGAGTAGATTGAAAAAGATGGGGATATTGTTTCACCATCTCGAACTCTGCCTCCAATGTATCGCTCTCCATTTGTTGATTTCTCCAAAACACCTTAACCGAGGCCATATCCTTATTGTGAAGCTGCTTTATTTTCCTATCAAATATATTCACTGGGACTTCTTCATAAGATAATTTCTTTTCTACCTAAACACCCTCCAATGGCAAAATGGTACTACGATCACCAATCAATTTCCTCAACATAGACACATGGAAAAATGGGTGAATAGAACTCAAATCCGGAGGAAAATCCAATCCATAAGCCACACTCTTAGTCGGCTCAACATTCTCATAAGGATATACATACCATAGGCTAAACTTACCTTGTGTACAAAAACACATTACACCCTTCAACGGTTACACCCAATCACCAACATAAAACTCAAGATACCTCTTCCTCACATCTGAATAAGACTTCTGGGGACTTTGAGCCGCCTTAAACCTCTCCCTAATCAACTTCACTTTTTACATAGCCTCAAATACCAAAACCAAGAAAACCAAAGCCATCTCTCCCAACTCAAACCACCCCAGTGGAGATCCACATCTCCTACCATACAAGGCATTACCATACTAATTCTAGCATGAAAGCTATTGTTATAAGAAAACTCGATGAGTGGAAGATGATCATCCCAATTACCCTTGAATTTCAACACACAATCCCTTAACATGTCATGCAAAGTGTGAATTATCATCTTGGCTTGTTCATTGGTTCGAGGATGAAATGCACTACTTAACTTCACTTTAGTACCAAGTCCCTTTTGAAATGATCTCCAAAAGTTTGAAGTGAATTGGGCACCACGATCTGATATGATAGACCTAGGCACATTGTGTAACCTCACAGACCCTTGGATGTACAACCGTGCATAATCTTTGGCACTAAACTTAGTCTTGACCGGTAGGAAAATAGTCGATTTACTCATCCGATCAGCATATCCAAATTTAATCGAATCATTTCCAGGTCCGAGGATAAAAAAACAATAAAACTCATGTTCACATCTTCCCACTTCCAAGTAGGAATATCAATATTTTGAGCTAAACCACCGGGCCTTTGTTTCTCTACCTTCACCTATTGATAATTAGGTCACTCAAATACAAACTTGGCTATATATCTTTCTTCATGCCATGCCACCTATACACCTCCATCGAATTTTGATACATCTTGGTAGATCCAGAGGAATAAAATAATGACAGTTATGGGTTTCACTCATAATCACCCTCGTAAGATCATCAATATCTGAAACACATAACTAATCCTAATACTGAATTGCATCGTCTTCTCTTTTGGAGAAAACCTCTAAATTATTTTCGGCAACCAACATATTCAACTCAACAAATGATGGGTCTAAATCTTGCTTAGCCTTGAAATCAACAACCACAGAAGATTCGGCCGAATTATGAACATGAATATTACCATCCTCAGAGTCAACCAATCTAACACCCAATCTAGAAAAACGGTGAACATCCTTTGCAAACTCCTTCTTCACTCCATTAACTTGAGCCACACTCCCTATAGGTAGTCTACTAAGAGCGTTAGCTACAACATTTGATTGCAGGGCTTATATTATACACTCATGTCATAATCATTAACGAGTTCTAACCATCTCCATTGCCTTAAGTAAAGATCCCTTTGGGTGAACACATTTTGCAAGATCTTATGATATAAGAAAATAAAGACATGAACCCCATACAAATAATGTCTCCTAATCTTTAAAGCAAATGCCAATACTACTGACTTAAGATCATGAGTAAGGTAATTATGCTCATGCACCTTCAATTGCCATGATGCATAAGCTATCACCTTCACATGCTGCATAAGCACACAACCAAATCCAATATGAGAAGAATCACAATATACCACAAACCCATCTAAGCCATCCGGTAGAGTCAAAACAGGAGCTGATGTAAGCTGATCCTTCCAAATATGAGAGCTCTTCTCACATTCATCCAACCATAGAAATTGGGCCTTTTTTTTGAGTCAATTCGGTGAACGGAGATGCAATTTATGAGAAACCTTCAACAAACCTCCTATAATAACCAGCCAACCAAAGAAAGCTTCGAATAGCTGAATGAGTCAATGGTCTAGGACTAATCATCACGGCCTCAATCTTTTCCAGGTCAACCTTAATACCATTACAAGATACCACATGACTGGGAAAAATACTTCACCCAACCAAAACTCACATTTGCTAATCATGGCATACAATTACTTCTCCCTCAAATCTGAAGAACCAACCTCAAATGATCCATATGCTTCCGCTCACTTCGGAAAAAAATAAGGATATCATCGATAAAGACAACCGCAAAACTATCAAGGAATGGCTTGAATACCCTAGTCATGAGATCCATCAACATAGACGGAGCATTATTCAAACCAAATGACATCACCATAAATTCAAAGTCCCTATCTATTCTGAAAATCCATTTTTGGAATGTCACACTCCCTAACCTTCAATTGATGTTTACTAGAATGGAGGTCAATCTTTAAGAAATGGGTGGCCCCTTGAAGTTGATAAAAAAAGTCAATGATCCTTGGCAACAGATATTTATTCTTCATGGTTACCTTATTCAATTGCCTATAATCAATGCACATCCAAAGAGACCCCTCTTTCTTTCTTACAAATTACCGGAGCACCCCATAGTGATATACTTGGCCTAATGTAGCCTTTATCCAACAAGTCATTCAATTGATCCTTCAACTCGTTCAACTTAGCCGGTGCCTTATAGTAAGGAGGAATAGAGATAGGTTGAGTATTCGGGAGAAGATTTCTGCCAAAGTCTACTTTTCTTTCTTGAAGAAATATCGAGAAAATCTTTGAGAAACTCATATGATAATTCATTAACCATTGGAACCGATTAAAGTGTAGGTGACATAGTCTGCATATCTTTGAGCCTTACAATATGATAAATATACCCTTTAAAAATCATCTTCCGGTCCTCGAGGTAGAAACTAAATCGAACTTTAAACTGACCTTTAATAGATGAGTCACTACCCTTCCAATCAAGAATGGGCTCATCCGGAAATAGGAACTTGAATTTTTGGGTTCTACAATCTATAGAGGGATATGAAGCATGCAACCAATCCATCCTGAGAATAAAATCAAAGTCAAGCACCTCAGGTTCCACAAGATCACACGAGAAGACTTTATGCAACACAAAATTAAGACAACCCCAATGGACTCTTCAGACTATAATAGACTTACACACAGGAGTATAAACCAAAAAGGGCTCCCTTGGAATTTCAGGGCTTAAACCAAACTTAACAGCCAACAGAGGAGTCACAAAACATAAATTTGCACCTAGATCAAGCAAAGCATAAGAATCAAAATCAAAGACTCTCAGCATACTAGTCATGACATCCAGAGTCTCTTCAACTTCCTCATGAGCATGCAAAGCATAAAACCTATTGTGCCTAGGGGAACCACCTTGTAGAGCTATTTGCTAGACTTGACCTTCTTGGGCCACTTGGACCTGATCCTTTAGGGCATCCTTAGGACAATCAATAACCTTGTGGTTCTTATCACCATAACCATAACATTCATCCGGATCTCTCCAAAAAGTACCCGAGTGATTCCTCACACATAGAGTACACGAAGGAGGAATAGGCCAATCTCCAACCTGTGCGTTGGAAGGAGGCACCCTAGAATTGACAACCTTTGTATCAGAACCTTATCCCCATTGAATGAAACCATAACCACCATCATAACGGGACCTCTTTGAATCATATATCCTCTTCTCCTTGATCTTTTCCCCTTCAATCTGTTAAGCATATGTCATGAGCTTGGAGATTCCCATATCCTAAATGAGAATATCCATACAACATTCTTTCACGACTAAATCATAGATTCCAGAATTAAACTTGTGCATTCTGGCACGGAGTCAACCACTAGCATAGGAACATACCTTATGAGCTTGGTGAACTTGAGGGCGTAGTCCCTTAAACTCATACCACCTTGTTTGAGGTTGATAAATTAAGTCATCTTAGCGTCCTTAAGTTAAACAGGGAAGAAACGATACAAAAATGCAAACTTGAACTCTTCCTTATCAACATAAATACCACAGACCCTCTCCATCAACTATTGAGTGTACTATACTTGAGTCACATCTTTCAACTGATAAACAACTAACCTATTCTTCTCCTTAGAAATAACTCCTTTAATAGTCAACACCATAGAGAGCTCATAAATTAACCGTTGAGCATCCTCATTAAGTTTGACCCATAAAACTCCCGAGGATTCATCCGGGTGAAATCTCTCACTTTGGCAGCCATAGTGGGATCACAGGGAGGAAGATTAACCTATCTTAGTCTTAGTGGTCATCACTTAAGAAAGCATAGGTACAGCAGTTTTGAATTCACCATTAGTGATAGGCTCTTCCATAGGACCTTGAAGAACTTGGTCCTCATTAGCCAGGCACGGTCTTAGTAGTGAAGTTCTTCGTGAAGGAGTCTTCTATAATGTAGCAAGGACATCATCATGATTAGGAAACCTTAATACATGATCGAATGAATGGCGTAAGACATGAATCAGTGAGAAAATTCCCAGAATGCCGTAATAGGCTCCCACTCATAGGAATAGTGCACTTCACACCCATGGATAGGCCTCTACTCGATGCGACATGTTGCACCCCAAGGATCATTTATTAGCTTAATGTTCTGATACCAAGCTTGTAACAGACTGAACTTAGGGTCTAGGAGTGACATGGGGAATGGGAACCGAAGAGCCCCCAAACAAGCCTCAAAGTATCCACATTCACATCATAAGTTTTTAAGTGTACATAAATAGTAAATACATAGTTCTAAGGGACGAGAAAGTAAGACTCACGCTATGGGGATGTCATAGAAATAGGTATTAACATAGATTTACATAACACATAAAACTTAAGGACAAAGGGGCGAGTATGTATGACTCACTCTATAGGGGAAATATGGAAATTAGGATCTTCCACATTTGGACATCATAATATAATCACATATCGTCATACTCATAATCAAATCATAATAACCATATCCAATAGGTAGCTACAATCAAAATCACCAATTATAAACACATAGAATATATCCATACAAGAGCCTACAAGATATCCAACAATGCCTCTAGTCATAGAATAGGACAGGGCCAAGACATGTCCTGGGCTAACCCTCAAATTAAATAGCATAAACAAAAGAAACATAAGGTAGATTGATGGTTTATTATCCTTGGAATATAGGACTCACAACCACAACTTCTAAAACACTAAACTAGCCATCAAAAAGTGGATGAACATAGTCTCCGGTCCCTACATAATTAGATCATGTATGCAAAAGTATGTGTTATTACATCTGAATATACTAAGTATGTGGGCATGCAATGCACATGACTTATCAAACCTATATTCAATGATAGATGTTAGACCTGCATGATGTGAGAATGGCACGGTGAATACAAATCCAATGCATTATTTGTCCTTGGCATCTAACATTTAAGTCCAGGTATAACAAGTCATATGCATTGCATGCCCACATACTTAGTACATTCAAATGTACTAACGCATACTCTATACCTACATGATTTTACCATGTAGTGGTCGAGTATTTTGATTACCATCCATTAGATGAGTAGTTCGATCCAGAACAGTATTTGTGGTAAGTCTCATCCTCCAAGGACAAGCTATCTTCTCTCTACTTATGTTATCTCAAATTTCCTTTCTTATTTGATGGTGAGCCTGGAACATGTCCGGACACCCGTTGCATCTTCATTAGAGGCATTTGTTGGACAACATGTAGACTCTCTAAAATCATTTTGCTATAAGTGGTATTTGGTTTATGTATTTATATGGATTGATTCATGGAAATTCTGTATTTGGTTATAAGGATATTTGGTGTGGAAATTTGAAAAGTACTGCCCCCATAGCATAAGTCCTATTCTCGTGTCCCTTAGAACTATGTGTTACTATTTGAATGTTCTTTCCGAACCAATAATTTGGATTTGCATCTTGAGACTTGTTTGGGGACTCTCGGGTTCCTATTCGTTGTGTCACATCTAAGACCTAGTCCCGGATCATGATATCACTAAGGAATCAATTCATTGTCATTGGAGGATAATATGGTCAAAGTGAACTAAAAAGAAAGTGAAGAAGGCCTAAGGTCATTTCACAATACGTAATCAACCAAATCACTCTTCAAAACAAACTAGGCATGTTCTAGATGTTACAAAATATGCCTTTCAATAAAATTCCTAATCTCAATATGAGAAAATGGATTCTCGTTCAAACAGGCGCAATACATTCACAATATACGATTATGGCATATGCAAGCTCAATGAATCACATAGTCAACTCAAGATACATCAAATCTATTTATGGATTGATTTATCAAGAAAAGAACTACTTGGTGAGTTAGTACATGCTCCTCATCCATGACACCATTTGAATCTAAGATATGGATTATTGATACTATGATTTCTAGGGACTCGAGACATGATATTTGCATTTGAACAACTTTTTGTATATACATGGGGTTTCCCACAAATTAAAGACATCATTCACAACTATTAATCCATTCCACTCAAAAAGAAGAAAATTAAAATAGAAAATAAATACTAATCTGTT
Source organism: Solanum rostratum (assembly GCA_029948455.1). Taxonomy (NCBI): domain Eukaryota; kingdom Viridiplantae; phylum Streptophyta; class Magnoliopsida; order Solanales; family Solanaceae; genus Solanum; species Solanum rostratum. The sequence goes on from CM057051.1 coordinate 28,126,624, forward strand.
ACAACCCAAATTAAAATTATTTACAAACCCTAAGTTAAAATTGTCTTAACCATTCATCAAAAAATATTAAAATAAGCATTGTGTTGGGGACTTCCAATGCTCATCCCCTACTAAAAAGAAAACGTTGCCCTCAATGTGCAAGCAAAATATCAAGAAAGCATAAGTAAGAATGAATGAGTATTAGAATCCCCCGAACACGATCAATCCTTCTATAGTGTTGGTGGTGGAGCCGAATAAGTAGTAAGAGGGCATCAATGCCCACATACTGAGATGAACTCTCTAAATCAACCAATGAACTCACTAGTTTGTGCTCGTGTACACCAAAAGTGCCTCTCATGCACGTGTCTGTGAGAGAAGCCTTCTTATTATGTCCATGATCTCCCCTTATAACCATGGAAACTTTTCACGCTCTGCCTGGTCGAGCTTAACTCCCAATTATTCTTCATTAGTCTTCGGGGTTTCTACTACATTAACTTTGTCATCGCCTTCACCCAGATAATCAACATCTATAACATCATTGCTAGCTACATTTATATAAACTCTAGGTGGCTCTTCTAGTTCATTGCAAAAGGAACTCAAATCTGTGGACCTCGGAGCTACCACCTCCTTCTTTAAATAGTCAATATCGGCTTTTATGCTCTAAGTTCCTTCACTACCACCATTTGTTTTTCCCACAACAATTACCCTCTCTTTCAAGTTGGTGAAGTCTTTCCGTTGATCCTCAATTATCACTTCAATCCTTGTGAGGACCTAGTTGTTCATCTTTGGCCTTATTTATGAAAATTACTATTGTACTCTTTTCTAGGTTCCTTTGGACCTAATTTAAACTATTTGAATGGTTGGAACTAAATCTTGAGTTTTAAAAGTTGAAAATATGAATATCGGCATTTTTGGAAGCTTAGGTAATGGAAAAAGTAAGTTTCGTGCCATTCTGAGTTATGAGTGTCAGAGCGGACTTAATTCTATTAGTTCCTGAATGTTAAAATTGAACTATGAGAATGGTAGAACTAAATTTGGAGTTTAAATGAGGCTTTTAGGCTCAACGTTATGATTTTAGTCATTTTCAAAATGAAAGTTTGTCTTTGGTCAATATTCAGAGTTCTATCGGAATTTTGATAGTTCTGCTTGTTTCAGATAGTGAAACTAACACTAGAAATGATCTCGCAATTACTCATGTAGTTGCCAAAGATAGCATTGGTATTTTTGATTCTAAACTAGGTTTATCGACTTGCATTAATAAATGTCGCAAGGAGGCCGTGAAACTGATTTTTGATGATCTCGTTGAGTCCATATCATTATTTCTGGTTTGGGTACATATTTAGTTTGTGAAATTCTAAGTTTGGATGAGTTTTGGAGTTCCATTCTGGGTAGGAAAATTGGACTTAGGTTACTGGTTTTGCTTATATCTTTTGTTGGTGTCCTAGAGCTCCGTATTTGCACCACTCTCCTCGTGATCATGGAGGGTTAGACCTTTTGTCCTCCGAATTCCCAGATGGTTGGCTATCTTGATCCCCACATTCATGGTTCCATGTCCACAATCACAGAGTAGTTTTTATACCTGGACCATTTTAAACTTGTGAAACACCATTTTTAATCTATTTTCAAATTTCCAAGCTTTTTAAGGAGGTTTTGAAGAAAGGTTTTCAAAGATCATTTTGGTAAGTATTTCTAACACTAAACAAATCATCTTCTATAAATTTTTTCTTGGTGTTGTATTTAATTTCATGAAATTAAACACCCAAATTGGGGAATTTTAGACCAAGATTATCAAACTTTAAATTCTAATTTCTCATTCAATTTAAGCTTAATTTTAATGATATTTTCACCCATCAACTCCATTTTTCGTGTTGAACTTGATCTTAAAGTTATATTTTAGATTCAGAATCTTTAGATTTAAGCCTTAAATTACACTACTTTGCCTGTAAGCCTAATTTATACCCCTATGGGCATAGAAATGCTTCTATTGATGACTTTATCTATTTTTTATAGTGGTTGATCAAATTGGGAGGTCGATTTGTGGATTGAGTTGATTGAAAGCTTGTTCGAGAGTGATTTCAATTTGAGGTAGGTACGACTAACCTTTTGGGACTGGATTTGAGTTATTTATCATGTTAATGTGATAATTGTGAGATTTAGAAGGACAATTTGTAATTGAGTTTATGTGTTGTGATAGTGATGGAAAAGTGATTTTTCTTGAGCCAAATTATGATGTAATTTTGATCCTATTGATGAACTGAGATGAATTATGATGGACTAATGATGACTTGAGATAAAATGTGCCTAAATGAGACATGTGAGACTAATTAGGATGAGTACAGTCTGATACTATTGGTATACTTGTATTTTTAGGACGAGTTAGGTATGGTATCATTATTATTCTAATAATATTGGGATGAGTCAGGACTGGTATTATTGCTATTCTGGAATACCTAGGATGAGTAATGTCTAATGTTATTGACACTCTTGACTATTGATATAATTATGATGATCTAAAACATGATTACGGTTCGGGCATTAGTTGCGACACTTTATATTACTCCTTGAGTACATATGATTATTATGTGTTTCATGCATCAGTATTCGTATTCTACATGTTTATATACATGTTTGGGTTTCACTATTGATTTACATCTATTGTTAGTTGCTTGTATCATCCCTCGACCCGGGTAGGAGGCAAGGACATTATAACTCACATTACTACCACCCCCTTGATCTGGGCAGAAAGGAAGGGTGAGATTCATACTTCATATTCCTTGACCCAGGCAGGTGGTAGGGACATGGAATCTTGATATCTCTTAACCATGGGAAGGTGGCAAGGTCATGGCATTCTGATGTTATCTTGACCATAGGCAAGTGGTAAGGTTGTGACACACTTAGTACTTTGACTGATGAGATGTGTATCATGTTCACATTATTGTTATATGGTATTGTAAGGACCTGTACTTTGTAAGACTTCATTGGAGCTTGGAAATTTGATTCTGAAAAGGTTTGGATGAAGTTGACGCTTCATAGAAGCCATCACAATTTGTGTTGTACTACATAGACCGTGTGGAGCCTCCTTGAAGTGGAAAGTTCCCTTGTGTGGATTATGAGGGCCTTAATGTGGAGTTTGGGACTAAGGCATACCATACTTGGACCCCACACAGTCCGTGTGAGGTCATATAGACCGTGTGGTGGACCGTATGGTAGGCTTGGGCTTGAGACTCCATCCTTTTGATCCTAAGGCAAGTCACACGGCCCTTCTCACGATCGTATAGTGCTTGACGGCCCAAGAGGCCCTTTTGTATAGGTCCCAGTATGAAGAGTTTCTAAGTATTGGATCACTGCCATGGAACCTCATCGTGGAGAATTTTTTTAAGTAAAGTGGTAGGAGATAGTACACGGACCGTATGGCTTGGTACGGTCTGTATAACCCTTTCGTATGGGTGCCTACGTTGAGTTTTTTCCAAGTATGGGGTCACCATTTCAGACCTTTCTCAAGTGGAATATTTTTCAAGTGTTGGACCACGGGGAAATTTACGGACCGTATGGTGCCTCACGAACCGTACCTCCCCGCCTCCCTTAAGACCTTGACTTCTATTTTTCCACTCATCAATAACAATTTAACCTAAGGCTTTTTCTGTCTTTCTATGCTACCTAAAGACATTCGAATTATCTATTCTTTAATTCTCTCGTTCAAATTCATTCTTACAGTTAGAATTCTCTCAAGTCACACTTAAGAATTCTCTCAAAGGACTCTTGTGAAATCTAAGCTTGGGAATCAAGGGAAAACTCTCTCTTCTTCAAATTTCTTTTTGAATCTTCTCTATTAGCTAAGTTAGGATGGGTTCTTGGTCCCTTTCAACCAAGATGACCTAAACTGTTTTACACTCAATTTTGTGGATTTTTAGTATACGTTAAATGTGGGGTTTCATTATTATTTATTAAATTTGATTGATGTATGGTCTATGTTTTATTGATGAATTTAATGTGACTTAAGCCCTAATAAGTTGAATTTCATTAAAGTTATGAAGATATGAAAGTATATGTCCTCTTTAAAGCATAATTTATGCATGGATGATCTTTATTATGATTTAAATATGGATTTAATTATGTCTAAGCTTGAATTTCGTAATTTATTATTCATTTAAGTTTGACTCTCTATTGCACATGCTATTTCCATCTCATTCTTATCATATGCAAACATGACTATAGTTTTCAATAAGCTTATGATGTGGGCTAAGTCCTAATTATTATGATGTTTAAGATTTAAATGAAAGTACGGGTATGAGAATAATGTGATCACATAAAAGTCTATGATTATGGCTCTTTGAGCAATTATGGGTGTTTACATCACTATATTTATAAAGCACCAATTGAGATCTGAGGCTAGGTGGGCTATCCCCAAAGGTACATACAATTTTATCAAGAAGGTGCTCCAAAGGAGCTATCCCTATCCATGAAAGTAATAATTGAAGTATTTTTTGGCTATTTATCCCAAGTATCCATAATAAGGAAATGTGATTTGACCTTTATGCATAAGTATATATTTAAACGGTCTGAAAGTGTTATACCTCTTTTAAAAGCATGTATATGTATTTGTGTTCTTTTGGGTGGGCTATCCCCAAGTGCGGGCTATCACAAAGTGTGGGATATCCCCAAGTGTCCATACACCTTACTATTGAACAATGTGCCTTACATAGGCATGTTATGTCCCTTTGGGGATTATGAGTGATTATGGATCTACCTTTGGCAAGTATGTCACCTCTTTATCCGTTGTGGGGTAGACAACAAAGTTTTGAGTTATATCTCACTTGGTCTCATGTCGGTTACAGTCCTACCCCCTTATATGCAAACTATTTTAACATTCATGCATATATTTCACTTAGTCTCATGTCGGTTACAATCCCATCCCCTTATATGTAAACTATTTTAAGATTCATGCATCACACATTTCATGACATAATTTATATTATATCTCTTGTTATACATCTCTTTCTATATTATGTGCCTTGTCATCTAACATCGAATGCATGTTTGATAAGTCATATGCATTGCATACCCACATACAAAGTACATTCAAATATAATAATGCATACTTTTGCCTACATGATCTAATAATGTAGGGACCGAGGACTACATTCATTCACGGTATGACAGTTAGCTTGGATCATGAGATTGCTTGTTGTGGTGAGTCCTATCTTCCAAGGACTAACCATCATTCTTGTACCTATGGTGCTTTTATTTGTATTATTTACATTAAGGGTAAGCCCCAAGTCGATCTTGGCCCCCATCCTATCTAATGATTAGAGACATTGTTGGACATCTTGTAGACTCCTTACATTTTTATGCTAAGTATTGTATTCAGAGAGTATGTTTATGGATATAGCTATCTATTGAATATTTCTATAAATATTATCTATGGTTCTATGTTATGCGAATATGTTATGATGTGAAAGATCCTAAGTCCCGGATCGCCCCCATAGAGTGAGTCATACTCACCGTCCCCTCAGTTTTTTTATGTTCTATATTTTATGCGAATTCAGGTTAATCCCTTTACCTAATACATCCACATTGTGTGGGTCCAACATTTTTGTCCCCTAGAACTATCTGTTTAATATTCCATATGTTCTTCCGAACTGATAATGTATGAATGGATGATATAAGGCTTGTTTGGGGACTGTCGAGTTCCCATTCGCCATGTCACTCCTAGAGCAAAGGTCTGGGTCGTGACAAGCCTCATATCAAAGCCTTATGTTTGTCAATTATCCTCGAAGTATGACATGTTGTGTTGGTTAGAGTTGGATTCATGGGTGTGAAGTCCACCATGCCTATGAGTGAGAGGCCGCGATAGCATTTTAGGAATTTTTTCACTTATTCATGTCTTATATTAAGCTTTAGACCTTATGTTATGGTTCCCTTATCCTGATGATGTCCTTGCTACATTATAGACGATGCCCCCACAAAGAGCTCCCCTAGCAAGACCGTCCCCGGCTTTTGAGTACCAAGCTCCTCAAGGGCCAATGGAAGAACCTATCTCTAATAGTGAATTCCATACCGCCTTTACTATGCTTTCCTAGGTGGTTACTACTAAGGCTACGTGGCCTAATCTTCCTTGGGATCTTACTCCAGCTTCTAGGGTGACATATTTCACCCGAATAAATCATCTGAAGTTTTATGGGTCAAAGGATAGTGAGGATGCTCAAGAGTTCATTGATGAGCTCACCACTGTGTTGACTGTTATAGGATTCACTTATGAAGAGAAAGCTGAGTTAGCTACTTATCAGTTGAATGATGTTGCTCAGGTGTTGTACATTCAATGGTTGATGGAGAGGGTTTGTAATAATGTTGTTAGTTAAGAAGAGTTCAAGATTGTATTTCTGGATCCATTTAATCCCACTTGAGCTTAGGGTAGCCAAGATGACTAAGCTTATCAACCTCAAACAGGGTAGTATGAGTGTGAGGGATTATTCCCTCAACTTTACTAAGCTCTCCAAGGATGCTCCTATGCTTGGGTCTAATCCCCGTGCAAGAATGCACAAGTATATTTCTGGGACCTTTGACTTGGTTGTCAAAGAATGTTGTAAGACTATGCTTATTCGAGATATGGACATCTCTAGACTCATGGTATATGCTGAAAAAATTGAAGGAGAGAAGCTCAAGGAGAAACGGGTGCATGATCCTAAAAGGGTTTGTTATGATTCTGGGCACCCAACTCCGAAGATGGTGGTGGAGGTTTTGGCCGCTTCTAAAAGGGCCAAGCTACTAATGCTAGGTTTGCTACTATGAGGGTGCCTCCATCCAAGGAACCTATTGAGGATGGGCCATTTCCTCCAATGATGTGACAAGTGTAGAGAGATTCACTCCATAAAGTGCTTATGGGGTTTGAGTGCTTTCTATGGGCCTAGTGAAATGGGCCATAAGCTTGTTGCTTGCCCAAAGACACCAATGAAAGGTAAAATTGTTCAAGGTAATTAAGTCCATCAAAGAGCTTACAAAGTTATTGCCCCAGAAACAATAGGTTTCGTGCATTACATGCTCGTCAGGAAGTGTATGAAGCTCCTGATATTGTGATCGGTGTGTTAAAAGTTTTTGATTTTAATGCTTATGCTTTGCTTGATCTAGGTGCCAATTTATCTCTTGTGACCCCTCTGTTCGCTGTTAGGTTCGATTTGAGTCTTGTAATCTTGAGGGAGCTTTTTTCAATCTATACTCCAGTGGGTGAATTTGTTGATGCACATAGAGTTTATCGAGATTATCTTGTTTCTTTGTTGCATAATGTCTTTCCCTGAGAACTTGTGGAACTTGAGATGTTTTATTTTGATGTAATTCTTGGAATGGATTGGTTGTATAATTCATATGCCTCTATAGATTGTAGAACCCAAAAAGTGAAGTTCCAACTTTTGGATGCTCATTCTTGAATAGAAGGGTAGTGACTCTGCTATTAAAGGTTGGTTTATTTCCTACATTAAGGCCGGAAAGATGATTTCCAAGTATTATCATATAGTAAGGGTTAGAGATGTGGCGTCTGAGTTGCCTACTCTCGAATCTGTTTTGGTGATGAATGAGCTCCCAGATGTGTTTCTGGAAGACTTGCCTTGTATTCCTCCTGAAAGTGAAATTGACTTCAGTCAGAGATCTTCTCCTGGATACTCAGCCTATCTCTATTCCTCCTTACAGTATGGCACCGACTGTGTTGAAGGCGTGTCGGGATCAGTTGTAAGGATTTGTAGCAGAAAGGCTTCATTAAGACAAGTATTTCTCTATGGGGTGCTCCAGTGTTGTTTATAAGAAAGAAAGATGGATCTTTCCGGATGTGCATTGATTATAGGCAATTGAATAAGGTAACCATCAAGAATAAGTATTTGTTGCCAAGGATTGAGGACTTGTTTGACCAAATTTCAGGGGTTACCCATTTCTCAAGGATTGACAATTGAAGGTTAGGGAGTGTGACATCCCCAAGAAGGCTAATCAGACTAGGTATGTGCATTTTGAATTTGTGGTTATGTCGTTTTGATTGACTAATGCTCCATCTATTTTCATGCATCTTATGAATTGAGTGTTCAAGTAATTGCTTGACAGTTTTGTGGTTGTCTTCATCGATAATATCCTCATTTATTCCCAAAGTTTTCGGGACCATATAGATCATTTGAGGTTGGCTCTTTAGACTTTGAGCTAGAAAAAATTGTATGCTAAGTTTAGAAAATATAAGTTTGGGTTGGGTGATGTAGCTTTCTTGGACATGTGATGTCATGTGAAGGTATTAAGGTTGATTCGAAGAAAACTAAGGTCGTGATGAATTGGCCAAGACCATTGACTCCTTTTGATGTTTGAAGTTTTCACAGGTTGGCCGGTTGTTATTGTAGGTTCGTTGAAGGTTTCTCATCTATTGCATCTCTATTGACTATGCAGTCTCAAAAGAAGGCCATGTTTTTATGGTTAGATGCGAGTGAGAAGTGTTTTTAGACTTTGAAGGATTGGCTTACATTGGCTCTTGTTTTGACTTTACCGGATGGCTTAGATAGTTTTGTGTTGTATTGTGATGCTTTTCAGATTGGGTTGGGTTGTGTGCTTATGCAATATGGTAAGGGTATAGCTTATGCGCCAAGGCAATTGGAGGTACATGAGCATAATTACCCGGCAGATGATCTTGAGTTAGAAGTGGTCGTGTTTGCTTTGTAGATTTGGGCGCATTATTTGTATGGGGTGCATGTTGATGTTTTCACTGACCAGAAGAGTTTGCAATATATGTTCACTCAAAGGGATCTTAACTTCAGGCAAAGGAGATGGTTGGAACTCTTTCAGGACTATAACATGAGTGTACAATGTCATCTTGACAAGGAAAATATCGTAGCCGATACTCTTAGTAGGCTATCTGTAGGAAGTGTGGCTCATGTAGATGAACGGAAGAAAGAGTTGGCAAAAAAAGTTAACCATTTTGCTAGATTGGGAGTTAGGTTGGCTTACTCTAATGATACTAGTATTCATGTTCAGAATGGGGCCGAATCTTCTGTGTTTGTTGATGTTAAGGTTAAGCATGATCTAGATCCATCATTGGTTGAGTTGGAGAAGTTGGTTGCCGTAAAAAGATAGAGTTCTTCTCCAAAGGTAGATATGGTATTCTTCGGTATCAAGATCGATTATGTGTTTCGGATGTGGAAGATCATAGGAGGGTGATCATTAGTGAATCCTATAACTCTCATTATTCTACTCATCCGGTATCTTCTAAGATATATCAGGATTTCAGGTAAGTTTATTGATGGGATGGTACGAAGATAGATATAGTCAAGTTCGTATTCGAATACCCTAATTGACAACAAGTGAAAGGGGAGCATCATAGGCTCGGTGGTTTGACTTATGATATGAAAATTGCTACTTGGAAATGCGATGATATGCACATGGATTTTGTGGTTGCTTTGCCTTAAACCCAAAGGCAATTTGACTCAGTTTTGGTTATTGTTGATCAAATGACTACGTAGACTCATTTCCTACTAGCGAAGACTACCTTTAGTGCCGAAGATTAAGCAAAGTTGTGATTCCAAGATTTGGTGATTTTGCATGGTGTGCCTAGGTTAATCATATTTAATCGTGGAACCCAATTTACTTCACACTTTTGGTGGTCATTTCAAAGAGGACTTGGTACCATGGTGAAGTTGTGTATCGTTTTTATCCTCAAACCGAAGGACAAGTCGAAAGGAAAATTCAAACCTTGGAGGAAATGTTGAGGGCTTGTGTTTTGGAATTCAAAGGTAATTGGGGTGAACATCTTCAACTCATTGAGTTTTCTTATAATAATATCTTTCATGTTTTAGCATTGGTATGGCACTTTGTGAGGCTTTATATGGTAGGAGATGTAGATCTCCAGTGGGGTGGTTTGAGTTGGGAGAGATGGCTTTGATTGGCCCGAATTTGGTGTTAGAGGCTATGGAGAAGGTGAAGTTAATTAGGGAGAGGTTGAAGATGACCCAAAGTCACCAAAACTACTATTCGGATGTTAGGAAGAGGGATCTCGAGTTTCATGTTGGTGATTGGATGTATATGAAGGTCTCAACTTTGAAGGGTGTAATGCATTTTGTAAAGAAGCGAAAGTTATGTCCCTCGTATGTAGGTCCTTATGAGATTGTTGAGTGGATTGTGAATGTGGTTTATAAGTTGGATTTACCACCAGATTTGAGTTTCATTCACCCGGTTTTCTATGTGTCTATATTGAGAAAGATGGTTAGTGATCCTAGTACTATTGTTCCTTTGGAAGGTTTTGAGTTGAGGAAAACTTGTCTTATGAGGAATTTCCGATTGACATTTTTGATAGGCAAGTGAAGCAGCTTCATAACAATGACATTGTCTTTGTGAAGGTACTTTGGAAAATTAACATGTGGAGAGTGCGACATCGGAGGCAGAGAATGGAAATGATGGAACAATATCCCCTTCTTTTCCAATCTACTTAAGCCTAAGGTAAAAGGTTCTTCCTTCTTTATGTGGTCATAATTCTAGTCCATATGAGGCCATACGGACCGTGTGGTGGATCTTATGGTAGCCTTGGGCTTGAGACTCCATAGTTTTTAGCCTAAGGCAAGTCGTTGTATAGTTCTTCATGATCCGTGAGGCCCTACCATATAGGTGTCGGTGTGAACATTTTCTAAGTATTGGATTACCATCTTGGAACCTCGCCGTAGAGAATTTTTCTAAGTAAGGTTGTACAGAAGAGTACACGGACCGTGTGGCTTGGTACGGTCAATACAACTATTCCGTATAGGTCCCTACGTTGAATTTTTTCCAAGTATGGGATTACCATCTCGAACCTTCCTCAATTGGAATTTTTTGCTAAGTGTTGAACCATGGGCAAATGTACTGTCTGTATGGTGCCTCACAGACCTCCCACCCTCCCTAAGACCTTGACTTCAATTTTTCCATTTGTTTCATTAATGGAATTTTCATATTCACAGTTTATCCTAAGGGTCTTTTGTGACTTTCCATGGTACCTAAAGACATTCAAATGACCTATACTTTATTTCTCTCATTCAAATTCACTCTTACACTTAGAATTCTCTCAAGTCAATCTTAAGAACTCTCTCAAAGGACTCTTGTGAAAACTAACCTTGGAGATCAAGGACATGCCCTTTCTTCTTTAAATTTATCCTGGAATCTTCTCTATTACCTAAGGTGTGTGGGATTGATTCTTGGTCCCTTTCAACCAAGAAGTCCCAAATTCTTTTACACTCAATTTCATGAAATTTTAGTGTACTTTAAATGTGGGTTTTCAATATTATTGTTAATTAAATTCAATTTATCTATGGGTTATGTTCTATTGATGAATTTGAAGTGATTTAAGCCCTAACATGTTGAATTGCATTAAAATTATGAATATATCTAAGTGCACGTCCCCATTAAAGTTTGATTTAAGAATGGGTAATATATATTATGATTTAAATATGGATTTAAGTAAGTTTTTTTTTTGAATTTAATAATGTATTGTTGATTCAAGTTTGAATCACCATTGCCCATGCTATTCTAATCTCATTCATGGCTTATGCATACATGATTGTGGTTTTCATGAAGCTTGTGATGAGGGCTAAGTCCCAATTATGATGATGTTTATGATTTAAATGAAAGTATGGGCATGACAAGAATATGATAACATAAATATCTATGATTATGGATCTTTAAGCAATTATGGGTATTTACACCACTATCATTATGGAGCACTATTTGAGGTGTGAGGCAGGGTGGGCTATCCTAATGGTCCATACTCTTTTCTGAAGAAGGTACTCAAAAGGAGCTATCCTATGGGTGAAAGCAATACATCAAGTACCTTTTGGCTATCTAGCCCAAGTATGAATGATTATGAAATATATTTGGCATACAAGCCTAAGTATGCATTTAAATGATTTGAAAGTCTTATTCCCCTTTTATAAGCACATAAATGCATATCTATTCTTGTGTGAGAATGACCTAGCACCGATAGGATTGGAGGTAGGGTTGGCAATCCCCAAGGGTCCATACTCCATTCTCTTGAACTATGTGCCTAACATAGACATGTTATGTCCTTTTGTAGATTATGAGTGATTATGGATCTACCTATGGCAAGTAGGTCACCTCTTTATCTAGTGTGTGGTAGATGTCAAAGTTTGAGTTATAGTTCAATTGGTCTCAAGTCAGTCGCGATCCTATCCCTTTATATGCAAAGTATTTTCACATTCATGCATCACACATTTCATCGCATAATGTACATATATCTCCTGCTATACAACTCTTTCTATATTATGTACCCTTATCATCTAATATTCAATGCAGGTTTGATAAGTCATATGCATTGCATGCCCACATACTCTGTACATTCAAACGTACTAATGCATACTTTTGCCTACATCATTTAATTATGTACGGACCGAGAACTACTTTTATCCACCATATGATGGTTAACTTTGATCTTGAGATTGCTTGTTGTGGTAAGTCCTATCTTGCAAGGTTGAACCACCAATCCTCTACCTATGGTGCTTTGTTTAGGTTATTTAATTTGAGGGTAAGCCTAGGAATGTCATCGCCCCCATCCAATCTTATGACTAGAGGCATTGTTGGACATCTTGTACACTTCTTACGTTGTTATGAAAAGTGTTGTATTCAGAGATTATGTTTATGGATATGGCTATATTGAATATGATTACAAGGATCATCTATGGGTTCCATGTTGTGCTTATATGTCTTGATGTGAAAGACCCTAAGTCCCGAATTGCCCCATAGAGTGAGTCATACTTACCCGCCCATTAGTCTTTATATGCTACGTGTTATGTGAATCCATGTTACACCCTTTTTCTAAAACATCCCCATAGCGTGAATCCTAATTTCATGACCGTTAGAACTATGTGTTTACAATTCCATATGCATTTTTGAACCAATGATGTGTGAATGGATGCTATGAGGCTTATTTGCGGACTCTCGGGTTCCCATTCGCCATGTCACTCCTAGACCCTAGGTTCGGGTCATGATAGGTATTTATGGGTTCTTGAGGATATCTTAGCTCATTACCATTGTGTGTATTTTATTGTGTACAAACCTTTTTCGATGCAAGAATAGGGTTATTAATTATTACATGCTTGTTTCATTTTCTCTAACCTGATTGATTGAACCTACTAGGTACATTTTGGTGTAGTCACCCCAACTCTTTTTTATCCTTCAGATTGAGCATAGGAACCCACACATGATAATTGATTCACTCTTTAGGCTTGTATCAGGTTCTATGAAACAACCTTGTATTTCATGTGAGATATGTTTATTTAAACTTTTGTATTGGTTTAGATTTTACTCATGACTCTCGATTTTGAATTTGTTAGGGTATGTTCGGATGATTCCCCTTTATTTTACCCACTTTTTTTATTGCTATCCATTTTTGGTCATGACAAGTTTGGTATCAGATCTCCACATTCATTCGGCTCATGAGTCAAGAGTAGGGTGTCTAGTAGAGTCTTACGGATCAATGTGTAGACGCCCACACCAATCATCCGGACGCTACGAGATACTTGTTAGGAAGGATTTTCACATCTTTCTTCCATTCATGTGCTTCCTTTTATTAACTATTTTGAAAGTATCTAATCTACTCCTTCTAAGCGTACGTTGATTACCAGATTCAATCGATCAGTGAGAAAGATAGAGGTAGAAGATGTGGCTCTCACTTGAGGTCAAGGTAGAGTTCGGGATAGGGCCTGGGGTGAGGTATTGCTAGAGTTCTATCTCCACCTAGGGGAAAGACTAGATCAACTTCTCCATAGCCTCCTTATGAGCCAAATCCTATTCCGCCGTCGTCAGCCCCGGAGACTACACCATCTGTTTAGGAGTTAGTCTTGAGGGTATTGGCTAGATTTGAGGGGGAACCTTCTGCCCTAGATATTATTGATGAACCATTTCTGCACGAGTCGGTTTTTCTACAATATCATCCGAGCTAGCTATGATTTATGTTGGTCCTTCTACAGTTTCGGTAGATTCTCTTATGACTAATATGCTTCAGCCTCTAATATCTATACCGAGTTTAAATTCTCAATTTTAGAGTTTAGTTGTTGCTCGATCTATTCCACCTCCCTTGTTTATGATGCCACCTTCTTCAGCCAGACTAGCCATGTCTACGGCGGAGTATAAGACCTTTGAGAGATTTATGTGGTTGGCTCCACCTAATTTGATGGCACTCTTGGTGATAGAGCCTATGATTTTTAGTCGGAGTGCCAAGATCGGTTATGTAACCTAGCTACTGTTGAGTCGCATGGGGTTGCCTACACTTCATACTAGTTCACCAGTTTTACTAGAGGTGGAGGTCAGTTATAGCTTGTAGACTTGTCGGATCTCAAGCTATGAGCTAGAGGCAGCTCTCCGAGATATTTTTTAAGAGGTTCATTCCATATAGTATCGGAGAAAGCCACTAAGATGAGTTTGATGGTCTATAGAAGGGCTCTATGTCTATTTCTATCTACGAGGCTAGATTACATACATTGTCAAGATATGCCTTGTCCAGTATTCCTACTGGGTTCGAGAGGATTTGACAGATTACCAAGGGCTCTAAAAGGTACCTCCAACAGGCTACAACATGTTTAATGTTGGCAGAAGGCACTATTCAATGTGTGGTAGATAACGCTCATATGATGGAGCATAATAGGCATGATAAATAGGGTGGTAGAAAGATATTCCATTTGCATAGATAGTTTAGTGCACCCCTACCTTATGATAGAAAATTTGAGAGATAGGGCCATTCAGGCAGGAAAGTTTAGGTAGCTAATCCAGCATCCGACAGTGTGACCGGACTAGGCCTATTCAGACAGGCCGTGATAGCTCCCTTGGCTAAGCTAGGCATGGTGGTTCTTTGATACAGTCATCTCAGAGGCACGGCCATAAAGCTTGTTATATTTGTAATGAGGTTGGACACTTCACCAACTGTTGCCCATACCATGTGTTTCCAACTCATGCTTCAGGACCTCAACCAGCATCCAGCAGCCAGTAGCTAGCAGCCAAAGAAACCTCTTAGGGCATAAGGGGGGCGATAGAAGAAATTGTGGTACTGGGAGAGGTGGAACTCATGGAGGCCCACAGACTTGTGGTGGACATAGACTTTGCTATGTAGTCCAAAATAGAGCCGAGGCAGAGGCTTCTGATGCAGTCATCATATTTATGGTTCAAGTGTGCCATCATTAAGCTTTCGTTTTATTCGATATAGGGTTTACTTATTCTTATGTGTCGGCCTATTTTTCTAACTCCCCACATCTTACATGTACTATTCCAATGCATCTGAAACATTATATGGCGGGGTCAAAGCAGTGCAAATTTTTAAAATTGGAGGACTATATGTACGTCTAACGCTCAAGATAACCGAGTGTATGTAAGTTTTAAGTCAAATTAAGGAGATCGTGACCTTAAGTTAAGTGAAAGATGTGAGGTGCTTGTGGGACTTAGGAAGCTAACAGGTCAGTCACCTACGTGCTTAGCATAAATAGGCTAGGTAGACGAAGACGAGGCCCAACACCAAATTTGTTCAAGTCCGATAAAGAATAAACCCCAAGTTAAGGATGTTATTTGGTCCATGAATTGGCATTATAAAGGGGCAACATTTTAAGCCCAAGATTAATAGGAAAAGGGACAAATTACATTCATAACCCAATTCACAAATAGGGCCCAAACTAAGTGGGTGTAAAAGAGAAATATTTGCAGCAAAGCCCATTCAATTGAAGCCCAATAAGGCCCAAGTAAAATGGCCAAGTTGCTGCATCACCACCTTAAAAAAATAAGGCTTGAAATTCAAAAGAAAGTCGACCAAAAGTGACCGTTTAAAAGGGGCAAAAATCCAGCAACTTTCAGTCATTTTCTCAAAGCCAAAAATTAGATTTTCTTCAAAGTTTCTTCTTGCTCTCTCTTCATTTTGTAAAGCAACCAAGGCACACCTTTAGGGTTCTTGAAGAGCACCTAATACTTGAGGGTTAAGGTAAGTAAAAATACCTATAATTTGGTATAATAGTTCCATGAAAAACATGAAGAGTATGCTGTTTGTACTTGTGCAGGAATTTGGCACAGCATGTGTTCCAAAGATTGTTGTCCACTTTCCTTGTTTATTACGAGGCTTTTCTCTTGTTGGTTTGCTGGATTATGAAGTAATATGAATGTTTTTCACAATTCTTGGTTCTGTAGTGATGTAAGAAGGCTGCTGGACCATTTTTATTTTGCGCGAACATGAGTTCTTATATGATATCTTAATTGCACTCTTAGTAAGAATTTGTGGACTGAATATTGGGAATTGTTGCCTCATGTTTTCCATCTACTTGGGGAATGTTTTAAAACTGTTTTAGGACTGTTTTTGTGTCTAAATATGTTGAGGATTGTTTGGTTGAGGATTGAAACAGATCGGGAATAGTTGATGCCGAAATGTAACGAAAGGACGTAATGTTACGTTGCCTACTTGCGTATTGTGTAGAATTGTCGTATGTTGAACTTTATCAGCTGTTATAACACTTTTATGGGACTAAATCAAATTGTATATGATATGTATATGAGAATGTGTATTAGAAAATACGATTATGAGTGATAATGTTGAAAGAATACTCTTTGGTTGCTAATTACGAGCTTGCTGCCTGGATATTATTTTTCGGTAAAATTGGATTACCAAGATGTGTTTATTAGCTGCTAATACTTGTTTTATCAACTACTATATTGTAGATAAGTATTTGGATCATTAGAATACTACTCCGAGGTAATAACGACATAGTACAATGAGGTATGTAAGGCTACTTGATTTCCTATTACATGGTATGAAATCTACGTTCTTCCTTGGTACATAAAGGCACTTACCGACTCCAACATAACTAATAACTGTGTCTCAACTCTTTACCATGTTCATATGTTCCCATACATACCAATCATCAAATCTGCATGCGTATTAGGATACCGAGATACAAGAGTTCTTTCTTACCGAATAAAGTCCTTGTGTTGTTTAATCTCCTACCTGTTTCATTAGTTGTGTAACTCTTTTTCCATTGTGGTATTATCTTGTATAGTTGTTTATATGTCACATGTCATGTCTATGTTCCTAACGCTCTAAATGTTATGACCACCAAAAGAATTATCTCAAAAGTAAATAAAAGATAACTCAAAGTTGCTTATTAATGGGTGGTATCCCAGGGGTGGTAGAATCACCTAGCATGGGTCGATCCCATATGACGGGGGTATCTCAGGGGTGAAAAGAAATCCTAGCATGGGTCGATCTCGATATTTATTTAACACTAATCAGCTAGTTATTTACATGATATATTGTGTACAGATTATACAGTAAAGAAAGGTAAAGTAATAAAGAGACATAAAGTACATAATTCCGTTGTATGATTAGAGGTGGTCTTTTTATCCTTATACACCAGCGTGTGATTTCATTTGATTTCTTATTTCATATACAACATTTCCTTCCTTATATATATAGTATATTATCTTGTACTGACGTCCCTTACGAGGGATATGTAATTCATGCTGCAGGTACAAGAGCTACTCGGTCTCCCCAATAGGAGTACAGGACTTCCAGCTGTTGTATTGAGATCCAGGTTACTTCGGGGCTTTGTGTGTCTAGACTTATATTTTGTATTGTATAGTTGGCCATAAGGCGGGGCCTGTCCCGACCCATATAGGTATTGTTCCCTATCTAGAGGCTTTATAGACTATGTAAAGTAAAATTTGTCAAGTATCGTACTTTAGACATCGTGACTCCAATGCCCCAGTCTTATGAATTTCCTTTTGACTTGTTAATATTGTTTACCTTTTTTTAAAGCATGTTGAGTATGAAAACCTCTTATAATGTTCATAGAAAGTGTACGGTTATATTATGGTTCTCTTGAGCCATGCCGGCAATGGGTGCCAGTCCGCCTTAATTGGACTTAGGGCGTGAGAAGAGTGGTATCAGAGTAGGTCGTCCTAGGGAGTCTACAAAGCTTTGTCTATGTAGAGTCTTGTTTATGGATATGTTGTGCACCACATTTATAAGCTGGAGGCTATGTGGCATTTAGGAGTTGTTACATTCTTTTCATTCTTTAGATTGTGTCGTAGAGCCAAGTGTTATAGGTTGCTTGTTTCTAACCTCTAAATCGTTTTGTACAGCGAGTATGCCAAAAACAAGGAAAAGTAAAGGCCAAGAGAAGGAAGTAGAAGTTGTAATTGGTGTACCCAGTCGAGTGAGACAACGAAATGAGGCCTAAGATGAGTCTCTATCACAAACATCTCCAACTCCTCCAGCTCTTCATGAACCAGGAAGTAGTGAAATACCCCCAGAACCACCTACCGATGCTACCATGCAGGATGTGAGAAATGCGGTCCAATTATTCACTTGTATAGTTGTTGGGAAAAGTCAAAGACAAGAAGGCCCAATTATAGGTGTAGGTGGTGCGAATAGGACACAGCTAGCACGAGGATATGTGACTTCCTTAATTTGGACCCTCCATCTCTTACCGGGTGAGATCCTAATGAAGATCCACTAGACTTCCTCGATCAGATCTAACGCACATTTGGATGTTATGCATGTAAGCGATACAGAAGCTCTGGAGCTAGCAACATATAAATTGAAGGGTGTGGCTATATTGTGGTATGAAGCTTGGAAGCAATCTAAGGGTGTAGATGTACCTCCAAGTACTTGGAAGGAGTTCAAAGAGGCATTTCTTGATCACTACTTGCCATTAGAGATCCGAGAGGCCCGTGCAGATCAGTTTATGAATCTCCACCAAGGGAATATGAGCTTGCAGGAGTATAGCCTTCAATTTAATTCCCTGGCCAAGTATGCTCCTAATGTAGTTGCTACTATGGGAAATAGAGTTCATCAATATGTGGATACGTTGGATTTGTATCTGGTTAGATACTGTACAATTACTTCTTTGAATAAACACATGGATATGGCGAGGATGCAAGCATTTGCACCAAAACTTGAGGATCAGAGGAAAAGAAGAAGGACACAAGAGTTAGAAAGGGGGCAGTCTAAGAGGATAAGATCTACCGGGCAGTTTGTACAGTCCCTAGGTGCGTTTAGGCCTCGATTTCCTAATAAACCACCTAGGCCATCATTCTCCTACTCTACAGTTAGTGCTCCACCACAACTTCAAAATTTTAGTCAAAGAAGTGAAGGCCAAGGTGCACGAACAACAGGATATTCAGCCAGCCAACAAATTCCTCCTAGGTAGCCTTGCAAACAATGTGAGAGGAGTCATTTAGGTACATGTCATGTTGGGACATATGCTTATTATTGGTGTGGTGTACCAGGGCATATGATGAGAGATTGCCCAAGAAGACGTATGGGTGATATAACACAACCTGCTCGATCAGCTGTTGCATCATCATCGTCAGTTCCTCCATTAGGTAGGGGTAAGAAAACACCTACCGGCCGTGGTAGAGGTAGTAGAGGGGCAGCTAGCTCCAGCGGAGCCTAGAATCGCACTTATGCTTTGGAGAGTCGGCAAAATCTAAAAGTTTCACCCGATGTGGTCACAGGTATATTATCCATCATTTTAGATAATGTGTATGCATTAATTGACCCTGGTGCTACATTATCATATATCACTGCGTTAGTGGCTAGGAAGCTTAAAAGAACACCTAAATTATTGAACAAGCAATTTGAAGTATCTACACCAACCAGTGAATCTATCATAGCTAGAAGGGTCAATTATAACTGTGATGTATCCATTTGTGACCGTGACACATTGGCTGACCTTGTTGAGTTAGAAATGGTGGAATTTGATGTTATGATGGGTATGGGTCGGTTAGCTTCTTGCTATGCCACTGTGGATTGAAGAACTAAGAGAGTGTTTTTCCACTTTCCAAATGAGGCAGTCCTTGAATGGAAAGGCAACGTTGCGGCACCGAAGGTTAAGTTTGTTTCTTATTTTAAGGCGAGGAAGATGATGTCAAAGGGATATATATGTCATCTAGTTAGAGTAAGGGATATGGAAGAAGAATCACCAACTCTTCAATCTGTTCCCGTAGTGAATGAATTTTTTGATGTGTTTCCCGAAGAGCTTCCAGGCTTACCTCCAGAACGAGAAGTAGATTTTTGTATTGACTTACTTCCAAGTACTCAACCCATTTTTATCCCTCCATATAGAATGGCCCCGAAAGAATTACGTGAATTAAAGGAGCAATTAAAAGACTTGCTTGAGAAGGGTTTTATAAGATCTAGTGTGTCCCCTTGGGGTGCACCAGTATTATTTGTACGTAAAAAAGATGGCACCTTGAGAATGTGTATTGACTATCGGCAATTGAATATGGAGACAATTAAGAACAAATACCCCCTCCCCAGGATTGATGATTTATTTTATCAGTTACAAGGTGCCAAATGCTTTTCCAAAATTTATTTAAGGTCAGGTTCTCATCATGTGAGGGTGAAGGAGAAAGATATACCCAAGACAGCCTTAGGGACACGCTATGGTCACTTTGAATCTCTTGTTATGTCATTTGGGCTAACCAATGCACCAGCAATTCTTATAGACTTAATGAACAGGGTATTCAAGCCATTCTTGGATGTATTTGTGATAATATTTATAGATGAAATTTTGGTGTATTCAAGATCAAAAGAGGACCATGCAAATCACTTACGGGAGGTATTACAAGTTCTTCGTGATCGGCAATTGTATGCCATGTTTTCCAAATGTGAATTTTGGTTTAAATCAGTGGCATTCTTGGGTCATATTGTATCCAATGAAGGAATAATGGTTGATTTACAAAAGATAGAGGCGGTGAATGATTGGCCAAGGCCGGCAACACCCACAGAAGTTCGGAGCTTTCTAGGGTTAGCAGGGTATTACAGAAGGTTTGTTGAGGGTTTTTCTTCTATTTCTACACCTCTAACGAAGTTGACACATAAGGCGACAAAATTTCTATGGAAAGATGCATGTGAAAGGAGCTTCCAAGAGTTTAAAAGCAGCCTAACTTCTGCACCTTTGCTAGAAGGAACAAAGGGGTATGCGTTATATTGTCATGCTTCAGGGGTTGGCTTAGGGTGTGTACTGACACAACATGTTAGGGTAATTGCTTATGCCTCGAGACAACTGCGACCGCATGAGAGAAACTACCCAACATATGACCTTGAGCTAGCGGCTGTTGTGTTTGCCTTAAAAATATGGCGCCACTATTTTTATGGAGTTCATGATGACATATATATCGACCATAAGAGCCTACAGTACATCTTTAAGCAGAAAGATCTAAATTTAAGGCAGCGGAGATGGATGAAGCTAATAAAGGATTACGACGTTGATAGACTATACCATCCAGGGAAAGAAAATGTGGTAGCCGATGCTCCGAGTCGTAAGGAAGTTGTGAATATTAATGATCAGACCGTGGTAATTCAAGGAGTCACTAAGGATCTACATCAACTAGCCAATTTGGGAATTCGCCTCATTGAAACTCCAAAGGAAGGGGTTGTTGTGCATAATGCAACAGAGTCTTCATTGGTAACAGGGGTAAGAGAAAAACTGTTCAAAGATCCTGTTCTACGATGACTTAAGGAGAAAGTGAGTCAAGGAACGATGAAGGGCTATGAACTTACCCAAAATGTAGTACTTTATTGTCTAAATAGATTATGTGTTCCTAATATTAATGGTTTAAGAAGGAGGATAATGGAAGAAGCCCATCATTCAAGATATTCCATCCATCTAGGATCAACTAAGATGTATCATGACCTGAAGGGAATGTTTTGGTGGGAAGGTATGAATAAAGACCTTGCAGAATTTAAGGCTTAATGTCCGAATCGCCAACAAGTTAAAGTAGAGCACCAAAAGCCGGGAGGTTTTATGTAATGTATAGAGCTTCCAATGTAGAAGTAGGATTTGATTAATATGGATTTTGTTACTGGGTTGCCTTGCTCATTTAGAAGTTTGACTCCATGTGGGTGATAGTTGATAGGCTCACAAAGTCAGCACACTTCTTGCCTGTTAAGAGTGATTATATGGATGAAAAGTATGCAAAGTTATACCTCAAAGAGATAGTTAGGCTACATGGGATCCCAATCTCTATTATATCTGATCGGGGAGCTTAATTCACTGCAAAAGTTTTGGAAGTCCTTCCAAAGGAGCTTAGGGACACAAGTGAATTTAAGTACAACTTTTCACCCTCAGATAGATGGTCAGGCAGACCGCACTATTCAAACACATGAAGATATGTTGCGGACTTGTAGATTAGACTTCAAAGGTAGTTGGGTGGACTATTTGCCATTTATTAAATTTGCCTATAATAATAGCTACAATTCAAGCATCAAGATGGGACCGTATGAAGTTTTGTATGGAAGGAAATGCAAATCACCAATAGGATGGTTTGAAGTGGGTGAAACCACCTTGCTTGGTCCAAATCTAGTCCAACAAGCCATGGAGAAAGTCAAGGTAATATGACAACGACTAGAAATAGCCCAAAGTCATCACAAATCCTATGTGGATGCTAGAAGAAGAGGACTGGAGTTCTCAATAGGATATTGGGTATTCTTAAAGGTGTCCCCAATGAAAGGTGTTAAGAGATTTGGGAAGAATGGAAAACTAAGCCCACGTTACATAGGGCCATATAAGATTATTAAAATTGGACAGGTTGCGGATGAATTAGAGCTGCCCCAGGAGCTTTCAATGGTTCATCTAGTTTTTCATGTCTCAATGCTTCGAAAATGCATAGGTGACCCATCTCGTATCACTCCTATTGAAGATATGCAGGTTACAGAAGGTCTCACCTATGAGAAGGTACCTATTGCTATCCTAGATCATCAAGTTAGAAAGCTAAGGAATAAGAAAATACCTTCGGTAAAGGTACTTTGGAAGAACCAACAAGTAGAAGAGATAACGTGGGAGACTGAGGAAGCAATGAGATCTAAATACCCTTTTTTATTTGAAGCTAAAGAGGAAGTCTAATATGTACGGTTGAGGGATTAGCAGGTACGTGAATTTGAATTCTTATTATGTTGTCAAAAGTTTGTTCACATGAAAGTTTAAACTTGTTTAACCTATCCAATTATGCTTACATTCGGGGACGAATGTTCCTAGGGGGGGAGGATGTAATACCCCACATCTTACATGTACTAGTCCAATGCATATGAAACATGATATGGCGGGGTCAGAACAGTGCACATTTTTAGAAGTTCTTGAATTTCAGATTAGAAGACTATATGTACGTTTGACGCTCAAGACGACCGAGTGTATATAAGTTTTAAGTCAAATTGAGGAGATCGTGACCTTAAGTGAAGTGAAAGAAGTGAGGTGCTTGTGAGACTAAGGAAGCTAACAGGTGAGTCACCTATGTACTTAGCTTAAATAGGCTAGGTAGACGGAGACGAGGCCCAGCACTGAATTTGTTCATGTCCGATAAGGAATAAACCCTGAGTTCAGGATGTTATTTGGGCCATGGTTTGGCATCATAAAGGGGAAACATTTTCAGCCAAAGATGAATAGGAAAAGGGCAAAATTACATTCACAACCCAATTCATAAATAGCGCCCAAACTAAGTGGGTGTAAAAGAGAAATATTTGTAGCAAAGCAAATCCAATTGAAGCCCAATAAGGCCCAAGTAGAATGGCCAAGTTGTTGCATCACCACATTAATAAAATAAGGCTTGAAATTCAAAAGAAAGTCGGCCATAGGTGACCCTTCAAAGGGGCAAAAATCCAGCAACGTTTAGTCATTTTCTCAAAGCCAAAAACCAGATTTTCTTCAAAGTTTCTCCTTGCTCTCTCTTAATTTTGTAAAGCAGCCAAGGCACACCTATAGGTTTCTTGAAGAGAACCTAATCCTTGAGAGTTAAGGTAAGTAAAAATACCTATGGTTTCATGTAATATTTCCATGAAAAACATGAAGAGTATGCTGGTTGTACTTGTGCAGGAATTTGGGACAACTTGTGTTCCAAAGATTGTTGTCCACTTTCCTTGTTTATTAAGAGGCTTTTCTCTTGTTGGTTTGCTGTATTATGAAGTAATATGTATGTTTTTAACAAGGCTTGGCTCTGTAGTGATGTAAGAAGGCTGCTGGACCATTTTTATTTTGCGCGAACATGAGTTCTTATATGATATCTTAATTGCACTCTTAGTAAGAATTTGTGGACTGAATATTGGGAACTGTTGCCTCATGTTTTCCATCTACTTGGGGACTGTTTTAGGACTATTTTTGGACTTTCTTTGTGTCTAAATATGTTGAGGACAGTTTGGTTGAGGATTGAAATAGATTGGGAATGGTTGATGCCGAAATGTAACGAAAGGACGTAATGTTACGTTTCCTACTTGCGTGTTGTGTAGAATTGTCGTATGTTGTACTTTATGAGCTGTTATAACACTGTTATAGGACTAAACCAAGTTGGATATGATACGTATATGAGAATATGTATTAGGAAATACGATTATGAGTGGAAATGTTGAAAGAATACTCTTTGGTGGCTAATTACGAGCTTGCTGCCTGGATATTATTTTCTGGTGAAATTGGATTACCATGATGTGTTTATTAGCTGCTAATACAAATTTTATCACCTACTATATTGTAGATAAGTATTTGGAGGAAGAGAATACTACTATGAGGAAATAATAACATAGTACAATGAAATATGTAAGGCTACTTGGTTTCCTATTACTTGGCATGAAATCTACATTCTTCCTTGGTACATAAAGGCACTTACCGACTCCGACATAACAAATAATTGTGTCTCCACTCTTTACCATGTTCATATGTTCCCATACATCTCCATCATCAAATCTACATGTACTTGGATACCAAGATACGTGAGTTCCTTTTTACTGAATAAAATCCATGTGTTGTTTAATCTCCTACCCGTTTCGTTAGTTGTGTAACTCTCTTTCTATTGTGGTATTATCTTGTATAGTTTTTTTATATGTCACAAGTCATGTCTATGTTCCTAAAGCTCTAGATGTTATGACCACAAAAAGAATCATCTCAAAAGTAAATAAAAGATAACTCAAAGTTGCTTATTAATGAGTGGTATCCTAGGGGTGGAAGAATCACTTAGTATGGGTCAATACCATATTACGGGGGGGTATCCTAGAAATGAAAGAAAAGCCTAGCTCGATCCTGATATTGATTTATTACTGATCAGCTGGTCATTTACATGTTATATTGTGCACAGATTATACAGTAAAGAAATGTAAAGTAATAAAGAGACATAAAGTACATGATTCCACAGTATGACTAAAGGTGGTCTTTTTATCCTTACACACCAGTGTGTGATTTCATTTGAGTTCTTATTTCATATACAGTATTTCTTGCCTTACATATTCAGTACATTATCTCATACTAACGTTGCTTACGGGGGACCTGCAATTCATGTTGCAGGTACAAAAGCAACTAGGTCTCCCTAGTAGGAGTACAAGACTTCCACCTGTTGCTATTGAGCTCCAGGTTGCTTAGGGGCTTTGTATGTCTAGACTTATATTTTGTATTGTATAGTTGGCCATGAGGTGGGGCCTGTCCCGACCCATATAGATATTATTCCCTACCTAGAGGCTTTGTAGACTATGTAAAGTAAAATGTGGCAAGTATCGTACTTTAGACATCGTGGCAACAATGGCCCAGTCTTATGCATTTCCTTTTGACTTGTTAATATTGCTTACTTTTTTTAAAGCATGTTGAGTATGGAAACCTCTTATAATGTTCATAGAAAGTGTATGGTTATATGTTGGTTCTCCCGAGCCTTGTCGGCAACGGGTGCCAGACCGTATTAATGGGACTTAGGGCATGAAAATTTTTCTTTTGTTATTGATATTATATGTGAGCCCCTTACTGAGCCTATATATGTAGCCACCCAGATAGGTAAATCTTTAGTGGTAAACTGGGTATATCGAGGTTGTGTTGTAAATTTTATGGGGAGAGATATTGTTGTTGATATGATATTGTTAGATATGGTAGACTTTGATATGATATTAGGCATGGATTGGTTGTCACCTTATCATGTTATTCCTAACTACCATGCGAGGACTGTGACCTTATCTTGCACTGACTTGCCTCAGTTAGTACGGACTAGAACACTTAGATCCTATCCTTAGGGTGCTATTTCTTATATGCATGCTTGTCGGCTAATAGGGAAGGAGTGTTTTGTAAATTATCTCACGTTTGAGCTATTTCTTAGGAGTCCCCATCATTGGAGACTACCAGGGTAGCTAGAGTGTTTATGGATGTATTCTGGACTGATTTTCCTAGTGTTTTATGAGATCGTGATATTGACTTTGCTATTGATGTGGAGCCGAGCACTAAGCCCATATCTATTGCTCTTTATCGATTGTTTTTTGCTGAATTAAAGGAGTTGAAGGAATAATTAGAGGACTTGTTAAAGAAGGTCTTTATTTGTTCGAGTGTATCTCCCTAGGGTGCTTCTATATTATTTGTAAAGAAGAAGGATGGTACTATTCATATGTGTATTAACTATTCTCAACATAACAAAGTGACCATAAAGAACAAATATCCTTTGCCTCACATTAATGATGTTATTGACTAGTTATAGGGTGCCTTCATATTCTCCAAGATTGAGTGAAGGTCCGGGTATCATCAATTCAGAGTTCGAGAGTTTTTCATCCCTAAGACGACTTTCAGGACTCGTTTTAGATGTTATGACTTCGGGGTTATGTCATTGAGTTTGACTAATGGCCTGACTACTTATATGGAGTTGATGAACCGAGTGTAGAAGCCCTATTTAGACATCTTTATGATTATGTTCATACCTGATATCTGGGTTTATTCCAAGAGTGAGGCAGATCATGTTCATCACTTGAGGACCATACTTCAGAGATAAAGGGAAGAGAAATTGTATGCAATGTTCTCAAAGTGCGAGTTTTTGCTAGAGTCCATTGCATTTCTCGACCATGTTGTGTCATAGAAAGGTATTTCGGTCAATCCAGCAAAGGTAACATCTCTTTGTGTGTGGGCTAGACCGACTTTTATGACTGAAATTTGAAGCTTTCTTTATTTAAAAGGGTATTATCGTTATTTTGTTCAGGGTTTCTCATATATAACAACACCATTGACTAGATTGACTTAGAAGGTTGTGGCATTTCAGTGGTCGAATGATTGTGAGGTGATCTTTTGAAAGCTCAATGATTTGTTAACTTCAACACCTATTCTTTCCTTACCAAAGGATAGAGTCTCATTTATGGTATATTGTGATGCTTCTAGATTGTTTATTGATGTAGAGGGGAATGGTGTTAGGCCATGCTTCTCGACATCTGAAGATGCATGAGAGAAACTGCCCTGCCTATGACTTAGAATTGGTTGTGGTTGTGTTCGTGTTGAAGTTGTGGCGACACTATCTTTTTGGGGTGCATGTGAGATCTTTATCGATCACCAGAGTATAAAATACTTCTTTTTTTAGCCTAATCTAAACATGAGACAACGTAGGTGGTTTTGAGTTGCTTAGAGACTACAATATCTCTATTCTATATCACCTCAGGAAGGCCAATATAGTGGAAGATGCTTTAAGCTTGGAGTCTACTTGTATGGGGGTTTGCCATTCCTGAGAGCTGAAGAGAGGCCTTTTGCAGTGGAAGTCCAGTCAATTGCTTGACGATAGTCCTTTTGGACATTTCTTCTCAGAATAATTTGGCCTTTGTTGAGGCTTGATCTTCTTTGTTTGATCGAATATGTGCTCTACAGTTTGAAGACCCTTAATTATGCATGATTCATGACAAAGTGTTGAGAGGTGAAGCAAATATGATATTATTGATTTTGATGATGTTTTGAGTGTTAATGGTAAAGTTTATGTGCGTAAAGTTAGGGATTAGGTGAGATTGATATTAGACGAGGTCAGTTATGCTAGATATTCAATCCAATCGAGTGTGGCTAAGATTTATCATGACCTTAAATAGAATTATTGGTGGTTCGGTATGAGGAAAGATGTCGTGGCCAAGTGTTTGAATTGTCAATAGTGAAGTATAAGTATCAAAAGCTCGGTGGATCGATGCAAATGATTCCTAACGTTGAGTAAAAGTGGGAGAGAGTGACTATGGATTTTGTCACAGGTTTGCCCATGGCCTTAGGCAAGTTTGAATCAGTTTGGGTGGTTGTTGGTCAATCGACGAAGTCGGCACACTTCTTAGCAGTAAAGACTAGCTATTGTGTGAAGCAATTGGCTAGGTTATATATTCGCGACATAGTCAAGTTTCTTGGTGTGCCAATGTTTATAGTACATACAGAGAGTCCGTGTTTACTTCTAAATTTTGGTAGGCTCTACAGTGTGGTTTGGATACTAGAGTGGATTTGAGTTCAGCTTTCCACCCTTAGACCGATGAGTCAAAGTGCATCTATCAGGTGTTGGAAGACATGCTTAGGGCCTGTGTTATTGATTTTGGGGCCCGATGGAACCAACACTTACCATTTGTAGAGTTTGCATATAACAATTATTACAAATCTAGCATTTAGATAGAACCATTTGAGGCCGGTCAGAGGTGTAGTTAACCGATCAGATTGTTCGATTCAAGATCATACCTAGAGTTGGGTGTAGATTTACTTCACGATGCCATGGACTGGGTTCAATTGATTTATAGTAGACTTCTGACAGCCTAGAGTCGCCAAAATTGTTATGCCGATAGGAAGGTTTAGGCCTGTTGAATTCTTTGTGGGCGATAGTGTATGGTATAAAGTTTCACCCATGCGGGGTGTGAGGAGACTCAAGAAAAAAGGCAAGCTAAGTCCCAAATTCATTGGCCCTTTTGAGATTTTGAGGAAAGTTTGTGAGATAGTCTATGATTTCACCTTACCACTAAAATTATCTTCTTTTCATACTAATTTTCATATTTATATGCTCCACCTGTACATTCTATATGAGTCCCATATGATTTCTTATGATTCTATTTAGTTGGGTCCGAATTTGTCCCTCGAGGAGGAGCCTATAGCTATATTGCGCAAACAGGTCCAGTGATTGAGGTCAAAAGATATACCTTCTATGAAAGTTAAGTGGCGTCACGGTCCTTTTGAAAAGCCTACTTAGGAGTAAGAGTCTGACAAGCAGGTAAAATATCCTGGTCTTTTTGAGGCTTCAGGTACTCTTCTTTCTTTCATGTTCGAGGACCAACATTATATTTAATGGTGAACGATATAATAACTTGGTTGGTCATTTTTTGCCTTATTTGTGAAACTTACTATTTTACCCTTTCATAATTGTTTTGGGCCTATTTCGAACTATTTGGATGGTTGGAATTATAATATTGAGTTTTAAACGTTGAAAATATGAATATTGGAATTTTTGGAAGCTCAAGTGATTTAAGAAATGTGTTTTCGTGTCATTCTGAGTTTTTAGTGTCAAATCAAAGATTCATCGATTCCATTTGCATCGAAATGTCAAAACTAAACTGTTACATAACTGAATTTGGAGTTAAGATGAAATTTTAGGCCTAAAGTTTTGATTTTACTCGTTTCCAAAATCAAAGTTTGACTTTTTTCAACATTCAGAGTTCGTAAGCTTGAATCAAAGTTTTAATAGTTTCACTAGTTTTAGTAGATCGATACAAACGATGCCTAACGCTGAGCAAAAGTGGGAGAGTGTGACTATGGATTTTATCACAGTTTTGCCCATGCCCTTAGGCAAGTTTGAATCAGTTTGGGTGGTTGTTGGTCAATTGACCAAGTCGGCACACTTCTTATATGTAAAGACTAACTATTGTGCGAAGCAATTTGCTAGGTTATATATTCGCGACATTATCAGGTTTCTTGGTGTGCTAGTGTGTATAGTATCATACAGAGAATCTGTGCTTTCTTCTAAATTTTGGCATGCTCTACAGGGTGGTTTGGATACTAGAGTGGATTTGAGTTCAACTTTCAACCCTTAGATCGATAAGTCAAAGTGCACCATTCTGGTGTTGGAGGACATGCTTAGGGCCTGTGTTATTGATTTTGGGGCCCGATGGGACAAACACTACCATTGGTAGAGTTTGTATATAACAATTGTTATGAATCTAGCATTTAGATGGAATCAATTGAGGCCGGTCGGAGGTGTAGTTAACCGATAGGATTGTTCTATTCAGATTCATACCAAGATTGGGGTGTAGATTTGCTTCACGATGCCATGGACTTGGTGCAATTGATTTATAATAGACTTCTGATAGCCTAGAGTCACCAAAATTGTTTTGCCGATAGGGGGGTTTAGGCCTGTTAAGTTCTTTGTGGGCGACAGTGGTTTAAAGTTCCACCCATGCGGGGTGTGATGAGACTCAAGAAAAAAGGCAATCTTAGTCCTAAATTCATTGGCCGTTTTGAGATTTTGAGGAGAATTTGTGAGATAGTTTATGAGTTCGCCTTTCCAAAGAGATTATCTTCTTTTCATACTAATTTTGATGTTTATATGCTCACTGTTACATTTCATATGAGTCCCATGTGATTTCTTATGATTCAATTGAGTTGGGTCCGAATTTGTCCCTCGAGGAGGAGCCTATAGCTATATTGGGCTAATAGGTCCAGAGATTGAGGTCTAAAGATATGCCTTCTATGAAGATTCAGTGACATCACCATCCTTTTGAAGAGCCTACTTAGAAGTAGGAGCCTGACAGGCGGGCCAAATATCCCGGCCTTTTTGAGGCTTCAAGTACTCTTCTTTCTTTCATGTTCAAGGACCAACAATATTTTTAATGGTGAACGATGTAATAATTTGGTTGGTCATTTTTTGGCCTTATTTGTGAAAATTATTATATTACCCTTTCATGAGTTTCTTTGGGCCTATTTCGAACTATTTCGATGGTTGGAATTGAAATACTAAGTTTTAAAAGTTGAAAATATGAATATTGCTATTTTTGGATACTCAAGTTATTTAAGAAGTGTGATGAGTTTTGGGAGTCTATTCCGATTAGGGAAATGAGGCTTGGGTTGCTAGTTTTTTTTTATATCTGGTGCAAGTGTCCTAGACCTCCGCGTTCGCACCACTCTCCATGCGATAGTAAAGGGTCAGGCCCTTTAACCTCCGCATTCGTGGATATGGGTCCGTGTTCGCGGAAGTTTGGCTATCATGATCCCCACGTTTGTAGTTCCATGTCCGTGAGCGCACAGTAAGTTTTTACTTTATGACAATTTTAAACTCGTAAAACATCCTTTTTAATGTAATTTAAACTTCCAAGATTTTTTTAAAAGATTTTGAAGGAATGTTTTCAAAGATTTTTGCTAGATAAGAATTTCCAACACTAAACTAATCATTTTCTATGAGTTTTCTCTTGGTTTTCTCTTTGATTTCATGAAATTGAACACCCAAAATTGGGGATTTTTAGACCATGATTTTATATCCTTAAATTGTAATATCTCATTCAATCTAAGCCTCATTTTGATGAGATTTTCACTCATGAACTCAATTTTTTGTGTAGAACATGGTTTTAACGTTAATTTTTAGATACGGGAACTTTGGATTTTAGCCCTAAATTTGACTATTTTTTCCCAAGCCTAATTTGTGCTAATATGGATATCAAAATGCTTCTATTGATGAGTAGTATCTATTGTTGATACCGATTGATCAAATTGGGGGATCAATTTGTGAATTGAGTTGATATAAAGCTTGTTCCACAACGATTTCGGCATTTAGGTAGGTCCAACTAACCTTTTGGGATTGATTTTGAGTTATTGATCATGTTCATTTGGTAATTGTGATATTTAGAAGGATAATTGTATAATTGAGTTGATGTGTTGGGATGTTGATGGAAAAATGATTCCGGTTGAACTGAATTGTGATGTAATTTAGATCCTATTGATGAACTAAGATGAATTATGATGGAATGATGATGACTTGAGATAAAATGTGACTAAATGAGACTTGTGAGACTAATTGGGATAAGTATGGTCTGGTACTATGGATATACTTGCACTTTTGGGACGAGTAAGATCTAGTATCATTGATATTCTAGTATTATTGGGACGATTCAGGTCTGATATTATTGCGATTCTGGTATACATGGGATGAGTAAGGTCCAATATTATTGACACTCTTGACTATTGATATTATTATGATCATCTAAAACATGATGATGGTTTGGGCATTAGCTATTCCACTTGATATTACTCTTTGAGTACATATGATTATTATGAGTTTCATGCATCGGTATTCATGTTTTTATTCTATTCTACATTTTTACATGCATGTTTGGGTTATACTTTTCATTTACATTGATTGTTTGTTGCTTGTATCATCTATTGGCCCGGGTAGTAGGCAAGGCATTGTGAATGTCATTGGTACCACTCTGTTGACCCGGACAGTAGGCAAGGGTGAGATTCATACTTCATATACCATGACCAGGGGGCGGGTAGGAAGGACTTTGCATCATGATATCCCTTAACCATGGGAATGTGGCAAGGTTGCGGCATTCTGATATTACCTTGTCCACGGGTAGGTGGGGAGGTTGTGACACACATGGTACTTAGATTGATGAGTCTTGCATCATATGGTATTTATAAGTTCTTAAGCATATATTAGTTCATTATCATCATGTATATTTTATTGTGTATTATCCTTTTTTGATGCATGGATAGGGTTCTTCGTTATTGCATACTTATTTCTATTTCTCCAATCTATTCGGTTGAAACTACTGGGCATATTTTGGTGTACTCACCCCTACTCTGTTTCAAACCTGCAGATCGAGCAAAGGGACCTACATATAGTAGCTAATTCACTCTTTTGAGCTTTTCTACATCTAACCTTATTCAATCTATGAGGCTCAGACTTCAAGTCACCATGGATCCTTGAGATTTACTTTATTTTTCTTTTCAGACTTCTATCAAATTCTTTGAGAAAACTTTGTATTTCATTTGATACATGTGTATTTTTACTTTTGTATTTTTTTAGATGCTCTTGTACTCACTACTCCAAATTTTTGGATTTGTTATGTTATATTGATATGATTCCACTTTGTTTTATCCTCCATTTTGTTCTAATACATTTTGGGTCTTGAAAAGCCTATCACTTCCTCAGCTTATGTTCCTCCATCAACTCCCTTTGCTTCTTTCTGTCCTAAAGATGTTGAGCCTATGCATTGGCTATGACCATCGTAATGAACTTATGTAGGGATGATTCAACCCGAGTAGATGGACGTCAGCCATTTCGCCAAATGCCCAATGTTTATTATGGGTGCTTTAGTGATCGAGGGTTGATTATCCTTAGCTCAAGGGTCAGCCTGTGCCTTAATGGAATGGAGTGTAGTAGAAGTGAAAGGTAATGGGGAAGAGGAAGAAGATG
The DNA here is from genome assembly GCA_029948455.1 of Solanum rostratum. Classification (NCBI taxonomy): domain Eukaryota; kingdom Viridiplantae; phylum Streptophyta; class Magnoliopsida; order Solanales; family Solanaceae; genus Solanum; species Solanum rostratum. The sequence goes on from CM057051.1 coordinate 28,159,753, forward strand.
TACCTGCTTTAGGAACAACCTCTATAGCGCTGGACTCGAGGCACTAGTGTTTTTTCAATGGGCTTCTTCCTGGCCTGATCCACTTTGTCCATTTTGAACTTGGCCTCAATTCTCCTGATATTAGTAGATTTTGTTGGAGTGACCTTCACGTCAGTCTTTTTATTGCCAGGCACTGCAACTTGCTTGCACAAGGCTGTTATAAAGGTCGGGAGCGGGAATGAGATTTACACTTTATTGAGCCTAATGAGGATTTATTTTGTGATAATTTCACTAAGCTTTGATATCCGGTGGTCCATTATACACCCAACCAATGCCGCTTTTGAATTTTGAAGTATTGGCTCATTTTGAGATGACGTTAGGTTGCTACTAATGAATCAAAATCAAAATCTTTGCTGGATGTTCATCTCTTTTTTTTTAATAATGGCGCCCTCTTCTAACCTCGAGGGAGCTGGGATTCCAATCATAGGGGCCAACCATAGTTTGATGTCATGAAATGGTTGTATCTTCATCATAAGGATGATGTCTGTAGGCCATGAAGAATGATGCCTTTGGACATTGATACCTTCGGATCATGATAAATATAATTAAATCTCTAGGCCATGAAATGATGTCCTTAGACCATAGAGATGATGCCTTTGGACTACGACGCCTATGGGGTGTAATATGCTATGCTATTCTCAGGCTGAAGCAGAGATGAATTCGGGCACAATGCGATGCATATAAGAACTCTCGGGCCAATATCATGTGAAAAATGAAATTTTCGAGCCCAATGCGATGCAAATTACATGCAATTTCGCGGGCCAATGTCATGCAAAAAATATGATTTTCGGGCACATGAAATTTCTCGGCCAAATTATGTGAGATATGATTTTTGGGCACAATACAATGCAGGTTTTACAGTGTATATGATTTCTCGGGCAATATTATGCAAAATATGATTTTCGGGCACAATATAATGCAAATTTTAGGGCACATGCAATGCAAATATCGGGCATATGTGAATGCGAATCTTTGGCGTTTAAAATGCAAATATAGGGCATATGTAAATGCAATTTTGGGCTTTTATAATGCAATTTGGGGTAGTGCAAATGTAAAACATCGAGTGATATTTCTTACTAGATTATCATTTGCTCGGACATTACTGAAATGTGTGCCTGTCTAATCTGCGTTCAAAGAAAAATAATCAGTTTATAAAAAGGGGAGGTTGATCTGTCTTTCACCGTGGCTTAGTATGCTTCCTCGGTTGCTGATATCCAGACTTTTGTCGGGCATTTGCCTTAGGGCAGGACGGCATAACATTTAAATTTTTAAAAGGGGTATATATGTATACATGTGTAAATATTTACTTATGTGTGTGTGTGTGTGTATACATTTGAAACGTTTGAAAAATAGCTGATAATTTATTAATGATGTTGAATCCTTGATAGTGGCGTATTTTGAGACAAACCCAATGTTCAGCTGAGGAAGGATCTTCGGGCTACCCGATGTAGAATTACGACTTTTTTTTCTATCTCGTCTCAAAATTTCTGCCCCAGTTATCTTGTTTGTTGAAGGCTACGCTTTCTTTCGAAAGAATTTTTGAGATCCTCTAAAACATTCTGCCCAGTCCATGGTCAAAAAGGGGAAATAAGATTTTTGTTATAGTAAGACTGAACTACATAGGAGCGCCTACATATCCCTCTTAAACGGGAATCAGGTCTAACGTAGTTTCAAATACAAAGAACAAAATATAGAATTTAAATGTAATATCTTTTCACAGCATCTACGTTGATGGGCCTGGGCCAGATTTCGCCATCCATTTCTGCGAGTATGAGTGCTCCTCCAGTCAGGATGCGGTGAACTGTATATGGACCTCGCCAGTTGGGTACGAATTTTCCTTTGGCTTCATCTTGATTTGGAAAGATTGGCTTCAAGACTAATTGCCTGGGTGGGAAGTATCTTGGTCTGACCTTTTTGTTGAATGCTTGGGCCATCCTGTTCTGGTAAAGTTGCCCGTGACATATGGCATTGATCCTTCTTCCGTCGATCAGTGCAAATTTCTCAAACCTGCTTTGCACCCATTCGGCGTCACTCAACTCTGCTTCTTGAATAATTCTTAGAGATGGTATCTCAACTTCCGCAGGAATTACAGCTTCGATCCTGCAGACCAAAAAGTAATGTTGCTCCAGTAGAGGTCCGAATGGTGGTGTGATATCCCAAAAATGCAAATGGTAGCTTTTCATGCCATTGCCTGGGATTGTCAATCATTTTTTGCACTATTCTTTTGATGTTCTTGTTCGTGGCCTCTACCGCTCCATTTGTCTGTGGCCTGTATGCAGTGGAAATTCGATGGTTGATCTTGAATCGGTCACATGTTTCCATACTGAGAGTGCTATTTAGGTGGGTATTGTTATCAGTGATGATTGTCTTCGGGACCCCAAACCGGCAAATGATATTGTTTTTGATGAAAACATCGACAACTTTCTTGGTGACAGACTTGTGAGATATGGCTTCAACCCATTTGGTGAAGAAGTCAATTGCCATGAGAATAAATCTGTGTCCGTTCGATGCTGCTGGCTCGATGGGAGCTATGACATCAATGCCCCAAGCTGCGAAAGGCCATGGTGCATTAGTGACATGGAGTTCGTTGGGAGGAACTCGGATCATGTCTGCGTGAGTTTGGCACTGGTGACATTTCTGAACATAGTGATGCAATCTGTTTCCATCGTTAACCAAAAATAGCCCGACCTAAGAATCTTCTTTGCAATGGTGAAGCCATTCATGTGCGGTCCGCATGTTCCTGCGTGAATCTCCTATACAAGTCTAGATGCCTCTTTCGTTCTGACGCACCTTAGCAAACCCAAATTGAGAGTACTCCTATATAGGATTTCTCCGTTCCTGCGTGAATCTCCTCTGCAAGTTTGGATGCCTCTTTTGGACTATCGTTGCATCCTCTGGATAGCTGCCACTCTTCAAGTATCCCTAGATATTATCATACCATGGCTTCTGATCCAGTTCTTCCTCCACATGAAAGCAATCTGCAAGGTGCTCATAGATCAATGTAATTCTGATCAGGGTGCCGAATCATGAAATATAGGGTGGCCAAAGCATCTGCAAACTCATTCTGGATTCGCGGAATATGTTTATATTCCACTTTAGTGAATCTTTTGCAATGCTTTTGCACGCAGTCCAAATATGGTAGAAGTTTTCGGTTCCCTATTGCCCATTCACCTTTTGCCTGATGGATTACTAAATCTGAATCCCCAGTTGCCAAAATCTCTTGAACATCCAAATCCACTGCTAGTCGGACGCCCAACATACAAGCCTCATAGTCAGCCATGTAGTTAGAGCAATGAAACATGAGTTTTGCTGATGCCGGGTAGTGTTAGCCCGTTAGTGAGATCAAAACAACCCCAATGCCTGATTCGTTGAAGTTCTTGTCTCCATCAAAGAACATCCTCCAGCCATTGTATTCTTCGAAGATATCCTCCCCTACGAAAGCTACTTCTTCATCATCAAAATAAGTCTTCAGAGGCATGTACTCTTCATCTACTGGGTTTTCTGCCATATGATCGGTAGTGCTTGTGCCTTCACCGCTTTGTGCGTGACATAGACTATGTTGAATTAACTCAGTAATATCTCCCATTTGGCCAACTTACCCATGGGGATAGGTGAAAGATATACTTCAAGGGATCCATCCGCGTGATCATATATGTCGTGTGTGCTGAGAGATAATGTCGTAACTTTTGGGCTACCCAAGTCAAAGCACAGCAAGTGCGCTTAAGCAAAGAATACCGAGCTTCATATGGTGTGAACTTCTTACTCATGTAATAGATTTCCTGCTCTTTCCTCCCTACTTCATCATGTTGTCCCAAAACACACTCGAATGCATGATCCATGACCGACAAATATAGTAACAGAGGTCGACCCAACTCAGGAGGAACCAGAACTAGAGGGTTGGATAAATAGTCCTTGATCTTATCAAATGCCTCTTGACATTCTGGAGTCCATTTGATAGCGACGTCCGTTTTGAGTAGCTTGAGGATTGGTTCACAAATGACGGTAGACTGGGCTATGAAACGACTACTGTAGTTGAGTCTGGCCAAGGAGCTCATCACTTCTTTCTTGCTCTTCGAAGGAGGGAGATCATGAATAGCCTTGATTATTTTGGGATCCAGCTCTATACCCCAGTGACTGACAATAAAACCCAATAATTTCCCGGCAGGGACCCCAAAAGCACACTTTGCAGGATTTAACTTCAAGTTGTACCTTCGTAACCTGTCAAAGAATTTTTGAAGATCAAACATATGTTCACACCCTTTCCTCGGCTTGATGATGACATCGTCCATGTAAACCTCTATTTCTTTATGGATCATGTCATGGACAAAGTAGTCATGGCTCTCTTGTAGGTAGCCCCAGCATTCTTTAGTCCGAACGGCATTACCTTGTAGTTGTAAACACCCCAAGGTGTGATGAAGGCCGTTTTCTCCGTGTCATCCTCATGCATCATAATTGATGGTACCCAGCAAAACAATCCACAAATGACTGTGTTTCATGCTTAGCACAATTGTCTATCAAAATGTGGATATTCGGGAGTGGAAAGTCATCTTTAGGGCTGGACTTGTTGAGGCCCCGGTAATCCATGCAAACCCTAGCCTTACCATCTTTCTTAGGTACAAGCACGATGTTGGGGAGCCAGGTCGGATACTTGGTTACTTGCAGAATTCCGGCTTCCAACTGCTTTGACACTTCTTCCTTGATTTTCAGACTCAAATCAGGCTTGTATTTTCTAAGCTTCTGCTTCACTGGCAGGCAAGACGGATTGGTAGGCAATCAATGGGCCACTATTGAAGTGCTCAACCCTGTCATATCTGCATAGGACCAAGCGAAGACGTCCTTGTTCTTTTTACAGAATTAGATGTATTCTCTTTTCTTTTCCTCGGTCATATGAACACTGATTCGTGTCTCTTGGATCATTTCATCACCACCAAGTGAGGGCTTCCTCTGTGAGACTCCTCATAAATAGCTTCATTCTAATCTGTTCATCACTTCCGACCCCAACAAGCTTGTCGCAATACATGTGCAAATGGGCTTTAGGATCTCCAATGTCATTAATAACTCGAATTTGGGAGGCTTGTATCCTTCAGGAAACACCACGTCGGAGTGTATTTAGTTCAAGCCTAATACCCGCTTACTTGATCTGACTTGTTGCAAGTGATTGGTGAAGCTGTCTAATTTCTCAGCCATGGCCTTGATCAGTACATCTTTTTGGGAGGGTTCTGATTCATGGTATTCATGGGTATAGGGGGCGGTTTCTACAAATATCGGGTTTTGGTTAAATTTTTTGGGAGCATGGGCATATGAGGTATCTATAGTAAGTTTGGGAGGAATGTTTGGGATGTGGCTAGCATTTAAAGGGTATAGTGTTGGATCCAAAGGGCCTGTATGATGCGGGTTTTGTAAATGGTGGTTAGGAGGTTGAGCATTTGTTGGTGGCAAACTGGTGGGGTTAGGTTGTATTTGGGAGTAGGTTGTGTAATTGGTAGTGTAGTTTGAGTAACGTTGATTTTTTCCTCCATGTTATCCCCGAAAGGGATGCTGAGAGAAATGGACAGCCTGGCCAAATTTTGCCTGCTAGCCATCTCTTCTTTGAGTTCTGAAATTTTCCATTCCAATCTTAGTACTAGGTCATTGGCGTGAGACCATCTGTCGAAGTTCTCATTGCTATTGTTGTCGTCGGCCATCTTACTCTTTTTTTGTTATTCAAATTTTGAAGTTGCAGAGGAGGAGGAGGAGCCCCTTTTGATTTGGTGTAATAGGCAAAAATGTGCAGACATATCAACCCTAGGAAGGGCAAAAACAAAACAACAAAACCAATAAAACCTTGTAAGAGGTTAAGGTAATAGCAATAATAAACACGTTGCTCAACAAAACAATCATCCTAAAATGCAAGGGACCTCGTTGAGCCAGAGGTAGGCCTAATACGACAAGCAAATGGCACGTGATAGTTATTCTAAGACTTATATTGTTTATTGAAATTAAGAGTTAAAGACAAAAGAAAGTAAGTAATTATTTTATTAAAAGGAAACCATTACATCATAGAAATTAAATTTCCAAAACAAACCTAATGGTAGACGGGATAACAAAAGGAAAAATAACTAGAATAAAATAAATCCTGAAATGTGAAGGCTCCCATATGTTGGGACAATTTGCTCCCTCATCTATAGAGTGATATTATAATCCTTGTTCAGCAATTTCCGAGCCCAGACTCTTTCTTTCACATCCTCTTATCCGGGTCGTCCTCCTTGGTCCAAGTCTACTCTCTCAGCATCTTGCAGAATCTACACATAGTACTCCGGGGTGCAATAAGGGCGATCCTCTTGGATGGTGATAGCCTTGCTCTTTCCCACCTTCAACATATGTTATGTACTTGTGGGATCTCCTCTCCGAATTCGTATTCGGCCAGACTCATGTTGGATCGTAATGGAATCACTTGAATCAAGATGAACTATCGAAGGACCCACAAAGGGGCGTAGGGTTGGACCCCCTTCAAGCCAATAAGCTCAATATACTAAAGCTCATCTCCCATAGATATCGCCCGTGAAAGATTCAACAAAAGATATTTCCACTAGATGTTGTATCCGGATAGCCCTATCATGAATCTGAACCATTTTTCAGCACCTGCCGACGTGACAAATTTACGCATTCTCGAGGGGTGGGAGTGAATTTTGTTTTCCACTCCGTCGAGAGCGTCTATCACACCTCCCCGTTTGTAGAAATGCTTGACTACCCATAATTGTAATAGAATGTTGCATCCTTCGAATAACCTTTTTCCCCGGGCACACTTGGACAGTGCCCACACCATTTCTGCTACTATCTTTCGAAGAACCTTTGCTTTTCTTTTCAAACTTGTGTCAAATTCTTTAAGAAAACTTTGTAATTCATTTGATACATGTGTATTTTCACTTTTGTATTTCTTTAGATGCTCTATCTTGTACTCACTACTCCAAATTTTGGGATTTGTTATGTTATATTGATATGATTCCACCTTGTTTTATCCTCCATTTTGTTCTACTACATTTTGGGTCGTGAAAAGACTATCACTTCCTCAACTTATGTTCCTCCATTAACTCCCTTTGCTTCTTTCCATCCTAAAGCTGTTGAGCCTATGCATTGGCTTTGACCATTGTAATCAACTTGTTAGGGATGATTCAACCCAAGTAAGATGGACGTCAGCCATTTCGCCAAATGTCCAATGTTCATAATTGGTGCTTTAGTGATCGAGGGTTGATTATCCTTAGCTCGAGGGTCAGCCTGTGCCTTAATGGAAGGGAGTGGAGTAGAAGTGGAAGGTAATGGGGAAGAGGAAGAAGATGTAGCTGCTTTAGGAACCAACTCTATAGCGCTGGACTCGAAGCACTGGTGTTTTTTCAATGGGCTTCTTCTTGGCCTGATCCACTTCATCCTTTTAAAACTCGGCCTCAATTCTCCTGATATTAGTAGATGCTGTTGGAGTGACCTTCACGTCAGTCTTTTTATTGCCAGGCACTGCAACTTGCTTGCACAAGGCTGTTATAAGGGTCAGGAACAGGAATGAGATTCACACTTTATTGGGCCTAATGAGGATCTTTCTTGTGATAATTTCACTATGCAATATCCGGCGGTCCATTATACACCCAACCAATACCGCTTTTGAATTTTGAAATATTGGCTCATTTTGAGATGACGTTAGGTTGCTACTAATGAATCAAAATCAAAATTTTGGCTGGATGTTCATCTCTTTTTTTTTAATAATGGCGCCCTCTTCTGACCTCGAGGGAGCTCGGATTCCAATCATAGGGGCCAACTATAGTTTGATGTCATAAAATGGTTGTACCTTTATCATCTAATAATTGTAATTTTCATATATATATATGTGCATCCTAAAATGTCATTTATCTCTTTTTTGTTGCACAAGACTTGCACACCACGAGCTTCTACAACATTTATAGGTTTAAGAACAACCTTCTCCCTGTTTTTGCTTTTTGGAATGGCTTTGCCATAGGCGTCATAAAAATTCTATAACTATGCTTGGAATATACGGACCCGAGGTTTGGTTAATATTTGGAAATGGTGGAACTTGAAAGTGTCCCATACCTCGAGGTACCTATAAATGACTCTATCAATTGATAGTCGCCTCTCCTCCAACATTTTTGTGGTTCCCTCTTTTCTGAGTTCGTTTAAATATCTTGGGGCTATTGTCTCCTTGATCTTTAGAGATGTTTGAAGGATAGGATCATGAAGGCTTTTAAGCCTCGACTCACTTTAATGCCTTTTAGGACTTGGTTGTGAAGTAGGCTTACATATTGGGGTTCAGACTCCTCTTCCTCATCCTCTAAATTTTTCCAAATCATATGCAAGGACCTTTTCTCATCACTATTAAACATTCAGTGTTCAGTCACCTTCCTTTTCCCTTTACCTTGCACCTCCCTATGAGGTCTTTGACGTCTTTGATATGACGGGTCGGGAGCTATAGTTATTTCTTTGAGCTTCCCAGAATCCACCTCATGTGACCGGTTCTTTTGACCTGCCCATTTCTTTCAAATAGGCTCAAAACATTGTGTGAGCATCAACTATAGGACAAATAAGCGTTAAAATCATTCTGGGTGGACAGGTCTATTTGACTACCAAACATGATTGGTGATCCGCCAAACTCATTCGGTGATAAAATAGACTGTCGCCTTTTTAAAGAATTTTCAATCTTTCAATCACTTGAAATCTCTGTGATGGTGGCTCCAATTTGGCGATCTACTAAATATATTCCACGATCGAAAATACCATCCCCAAAAGTTGCAGAGCTCAACATCAATCATAAGTCAGATAAAGTGGTTTGTATGACATGTTGGTGCACCGCAAAGTCCACTTTGGCGGTCAAAATGACCATCGTCGAAATTGATTAGCAACGCCCGCACCCATACATTCAAACTTTGATCAATTTGTCATGCCTTGTTTTTTCTCGTGAAGAAACGGAAACCTGGACGATCGTGGCAATGACTCTTTTGGGATTTTTGAATAGTCAACACCTAATGATTGGGCGCATTAGGACACCATTCTAATCCTAAAATTGATCTAAGGCACCAGAGAACGGGTAAGGGTTCAAGTTACCTTGAAGGTAAGGTGTTAAATACCCTTCAAGGTCCGCAAATGCAGGTCCCGATCGTATCTCGCATTTATGTGGGGTTGCAAATAAAGTGACTGTTCAAATATCCTAAATAAATCTATGTGATAAATTTAAACAGAATAAAATGATTAAGCAATAAATGAACTAAGTGATTTATTTACTCGGATCAGTTACTCGGCTTTTATTTTGGAATTTATCTTCACTTGGCTTATTAAAGCCTAAGGACAAAACCAAGGTTTGCCCTATTAAGCCCGAGTAATTTCATCCTTTCCGAGGGTCCTATTTACCCCTTCCCCTCCTAAGTTGGTTCTATTAATTAACTTAAAAGCAAAAAAAATGTAAAATTCTAACGAGTCCTAAAGTGCGTATCGTCCCTTCCTATGGTCCGTGAGGCGTTGTACTTCTATTTTGGTAAGGTTTTAACTGAAACGATACTTAGGTTTCCTATAGACCACGCGTCAACATAAAGCAATCAAGTCAATTTAGCACGTAGGGTTTCATGTAAGCCTCAAAATAAATAGAGAATAAAAGGTTTAAAAAAACCAAGTGTATGCAAAATATCAAATCGAAACTAAGCAAAAAATTTCAATTCCTTTACTATGTTGAAGACTTAATATAGTACGACTAAAAGCATGGAAAGTATCTTGCTAAAAAGATTGTTTAAAATATACTGTGCTAAAAATCTTATAGACGTGATTCTCACAATCATACTTGGAAGAAACTAAATGATGTTAAGTTCTATAGATATACTTTTCTATAACACATGAAAAATAAAAATAATTTATTTTTATAGGCATGATTTTCTATAGCGCATGAAAATTTTAAAATATAAATAATTTATTCCTATAGGCATGATATTCTATATCACATGAAAAAATTTAAAATATACACAATTTATTCCTATAAGCATGATATTCTATGACACATTAAAAATGTAAATAATTTATTTCTATGATTTTATATAGCACATGAAAGTTTTAAAGTATATATAATTTATTCCTATAGGCATGATATTCTATAACATATGGAAAAATTTAAATATAAATAATTTACTCCTATAAGCATGATGTTCTATAACACAAAAAAAATATAAATAATATATTTCTATGATTTTATATAACACGTGAAAGTTTTAAAGTATAAACAATTTATTCCTGTAGGCAAGATATTCTATAACATATGAAAAAAATACAAGCAATCTATTTTCTATAGGCATAATATTCTATAACACATAAAAAATATAAAATATAAATAATTATTTCTATAAGCATGATGTTCTATAACACATAAAAATATAAACAGTCTATTTTCCATAGGCATGATTTTAATAATGAATACCCTAAAACATTATTTCTATTTGTATTATGTGAAAAGAAAAAAATAATTTAAACACGCATGGTGAAAATTCTACAGGCATGGTTGCTATTAAGACGCGAAATATCCTAAACATGATTCCAAAAAGAAGCGAGATAAATACTACGAGACATATAGGCGTGATGTTTGACACCCACGACAGTAATATCCTTAAGCATGTTATTCCCATGATTTTTTTTCAATCCTAGACTTAGATTTGCCTACGTGAAATCGCAAGATAAAAAAATATGTAGCGCATAATTTCCCTCCCCCCAATAATAATAACCCCGATTCCAATATATTTCATTATTACAATAATACAACTATGACAATAAAGGAAATAAATAGGTCTTCGTAGTCCTTCAAATCCATCCCCGCCCCGGTGACTCCTCCGTCTAGATTTTGTCAAAACTTGACGGAACCTGCAACACTTGAAAATAAACTAGCAGTGCCGATAAAAAAAAAATTTAACTAAGCGAAGATATTCAAAAACATAATAAACTTATAAGAAAAATGAGTTTCCAACTAGTTGAAATGATTTAATTCCGAACATAACAGAATAAAAGTATTTTGTTGAGAAATAGCAAGATATAGAAGAGAACTTTTGAAACCAAGAACCGTTTTTTTTTTTCGTGCTTTAGCCTTTGAAAAAGAGTATGGGAATTCTCTCTCCTTTTGTAGTGAGTGGAGATGTCTATTTATACAATGGGATTAAAGGGGCATAAAAGTTAAACAATCAGTCAAATAAATCACTCTCAATCATAAATATCAGAATAAGATCGATCAAGACAAATTTGTCAGTCTTTGCCAAAAATACAAAAGCACAATATATCAATTTATGGAAAGACAAGAAAATTGGGCTTCAATCAGCCAATGATGCAATATACTCTTTCTATATATGTGGACTATATATTATATTTTAAGTAAACTGCTGTCAATACGAAGAATTTTGTCGTAATTGATTAAAGAAAATATGGGGAAAATCACCAGCAATCCTCAATTCGTCTTAATTCAATCAAATTTACCATAATCACGGCAAGTAAAAGAAAAATCATAAGCGTTTTAACACCAAGACTGCTCAATATACTATATCTAAAATGGAAAACAGAAAATTATAAAATAAAATGCAGTAGGATATTACTTCTTTCCATCCAAGCTAAAGGAGCAAGTTAGACGCTTTTCATAAAACCAAGATATTACTAAATTAGTCGAGCGAAATCAGGGAGACTTAATATTAATTTATCAAAAGGGAGAAAATATATATGATTTTTTTATTGAGTCCATATTGTCTCGTGAATTGGAATCAGAATTAACAAACCGAAATCCCCAATTACACAAAATCCATAATCCTTATTAGAAAATCAGCAACCAAAGGATGCAATAATCACAATTTTAGCATAGCCAACACTTTGAGTTTAAAAAAAAACATTAGTGAGTATGGAAATAATCCTTAATCATATGATTTCGAATTTATATAAGAGGAAATAGGAAAACATAGAGGTGAAATTCAAACCATATTTCAAAATATGCTCCAACTCGCGACAGAGATCATCCTTGGCGGGAGTTGTCGGTGTGGTTGGTCGGCGGAACTTTGTCGGGTCTGTTGCATGGGGACTGCGTCGGCTGGTTGAGGGAGAAAATAGGGTTGCCGGCAAAGGGATAGTGACGGGGGACGACGGCGGCAGTAAAGGGAGAAAGAAAAGAAAGAAAAGAAACGGAGGGGCAGGAGGCGGCTTGGGGTTGTTTAGAGGGTTGCCGAGATGGGGAGTTTGAGGAGAAAAAGGGGTGATGGGAGAGAGGGGTTTTTCTGGCGGGTTGGGGAAGAGGAGGGAAGAGATAAGGGGAGAGGGAGGGAGGCAGCGGTAAGGGTTGCGGCGCCGGTGGTGGGCTTTCGCACCGGCGAAAGTGAGGAGAAAAAAAAAATGGGGCTGCTGCCTGTGGTTGTTGCGGCTGTCGTGATGGGGGAAAGAGGAAGTCACCAGAGAGGGAGAGATGGAGGATGTAATGACCTGTTAGGTCATCTTAAAAATAAATACTCTCTCTTTCATTAAAGATTCTTTTCGTAAATTTAAATTGAAATTTTGGACTATTCGATAATTACGGTCATTTAGTTGACGGATAATTATTCCATATTTATTCCTCCTCCGAATGAAATTCAATGGGATCCAGAGAGACCATGTCTTAAAAGTAGGTTAATGGGATTTATCACTTTTGGTATAAAATAATAATAATAATAATAATAATAATAATAATAATAATAATAATAATAATAATAATAATAATAATAATAATAATAATAATAATAATAATAATAATAATAATAATAATAACAACAACAACAATAATAATAATAAAGGAAAGAAAAAAATAATTTAAAAAAATAATAAATATATAAGGGGAAAGGGCTGCGCAACAGCCCTATGGAAAAGCAGAAAGCAAAAACAATTTACGAAGGCAGAAACGTAGAAAAAAAAGTGCGGGAAGGAAAAGAAAAAAAAAAGAAGAGAAGAAAAATTATGATTTTCATCTCAAAACATCAAGGTAATTATTCTCATCCTTTCTATTAAGTTTTCATGAGATTATGAATAAATTTTTAGGGTAGAAACGTGTATAATTTATGTTAAATTAAGAAAATATAGTCCTAGGGTTCTTAGAATAAATCTTGATTTGGGGATCGAATAACGATCCGTTTTAGCTGAAATTTGACGTATACATTTAGTTTATTATGGGTAAACATAATCTGGAAGAATTTTCCAGATTCGAATTTAAGGGCTCGGGGTGACTTTTTGACCCGATTTTTGAGCCAAAAATAAATGTAGCAATATGGGTGTCATTGGATTCGTATTCTTATGTAGATTATGTATTTGAACAGATTTTGATCATCTGAAAGTGTTACGAAAGACTCAAGATTTGGAGTGTTATTCTATTAATTGAGGCAAGTGAATTTCTTAACTTTTGTTAAGTATATAGAATCTCGTGCTTCTTTGTGTGAAGGTTGTGAATGATTTTGACATATTGAGTTAGTGATGACGTTGTATTAAGACCATGTTATTGTGAATTGTGCATTGTGTTAACATTAGTCATTTTTTTCCATTATCATGTAAGCATGCATATTTGCATTGACCTGTGTGACAAGTGTTATGAGGACTGAAGAAAGAATAAGAATTAAAAAGGATGTACCATTTCGAGGGACGTGTCGCACGCCGCGATGGATATTATGATTCGAGGGTCGTGTCGCACGCCGCGACGGATACTATATATGATCCGAGGGTCGTGTCGCACGCCGCGACGGATACTGTATATGATTCGAGGGTCGTGTCGCATGCCGCGATGGATACTATATATGATTCGAGGGTCGTGTCGCACGCCGCGACAGATGCACGGGCTAAAAGTCCCCCATCGGTCCCGGACTGCGAGGCAGCGGGTGTGTATCACTAGGTCAGACATGCATCATGATTTTGACATTGCATTGCATTGCATCACACATTATCATTATCTATGAACTTGTGAGTATCTTTTATGCAACTTGTGATGGATGCACTTGATCATTATATTGTTGAACTATAAATATTGGTGTGGGTATTGAGCTATAGGCTATGTACATTGTGAACTGTTAGGTTGAGCTGACTTTATGCAGGTGGTAGTTGTGGAGGTTCTGTTGGAGTGTTAGGAGTACTTGCATTCTATATTACTTAATTTTGTGTTTAGTAGTTCACTTGTTGGGTACCGTGTGTTTGGTACTCACCCCTTGCTACTACATTTTTGTAGGTTATGAGCCCAGATTTTTGTGATACCCTCTATTTTTCCTTGTCCGAGGCTTCCTGTGGAGATTGTGTGAGGTAGTTGTTTGCCATCCCAGCTGACTTCTCACTCCTATTTATGATTTTGTTCTACTTTAGAAACAATGTCATTTGAGACTTATACTTTTCTTTCAAATCTATTGTAATACCTTAGAGGCTTGTGCACGTGACAACCAGGTCGTGGGGGGGATTTTAATTAAGTTGACTTATTATCGGTAGTTAAAATTCACTTTGTATTACTCTTCCATATTTTATGGTTATCATTGCGGTTTAGGCTGACTTGTCTAGGTGGATTAAGACGAGTGCCATCACGTCTATTTTTGGGTCGTGACAGAGGAGGAAGAGGAGTGGAGAGAAGAGAGGAGAGGTGGTGTGGAGGGACAGGTCACCAGCGTCTGCCGGAAAGGAGGGAGAAAAGGGGCAGCGGATAAGGGAAGAGGTGGAAAACGGAAAATGAGACTCGGGTTTTGCTTTTGGGGGATTAAAAATGGAAAATAAAGTAGGTTAAATCGTGACCGTCGGATCAAGATCCCCTGAACGGTTGAAATTAAAAGATCTGTGCATTTCGTTGGATCCGTGTTGAAAATGGGGGATTCGGATTTAAATTTTAGCCAAAAATTGTGGGATTTAAAATTGAGCCATAAATTGGAATAGCTAGAATTGAAATAAATTCAAGGAAATTGGCTAAAATTGAAATGAATTGCAAGGATTTGATTAAGATTGAAATAAGTTTTATTTAAAACGTTACAAATTGAACAAACATGGATGAAATTGTCATCTAATTAATAATTATAATGCACACACAAATAAAAATGCAAAATATTTTGATATAAAATTTCTATGTAACGAAAAAGCAAAGATTATCCCGTAAAATATTTGAACGTGTTAAGCTTGTTTTTTTAAAAAAATGGATAAAGTAAAATAGTAAGCATTTCAAGATATATAAAAAAGTAATTAGTGTGTAGATAATAAAATTAAACAACATTATAGTAATGTTAAAATACCCAATATTACTACTACGGTTTAGCATTCTCACTTAATAAAATGATAATAATAATTAATGATAACAATAATAACGGTATTTTTAAAATTGATAAAATAATTAGCAAAAATATATTAATATTTTGAAAACCCAAGAATTTTATAACAGTGCGGTCACTCCAATAAAATTGAAAATAAACTCAAGTTTTATAAAATACTCATTTTAACAAAATGACGATCTAACATGTGTTATAGGCCGGTCAAAATTGAGTGTCAACATAATTTACACGTGAAAAATGAGAAAATGACACTAACCCACTATCAACATCAGTACATGATCATTCATCAATTGGTACATTCACATCATTACCATGGCTACAAACTCAATCCGACGACGACTTATCCTTATGAATAACATCACTCTATCTATCATAAGACTAGTTCACTTTGCTCAAAAGAGTTTGCAGGTACTCAAACTTCACCTGTAGCTTACAAGAACCAACAATACAAAAAGCAAGTTTAATCATTCAACGCATTCATATGATCATGACATTTTTCTCAACTTAAGGCTATCTATCAAGAGATTAAGATCAAAGTTGAGACATTGCACTCTATCATTCAAAATTTGGACAACATATTCATCAGATCTAGTCCTAGCCTACAACACATGCACATTCTATTTCGTGATATTATTTATAAGAATATAAAATCCAAATAAACTACTCATACATGAGTCATAGGTTCCTACTTACAAAAACACATAACCCACATGATTTTCAAAAACATTTCAACCTCATATTCTGATTAACAAGCTCATAAACACTTCTCGTTACCTTATTGTTTCAATACCACTCTTCAAATAAAAAATAAAGCAAGGGCCAAAAATATACCTTTTCGTTGGTGAACTAGCAATGAGAATTTCAAAATGCAATTTCTATTGCTCCAAAGTGGTCACTCGAAAGAAAAATACAAGAGAATATACTAAAGGATGTTTGGCTTGCAAAGGAAGTTAAAAGAAGGGACTATGGAGGGTGAAAAGCCAAGCCATTTGAAAAGCCTTTAATTAGTTGGACAGGCGCGAGGAGATGGCAATGCAAATTCACTCCACCAAAACCAGTTGGTAATATGCCAAATGCGTCATTGCTAGCTTTACCTCATGATCAAAGGGTGGTGAAACTCACCATCGGTTAACTAGTTTAGCGATCCGATAAATTGTTTTTTAGACTGTCTAATTTGACAACACCTCAGGAGACATTTAGGCACTCAAAAAGAAGTCAAATTAGTTATCTCCATCTCAATTAGGTGATTTGTCGATCAGACCCAGTTGGTCACCCTTTAGTATTTACCTCAGATTCTCTCTTCTCAAACCTACACAAATCAACACCCATTATTCCAAAAGAAAAACTAACCTAATCACCTTGCGTTACCTCCAAAGTACAGTCATAGTTCACATCATGGATCGACATAGTTCTTCCTATCCTCAAGTCAGCCACAATCGATCTATCATTGATACCATGTTGAGGTCTTTTTCTAGCTTCAAAGTCTTGCCAATGCTTAACACGATTTCATCTCCATTCACTTTGAACCTCAAGTCCCCTCTCAACATCCACCAGGGCAATTCGACAGCTAAGAATGGTCTACCTGTGATAATAGGAACATCCACATCTACCTTAAAATCCAAGATCATAAAGGCAGCTGGCAGTACGAATTTTACCTTCAACAAAATATCATGTAGAATTCCAATCGATCTTTTCATAGATTGGTTAGTCATAAGATACCGCATTGTCAATGGTGAAGGTGTGTCCAGCCCCAAAATTTCAAATATAGCCAAGGGCATGAGATTTATGTTCATGCCTAAATCACTTAGAGCCTTGCTAAATTTTTAAGCTCTAATGGTGCAAAGAATCGTGAATGCACCACAGTCATCTTTCTTAGCAACCACGATTTTTGTAATGATAGTAATTCAATTATGATACACCTCGATTGTCTCACACTCTAAGGTTCTTTTCATGGTTACCAACTTCTTCATGAATTTAGCATACCCTGGCATTTCGGTTATTGCCTATGTTAATGGGACAATTATGGACAAAGAATTGAATATAGAAAGGAAATTTTAAAATTTGGTAAGGGAATGGAGGATCGATCTCAAACTAAGGGGCTTTCAACTTCACAACGGAATTTTGATTCTTGGGGGATGCTCTTTTAGCATTCACAACATCACTCCCAACATTCTCTTTTTCACAACTCTTGGGATTGCCAAGAGTCTCATCACTTTCATTTTCAGCAAAATCATTATCATCATCGTCACTCACAGTGTCTTCTTCTTCCACGTCTTTCTCACCTTTTTCAACCACAAGTATGGGCCAAATACTCTCTACAAATTTCCTGCTGAGGGTCATGATAGCCAAACACTACTGGTATGCACTCTTTGGATTGGAAACTGTGTCACTGAGCAATTCTCCCTTTGGACTTTAGTTGAGATGGGCTGAGATATTACCAAGTTGATACTCCAAGTGCTTCATTGAAGCTGAGTGTGAAGTCACAATTTGACTCAACTATGAAAATTAGACTACATTCCCTGCAAAACTTTGTTAGACGCTACAACCTTATTCAAGATTCGGATTAACATATCCTTAGTCTATATGTTTTTTAAGTTCACCACATTGTCAGTAACCTTCACCCTATCATGGGGTAGAACATATTTAGCTCTTGCTCTATCACGATCTCTCCAGCCTCCAATTTGAGGCTTTTCGAGCAAAGCTTTATTGTGGGGCCCCATCTATGAGAAGTGTGAAAAGTGCAAAAATGAGTTCTGAAATTTTTTTGAAAGCTAGTTGTTACGAAAGCTTTGATGAGCCGTACATTTTTTATGAGTCGTATTCCCTACTCGTGGAATGATGGCCAAGTTGATGAAAATTGGGATTTTCAGGACTCGATGTACGAATTATCAGACGTCCCGTTAAATGACTTACAAGCTATAAGTGAGGTCATAAAAGGTGAATTAGAGAAACGTCTCTAAGAGTCTGAAGTGGCATAAGATGAAACACCTACCTATGGCCCACAAAATAGACCACGACTAGTCAACGAGGTCTCATGGTCCTCTTCAAAAAGTTTTTTAAAGGGTAAATACAACATTTACTATTATTCTACTACTATCCTACGTTGTTTCTGCCCCCAAAAGAACCCTTATTAGCCCCTTTTAACCCTAATCACCCTATTCCTTCTCACTATCCTACGTTGTTTAAGACAGACCCCTTATCTTCCCTTTTTAACCCAAATCGCTATTCCTTATCACTAAAAATACTCTAAGTATTAAAACTCTCTCAAGATCTTTGAAGGCATTCAAATGTGATGTACAAGATAGGGTTTTGGGCTTTTCATCTCCAAATATGATTTTCTTCACCAAAATCACACCATGGTATGTCGGTTTTGATTGTGGAAACCTCCACAATCTCAACTATTCTTATTCTCTTTTGTGATTTCCTAAGTTGTAGTATTACATCGTGATTTTGTAAAGCCTTTTATCCGATGAAAATATGAATTATTTTATGATGATACACCTCTACATATGATCAAGCATTGAAAAACTTGTTAAATCTACAATTTAAATGAGGGTTAAATGATACCATAACAAAGTTTGTTATGTCTGGTGTGTGTTTTAATAATGAAAAAGTGATTCTATTTTGTGACTCTTATTGCAGGGTTTTAAAGTTTGTACATGAATCCACCATGATTTGAAGAAAGATGCATACCAAGCTTCTATAAATGTGAAGGCCTTATGGCAGTTTATGTGAAATTTTGAATGATAATAATTAAAGTGCTATTATGCATGTTATGAATATGAAAGTAATGTGAAAGTTATAAAAGTTATGAAGCCCTCTACTGATGTTAAGATGCTTTGGTTTTGATTAGCTACTTTATGAACTATGATGATATTATTATACTATGATGTTTGTTATCTTTGCTAAAAGTATGATTTGAGTATTCCTTAGGATTGTAACCTAGCACAGAGCGGTCCTTGGAAGACAACCATTGTTGCATAACTATGTTTCCGCCATAGGTTTATGAATTAGTTAATGGATCCATATAGCTTAAGTTGTGTGATTGATCAAAAAGGGTGGTGTTCTGGTATGGAATACGTGCATCAAATACCGAAAAGGGTGGTGCTTCCATAAGGTTGATATGATATGTATACTGAAATGGGTGGTGATCCCGTAAGGTAATTGTGAGACCTCGTGTTTCTCGTCTTCCATTATTTAAATAGTGTGGTGTTATATAAGGAACATGTGATTTTTGCTAGCACCTAAGGATAATAAGGCTGCAAATAAGTGATAATATCAAAGACCTAAAGTATTAAGCCAAAGGAATACCATAAATGCACATTCGGGATTAAAGAAATGACCCGAGTGGCACCTCGCCCTTTTCGGAAGGTTTAAATTAAGTTTCAATTTTTGGATGGGACTAAAAGTTTATAATTTGCTAATAATGGATTTCATTAAGTTATTTTAATAGCACAAAGGTCATACATTAAGTTTTGAAATCAAGAAAGTTTCAAGATAAAGGTTGGCCAAAGTTACTGTAAGTTTCTTTATGAAATCCATCTTAAATTTGGGTCAAATGTATTAGCTCATATCTCCCAAAATATAAGGATTTACAAAGTCCATGACCTATCAAATTGAAGATCTATGAGTCTAGTTTTTAACTCACAAAACCGCATATCAAACCGACCTCAGAATAAAGAGTTATGACCGTTTTACGGAGACTGCGCGAGCTGGAAACCGGGTTATGGGGTCGGGTTGACCCGACTTAATGTCGGCTATTTTGACACTTTAAAGCTCAAAATTAAGCCATTTTCGTCCCAAGCCAGTGTGGAACTGAAGAGAAGGCTCCCAAAGTCTCTAAGTGATTTAGGTATGTTTTTCGCATTTTTACCATTAAAATTCGTCCCTGTGCCTAGAATGCGTGCCTTACGCTTTGGAATTGTTTTCCCCTCGTATTAGCTGTGTTTGGAGCTGTTTTTGGGCTGTAAAAAAAGTGGTGTTCTTGCTGGTATTGTTTGTTTGCAGCTGGTGTGTTTAGGTAATAATTCTGGAGCTCTTTTACAGTCATTTTTATGATATTTTACGGACATTTCCTCGCGTAAATGCTCCTTGTCGAATCTGGTCATTAATGCTGAATTTTTAACTGTTTATAGGTGTCTTTAAGTTGTGTATATATAGTCTTTGCGAAGCTTAGGACGTAAGAAATAACTTTCGTGAAGGATTTTTTGGCAATCGGACGTTCGTTGGAGAGGTATGTTAAGGCTAAGCTCCGTTGCTCCTTTTAGCACGAAATCCGGGAAGTTTTCCAAAACGTCAAATGTGATATCTTACCATTGTGTTGCTAGAAAGACCTTCTGTGAAAGGCATTGGGATTGCAGCTGAGTTATATTCATCATGGTATTAGGTTAAAATTCTATTCATTCGCTTAACCTGGACATTCAATTTCTATATATCATTTTGTCGGTTTCCCGGCTACCTATTCACATGTCCAACATGTTTCTCTTCTTGGTATAATGCCATTAAAATACATGTAGAATGCAAAGGGAATGTAGTATTCAAAATCAGTCCTTCTTCCATACAAAAATATAGTTGAACAATTTAACCAATAACGCGATGGTTTCCAATATTCCTCAGTAAAATGTTCTCGTCTAAACTACTAAGGTGCTTGATCTTGTTTAAATACATTCTTTTACTAATTGACATGAGACCAAATATAATCATTATGTAAATCACCTTTATGAACATTTTCAAAGTTAAGGTTTCACTCTAAATGTTGGGTTAAGTTCCCAAACTTGTTAAAAAGGATATGTATAATTCCACGAGCCATATGTATATGTTATCACAACGATTATGATGTTATGAGAATAAATGTACCAATGAGCTAAGATTGTCCAAATGACAATGACTATGATGCTATGAGAATAAGTGTACCAATGAGCAAAGATTGGCTAAGTTCTTGCTATGGCTTACTATGTGCATTAAACATTCATATCATACATTGCACGTTATGCATGGACTTCGAGCTATAATCGAAGGTATGGGGCCTATTTGCCCAACTATATATGTATATGGTATAGATGGCCACAGGTTGGCAGATATGATGCCGGTTAGCTACCGGAAAGGACCACCAGTGCTAGCATTTGGTTGGGTATGTCATGCATTTGCATCTATATATATGTATTCACGACATGCGACACTCCAGCATACCATGCATTTTTTTATCACTAGGAGGTGGCTTATTGGCCAGTAAGGCTTCTTGAGTTTTGGTTAAAGGTAATATTTCCATTAACCTTTTTACTATGGTTATTTATGATTTTACTTCCTGCCTTACATACCAGTACATGTTTATTCGTACTGATGTCCCTTTGCCTGGGGACACTGCATTTTATTTCGTGCGTGCAGGTTAAGGTAGGGGCTCTGATTTACCCCTCCACTAGGAGCCCCATTCAGCTATGAGTTGGTAAGCTCCACCTCTTCCTGGAACTTTCACAGGATGTTTACTTTTTTTGTATAGTTGGGTATGTCGAGGCCCTGTCCCGACAGTGTTAGTGATTCTCATTGAGGCTATTGTGGACATGTTATTGTGGGTTGGTTCTTTTGTGCCTTTCAGTCTTCGGTCATCAGATTGGCATGTATATATAGTATGTTCCTGTACCTCTATTGTTGCAGCCTTGTTAGCTAACTAGTACCCTATTGTTCTGGTTTATGTATCTTGTACATGATTTACTATTGATCAGGTCATGACCTAGAATGTGCAGGCTTAGTCTTTCAGACATTATGTTGCCTGATTTTCTTTTGGTCCCTAGTTTAGTTAACTAGCATGTTTAGTGGCTTACCCGGCCAATAACGGTATCGGGTGCCGGTCGCGCCTCCCCTCTCTTAGGGGCGTGACAAATATGGTATCAGAGCAGGTTGTGTCCCAGGGAGTCCACAATGCCGTGTCTAGTAGAGTCTTGCTTATGGGTGTGTTGTGCACCACACTTATAA
The DNA here is from genome assembly GCA_029948455.1 of Solanum rostratum. Classification (NCBI taxonomy): domain Eukaryota; kingdom Viridiplantae; phylum Streptophyta; class Magnoliopsida; order Solanales; family Solanaceae; genus Solanum; species Solanum rostratum. Next base: position 28,182,054 of record CM057051.1, read on the forward strand.
TCAGGAGGCTACAAGGCATTTAGGGATGGTTACGTTTCTTTCACTTAATAGATCGTGCTATAGAACAAAGCTATAGGTACATATGAAATCTCTATCATGTTATGTTGTTCTTATTTAATGGGTTACCTATGCTCAGGAGATGGCACAACAGGAGATAAGTATGGATCCGAGAGAAGGTACCAATCATGTCTTGCCTGGTGAGGCAGATATATTCCCTATTGAGTCACATAGGGAGCCTCCAATGCCCACAGTTCCAGATTCACCAGTACCTATTGGGGCCCAAGGGGATCTAGTACCCCAAGCCCTATTAGAGACTGGGGAGCAGGGGATGAAGGAGGCTATTCAACTACTAACCAGGATGGCTTCCATTCATGAGAGACAACTAGAGGCAAGAGCAGACATCAAAAGGGATCAAACAGGAAGCTCGAACGTACGAGTGTTTCTTCACTTGGCCCCACTAGTATTTACAGGGTCCAATCCCACTAAATATCCACAGAAATTTATTGCTCATATGTATAGAGTACTGAGGGTGATTTTAGGCATCCTTTTCATCGATATCCACCTCCATCAGTGGGTAGTTCCACGCTATAAATACAGGGCCAGCAAATCGATCATTATATTAGATCAGGGCCGGGGCGGAGTTTACACCAACCTAAGAGCCGTCGACAGGAGCATTATGCACAAATGAGACAACTTACTCCCCTATGTACACAATGCGGTAAGCTTCATACTAGGCAGTGTAGAAAAGGTTAAGGTGCATGTTACCATTATGGAAAGATAGGATATTTTATTAACAACTGGCCCTTTAGTTAGTCCCTACTGTGAATGAATTCATGATAATATTCCTCGATGAGCTTGCCGGGATCCCCCGAAAGGGATATCAATTTCTTTTTAGATTTTCTCCCTGATATGCAACGTATACCCATTTCTCTCTAAAAAACAAAATGGCTCCTGTAGAGCTAAGAGACTTGAAGGAATAACTGAAGGGCTTGTTTGATAAAGACCTTATTAGGCCAAGCACATCTCCATGGGGTTCTCTCGTGCTCTATGCTTGAAAGAAAGATGGCTCCTTATAAATGTGTATTGGTTACAGATAGCTAAATAAATTCACCATCAGGAATAAGTATCCTTTTATGTGGATTGATGGTTTTTCAAAGATTGACTTGTGACCCAAGTACTACCAGCTACGAGTCAGGGAAGTTGATATTCCAAAGGTAATATTTAGGATGAATCAAGAGTTGAGCATGTAAACCACTTGCGAGTTATATTATAGACTCTCTAGGACAACAAGTTATATGCTGAATTCTCCAAATGTGAATTTTGGTTAACTTCTATAGCTTTTCGTGGACATGTTATTACTAGCGATAATATCAAAGTCAATGGCCAGAGGATTGAAGCCGTATTGGCCTGGCCAAGACCATTGAATCCGACAGAGGTCCATAGTTATTTGGGCTTGGTAGGATATTATAGAAGGTTTGTTGAGGGATTGTCCTCTATCTCTGCGCCACTAACGAGATTGACACATAAAGCAACTAAGTTTCAATGGACTGAAGCATGTGAGCAGAGTCTTCAAGAGTTAAAAAAAAAGGTTACCACCGCACCTATCTTGGCTCTCCCGGATGGAACTGAAGGCTACGTTGTATATTGTGATGCCTCGAGAATAGGCCTGGGTTGTGTTCTTATACAATATGGTAGAGTTATTGCATATGCTTCTAGATAGTTGCAAAAGCATGAATAAAATTATCCCACCCATGATCTTGAGCTCGCTGCTGTTGTATTTGCCCTAAAGATTTGGCGACATTATCTATACGGAGTTCATGTTGATATTTTTACCGACCACCAGAGCCTCCAATATTTATTCAAGCAGAAGGAGTTGAACCTATGACAAAGAAGGTGGCTAGAATTACTAAAAGATTATGATGTTGACATTTTGTACCATCCCGGTAAAGCTAATCTTGTTGCTAATGCACTTAGCTGAAAGTCCATGGGAAGTCTAAGTCTTGTTAAAGCTAATAAGATTGAAATGACAAAAGATTAACGTCAGGTAACTAGTTTGCAAGTGCTATTAGCAGATGCAAAAGGTTAAGGTTTGATTGTTGAAATACAATTAAATCTTCCATTGTTACTAAAGTAAAAGAGCAACAACATGAGGATCCTAAGCTTATGATATCAAGGGAAAGTGTTCCACAACAACGACATCCTCTAATTGAGCTAACTTGAGATGGAATCCTTCAGTACCGAGGCTCTTACATGTGCCAAACATTGGAGGGCTCCGTGCCAAGATTCATTTTGAGGCTTATTATCTTAGATATTCGTCTCAACCTGGGGCAGTAAAAAAAAGGGGGCGGTATTGAGACCTATGAAAGATCTATTGGTGGAATGGCATGAAAAGGATATTCCAAGGATGGTAGTCAATGCCCCAACTACCAGCATGTTAAAACAGAACATCAGAGACCTGAAGGCCTAGCTAAGTATATTGATTTTACGTTTTTGAAATGGAACATGATAAATATGGACTTCATCACTAGGTTGCCTCACACTCCATACAGGATGACTCTATTTGGGTAATCATTGATAGGTTGATAAAATCTGCTCATTTCTTGCCAGTAAGAACGACATATTCAGCCGAAGATTATGCTAAGCTTTATATTCAAGAGAGTGTTTTCCTTCATGGAGTTCCATTATCTATTATCTCTGATCGAAGGGCTCAATTTACCGTACATTTTTTGAAGTCTTTTCAGAAGGGTCTGGGCACTCAGGTGAATCTCAAAACCGCTTTTCATCCTAAAACTGATGGGCAAGCAGGGTGTACCATCCAGACCGTTAAGGATATGTTATGCGCCTGTATACTGGACTTTAAAGGAAATCGGGATGAGCATCTACCTCTTATTGGTTTTGCCTGTGATAATAGCTTTCATATTAGTATTTGAATGGATCCTTAGGGAGCACTATATGGGTGAAGATGTAGACCATCGGTTGATTAGTTTACAGTTGGGGAGGAAAAGTTGCTAGACCCTTACCTAGTTTAACAAGCAACAAAAAAAAAAGAAACTTATCAGAGATTACTGCAAAGGGCCCAGAATCAGCAGAAGTCTTACGCAGATGTTCGACGACGAGACTTAGAGTTGATGTAGAATATTGGGTCATTTTAAAGGTCTCACCTATGAAGGGACTCATGCGGTTTGGAAATACAGGAAAGCTTAATCCTAGATATGTTGGACCGTATAAGATTATTAGAGAAATTAGCAAGGTAACATACGAGCTTAATTTTCCTTTAGAAGTGAGAGCAGTCCATCCAGTGCCTCATGTATCTATGTTGCAGAAGTACATTAGAGATCCTTCGTGTATTACTCGCATTAAGGACACCCCTTTTGCTCAAGGCTTATTTTATGACGAGGTACTAGTGGCTGTTTTAGATCGACAAAAGAGAAGGCTTTGAAATGAATAGTGGCTTTCGTGAAAGTGTTGTTGCAGAACAAAAATGTTGAGGAAATAAATTGGGAAGCCAAAGAAGAAATAATGAGGAATCACCCCTAGCTATTTATAACTTAAGGTAGGCCGTGTTCCAAAACTAGTGGTTATCGGTTTTTTTAGTAACTTAAGGTTTAAAAGATTTCGAGGTGAAACTTGTATGTTTTGTCGCGGGATAGCTATGCAAAGCTTAGTAGTTGGAGTTTTTGGAAGTTGATTTATGGTTTCAAAGGGTAATAGATGTATCAAAAAAATATTTTTGTAGATCGTAATGCAACAAAAGGGCTGTCTTGACACATTCGCAGACGAATGTTCTTAAGGGTGGGAGACTGTGAGACCCCGTGTTTCTCGTCTTCCATTATTTAAATAGTGTGGCGTTATATAAGGAACATGTGATTTTTTCTAGCACCTAAGGATAATAAGGCTGCAAATAAGTGGTAATATCAAAGACCTAAAGTTTTAAGCCAAAGGAATACCCTAAATGCACATTCGGGATTAAAGAAATGACCCGAGTGGCACCTCGCCCTTTTCAGAAGGTTTAAATTAAGTTTCACTTTTTGGATGGGACTAAAAGTTTATAATTTGCTAATAATGGATTTCTTTAAGTTATTTTAATAGCACAAAGGTCATACATTAAGTTTTGGAATCAAAAAAGTTGCAAGATAAAGGTTGGCCAATGTTACTGTAAGTTTCTTTATGAAATCCTTCTTAAATTTGAGTCAAATGTATCGGCTAATATCTCCCAAACTATAAAGAGTTAGAAGGTCCATGACCTATCAAATTGACGATCTATGAGTCTAGTTTGCAACGCACAAACCCGCGCATTTAACCAACCTCAGAATAAAGCATTATGACCGTTTTACAGAGACTGCCCGAGCTGGAAACCGGGTCATGGGTCGGGTCGGGTTGACCCGACTTGATGTCGGCTATTTTGACACCTTAAAGCTCAAAATTAAGCCATTTTCGTCCAAAACCAGTGTGGAAATGAAGAGAAGGCTCCCAAAGGGTTCACTAAGTAATTTAGGTAAGTTTTTCGCATTTTTACCATTAAAATTCGTCCCCGTGCCTAGAAATGCGTGCCTTACGCTTTGGAATTTTTTTCCCCTCGTATTAGCTGTGTTTGGAGCTGTTTTTGGGCTGTAAAAAAAGTGGTGTTCTTGCTGGTATTGTTGGTTTGCAACTGGTGTGTTTAGGTAATAATTCTGGAGCTCTTTTACGGTCATGTTTACGACATTTTACGGACATTTTCTCGCGTAAATGCTCCTTGCCGAATCTGGTCATTAATGCTGAATTTTTGACTGTTTATAGGTGTCTTTAAGCTGCGTATATATAGTCGTTGTGAAGCTTAGGACGTAAGGAACAACTTTCATGAAGGATCTTTTGGCAATCGGACGTTCGTTGGAGAGGTATGTTAAGGCTAAGCTCTGTCCCTCCTTTTAGCACGAAATCCGGGAAGTTTCCCAAAACGTCAAATGTGATATCTTACTATTCTGTTGCTAGAAAGACCTTCTGTGAAAGGCATTGGGATTGTAACTGAGTTATATTCATCATCGTATTAGGTTGAAATTCCATTCATTCGCTTAACCTGGACATTCAATTTCTATATATCATTTTGTCGGTTTCCCGGCTACCTATTCACATGTCCAACATGTTTCTCTTCTTGGTATAGTGCCATTAAAATAAATGTAGAATGCAAAGGGAATGTAGTATTCAAAATCAGTCCTTCTTCTTTACAAAAATATAATTGAACAATTTAACCAATAACGCGATGGTTTCCAATATTCCCCAGTAAAATGCTTCCGTCTAAACTGCTAAGGCGCTTGATCCTGTTTAAATACATTCTTTTACTAATTGACATGGGACCAAGTATAATCATTATGTAAATCACCTTTATGAACATTTTCAAAGTTAAGGTTTCACTCTAAATGTTGGGTTAAGTTCCCAAACTTGTTAAAAAGGATATGTATGATTCCACGAGCCATATGTATATGTTATGACAACGATTATGATGTTATGAGAATAAATGTACCAATGAGGCAAGATTGGCCAAATGACAATGACTATGATGCTATGAGAATAAGTGTACCAATGAGCCAAGATTGGTTAAGTTCTTGCTATGGCTTACTATGTGCATTAAACATTAATATCATACATTGCACATTATGTATGGACTTCGAGCTATAATCGAAGGTATGGGGCCTATTTGCCCAACTATATATGTATATGGTATAGATGGCCATAGGTTGGCAGATATGATGCTGGTTAGCTACCGGAAAGGACCACCAGTGCTAGCATTTGGTTGGGTATGTTATGCATTTGCATCTATATATATGTATTCATGACATGCGACACTCGAGCATACCATGCATTTTTTTATCACTAGGAGGTAGCTTATTGACCATTAAGGCTACTTGAGTTTTGGTCATTAACCTTTTTTCTATGGTTATCTATGATTTTACTTCCTGCCTTACATACCAGTACATGTTTGTTCGTACTGACATCCCTTTGTCTAGGGACGCTGTATTTTATTTCGTGCGTGCAGGTTCAGGTAGGGGCTCTGATTTACCCCTCCACTAGGAGCCCCATTCAGCGATGTGTTGGTAAGCTCCACCTCTTCCTGGAGCTTTCATAGGATGTTTACTTTTTTTGTATAGTTGGGTTTGTCGGGGCCCTGTCCCGACAGTGTCAGTGATTCTCATATAGGTTATTGTGGACATGTTATTGTGGGTTGGTTCTTTTGTGCCTTTCAGTCTTCGGTCATCAGATTGGCATGTATATATAGTATGTGCCTGTGCCTCTATTGTTGCAGCCTTGTCGGCTAACTAGTACCCTATTGTTCTGGTTTATCTATCTTGTACATGATTTACTATTGATCAGGTCATGACCTAGAATGTGCAGGCTTAGTCTTTCAGACATTATGCTGCCTGATTTTCTTCTGGTCCCTAGTTTAGTTAACTAGCATGTTTAGTGGCTTACTCGGCAAAAAACTGTATCGGGTGCCGGTCGCGCCTCCCCTCTCTTTGGGGCGTGACAGTAATTATGAGGAACTTTCTGAAATAAGGGAGTTCTCATCAGGTGAGTGTCTAGTTTACCCTTACAAAGTAGACCGCTCCTAGTCCAGCCTGGAATTAACATTGAGATTCCAAGTAGTAGCTCACTTGGTCTTACATGTTGGTTGTGGTCCTTTCCCATATATGTGTGTTATGTTATGTGATTTGATAATTCCCATGCATATTTGACCATTCCATTGAGCAAGCAGACATATTGACCATGTATCCATTGATTATGACTATATATACTGCTTAATTATGACTTATGTTCTTTGTTGCATTTGCACTCCGCAAACTTAGTACAATCCAAGTACTAACACATATTTTGCCTATATGATATAACCATGTAGGGACTGGAGCTCCTATCAATCCTCCTCCATATGTCTAGATGATTTGGTTGAAGACCTCTTTTGGTGAGTCCTCCACATTCGGGGTCAATAGTTATTTCCTTTCATACTTATTAAAGACTTATCTATTTATGGACATTTTATCTTTTGAGGGTGAAGGGAGATTTTTTGGCCCCCGTCCTATTCGGACTAGAGTTTTTCTTTTAAAGTTTGATGTTTTGTTATATATAATTATGAGCTTAACTCTTATTATTTTTTGTTATTAGTGATATCCCTTAGTGCCTTACTTCTCCTTTTTGTTGAATGCTTGTTGTATGGATGAGGTAAGAGTCCTAAGTCCCAAATTGCCCCCATAGCATGAGTCATACTTACCCGCTCCTTAGATTTATTTGTTATGTGATTCTTAATTGTCCTCTTTCCAAACATCCCCATAGAGTGAGTCCAAAGCCCCATTTACCTTACAAATTATGTGTTATGTGTTTGTTGCTCTTCTATGCTTCCATGAAACCAAGGATGTGCTATATATGCTTAAGAGGCTCGTTTGGGAGCGCTCTGGGTTCCCATTCGTTGTGTCACATCTAGACCCTTGGTTAGGGGTATAGAAAAGCTTGGTATCAGAGCACTAGGTTTGTAAATGGTCCTCAAATATCAAACATACCACATCAAATAGTCTTGTTCGTGGTTGTGAAGCATGCCAAAACTATGAATGGGAGGCTATGAGGCATTTTAGGAATGAATCACTTCCTCATACTTTATGTTGTGCTATAGATTTGAATTAAGGCTTCCTATCTCTAAAAGATGGTCTTTTTCTCTTTTAAATCATGCCTCAATGATAAACGGCTCAAAGAGCTCCAACTTCTGAAGATTAACTAGTTCTTCTGGCTACACAAGTGCCCCAAGAAGTGGAAGGGGTCACCTATGTCATGTATTGTAATGTGGTCACATTATTTGCAAGGGACGTGACCAACCAAGGAGTTCAAGCTTCTCATGAATCCTCCAGAGATCTATGGCTCCAAAGTTGAAGAGAACCCCCAAGAGTTCATCGATGAGATATAGAAAGTTCTCAATATAATGGGCTTTAACTTGGAGGAGAAGGTGGAACTAACAGCCTATCAATTGAAAGGCCTCGCTCAATTGTAACTTCTTCAATGGAACGGTGAGAGAGGGGATGAAGAGTCTATCACCCCCAAAGCCACCTTCTTTAACAATTTCTTTCCTATAGAGCTAAGGGAGGCAAAGATGACACTAGTAAAAATATGGCCTATGGCAACGGTTCAATTTCTATTGTTGTAGATAGAATTTCTGTTGCCATAAATCTGTTGCGACAACTTTAGTAACCCTCTCAACAGGTCGCATAACCATAGATCTATAGCAACAAAAAATTGCAACGTTACTAAAACCGTTGCAATAGACGGTCCTATTGCAATTGTTTCCACTTCCAACTTATGGCAATGGTTCGTACATCCTATTGGGACGATTTTCAAGTTGTTCCTATAAAATTTCTACAACATTTTTTTTATTGTTGCAATGGTTATCACATTTAGGTAAAACAATGGTTCTCACCCGTATTGGGATGTTTCATTAGCTGTTCCTATAATGTCTTATGCAACAGTTATTCTATAAATCAATTGTAATAATTTTCTCTTGTTATTGCAACGGTTTTATTGGACTATTGGAACAATTTTCTTCACTATAATGTGTCAATTATAGGCAAAAATATCATGTAAATATAACATACATTTAATATACATTTCAATTACGAGAAGAAACTATTTTTAATCAAATACAATCTAAGATTCAAGGTCATGCAATATCGACTAAAGCAAATTACATAATATATTTTACCATTCAAGCTGTCAAGCACAAGTTTTCTAAATCCAAAAATAAAAAAAGACTTCTAGATAATTAATACTTGTTAACTGCCAAAAATATCAATTTAAATCCCCCTAGGGAGCAACACCTTCATTGTATTCATCTCTCTGTTCACCTTCATTGCCTGCAAATGATAACAAAAAATGAATTAGCAAATTTCCAGAAAGAATTTAATATAAATGAAAAAAGATAAAAAGTATCATTAACTTTGGAAAAGAGAAATAAAAACACTCTCAGACATAAATAAGAGGTAAAATGAAGGTGTATTTTGATAATAAGAGGTGGAATGTAGAAATAAGAGGTAGAATGTAGGAGAGAGAAATAAGGCTCCTCAGGAGCAAATATCATTAACATTGGATAATAGTTTGATCACATCTCTATGTTTCATGCTTCTCTTGTGCATAACACTTCAACAATGACACATGAAACAAGATGTAGAATGTAGGTGTATGAACATAGTCATTCAAGTAATGTTACTGCCCACATGTTAACAAAAATACAAGGTATTGAAAATCAACATAATACAAGAGTAGAACATTCCTGGAATAATGGTACTAGATCTGGTGTAGTAGGTATTTTCATTCTTAATAATCTTCTGCACAGTAATGTTTTGTCTGTGGAATTGAGAAATGTGATTATGCTTTGGTTATTTGCTTAAGCAGGAAGGCAAGGTTTGATTAAGACAGCTACAAGAGTTTTTCAGGCTTTGCGGATAGCTGTTAATGATAAACTCAAGACTTTGGAGGATTCCGTCCGTGCTTGTTTCGAGTCTCTCAGTTCTGGTGGATTAAACAGATGGTACAGGGACAAAGTGGAACTATCCTTACAAAAAGACCCATAACACCACCTAAAAAGAGGAAACATTGAACCCTCAAAGTTAGAGTGCTAAACTAAGAGTAATTCAGAAAGCTTGAAGAAAGGTGGATTTCATAGACATATCAGACCTTGTGGAGAACTTCCGCTCTCAAAGATGCAGAGCTTCAACAATTGTTCAACATCTTAAGTTATCACTACTTTTTCTTGATCCTCCTTTGGCTTTATTCATCATGAATATTTTCCCTCACAAGTAATTAAGCCTTATGAAGCTCTCTAGCTACTCTAGAGGAAATTTATGGTTGAGGAAATTTTCTACCCAATGCAATATAGGAAGGAACTTGACTATCATTTCAAGCTCTAAACAACTTCGATTCTAAGTAATTCAGATTATCCCAAGGGTTGGATCAAATCATTGTTCTTGATATGCGATTTCGTAGCATGAGGGTTTAATCTATGCTTTACTTAAAGCAGGTATTTGGAATCCACCATGGAGGTGATACAACAAAGAGAGCAAACAAGACACACATGATGCAACATCCATATACTGAAATTACACATGTTTTATGAGACTTGTATGGATACATTACACTTCAGGTGTATACAGGAGAAGTACAGAAGAAGAAAGAGAAGAAGAGGAGAAGGAGAAGTAGAAGGAGAAAGAGAATCAGGGTGTATATACTAACCATGATTACTGCTATTTGTAGGTAGCTGAGAGATTTGTTGATTAGTTCGTTGTGCCGAAGTAGCTTCTCTAGGTGAAGGAATGTGCAATGCTGTTAGTATTTCTACACTAATTAATCCTGCACGTCGAAATTGTGCAATTATATTTGCAGTAATATCTTGCTGAATAGTTTTCCTTTGTTCCTCCATTTTTTTATCTTTTCTTGCATTTGTCGCACTGGGTCATTTGTGGTATTCACAACTTGTTCTGAATTGCGTGCTTTTCTTTTCAAAGAACTCTTTGTAACCCCCTATCCGTATAATCATAGATGTCCTGGATGTTCTAGTCCCATGACATAAGAAAATGCATCACCAGACTCACTACCATTGATATTTTGTTATTTTTCAAATTCATCCATTGCCGCCTAATGAAGAGATTCAGTAAAAAAAATTGAAGTAAACATAAGTTAAAAAGGAATTAAAAAAAACTAAAAAGAGACTACAAGTAGATAATATTCTTACGATTTTACTAATGGTGTCTTCGTTCGAGTCTTTGTATGAACATCCAGGGCATCTTTTTCTTGTGACAACAAACAACTCTTTAAGTGATACAAAACTTTCCGTTTTTTTTCTCCTTGTCACATAAAAAAATAGTATCAAATATCTATTTAAAAATAATAAATTAACATTTGATAAAGAAGCAGAAAACACACCAAATCATTGCGGACTAAAGCAAAGCTTCTTTTGCCAGATGTTTATGGATTCTGCCACTTTTTTCTATTCTTCTTATTGGTTTCAGCCATATTTTGCAAATAAATAAATCAATAAAAATACATCATTTAAATACCTGACTGAACATATAAACCTTCACCTTAAATGACGTGCTTGTTCGTTAAATGAAGAGGAAAAAAACAAAAGAAGTAGTCAGTACTCCTATCTATTTGGTTGGCAGGTTTGCAACAGTGAAGACAGCATAAGAGTGTAAAACAAAAAAAAGAAGAAAAACAAGCTGGCAGCAACATGGATATAACAGTAGAAAAAAGACAAAGAAAATTCCAATAGCCATTTCGCAATATAGAAGAGTGACCGAGATTCAAACCTTAAATTACCTTTTGTTTATCCGAGTCCCAATATTTAAAGAGTTGTTTCAATTGACATTCTGGGAAATAAGAAGGCCTTTTTTCCCTTATAACATCATCACCAGCACCTAGTTTGTAACATAACATCTTCAAATTATATTTATGCTTTCTCCAAGCAGATCCAATTACTGCTAAAGCCTATTCTTTCGCAGCATCAGGGATATCATACTTCTCCTACATATAATTTTATTAGGTTAGTAAAATATGTAAAGTAATTTGAACAAGTCATTAATGTTAGTAACTTCAAACCTGAGTATATGTCCATAAATCATCTTTAGTGTCCATATACCTCCAATTTAATATGTCAAGAGGACAAAAGGTCGCATTGCTTGCCAATGTACCAAGAAAGCTACTTAACTCTACAACAACATCCTTAGTTGGACCAATAGGTTGATTCAAGTCATTCAACAGGACCAATTTATGCTCAAGTCTCCTATGTACAACACTCATCTGTGTTGTACCTCTCGTATTTTTTTGAATAGAAGGGTCTGAAGCTATAAAATAACATAATTAATTAGAAGTCATAACTAATTTTAATAAGTTCCTAAGCTATACGTACCTTGATCATCAGATTGTTCATTTTGTTGAAGAGTACTTGTAGAATCCATTTGCGCTTGCTCCTCTTCAGTTGTTTACTCTTCTACAGGTTGTTCTTCTACACGTTTTTCATTTGCTACAGCCTATGGTGCTCTTCGCTGTTGTTTTTCAATTGGAAGTTCTTTCTCAATTGACTTCAGCAGATTCTTTTTCTCTGATTGCACAACCTTTAGAGTTTCTTGTGTTGTTGAAAATGATCGTCTTTGTTTTACCAAGGACGATAAAGTTCCAGGTTTAGCATATGCCTTTTTGTTTGTAACTTTTGTGCTTTTTGAAGGCTCTTGTTGACTCATGACTATCAAAATTTGTATAAATTTAAAAGTTGAAAAGTTAAAAATATTAGAATAAAGTAAATTACTATATTAGATAAAAAATAACAATAAAGAAGAGAGAGATAGAGTTAGAAAGAACCTTATACTTTGTGGCTCTATAGTGTAGTTAAAGGATCCTCGTAGAAATCACAAGAAAATATTGAATACTGAAAATAAGTATAAGAAATAAAGACTTAGCAAGTATTTAACCAACACAAGAGTAAAAAACTAAAAGACATCACTTTCGCATCATATTTTATAAGCAAAAAATAGACCTATAAGGAAATAATTCTTTGAGAAGGACACTTATTACTCACTATAGAAAACTATAAATAGTATAAATTTGAACAAGCTCAAAATATTCTTCATCAATCATCCACCTCCTTCCAATCCCAGTCGGTATCATCGAGGTCATCCTCCTCTTCTGACTTTTTGTAGATATGTCATTTGAACATCCTGCAAAAGAGGGAATATCAATGATATCAATAGGTAGATCTTCTCTCGACCATCTAACATCACCATCTAGAAATGTATTTGATGAACCAATATCATCATTAGGCTCCCTCTAAAATGCTTGTTCAATATTTAGATAGTTCTCTTCCTCCAAATCATACAAATCAACATGATCATCTTTTATTGCAAAATAAACCTCTTTCTCAATCGGTTCTTCCACATAAAAATTTTAATGTACTTGATATGCTAGTACAAATGGATCATTTGTGCAACATAATTTATTGAAGTACACTCAACTCAACCCATATTCATCGACTTCGTATTGAAACCAATCATATTTAAATAGCACAACACTAAAGCAACCATTATAATCAACCTCAATGATATCCTGAATAATTCCATAGTAGGTAATCATTCCATTAATGGGATTTTGGTCCCTTGCACTTAACTATTTATTGTTGCTGACAAAGTCACTCTACTATTTTGAGTCTTGTATGGAGCATCTCGTTTCATTGTATGGAATCGATATCCATTGATGAAGTATCCAGTATGTCTTTTGGCTATTTTATTAGGCCCTCTGGCAAACCATCTCAAATAGTCAGGCACTTTAGTATGTTTAACTTTCTCTTGAAAACAATTGGCAAATTCTCAACTATCAATTTGTGCTTTTTCCCATGCATTTCCTCTAGCATTATTATCACTTAAATTCTTATGTTCCCTGTAAACATATATGTCAAAACATTTAAGTTATTATAAATAAAATTTAAAACACATGAATGTAAAAAATCAAAGAAAACTTAAAATATTAGATAATTATTTTATCATACTTGATAAATGCCTGTACTTTCTCATCTTCATTATTTAATAAAGCATATCGATAGACTTTAGACCAATGATCAATATCCATCTCAAAAGTCTTGCCTCTCCTTTTTCTCTCACTTCCAATTAGATGGCCTATCTTACAAAACATATGCAAAATATCACCTCCCTCTATTTGAATGTTGTCATCATCATCCATTTAGTATCTACAAAATTTTGTCTTTACCCAAACAGGTAGGTACCTCGAACAAAAAGTCAAATAATCATCAGCCTTATCACACTCTGCTATGCATCCTTCTGAATTCGACCGATTACGAATCTACCCCTTGTACTTGCACATGTTTCTCTAAGAAGAATACATCCAACGTAAATAAATGGGACTTCCAAGCTTAATTTCATTTCCCAAATGAATAGACAAATGTATCATTATATCAAAAAAAAAAACTTGGAGGAAATATCTTTTCAAGAATACATACTATCTCTGTGATTTCAGCCTTCAATTTATCAGGATCACTTCTTCTTATAACCTTACTACATATGGCTATATAAAAATTTCCCAACCTAATCAAGGCCATTGATACTTCCTTAGGTAACACTTTTCTAACTGCATTCTGGAGCAAATACTCCATTATGACATGAGCATCATGGCTCTTATATCCTGATACTTTCATCTCTTCCACGTACATGATCTGATATATTTGAGGGAAAGCCTTTTGGTAATTTGGCATTTTTTAAAACAGTGCAAAACAATCTTTTCTCCTCTAGTTTCATTGAGAAACAAGCTTTAGCCAAATGAACTTTTCCAGTATAATTATTCTCTTTTGGTTGAAGCTCCTTTCGAATACCCATCTCTTTCAAGTCATAGTGAGAATTTATATAATCTTTGGACTTCCCAAATATATCCAATAAAGTCCCCAGTAAACTATCACACACATTTTTTCTATATGCATCATATCAAGATTATGCCTTAGTTTTTTATGTTTCCAATATGGCAATTCAAAAAATATGCATCTTTTCTTTCACGGGCCATCATTCTTGTGAGATCTTTTCTTTTGACCCTTTCCAAAGGCATTATTAAATTCAGATGGCTCCTCAAGAATATCTATACCAGACAATGGAGTTGGTGCGGTTGTATGATCCTCTTTACCATCAAATGATTTCTTATCTCTTTGAAATGGATGATCTGGAGGCAAAAATGCTCGATGACCCATGTAACACATTTTACGACTGTGTTTAAGGTATCGAGAGCAAGTACCATATTTACATGTGGGGCATGTCCATCTCCCCTTGGTGCTCCATCAAGAAAGCATTGCTAGTGCAGGAAAATCACTAATTGCCCACAATAAAGCTACACGAAATGAAAATGTTTGATTAGTTACAACATCATATGTTTCCACCCCCACTTCCCATATTTTATTTTACTCCGCAACTAGTGGTTGAAGGTACACATCTATATCTTTTCCCTAGAGATGATGGACATGGGATGATCGTTGATAATATTTTATATTCTGGTTTCATGCAAATCCATGGTGATAAATTATAACTGATTAACATCACTGGTCATATGCTATGAGAAATGCTCATAGTTCGAAATGGATTGAAACCATCACTTAAAAGACCCAATCCAACATTACAAAGATCTTTAGAGAAGTCTGGGTGCAAGGAATCAAAATGCTTCCAAGCTTCTCCATCAGTAGGATGTCTTAGATTGTCATGCCCCGGGGTTGGGGCCTAGATATGGCACGGTAAATGGGGACCCGAGGTCCCCAAACAAGCCTTAAAGTATCAAATTTCCGCATCATTGGTTCAAATAGTATCTAACCACATATAACTAAATTAGGGAAATCAAATCTCAGGAATCCATTCATTTATAGATCAACAAAACGAGAAGGTTTTACAAAGTGCCCGACATCTTCCTCTAATCAAGGAATGCGGGCCAGGCCAAGTTCCAGGCTCACCCTCAATAAAAGAACAAACATAGTAATCATAAGAAATAACTGGCAGACCCTCGGCAGACGGGGCTCATCGCAAAAGAAATCTTCAAGAATGGACTATTCGTCCAGTGACTGGTATCCAAACTGCTCGGTCCCTAAATGGTAAAATCATGTAGGCAAAGAGTATGTGTTAGTACGTTTGAATGTACTAAGTATGCGGGCATGCAACATGAAAGGAAAATGATGTTAACCTGCACAAAATGCCATATGATAGAGTAGCCATAACCCACATATACTAGCACTCAAAGAATCACTCCTTACTTGAATTGTGTAAAGGGAGTGTTGTACCCATCCTAATCAATAAACATGTAGCTCATGACATAAATATGCATAGGGAAGGTTGTACCTTTCCTCCTCTATGCATTGTCTAAAGGAAGGGTTGCGCTCGTCCTCATCAATACACACTTAGCTCATACATACATGTGTATAGGAAAGGTTGTACCTATCCTCATCTATGCATTGTGTAAAGAGAGGCTTGTGCCCGTCCTCATCAATACATACTTAGCTCATACATACATGTACATATTGAAGGTTGTACCTATCCTCATATATGCATTGTGTAAAGGGAGGGTTGTACCCGTCCTCATCAATACACACTTAGTATTTACATACTCCATCAAGATGTCACATCAAATACATACCCGTATAATTCGTATTCATGTAGATGTCATGTTCTTAGTACTATCAATTCATGTCATAATGGTGTTCAACTTATATCATGCTCGTGTTCATAGATTTTCACTCAATTCTTGTTCATAACCATAATTTACATCCAAAACATATCCATACACATGTTGGGTTCTAACCCACTTCATAATTTTCATACAAACTAACGTCCATTAATGCATATGCATGAGTGATGTGAGAATGGAATGGGTAATATAGAGTAAAACTAAAATTAGCAATACAATATGAAGTCTAGGAAATTCACAATAAAATTCGTATGAAAATAATAGTATAAATCACGCATGCATAATATCATCTTTAAAGGGACATGCATGTTCATAGTTTCATAATTCAAGATGGTTCATCATAAAGGAATTTAACAAAATTTAAAATTCCGAATAATATACATCACATGCATTGTTCAAAGTTACAAAGATCAAGTAGTAAAAATTCACATTTCTAAGTAGAAAATTTCATAAAGCAGTTTAAAAGGAACGTGAGTCTTTTTGGTTGAAAGAGACCAAGAATCAAGACCCACATACCTGACTTGAAGAGGAACTTGAGAAGAAAAATGGACTCCAATTGAAAGTCTTGTCTTGGAGGATCCTAGAGAGGAGTTGTAGAATTCTATTAGGAGTAATCTTTTTAGAGAGAAGGAGAGGAAATGAAGAAAATTGGCTGAAAAATGAAGGAGTTCAGCTGATATAGAGGCTTCGGAGGGGTAGAATATACCCAAAACACCCTCAAACTAATTTATATTTATATAAAAACAAATCAAAACGGGTGAAAATATTAAGTAGGGTCTCACAGCATAGTGAGATGCCCAGTGAACAGTGAGATGGTCAGTGAACAGTAATTGTGTGCCTATACTTAGAATTTTCAGCAAATTGTTTCAAGCCAAGGGCTTCAGACGGAAGGTCGTACGGACCGTGTGATGCTTCACGGGCCGTACAAGGGTCCGTATGAAGGTACCAAGGAAGGAGACACACTTAGAACACAATTAGGCAAGAAAATCGTGAGTGACTTTAGCCTCACGGACCGTTTGCTGCCACACGGTCCGTGTAGGGGGCCGTGTGGCTTGCCTGCATGAACAGGCTTAATGAAAGCAAGCATAACTCCTAGGTTCAAGCTAGTAATAGTTGGAAAGCTAATTCAAAGAGCTTTAATTTGATATTTTATAGGACACCTGGTTTGTTTTTTCTAAGAGATATGACCATTTAAAATCGACCCTTCTACAATATCATATGAAAAACTTTTGGGTTTAGTGTCAGAGAAGTTTAGGAATGTAAAGGTGTTTTAAAGGTCATAAAAGACCTTGGGGATAAATCAAAATACCAAAAAAAACCTTAATAAAAAGGATCTTTAAATTTCATGAGGGCCTTGACACGGTTGGCTTCATGGGCCGTGAAGCTCTTCAAGGTCCGTGAAGGCTCCCATCTAGCCCAGATAGGTTTTACGAAAACGAGTATAACTCCTTGCTCCAAACTCGGAATAAGGTGATACTGGATGCGTTAGAAAGATATTTCAAAGAGCTTTGATTGGATAGGTTTGGTGCTACCTATTTAATTTTGAGCTAAGCGATATGCGTACTCAAAGTTGACCCTTCTATTGGTACTTGAGATGAGCTTAGCCAAGGGAAGTCCTTTGAACTTGACTTGATGTAGGAGACCCATGATGATCTTAAACAACATAGATAAGATTAAATTGAAGGCTTGAAAGTGATTTTAGCTTGAGCATGAAGATCCCATACTTAGAAATATTTCACGTCGGAAGCCTTACGACACACAGCCGACCACACGGTCCATGAAGCATAACACGGACCCTGAGGGCTCCAAGTATGGTGTGACTTAGTTTGAAACACCACGTTTAAGGGTCAAACATCCTCCATGGGACAAGGGCCACTCTGTGGAGGCTCCACACGGGCCGTGTGACCTCACACGGACCGTGATGGCTCCCATGAAGAGTCACGTTGGTCCAAATTTTCTGAAACCAGATTTTCATGCTTCATTGAGGTCATACGAAAATTTTGGGTCCTTACATCATCTCTCCCTTGGGAACATTTGTCCTTGAATATGGAAGAATAAGGCTTGAAAGGTTAGAGTTAAGGCAAGGCACATCCGACGCAAGACAAAATGCATAATTTAAATCAAAATAAAAAGGTTTTGTACCAAAAGCATCATGCAAACTAAACTATAGTTCAAGACCAAACCTCATATCAAGATTGCATTAAAATCACTTGTAATAAGAAAAAGATCTTTTAGTGCACACATATGCATGTCATGTCATGAGACTCAAGAGTGAAGGAATTATGGTCTCTCGGATTTAGAAGAACGTAATGTCCTAGTCTTGAGTAGGTTAGAGTATGCAAGGATGGTTTCAATTCATACTCAGATCATGTGAAGTATACACACCCAAGATCAAGGCCCTTCTAACTTACCATCCACCATAGTCAGAGCCTCCTTCCCCTCTTGCCTAGCATGTAGAGCATAAAACCTGTTGTTGCGAGAAGCATCACCTCGTTGAATTCTAACTTGACCCTGCTCACCTGGAACCATTTGGCCTTGAGGACGGCCTCCTTGGCCATTCCTCTGAGCATCAGGATAATGAGCAAGTTTGTGCCCCATCTTGCCACAACCGAAGCATGCACCTAATCCCATCAAACATTTCCCCACATGGTTTTTGCCGCATTCCTTGCATTTAGGATTTATCTTCCTATCCTTGGCAGTACCTTGGTCTAGATCCTTGACCCGTTTAAGATGGTCATTTCCACCGCCACTTTCAGAGTTAGAGAACCTACCATCATAGCGTGCCTTCTTAAAAGCATGCACCCTCTTCTCTCTGGCCTTTTCTTCTTCAATCTGTTCAGCATATGTCATAAGCCTAGAGATGTCCATTTCCCGAATAAGAATAGTCGTACGACGTTCCTTCACTACAAAATCAGAGATCCCAGAAATAAACTTGTGCCTTCTTGCACGGGGGTCAGCCACTAGCATAGGAGCCTACTTCGAGAGCTTCGTGAACTTGAGGGCATATTCCCTCACAGTTATATTACCCTGCTTGAGGTTAATAAACTCAGTCATTCTGGCTTCTTTCAACTCAAGTGGGAAGAAGCGATCAAGGAAGGCAGATTTGATCTCTCCTCATTTAACATGACCATTACAGACCCTCTCCAAAGCCTACTGAGTGTGCCACACCTGAGCTACATCTTTCTGCTGGTAAGCAGCCAGTCCAGCTTTTTCCTCAGAAGAGACGCCCATAATATTTAGTATCTTTAAGAGCTCATCAATGAACTCCTGAGCATCCTCATCAGCCCTAGACCCATAGAACTCCGTAAGATTCATCAGGGTGAAGTCCCACACCCTAGAAGCAGGTGTAGGGTCCCATGGCAAGTTGGCCTGCCTTGCCTGAGCAGTCACCACCTATGCAAGCATCGCGAAAGAAGTGCGGAATTCTTCGTTAGAGATGGGCTCCTCCATAGGCTGGGGAGGAGCCTGATCTTTATCAACCGAAGCTAGCCTAGGTAGAGGGGGTCTTCCTCGAGGCATTTACTAAAATGGATTGCGACATTGGTAAGTAAGGGAATTGCATAAACCAGTCAAAACACGATACAAGACATGAAGAAGTGAGGAATTTCCTAATACGTCTTCGTAGCCTCCAACTCATAGGTATGGTGCACTTCACACCCATGAACAAGACTCTACTCGATGCAGCATGTTGGGCTCCGAGGACCATTATAAACCTAGGGCTCTGATACCACCTTTTGTCATGACCCGGGATCAGGGCCTTGATGTGACACTGTGAATGGGGACCCGAGGTCCCCAAACAAGCCTCAAAGTATCAAATTTCCGCATCATTAGTTCAAATAGTATCTAAGCACATATAAATAAATGACGGAAATCAAATCCCAGGAATCAATTCATTTATAGATAAGAAAAATGTGAAGATTTTACAAAGTACCCAACATCAGCCTCTAATCAAGGAATGGAGGCCAGGCCAAGTTCCAAGCTCACCCACAATAAAAGAACATACATAGTAATCATAAGAAATAACTGGCAAGCCCTCAAAAGACGGGGCACATCGCAAAAGAAGTCTTCAAGAATGGACTATTTGTCCAGTGACTGGTATCAAAATTGCTCGGTCCCTACATGGTAAAATCATGTAAGCATAAAATATGCGTTAGTACATTTGAATGTACTAAGTATGCGGGCATGCAATATGAAAGGAAAATGATGTTAACCGGCATAAAATGTCATATGATATAGTAGCCATAACCCACATATACTAGCACTCACAAGAATTACTCCTTACTTGAATTGTGTAAAGGGAAGGTTGTACCCATCCTCATCAATACACATGTAGCTCATGGCATAACTATGCATAGGGAAGGTTGTACCTTTCCTCATCTATGCATTGTGTAAAGGGAGAGTTGTACCCGTCCTCATCAATACACACTTAGCTCATATGTACATGTGCATAGGGAAGGTTGTACCTATCCTCCACTATGCATTGTGTAAAGGGAGGATTCTACCCGTCCTGATCAATACACACTTAGCTTATACATACATGTACATAGGGAAAGTTGTACCTATCCTCATCTATGCATTGTATAAAGGGAGAATTGTGCCGGTCCTCATCAATTCACACTTCGCTCATACATACATGTGCATAGGGAAGGTTGTACCTATCCTTATCTATACATTGTTTAAAGGGAGGGTTATGCCTGTGCTCATCAATACACACTTAGCATATACATAGTTAGGCAAGATGTCACATCATATACATACCCGTATAATTATTCATGTAGAAGTCAAGTTCTTAGTACTATCAATTCATGTCATAATGGTGTTCAACTTATATCATGCTTGTGTTCATAGATTCTCACTCAATTCTTGTTCATAACCATAATTTTCATCCAAAACATATTCATACACATGTTGGGTTCTAACCTACTTCATAATTTTCATACAAACCAACGTCCATGAATGCATATGTGTAAGTGATGTGAGAATAGAATGGGTAATATAGAGTAAAACTAAAATTAGCAATACAACATGAAGTCTAGGAAATTCACAATAAAATTCATATGAAAATAATAGTATAAATCACCCATGCATAATATCATCTTTAAAGGAACATGCATGTTCATAATTTCATAATTCAAGATGGTTCATCTTAAAGGAACTTAACAAAACTTAAAATTCGGAATGATATACATCACATGCATTGTTCAAAGTTACCAAGGTCAAGTAGTAAAAATTCACATTTCTAAGTACACAATTTCATAAAGTAGTTTGAAAGGAACTTGGGTCTTCTTGGTTGAAAGAGACCAAGAATCAAGACCCACATACCTGACTTGAAGAGGAACTTGATGAGAAAAATGGACTTCAATTGAAAGTCTTGACTTGGAATATCCTAGAGAGGAGTTGGAGAATTCTTGTAGGAGTAATCTTTTTAGAGAGAAGGAGAGGAAATGAAGAAAAATGGGTGCAAATGAAGGAAGAGGCTTAGGAGGGGTAGAAAATACCCAAAACACCCTCAAACATATTTATATTTACGTAAAAACCAAAATCAAAATGGGTGAAAATATTAAGTAGGGTCTCACGGCACAGTGAGAAGGCCAATGAACAGTGAGATGGCCAGTGAACAATAACCGTGTGACTATACTTAGAATTTTCAGCAAATTATTTCAAGCCAAGGGCTTCCAACGGAAGGTCGTACGGACTGTGTGATGCTTCACAAGTCGTACAAGGGTCCGTGTGAAGGTACCAAAGAAGGAGACCCACTTAGAACACAATTTAGCAAGAAAATCATGAGTGACTTCAGCCTCACGGACCATTTGCTGCCACACGGTCCATGTAGGCGCCTGTGTGGCTTGCCTGCACGAACAGGCTTAACGAAAACAAGCATAACTCCTAGGCTCAAGCTCAGAATTAGGTGAAACTAGGTGCGTTGGAAAGCTAATTCAAGGAGATTTGATTTGGTATATTTTAGGAAACCTATTTTTCTTTGTGCTAAGAGATATGACTATTTAAAATTGACCCTTATACCGAATAATATTAAAAACTTTTGGGTTTAGTGTCGGAGAAGTTTAGGAATATAAAGGGGTTTTAAATGTCATTAAAAGCCTTGGGGATGAAGCAAAATATGTAGAACACCTTAATTAAATGGATCTTTAAATTTCATGAGGGCCTTGACACGGTTGGCTTCACGGTCCGTGAAGGCTCCCGTCTACCCCAAACAAGTTTTACAAAAATGGGTATAATGCCTTTCTCCAAACTCGAAATGAGGTGAGACTGGTTGCGTTGGAAAGATAATTCAAATCGATTTGATTTGATTGGTTTTGGTCCACCTAGTTCATTTTGAGCTAAGAGATATGCCCACTCAAAGTTGACACTCTTATTGGTACTTGAGAAGAGCTTAGCCAAGGGAATTCCTTTGAACTTGACTTGATGTAGGAGACCCATGATGATCTTAAAAAACATAGATAAACTTGAATTGATGGCTTGAAAGTGAACTTATCTTGAGCATGAATGTCGCGCCCCATTTTTCCTCGCAAAGAAACGGGAACCTGGACGACGTCGTGGCAACGACTCTTTTGAGATTTTTTTATTTAAGGAAGAGTCACCACCTAATGAATTAAGGTGCATTAGGACACCATTTTAACCTAAAGGTCAAAGTTAACCAGAGATAGGGTACGGGTTTAGGTTACCTCGAAGGGAAGGTGTTAAGCACACTTGAGGTTCGGAAATGCGGGTCCCGACCGTATCTCGCATTTAAGTGGGAGTTATAAATAAAGGTCTCTTATTTTTAAATAATATCCTAAATAAATCTAAGTGATAAAATTTAAACAAACAAATTAAATAAAGTAGTCTACCCCAAATTATTAAAAATAAACAAAAGAGAGGAATTAAATTATTATTACTTTTTTCTTTTTTTACTCGGATCAGTTACTCGGCTTTATTTCCGGATTTAGCTTCATTTGGCTTATTTAAGCCTAAGGACAAAACCAAGGTTTGTCCTATCGAGCACGAGTTTAGATCATCATCTCCGAGGATCCTATTTACCCCTACCTTTCTAAGTTAATTTTATTATTTAACTGAGAGGCGTACTAAAAGAAAAGTAAAAGCCTAACGTTTTCTAAAATGACTAGAGTCCCTCCTAATGTCCAAGAGGCATTGGACTTCTATTTTAGGCTGCTTCTAGACTTAAAAGGAATATAGGCTTCCTATAGGACCTCGCGTCAAACAAAACAGACAAGACGATCATTTAGCATGAGAATCTCAAGTAAGCCTCAAAAACACAAGTAAATTATGCAAAATGTGTGGCATGCTAATAGTAAGTCTCAAATCAACATTAGGAGGAATATTTCAAAGATTATTTAATTAAATAAAGATTTTAATTCTTTTGAAAAAACGTTAATATTTTAAAACAAGTTATACCATTTAAACAAAATTTCTAAAGATCATTAAAGTATTTATTAAAGACAATTATGTTATATACGTTAAAATTAAATTGATTCCTATAGACATGATTTCTAAAAATAATATTTAAACATATTTTAAAACAAAATTCTATAGGCATGATCTCTATCACAACAAATAACCTAAGGAGATAATCTTTATGTGAGAATAACATAATGAAAGATGCAATTTTCCATTAATAACCTGAAACACTGACCAATTAAATCCGACAATTGCTTCAAAACTAGAAATTTTAATCTTGCACGTGGGAGAGATGCAAAACCAAAACAGAACAATGATGTACGAGAATTATAAGATGGAGAATTGTAGAATATTGAGTCTTTAAACTTCCTTATGAAAGAATTGTTTGTGGAGTGTGTCTTGTCTGTATAGAAGAGTGTCCGTTGAGAGATTATGAGGCTCTACTTATATAGTAGAGGAAACCAAGTACTATATGGAAATAAAATCAATCAACTTAATTTAAACTTACCCAAAAAAAGAATAAAATCAAGCACAAATCAAGTACAAACTAATTGAGATTTTTACCAAAAATAATTTTAGATTAATTGAAGAAAACTAATTAAGGGAAGTCAATATTATTACAATCATAATAATATCAAATGACACAAAAAAAATCGTTCTTCCATTTTCAATAATCAATTCACCATAACAAGAGTTGTAAAAAATCCGGAAATATCACAGTTATAATTTTGTATACAAGTGTCAGTCATATAATTCATGAAAATATCAGCTATGCCAATATATATATATACATATTTAAATTAAGAGTCGACCAAATAAAGCATTATACTAAATCATGCCGCTAAAATAATACTAAGTAACATAATAAAAAAATAATCAAATAGTATTACTACTATTACCACTAAAAAAAAATATTTTTTTGAGAATAATAATAATAATAATAATAATAATAATAATAATAATAATAATAATAATAATAATAATAATAAAAATAATAATAATAATAATAACAAGAAAGGTAGTTAAAAAAATGACAAAATAATTTACGAACAATTTTTGGAAATCTAGAATAAAATAATTAAAAAAAAAGAACAATTATTTGAATAAGATTGAAAATAGACGCGTTTATTTACAAAGTTTCGAATATACCTATTTTAATAAAGTGACAATCTAAAAAGGGTATAGGACGGTCAAAATTTGGTGTCAACAATGAAGATCCCATGAATACAAAAAATTTGGGTCCTTACATAGATTCCCATCTTTGAGTTGTTCAGTAGCATGCCATCTCATAGCTACAGATGTGTTAGAACACATGAATATCCTCTGAAGCCTAGACTTTAAAGGGAAGTACCTTTAAACCTTTGCTGGAAATTTAGTGTTCTCATTCGTCAATTAATCACGAACATTCCTCCATCTAGAAGACCCTTATTTGTATTATCTTTCCAAAATAGCATACATTCATTAGGGCAAGCATGAATTTTTTCATAATGAAGACCCAAGTCATTTATCACCTTATTTTCCTTGTTGAAATACTTGGGTATATGAGCAAATGGAAATGCCTCTTTTAACAAGTCTAGTAAGTCTTAAAAGGTGGCATTGGCTCAACCCGTGAATGCATTTAAACAAGAACAATCGAATGGTGAAACTCATCTTAGAAAAGGTCTTACACTTTGGATATGACTCCTGTTTTCCTTCCTCAACTAATTTAAAAAATCTCTTTGCATCTTCAAATGGTCCCTTTGTTACTCCTTCATGTCTTTCGTGATCTTTGATATTTCTAAAGGAATCACGAAGTAGACCATTAATATCATCATTCGTGTTTGATCTTTCATCATCATTCCTTGGATGTGGCTTAGTATTTGAGGAAAATCCTTTGCTATAGAAAATCCAGTTAGTGTATCCACCACGAGCAAACCCAAAAGCAATCAAGTGATTCTCTACTACACTTCAATAATGCCAATAGCGATTAAAACATTTTTTACAAGGACATAAAATTTCATTTCGTTGGCAAGCTCGTTCAAATGCTTTATCAAGAAAAGCATTCACTCCACGTCCATACTCATCAGTGGATCTTGGAATAGTCATCAAACATTTATCACTAATATCCATTGGATATCCTATGTGACACAAGTGAAATATATATTAATATTTAAATAGCAATATCACAGTATTAAAATAATCTAATTTCTACTATGTCTTAAAATTATACCATCCAACATACTACAACAATCTTAAAGTAGATAAAAATTCGTAGTTGATAATGTTTCATGTTTAGGAGTATAATTAATAAGAAAGGATATTTGTGTTTTATAAGCTAATTTAGGCTAAAGAATCTCATAACAATGTAAATTACCACTATGGTACAGTACGACCATTTTCACAAGTTACAGTTATTAGGAGAGAATCTCAAACTAATTAGTGATGACTAGTAAAAAGTAAAACAATAACTAATACATGACATTTAAGCTAAGAAATATAACATACATAAAGTAGTAGAAGAAACTATTTATAATTAAATATAATCCAAGGTAAAGTAATAATCAATAAAGTAAAATAGACTACTTTTTTATCACTAGAGAGGTATAAATACAAAAAATGGTTTCATTGTTTTACCACCTGAACAAAAAGACTTGTACAACACATGATAAGATTCAAAAATATTAACCCAATCCTCCTAATAGTAAGGGAATTAAGGAAAAGGAGAAACACCTTTAAGCATGGAGAGAAGATGCCCACTAACAATATTGACATATCAGATCATGCACACACTACCTTTATTCATAACACGAAGGAGGCGGAATTGAAGATATGTTCCTTACAATTAGAGTATAATAGTCGAGGATCTATACAACTACAATCCAAGAGGCAAGGTAACCAAGGTCATTTGGAAACTATCTGACATAGGATGGGTTAAAGTTAACACTGATGGAGCATCTAAAGGAAACCTAAGGAGTAGTTCTTGGG
Organism: Solanum rostratum; assembly: GCA_029948455.1. Lineage (NCBI taxonomy): Eukaryota > Viridiplantae > Streptophyta > Magnoliopsida > Solanales > Solanaceae > Solanum > Solanum rostratum. The sequence continues at coordinate 28,208,655 of CM057051.1, forward strand.
TTTTCTGCATAAGAGATACAAAAGGCGATGTACCACAGGCACAAGGTAAGAATATTGAAGAGTTATCCTGTACTAATACATAAGCAGAGGCAATGGCTATTTTACAGGCTTTAAAGTGCATAGAGACCACACATTTGGACATCCTATATAGCTGGACTGTTTCTTCAACAAAAGGCAAAGGCTACTTGGATTAAACTTCACAAAGTAATACTAACATTATAGCTATCTGTTTTTCTAATATTGTGAAGAGTTGCTGGGGCAAAGAGTGACTAACTGCGTTAGTCAAATCATATCATATGTTTACTTGATATCAGATATTACAAGTTTATATTGAATTATATGTTGTAATATTCAATTGAAACACAATTGTAAGTCGAAAGTTGCGAAGAAGCAGCCCTTGGCACTAAAATAGATCAGAGGATCGAATATCTAAATTAGCTTCTAAACAGTAAGCCTAAAAATAGAAATTTTAGTTACTAAAAAAATTGTGAATATTCAGCTTCAAAAGAAATAACCCTAACCCATAATTTTCACAATAACCTTCACTAAATTAGAGGTAGAAACTTCATAACATATATGTAAAATCAAAGACAGAAAATAGGATAAAATAACATCTATTTAATAGAAACCCACTCGTGTATTCTAAAAACCCTTCAATGGAATTAAAAATTTTAATGAGAGAAAGCACTTTTAGAAATTCTTCACAGGAATTGATAAAAATCTAATGATAAAGGAACTTAAGTATATACAACATCATACCTAAAGATAAAGTTGCAACAAAACCCCAAAATCAATTAGCTTGTTGAAGATGTACGACCCGTCACTTTTACCGGATAGAATCACAAGAACTACAGATGAGTAAAGAGAAACTACAGATAAAGAAAATAATGTGAATATTCAGCTTTGATATTCAAAAGATGCACTTTTTTCAGAGAAAAAATATAGAGAAAAACCCAAAATTCCTCACCAGAGAAAAGCCTAAACCCCAAAGCCTAAAACCACAAGAACTTCCCCTAATGCAATACTCTTTCCGCCAAAACCACAAGAACCACAAGAACTTTCCCAGAGCTAAATCCTAGAAAAAAGAACTTTTCGTCACATGCAAAACTTTTTTCAAAGAGATATTACAGAGAAAAGCCCAAAACCCTCTTCTGGAGTTGCAGAGAGAAAAGCTCTAATTTAGAATTAGATAAGCCCCAAAAATGATTTAGCAGCCTTATTAAATAAGCGGAGGGAAAACAATATTTTTGGGAAAATAATTTGCAGGTGTATTTCTTTTCTCAAGAAGTGTTGTTGTAGTGTTAGGCTCACAAAGGTTTACAAATCTATTGTAGAAGATACTTTCTCGCAACAGTTTAAGGATAATGGAACGGTTTATTTTAATGAGTGTTGTATTAGGACCAAGAGTCTATTAAAATAGCTAAAACCGTTGCTATGCACAGTTTATGGCAACAGTTTTTAAACCATTGCAAAAACATTATTGTTATAGTCCATATTTCTAGTAGTGTGACAGAGTTTATGAACCTCAAGCAAGGTTCGATGAATCTTATGGAGTATTCTTTAAAGTTCAACAATCTCTCAAAGTATGCTTCTCATCTGGTTGTTGTTCATAGGATGAGGATGAACAAGTTTATCGAGAGTTTCCAACTTGATCAATTAAAAATGCTGCACTGCCATGCTCACAAGAGATATGTAGTTGTCCCACCTCATGACTTGTTCCGAGCAACTTGAAGGGGAAAAGCTTTGAAAGTAGAGGAGTGGTGAGTCCAAGAGGGTTTGGTATGATGGCGGTTTATAAGGTACCGTCGCTTCTAACAAGGCCACAAGTTCCAAGGCCAAGGGTCCTTGCATGCCCAAGGTCAAAGATTTGCTAATGATATGATTACCAACCCTAGAGCTCAAGGTAGTAATGATGGCTAAATCATTCCTAGATTTGGAAGGTATGTTAAGAATCATGATGGAAGATGCCACAAAGACATGGGTGCTTGTTTTGGATTTGGAAAAATGGGCCACAAGATTGTGGAGTGTCTAAATAAGGGTAAAGATGGTCTTCCACAAGGACAAGGTTCTCATGGTGACCAAAAGGTACTAGGTGCCCAACAAGGAGGTGCTCTATGTCACAATCACTTTTATGCTCTTCAAGGGAGGCAAGGAATGGATTAGTCACCCAATATTGTTACCTGTACGTTAAAGATCTACAATCGTGATGTATATGTATTATTGGACCCAAGTACCACTCTATCTTTCATTACTCCTTTTGTCGCTAATAAACTTTATGTATGTCTCATGTTGTTGTGTGAGCACTTTGATGTGTCTACCCCCATCAATGAGTCCGTTGTTGCTAAAAGAGTATATAGAGGTTGTTACATGTCTATATTGCATAAGTCTTGCCTTGTGATTTTGTTAAACTTTACATTATAGATTTGACGTCATTCATGGGATAGATCAGTACATGCATACTATGCCTCTATTGATTGTAGGACACATAAGGTTGAGTTTCAGCTTCCTAATGAACCTTTTCTTGAGTGGGAAGGTTATGATTAGGTTGTTAACATAGGTTCATCTCTTGTCTTAGGGCTCGGGAATGGATTTCTAAGGGTTGCATATACCATCTTGTAAGGGTTAGGAATGTTGAGTCTAAATTCTCTTCGATTGAGTTAGTTCCGGTGGTCAATAAGTTCCTTGATCTCTTTCCCAATGAACTTTTCGATGTCCCTCCAGAAATGGAATAGATTTCAATATAGTATTCCTCCCTAATACTCAACCCATTTCCATTCCCTATTATCGTATGGGCCTGGAGGAGTTGAAGAAATTAAAGGACCATTGAAAGACTTGTCGGGGAAAGGGCTTATAAGGCTTAGTAAGTCACCTTGGGGTCCACCGGTATCATTTGCTAGGAAGAAAGATAGCCCACTTAGAATGTGCATCGACTACCGACAACTCAATAAGATCACCATGAAAAACAAGTACCCTTTGCAAAGGATAGATGACCTATTTGATCAAATACAAAGGGTCTAGACACATTTCAAAGATTGAATTTCGGTTCGAGTTTCATCAATTAAGGGTAAGAGAGTTTGACATTCCTAAAATGACCTTCCGAACAAGATATGGGCATTTTGAGTTCTCGGCGATGTCCTTCGGCCTAACTAATGCTCCAAAGATATTTAGTGATCTTATGTATAGGGTCTTTAAACCCTACCTTGACATGTTTGTTATGATTTTCATTGAGGATATTTTTATTTATTGCAAGAGTGAAAAGGTGCAAGCCAAGAATCTAAGGGTAGTGTTGCAAACATTAAGGGATGAAAGGCTATTTGCCAAGTTTGAGAAATGTTAATATTGGTTAAAAGAGGTGGCATTCTTTGTACATGTACATGGTATTGGGTGAAGGTGTTATGGTGGATCTAAAAAAGATGGAGGTCTTAAAGAATTGGCCTAGACTCTTTACTCTAGTGGATATTAGGGGTTTCTTTGGGTGAGGGGGCACTACCAAAGATTTGTCAAAGGTTTCAGTTATATTGCTTCTCGCTTGACAAAGTTGACATACAAAAAGGCTAAATTTTTTTATAGATCGATGAAAGTGAAAGAAGTTTCTAAACATTCAAAGATAATATTACGTCCACTCTTATTTTGACTATACTATAAGGGTTAGAAAGGTTTATAGTGTATTGTTATGCTTCAAGAGTTGGCTTAGGGTGTGTATTAATGAAACATGGCAAAGTTATTTACTATGATTCTGGCAAATTAAAGGTTGATGAGCCCAATTACATCCGCCATGACCTTGAATTTGTGGTCGGGGTGTTCCCCATGAAGATATAACATCACTATTTGTATGGGTTTCATGTAGATGAGTTCACTAATCACAAAAGATCCAATATGTGTTCACCCAAAAAAACCTATATTCTAGGCAACAAAGATGGTTAGAGTTCCTTAAGGATTATGACATTAGTGTGCATTACCATCCGAGCAAAGCTAATATTGTGGCTGATGCCTTAAGTAGGGAGTCTATGTAGAGTGTGGCTCATGTGAGGGATAGAAAGAAAGAATTGGCAAGAGAGGTCCATCGGTTGGCTAGGATAGGGGTTACTATGAATGAAGCCAAAGATGGTAGCGTGATGGTGATAGACTTCTAAGTCTTCATTAGTTGAATATGTCAAATCTAAATAAGAACTTGATCCCGTATTGCTAGAATTAAAAGCTTTGGCGAAGGATGGCATGGTGGAGGTTTCCTCCCAAGGGGGAGATGGTGTCCTTAGATACCAAGGTAAGCTACATGCACCTGATGTCGATGGTTTAAGGACCTTGATCATGAATGAGGTTCATAACTTATCCTACCAAGATGTATAGTGATTTGAGGGAAGTATAGTTTTGGGGTGGCAAGAAGAGAGATATTGCCAAGTTTGTAGCTGGTTTTCATAGTTGCAAACAAGTCAAGGCCGAATATTAATGCTCGGGTGGCCTATCTAGAGATATAGGGATTCCTAAATGGAAGTGGGATAAAATCAACAAGGATTTTGTGGTTAGGTTACCAAGGACTAGGAAGCACTTTCATTCTATTTGGGTTGTTGTTGATAAAATGATGAAGTCGGCTCACTTTCTACTCATTAAGACGACATATGGTGCCAAATATTATTCCAAATTATACATTCGTGAGTTGGTAAGATTGCAATGAGTCCCATTGGCCATTATTTTGGACCATGGTGCTCAATTCACTTCGCAATTTCAGAGCTCCTTTCACAACAACCTTGGTACTAGAGTCAAGCTCAGCAAGACATACCACCCATAAAAATATGCTCAAGTGGAGCAAACCATTCAAACTCTTGAGGTTATGCTTAGGGCTTTGGTTTTGGAGTTTAAGGTTAGTTGGGATGAGCATGTTACACTTATAGAGTTTTCTTATAATAAAAGCTACCACTCTGACATTGGAATAGCTCGCTTTGAAGCTCTATATGGTAGGCATTGTAGATCTTCAATTTGGTGGTTTGAAGTGGGAGAGATGGATTTTTTAGGTCTGGTTGGTTATAGATGCTTTAGAGAAGGTGAGGATGATAATGGAAACAATGAAGACGGCCAAAGGTCGGCAAAGTATTATGATGATACTAGGAGGAGAGACCTTGAATTTGAAGTTGATGATTTAGTGTATTTGAAGGTTTCACCAACAAAAGTCGTAGTCCGCTTTGGCAAAAAGGGCAAGTTAAGCCCTAGGTATGTAGTATTATCGGATCTTGATATGTGTTGGTAAAGTTGCATACGAATTGGAGTTTCCTATAGAAATGAGCATGATTCATCTGATCTTCCATGTTTCCATGTTGAGGATGTGTTGGGAAACTTAGTTCAACCGTGCACTTACAGGTGGTGGATGTTGAAGAGAATTTAAGTTTTGTGGAAGTTCCGGTAGATATCTTTGATAGGCAAGTGAAAAGGTTGAGAAACAAAGATGTTGTATCCGTCAAGGTCCTTTGGATGAACCAAATAGCGGAGTGTTACTTGGGTAGCTGAAGCCTATATGAAAAAGCAATACCCCTATCTTTTCAATTCGACTAAAGCTTGAGGTACCACTGTATTTCCTACATGAGAGTCTCTCTCTTCTTTCATTTCATTTGCATGTCATCTATGCATAAGTATGTGGTTTTAAGGTTGCATTTTAAATATTAGTTAATGGATGATTTGAACATTTTCGTTATGATTTATTGCTTTTTGCATACAATGAATGTACTCTATTCCTTAGAGCTTACCTTTAGCATATTTGAGGATGAATCTTTTCAAGGAGGAGTTATTGTGAGGCCCTATCTTTGAGAAGTGTTAAAGGTGCAAGAAATGAATTCAGGATATATCTGAGTTCCATATTTTATGAAGGCTTCTATGAGCCATATTTCATGCTTGTGGAATGACGACCAACATGATAAAATTTATGATTTTGTAGGACTAAATGTGCGACTTATCAGACGGCCTGTGGAATGATTTACGAGCCATAATTTTGGTCCTAGAAGTTTAATCTGAGAAAATTCTCTAAGATTTTGAAATGGCGTTAGATTAAGCCCCTACCTACGACCCATAGAATGGACCACGGCTTGTAGATAGGGTCTCGTGGTCCTGTCCAACAAGATTTTTAAAGAACTAAGTTCGACATTTACTATTATTCTACTACTATCCTATGACATTTGTATCACAAACCCAAAATCGGATCGCAGCTGGAGAAAGATAATTAAAGTAGAAAGAGACTTCAAAAGATATTACTAATCTCTCAAAACCTGGAGTCATGAATACAAAAGCATCTAAAGTGGAACACGGAGTAAATACAATGATCTCAAAAGAAAATACAATGTTGTCTCACAATATCTGATACTTAGTCTTATAGAAAAGAAAGAAAAAAAAGACCCGAAGATCCACTCTGGCACTAAGTCTGAGCCTTACCACTGAGATATGGATGGTATAAATAACACTCAGATGGAATGATCAACTACCCTTTCCTAACCATATGCAGGATTTGAAGAGAGGAAACAATGTAGGGGTGAGTACATCTAAATGTACCCAATAGGTTCAATCGAATAGGTGGGAGAAATCAAACATGTATGAAATAATAAAAAAAATCCTATCACCTGCATCAAAATAGCTAGTACGCCATACAATAAAGTCATGAATAATGGCAATTATAGATGGTAAACTGATCAAAGCATGCAATGCAATTCTATGCATGAATGCAATAGCGTCGCAGGCCATGTATAAGGTGAAATCACGACCGTTACGAGGCCAAAGTACACATCTATCGAACTGAAGCTACGTGATAGAATTCGAGGGCGTCAAAGGCCATGTACTCAAATATGTAATAAGGCGTCGCAAGTCACAACCAGAAGAATCTCAAGGCATTGAGGATCATAATGAATGTCTCAACATAGATCATAATATCTCAAATCCAATGAGAAATGTGCATAACAATGCATTCAATCGTGTATCGAATGTGTGCATACCAATGCAATCAATCATATATATCTTGTGTACATATCAATACAAACCAATCAAAATTAAGATCCATGCATACCAAGGCACTCTGTCTAGTATAAGATTTGTGCATAACAATGCCACTAGTCACATAAGAAATGAACATAACAATTCAGTAATGGAGTACAAGATTACACGGCTACACCATGTATATCAATTATTTCCAATAGACCATCAATATCTATATCATTACTATCTCATCAATGATCAAACTCTTTATGAATCAAACTCCACAACAACCTCCAATTAGGCTCATGACTCTTAAGTTCACCACAGTCATCATCAACTAGTCACAAAACTATTGAGAAGTTATCTTATGTCTCATATTCTCTTAATGATATTCCTATTATCTTAAATAATATGATTTCATTTCAATTAATTAATACGATCTTCATTTACTCAATATTCGAGATAACCAACATCATATACCCATCAATTTCAATCATGTTATGCCATTAGCTCATATTCAATCTACATCTCACAATTATCACATAAGCATGCTCAAAAATCAAATCCAAACCCAAAAAGGTTAGTTGAACCTACCTTGATGAATATACTCAAGCCTCCAAACAATCAAGTGATCAATCAACCACTATAAAAAAAATATATACTACACATCAAGAGATGCACTTTGATACCCTTGTTGGCATAATTTACACATAGGGGTAAAATGGTGAAATTTAGGGCTAAATTCAATAGTCTCAGATCTGGAAATTTATTTCAAACTTCTACTTGAATATTATAGTTCATGGGTGAAAATCCCATAAAAATTGAGCTTACATTGAAGGAGAAATTAACAGTTAAACTTTGGGAAACATAGTCTGAATATATCCATTTTTTGGTGTTTAATTTTATGAAATCAAAGATAATATCAAGATAAAACTCATAGCGAATGATTAATTACTCAACAAAAATCTTTGAAAACCTTTCTTATAAATCGCCCAAAAGACATAGAAGTTCGAAAAACACTAAAAAATGGTATTTCCTGAGTTTAAAACTTTTAAGTCACAAAAAGTGCTCTATTAACATGGAGTGCAAATCCTGCAATACCTCCGCGACCGCAGAGAGGAAAATACCCCTGCACCCGAAACTGTGCACAAAATCATAAGTAAATTAAACTCTGAATATCCACTCGGAACACATCCAAAATCAGAATCTCACAGACTTTATATGTATCCATACCAAATACGGTGATCCAAACTCAATGAAATAATCAGAATTTGATTCTGACGTCTCAACGACACATTTGGCAATGCAAGTCAAATAAACTAGTTTAAAAATGAAAAAACCAAAACATACCTCGACAACATAAAGGATTATGAAAAGACCATTTTTAGCATTAGTCTCACCTTTAGGCCTAAAAATCTCATTTTTATCTCAAAATTTTATTCAGTCACTTCCTATAGTTCAGTTTCGACATTCCATAGCTAATCGAATTGAAGGATCCCCGATTTGACTTTTGAACATTATTTTTTGTGTTGAATGATGTAATGGTACAAAACTCACTTTTTCTACAACGTAAGTTTTAAAAAAGGCCAACACTCATATTTTAAACTTTTGAAACTTAAGATTTAAGTCCTAATCATTCAAATATTTCAAAGTAGGCCCACAACAACATATGAAAGGGTAAAATAGAAATTTTCATAGATAAGGCCAAAAATGACCAACCAGGTCATTACATCATTCAACACAAAAAATAATGTTCATCCTCGAAAATAAGAAAAAAGTAGTACTTGAAGCCTAAAAAAGGTTAGGATATTCTGAATGTGTGTCTAACTCTAACTCCCGAGTAGCTTCGTCAACAGATGGGTGCAACCACTGAACTTTCACAACAGGTATATCTTTTGATCTAGATCTCCAATCTTCCTATCCAATATAACTATAGGCTTCTCTTCGAACGACAAATCAATACTTAACTCAATGGAGTCATAAAATATCACATGGGACTCTTTTGGAATGTACCGGTGGAGCATAGAAATATAAAATAAACAAGATGAACAGAATATAATATCGGGGGTAATTCCAACTCATAGGCTACCTCACCAACTCTCCTCAGAGTATCAAAAGGCCTAATAAATCTGGGACTAAGCTCGCCCCTCTTCCAAAATCGCATCACATCCTTCGTGGATGAGACTTTTAGCCAAACAGTGTCACCAACAGAGATGTCAAGAGGCCTAACTCTCTTATCAACATAACTCTTCTTGCAACTCTAGGCTGTTAGGAGTCTACTCTTAATCTGTCGGACCTGGTCCATGGTATCCTTAAGCAAATCTACACCTAATACCTCTGCTTAACTAGAATCAAACCATCTAATGGGTGGTCTACACCTCTTGCCATATAAAGCCTCAAAGGGTGCAATCTAGACGCTGGAATGGCAATAGTTGCTTTATGCAAACTCTGCCAATGCTTTGTGTTGGCCCCGCCGGGGCCACAAAATAAATAACAAAGACCCTAAGCATATCCTATAACACCTAAATGGTGCACTTTGACTCACCATTAGTCAAAGGGTGAAAAGCTAAACTCAAATCTACTCTAGTACCCAAACCACATCGCAGAGCCTGCAAAAAGTGAGAAGTAAACACAAATTCTCTTTCTGATACTATAAACACTAGCATACCATGCAATCTTACGATGTCCTGGATATATAACTTAGAAAACTGCTGCGCACTATAGCCTATCTTCACCGGTAAGAAGTGTGCTGACTTGGTCAGATGATCAACAACAACCAAAATTGAATCAAACATGTGCAAGGCCATGGCAAACCTGTAACAAAGTCCATAGTCACTCTCTCCAACTTTCAATCACGAATGGGCATCCTTTGCCTCGATCCACTGGGCTTTTGATGCTCATACTTCATCGATTTGCAATTTAAAAACTTGGCCACAAATTTCATCTATGTTTATCCTCTTACAAAATCACCAATAATGTTTTTTAAGATCATGATCCATCTTAGCCACACTCGGAGGAATGGAATATCAAGCATAATGGGACTCCTCTAATATTAATCTCACCCAATCCCCAACCTTAGGCACACAAACTCTACCATTAATCCTCAAAATAAAATTAGAATACCTTGGCTTCAGTTTCATGTCTCCACATTTTTTTATGAATCATACATAATCTGGGGTCCTCAAACTAGTGAGCACATATCTGATCAAACAAGGAAGACCTAGCCTCTACGAAGACCAAAACACTATGAGGAGGATAAATATTAAAATGGACCATAAGTCTAGCAAGCGGCTAAGCCTCCGAGGCTAAGTGCCTCTCCTTAACCCTCAAGAATGCCAAACTTCCCATACTAGTAGCCTTTGGGCTTGAAGCATATGCCACTACATTGGCTTCTCGGGGAGATATAGAGTAGAGATATCATAATCTTTAAGTAACTCCAAATATCTATGCTTTCTCATGTTCAGATTAGGTTGAGAAACGATGTATTTGGGACTCCGATGATTGGTAAATAGGTAACAATGCACCCTATAAAGATAATGTCGCCGCAACCTCATGATAAACACAATTGCAGCCAACTCCAAGTCAAGGATAGGGTAGTTTTTCTCACACATCTTAAGTTGTCAAGAAGCATAGGATATCACCTTCCCCCTCTGCATCAATACACCACCCAAACCGACACCTGAAGCTTCAAAATATATAAAAAATGGAACCCCCTTCTCTGGTAAAGCAAGAACAGGTACTAAAGTCAACAAATCCTTATGTTTTTGAAAGCTCACCTCATAATCTTCCAACAAATGAAACGCCATAACCTTCTAAGTTTATCTAGTTAATGGGGCTACTATAGATGAAAACCCTAAACAAAACACTGATTATACCTCGCTAGACTAGGGAAACTCTGAATCTCAATCATGGAAGTAGGCTTAACTAACTTATGAACAACTGCTACCTTCGCCAGATCGACCATAATACCCTGTTTTGACACTACATTGTTAAGAAATACAACAGATTCAAGCCAAAACTCACACTTTGAGAACATAGCATACAACTTCTCTTCCCTCAATCTCTAGAGCACGGTCCTCAAGTTCTATACCTCATCTGCCTCATTCTTTAAATAAACCAAGATATCATCTATGAACATAATCACAAAGATATCTAAATAGGGGTTCAACACTCAATTCATCAACTCTTTAAAAATATCTGCGGTATTATAACCTAAATGACATAAACACGAACTCATAATGCCCATATCATGTCCGGGAAGTTGTCATTGAGATATTAGAGACTTGAACTCTAAACAGATGATAACTGGACCTCAAGTCAATCTTGGAGAATGCTAAGAAACCTTGAAACTTATAAAAAAGAGCATAAATGCGAGGCAAAGGGTATTTGTTCTTGATGGTCACTTTGTTGAGCTAGAAATGGTCTATACAAATGTGCATAGTGCTATACTTCTTCTTCACGTATAACACAGGAGCACCCTAGGGAGATACACTCGAACGAATAAAGCCCTTCTTAAAAAAATCTTCCAATTGTTCCTTCAACTCCTTCAATTTAGCTATGGTCATCCGATAAGGAGCAATAGATATGGGCTTAGTGCCTTAGATCCATATCAATAGCAAAGTTAATATCGCTATGTAAAGAAAAACTAAGTAAATCAGTCGAAAATACATCTTTGAACTCTCTAGCAATCCTGGTAGTCTCACATGATAGAGGCTCCTAAAAAACAACCCAAACATGAGCTAAATATGCCAATCACCCCTTCCTCATAAGCCGACAACCATGCATGTAAGAAAAAACATCCTCAGGATAGGAGCTAGGTGTTACGGTCCACATCAACAAGGGCATGTCAGGGCAAGATAGGGTCACTGATTTTGTTTGACAATCAAGATTAGCATGATAAGGCGACAACCAATCAATTACCAAAATCACATCGAAATCTACCATATCCAACAATATCAAATTAACAATAGTATCTCTCCCCTAAAAAGTAACAATACAACCCTGATAGGCCTAATTGACCTACTAGGGTGGAAACACAAATAGGCTCGGCAAGTGGCATACACATAATATCAATATCTAAAGCAAAATAGGCTGACACATTTGAATAAGTTAAGCCCAAGTAAAATAAAGTTAATGCCAAACGGTGGCACACTAAGACCATATCTGTGATAACCGCATCAGAGGCCTTTGCCTCAACTCTTACTAGAATAGCGTAGCAAACTCCATGCCCACAAATTAGCCTGTGGACAACAACTAGCATCACCTCTCACTATATCACGACCTTCTCTGGCACCACCTTTAATAGTTTGAAGTGTGTCCTTGGTTACTGGTGGTAGAGTTGGATGAGCCGACTGAGAACCTGAAGCCTGAGCAAGAGGTACATAGTGAAGAAAATAATGAGCTAAGTGCCCAATCTCATCACAATTATAACAAGACTTAGTCTCTTGCCTCTGAGATGGCTGCCCTGAAAACCACTATGCCTGGGCACACTGACCACCTGAGTAGATCTAGCACTATCAACACTATCAGATGCTGGAAGAGCTGCCTGAACTGTCCGTCCTTAACGGCCTTTCCTCTAGATCTCTTAGTCCTATGGCGGGTGCTCACTAAACTATCCATGTCGACAAAACCTCTTTCCAACACCCTGTCTATCCTTCCTAATATGCTTGATCATACGAGCATGATCTACAACACTCTGAAAAGTGCCCCACTCAACACCAAGAAAGTTGTAGCCTCCTAAATATACCTTGTCAAGCCCTTGGTAAAGTATCGAATCATGTCGAACTTAGTAGGAATTCTAGACAAGTCATATCCGGATAATTCATGAAATTTAGCCACATAGTCAGAAACAGAAATAGATCTCTCTTGTAGCCTATCAAACATATCTTGATGGTTGTCTAAGAGGCTATGGGGCATGAATCTCTGCAAAAATATCTCGATGGACTATCCCCTGCTCATAGCTGGATATCCAATAGGTCTATGAGCTACAACTTACCTTCAGTACTCCTTGGCAAGGCCAGTGAACTAGTATGAACTATAGCCAAGCCCATGCGACTTAAGAATAGCTAGGTTACACAACCGACCCTAGTACTCTGACAAAAAATCATAGGATCTATTGCCATGGGTGCCATCGAATTGACAAGGTACCAACTACATAAAACTCTTAAAGTTCTTCTGCTCAACTGTGCAGATAGCCGGGCTAAAAGAAGCTGGTGGCACCATAAACAAGGGAGGTGCAATAGATGGAGAAACAACAAAACATTGAAACTAAGAACCTGAACTCGGCCTACATTTCTAAGGTGGAACAAGAAGGGACATGGGAGAATTTGCCAAAAGTGTAGAAGAACCAACATGAATCATACCTAGCTTGGAGGGGTCTATAAAAAGACCAACTGGTGCTGTAGAAATTGGTACATCAACAGTAGCTGGGGTAGGAGGTGCCCCTTCCAATCTATCTAATACCCTCAAGAGTGATCCCTAAAATGAGGGTTTAGTCTCTTGGGCTGAGGGCAGTGGAATAGGATCTGTAGGCCCTTCAGGCTCATGTATAGGGTCAGGAGAAGCCAATCTAGTCTTCCCTTAAGGTGGAATTTCCCATCTAATAGGTCCTCTACCTCTAGTCCTACACATGAACTTTACCTTGACATCGGGTGAGATCCATATCATCTACCTAAAGCTCTCCCATTGATCAACAAGATATGGCAGTCAGTATATGCACTGAAGGAGTAAATTAAACACTTTAAAAATAAGTAATACAAAGGAACGCATGAATGGAAGAAAGATGTGAAAAGTCTTTCCTAACAAGTATCCCTAGCCTCCCAGAGATGGGTATGGATGTCTAAATATTGATCCGCAAAACCCTACTAAAAACCCTGCTTCTGACTTATGAGCCCAACAAACCTAGGGCGTTTATACCAAACTTGTCACGACCCCAATATCAGATCGCAACTAGAGAAAGATAATTAAAGAAAAAACAAATCCAGAAAATCTAAGAAATCTCCAAAAACCTAGAGTCATGAGTTCAAAAGCATATAATATAGAACTAAGAGTAGATACAATTGTCTCAAAAGAAAATATAATGTTGTCGCACAAGCTCAGATACATAGTCTTAGAGAAAAGAAATAAAAAAGACCCAAACGACTACTCAAAATTTAAGCCTCACAGCTGAGATTTTGATGGTATCAATAACACTCAGATGGAATGATCAACTACCTTATCCTGAATCCCGTCCACAATCTGTAAGAAAGAAACAATGTTGGGGTGAGTACACCAAAATTTACCCAATAGGTTCATGTTACTGGGAAGAATAAATCAAACAAGTATGAAATAATGAAGAATTCTATCACCTGCATTAAAATGGTTAGTACATAATACAATGAAGTCATGAATAATAGAAATTATAGATGGTAAAATAATGCAATGCAATGATATGCATTAATCCAATGGCGTCACAGGCCATGTATGTGGTGAAATTAGGACCATCACAGGGTCGATATACATATCTATTGAGCTAAAATTACAAAATAGAACCCAGTGGCATTGCTGGACATGCACTCAAATATATAACAAGGCATTGCAGGCCATAATCATAAGTATCTCAAGGCATCGCAAGCGATAACCACTCTCTCGAGATGGATCATAATGTCTCAAATGATGCAAATATAATGAGAAATGTCCATAACAATGCATCTAATCATGTATCAAATGTGCACATCTCAATGGAATTAGCCATATATAACATGTGTGCATATTAATGTAACCCAATGTGAAATAAGATCTGTGCATATCAATGCACCTAGTATAGTATAATAATGCCTCTAGTCACATAAGATATTATGTGCATACCATTTCAATGAAGGATAATAAGATTATACAACTATACCATGTATATCAATTATTGCCACTACATCATCGAAATCTCATATCTTCACTATCTCATCAATGATCAAGCAATTTATGAATCAAACTCCACAACAATCCCTAATTATGCTTATGACTCTTAGGTTCACCACAATCGTCAACAACTAGTCACAACACTATCTAGAAGTTATATCATGTCTCATGTTATCATAATGATATCCCAATTATCTCAAATGACACGATTTCATCTTAATTAATCCATTGGATAAGCATTTACTCAATATTCAACATAACCAATGTCATATTCTCATCAATTTCAATCATGTCATGCCATTTGCTCATAATTTATTTTACATCTAAACAATTATCACATAACAATGCTAAATAAAATCAAATCTAGTCCCACAAAGGTTAGCCAAACCTACCTCGATGCCGAAACCATACTCGGGCAAGCTTTCAGTTGACTTAAGCCTCCAAATGATTCAAGGATAAATAAACCACTATAAAAAATAGATAATACGCATCAAGAGGTGCATTTTGATACCTATATTGGCATAATTTAGTATTAGTGGTAAGACAGTAAAAATTAGGGCTAAATTCCAAAGTTTGAAATCTAGAAATTAGTTTTGAAATCAAATTCCACTAGAAACTTAGAGTTCATGAGTGAAAATCCCATAAGTATTGAGCTTAAATTGAAGGAGGAATTCAGAGTTAAAGTTTGGGAAACATAGTCTAACAATCTCTGATATTGGGTGTTTAATTTCATGAAATCAAAGATAAAATCAAGATAAAACTCACAGACAATGATTAGTTTAATGTTAGAAACACTTGCTCAACTAAAAGCTTTGAAAACCTTTCTTCAAAATCACCCGAAAAAAGCCTAGATATTTGAAAATGATTTAAAAAATGGTGTTTTCTGATTTCAAAAATGTTCAGTCAAAAAAGGTTCTCCACGAATTCAGAGTGCAAAGGCTTCAACACCTCCATGAACATGGAGAAGAAAATACCCTTATACGAGAAATTGTGCACTAGCAAAATCACATGTTAACCAAATTCAGAATAGGCACTCAGAACTCATTCGAAATAAGAATCGTACATATTTATATGTATCAATACAAGAAACAGTGATCTGGATTCAACAATCATCAACATTTGATTTTGATGTCTCCACAACACATTTACTGACGCAAGTCAAATAAAGTATTTTAAAACTCAAAATTCTAAAACAGCCTTGACAACTCCAAAAATTATGATAAGATCAATTTTGGTATCAGTTCACCATCTAGAATTGTGGGAACTTTCGAAATTTTCATTTAAGCTTTCGAACTTCAATTGATGACCAAAGTCAAACTTTTATTTTGGAAATGACTAAAGTCACAAATGTGGGCCTAAAAACCTCATTTTAACTCCAAAAATCAGTTCTGTAACTTCCGATAGTTCAATTTCGATGTTCTTTAAGCTGATGGATTTGGCGGGTCTTTGATCCGACCTCCAAAACTCAGAATCATACATAAATGTATTTTTCAATAACTTGAGTTTCCAAAAAGGCCAAAACTTATATGTTCAACTTTTAAAACTCGGGATTTTTGTTCTAACAATTCAAGTAGTTCAAAGTAGGTCCAAAACAACTTACGAAATGGTAAAATAATATTTTTCACTGATAAGGCCAAAAATGAACAACCATGTCATTATAGTTTAAGCCCCCAAAAGACCCCTTATCAACACCTTTTAACCATTATTCACCCTTTTCCTCCTTACTCAAAAATACTCTAAGTCTTAAAACTCTCTCAAGATATTCAAGTGTGACGTACAAATTAGGTTTTTGGGTTTTCCATCTCCAAATCAGATTTCATCCACCAAAATTGCACCAAGGAATGTGGCTTTTAATTGTGGAAATCATTCCTCAACAAACTCAACCATTCTTCTTCTCTTTTGTGATATCCTATGTTATGGAAGTACAAGGTTATTTTATGAAGTCTTTTATATGATTATAATTTGTAGCATTTTATGATAATATACCTTTATATACGATTCAGAAGTATAAAGCCATGTGAAATTTATGATTCAAATTTGGGTTTGATGCTACCCTAACCAAGTTTGCTCTGTTTTGATCGGTTATTTGAATAATGAATAAGTGATTCCACTTTTTAACTCTCATGGAATTTAATCATGATTTGCATGGTTTTAAAGTTTGTAGATGAACCCACTATGATTTGAATAATGATGTATACCAAGTTTCTAAGAATGTAATGGCCTTGTAAGATGTTATGTGAAATCATGAATGATATGAATTAAAGGGCTATTATACATGTTATGAAATATGAAAGTAATGTGAAAGTTATGGATATTGTGAAGCCCTATATTGATGTTAAGAAGCTTTATTCTTGATGAGCTACTTTATGAACAATAATGATATTATGATGCTATGATGATTGTATATATCGTCTATAAGTATGATTTGAGTATACCTTGGGATTATAACCTAGTACCGAGCAGACCTTGGTAGATAACCATTGTACCATATCTATGTTGCCACCATAGGTTTATAAATCTGCTAATGGATCCATATAGCTGAAGTTGCATGATTGACCAAAAAGCGCGGTGTTCTCGTAAGGCACATGTGAATCAAATGCCCAAAAGGGTGGTGTTCCATAAGGTTGATATGATATGTATACAAAAATAGCTGGTATTTCCAAAAGGTGATTGTGTGGCACTTTTCAAAATGAGGGATTTCCCATAAGGTGATTTTCTATTTTACCATGGCAAAATAGACCACTCCTAGTATGGTGTGGAGTGAATATCGACATTTCAGGTAGTAGCTCGCTTTGTCTTACATGAAGATTATGGTCCCTTCCCATATATGTGCATTATGTTATATGACTTGATGATTCTTCATACATATTTTATCATGGCATTGACCATGCATGACATATAGAGTGTGTATTCATTGATTATGATTATGCATATTGTTTAATTATGGATTATGTTTTTTGTTGCATTTTCACCCCACATACTTAGTACATTCCAAGTACTAACACATACTTTTTTGCTTACATGATCTGACCATATAGGGACCAGAGCTCCTATCCATCCTCTTTCACGTGGCTAGGCAATTCGGTTGAAGACCCCTTTTGGTGAGTCCTTCATATTCGGGGGCAATAGCTATTTCCTTTTATGCTTATTAAAGAATTGTCTATTTATGGACATTTTATCTTTTGAGGGTGAGACCAGGAGATGTCTTAGCCCCTATTCTATTAGGATTAAAGGTGTTGGGTATTTGAATATTTTGTTATGTATAATTATGAGCTTGACTCGTATAATTTTGTATTATGAGATATTTCCCTTAGTCCCTTACTTCCTCTTGTGTTAAATGCTTGTTGTATTGATGAGATTAAAGTCCTAAGTCCCCAATCTCCCTCATAGAATGAGTCATAATCACCTATCCCTTAGATTTATTTGTTATGTAATTCATGGTTATCCTCTTCCCTACAACATCTCTATAGCGTAAGTACAAATCCTCATTTCCCTTTGAAATTATATGTTATGTGTTTGTTTATCTTCTATCCTTTTGCAAAAAAAAAGGATGAGCTATGTATACTTAAGAGGCTTGTTTGGGATGCTTTTGGGTTCCCCTTCGTCGTGTCACATCTAGGCCCTCGGCTTGGGGCATGAAGTCTATCTCGATATCCAACACCATTGTTCTAACCTTGATTCCTAGGCGGACTTGAAAAATCCATTCGAGAACCCATCACCTGATTACCCATATAATGTACCTCCTCACATCCTCCTTCATATGGCACATTATCATACACCTCATCACCCAGCAACAGCTACGACATTAACACTCTTCCTATTTTCTCCCATAATATGCTTAGTTAAGAGATCCAGCTGAGTTAATATCTTAGCCATGTTATCATCTCTCTCTTGATTTTTAGCAGGTTGTTCTTTAGATAGATCCCTAAGAATAAAACATACAAGGTCATCCCTTGTTTACGAAGCCTGATTAACCTGTGTCATGTCATCCAATAACTCACATGTAACAGCAAAAGTTTGCTTCATAATTCCTTATCGTACCAATTGGTCAACCACACCTTTGATGGCTGCATCAAGAAGTATGTAGAAGTATTACAACAATTGGTGGTGTGGGACTCCCTAGTTCGAGCATTGGAGCAAAAGTTTCTAGAACCATAGCCATGTTTCATGTAATGTCTTACCTTCGATTCTTTTGAAGTTTTCAAAATCTTCTTAGATTAACCATTTTCGCGGGAGAGAAAAATCTTTCGAGGAATGCATTTTAGAGTTCCTCCCACGAAGTTATTAAGTCCCAAGGAAGCTCAGCTAGCCACCTCACAACGTCTCCAGAGATAGTAAATAGGAAGAGCCTCAATGGCTTCTTGAGTGACTACGTGGAAATTGAAAGGCGAACAAGCATCAACAAAATTTTAAAGATGATCATGGGGATCCTCATTGGCTTGCCCTCTGAATAGTCCTTTTAGCTAAAGGAGTTGTAACATGGTTTTTGTGACATGGAATACAACACCTCCAGCCAATGGGGGTAAACAAATTGCTCCCGTAGTCCCTATTTGTTCCCAGTTGACATCTGGAAAGTTATTAACTTCTACAATGTTTGCACCATGGACAATTCCTTCATCATCCATCTTAATACCTGTTTTCACAACAACAAAAACAACAAGAAAAGTAATAAAATAACTCTAACTACGTAACTGAATACAATAAACACTTGAATCAAGAACTAGCACCATTCCCCTGCAACAATGCAATTTTTTATGAACGCTCAATCCTACTACTCAAAAGAACTAGAGATGATCTTTATAAGCATATTACCTAACAATAGTGTCAAGGAAAGTTCCCACATTGAAAGGTGGTTTGAGAAGCGAAGTAATTCATTGAATTATGCAATTATAGGTTCAAATTGGGGTTTACAATAGTAAAAACTGAGATTTAACAAACAATGATTGAATTAACAAACAAATTAACAAATTTATAGAAGTGTTGGGGATGTGCAAATATGGTAGTTGATCTAGATATTTGACTAATCGAGTTAATGGTGCGTGAATAGGCTAGGATGCTAGTAACCTAAGCTTCAAATATGACAACGAAGTGTTTTCATATGATTGAATTACGACATCATATCTGAATCTCTCCAGGAACGCTTGGCTTGAGAAATCATAGCAAAACCCTAATACGTTAGCCATTGAATCCATGGTTTTGGTATTCCACTGAAACCCCAAAAGGTTTCTAGCTAATACATCTATTCCACACTCTAACTACTCATATTAAAGTAATAATTAGAGATCTGAAGTAAATCCCAAGTTTGCAACCTTAGTATTATATATGAAACTTAGCAATGGATACAAATCCACTCATATTAATGATAATAAACTCAAAATATCATAGACCAAACATAGAAATCAAAGGCCCATATTATTTATACACTCTAATGATAGGGGATTTTAGCCACTCATGCTTGAAAATAAAGATTCAATACCAAGTTCAGCAGTTGAGTACATGGGTAACAAGGATTATAAGAGAAAATATTATTTAAACCACCAAATCTCACGAATTTGTGCCTTCACAAGCTTGAAATCCTCTATCCTTGGGCTTTTGAGCAAGAATGTTCCAAGTACCCTCTTCTCTCTCTCTCTCTTTATCTGTGAAACTTGATATGAACGATTTGTATAATGTCCTTTTGAAAAGGTTTAAATAGTCCATGAAAAATAAGTGGGAATTTATGAATCGATAGCTATTCAATGATCAAGGTCAGCCATTGTTGGCACTTTGGCGTTGTACTCAATGTGCACTTGAATGCATTGATATGTATCTCCTTGGAGGCTTGGATCTCTATAATATTAGGCAACAATTCTTTACTCTGCCGATCATGTTCAGCGATTTTTCAAAGTTCTTTCTATAACACCCTTCAATTATGGCTTGGGGTCTTGAGTTCTACAACAATACCTAGGCCATTGGGTGATGTGTCAAATATGTTTGGCGAGTTCGATTCTGCTAGCCTTTCTGGCACGAACATGTGACTTGGTTGCTTATATATTAGGCAGTATTATTGATCCTTCAGCGTTTCATCGTATATGTCGACGTAGCCGCTTTTGTCCGCATTTTTTGTACTTTTCTTCTTTTCAAAAATTTGTTGAGTATTGTCAAATTGTGAACTTTTAACTCCATTTCTGACATAAAACATGAATATTAGTTAGTAATTGGAACATAATAGCACATCGAGGGAAACATTTCTTCCTATTCTAAGCCCAAAATGAGTCCGAGATATGGACTTACCACTATGTCCAGTCCTAGCAATTTCATCTCACCATCAAACAACCTAATATGTGATCTACACTGTATAATACATAGTGTCTCAAATGGTTCCATCTTTATGCTTGCAAGGAAATAATTATTGTGGAAAAATTTAATATGAGGCAAAGGCTCATCCAAACTCCCCTTGAACTCTAACACACAAGATCTCAACATGTATTCTAATGTTTTAATAGACCTCTCAGATTGCGTGTCAATTTCACGATGGTAGAAGGTACTCAATTTCACCTTAGTACCAAGTCCCTTTTGAAAATATCACCCAAAATAAGAGGTGAATTGGATACAATGACACGATATGATAAACAATGGAATCCCATACAAGCTCACAAATTCTCAGACATACAAGTGAGAATAGTCCTTAACAGTAAATGTTGTTCTAAATAGTAAGAAGTTAGCTGACTTCATCATTCAATCCAGTATCACCCATAGGGAATCAAAGTGCTTCCTATTTTTTTACAACCCCACTACAAAGTCCATATTGACTTCTTCCCACATGCAAGCAAGAATATTAATATCCTGGGGTACGCCACCTGGCCTTTTATATTAAACTTTGACTTGATGGCGATTGAAATTTAGACAAACATTCGGCAATGTCTCTCTTCATTCAATTCCACCTGCAGATCTCCCTTAAATCTCTAAATATTTTTGCAGAACTAGGATTGATAGAATAAGAAGAGCTGCGAAATTCTTGCAATATCAACTTTTTTAACTCACTATCATTAGGCACACGCAATCTCCCTTTATATCGAAGAACATCATCTCTCCCTTGTGAGAAAACTTCTATATTTCTTTCTTTCACTAAAGAATTCAATTCAACTAACGTGCGGTCGAGGTCATGGTGAGGTTTAAAATCCTTAACCAATGAAGATTTGGACCCATGTAGCACCATCGCACCACTATTTCCGAACTCATTCAACTTTACTCCCAACCTAGCCAACCTATGGATTTATTTGACCAACTCCCTTTTACCATCATCTTCCACGTGGGAGACACTACACATGTAGACTCTACTAAGGGCTAAAACTACAATATTGTCTTTGCCCGGGTAGTACTTCACATTCATCTCATGGTCCTTAAGAAGGTCTAACCACCTCTACCTCAAGTTGATGTCATGACCAAAGCGTAGGGCCTATACGTGACACGACGAATGGGAACCTGAAGGGATCCCAAAAAAGGCTCTTAAGCAAGCATAGCATGTCCTTGGTTTTACGGAAGCATAAAGGAGTAATAAACATATAGCACATAATTTCCAAAGGAAACAAGGCTTTTGAGTCACACTATGGGGATGTTATAGGGAATAGGATAGGCATAAATCACATGCCTCACGCTATGGGGGCATTTAGAGACTTAGGAATTCCATCACATCAACAACATACAAAAGCATAGAAGGGAAAAGGAACTAAGGGAAGTCCTTCATAATAACATGAACATAATATGAATCAAGCTCGATACATAAACATCGATATCCAAAAACCCAAAACATCTCTCGTGCTTACCCTTAAAGATAGAAATCTAAAATATCTATGTCTTAATAAATCAATAAAGTAATTGGATGTTATCCTCGAAGTGGAGGACTCACCAATAGTAGTCTTCGAAGGATCCGGCTAGCCACGTGAAGGAGGAGGATTGATAGGATCTCAGGTCCCTACATGGTTAGATCATATAGGCAAAAGTATGTGTTAGTACTTAGAATGTACTAAGTATGCGGGGTGCAATGCAAAAAGGAACATAAGCCATAATAATCAAGATGCATAATCATAATCAATGGACAAAAGTTCAATATGACATGTATAATCAATGATTAAGTTGAAACATGCATGAAGATAGTCAAACTTGCATAATATATCATACATATGTGGGAGGAGGCCCTAACCAATATATAAGATCGAGCGAACTACTACTTGGAATCCAGATGTTCACACCACACCAAATGAAGGAGTGGTTTACTTGCTAAGGTAAAAAAAGTGTGTCTCCACAAAGTGTGTAATTTGTCCTAGTTGGATCCACTAGTAAAGCCCATTTAGGGAAATAATAAGAAAGTATGGTGGCACATAGTTGAGAGACCAAGACATTATTTAACAACCCCTTAGGTCAAGCCCCCACCTTGAGCCTCTTTTGGTATTAAGTCTAGTCCCACAGAATACTTGAAATAAACATAACTTTAATCATGACTTGCATAACTTGTAAAAATATGATAACATGGCATGAGTAGTTCATTCATATACGTGACCCTTACACGTGGGCATATACCTTAGACTAGAGGGTAAAAGCATCGCATAAACTTGACCCCTTCTAGTAGGCATTGCATTTCACGTGAGGGTATAGATTGTAATATGCTTGACAACTTCTAGCGAGCTTTAGTTGGAACAAGTGGGTAAAATAGATACCATTCTTGACTGCATCGTGTAGACATTATTCACTCACAAGAGGATTGGATAGATAGTATAAGGGCTCAACATTTTATTTACAAATCATAGGAATTTTTCATGAGTGCATTACATGCTTAGGAGCCCATAATTTATCATAACATACTTTTCTTGAAATTCATGCAATAATCATTCATTCACATAGAAATCTTGTCATATAAATTTAGTCAAACATGGTGGGTATATCTGCATATACTTAAAGTCATGCAGTTAGAGAGTGTGATACAAGAAAGTAGTAAAATAAATTCACTTTAAAGTTATTTAAATAAACCCACCATCATTGTAGTAAAACCCTTATTATTTATATATCATATTTCAAGTAACATAGTTGAAAATAATTAGTTTGAATCATTCTTGACCAACCCATTGCAATAATATACATCATAAAATATGGATATGGGAATATGAAACTCATATTATCAAGTAAAACCTAGTTAAGCCTTCCTCAATACTCATATAAATTCATGATTTCCACATGATATTTTATTGCATGATAATGCATAAAAATAAACCATTATAGAAAGCATAGTAGTAACATCATATGCAAAGTTCATAAAATACCCATAAAGACTCATAAACTTCATGTAGTAGGAGAAGAAGAATGGTTGGAATTATTGGAAGGAAGGTTCCCACGGTAAAACGCACATACCTTGGTGTGATTTTGGTGGAGAAACTTTGATTTGGACATGGTGAACCCAAAACCTTAGCTTGCCCTCACACTTGAATGCCTTGAGAGAGAGCTCGGAGTATTTTTTGAAAGAGGAGGAATGAGAGGAATTAGCGCTAAAAGGCTGATAGGGGGCTCTTTGAAGGTCAAAAAGACATAGCATAGGCATTAGACTACTGGAAAGGTCAAATTTGCCCCATTTTAAAAATTGGCCGGAAAGGTCTACGAGATCCTGTTTATGGGCAGTAGGCCATACTACGGGTCATACTTGGGGTTTCTTCTGATAGACTCTCAGAGACCCACTTCTCTGATTATCTCTCTATGACACGGTCTATGACTCGTAGATTGTTTTATGGGTAGTCTGATATGTTATTGATTGAACTCCTAAAAAATCCCAATATTTCATCAAGTCTTCCCAGGTTCTACCAACCCATATATGGGTCGTGCTTCATCTTATGAGCCATATAACCCTTCATAAAAACTGACAATTCAAGTGTTCAAAATCTTACTTGTATCTTTCATCATCCCCATAGGTGGGGCCTTACAACATCTCCCACATAAGAACATTTGTGCCCTAATATGCTGAGGCAACCTCTAAGGAATGGATTCATGCACCATATTCCATTGCATCATATACAAAAATACAACACATGTACCATTTAAAATCTTTAAACCATGTTTCAAATAGCACTTATAATACAATCTCAAAATCACATAATTATGTATAAGTATCATGAGAATGGTATGCAAGGAAAGGAGATCCAAGGATAGGTAAATCATATTACCTCATGCTTGATCTGAATGGAGGAGATAAGGATATCGCTCTTCATATCAGCTTCAACTTCCCTTACGACACTCTCCAATTGTTTATTCCTCCAAAGGACTTTGACGAATGCCACATCTTTTTTCTTAACCTCTTCACTTACCTATCTAATATCTCCACTGAGACTTCCTCATCGGTTAAGTTGTGCCCAACAACACCCACAACATCGAAAGGCACTATAACACTTAGGTCCCCTACACACTTCCTCAATATGGACACATGGATGACTGGATGAACGATACTCATCTCTGTGGGAAACTCTAATTCATAGGCAACTTTAAAAATTCTCCTCATAATTCTATAAGGCAATACAAACCTTGGGCTCAACTTTCCCTTCTTGCCAAACTAGACCACACACTTCATGGGTGAGACCTTCAAATACACCCAATCCCCAATATCAAACTCAAGATCTCTCCTTCTTAGATAGGAGTAGGACTTTTTCCTACTTTGAGCTGTCTTAAATCTCACCCTTATCAATCTCACCTTTTCCAAAGCTTCCATAATAAAAATTCGGTCCGAACAAAGCAATTTCTCCCACGTCAAACCACCCAACTGACGACCTACAAAGCCTACAATATAGATCTTCAAAGGGAGCCATTCCAATGCTAGAGCGATAACAATTGTTGTAAGAAAACTCAATGATGGGAAGATGTTCATCCTAACTACCCTGGAACTCTAAAATACAAGTCCTAAGCATGTCCTCAGGAGTTTGAATTGTCCTTTCGGCTTGACCGTCTGTTTAAGGATGAAAGGTCGTACTATGCTTGACTTTGTTACCAAGGCCCTCTTGGAAGTATTTCCAAAAGTGAGAAGTGAATTGAGCACCATGATCCGAAATAATAGACAATGGTATACTATGCATGTTAACAAACTCATGGATATGTATCTTGGCATAATCTTCGGCACCATAAGTTTTTTTAACTGGTAAGAAGTGTGCCGATTTTGTCATTATATCAACAATAACCCAAATAGAATCAAAGTGCTTTCTAGTCTTTGCGAACCCCCTCACAAAGTCCATGTTAATCTCTTCCTACTTCCAAGTAAGAATTTCTATGTCTTGGGCTAGGCTACCTGGCCTTTGATATTCACTTTTGACTTGTTCTCAACTGTGACAACCAGCTATGAACTTCGCAATATCCCTCTTCATACCAACCCACCAATACACCTCCCTCAAGTCTTTATACATCTTTGTAGAACTGGATGAATAGA
Source organism: Solanum rostratum (assembly GCA_029948455.1). NCBI lineage: Eukaryota > Viridiplantae > Streptophyta > Magnoliopsida > Solanales > Solanaceae > Solanum > Solanum rostratum. The sequence continues at coordinate 28,234,930 of CM057051.1, forward strand.
GTTGGCAAAATTATGTGCCTCTTGCAAAATCAAATTTCTTACCCATAAACATTAGGCACACATAACCTACCATGGCCTCTAAGGACACCATCTCCCCCTTGGGACAAAACCTCCACTTTACCATCCTTCATAGAGCCTTTAATTCAAGCAAGGTGGGATCAAGGTCTTGTTTGGACTTAATCTCTTCAATTAATGAAGATTTTGAACCATCAATTACCTCCACCCCTTTCTTTTCAACTCATCCAACTTAACCCCCCATCTAGCAAACTGGTAAACTTCTCTAACTGACTTCTTATTGTCATTCCATGGACACCCTACATAGAGCATCAGGCCTGACATTAGCCTTTCCGGGATGATAGTGTACACTCATGTCATAATCCTTAAGGAGTTCAAACCACCTTTTTTGCCTCAAATTAAGATCATTTTGTGTAAGCACACATTGGAGACTCTTATGGTCGGTGAATCTACATGAACCCCATACAAATATTGACAACAAATTTTCAAAGCAATCACAATGGCCATAACTCAAGATCATTGGTGGGATAATTACGTTCATGCACCTTTAATTGTCAAGAGGCATATGCTATGACTTTTCCAGTTTACATCAATACGCACCCCACACAACCCTTGAAGCACCACAATAAACCACAACCCCTTTTAACCTTTCTGGTAGAGCAAAAATAGGAGGGGATGTAACCTTTTCCTTTAATGATTGGAAACTATTTTAACATTCATCGGTCCAAACAAATTTTGCCTTCTTGTGAGTCAATTTTTCCAAAGTGGATGCAATTGAGGAAAAACCATTCACAAACATCCGGAAATATCCCGCTAAGCCTAAGAAAATCCTATTATCCATTGGAGTCAATGGCCTAGGGAAATTTATTATCACTTCTATCTTTTTATGGTCCACTTTAATTCCATCACCTGACACCACATGCTCTAGGAATGCAACATCCTTCACCCAAAATTCACATTTATCAAATTTAGTGAACAACCTCTCATCCCTCAAAGTTTGCAACACTACCCTCAAATGCTTAACATGCGCTTATTCACCCCCGGAGTAAACCAAAATATCATTAATAAATGCCACAACAAACATTCCAAGGTAGGGTTTAAAGATCATATTCATGAGATCCATAAATATCACTGGTGCATTAGTTAAGCCAAATGACATTATTACAAATTCAAAGGTCCTATATTTTGACTGGAAAGGCGTCTTTGGAATATTACGCTCCCTCACTCTCATTTTGTAGTATCCGTAGTGAAGATCAATCTTAGAAAAATGACTAGCTCCTTGTAGTTGATCAAATATGTCATCTATCATTGACAACGGATACTTGTTCTTTATTGTTACCATATTAAGTTATCGGTAGTCGATGCACTTCTAAGTGAGCCGTCTTTCTTCCTTACAAAGTACACCAGTGCAGCCCAAAGGGACATACTAGGCATTATAAAACCATTCTCCAATAAATCTTTCAATTGATCCTTTAACTCCGCCAGGGCCATATAGTAAGGAGGAATGGAAATAGGTTGAATATTAGGGAGGAGATCTACATGGAAATCTATCTCCCTTTTGGGAGGGACACCGGGAAGTTCATCAAGAAAATCATTGACAACCGAAACACACTTGATAAGAGGGAATTTAGACTCAATATCCCGAACCCTAATATGATGGTAAATACAACCCTTGGAAATTAATTTTTGGGCCTTAAGAAAAAAAATAAACCTACATTTAACTGCCAAATTATGTCCTTCCCACTCAAAGACGAGCTCATTAGGAAATTGGAACTTAACCTTTCGAGTCCTACAATCAATGGAAGCATGATATGCATGTAACCAATCCATCCTAAGAATAATATTGAAATGCACCATGTCAAGTTCATAAAAATCACAAGGAAAAACTTTACGCAATATGGACGCGAGACAACCTCTATAGACTCTCCTAGTAATAATTGACTCACCAATGGGGGCAGACACTTCAAAGGGTTTACACAATAATTCGGGACATACATTAAACTTGTTAGCAAAAAAGAGTAATGAAGGAAAGAGTAGCACCTGGATCTATTAAAGAATACACATCATAATCACAAGCCTTAAACACATCAGTAACGACATCGGGCATTTCCTCCATTCCTTGTCTACCTTGGAGGGCATAAAACTGATTGTGACGTGGAGCACCCTTTTGTTGGGGTCCTTTTACTCTTTGATCAACATGAGCACCTTGTCCTTTAAGACGACAACCATTACCTTTGTTTTGAGTGTAAGGACAATCAACAATCTTGTGACCCACTTTTCCACACCCGAAGCAAGCATTCGAATCCCTCAAGCATTTCCCACCATAATTTCTCCCACATCTTAGGCACCTTGGAAAAGTCATCCCACCATTGCATTATTGTATTTATGGTTAGGCACCCTATCAATAGCAAATCTTTTGTTTTGAGAATTGGAGGATCCTTTGCCTTGGAATTTGTGACATTGTTGGAAACAATAACCCTTAGCACCTTTGGATACGCCATCACAGAGCCCTCTAGGACTATCCACTCATTCTCTTCCTAAACTTATTCCCGTCATGTTTCTCAGCATAATTCATGAGCCAAGGAAAGTCCATATAACCCATAAGCATAGCGGTGTGACACTCTTCATTCACAAAGTCGAATACCCGCAATATAAACTTGTTTATCCTGGCCTTAGAGTCGACAATCATGTGAGGAGCATATTTTGAGAGCTTATTAACTTGAGGGAATACTCCCTCACTCTCATATAGCCTTGCTATAGATTCATGAATTCCATTATCTTTGTCTCTCTCAATTCAATAGGAAAGAATCGATTGAGGAAGGCAACATTAAATTCCTCCGATCGGATGGATCATCATTCTCCCTCTCTAGCTTCCATTGGGTAAACCAAATTCATCCAACACCCTTGAGTTGATATGCCGCAAGTTCCTCCTTATCCTTCAAACTCACCCCCATAATAGAAAGCACTTTATATATCTCATCAATAAATTCTTGGGGGTCCTCTCCCATTTTGGAGCCATGGAACTCCGGAAGGTTAATCCATGTGAAATCCCTCATTCTTGAAGCTAGAGTGGAAGCATGAGAATTTTGGGCTCCTTGAATCATTTGGTTGGTCACAACTTGTGCAAACATTGAAATAATATTTTTGTACTCGGCATGCGTGACCCCTTTTTCTGGAAAAGCTCCAAGAGCTGGATGGGTTGGAACCTCCTCAGGCGTAAGAGCTCTTTGTGTCATTCTCCTTGGTGGCATGATCTAACAGAGAAAAAAAACACCCATTAAGGAAAAGAATTAAGTAAATCTAAAGCACGACATAGATCAAGAAGAAGTGAACCATTTCCTAAAACACCTCATAGCCTCCTATTCATAATTGTTGCGTGCTTCACAACCATGTCCAAGACTCTACTTGACGTTGTGTGTTGGGTTTCTGAGTACCATCAACAAACCTTGTGCTCTAATACCAATCGTGTCAAAAACCAAGCTTAGGGCCTAGATATGACATGGTTAATGGAAACCTGAAAGGATCCCAAATAAGCCTTTTAATCTTGCATAGCACATCCTTCGTTTAGCGGAAGCATAAAAGAGTAATAAACATATTGCACATAATTTTCTAAGGGAAACAAAGCTTTGGACTCATGCTATGGGGATGTTACAGGGAAGAGGATAAGTATAAATCATATAGCAAATAAGGTAAAGGGGTGGATAAGTATGACTCACTGTATGGGGAATTTATGGACTTAGGACTTCCATCACATCAATAACATACAAAAAGTGTAGAAGGGAAAGGAGAAAAAGGAAAGTATTTCATAATAACATGAACATAATGTGAGTATTGCTCGATACATAAACATCCTTCTCCAACAACACCTCTAGTACGAGTGGAACAGGGCCAAGACATCTCCCGGGCTTACCCTCAAAAGATAGAAATCCAATGTATCCATGTCTTAACAAAGAAGTAAAGTAATTGGATGTTATCCCTGAAATGGATGACTCACTAGTAGTAGTCTTCAAAGGATCCGGCTAGCCACGTGGATGAGGAGGATTGGTAGGAGCTCAGGTCCCTACATGGTTAGATCATGTAGGAAAAAAGTATGCGTTAGTACATGGAATATACTAAGTATGCAGTGTGTGATGCAACAAAGAAAATTTGCCATAATAATCAAGATTCGTAATATAAGCAATGGATATAAGCTCAATATGACATATATGATCAATGCTTAAATTAAAACATGCATGAAGATAGTCAAACTTGCATCATATATCATACATATGTGGGAGGAGATCGTATAGAACAAATAAGACCAAGTGAACTAATACTTGGAATACCGATTTTCACTCCATATCGAATGAAGGAGTGGTATACTTGCCAAGGTAAACCAACCATGACCTCACAAATTTTGTAATTGGTCCTAGTTGGATCCACTAGTAAACCCCATTTAGAAAAATAATATAAACCTATGGTGGCACACTGTTAAGAGGCCAAGACATTATATAAGGACCCCTTGGGTCGAGCCCCCACCTTGAGCCTCTTTAGATACTAAGTCTAGTAGCACGGAAAACTTGAAATAATCAGAACATTAAGCATAACCTGCAGAACTTGTAAAAACATGATAACATGGCATGAGTAGCTCAATCATATACGTAACCCCTACACATGGGCAAATACGTGAGACTGGAGGGTAAAAACATCACATAAACTTGACTTCTAGTAGGAATTGCATTTCACATAAGGGTAGAGATTGTAATATGTTTGACCCCTTCTATTGAGCTTTAGTTTGTGCATGTGGGTGAAATAGTTACCATGCTTGACCTAATTATGTAGAAATTATTCACTCACAAGAGGATAGGATAGATAGTATAAGGGCTCAACATTTTACTTACAAATCATAGGAACTCTTCATGAGTTCATTACATGCTTAGGAACCCATAATTTATCAAAACATGCTTGTCTTAAAATTCATGCAATAATCATTCATTCAAACAAAAATCTTTTCATGTAAACTTAGTCAAACGTGGATGGTATATGTACATTGATTAAAATCTTGCAATCCAAGAGTATGATACAAGAAAGGAGTAAAATCATTTCGTTTTAAAGTTGTTCAAATCAACAACCAACAATTGTCGTAAAACCCTTATTCTTTAGAAATCATATTTCAAGTCACATAGTGGAAAATAATAAGTTTGAATCATTCTTAACTAACCCATTACAATAATAAACATCATCTTCCAAAATATGGATATGAGAACATGAAACTCATCTTATTATGTAAAACCTAGTTAAGGCTTCCTCAATACTCATATCAATCCAAGACTTCCACATGATATTTTACTTCATGATAATGCAAAAAAATAAACCATCATAGAATGCATAGTAGTAATATCATATATGAAAGTTCATAAAATAACCATAAAGATTCATAAACTTCATATAATAGGTGAAGAAGAATTGTTGGACTTGTGGGAATGAAGGTTCTCATAATCAAATCCACATACCTTTGTGGGATTTTAGTGGATGAAATCTGATTTGGAGATAGAGAACATAAAACCCTAGCTTGCCCTCATACCTTAATGCCTTGAGAGAGAGCTTGAGAGAGTTTTGAGACTTGGAGTGTTTTTGGAATGGGGAGGAATGAGAGGAATTAGGGTTAAAAGGCTGATAAGGGGCTCTTTGAAGGTCAAAACGATGTAGTATAGGTATTAGACAATAGAAAAGGTCAAATTTGCCCCTTTTTAAAAATTGGCTGGAAAGGTCTACCAGACCGCGATACCGGCCGTTGTCAATTTTGTGCGCTGTAGATGGGGTTTCATCTGATAGACTCTCAGAGACACCCTTCTTTGATTCTCCCTTTACGTCTATGACTCGTAGAAGGTTTACATGTCATCTGATATCTTATAGATCGAACTCCTTGAATATGCCGAATTTTTATCAAGTCTACTCGGGTTTTATGTACCGACATACAGGTCGTACTTCATCTTATGAGCTGTAACTCCTTCGTGAAAGCTGACAGTTCAAGTTTTCCCAAGTTTACCTTCTTGCACCTTTCATCCTCCGCATAGGTGGGGTTTTACAGTTGAGATCACTTTGGGTGAACATGTGTTGAAGACTCTTAAGATCGGTGAAGAGATCTATATGAACCCTATAAAAGTGACACCAAATTTTCAAAGGAAACACTGCGACCGCAATCTAAAGATCATGAGTCGGGTAGTTCGTCTCATGTACCCGCGTTCTCCTTGAGACATAAGGGATCACTTTACCATGTAGCATCAACAGACATCCCAGGCCGATCCTTGAAGCATCACAATGGACAATAAATCTATCATTTCCCTCCGGCAAGGTCAATATTAGAGCCAAAATTAGTCGATCCTTCTTGGTTTGGAAACTCTTCTCACACGCACCCGCCCATTCAAACTTTGTCTTCTTTTTAGTTAAGTTGGTTAGCGGGGATGAAATGGAGGAGAAACCTTTCACAAACCTTCTATAGAATTCGGCTAGGTCTAAGAAATAACTAATGTTTATGGGAGTTAATAGCCTTTGATAATTTCTCACCATTTTTATCTTCTTAGGATCAACCTTAGTGTCTTCACCTGACACCACATGCCAAAGGAAGGAAACCCTACTTAGCCAAAAGTAACACTTGTCAATTTTTCAAAAAGACTTTGCTCCCTTGAGGGTCAAAATACCACCCTCAAATGCTTCATATGCTCTTTCTTACTCCGGGTGTAGATTAGGATGTCATGAATAAACACCACTACAAATATATCAAGGTAGGGCTTGCAAATCCTATTCATAAGGTCAATGAATATAGCAGGTGCATTTGTGAGATCAGAAGGCATCACTACAAATTCAAAGTGATCTTACCTAGTCCGAAAAGCTGTCTTAGAAATATCACCCTCCCTCACGTTAAATTAGTTATATCCGGACCTCAAATCAATTTTGGAGAAATGTCTAGCCCCTTGCAATTTTTCATTTAAGTCATCTATTCTTGGGAGTAGTTATTTGTTCTTAATAGTAAGCTTGTTGCATTACCAGTAGTTTGTGCACATACGGAGTGACACATCTTAACTTCATACAAAAAAGACTTAAGCACCCCATGGGGACTTACTAGGTCTACTGAAACCCTTCTCCAATAAATTCTTCAATTGTTCTTTCAATTCTTTCAACTCCTTAGGAGCCATTCTATAAGGTGAAATTGAGATAGGCTGAGTTTCGTGTAGGAAGTCTATGCTAAAATCTATTTCCCTTTCAAATGGAACACCATGTGACTCATCCAGAAAGACATCAGGAAACTCACTTAAAATGGAAACGGACTCAAGAGAAAGAACTTTGATATCCTTTACCCTCACTAGATGATATATGCATCCTTTAGAGATCATTTCCGGGCTTTTAGGAAGGAAACGAACCAATATCTACATGAAGAATTTATACCTCCCACTCATGAATACACTTATTTGGAAACTTTAACTTGAATCTATTAGTCCTACAATCGATAGAGGCATATGAAGCATGTAGCCAACCCATCCAAAGTATAACATCCAAATCGATCATGGAGCTACTAAATCATAAATGACAAATTTATGCAAGATGTACGAAGGGTAATTTCTATAAAGTCTTTGTGCAACAATGGACTCTTCTATGGGGTTACATACTTCATAAGGCTCATAAAGGACTTCGGGGCACACATGGAATCTATTTGCAATAAAAGTAGTTACAAATAACAAATTATCCCACAGGTCTAATAATACATATGCATCAAAATTATTAACTTTCAACATACTTTTGATAATATCCAGGGCTTCTTAAACATCCTGTCGGCCATGGAGAGGATAAAAGTAGTTGGTGCTTAGGGCACCTTGAACATTCCCACCTTGGCCTTGGGGCCTTGCACCTCAACTCCCAAATTCCTTTGCATGGTGTCCGAGCTTCACGAACTTAAAGCATGTATTCGAACTGGACAAGCACATTCCATTGTGGAGTCTTCCATACTTAGAGCAATTTGGGGTTTGAGGCTTTAGAGCTTCCCCCTTGTCTTTAGTGGACCGATGAGAAGGAGTGCTGGCAGACTCTTGTCCACCTTGCTTTTGGGCACTTTTGAAATTGTGACCTCTACTCCTTTGCTGAGAATATCCCCCCACCATTAGTTCAAATCTTTTTGGACTCCCTATATTTTTCTCTCAACTTCTCCTCCTCAGTTTGCTCGACATAGGTTATCATCTGGGAGATGTCAATCTCCTTTACAAGCATAGCCCTCTTGCACTCCTTGACACAAAGTATGATACATCAAAGATGAAATTTCTCATATGGGCTCTTGGATCCTTTACCATGAAACGAGCATATTTATAGAGTTTGATGAACTTAAGGGAATACTCTCTCATGCTAATGTTCCCTTGCTTGAGGTTTATGAGATCTTACACCTTGGCGTCCCTCAACTCTATCAGGAAGAACTTGTCCAAGAAGGCACACTTGAACTCTTCCTATTCGATTTCAATCGCTCCTTTGCTCCTCTACTCTGCCCATTGTTCATCAGATATCTTGGCTACTCCCTTTATTTGGTAGGCGACAACTCAGCTTTTGCCTCTAGGGAACTTCAATGATGGCAACGGTTTGGTAAGCCTCCTCAATGAAGTCGACGGGACCCTCTTCTGTCTTATAATGGTGGAACTCCAAAGGACTCATACTTATAGGATCTCTAACTCATGCAGTTATAGTAGGCACTTGTGGAAAGAAACAACCTCACTATTGGCTTGATTAGCTAATGCTTGGGGTAGCATGTTGAATACGACCCTAAACTCCACATGAGACACTCCATCATCTTGTTGTAGTGGAGGTACTTGTTGCTCAGTAGTAAGGGTGGTGTTTGAATCGATACCGGAAAACCAGACCGGTAATTACCGGTACCGGGCCAGAACCATACCTAAACCGGTACCGACAGTTCAGGGAAATTACCCCCTTACCTTACCTTACCGGTACCAACCGGTACATAACCGGACCGGACCGGTAAATTTGAAAATAAAAAAAATAAATTTGATTAAATTATTAAAATTTGAAGTTTAATTTTTATATTTTAAATTTTGATATTTAAAATTAAATTGAAGTTTAAAATGTTAAAGGTTAAATTAAAATTTAAAAATAGTATTAGTATTCATTATATAAATTTTTTAAAGTTTAAAACGAAGTTTAATTGAAGTAGTCATAAAATATAAATATAAAAGTTTTGAATTAACTAACTACAACTAGTTTTATAAGTAGTTATAACTTATATAAAATTTTTAAACTGTAAAATCAAAATATTTTTACTTTTTACTTTAAAAGTTTAAATTTCTAATTTCTTAAATATAAAATTTAAATTTTAAAGTTTAAATTTTGAATGTTTCTTTTTATATTTCAAACTTTAAAGCTAATAAAGATTTGAGAAATAAAGAGACAAATGTATTAAAAAAAACTCAGTACTTAATTAAAGTTTAAATCGAGCTAATAACATTAAAAAAAAGGTGAATAGCATATAATTTTATCATGTTATTTTATAATTTAAATTGTACAATGTACAAATATTAGAAATCAACCTAATTTATGCAGTCACCTTCTAGGAAGGGTTCTATTTCAACTAGGTCTTATTTATTGTAAATTTGTAATACACTAAATCACTAATATCTTAAACCACTTAGAAATTCTTGCCTAAGTATTTCTAACATTTCTAGTGTTACATTTTCTGGAACCGGCTCTTGAGCTTTTTCCTCCAGAAAATCCATGTCGCCTTCACTTGATTTAGATAAAATATTATCTATATCGGCTTCAAACTGAGAAGGAAAAGTAGGATGCACTAAATTCCTCCGCTCCGTATTTATCCAATCTCTGAATAAAACTGAAACTTTCAAGCTATCTGTTGTTAGTGAATGCCTATGGTCTCCAAATTGGAATCTCGCAGCACTAAAAACTCCTTCCGAAGACACCAATGATGTTTGAACAGCGAGGATATCCCGAACCACCCGCTGAAGTATTTGAAAAGCTTTACCACGATTCTTCCATGATACCAAAAACTGCTGCTTCCCCTCTGTATCCTTAATGCTTTCTGTAGCCTAGTTAAGATATTCATCAAAATCATTATTTTCATTAGTAGTAAGTCTAAGATTAAATTCTAACATGTCATCAATATCATCCTCGTATCTACTCCTAGATGGTTGTGGTTCTTGATATTGTACATTTTCTACTAAATTATACTCTTCTAAATCATATAGTTTCCTAGCTTCTGTTCTAATGCTACTTTTAATTACATCTAAATTAGTTGATTGGTTATCTTCATCCTATTCAATTTCTAAGTTTACATATATACTATCTAACATTTGAGATACTCCGACTTCTTTGTAAGCGGGGTTAAATAAACAAGCAGTTAAATAAATCTGAGCATTTGGGAAAAAGTATTTCCTAATATTTTCAATCATTTTTGAATAGGTTCCCTAAATTTTGGATTATTTCTAAACAAAGTAAATTTAGTACAAATAACATAAATATTAGACAAAATGGATCAAATAGTAGGATAATAAAGACCAGAAATTTGTTTAGTGGCTAAAAATAAAACACTTAAAAATTCAATCCCTAAAATCATTCCAAACATTTTCATCTAGTCGGTAAGTCATATCTGCATTATGGGCATTCCAAACCATTACAACCGGTCTCCTATATTCATATGCTACTTTTAGCATTTCATACAATGAATTCCACGTAGTAGCTACGCTTTCGAGAATTTTCCTAACAGGCAAATTACATTCAATGCACCAACTTTCAAATTCTTTACGCCTAGCCTTTACTTTACATTTAAAAGTTAAATGACATGCAATTTCTACTTTATTACAACCATTTTCGAATAATTACACACCATCTCTAACAATTAAATTGTAAATATGAGCAGAACATTTTATATGAAAAACTATCTTCATAAATAGGATTAAGAACAGATCTTAAATAATCAACAACACGTTTATTACTAGAATCGTTATCTAAAGTTACACTAATTATTTTACTAGAAATACCAAAAAATTATAAAACATCAAGAATAGTATGTGGATTATAAGAACCAATTTTACGCATTTCATAACTTTTATATCTTAAAATTCTTTTTGCATATTCAAATTTCCATCTATCTAATGGTCGGTAATTATAAAATAATCATTACTGATTATACTACGACCCATATCATAGGTACTTGCTAGCCTACAAGTATTATAAGCAAATAAACATCGAAGATATTGTATATGTCATGCCTGATAATCAAAAATATTTTTTTTATTATATTTCTTGAAAGACCATTAAAAGATGGGTTATAAACAATTTGAATATAACGAATAATACCAGGATTTTCGGCAAAACTAAAAGGCAAACTAGTAACAATAATCATTTTGGCAGGTTTGTCTAAGTCATGTTGTCTATTATAAGGGCGATGTGTACTAGGACCGGAAACATTAGTAGTGTTTAATTGCGACTGAACCATATTTGAACCTCCCGCTGATACTTAAAGGATTGGGAGTTCCATATTTTTTGGCATCCTCAATGGCTTGAGTGCAAGAATTCTAATTTACAATAATGCATTAAATGATTTTTCAAATGACCCGTCCCACTCCCCTTTTCGAAAGTTTTATGGTTTAAAAAATGCTTACATTTATTACAAATCGCTTTTATTTTATCTTTGTTTTGTGTTAAAAATTGGCAAACAACAAATTTTTTAACACGTTTTCTCTTAGGCCTATTAGATGCCGATGGTTGTACGGGGGGAGCGGGAGGGGGGAGCGAAGAGCGGGAGGAGGGGAGTAGTAGCAGTATATGGGTGTTGAGTTTCATCGTCATCAAAAATATCATCGTCCTAATTAATTTCAAAATCATCTTCTGGTAAATCTTCATTAAAACCAATTCTATGTTCAAGAAATTTGTGATCTAATTCCGTATTAGAATCAATATTAAAACAAGTGTCATCTACATGTGTAAAATCTTTGGTATTAAATCTAAGTGGTTGTTGTCTTATAGGATTAGACGAACTACCACTGGATTTTTCACTGGTTAAAACTTTTGTTATTACACCAAAAAGGTACTTTTTCCCTTTCCTTTTCTATCAGAATTCATGTTAAATTAAATTAAAACAAGTAAAGATTATATGTAAAAATTCAAGTTATGAACTTATAATTTATGAATATGAAAAAATTAATTCAAGTAGACAAGTACTCAAGTAGTAATGATTAAAGAATAAAAAATAATTAGAAGAACAATAAGTTGGAATGAAGGTACCAACTGTCTGTGTAAAAACAGACATAGAAGTCGAAGTTGATGAAACTTGAAGCTTGAATATGCTCCAAATTGATCCACCAAATTTTACTCCAAATTGCAATTACCACACCAAACTAAATAGTAATTAATATTAATTAAACAATTGAGATAGTAAATAATAAATATTTATAATTAATTTGAAACTAGTATGTATAATATAATTATAAATTTATAATAGTGGAGAGAATTGTGAAAATGAGAGAGTTGAGAATATTGAGAGAATTTTAAGATGATTGAGAGAATTTGGTTGAAAAAGGGGTATTTATAGTTGGAGGATTAATCAATTTTTGAAAAAAAATCAAAATTTAGCCGTTCAACGGCTAAATTTTAATGGGCAATGGCCAGGTTACCGTTGGTGGGCCCACCCCAACGATAACCATTTAGAAAATTAAAAATAATTGTAAGCCGGTAATACCGGTCTGGAACCAGTAATTACCAAAAAATTCCCCTTCCCGTGCCGGTACCCCCTCCTATTACCCCTATAGCAGCAACTACCGATAAAGTGCCAGAACCAGTACGGAACCAGATCAGAACCGGCACTTACCAGTTTTGTTGCCACCCTTACTTAGCAGTGTTCCTTGGTTGTGGAGTTCTTCTTGGTGGCACGATTTAGAAGTACCATAGAGATCATATTTAGTTATAAGAGAACTCAAACAACTCTATAGGCACGTCATGATTAAAAAAGAAGGGAAGACTTTCCTAAACGTTTCATAACCTCGCATTCAAGATTGTGGCGTGCTTCACAAACTTAAAAGGGACTATTCGTGATGTGGTATGTTAGGACATCCAAGGAACATTTGAAAACCTCATGCTCTAAAACCAAGTTTATAACAACTAGATCTACGACCCAGTCATCGAAGAATGAATGAGACATCGTAGGCATGATGTCGCCCAAACTATACCTCTAATTGAAGGTACAAATGGTTGCTGTGAAAATTTAAAACCTAACCATTGTTAGGGTTGATCCCATGGGGAATAAGGTCTAGAATTGGTGCGAGTATGACCAAATAGGATGAATGAGTGTACTTTTCTACCAAAAGAAAGGGGTTTGTAAAATGCAATAATTAAACCTAAACTAGAAACAAGTTATGAAGAGCAATTGTTTGGAAAAAGTAACTAGGTTATTGTCTTCCCCATGAATTTCTAACTTAGTATAGCCAGATAACCATAGACGCTTCTAGTGTGTAGCATGCCGAACTCGTAGGTTATGTTTACCTAATCCTTTGATCCAGGTAAGAGGTAAATTTCATCACGTGAGTTGATTCATCCCTGCAGTTGTGCATTACTAAAGCTTACATTCTTCTCCAGTACGTCCATTCCTTGATTCGGTTACGTTAATTAGATGAGAGGGATCATATCAAATGTTATTAATTATCCCTTATCCCATTCGTTATCCCTTTGATCCTGTAAGTAAGAATTAGGCGAGTTCTTTTGTTGGGCACCATTAAAAAGCATTCTAAACAAAGAGATAATCAATACACACATGCACACTTTCCAAGAATTATGGATTATCTAATTTTTACTTCATTAGTACTTCATGGTTTCCACACCCTAATTGTGGATTTAACTATGCATGATGATTGTGGATGAAAGGATCATGTTATGGAACAACAGAATTTATCACTTACAATGATGAATTGAAGAATGAGAAATCCAAAATCTCCACAAAAAATCACAATGTAATAATCTCAATGTAATGTAAAAAATAATCTCAAGTAACCAATTATCAATGTTCCAACTGCTATCTGCTTCATCGTCCTTCTAAAAAAACATCAAAAAAACTTATTTATAATAAGTAAAAACAAAATCCAAAATGAAATAGGAAAACTGGGATAGGCAACATGGGTGGACAAGGTTGCGAGGCGTATATGGAATCACGGTCCATACCTAGGATTGGTATCCTGCAATAAACAAAGTCCGTCTTAAACATATGAACTCCTCCTATGGGTCGTCTTCTGACATACATTCTATAAGAGGTTTCATCTACTAACTTGCCCAAAAATCCTCAAAATCTTGATCCTCTAGGCACGATCTTATCCACGACCCGTTATCTGACTTGTGACTTATAAGTGACCTCATCTGGTAATCGTTTAACACTCTACATATTATCTGATCTTTGACATACAAACTCACATGTGTGCCATAAATAATTTTATGGCTCGTCTGAAAACACATACTTTCAATATTTGAAATGGCCTTTCCTTGGATCTGACCCACGACTTATCTTATGGCTTGTGGCCACGGCTTGTAGAAAGCTTCTTAAATCGTCAAAAACATAAATTCTGCTGAATTTTTCCCAAAATCATCCTGATTCCTGAAATCCTGAAAAACAAAAACAAAAACACATCAAACCTACTAACATCGCTTTGAGAGGATACAAAAATACAAGTTTTAAGCATAAAAAATGTTGTACTATAGAATCACATCAACATCATCAACTTAAATTTATTGCTTGTCCTAACGCGATGAACTAAATCTATATAAGCAATATATCAACGCAGACCTCAACCTAATATCATAAATCATCTTTAAATCAATAACATTTACCCAATCGAACACATGAGAGCATATCAGACAATTATCAAACAAATTCATGCAGATCTATACACGAAATGTTAACTATGATCAGCAAGACAATCACAAATAAGCCACAATCACTAAAACAACCTATAATCAATAGTGTAACTCAAGTTCCCTCACAGAAAGATGTCTTATCTCTCACTCATGATAGTATATTCATCTTCAATATTTGGGATTGGCAATATTACTGACACTCATAATAGATATCCATACAATGTGCACAATACCATATGCTTGCTTCTATGATCATTACCATCGCCTTAGACTTCTTGGACTATATTCACTGTAGGACTTTCTTAGCTTGTAACGTAGGCTTAGGGGTTTGGTATGATTCTTTTGGGAACACAGTGACAAATGGTCCTCCGTTATGCTACATTATTATGTACTTTTTCTCTACCAACATTGACATTTTAAACTCATTTTTCTCTTCTCCTATTTCAAGCCTTTCTGGATTCCTTATTCAAGTTTTATCATCTCATTTCCTTTTATTTTTCACATTCATTTTAATAGATCATATTTTTGGGATCTACTTGTTTTTCTTGCATTCTCTTCAAATATTTCCATTTTTATGCATCACTAGCTTCCCTCCCCATTTGGTTTGATTTTCCTTACACCAGCCACTCTCTACTTAGGCTTTTGGCCTAAGTTGAGGTGCACAATATCCAACCTATGAACTAGGACAATTTTTGTAGCCACCCTCAACGTAGGATTTTTGCTTTGTCGAGGTACACAATGTTCGAGGATGGACCAAGGCCAATTTCAGGATTTCACATTGAAGAAGTCTTGGTTACTTAGGTGTCTACAAAGAAAAGGGTATATATAAAGCATAAACATTAGAATCAAGGGACATCAAGAATTTGGTTAGTAATTTTAGGCTAAGTGGACTAATATGAACAAGCATAAGATCATTTAATGAATAACTAACCTACAGCCTTAGTCAGAGTAACAAGGCAAGTTCTGAATTTAAACACATTATAAGAGTCATGCACTATAGCTCACACACACTTGATACTGATTACAATATCAACAAAGAACTAGCACTTAGCCACCCACGTATGCTTTTTGACCCCTACACTTTATTTTACTTTGATTGTGTGCATTGAGGATAATACACTTCTTCTTCAATAGGGTGTGGGTAGTTATGGGCCTCAATAAAGTCTAAAACAACCCAAATTTTTGAATCTTTGGGTTTTCTTGCATGTGTTCTTTTTCCCCCATGGATTTACTTTCTATTGAAATGGCATGTTTTAGATGTTTTCGGTCATGTTTGTAGCATATAGTACTGATGTTCGTGGCATATACATGTTTTTATGTTTTTTTTATGAAAAGTGATACCTATAAAATTTTGATTTGTTAGTCTACATAGCAACCATGCATATATAAGTGTGGTTACATTGCTTGTTCTGATAAGTGAGGTTAGATATAAAAAGTATGATCTGAGAGTCTTTTGTTGATAATGTAATCTGTGCCATGTGAGTGTGAGCATAATTTGCTAAATTCATGTGTTGTGTGCTAATTGAGAACTTCTCCTATTACTCTAAGTTAGACTCTAGATTAATTGGATTCAAAAAGGATCTTAGGCCATTCTTTTTAAAAGTCCTTTTAGTCTAAAGGAACAACCAAATTTGCATAATATCCATTGATCTTAATGATTTGAGGCTGATATGTACCTATTCTTTGTAAACACCTAAGTAACCTAGCCTTATTAGTTGTAAAATTCTGAAATTGGCCCCGGTCCTTTTTTAAACATTGTGCACCTTGACTGAGGCAAAAAGCCTAAGTTGAGGGTGGCTGGTATAAGGGTGAAATACATAAATGAGGGGAAAAGTTAGTGATACAGGAAAAAGGAAAAAATTCATATACCTGGTTTAGGAAAAATATGTGATGCCTTAGTAATGAGCCTAAGAAAAATGAGGTGTAAAAGATAGGAAAAAAGATTAAAAGAAAATGAAAAGAAAGCACTCAGAAAAAGCTTGAAATAGGAGAGAAGGGAGAATGAACACAACTATGTTGGTAGGGAAAATGTGTAGAAATGCAGTGCCAAGGAGGGCCTTTAGACTATCTTCTAAAAATATTATACCCAAGCCCCCTAAGCCTAGGTTACAAGCCTATAAAGTCCTAAAGTGATCCTAGTCCAAGTAGTTGAAGGTGTTAGTCATGAGTATAGGGGAAAGCCTATGGTATTGGGCATGATAAATGAATATCTTTTGTGAGGTGAGTGATTTTTCATGGTTTCAAGATTATACATGAAAACATCAGCGAGAGTTATATATGAGACTTCTTTCAATGAGGGCACTTGTATTACATTTTTAGCACTAGGCTTATTCAGTGATTGTGGCTTGTTGATAGTGCCTTACTTGTCATAGTTATATTGTCGCATGCATTAGCTTGTATTGGATTGCTAGATGGCTATGTGATTCTATTTTGAAAAGTGGTGTGGGTATCTGTGTTTAAGCGTGGTGTGATGTATGCCCCTAGGTTGAGGTCCGTGTGTTACTATACTACATAGATAGATCAAGTCCGTCGCTTGAGGACAAGCAACAATTTTAAGTTGAGGGTGTTGATGTGGTGTCAAAATACAAAATATTTGATGCTTAAAACTTGGAACTTTGTGTGTTCTCAATGCGATATTAGTGGATTTCATGTGATTTTGTGTTTGATTTGTAGGATTCCAGGGTTTGCATTGATTTTTGGAACATTGTGCTTAACTTGCTATTTTTTATGATGTACGAGACCCTTTATGGGCCTTAGAGTGTTCTGCGGGGTGTGAAGGAGGTCTCATGGACAATTCCAATGAGGGACTAATTTTCAAAAGTTTTTTCTACGAATATACAGACAGGTGGTGAACTAATTATGAGTCATAGATCATATTTCTTGCCCTGGGGATAAGAGACGAAAGACTTTTTGAAGATCTATCAGACGAAACCCCTTACGGGCCGTAAAGGGGTTTCATAGATCACAAGTCCAGCTTCGTTGTAGCAATGTACGGAAGATCGATTATGGGTAGTGGAACACAATAAGGGTCATAAAGCAGTTCGTGAAGTGTGCCAATCCAGTTATCCTATTTTGTTTAGGACTTGTATTGTAAACATTATAAATAGGTTTTAAGGTTATTTTTCTTAGAGAGTTCGAGCAGTTGAGAGAAAATTAGTAAGTTTTAGTAGAGAAAATGTTGGAGAGTTTTGAGAAACACTTGTACTTTGATTTAATCTTATAATCTTGTGATTCTCATTGAAGCTTGGATTTACTTGTGCTTAATTCAACTGTGTAGGTGCTCTATTATGTTATTCAAATTCACAAGTTTTGCATCCACACAAATCATGAGTAGCTAAATCCACAACTAGGTTTACGGGAACCATAAAGACCTAACAAGGTAAAATCAGGTAATTTATAATTCTAGGAAGTGTGCATGCATGTATTAATTAACTCTCTTCGTTTTGCATGTTTCTGATGGTGGCCAACATTAGAACTTGCCTAGTATTACTAACTTGACCAAGGTAGTAATAAATAGGAAAAAAAGATTAATTAATAGGTTTTGATTGATGTGTTATCGTCTAATCAACCGAAATGGACCAAGGGGATGTTGTACTGGGAATAATAGGTAAGGTTTAGTAATGTCACACTACAGAGATGGGCCATGTCACATAGTGAAATTCGCCTCTCGCCTGGTCCAAAAGGTTTGGTGATCTAAATTCACTGTTCGGCATGCCACACACAAGAGAAAACTTAGGTCATCCGGTGATACTAAGTTAGGGAATCATGGGGAAGACAATACCCTTGTTTCTCTCCATATTAGTTAAACTCTTGTATTAGTTAGGATTATTTTTCACTTGTAGCGACAAAACCCCCCTTTGGGGAGATAAGTTGGTTAATCAATCAAATAGTATAAACTGAATTCTCCTAAGTCTACAGTACTCCTTTGGGTTCGACCCCTACATTAGTTATGTTCTATTTCTTGATAACGACCTCTTTATCCATAAAAAGGACATGGAACTTGAGCGAAATCAAACACAATCTAAAAATTCCCTATTTTTGGGTGTTTAATTTCATGAAATCAAAGATAAAATCAAGATAAAATGTATAGAAAATGATTAGTTTTTTGTTAGAAACACTTACCCAACAAAAAAATCAAAAACCATTCTTCACAGTCACCCCCAAAAGCATAGATTTTCGAAAATATATTAAAAATGGTGTTTTATGAGGTTAAAACTGTTCAGATATAAAAACTACTCCGCGATCATAGAGCCCTTCCAGAAAAAGTGGAGACCAAAAGTCCTGAACATAGCAAACACATGACCTAGTCCACAAACGTGGAGCTCTGCAAACTCATACCTCCGCGAACGTGGAGGCCTCTCCGTGAACACAGAGAAGAAGTCTCCATACACCAAATATCTGCAACAAGCAATAGCTAAGTCCGAATTCCCTATTATAATTGATCCCCTAAACTCATTTGAAATCAAAATTTTAAAAACTTTATATGTTTTCATGCAAGAAACATTGATCTTGACTCAAGAGAATCTTCAGAAATCAGTTTTAAGGCCACCTTGCCACATTTACCGATACAAGTCAATAAAACTAGTTTAAAGAATCAAAATACCAAAGCTGCCTTTGACAACACCATAATTTATTTGAAGATCATTTCTAGTGTTAGTTTTACCATCCGGAACTAGTGGAACTATCAGAATTCTAATCCGAGCTTCTGAACTGTGAATGGTGACTAAAGTCAAACTTTGGTCCGAAAATGACAAAAATCACTACTTTGGTCCTAAATACCTCATTTTAACTCCAAATTAAGTCCTGCAACTTACAAAAGGGTAAAACAATAAATTTCATGAATAATGCAAAAAATGTACAACTAGGTCATTACGTCATTCACCACTAAAATGAATGTTCATCCTCAATCATAAGGAAAAGAAGAGTACTTGAAGCTTAAAATGGCTAGGATATCTAGCCCACATGTCAGACTCCAACACCCAAGTAGCCTCATCAACAGAATGGTGCCACCACTTAACCTTCCTAGAAGGCATATCCTTTGATTTCAATCTCCAGACTTGCCTGTCCATTATAGTTATAAGTCTTCTTGAAAGGAATCAGGATGCAACTCAACAGAGCCATAAGAAATCACATGGGACTTATATGGAATGTACTTGCGCAACATAGAAACACAAAATATAGGATGAATAGAAGGTAATCTAGATAGTAAAGCCAACACACAGGCTACGTCACAAACTCTCGTCAAAAACTTAAAAGGGCCGATGAACCTGGGACCAAGCTTGCCCCTCTTTTTGAATTTGATCACCCCCTTCATGGGTGAAATCTTTAGCCAAATAGTGTCACCAACTGAGAACTCAAGAGGCCTAAGGCTCTCACCAACATAACTCTTCAGGTGACTGTGGGTGGTCAAAACTCTACTCTGAATCAGTCGGACTTGGTCCATGGGATCCTTAAGCAAATCAACACCAAACACCTCAACCAAACCTGAATGAAACCATCCAACAGATGATCTACACCTATGGTTATACAAAGCCTCAAATGGTGCCATGTAGATGCTGGAATAGTAACTGTTGTTAAATGTAAACTTTGCCAATGGTAAGTATTGGTGCCATCGGGCCCCAAAATCAATAACACAGTCCCTAGGTATGTCCTGCAACACCCGAATGGTATGACATGACTTTGCATCGGTCTGCGGGTGAAAAGCTGAACTCAAATACACTCTACTATCCAAACCACGCTGTAGAGCATGTTAAAAGTGAGAAGGAAACACATACCCTCTAACTGTTACTATAGACAATGGTTCACCATGCAATCTGACAATATCTTGGATGTACAATCTAGCCAACTGCTCCTCACTATACCTAGCCTTCACAGGTAGGAAGTGTGCTTACTTGATTAATCGATCAATAACCACCCAAACCGAATCAAACATTCCTAAGGCCATGATGAAACCTATAACATAATTCATAGTTGCTCTCTCCAACTACCACTTGGGAATGGGTATCCTTTGCATCCATCCACCAGGCTTTTGATGCTCATACTTCACCTATTGATAATTCAAACACTTTGCTATGGATTCGTCTATGTCTCTATTCATGTCAAACCACGAATAATGATGTTTAAGATCATGATACATCTTAGCCACACCCAAAATGATGGAATATATAGTATAATAGGCCTTCTCTAATATCAATGTCACCTAGTTCCCAACTTTAGGCACATAAACTCTGCCATTGACCCTCAAATTACCATCAGAATCAATAATAGCCACCTTGGCTTCACCTTTCTACACTTTGTCATGAATCATGCATAATCTACGGTCCTCAAACTAATGAGCACATATTTGACCAAACAAGGAATATATAGCCGCAAAAATGGAAAAAATACTTTGAGAAGGAGAAATATCCAATCGAACTATCAATCTAGCAAGTGAGTAAACCTCTAAAGTTAAGGGCTTCTCCTCAACCCTCAAGAATGCCATACTGCCCATACTAGCAGCTTTCTAGCTCAAAACATCTGTCATCATAATGTCGTTCCCATGGTGATAGAATACATATATCATAGTCCTTAAGCAACTCTAACCACCGAATCTTTGTCATATTTAGAATAGGCTAAGAATAGATGTATTTGATACTCTGGTGATAAGTAAATATCTCAGAATGTACCTGGTAAATATAATGTCATCACAACTTCAACACAAACATAACCGCAACTAATTCCAAGTCATAGGTAGGGTAGTTCTGCTCAGACAAATTCAACTATCTAGAAGCATAAGCTATCACCATCCCCCTCTGCATCAATACACCACCCAAACCCACACCGAAAATATTAAAATACACAACAAATGAAACTCCCTCCTTGGGTAAAGTAAGAACAGGTGCTGAAGTCAACAAATCCTTGCACTTTTGGAAACTCCACTCACAATCATTCGACCAATGGAATGCTACAGCCTGACCAATGGAATGCTACAGCCTTCTGAGTCAATCTAATCAACAAAGTTGCTATAGATGAGAAACCCTGAACAAAACGCTAATTATACCCCACTAAACCAAGGAAACTTCGAATCTCGATCACCGAAGTAGGCCTAGCCAACTCATGAATAACTGCTACCTTTGCCTGATCAACCATAATACCCTCTTTCGACACAACAGAGTCAAGTCAAAAATCGCACTTTGAGAACTTAGGATCCAACTTCTCTTCCCTCAATCTCTAGAGTATTATCCTCAAGTGTTGAACATGATTTGCTTTACTCTTTGAATAAACCAAGATATCATCTGGGAACACAATCACAAAGATGTCTAGATAGGGCCTGAACACTTGGTTCATCAGTTCTATAAAAGTAGCCAGGGCATTAGTCAATCTGAATGACATAACCATGAAATTATAATCCCCATAATGGGTCCTGAAAGCTTTCTTTGGGATATTATACTCTCAAACTCTCAACTGATCATACCCGGACCTCAAGTCAATCTTGGAGAACACCGATGCAAGGCAAGGGATATTTGTTCTTGATGATCACTTTGGTAAGCTGGAAATAGTCAATACACATACACATAGTGTCGTCCTTCTTCTTCACAAATAATATAGGAGCATGCCGAGGAGATATACACGAACGAATAAATACCTTCTTCAAATTGTTCCATCAACTCCTTCAATTTAGTTGGGGCCATCCAATGAGGAGCAATAGATATGGGCTTAGTGCTTGGATCCACATCAATAGCAAAGTCAACATCATGATTAGGAGGAACACCAGCTAAATAAGTCAGAAATACATCCATAAATTCTCTAGCCACTCTGGTGATCTCCAATGATAGAGGCATTTAAGAAAGATCCGAACATGTGCTAAATATGCCAAGCACCCCTTCCCCATCAACTAACAAGCATGTATATAAGAAATAACACCCTTAGGGTAGGAGCTAGGTGCTCGAGTCCATATAAATAGAGGCATGTTAGGGAAAAATAAGGTCACAGTCTTCGCATGACTGTCAAGAATATCATGATAAGGTGACAACCAGTCCATACCTAATATAACATCAAAATTCACCATGTAAAGAAATATTAGACCAACAACAGTATCTCTCCCAATAAAAGTCACAACACAGACCCGATAAACCTAATTCACCACTAATGATTCACCTATCTGGATGGAAACACAAATAGGCTTTGCAAGAGGCTCACACATAATATCAATATCAAAAGCAAAATAGGCTGACACACATGAATAAGTAAAGCCTGGATCAAATAAATCTGAAGTTGAATGGTTGCACACTAGGACCATACCTATAGTAACTACATCAGAGGCCTCTGCTGCAACTCTATTTTGAATAACATATTAAACTCTATGTCCACCACTAACTTATAGGCCACAACGAGCACCACATCTCACTATACCATGACCTCTTCTGGCACTACTCTCATAGGCTAAAGTATGTCCCTAGGTACCGGTGTTGGAGCCAGACAAGCTGGCTGAGAACCTATAGTCTGAGTAGGAGGTATACGGTGAGGACAATGATGAGCCCAGTGCCCAATCACATCACAATGATAACAAGCCCTAGTTTTCTATCTCTAGATGGCTTCCGTTAAAAGCCACCATACATCGGTGCACTACACACCCGAGGAGATCTGGCACTATCAATGTTATCAAATGCGGGAAGAGCTTTCTGAATTGCATAGCCCTGATGACCCTATCGTTGAATGTCACCATATAGTGGCAAATGCCCACTAAACTATCTATGTTGATGAAAGCTCTTTCTGCCACACTGCTTATCTTATCTGATGAGATCTATCATACAAGAATGATCTACAACACTCTAAAAAATGCCTCTAGCCAACACCAAGAAAGTTGTAGCCTCTAGACGATACCCTATGAAGCCCTTTGTAAACTGCCAAATACTCTTAAGCTCGGTAGGGATGCTACGAAAGGCATTTCTGGATAAGGCATGAAATCTAGCCTCATAGTCATAAAAAAACATAGATCCCTTTTGTAGCATATCAAATTCATCTTTGCGGCTTGTTAGAGACTATAGGATATGAATCTTTCGAAAAATATCTCAGTGAACTATCCCCATGTCATAACTAGAGATCTAACAGGATGACGAGCTACCACTGACCTCCACCACTCCTTTGCAAGGACGGTGAACTGATATAAAGTATAGCCAACCCCATGCGACTCAGAAACATCCAAGTTACACAACAGGTCCTGGCACTCTTATAGAAAATCATAGGTTTTATCTCCTGGGGTGCCATCGAATCGTGGGGGAGTGAATTGCATAAACTTCTCAAAGCTCTTCTACTCCGCTGTAAACATAGCTGACCTCACAGAAGATGGTAGAACCCTAAACAAGGGAGGTGCAATAGATGGAGCAACAACCAAACTCTAAAATTGAGAACCTGAACTCGACCTAGATATCTAAAGCGAAACCATAACAGTCATTGGAGAATCTACTGGAACTGTATAATGACAAACATAGCAGGCTCGGATAGGGCTATAGAAGGAACAACTGGTGTTGTAGAAACTGCTACATCAGTAGTAGCTAAGACTGGTGGTGCTTCTTCCAATCTAGCCAGTACCCTCAAGAGTAGCTTCTAAACCTAGATTTAGTCTCTGGGGTTAGGGGCGGTGGAATAGGATCTGTAGGCCCCTCTGACTCATAAACATACTCGGGAGAAACCGATCTTGTCTGCTCTCGAGGTGGAGCTGCCTCTTTAACATGTACCTTAGCCCTTTTCTTACCCATAACACTATCTTAACCTTATGTGGGAACCACATCAGTTGCCTTAGGCTCTCCTACTAATCCACAGGATTTGGTAGTCGACATCTGCATAAAAGGAGTAGATTAGACACTTTAAAAATGGGTAATACAAATGAACGCACGAATGGAAACAAGATGCCAAACGTTTTCCTAAAAAGTTTGGTAGCCTCCCAAAGATGGGTCTGGATGCGTACAAACCAATCTGCGAGACTCAACTAGACACCCTACTCTTGTCTCACAAGTCCATTGAACTTAGTGCTCTAATACAAAGCTTTTCACGACCAAAAACATATCACAATCTATAACCACTGCCTCTACATGGATCGTAATATCTCCAACGATGAAAATGTATCCAATTGTTTATCAAATGTGTGCATACTAATACAATGAGTCATATATGAAATGTGTGCATATCAATGCCACCTAATTAGAAGTAAATGTAACTGGTCAATATATGATATGTGCATACCAATGCAACTATGAAGTATAAAATCATACAACTATACTATGTATATCAATTATTACCACTAGGTCATCAATATCTCATATCATCACTATCTCCTTAATGATTAATTTTTTTACGAATCAAACTCCACAAGAATCTCCAATTACGCTCAAGAGTCTCAGGTTTACCGCATTCATTATAAACTAGTCACAATACTATCAAAAATTTATCTCATGTCTCATGTTAACATAATGATATCCCAATTGTTTCATATCATATGATTTCATCTCAATTTATCAATAAAATTTTCATCTACAAAATATTCGACTTAACAAACATCACATTCACATCAATTTCAATCAATATCATTTTGTTGGCTCATAATTTAGTCTACATCTTATGATTATGACATAAGCATCTCAATAACTTAAATCTTGACCCAAAAAGGTTAGCCAAACCTACCTTAATGTCGAAACCATACTCGAGCATGCTTTTAATCAACTCAAGCCTCCAAATTTTCCTAAGATCGATGAAGCACTATAAAACGTAGATAGTACGCATCAAGAGGTGCATTTTAATACCCATAGTGCCATAATTTAGGCTTAGGGGAAAAATAGTCAGAATTAGGGCTAAAATTCAAAAGTCTTAAATAAAGAAATTAATTAGAAACCAAATTCCACTCAAAGATTACAGTTCATGAATTAAAATCCCATTAAAATCGAGGTTAAATTTTTGGAGAAATTAATAGTTAAAGTTTGGGAAATATAGTCTAAAAATCTCCTACTTTTGGTGTTTAATTTAATGAAATCAAAGATAGAATCAAGATAACTCATAGAAAAATATCAGTTATAAGTTAGAAACACTTACCCAAAAATAATCTTAGAAAATCTTTCTTCATAATTGCCTCAAAAAGCTTAAAAGTTTAAAAATGGTGTTTTACGAGTTTACAATTGTTCAGGTATAAAAAATGCTCTACAATTGCGGAGCCCATCTCGCGAACTTGGAGACCAATAGGCCTCAACTTTGCAAACACATGACCCAGTTAATAATTCATAAAAACAAAGCTCGTAGACCAACACATCTATGAACTTGGAACCTTCTCCACGAACGCAGAGATGAAGGTTGTTTGCACCAGTCATCAGGAACTAGCAATAGCCAAGTTCAATTTTCTTAATCTGAATGGATCCTCGAAACTCATCTGAACTCTAAATTTTATAAACTTTATGTGTTTCCATATAAGAAACAATGATCTAAACTCAACGAAATCTTTAGAAACCTGTTTTAAAGCCTCCTCACCACATCTACCGATTCAAGTCAATAAAACTAGTTTAAAGCATTAAAATACAAAAGCTTCCCTCGGCAATCCTAAAAGTTATTTCAA
This sequence comes from Solanum rostratum, assembly GCA_029948455.1. Classification (NCBI taxonomy): domain Eukaryota; kingdom Viridiplantae; phylum Streptophyta; class Magnoliopsida; order Solanales; family Solanaceae; genus Solanum; species Solanum rostratum. The sequence continues at coordinate 28,261,406 of CM057051.1, forward strand.
GACCATTTCTAGCATTAGTTTTATCATTCGGAACTAGAGGAACTATCAAAATTCTGATCCGAGCTTCCAAACTCCAAACACTGACCAAAGTCAAACTTTGGTTCTAGAAACGACTAAAATCACTACTTTGGACCTAAAAACCTCATATTAACTCCAAATTCAGTTCCACAACTTCTTATAGTTCATTTTCAACATTCCGGAGCTAATAAAATTGACAGATCACACATCTAACCTCAAAAATTCAAAATGACACAAAAACCCATTTTTATTAACTTAAGCCTCAAAAAATTGCAAAACATCATAATTTCAACTTTTAAAACATAGGATTTCAATTCCAACCATTCAAATAGTTCAAATTATGCCCAATGAAAATTACAAAAGGGTAAAGTAGTAAATTTTATAGACAATGCCAAAAATGACCAACCAATTTATTACACGTAAACTCAATGCATCAACTAACAATGACTACTTCCCTATTCCATTTACGGCTCAGATACTAGATTGCTTGGTAGGCAAGGGCTGGTATTATTTCGTGGATGATTATTAGGGCTACAACTAGATCTCTATTTCTCCAAAAAAAAACCAAGTGAAAATAACATTTACATGTCTTTACGGAACCTTTGCACTTAAACAAATGCCATTTGGATTGTGTAATGCTCCAGCGACATTCCAGAGGTGCATGATGTCCATTTTTTTAAGATATGGTGGAAGTCACTATCGAGGTATTCATGGACAACTTTAGTGTGGTTGGAGATTCATTCAACAGTTTCTTGAGACACACATGATGTGCTTTGGAGATGTGAAGCATGTCATATTGTTCTAAATTAGGAAAAGTGTCACTTCATAGTTAAGGAATGCATTGTGTTAGGACATAGGATCTCTATTGATGGTATTGAGGTGGATAGAGCCAAAATTTAGGTGATTGACGAGCTTCCTCCACCTATCTCTATCAAAGGTGTAAGAAGTTTTTTAGGACATAGAGGTTTCCACAGGCACTTCATAAAGGACTGCATGATTATTGCACACATTTTATGCAAGCTGCTTGAGAAGGATGCTATGTTTATGTTTGATGATGCATGTCTAAAATTATTTGAGGGGTTGAAGCAAAAGTTGATATAGGCACCTACCATAGTTGCTGCAGATTGGTCTCACGATATTATGTTTGATCCATGTAGGGTTGCTCTTAGTGTGGTGTTGGGATAAATTGGATAGAAGATTCTACATCCCATCTAGTATGCCAGTAAAGCGTTAATGCAACACAGAAAAACTACACTATCACGGAGCACAAACTACTCATAGTGGTCTTTGCGCTTGAAAAGTTTAGATCTTATCTTTTAGGGACCAAAGTCATTGTCTATACTGATCACTCAACATTTCGGTATTTGATGTCAAAGAAGGATGCAATGTCATGATTAATTCAATAGGTACTTCTTCTTCAAGAGTTTGACTTTGAGGTGATTGATAGAAAGGGGATAGAAAGTCAGGTTGTAGACTTCCTATCTAGACTTGAGGACGAGCCATGGTAAATTTTTATGATGGTGTGGAAATTGATTATTTGTTACTTGATGAGAGAGTTTTGGCAATATCTCATGATTTGACACACTGGTTTCTAGATTATGTAATCTATTTAGTTAGTGATGTTGTGCCACTTGACTTGACTTCTCACCAGCGTCGTAAGTTTATGTCTAATGTGAGAAAGTTTTTTCCTGGGATGATCCATATTTGTTTCTAGTCTGTGCCGATGACATTTTTCATTATTGTGCTCCTGAGGTGGAAATGATGAGTATTCTCGAGGCTTGTTATGCATCCTTGGTTGGAGGGAATCTAGAGGAATTCAGGAAACATACAAAATCTTGCAGTGGGGCTACTACTGGCCAATCATCAACCAAGATGCCCATGACTATGTTGAGGCTTGTGACAAGTTCCATAGAGAATGTGTATTTCCCACAACCATGAGCTCCCTCTAAACCCTATTATGGAGATCAAGTTTTTTTATGTTTGGCAGATCAAGTTTAAGAGGTCATTCGTTAGTTCTTATCGGAGCAAGTACATTCTGGTTGTTGTGCACTACATCTCAAAATAGGTGGAGTTTGTTGCTTTTCGTAATTAGGAAGGCAAGAGTGTCACAGCGTTCCTAAATAGAAATTTCTTCTCGAGATTCATTACTCTTGGGTAATCATTAGTGATGGAGGTTCCCATTTCTGCAATGGATTGTCAGAGCTTTTCTTGAAAAATATGAAGTAAAGCATTGGGTAGGTTAAGTTGTCTAATAGGGAGATTAAATAGATCATTTCAAAGACAGCGAATGCAAACTAGTCAAATTGGTCGCGAAAGCTTGATGATGCATTTTGGGCATATCGAACTGCATTCAAAATTCTCATAGGTATGTCCCCTTACTAATTTGTTTTTTTGTAAAGCATGTCACGTATTAGTAGAACTTTCACAAGGCAATGTGGGCTCCCAAGAAGCTAAATCTGCGTTGGAGTAATGTGGCAAACCCAAGGATGAGCCAACTCAACGAACATGATGAGTTTCAATTGAAGGCATATGAAAGCTCCACTTTGTACAAGAAATGGATTATGTTGCAACATGATCTTCGCATTATGCATTGTCAGTTTGCAGCAGTAGACTTTGTCTTTTTATATAACTCTAGGTTGAAGTTATTTACTGGAAAACTCAAGTCCAGATTGTTGGGTCCGTTCGAAGTTACACATGTTTTCGGCCATGAGTTGTAGATTATAGAAGAGAAATGGCTCGAGATTTAAAGTAAATTTCCAAAGGATCATGCAATACCTTGCCAATGTTGTGGAAGTGCATACCGTGTAAGCTTGGGAACTTTGTGAAGTCTGAGTAACTAAGTTGCTTGAGTCATGCCACGACACTAAATCAATCACTGCTTGGGAGGCAACCTAATACGGAGACTGGCGCTTACGTGCCCAAGTATGTTCCATTTTTACCCTTATACTATATTTTGTTTTATTTTATTGCATTGAGGATACTGCAAATCTTTTTTGATAGGGTGTGGGTAATTATAGGCCTCGACGATGTCTAAGTGACCAAGGCCTATAACTATCCTAATTTTTTAGTCTGCAGGGTTTTTTTGCTCATGTTTTTTCGCTAAGGACATTTATTTTCTATTGAACTAGAAAGTTTATGACGTGTTTGTACTAGTAGCATATTGTACTAAAATCTAAGGTATACATTAGTTTTGATGAAAAATGATACCTGTCAATTTCTGGTGATTAATGTAATGGTGTCAAATAGGCAGGTTGGATTGACATTGAGAATGTTAAAATAGGTTGGAATATAAATTGGGTTGGGTTATGACTCACTAAAATTTACTTTGCGGGTCAAATGGGTTAGGCTCAAATTCGGGTTGGGTCATGACCTGCCCACTTTGACCCACTTAATCTCAATAATTATAACGTATTATTATTAATTTCTTATAATCACAAATTAAATTTCAACTCAAAAATAAAAATAAGAACTTACAAATGGATATATAATTGATAAAGAAAATTAAATAGATAGAAAACATATATACGTTATATCAATGCAAGTAAAGGGCCTTAGAAAGGGTTGAGATTGGGGATTAAATTGGGCTCAGTTGAAGATTCTTTTGATATGGGTTAGGGCTTGAATGGGTCAATATTAAACCATTAAAATTATCTTGAGCCTAACCCATAAAAGTTTTGGCGGGTTATCTATATTTGGGCTCATTGTTTACACCCCTAGATTAAAGCACTGTAGGTAGTTTTGATACCAACCACGTGAAATCAGTGATTGATCGTGTTTGTTATATTAAGTTTGGTTTAATTGTGACTAAAAGCATGCTTTGAGATGTGTGTGGCTGAGTCTGACCACCCTTAACATACGTGGTGGCCTCCTTAGTAGGAGCACTCTATTCAGAGGGACAAGCACTCCTCACCTGCTCTAGCTCATGAGCTTTTCTTCTCTCCTCTTCCTGTCTCAACTCTCTCAAGAGAAGCTTTAGTTACTTCTCCCCTTTCAGCACTGCATATATTCGTATGACATCTAGATCATCATTTGTACGAGGCCTATTCTCTTAAGAAGGCTGTGTGTGCTCATCAGGAGCTAATAGATCCACAATTGGCACCGGGAGTGTAGTCTCTGGTAGTGTCACTGTTGCTGCAAGTGTTGTTTTTATGTCAGCCCTGAGCAGCTGGATCTCCATTTATAGGGATGTCAAATCTATGGGCTGGGATAGGCTATTCTTAGGCTCTGCTGGACACATTCCTCGAAAGAATCAATGTGGGCATCCATGGTGGAAAGACTGTCCTTAATAGTAGTGACCGTGAATGCCTGCATGTGGCCCTCTAACTCAGAAATCGCTTGGCAACCCAAGGCCTATTCTGCTGAACTAGCTTAGTCAACTGCAACTCAGCATTTGATAATTATTATGCTATGGCTTGTATAGATATTGCGGACACGTAGACCATGCCCGCAGGTGCAACCTGTGATGAGGTGGCCTGTGGTGCTGGAGCAGAAGCAGTGATCTCCCTCACTTCATCTACCTCATTCTATGGGGGCTTGTCCTGTATAGCTGCAAAAATGGTAGTGGTCTGTGGAACCTCTGGTGGTGGAACTAGGGCTAACATTTCTGGCATAGGAGGGGGTTTGTGCGGTGCTCATCGGAGTTCCATCAGGTTCTCCTCAACTTTGATCAAACTTGCATCCAAAGTACGTTAGACTTGGATCAGTGAGTCCAGCCAATGTAGACTCTCCACCCTTGACTCTAGATAGAGTCTGTAGATCAAGCATGGAAAGGTGATTGAAATGGAACTCTTTAGGTCTCCTTGTGCATCAACTCAACGATGAGGCAGGCCCAATCTATTTTATAGCCAGCTAAGATGCTGGCAACTAGCACTGCATGCTTCGATATCAAAGTATTATTAGCAAATGTCAGCCATATGCGTGATCTAACAACCGCCCAAAAAAATTTGGTAGGTAAACTGAGGAAAGCCATGACAATCAACTCCGAGTTAGTAGTAATCCATGCAGGTTTGGGACCCTACTCTGCAATAAAACAAGCCACCCATCTCATCAAGCCAGCTCTGCAATCTGGATGTCTTATCATTGTGAAGCCCCTCGTCTTCCCCATTCTATTGTCAAACTCAGTTGTGGATCTAGGGGCATGGAACTCTGGACCAAATAGCATGCGGCGGTAGGTGGTCTCTGAGATGTTCACCCTCCAACCCCTCACTTTGGTCTCCGCTAGTCTGGGCTGAACGAGGGGCTTCTTCCCCTTGGGAAGAGTACTGTAAATGGTGTTTGTATATGATGCACAGAACTCCCTCAGCATGGTCGGGGAGTATCTACCAAGTGATCTGGTCATCCACTGAAGCCCGTATCTAATCATAGTGTCTTGGAGATCGGGGACACTGTCGAGTCCGTCTGGGATGACACGGGGCTCTTCATAAATAAAGTGGTCTAGTTTGCCCTGCTCTATAGTCTACATGTCTTCTATGTAGATGTCCCACATACCTACAACACACCACCAACAAGTAAGAGTACCTAGTAGAGATGGTGATGCCCGTAGAGCAGCAGAGGACTCTATCTTCGACTCGTGGCCGGAGCCTAATTCTTAATTGGACTTTTCTCTGGAAAAAGTCATCTGAATAGAGTTGCTTCTGGACTTCTCTCTGGAAAAAGTCATCTGAATAGAGTTGCTTTTGTCGTGGTCACCTTCACACAACTGGGAAGTGCAAATGACAAGAGCTTGAGTCTGTCCATCTCTGGTAGCAGCCCTAGTCTATGGTCTGTTAGCCTCCAGGTCAGGCTGGAGGTCAAACTTCTCTAGTGATCCACTCGGGGTGGGGGTCTGCTCATCCCTTAGCCTCCTCTGCATGGCTCAGATTTCCTCACGTTTTTCTTCTGGGCCTCTGGTACCTGAAACATAGACATTTACACACCTTGGTCAACCTAAATTAACCAAAAAATGAAATGCAAAAACAACTCAAACTTGGTTGTAGAAGGGTCTACGAAAGCATCTCTAAAGGCTAAAGTGAAAACTACGAGCCATAGAAGGCTCTCGTACAACAGTGACACAAATTTTTGTTTACTAGAAAGGCATCAATGAGACCAGGTATGACTCGAAGAAGGTTCTACGAGTCGTAGAAGATTCCAGTGTCTGAATTGATTTCAAGTAGGGATCTACAAGACCTTTCTACGAGCCATAAAGTATTCTATGACTCAGAGAAGGTCTCATCTTATGGGTACTGAGAAATTTAGGTTTCTTAAATCTTATACGACGGCAATTACTATTCGTGCAATGTTCCACACAGGTTACAAAAGCCACTTGTAGACTAGAAAACTCTGTTACTTGAGTTTCTAAGTCCATCAACACAGAACTCACATGACCTTTTCAACCTTTTCTACCAGCATCGAAGTTATACTCACACAACCACATGATTTACAACACCACAACCAAACCCAGCATGATCATTAGCATATATACCCCATAAAAATGATTAGATATGCTTTTCCAACCCTTCTGACCCTGTATGAATGATTTTATGATGAAAACACAGACACATGCCATTACACACCTACTATAAAACATGTAATCTATTGAATTTACATGGTGAGCGATTACAAAGGCACCAAAACTCATCATTCAAAACATGGAAAATGGCAACTATACTACATTCTTGCCCTAAACACTTATATTCAAACATGGGCAACCATAATTCAATTATCAATGCATCAATTTTCACACATTAGTTTGTGCCTAACATAACCATACCCGATAAAAAACTTTCAATTTAACCTTACAGGAATTGGCAAATTAATAGTATTTGGTTGATCGAAAACTTACGATATTGCATTATTAGATTGTACAAGATGAAGGAGGAGATGCGACACTAGAAACCCTAGGTCGCCCAAGAATCTTGTTGAAAGTGGAGTAGAGGTAGCCATCGTTGGTTGAAAGTTATGGGGTGGTGCATGGATGCGTAGAATTTGTAAATGAGGGCTCAAATTAGGTGAAAATATTTTGACCCCAACATTTATAGTTTTACCATGTCAGTGATTAAATGATGGGCTTGGACTCTACGAAACCCCGATTATTAGTTGTAGAGTATTTTACGACTCATGAATTGTGATCTCATAGAACATCCAACCCTAGTTTTCAGGACTAGGTTTCACGAACTAGTCTATGAGTCGTAAGATGAAGAACGACTCATAAAATTAGTTGTAGAGACCCCAACACTTTGTCAAAAGTTCAGAAGACTTACTTGGGGTCCACGAACCCCATTCAGGACTTGTAATTTTAATTATGGATCGTAAGTTAGCTCGTGGACTGGAGTGCACAATCTTTTTCTTTCTAGAAGTGTCTATAAGATTGTGTATTCGTCATATAGAGTTTTACAGCCCATAAAACTTGTCGTAGAGGCACTTTCTGATGCCCTTTTCAGCCAAAAATGCTGAGTAGTCCTATAACTGCGTATTCTTTATAGAACACACTGCTACCCTATATGCAACCAGCCGAAAGTCCAAATTACAACCAAAATACAAGAAAGTAAACTACATATATGTCCAAAACTAAAAATAAGGTTACAACTACAACTATTACATCAAAAACCTTGGGTTTCCTCCCAAGTAGCGTCTGATTTATTGTCGCGGCAAGACCTCGACAACTTTGTTACTCAGAATTCACCAAGTGCCCATCCCTCATTCTTCAAATCATTTGGTCTCTTCATAGACTAATAGATATTGAAGACAACTTCTTTATCCTTCAATCTAAACTTGAGTTGACCAGCTTCCATATCTAACAGTGCTCGCCCAATGGCAAGGAATGGTCTTCCAAGGATGATTGGGACATCAAAGTTTTCTTTGCAATCTAGGATCATAACGTCTTTGGGGAATACAAATGTTTCAACATTTACCAACACATCATACAACATCCCCACAAGCTTTATCACTGTGAGGTCAGCCATCAACAACCGCATGCTTGTTGGAGTAGGGCTTCCAATCCAAGCTTTTTGAAGACCTCAAGGGCTATCAGATTAATGTTGGCACCTTCATCTAATAATTCCCTTGAAAACTCCACATCTCCAATGGTGTAGGGCATGGTAAAAGTGTTGGGGTCTTCTTGCTTTTAGACTAAAGACCTTGTAGCAATTGCACTGCATTATTGAAGCTCTTGGGAGAGCTCCTGACTTAAAGTGTACTTCTTCGTAACCAGGTCCTTCATGTACTTTGTATACCCTGGAATCTTCTCCATGCCTCAGTCAGAGGGATGTTGATGGGGAGTTGTTTCAGCATGGAGAGGACGTGCCAAAACTTGCCTTTCTCCTCCCTCTTTTTAATTCTTTAAGGGAAGGGAGGAGGAGGCCTAGGAATGGGCTTCAACTTCTTTGGTGCATCAATAGATCTACTCACCTCATCCTTTCTACCCATTATCGCTGGTATCTGTATCATTAACTACAACTGACTCCCCTTGAACATCATCCTTATCAACTGGCATAGGAGGATCAATGGTGATCTTGCCACCATGAGTAGTAACCACCATGCACTTCCCTTCATTCTTAGGAATCTGAATTTTGTTGTTAGGGAGTGTGCCCTTCTGGCAATGATTAAGTTGAGCTGACACTTGATTGAACTGTTGCTCAAGTTATTTGATGGAAACAAAATGAGACTCTATTTTCTGATTAATCTTGATGATTCAGATTTCAACCCCCTCAGAGTCTCATTTTCTGTCTCACATTTCTTCAACAGGCGATCAAACATCTACTCAACTCTTAAGCTACTCGCACCTGTGTCGCGGTTATGTGGTGATACATATGGACCATTTACGTAACCATCGCTACAACCCCAATCTGCTTCTCTATCTTGGCATCAGTTTCGATCATAGTATCCTCCATGGTTGTCCTTGAAAGCTCCATCTCTATTGAAGTTCCAACATTGGTTTCTTTGACTTTGGTACTAATAGTCCTAATTGGACCTTGGGCGGTTGGTTCGGAAACCCCCGTTTGATCAACAATAAATCAAGTTTCCTCCTTATGGTAGGGATTATCATATATAGGTATCCTTGTAGGCTGATAAACAACTGCATTAACTTCCTCCTAATTCTGCTTAATCATAACCTCTATGCTAGTATGAATTTGGGCAAGCTATTGTATAGTCCCTTAGTTTAGCTTCGCTCACTCCGAACAAATACAGACAACGCATGAACTTTAGGTAGATTCTCTGTCTCTTTGCACCCATGCACGATTAGTCTTGACTACTCTTCCATCCTTTTTGAAATCCTTGCAAATGGTTGATCTAAGAGCATGCCCCCCACAATGATATTAGAATAAGCTTGACTATTTTCATCAAGGGCATGGTAGAAGATATCCACCAAGGCATCATCAACAATCTTGTTGTTTGGACACCCCTGAAGGACTTAGTAAACCGCTCTCATGTAGTATTGATCGAGTCACCAAGAAGTTGCTCAGAGTTCTTCACTAAATCTTTCACCTTGAGCTTCTTCGACCTCGGGAAGTACCTCTCCTAAAAGGACTTCTGCAATTCAAACTAACTGGTGACTGAACTCTGCGGGAGCTCGAATAGCCATAGTGTTGCATTACCTAGAGAATGGGAAGACACAAAGTCCCACAACATCCATGGATAGATTCTGCATTCCTATCACACTCTTATAGACCAATACAACATTTTGTAAATGGCTATGAGGATCCTCCGATGGCAAGCCCACAAATAGCCCACGGTTCTACAGCATCTGAAGTGACCTACTCGAAACCCCAAACTTTGTGTCAGCTGGTAGTAGTGGCAACACAATTGCTCCGTCATCTCCAAATTAATAGGATTCACCCTATATAGATTTCTCATATAAGCGGTAACATTGATGTCATGTGGATGTGGTGCAATGTGCTCAAGAAGAGGTGGGGTCTCATTGTCAACATTCTCATTCACATTCCTTTTCAAACCTTCTTTTGTCGCGTCGTTGGCGTTATCTTGGGACATTGTTTTCAACATTTTCTGGATCTCTGGGTCAAACAAAGCCAAGGGTCTACCTCAATTTCGCATGTTGGGTATACACTACACTTACACCTTGAAAAGAAATAAAACCCACAAAAAATGTAAAATGTATGAAATAAAGGTTAATAAACAAATCACTTTGAATTAACTAGTCTAAGTAGGAATTCGAATTTCTTAGGTTAGGCTACAGGACTTTGGATGTTCATCTTTGACTTGTTGACAATTATGACATCCAGCTATAAGCTTTGGAATGTCCTTCTTCATACCACCAAACCAATATACTTTCCTTAAATCTCTGTACATCATTGTAGAATTGAAGTAATTGTAATAGGATGAATTATGTGGCTCTTTTAAAATCAAGTCCCTCAACCCATCAAAGATTGGCACGCACAACCTACGTTGGTTCCTAAGTACACCATCTTCCCCTTCGGAGAAAACCTCGACCTTGCCCTCTTTAACCAATGCCTTAAATTTTAATAAAGTAGGGGCAAAGTCTTGCTTGGATTTGACCTCTTCAATCAAAAAAGATCTGGAACCGTCATACCTACATTTTGGCTTCATTTAACCTAACCATCAATCTAGCCAATCAGTGAACTTCCTTGGCAAATTTCTTCTTTCCATAGTTAGTATGAGCCATGGACACTCTACATAGAGCATCAACCACAACATTAGCCTTACCCAGATTATAGTGTACACTTATGTCATGATCCTTAAGAGGTTCTAGCCATGTTCGTTGCTTTGAATTGAGATCTCTTTGGGTGAACAATTATTGAAGACTCTTATGGTCAGTGAGGAAATCTACATGAACTCATACAAATAGTGATGCCATATTTTCATAGAAAATACAATGGCTGCTAGCTCAATATCATGGGTAGAATAATTACAGTCATGCACTTTAAGTTTCCTAAAAGGATAGACAATGACATTTCAACTTTGCGTAAACACACTCCCCTAATCGATCTTTGAAACAACAAAATAAATAATAAAACCCTCTAACCCTTCCAGTTGAACCAAAAGAGGAGTAGGCGTATGCTTGTTCTTTCAAAATTGAAAACTCAATTCACATTCACCATTCAAAATAAATTTTGCCTTTTTTTGAGTAACTTTGTCAACAAAGAAGCAATGGAAGAGAATTCCTCAATAAATCTCTAATAGTACCTCGCTAAAATCAAGAAACTCCTACTATCTATTGAAATCAAGGGCCTAGGCCAATTTCTCACCACTTTTGTTTCTTTATGATCCACTTTAATCACTTCACCAGACACCACATGCCCTAACAATAGAACTTCTTTCAACCAAAATTAAATTTATCAAACTTAGCAAACAATTTTGCATCCCTCATGATTTGTAACACTATCCTTAAATATTTCACATACTCTTCCTTATCTAGAAATAAATCATGATATCATAATAAAAACCACAACAAACATATCAAGTAGGGTTTAATCACATGACATGGCGAACGGGAACTCGAGAGTTCCCAAACACGCCTCAAAGTATCAGACTTCACATCATTGGTTCAGAAGTGCATAATGAAGTAATAAACACATAGTTCTAAGGGACTAGAAATAGTACTTACTCTATGGGGCTAGTTATAGGGATAGGGAGTAGCATGATTCCTCATAGCACATAACACATATGAACTAAGGGGTGAGTAAGCATGACTCATTCTATAGGGATAGAATGAGACTTAGGATCTTCCACCTTTCCACATCATAAGTACACCTCTTGTCATAACCAATAACATAATAACATAATAACCATATCCAATAGATAGCCATAACCATAATCTCTATATAGCAACACATAACACATAACCCGTACAAGAGTGTACATGTAGTCCAACAATACCTCTATGTCATATAATAGAATGGGGTTCAAGACATGTCCCCGACTCACCCTCAAAGTAAAATATAACGTAAGTGATAACAATATAATAGATGGATGTATGATGGCTCTTCCTTGGAAGATAGGACTCGGCACAACAACTTCCACGAATTTGACTAGCCGCCAAAAGGTGGATGAATATAGTCTCCGGTCCATATATGGTTAGATCATGTAGGCAAAAAGTATGTGTTAGTATGTTTAAATGTACTAAGTACGCAGGCATGCAATACATATAAACTTATTTAAACAACATTCAATGTAAGATGACAGGGGCACCTATATAGAAAGAAGTATATAGACAAAGAAAAATAATATAACAATATGCCATAAAATTCATGATGTATGAATGCCATAATCCTTGCATATAGAGGGGACGTGACCATAACTAACATCTCAAACCCATGTGAGCTATTAGATGAATTTTCCCGATTTTATCCTCCCATTGGGTGAAAGAAGATTACTTCCCATAGGTAATCTACACCATACCTTATGACCCGGTTATTTCAATGTGATGGCCACCTTCCTTATGACCCGTTAATTTCGAAAAGATTTCCTTATCATATCAATATTTGTAACCATACTTTACGACCTAATCATTTTTGAAATGGTTAGCATATAACTATGCTTGCATATAGCTCAAGAAAGAGGAAGAGAACCCTTGGGGATAGCTTTAATGCCTCTAATTTCATTCGCTGCTAAGTCATCATCTCACAAAAATACATATACATATACTTGGTTTCAAATAGGTACAAGTCATTTCAAATCATTTCAACGCATACTTAGGCTTAAGAGCCAAACATTGTTCATAATCATTCACACTTGGGCTCAAAAGCCAAATCATACTTCAATTATACCTTTCATGCATATGAATAACTCATCCACATATAGACTATATGGTGTAAACACCCAAAATGCTCATAAATCCAAATCATAGACATTTATATGATCACATTCTTGTCACAACCATATGTGAGCCTGCTCACCAAATCATTTTCATCAAAACCATATGTGAGCTTAACTCACCGAACCATTTTCGTAAAAACCATATGTGAGCTTAACCCACCAATAATTGTCATCAACAACAAATGCTCATGCATGCTATTCCATGAATGATATAAGAATAGCATGGGCAATAGATACTCAAACTTAAATCAACAATACAATATGAAATTCAAGTAAATCCATATTTAAATCACAATTTAGAAGGACAATGCAGATTCAATTCTTCATAATATTCATGTAATTCAACATATTAGGGATTAAATAACTTTAAAAACAACATTTAAACACACTCATATCTCAATTGAATCAATTAATCAATAATCTAAAAGAATCATATTTAAAGTAATCTCAATTTCATAAAATCAAGTATAGAGAGTTTGGGGTCTTCATAGTTGAAAGGGAGCATGAAGCAATCCCACATACCTTAGCTGACAAAGAAGAAACAAGAAGAATTTGATGAAGAAGATAGTCTTTCATTAATCTCCAGGCTATGCCTTTACTAATTCTTTTGTGAGGAGTTCCTAAGATAGAGTTTGACAAATGCTAAGTGTTGAATTAAATTTGAATGGGTATAAAAGATTATAGGTCTTTCAACATGTTTATGATGGGTTAGAAAGTCATAAAAGACCCTTAGGAATGGCCCAAATTACAGAATGTCATTACTGAAATGGATGACAAGATGTGTTCCCTAGGGTCCGACATGGAGGTCATACGGACCGTCCTAAGGCACACAGACCGTGTAGCCTTCTGTGAAGCTGTACTTAGACAAACTTGCACTGATGAAGTTCCGAGATAGTGATTCCTTACTTAAAAAAATTTCACACAAATGCCCATACAGAAAGCCATATGACCCGTGTAGGATCATACGGACCATATGAGGTTCATGTGTGAAGTGCCTTCGGTAAAATGTGATTTTTAAGGCCAAGGCACCTCACACAAGCCACGAAACGGCCCATAAAATGCCACATAGACTGTGTGGGGTGTATGTGGTGCAAGCCTTACTCTTGAACTCCAATTTTAAGTCCAACACTCTACAAACAAGTCCAAGGGCCACCTCAAGGCTCCTCCACAATGCTTGTGGTGAATCACACGGCCTATAGAGGTGTCCATGGGGTGTCACCTTAGTCATAAACTTTTCGGCACCAAACTCTATGCACCATTAAAGCCATATAATATCTGAGTCCTTACATTTAAAGACCCTATTCATAAGATCCATAAATATTGTCGGTGCATTAGTTAGGCCTAAAGACATCACTACAAATTAAAAATGCCCATACATAGTCAAAAATCCATCAAAAGAATTTCACATTTTCTTACACTCATTGGATGATATGTAGACCGATGATGAATCGAAATGACTAGCCCCTTGCAATTAGTCAAATAGGTCATCTATCCTTTGTAAAGGATACTATTTCATTATGGTGACCTTGTTGACTTATCGGTAGTTGATGCACAATCTATGTGATACATCCTTCTTCCACACAAAAAACACAGGTGAACCCCAAGGTGACTTTCTAGGCCTAATAAAACCCTTCTCCAACAAATCATTCCATTGATCCTTTATCTCCTCAATTTTTTTGGGGCCATATGATAAAGAGGAATAGAAATAGGTTGTGTATGTAGGGGGACATCTATACCAAAATCTATTTCCCTGTCAAATAGGATGCCAGAGAGTTCATCGGGAAAGACGTCAAGAAACTCATTGACCACTAGAAGTGAATCAATAGAAGGGACTTTAGATTCAACATTCTTAGTCTTTACAAGACGATAATTGCAACCCTTTCCAACCACTTCCTGAGCTTTAAGTCAAGAGATAAACTTACCCTTGATTATTGAATTATAATCTGCGGACACAAGGACTGGTTTGTGAAGAAATTAGAACTTAATGTTGCGGGTTCTACGATTAATGGAAGCATGATATGCATGTAACAAATCAATCCCAAGAACAATATAAAAAACTACAATGTCAAGCTCAACAAAATCACTAGGCAAGACTTTACGCAATGTGGACATAGGACAACTCCAATAGAGTCTTTTTGCAACAATAGACTCACATATGGGGGCAGACACCTCAAATGGCTCACATAACCATTCGGGACACACGTCAAGTCTATTTGCATTAAATAGAGAAATGAAAGATAGAGTGGCACGCGAATCCAATAAATCATACACATCAAAATCATACACCTTTAACATACCGACAACAAAATTGGGTGCCACATCTACCTCTTGCCTCCCTTGAAGAGAAAGAATTGTTTGTGACATAGAGAAACCCCTTGTCGACTAACTTGTGCCCTTTGATCTTCCAAGAACACCATGTCCTTGACGACAACTATCTCTAGCCTTGTTCAAAGTATTTGGAAAAAATGCAATTTCATGGACCATCTAGCCACGCCCAAAGCAAGCACCCACATCTTTATAACATATACCACAATGGTTCTTCCCACACCTTCAACACATATTAACTTTTTTTCAACAATTAGCACCTTGAGTTTTAGGGTAAGGCACTCTATCATTGTAGAACCTTTGCTGAAATCTTATGACCCTTGACTTTAAAATTTGTGGCCTTCTTTGAAATGGACACTTTCACTACCTATAGCACCTTCAAATCCACCATCATAATGAGCCCTCTTGGACTCCCCACTTTTCTCTTCCTAAGCTTTTCCCCTTAAGGTTTCTCGGCATATGTCATGAGTCGAGACAAGTCCATTTTCTTGATGAGCATAGCGGTGCAACATTCTTCTTTAACCAAGTCGAATATTCCCGACACAAACTTTTTTATCCTTGCCCTAGAGTTATCAACAAAGTGAAAGAGGAGCATACTTTTAGAGCTTGTTGAATTTGAGGAAATACTCTCTCACACTCATGAAGCCTTATTTGAGATTCATAAAGTCTATCATTTTTGCCTAATAAATGGTTGAGGAAGGCGTCTTTGAATTCTTTTCGAGGAATAGGCTCATTATTCTCCCTCTCCTTCATCTATTCAGTAAACCATATTTCAGCCAAGCCTTTGAGTTGACAGACCGCATGTTTAGTTTGCTCCTCCGAGCTTACTCCCATAATAGCAAGAATATTATAAACTTCATAAATAAATTCTTGATGTTCATCCTCCACTTTAGACACATGAAACTCCAGAGCGTTCATTTTTGTGAAGTCTCTCCCCTTTTAAGCCGGAGTTGGAGCATCGAAAGCTTGGGCCCCTTTATTGGCTTGGTTGCATATGCCTCGTGCCAACAAGGTAACCCCATTCTAGTACTTGGCAATAGTGACCCCAACATCATTTTCGGGAGCTTGTAGGGCTTGAGGGTCCATATCCCCCTTTGGAGTTGGAGCTCTTTTTTACATTCTTCTTTGTGGCAAGATCTAAAAGCACAAAAGATCAACCATTAGAAATTGGAAACCTCAAGTAAAGTTCTAAAGCACAACAAACATTATGAGTAAGTGAATTATTTTCTATATGCCTTATAGCCTCCTAGTCGTAGTTATGCACGCTTTACAATAATGAACAAGACTCTACTCGATGTGGTGTGTTGCATTTATAAGGATCATTTATAAAGCTGGTGCTAGGATACAAATCTTGTCACAACCCAAGTCTAGGGCCTAGGTGCCACATGTTGAATAAGGAAACCAAAGGAACCCGAAACAAGCCTCTAAGCATAAGTAAGCACATCCTAGGTTGCGAAATCATAATTCAAAAATTAAACAATTTAAAACTAAGGGAAATTAGGGCATTGGACTCAAGCTATAGGGATAGAAAGGGAATAAGAATTTCCATCAATCATCCACAACAAAGTCTAAGAGGAGGGTAGATAGGACTCAAGCTATTGGGAAATAACAACTTATGAAAGTCATCACATATCATCAAAATTCTAAAAATACGAGAAAGGGATAAGGACTAAAGGAAGTATTCATAAATACATAAGTGTCACAAAAGACAAGCACTTCATATTATGAAACAACACATCTTATCATGAGTGGGATAGGATACAAGACATCTCTCGGGCTCACCCTTAAAATTAAATATGAAAAAGTTACCAAGTCTTAACATAAGCATGAAAGAAAGTTGTTGTTGTCCTCGGAATCGAGGACTCACTAATTGCAATCTTCAACTAACATACTAGCCACGACGAGGTGGATGAATAGGAGCTCTAGTCCTTACATAATCCGATCATATTAGCAAAAATTATGCATTAGTACTTCGAATATACTATGTATGCAGGATGCAATGCAACTAGAAAATGTAAGCCATAATAATCAAAATGCAAAATCATATACACTAATGTAAGCTCAATATAATGTAACAATCACATCTCGTAACTTAGTATACACATATGGGAAGTGACTATAACTGACAAATAAGACCATGTGAGTTATGACATAGAATCCAAATATTTCCTCCTCACCGGACAAAGAGTGATTTACTTTGCCAACGTAAACCATCCATCACCTTATGGGCACTTCTCCATTCTGGAGAGAGAGTTTCACATATGCCTTATAAGGGCTTTACCCATTTCGGTTGATATATATAATAGGATGCCATAGAGGAACTCCACCCATTTAGGTCAATATGTGATAAGATGCCTTACGGGAACTCTACCTATTTCAGTTACTATTTATGCATGTACCTTATGGGACCTTACCATTTTTGGTTAATCAAGAAATAAGAAAATCGCAAACCTGCGGTGGCAATGTAGTTAAAGGACAATGGCAATAAACCAAGGTTCTCCCAGGGCTAAGTTAACATCGCATAGAATACTTAAATCTTATACATAGTCATATCATACATAATTTCATTATTTATAGCATCATCATAAGAGTAGCACCTCAAAATCATCGCAACATAGTACCAATGAAGGGATTCATAACATTCATAAATTTCACAACATATTCATTGATACATAGCATGCCTAGTAGCCCTCAAATAATCACAAATACTTGTCTTTCATATCTTACGATAAGCATATCATCAATGTGAGAGATTGTCACATAACTTTAGTCAAAACATGGTGAGAACATGTGTATGAGCTTAAAATAATATAATTCAAGTTTGTAGGACATGAGAGTAGTAAAATAAATAATTTGCAAAGCAATTAAAGCAACCCACCATTATAATTGTAAAATCCTTAATTTGGCTATCCTGAAATTCACCTCAAAGTCCTTAATCTTTCATTGGTTCCATAGCACTATATGATGGATAGCTTCAATCATCATAAATCAACTCACTGATTAAACCCTTTATAGGTATTCATGTATATTCAAATCAATACTTGATAAACTCAAACTTAAAGCCTACTTATGATAGATAAAAGGAACTACCTATAAAGTATCAAGCTTCGAAATCATGAAATTTCATTAAAAGGGAAAGTTGCGCTCCATAGGTGGAAGACCCCATGGATGAGGACCCACATACCTCAAATCCTTAGAATTTAATGACGGAGACTTAAAGTGATTTTTGGGATTCACCTTGTGCTTAAACTTTGAAGAATCCTCTTGAGAATTTGGGAATTGATTGAGGGAATTTCGGGAGGATTTTAGGAGATATTTAGAGTGATTTAGGGCTAAAAATGGCTAATAGTTAAGGAAACCATCTATGAGCATGTTGGGTTATCACCAAATTGGCCTTACTTGATTTAGAGAAAGTTTGAAAAATTTTGAACAACAAGGGACCAGAGGCATGTCATGGCTTGGGTTCTGCATAGCACATTTTAATATGAAGTTCAGTTTTCTCCTTTTTTATTATAGGAATGAGTTCATCCATTTTTATACTATCAAGGAACAAGTCCGCAATGCGGATTGGTTGCACATTCTTCTGGTTAAGGAAAAATCAATTGAAAAATTCTTTTTCAATATAGCTGACCTAAGAAATCAAAGGCAACCCTTTTCCTACTAAATTTTTCCTCTCGAAAAAGAATATGATGACAAATTTGTGAAAACAATGTTCAAATTTTACGATATCCAAGTAATACACCATAGGGTCATTCCGAACCACATGGGAGGTGTTACTATTTCTTCCTCTTGGGAACATTAATCCCCAAATATAATGGATACACGCTTAGAAAAGCAAACTTTCTGCCCAAAATAAATGAATTAATCTAACTTAAACATCGTTTTCATAAAGTCCTAACTGTATTCATCAAAAATAATAAAAACATGTAACTATGAGTATGTGTCCATGCAACACGACATCAAAGGGCTGAATCACATTACTTGATACCATTAATAGGATTAGGATAATACCTTCGGATTGAGTAGAGTGAAAAAGATAAGGATATCACATATTCATGTTCGCTTCGGCTTCCTAAGTAGCATTATTGATTTGTTGGTTCATCCAAAGGACTTCAACGAAAAATATATCTTTATTCCTCAATCTCTTTATTTGCATATCCAATATCTCAGCCAAAACTTCTTCATACGTCAAGTTCTCTCCTAAAACACCCACAACCTCCAAAGGCACTATAGAGTTTGGTCACCTACATACTTCCTCAACATAGACACATGAAAGACCAGATGAACTATACCCTCTCCATAAAAAACTCAAACTCATAAGTACCCTTAAAACATTTTCCTCAAGGATTCCATAAGTCCTTACATACCTAGGGATCAACTTTCCCGTCTCGCAAAATTTAAACTACACCCTTCATGGGTGAGACCTTCAAATACACCCAATAATCACCACCAAACTCAAGACCTCTTCTCCTCAGAATGGACTAGAAATGTTGCCTACTTTGAGCCATCTTCATTTTTCCCTTATCATTCTCGCCTTCTCCAAAGCTTCCATAACAAAATATAGACCTATCAAAGCCATTTCCCTACTTCAAACCACCTAATCGAGGATTTACAACGTCTATCATAAAGAGTTTCGAAGGCGGGCCATTCCGATGATGGAGTAATAGCTATTGTTGTAAGCAAACTCAATAAGTGGAAGATGCTCATCCAAACAACCTCTAAATTCTAAAACACAACCCTTAAGAATATCCTCAAGAGTTTGAATGGTCCTTTATGCTTGACGATCCATTTATATGTGAAAGGTAGTGCCAAGCTTGACTTTAGTACCAATGCCACTTTGGAAAGATCTACAAAAACTATGAAGTAAATGGAGCACCATGATTTGAAAAGACACAAAATGGAACCCCACGATATCTAACAAACTCATGTATGTACGAACTTGAATAATAGTTAACACCATAGGTCATCTTAACCGGTAACAAATCCATGTTGATCTTTTCCTACTCCAAAGCATGAACTCCAATGTCTGAGGTTAGCTCTCCAGGCTTTTGATGTTCAAGTTTGGCATGGTATAAATTGTTACATCCGGCTGCAAACTTCATAATATCCCTTTTCATACCACCCCACCAATATACTTCTATCAAATTCCTATATATGTTTGTAGAATCGAGGTGAATTGAATAGGATGAATAATGTGCCTCTTTTAAAATATAAGTAGAACAATCCATCAACATTTGGCACACACATCTTGCCTTTGGTACCTAGGGCCACCATCTCCCCATTAGGAGAAAACCTCCACCTTGCCTCTTTCACCAATGCCTTTAATTCTAACAAAGCAAGGTCAAGGTCTTTCTTAGATTTGACCTCTTCAATTAAAGAAGATTTTGAACCATCTAGTACAATCATACAACCATTTTTTGCTTCATTCAACCTAACCACAAATCTAGCCAATCAATTAACTTCCTTTGCCAATTTCGTCTAACCGTCATCAATAAAAGCCATACTCTCCATGGACACTTTACTCAGAGGAGGGGAATAACATTAGCCTCGCCTTGATGATAATGCACATTCATTCATAAACCTTATGGAGTTCTAGCAACCTTTTTGCCTCAAAATCGAGATATCTTTGGATGAACACAAATTGAAGACTCTTGTAGTCAATGAAGACAACTACATGAACCCATACAAATAATAACGCCATATTTTCATAGCAAATACCATGACCGCTAGCTCAAGATTATAGGTAGGATAATTATGCTCATGCACTTTAAGTTGCCTAGAATAATATGCAATGACCTTTCCAATTTGCATCAACAAACACCCAAACCGATCCTTGAAGCATCACTATAAATAAGAAACCCCTCCAACCCTACCGGTAAAGGCAAAATAAGAGCGAATGTAAGTTTTTCTTTTAATGTTTTAAAAGTCTTTTCACATTCATTGGTCCAAAAAAATTCTGCCTTCTTTTGTGTTAACTTTGTCAAGGAGAACAATGGAAGAAATAATCCTCTATAAATCTTTGATAGTACCCCACTAAGCTTAAGAAACTCCTAATATCCATTGGGGTAAAGGGCATAGAACGATTTCTCACCATTTATGTCTTTTTAGGATCCACTTTAATTCCTTCACTCGACACCATATGCCAAAGAAATACAAACACTTCCAACAAAACCTCACATTTAGCAAACATAGCAAACAAAT
The DNA here is from genome assembly GCA_029948455.1 of Solanum rostratum. Taxonomy (NCBI): domain Eukaryota; kingdom Viridiplantae; phylum Streptophyta; class Magnoliopsida; order Solanales; family Solanaceae; genus Solanum; species Solanum rostratum. The sequence goes on from CM057051.1 coordinate 28,282,721, forward strand.
TCTCATCCCTTATGATTTGATACACTACCCTCAAATGTTTCACATGTTCTTTCTCACTTCGAGTATAAATCAAGATATCATAATGAATGCCAATAATAAACATATCAACATAGGGTTTGAAGACTCTATTCATAAGATCAATAAATATTGTTGGTGCATTAGTTAGGCCAAAATGCATGACCACAAATTGAAAATACCCATACCTAATCTAAAATGTCGTCTTAGGAATATCACATTTCCTTACCCTCATTTTATTGTTTCAAGACCAAAGATCCATCATAGACAAATGATTAGCCCCTTGCCATTAGTCAAATAGGTCATCTATCTTTGGTAAAGAATATTTGTTCTTTTTGCTGACCTTGTTGAATTTTCGATAGTCAATGCACATTCTAAGTGAGCCATCCTTTTTCCTCACAAACAACACAGTGTACCTAAAGGCGACTTGCTAGGCCTAGTAAAATCGTTCAGTAATAAATCTTTCAATTGAACCTTTAACTCCTTAAATTCCACTGGGCGATACGATAAGGAGGAATAGAAGTGGATTTTGTATAGAAGGGAAGGTTAATACCAAACTCTATTTCTCTTTTGGGAGGAATACTGAAGACTTCATTAGGAAGGACATGTAGAAACTCATTGACTAACGAAACTGACTCAACAAGAGGGACTGTAGAGTCAACATCTCTAGCTCTTACAAGATGATAAATTCAACCCTTAGCAGTCAATTCCTAAACATTAAGACAAGATATAAACCTACCCTTAACACCAGAATAAAGACCTACCCACTCAAGAATAGGTTCATTAGAGAAATAGAACTTAATGTTGCAGGTTCTACAGTCAATAGAAGCATAATATGCATGTAATCAATTTATCCCAAGAATAGTATCAAAATCTACCATGTAAAGCTCAACAAGATCACAAGGTAAGACTTTATGAAATATGGACATGGGGAAACTCCTATGGGCACTTTTTTCATAAATAGACTCACTAACACGAAAAGACATCTCAAAGGGTATTTGTAACTATTCAGGACACATAGCAAGCGTATTAGCAACAAATAGGGTAATGAAAGATAAAATGGCACCTTGATCCAATAAAGCGTACACATCGCAATCATAAACCTTTAACATACCGGTGACAACCTTCAGGTGCCTCATCCTACCTACCTTCTTTGAAGAGCATAGAACCGCTTGTAATGTGGAACACCCCCTTGTGCCCTTTGATCTCCATGAACACCATGTCCTTGAGGATGGCTATCTCTACTAATGCTCAAAGAATTTGAACAATCTAAGATTTTATGGCCCATCTTGCTACACCAAAAGCAAGCACCTACATCCCTATAACATCTACCACCATGGTCCTTCCCACACCTTCCGCACTTACTAACTATTTGGTCAACAATTGTAACCTTGAGATTTAGGGTTAGGGACCCTATCATTATAGAACCTTTGTTGAGCATTTGATGACACTTAGCCTTGAAATTTGAGGCATTGTTGGAAATGGCCATTTCTACCACCTCAACAACCTTGAAATCCACTCTTCTTCTTTCTATGTTTGTCCTCTTCAAGTTGCACAGCATATGATATGAGCTGAGCAAGTCTATTTCCCTAACAAGAATAGTAGTACGACATTCTTCATTAACTAAGTTAGATATTCTTGGCAAAACCTTGTTCATCCTTGCCCTAGAGTTGGCAACCTAGTGAGGAAAATACTTTGAGATCTTGTTAAATTTAAGCAAACACTCTGTCACACTCATGGAGCCTTGATTGAGATTCATAAACTCTATCACCTTTGCCTCCTTTAATTTAATAGAAACGCAATGAGGAAGACGACTTTTATTCATCCTAAGGAACACGCTCATCACTCCCCCTTTGCATCTTCTATTAAGTAAACCACATTTGAGTAGGGTCTTTGAGTTGATAGGTTGCAAGTTTCAACTTCTCCTCCAAGCTTACCTCCAAAATAACAAGAACTTCGTAAACTTCATCAATAAGTTCTTGAGGTTCTTCCTCCACCTTAGAGCCATCAAACTCTAGATGTCATTCTTGTGAAGTCTTTCACCCTTGAGGTTAGAGTAAGAGCATGAGGAGCTTGGGCCCCTTGATTGGCTTGGTTGTCTACAACTCATGCCAATAGGTAACACTATTTTCATACTCTGCATTAGTGACCCCTTTTTCTTCTTGGGGAGCTTATGGGGCCGGAGGTACTGGATCTTCCTCGAGAGTAGTAGCTCTTTATGACATTCTTCTTGGTGGCATGATCTAGAATTGCAAAAGACCAACTATTCGATATTGGAAGCCTCAGGTAAAGTTCTATAGTATGACATCGATTATGAAGAAGTGAATCATTTTCTAAATGCCTTATAGACCTTTATTCATAGTTGGGGTGTGCTTTACAACTATGAACAAGACCACTCAATCTAGTGTTTTGGTTCTCAAGGACCCTTTATAAACCTAATGCTCTGATATATCAATCTTTTCACGATCCAATCCTTGGGAGTAGGTGCAACACGACAAATTGGGAACGCGAAGGAATCCCGAAAATCCTCTAAGCCTAAGTAAGCACATCCTTTGTTGGAAAATCATAATTCAAACATCAAGCAATTCATAACTAAGAGAAAGTGGGGCTTTGGACTCATGCTATAGGGATAGAAAGGTAATACGAATTTCCATCAATCAATTATAAAAGATTCTAAGATGAGGATAGATAGGACACAAACCATGGACAAATAAGGACTTAGGAAAGTGATCACACACAAACAACATTCAACAAATACGAGAAAGGGATAGGGACTAAAGTAAATCTTCATAGATTAATCCTTTGATAGGTATTCATGGAAAATTAAACCAATAGTTGAAAAACGCAAACATAAATCGTGCTCATAATGAATAATAGGAAGTACCCATAAACTACCAAGCTTTAAAATCATGATATTTTATTAAAAATGACCGTTGGGATCCATGGGTGGAAGAACCCATGCATGAAGACCCACATACCTTTAATCCTTTGGATTTGATGAAAGAGAAATGTAGAGAATTTGATGATTCACTTATTGCTTGGACTTCAATGAAACCTCTTGAGAATTTGGGATTTGATTGAGGGAATTTAGGGAGGATTTGGTAAAACTTTGGGGGAGTTTTAGAGTGATTTAGGGATAAAAATGACTGAATGTTTGAAGAATCCTATCTATAAGGGTGTTAGGTTATGACCTGATTGCCCTAACTGATTTGGGTAAAGTTAAAAAAAAATCAAACTGTGAGGAATAGAAGTACGTCACTCTTTGGGTTCTGCATAGTATTATTTTTACCGAAGTTCAATTTTCTCGTATCTTTCTCTAGGAATGAGTTTCATCAATTTTTTACTATCAAAGAACAAGTTTGCAGCGCAGATTAGTCGCACACTCTTTTGGTTAAGGCAAAATCAATTGAAAAAATGTTTTTCGATATGGTTGACCTAAAAAATTGAAGGTGTCCCTTTTCCTACACAATATTTCCTCATGACAAAGAATAAAAGTCAGATTTTCCAAAACGTGCACAGATTTTTAGATATTCAAGAAATACACCATAGGATCATTTCGCGTAATAAGGGAGGTGTTACAATATCTCCCCCTTGGGAACATTCGTCCTCTGTAATGGAAACATGCTTAGGAAGAGTAATTAGAAAACATCCAGCCCACATAAAAAAATCAATGCAACTTAAACATCATTTTCATAAAAATCTCAAATTTTGTAAAAAAACTACAGTACTTGTCAATATGAGTATGTATGCGTGAAACATGACATGAAAGGGCTGAATCACATGACTTGAGAACTTGCCACTATGAGTATGTATGCGTGAAATATGACATAAAAGGGTGACATCAATAGGATCAAATTTATAACTTAGGAATGAGAAGAATGGAAAGGATAAGGAAGTCACTTCTTTATGTCCGCTTCAACTTCGCAAGTAGCACATTCGACTTGTTGATTCCTCCAAAGGACTTTGACGAAAACTATATCTTTGTTCCTCATTTTCTTCACTTGCCTATCTAATATCTCAATTGAAACTTCTTTATACATCATGTTCTCTTCCCCAACACCCACAACCTTCAAAGGCACTATAGTGTTTGGGTCATCTACACACTTCCTCAACATAGACAGAAGAAAGACCGGATGAACCATACTCACTCCATAGGTAACTCCAACTCATAAGCAACCTTACAAATTCTCCTAAAGATTCTACAAGTCCATAAATACCTAGGGATCAACATTCCCTTCATGTATTACCAAACTAAACCCTTCATGGGTGAGACCTTCAAATACTGCGAATCATCAACCAATCACAAGATCTCTTCTCCTTACATTGCAGTTAGACTTTTGCCTATGTAGAGTCGTCCTCATTCTTTCTCTTATCATCCACACCTTCTCCGCGATTCTATCAAAACTCCGAACCTATTAAAACCATTTCGCCCAAATAAACCACCTAAAAAGGATCAACAATATTTAATATATAGAGCTTCGAAAGGGGCTATTCCGATGGTAGAGTGATAGCTATTGTTGTAAACAAACATAATAAGTAGAAGATGCTCATCTAAACTACCTCTAAATTCAAAAACACAAGCCCTAAGCATAAACTTAAGAGATTGAATTGTCCTTTTTGCTTGACCTTAGTACCAAGGCTTCTTAGAAAAGATCTGAAAAAAAGTGTGATGTAAATTAAGCACCACCATCCAAAATAACATAAAATGGAATCCAATGCAATCCAACCAACTCATGGATGTACAACATAGCATAAACTTTGGCACCATAGGTCTTCTTAACTTGTAAGAAGTGAGCCAATTTCATCTTCGTATCAACAATAACCCAAATAAAGTGAAAGGGATTCTTATTCTTAGGAAAACACATCACAAAATCCATGTTGATGTCTTCCTACTTCAAAGTAGGAATTTTAATGTCTTGGGCTAGGCCACCTGACCTTTGATGTTAAGCTTTGACGTTTTGGCTATTGTGACATCCGGCCAAAAACATTGCAATGTCCCTCTTTATACCACCCCACAAATATACTTCCCTCAAATCCCTGTACAACTTTGAAAGATTAGAGCAAATGGAATAGGATGAATTATGTTCCTCTTTTAAAATCATATGCCTTAATCCATAAACATTTGGCACACACAACCTACATTGGTGCTTAAGGACACCATCTCACCCTCGGGAGAAAACTTCCACCTTTCCCTCTTTCACCAATGTCTTCAATTCTAACAAAGCAGGGTCAAGGTCATGCTTGGATTTTACCTTCAATCTAAGAAGATTTGGAACCATGTACAACCATCTCACCTCAATTTTCTATTTCATTGAACCTAACCCAAAATCTAGCCATTGATGAACTTCCTTTGCTAATTCCTTCTTACCATCATTAATACAAACCATATTCTGCATGGACACTCTACTTAGAGCATTGGCCACAATATTATCCTTGCCTATATGATAATGCACACTTATAATCCTTAAGGAGCTCTAGCCGTCTTCTTTGCCTCATATTGAGATCTCTTTAGGGGAAAACATAATGAAGACTATTATGGTCATTGAAGACATCTACATGAGCACATACAAATAATGAGACATATTTTCAAAGAAGATACCATGACCGCTAGCTCAAGATCACCGGTAGGATAATTACGCACATGCACTTTAAGTTGCCTAGAAGCATAGACAATAACCTTTTCAGTTAGCATCAACCCACACCACAAATCGATCCTTGAAGTACCACAAGAACAACAAACCGCTCTAACATTTCTGGTTGAACAAAAATAAGAGTAGATGTGGTCCTTTAATGATTGAAAACTCTTTTCCCATTTATCAGTTCAAATAAATATCACCTTCTTTTGTGTCAACGTTGTCAAAGGAAAAGCAATGGAAGAGAAATCCTCAACAAATCTCTGGTAGTACCCCACTAAGCCCAAGAAACTCTTAATATCTGTTAGAGTCAAGTACCTAGGTCAATTTCTCACCACATCAATTTTTTAAGGATACACTTTAATAACTTCACTTGACAACACATTCCCTAGAAAGGAACCTTCTTTCAACCTAAATTCACATTTATCAAAACTTGCAAAAAACCTCTCAATGCTCAAGATTTGCAACACTACCCTAAAAACATTCATATTCTCTTCCTCACTATGGGCATACATCAAGATAGTACAATGAAAACCACAACAAACATATCAAGGTATGGTTTATAGAGCCTATTCATAAGATCAATAAATATTGTTGATGCATTAGTTAAGCCAAAAGACATCACGGCAAACTCAAAATGCCCCTACCTAGTTCAAAAAGTTACCTTAGGAATATCATATTACCTTACCCTCATTTGGTGCTATCCAAACCGAAAATCAATCATAGAAAAATTACTAGCCTCTTGAAATTAGTCAAATAGGACATCTATCCTTGGTAGAGGATGCTTGTTCATTATGGTGACCGTGTTGAGTTATCGGTATTTGATGTACATTCTAATTGAGCCCTCTTTTTTTCTCACTAACAACACCGGTGCATATTAAGCTGACTTTCTAGCACAAACAAAATCCTTTTCTAATAAATCATTTAATTTATTCTTTAACTCCTTCAATTTTGTTGGGGCCATAGGTTAAGGAGGAATGGAAATGAGTTGTGTATCGGGAGGAAGTCCATACAAAATATTATTTCACTTTCGGGAGAAATACCAGGGAGTTAAATGGGAAAGACATCAAGAAACTCATTCATCAACAGAATCGACTCTATAGGATAAACTTTAGAATCAACATCCCTAGCGCTTAAAAGATGATAAATGCAACCCTTAGCAATATATTCCCAATCTTTAAGACAAGAGATAAACCCACCCTTCACCACCGAATCATGACCTACCTACTCAAGGATGGGTTCAATAGGAAATTGGAACTTAATGTTGTGGATTCTACAATCAATGGAAGGATAATATGCTTGAAAGCAATCCATCCAAAGAATATCAAAATCTACCATGTTAAACTCAATAAAATCACAAGGCAAGACTTTATGCAATAGGGATATGGGACAAGTCCAATAGATTCTTTGGGCAATAATAGACTTTCAAATGGGGGTAAACACCTCAAAGGATTCACATAAGTATTCATGAAACACATCAAGCCTATTAGCAACAAATGGGGCAATGAATGATAGGGTGTTACCCGGATCTAGTAAAGCATATACATCAAAATCATAAGCATTTAACATACCGGTAATAATATCAAGTGCCTCATCCACCCCTTGCCTTCCTTCAAAATCATAGAATGGTTGTGACATAATACCATGGTTTACCATCTTGTTCCCTTTGATCTCCATGAGCGCCATGTTCTTCAGGATGGCAATCTCTACCCTTGTTCAAAGCATTTGTACAATCCGCAATTTTATGGCCAATCATACCACACCCAAATCAAACACCCATATCTCTAACATCTGCCACCATTGTACTGTCAACACCTTCCACACTTAGTAACTTTTGTCCACCATTACCACCTTGAGTTTTAGGTTTAGGAACCCGATCATTGTAGAGTTTTCCTTGAGCATTTGATAGCCCTCGGCCTTGAAATATATGGCCTTCTTTGAAAGGGACACTTCAACCACCTCTAGAACCTTGAAATCTACCATCATAACGAGCCCTCTCTAACACCCTATTCTCTCTCTTTCTAAGCTTTTCCTCTTCAAGGTTCTTGGCATATATCATAAGACAAGGCAAGTTTATTTCCAAAATAAGCATAGCAGTGTGACATTCTTTATTAACTAAGTCAGGTATTCCCGACACAAAATTGTTCATCCTTGCCCTAGAGTTGGCAACCAATTGAGAAGCATACTTTAAGAGCCTGTTCAATTTGAGGGAAGACTCCCTCACATTCATGGAGCTTTGTTTGGGATTCATAAACTCCATCATTGTTAACTTCCTTAATTAAATAGGAAAGAAATGGTAGAGGAAGGTGGCTTTGAATTCTTCCCAAGGAATAAGCTCATCATTCTCCCTCTCAATCATTAATTGAGTAATCCATATTTTAGCAAGGCATTTGAGTTCATAAGCTGCAAGTCTCGCCTTCTCCTACAAGTTTACCCCCATAATAGCAAGAATTTTATACACTTCATCAATATATTCTTGGGACCCTTGATTGGTGTTTTTGGCTATGGTTCGTGCAAAATAGGTAACCCCATTCCGGTATTCGACATGAAGGACCTCAACTTCTTCTTCGGGAGCTTGTGTGTACAGTGGGGCAGGATATACCTCGGGAGTGGGAGCTCTTTATGCTATTTTTCTTTGGTGGCATGATCAAGAAGTGCAAAAGGCCAACAATTAGAAATTGGAAGACTCAAGTAATGTTCAAGAGCACGACATAGATTATGAAAAAGGGAATCATTTCCTAAATGGCTCATAGATTCTTATTCATAGTTGGGTGTGTTTCACATCCATGATGAAGACTTTAGTCAACGTGGAGTATTTGATTTTTGAGGACCATTTAAAAACGTAGTGTTATAATACCAAGCTTGTCACGACCTAAGCCTATGGCCTAGGTGCGACATGGCGAAAAGGAAAGTCGAAGTAACCCTACAAAAGCCTCTAAGGTTAAGTAAGCACATCATTTGTTGCGGAAGCATAACTCAAACATCATGAAATCAAAGTTAAGGGAAACCGGGCTTCTAGACACAATCTATAAAGATAGAAAGGGAATAAAAATTTCCATCAATCAATCACAACAAAGTCTAATAGAGTGTAGATAGAAATCAAGACGCAATCGGGAAATAGGGACTTAGGAAAGTCATCACATGCCATCAACTTTCAACGAATATAAGCATGGGATAGGGACTAAAGGAAGTGTTCATAAATACATAAACATCTCAAAAGACAAGAACTTCACATTATCCAACAACACCTCTAATCATGAGCGAAACGGGGGCCAAGATATATTTTGACATCACCCTCAAAAGTAAATATCCAAAAGTAAACAAGTCTTAACATAAGCATGAAAGAAATTTATTGTTGTCCCCGAAATTAAGGATACACCAACAGAAATCCTCAACTAACGTACTAGCCCTGAGAAGATAAATAAATCGGATATGATCCATATATGGTTAACATAGGTAAAACGTTTGCATTAGTATGTGGAATATACTAAGTAAGCGGGATGCAATATAACAAGAAAATGTAATCCATAATAATCAATATGCATATATACAACGGATCTTAAGCTCAAAATGACATGAATGATCTATGCTTTGTCAAATCATGTATGAAGGGCAATCACATCTTATAACTTTAGCATACACGTGTGGGATGTGATCATAACCAACAAATAAGACCATGCGAGCTACTATATGGAATCCCGATGTTTCCTTCACACTAGATAGGGAGTGGTCTAATAAGGTAAACCATCCCTCATCTTACATCCACTACACCATTTGAAAGTGTGAGTATTTCAAATTCCTTAAGGGGACTTTCCCAACTTCGGTTGATATATATAATAAGATGCCTTACGAGAACTCTACCATTTTCGGTCAATAAGTGATAAGATGCCTTACAAGGAATCTACCCATTTCAGTTATTATTTTTGCATGTACCTTAGGGGGACCTTACTCTTTTCAATCAATCATGCAATGGGGACCTTACTCTTTTCAATCAATCATACAATAAGCAAATCCCAAACTTATTGGGCAACATTGTTAAGGGACAATAGCAACCAACCAACGTCCTCTCAGTTCTAAGTCAACATCCTACAGAATAATCAAATCATATACATAGTCATATTATACATAAACTTATAATTCATAGAATCATCATAAGAGTAGTTGCTCGAAATTATCACATCATAGAATCAAAGAAGGTTCATAACTTTTAGAACATATCATGGATTTATAGCATCTTTATTAGCCTTTAAATCATCATAACATACTTGTCTATCATATCTTGGCATAAACATATCATCAACGTAAGAGACGTTTTACATAACATTAGTCAAAATATTGTGGAAAGCATTTAAAGTAACCCACCATTATAATTGTGTAATGCTTAATTTGGGTATTATGAATTTCACCTTAAAATCCATAATCGTTCATACTTTTCATAGCACAATATCTTGTGTAACTTCAATAATCATAAATCAACTCATAGATTAATTAACCCCTTGAAAGGTATTCATGCAAAATGAAACACTGAAAGGCTCAAACATAAACCATGCTCATAATGAATAATAGGAAATACCTATAAAGTATCAAGCTTAGGAATCATGAAATTTCATTAAAAAGGAGAGTTGGGCTCTATGGATAGAAGAACCATTGGATGAAGACCCAAATACCCAAAATCCTTAGAATTTGTTAAACTAGACTTGAAGAGACTTCGGAGATTCACCTTATGATTGAACTTCAATTATCTTAAGAATTAGGGAATTAGTTATGGGATTTTGGGGAGGATATTTTGAGAGTCTTAGAGTGATCTAGGGCTAAAAATGGCTAATTGTTTTAGAAATCCCATCTATAAGTGTAAGGACCCGGATTTTTGAACGACTTTATCGGACCTCATAAAGTTGCCCACGAGAGAAAACCCGACCAAGTGTTGCTCCATTGGAGGCCCACACGGCTAGTGTGAAGCCACACGGACCGTGTGGCCTCTAGTGGAGGGGTACTTAGCCAAACCTTTTGATTGCGGGGACTCGACAGGGAGTTTTAGGCCAAGTGTAGGCACGTGGCCACACACACGGTCCATGTGGTGTGTCACGGACCGTGTGGACTACCGTATAGCTCGCGATGTGAAACTTTTTCTACGTATAAAATTACCGTCTTGTAATTTTTTCATGCAAAAATTTTCCAAATGACGATACACGGTCCTTCGCACGACCCGTGTAGCGTCACACGGGTCGTGTGGTAGTATTTACAGGAGCCCTTAGCTTCGGAGAAATTCTAAGTGTTAACGTTGTGAAATCTATCTATGTGCCATCCCACGAGCACTGTTCATGGTTCATGAAGTGCCACACGGACTATGTACACGGTCGTGTAACCTTGACGGCCAACTTTTCCATCTATTTCATTAATGGCGTTTATGTAATTACAATTCATTTTAATTAAGATTTATGACTTTTTCCCAATCCTAGACCTTAAATCAGCTGTTATCCTCCCTTTTTAATTCATTCTCATTGAAAACACTCTTACTTAAAAAGATCACCCCCAAAAAACTCTCTAACTTCTCCTCTAAAGACTCAAGCTAGGGTTCAATTGGGGGATTTAACTTCAAGCTAAACTCATCTCAAATTCAACTTCTCAATCAAGCTTGGTGGGATTGATTCTTGGTCCCTTTCAACCAAGAAGACCCCAAACTCTTTCAATGGATTACATTAAATCAAGCTTACTTTAAATGTGGATTTTCAATATTTGATTCTATTAAATTCAATTGAAGTGTGGGCTGCGCTTATTTGATCATTTTAAGTTGAATTAAGCCTTTATATTATATTTTGCATTGAAGTTATGAAGTAATGAATATGCATGTCCCATTAAAGCTTGAATTATGCATAAGTTATCTATATTATGATTTAAGTGTGGATTTACTTCAATTTGTGATATATTGTTGATTTTAGATTGAATCTATATTACCCATGATATTCTCACATCATGCATTGCATTTGCATTCATGAACATTTGTTTGTATGGGAATTATGAAGTGGGTTAAGCCCAATCATATTTTATTTAGATGATTTTGATATGATTTTGCTAAGGTATTGATTATTACAAGAATGTAATCACATACATGTCTTATGATATGGCTCTTTGAGCATTTTGGGTGCTTGAACCATCTTGTATAGGTAGATGAGTTATTCATTGCATGAGTATGATGATTATGATTTATGATTTGGCATTTGAGCCTATATGTGTTTCGAACGATTTTGAAATGAATATAGTATCTCTTGAAAGCACTTATATGTATAAGTATTCTCGTGGGATGCTTAGGACCAATTGATTGGGAGCATCAAAGCTATCCCTAAGGGTCGTCTCCCTTTCGTCGAATTATGTGTCTAACATATGTTATGAGAATTCTATCGGAAATAGGATATGTTCCCGTAAGGAAGGTTACTTCACACGAAATGAGATATGTTCCCGTAAGGTAAAGTATTATTCTATGATATGAAAGTCCTTTCCAAAATGGGATATGTTCCCATAAGGGGGTTGCTTCATACGAAATAGGATATGTTACCGTAAGGTGAAGTATGGTTTACCTTTGGCAAGTAGACCACCTCTGTACCGGTGAGGGGATTTCATCGGGATTCCAAGTATTAGCTTGCTTGGTCTTACTCATGTCGGTTGAGGTCACATCCCCGCTATATATGAATATTATATTATTCATGCATCACGAATGTAATGGCATCTTGTATATATTTCCCTTGAATATATGATTCTTCCTATATTATGTGCCTTTGTCATCTAACATTTAAGTGCAGCTTTAACAAGTCATCTGCATTGCATGCCCGCATACTTAGTACATTCAAATGAACTAACGCATACTCTATGCCTACATGACATTACCATGTAGGCGCCGAGCATTACAATTATCGACCACTTGACTAGTAGCTCAATTCAGAACGGTGTACTTGTGGTGAGTCTTATCCACCAAGTACAAGCCATCTTCCTTCTACCTATGTTATTCTAGATTATTTTCTTGTCTAAGGGTGAGCGCGAGAAATGTCTTGGCCCTAGTTCTATCTTAAAATTAGAGGCATCGTTGGACATCTTGTAGACTCTCATGGAATTTATATGCTTTGTGTCATATTTGGCTTATGTGGTCATACATATGGATTATGGAAACTATGTATATATATGCATGTTGGGCGAGGAATTATGGAAGGTCCTAAGCCCCGTTTGCCCCCATAGAGTGAATCCTATTTACTAGCTCTTAGTTCTTATATGCTAAGTCATATGTGAATCCCTTTCCCCTCGATGTAGCGTGAATCCTACTTTCCCATCTCTTAGTATTATGTGTTTATTACTTGAATGTGCTTCCAAACTGATGATGTGGATTTTAATACTTTGAGGCTTTTTTGGGGACTCTCCGGTTCCCATTCGTTGTGTCACTTCTAGGCCCTTGTCTCGGGTCATGACAAAAGAGGGTATCACAGTACTAGGTTTTTAAATGCTCCTCGGAGTTTAAGATGCCTCATCAGGTAGAGTCCTATTCATGGGTGTAAAGTCCACCATCCCTATTATTAGGAGGCTACAAAACGTTGTAGGAATTATCTCACTTCTTCATACCTTACGTATTGCCAAGAATTGTATAATTGGTTTTCTTATCTTGACAGTGTCGTTGCTCCATTTTAGAAGATGCCTCGAGAAAGACCCCCCATCAAGGGTGGCTCCGGCTGATGTGGATCAGGCACCTAAAGGCGCTTGTGGATAAACCCATCTCTAACGATGAATTTTATATGGCCTTCCCCATGCTTGCCCAGGTGGTGAAATTGCAGACTAAGCAGGCTAATCTCCCACGAGACCCTACACCAGCCTCTAGGGTGAGGAATTTCACTTGGATGAATCCTTCGAAGTTCTATGGGTCGAAGGCTGATGAGGATGCTCAAAAATTCATTGATGAGCTCACTAAGATATTGAACATTATCGATGTCACTTATGAGGAGAAGGCAGAGTTTGTTGCCTATCAATTGAAAGATAAGGCTTAGGTGTGGTACACCCAGTGGGCTATGGAGAGGATTTGTGGTGGTAATGTCAATTGGGAAGAGTTTAAACATGCATTCCTGGATCATTTCTTTGCACTTGACCTTAGGGAGGCCAAGATGACTGAATTTACAAACCTCAAGCAAGGACGTTTGAGTGTGAGGAACTATGCTCTTAAATTAACAAAGCTCTCCAAGTATGCTCTGTCACTAGTGACTGACCCCATGCAAGGATGCACAAGTTCGTTTCTGGTATCTCTGATTTGCTTATAAAAGAATGTCGTACTGCTGTGCTCATACAAGATATGAATATTTCTAGACTCATGGTATATGCTGAAAAAATCGAAGGGGATAAACTCAAGGAGAGAAGGGTAAACGATCCTAAGAGGGCCCGTTTTGATAGTGAATTCTTCGGTTGTCGAAGTGGTAGTGTTGGTCGCTTCAAGCAGGGGCAAGGTTCGAATGCTCGGGTGCCTCCTCTTAGGGCATCGATTGGTGGTGAACAGGGGTATCCTCTGTGTGTAAAGTGTAGAAAACCCCACACGGGTGCTTATTTGAAGGATTTAAGTGCTTGTTATAGGTGTGGTTATAAGAACCATAAGGTTGCTAATTGTCCTAAGAATGCACATAAAGGTCAAGGTCAGGTGGCTTAAGGTGGTCAAGTCCAAGAAAGAGCTGCCCAAGGAACAACAGAATCTATGCACTCCATGCTCGTCAAGCGGTTGAGGAAGCTCCAGATGTCGTGACTAGTATGTTAAAAGTCTTTGATTTTGATGCTTATGTTTTGCTTTACCAAGGTGCAAATTTGTCTTTCGTGACCCCTCTGTTAGATGTTAAATTTGATTTGAGTCCCAAGATTTTGAAGGATCCTTTCTCAGTTTATACTCCTACGGGTGAAGCTATTGTTGTACATAGGGTCTATTATTGTTGTCCTGTTTCTGTGTTGCACAAGGTTTTCCCGTGTTACCTTGTGGAACTTGAGATGTTCGATTTTGACGTGATTATTAGGATGGATTGGTTGCATACATCATATGCCTTTATAGATTATAGAAACCAGAAAATTAAGTTTCCACCTCTCGGTGAGCCCGTTCTTGAATGGAAGGGTAGTGACTCATCTATTAAAGGTCGGTTTTTCCTACCTCAAGGCCTGGAAAATGATTTCCAAGGGGTGCATTTCTCATATTGTGAAGGTCAGAGATATAGAGTTTGAAATACCAACTCTTGAGTCGGTTCCGGTGGTGAATGAGTTTTTGGATGTGTTTCCTGAAGACTTGCCCAGTGTTCCTCTTGAAAGGGAGGTAGACTTTGGCATAGATCTTATTTCAGATACTCAACCTATCTTTATTCCTCCTTATCGTATGGCGTCGGTGGAGTTGAAAGAGTTAAAAGATCAATTGAAAGATTTGTTGGAGAAAGGCTTCATTAGCCCAAGTATATCACCGGGGGGTGGTTTGAATTGGGAGAAATGGAATTGATAGGCCCGGATTTAGTGTTTGAAGCAATGGAAAAGGTGAAGTTGATTAGCGAAATGTTAAAGACGGACCAAAGTCACTGAAAGTCCTATTCAAATATTAGGAAAAGGGATCTTGAGTTCTGGGTTGGTTATTGGGTTTATGTGAAGGGTTCGCCTATGAAGGGCATGATGCGTTTTGGCAAGAGGGGCAAGCTAAGTCCCCGATATGTTAGCCCTTGAGATTGTTGAGCAGATCAAGAGCGTGGCTTATAGGTTGGAGTTGCCTCCAGATTTGAGTTCCATTCACCCTGTCTTATATATGTCTTTGTTGAGGAAGTTAGTTGGTGATCCAAGAACCATTGCGCCTTTGGAAGGAATCGAGGTTGAGGAGAACCCACCTTTTGAGGAAGTCCCGATAGAAATTTTTAATAGACAAGTAAAGCGGCTTCGTAACAATGATGCAGTTTCGATGAATGTACTTTGGAGAAATCCACAAGTGGATAGTGCTACGTGGGAGGCGGAGCTGGACATGATGAAGTGTATCCCCATCTTTTCCAATCTAATCGAGCTTAAGGTACTAGGTTCTTCCGTTTCTAAAAATTCCTAATTCTTTCATTCTTGAGTCTCATGACATGACATGCATAAATGTGGACAAAAATGATTTTTATGATGTTAGAATGTTTTGAATACATTTTGTTATGGTTTTTAAAGACTTTATGATTTTTGAATGATAAATTATGCATTGTACCTCGTGTTTGGATATTTCATGTCCTAAGTCGAGCTTCCAAGCCTTGTTGTTGCATATTCGGGGACAAATGTTCCCAAGGGGGAAACGATGTAAGGACCTAAATTCTTGAACGACTTCATCAGACCAAATAATGTTGCCCCCGAGAGAAAATTCAACCAAGTGTCGTTGCGTGGGAGGCCCACACGGCCAGTGTGAAGCCATACGGATTGTGTGGCCTCCAAGGGAGGGGTGCTTGGCTAAAAATTTATATTGCGGGGACTCGACAGGGAGTTTCAGGCCAAGTGTGGGCACACGGCCACCCACACGGTCTGTGTGGTGTGTCACGGGTTGTGTGGCCAACCATATACCTAGGTACATGAAAATATTTCTAAGAATGAAATTATCGTTTCGTAACATTTTAGTGCAGAAACTTTCTAAGTGATGATATATGGTCCTTGGCACAACCCGTGTAGCGTCACATGGGCCGTGTGGTTGTCTTTATAGGACCCCTTAGCTTCAGAGAAAATCTAAGTGTTGACGTTATGAAACCTGTCTTAGTGCCATCCCACGAGCACTTTTCACGGCCCGTGAAGTGCAACACGAACCATATTGGCGCCCGTGTAACCTTGACGGCCAACTTTTCATCCGTTTCATTAATGGCATTTATGTAATTATTGTTCATTTTAATTATCATTTATGACCTTTTACATATCCTAGACCCCTAAATCAGCTGATATCCTTCCCTTTTAATTTTATTCTCCTTGAGAACACTCACTCAAAAAGATCACTCCCTAAATACTCTCTAACTTCTCCTCTCAAGACTCAAGTTAGGGTTCAATTGGAGGATTTAACTCCAAGATAAATTCACCTCAATTTCAGCCTCTCAATCAAGGTACGTTGGAATGATTCTTGGTCCCTTTCAACCAAGAAAACCCCAAACTCTTTTAATTGATTACGTTAAATCAAGGTTAGCTTTAAATGTGAATTTTTAATATTTGATTCTATTAAATTCAATTGAATTACGGGCTATGCTTATTTGATCATTATAAGTTGAATTAAGCCCTTATATTATATTTTGCATTGACGTTATGAAGTTATGAATATGCATGTCCCCTTAAAGCTTTAATTATCCGTGGGTGATCTATATCATGATTTAAGTGTGGATTTAATCATGGATTTTCTTCAATATTGTATTATATTGTTGATTTTAGATTGAATGAATATTACCCATGCTATTCTCGCATCATGCAATGCATTTGCTTTAATGAACATTGGTTTCTATGGAATTATGAAGTGGGTTAAGCCCAATTATGTTTTATGAGATGATTTTGATATGATTTTGATATGATTTTGCAAAGGTATTGGTTATGACAAGACTGTGATCACATACATGTCTTATGATTATGGCTCTTTAAGCGTTTTGCGTCCTTGCACTATCTTGTATAGGTAGATGAGTTATTCCTTGCATGAGTATCATGATTATTATTCATGATTTCGTATTTGAGCCTAAATGTGCATTGAACAATTTTGAAATGAATATTGTATTTCTAGAAAGCATGTATATGTATAAGTATTCTCGTGGGATGCTGACTTAGCACCGATGGATTAGGGGCGTCAGGGCTATCCCCAAGGTTCCTCTCCCTTTCCTCGAACTATGTGCCTAACATATGTTATGAGAATCCTATTTGAAATGGGATATGTTCCCATAAGGAAGGTTGCTTCATACGAAACGGGATATATTCCTACAAGGTGAAGTATTATGCTATGATATGAAAATCCTTTCTAAAATGGGTGTTCCCGTAAGGGGATTGCTTCATACGAAATTGGATATATTCCCGTAAGGTGAAGTATAGTTTACCTTTGGCAAGTAGACCACCTTTGTACATGAGGGGATTTCATCAAAATTCCAAGTACTAGCTTGCTTGGTCTTGCTCATGTCGGTTGAGGTCACATCCCCGCTATATATGAATATCATACATTCACGCATCCCAAATTTCATGGCATCTTTTATATTTCTCCCTTGAATATATGATTCTTCCTATATTATGTGCCCTTGTCATCTAACATTTGAGTGCATGTTTAACAAGTCATATGCATTGCATGCCCGCATACTTAGTACATTCAAACGTACTAACGTATACTCTATGCCTATATGATTTTACCATGTAGGGCTGGAGTATTACAATTATCCGCCGCTTGACTAGTAGCTCAATTTAGAAAGGCGTACTTGGGGTGAGTCCTGTCCTCTAAGGACGAGCCACCTTCCTTCTACCTATGTTGTTCTAGATTATTTTCTTGTTCAAGGGTGAGCCCAGGACATGTCTTAGCCCCCGTTCCATCTTCACATTGAGGCATCGGTTGACTCCTGTAGACTCTCATGGATTTTATAAGCTTTGTGTCGTATTTAGCTTATGTGTTCATACGGATGGATTATGGAAATTATGTATATATATGCATGTTTGGTGAGGAAATATGGAATGTCCTAAGCCCTATTTGCCCCCATAGAGTGAGTCCTATTTACCCCCCCCCCCCCCCCCCCAGTTCTTATATGCTAAGGGTTATGTGAATCCCTTTCCCCTCAATGTTCCCATAGCTTGAGTCCTTCTTTCCAATCCCTTAGTATCATGTGTTTACTACTTGAATGTGCTTACGAACCGATGATGTATATTTGGATACTTCGAGGCTTGTCTGGGACTTTCGGGTTCCCATTCGCCGTGTCACTTCTGGGCCCTAGTCTCGGGTCATGAAAATAAGGGTGTTGAGTTACGACACGATTGCCCTCTCTTAATTTGGAGAAAGTTTAGAAAAAGTTGAACTATGATGGAACAGAGGCGCGTTGCGCCTTTGATTCTGCACGGTGCATTTTCGAACGAAGTTCAATTTTTCCCTATTTTTGTCAAGAAATGAGTTTCAGCTATTTTTGTGCTATCCAGGAACAAGTCATTATGCAGATTGGTCCACACTCTTCTAGTTACGGCGAAATCAATCAAAAGATTACTACTCAATATGATTAACATAAAAATTCAAACACAAACTTTTTCAAACATAATTTCGCCTCCTAAAAAAGAATACAAAGTCGAATTTTCCAAAAGATGCAAAAATTTTATTATATTTAGGGTCATTTAGAATCATGTGGGAGGTGTTACAATATCTCCCTCTTTGGAGCATTCACCCCTGAGTGTGATGGTAACATGCTTAAGAAGAGCGATTGGACAACATTGTAGCCCACATAAATGAATAAATGCAACTTAAACATTATTTTCACAAAAATCAAAAAGTTGTGTATCAAAAATCATCAAAACTTGTCCCTATGAGCATGTATGCATGCAACATGACATTAAAGGGCTAAATCACATGACTTGACACTATGAATAGCATTAGCTTAATACCTTATTCTAGAGTAGAGTGGAAATGATAAGGATATTTCTTCTTCATATCCGCTTCGGCTTCCCAAGTAGCATGTTAGACTTGTTAATTCCAACAAAGGACTTTGATAGAAACCATATCCTTGTTCCTCAATCTCCTTGCTTGCTGATCAAACATCTCAATCAAAACTTCTTCATACATCATGTTTTCTTCCACAAAACCTACAACCTCCAAAGGCACTATAGAATTTGGGTCACCTACACATATCCTCAACATAGACACATGAAAGACCGGATGAACCGTACTCACTCCATAGAAAACTCCAACTCATAAGAATCTTTACCAATTCTCCTCAAGATTATATAAGTCCTGACATACCTAGGGATCAACTTTTCCTTCTTGCAAAATTGAATTACACCCTTCATGGGTGAGACATTCAAATACACCTAATCATCAACACCAAAGTCAACATCTATTCTCCTCATATTGTAGTAGGACTTTTGCCTATTTTGAGCTATTTTCAATCTTTCCATTATCATTCGTACCTTCTCCAAAGCTTCCATCACCAAATTTGGAGCTATTAAAGTCATTTACCCCACTTCAAACAACCCAACTGGAGATCTACAACGTCTACCATATAGAGCTTCAAAGGGGTTCATTCCAACGATAAAGTGATAGCTATTTTTGTATGAAAACATAATAAGTTCAAGATTCTCATCCAAACTACCTCTAAATTCCAAAACACAAACCAGAAAAATATCCTCAAGAGTTTGAATGGTCCTTTCGGCTTGACTATCCGTTTGTGGTTGAAAGGTCATGCTAAGCTTGAATTTAGTACCATGGCCTCTTTGGAAACATCCACAAAAGTGTGAACTAAATTTAGCACAATTGTCATTCCCAAAGTCCCATTAAGATGGACTGGCACCCATTGTAAACAAGGCTCAGGAGAATCAACCTATAATCATGCACTATCTATGAACATTAGAATGTTCTTCCATACTAAACATTCTCTTAGGAAATTTGAAAGTTAAAACCAGCCATAAGGAAAAACATATGACTAGCCCGTTTTTGCCACAATGTCTATAATATAAGACATGACTACACTTTAATTTATATAGTTTGCAAAAACTCTAGGGGAGCACCGCTATCTCATAAGGGTCAAGATCGTCCCCTTCTTATGATCATATAATATATAATACAAAATATGTGCTCTAAACACAAAAAGCCCTGAAGCAACCTAGAGCTCAATAATACTAGTTGGATATCCTGTACACCTACTAGGAAGATCTACTAGCTCCTTTCCCTGCAACATGTAATGTAGGTCCCTTGGGAGGGACGTCAATATGAGATAACGTACTAAATACATAAGGTAAAAAACACTATATGTGAAATAAGAACTCAACTGAAATCATGTACCAATGTAAGGATAAGAGACCACCTTTATTCATATTGTGTAATCATGTACTTTATGTCCTTTTTTATTACTTTACCTTTCTTTACTTTACACTCTGTGCACTGTATACAATACAAATAACCATGCTTCAGTGGTAAATTTATATTAGGATCGACCCATGCTAGGCTTTCCTTTCACCCTTGGGACACCCTCCATAATGCTGGGATCGACCCATGCTAGGTGATTCTTCCACCCTTGGCATACTACCCATCAATAAGTAACTTCACTTTATCTTCCATTTATATTTTGGGTGATTCTTTTGATGGTCATAACATTTTGAGTTGCAGGACAATAGACATACCAAGTGAAATGTAGACAATTACATAAGGAGATACCACAATGTAGAGAGTAGGTTACAAAATTAATGAAATATGTAGGAGACGAAATAACATATGGACTTTATTTAACTAAAAAGAGAACTCGTGTATCTTTGTATCTAAAGTATATATGACGACTCGACAATGACTATATATAGGAATATATAGACATGTTCAAGACAGACAAGGATATTAGCCATGTTGGAGTTTGTGTGTGACTTTATGTGCCAAGGAAAAATTTAGATTTCCTTCCAAATAATATAAAATTGAGTAGCCTTACGTACTTCGCTGCACTACTGCGTTATAACCTCAATGTAACTTCTTTTTCTACCAAATATTTATCTACAATGTAGTAGGTGATAAAACTAGTATTAGTAACTATTAAGCATGTTTGACACTCCAATCTCACCCAAAAAGAACGCTCAAGTAGTAAGCCCATAATTATCAACCCAAGGGTATTTTTCCATCCTTTCCTTCTCTAATCACATTTATCTAATACATACCTTCATATTTACGTCATATCAAGCTTTTTATGTCCTATAATACGCTTACAGTAGTTTCGAAAGTATGACACTTAATAATTCCACATAACAACACACAATTAGGTAGTGCAAAATTATGCCCTTCCCCTATATTTTGATATTAACAACTCATATCCTTCCCAACATCCACCAAATTGTCCTGAAAATATTTACACAAAAAATTAGCCCTAAAAAAATTCAAAAATAGCTAGAATACGTGATACCATAGTCCCCATTCATCAACCCTGAGTTCCTGCTAAATGCATATTTATGATATTGTACTTCAACTTATTTAAATGGAAAATAAAAATAGTAAAAAAGCCTTAGTTGATAATTTTTTACCTAAACATTTTTAAGAACTTCAACCTCTCTTGATAATCAAGCCAACCAAGAATAGAGAAGCTTCTTCACACGTAAGGCAAGTGAGCAACAACTTTTGGAACACGTGATGTCCAATATTTGCACACAAGCACAACAAATTTACTTCTCTTGTATTTCATGGAAACATTAAACTAAATACATAAGTATTTTTAGTTATCTGAACCTTCAAGGATGAGGGGTATTCAAAGAATCATGAAGGTGTGTTATTTTTGCTTTGTAAAGTCAAGAGAAAGCAAGAAGAGAAAGTGATAAAAACTAAAAATATTTCCAATGTTAAGTGACTCTAAGAAGATGATTTAACTCCTTTTAAATGTCCAATCTTAACCAACTTTCTCCTTTATTTTGAGACATATTTTAGCAAGTAGATGATTCACCTACTTGGCCTTTTCATTTGGACCTTAATGGACACCAATTCGATGTGCCCTTGGTTGACCATTTTTCCCTTTTCCTTTCACTTAGTTTGGGCGCAAACTGTCAAGTAGGGTGTGAATGTACTTGGGCCCTTTTTCTATTCATCTTGGGCTATCAATATTATCCCTTTATAATTCTAAATAATGGGCTAAAAGTATACCCTTATCTTGGCTATATTCTTTATTAGACTTGAACAGAGTTTGGGTTGGGACTCGTCTTCATTTCCTTTTATTTTTACTTAATTTTGGGCCTCAAGTTAGTTCACAGAAGTATGAGTTAATCTTCTCTATATACCTAGCTTATTTAAGTTAAGCATGTATGCAACTCACCTGCTAGCTTCTTAAAGTCCCACAAGAACCTCACTTCTCTTACTTTTTCTAAGGTCACGATCTCGTTGATTTAACATAAAATTTACATGCACTCAATCTTCTTAAATAGATGTAAATATAGTTCTCCAATATGAAAGTTAGGATTTTAAAATTTATACTCATTCGACCAAACCATATCATATTCCATATTCACAGGACTAGTACACCTAAAATGTGATGTTTTATATCCCCCCCCCCCCGAAATATTCGTCCCTGAATGTTAGCATAATTTGATAGTGCAATCAAGTTCAAACCCTTGCTTAAATAAACCTTTAACAACAAAAAAAGTATTTAAACACATTTACCTATGAATGCCTCAATTCTGCATCTTGGACATTGTCTTTAGCTTTAAATAATAAAGGTACTTAGATTCCATCGCTTCCTCAGCCTCCCATTTTATCTCCTCTATTTATAGTTTCTCCAAAATAACATTGCTAAAGCTATTTATTTATTTCTTAGCTTCTTAATTTAATGATATAAAATAATAATAGGTACCTCCTCATAGGTGAGATCTCTTGTAATCTATACATCTTTAATAGGAGCGATATAGGATGGTCACCAATGAGTTTTTGAAGCACCGAGACATGAAACACTAGATGAACTATTGAAATCTCATGGGGCAGCTCTAATTCATATGCAACCTGCTCGAACCTTTTATCAATTTTGTATGGCCATATGTAATGTGGGCTCAGTTTCCCCTCCTTAGAAAATCTCATAACCTCTTTCATTGGTAACACCATCAAGAATACCCAATCTTTTGCCGAGAATTCCATCCCTCTCCTCCTAGCATTTGTATATTATTTGAAATAATTTTGGGTTGTTTCTAGCTACTATGGTACTACCCAAACTTTTTCCATGGCTTGTTGAACTAGATCTGGCCCAAGAAAGGTGGTTTCACCCACTTCAAACCTTCCAATTGGTGACCTACATTTCCTTCCATACAAAGCTTCTTAAAGTTCCATTTTGATTCTTGAATGGTAACTACTATTATGGTAAAATTCAATAAGTGGCAAATGATCCACCAAATTACCCTTGAAGTTCAGTGCACATGCTCGCAGCATATCTTCAAGTGTTTCAATAGTGCATTCTTCTTGACTGCATGTTTAGGGATGGAAAATTGTACTTCAATTCACTTGTATTTCTAAACTCCTTAGGAATGACATCCAAAACCACACAGTGAACTAGGCTTCCCAATCAGATATAATTGAGATTTGGACCCAATGTAACCTAATTATCTCCTTGATGTATAAATTTCCATACTCTTCAGTTGTATAGTAACTCTTAACTGGTAGGAAGTGTACTTCCTTTGTGAGTCTATCAATTATTATCTATATGGAGTCAAACATATGACATGAGCAAGGCAACCCAATAACAAAATCCACATTGATCATATCTTACTTCCAAGTTGGAAACTCTATATATCGCATATAACCTCCTGGATTTTGGTTTTCTACTTTGAATTGTTGGCAATTCAAACATTGAGCCACAAATTTTTCAAGGTGCTTCTACATGCTTCCCCACTAACACATTCACTTCAGGTCATGATACATCTTAGTTGATCCTGGATAGATGGAATATATTGAATGATGGGTTTCTTCCATTATCCTCCTTTTTAGTCCATTAACATTAGGAACATATAATCTATTTTTACAATAAAAAACTCCATCTTATGTGATCTCAAATCCCTTCACCATACCTTGACTTTCGTTCTTCGTAAGTCGTCGTAGAATAGGATTGTTAAACTAGTTCACTTTTACCTTAATTACCAATTAAGACTTTGCAACATTACGCATAACAATCTCTTTTTCTAAAGTTTAAATAAGGAGAACTCCGAAATAGGCTAGTTGATGTAGATCCTTAACCCCCCAGCTTTACCACGGTCTGATCACTAGTACTCGTGGTTGTCTTACGACTGAGAGCATCGGCTACCACATTTGCTTTTCCTGGATGGTATAGTATATTAATGTCATAATCTTTTATTATATCTAGCCATCTCTGCTACCTCAAATTTAGGTCTTTCTACTTGATGATATACTGCAGACCCTTATGTTTAGTATATATGTTAATGTGAATCCTGTACAAAGAGTGGTATGATATTGTCAAAGCAAATACAATTGTTGCTAGCTCAAGATCATATGTTGACTAATTTTCTCATGTGGTCACAATTGTCTCGAGGCACAAGAAATTACCCTACCATGCTCTATCAGTAGACACCCTAAGACAACTCTTGAAGCATCACAATACACTGCATACTTCTCTGTGCCTTTTTGAAGTACTAGCAAAGGTGCAGAAGTTAGCCAGTTGTTCCCCTCTTGGAAGCTCCTTTCAGATGCATCATTCCACTGGAACTTCACTGTCCTGTGTGTCAACATATTAGAGATCCAAAAATAGGAGACAAACCTTCTATAATAACTTGCCAACCCTAGGAAGCTTTGAACTTCCATGGGTGTTGTTTGCCTTGGCCAATCTTTCAGGACCTCTTTCTTTTTTAAATCGACCCTTATTCTTTATTGGATACAATATGACCCAAGAATGCTACTGATTTTAACATAAATTGACATTTAAAAAACATGGCATACAATTGTTGATCACGATAAACTTGTAATACTTGCCACAAGTGATTTGCATGGTCCTCTTTTGATCTTTAATACACCAAAATATCATCAATAAATACTATCTTGAATACTTCCAAGAATGGCTTGAATACACATGTTCATTAAATCTGTAAAAACTACTAGTGCATTTGCTAGACCGAATGACATAACAAGAAATATAAAATGACCATATCTTGTTAGCAAAGCTATCTTAGGTATATCTTTCTCCTTTACTGGCACTTCATGATAACCTGGCCTCAAATCAATTTTTGAAGATCATTCGGCACCTTGTAACTGATAAAATAAATCATCCATCCTAAGAAGGGGATATTTGTGCTTAAATTTCACCCTATTCAATCATCTATAGTTGATGCACGTTCTCAATGTACCATCCTTTTTACGTATAAATAACATAAGTGTGCCCCAAGGGGACACATTTCTAGCAAGTCTTTTAATTTCTCGTTTAGTTCACATTTCTATCGGGGCCATTCTATTTGGAGGGATAGAGATAGGTGGAGTGCCTTAAAGTAAATCAATACCAAAATTGACTTCTCATTCTAGAGGTAAACCTAGAAGCTCTTTAGGAAACACATCAACAAATTCATTCATTATTGGAGTAGGTTGAAGAGTTGGTGATTCCGTCCCCATATCCCTCATTCTAGCTTGATAATATATATATCCCTTTAACATCATCTTCCTTGCGTTAAAATAGGAAATAAACTTACCCTTTGCTGCTCCACCATTTCCTTCCCACTTAAGAACTGCCTAATTTGGAAAGTGGAAGTACACTCTCTTAGTTTGGCAATCCAAGGTGACATAGCAAGAGACTAATAAATCCAATCCCATTATAACATCAAATTCCACTATTTCTAGCTCAATATGGTTAGACAATGTATCACGGTCACAAATAATTACTATGCTATTATGATAGACCCTTCTAGCTATAATAGATTCACCGGTTGGTGTAGACACCTAAAATAATTTGTTCAGTAATTTAGTTCTTCTCTAAAACTTCTCAGCAACTAGTGGATTGATATATCATAGTGTAGAACCAGGATCAATCAATTTATACACATTATACGAAAAGATGTACGATGTACCTGTGCCGACGTCGGGTGAGGCTTCTAAGATCTAATGTCTCCCTTGAGCGTATGTGCAATTTCGGACTCCACTAGAGCTAAGTGCCCTTGTAAAACTTCTACCAAAACGTAGGAACTTGTTGACCTCTACCTAGTGGAGCCACTGATGATGATGATGC
Organism: Solanum rostratum; assembly: GCA_029948455.1. NCBI lineage: Eukaryota > Viridiplantae > Streptophyta > Magnoliopsida > Solanales > Solanaceae > Solanum > Solanum rostratum. The sequence continues at coordinate 28,309,236 of CM057051.1, forward strand.
AACAACTGATCCAATAGTCTGTGCTATCCCACCCATGTATCTTCTACGTCAATCTCATATCATATGCCCTGGCGCACCACACCAATAACAAGCATCTTTCCCAATGTGACATGCATCTAAATGACTCCTCCAACATTGTTTGTAAGGCTGCCTAGGAGACATTTTTGTTGGCTTGTCGAATATGCTCTTATAAGTACACCTTGGCAATCACTTCTTTGCCCAAAACGATTTCTCCTAGACTATTTAAGTTGTGGTGGAGCACTAGTTCCAGAATAGAAAAATGATGTCCTAGGCAGTCCATTAGAAACTAAGGTCTAAACTCATCTTGAGATGGTGTAAACCGCCCTGTAGATCTGGCTCTCTTGGTCTGTCTGCTTTCTAACTCCTATCCTTCTCCTCTGACTTCGATCATCAAGCATTTGTGCAAAAGCTTGCATCCTTGCTATAACCATGTCTTTGTTCAAATAAGCAATGGTACAATCTCTAACTTGGTACGAATCCAATTTATCCACGTATCAATAAACTCTATCTTCCATGTGAGCAACTACATTAGGAGCATACCTAGACAGGGAATTAAATTGGAGACCATACTCTCTCACGTTCATATTCCCTTGTTAGAGTTTCAAGTAGAGATTTGCATAGGCCTCTCAGATCTTTAATGTCAAGTAATTGTCAAGAAGAGACTTTTTGAACTCCTTCCATGTAGTTGGAGGTGCATCTGTACCATTAGATTTTTCCAAGCTTCATACCACAATATAACCACACCCTTAAATCTATATACTACTAGCTTAACAACTTCTATACCACTTACATGCATAACATCCAATGTGTGTTGGATATAATCGATGATGTCTTGTGGATCTTTATTAGGATCTGACCCAGTAAATGATGGAAGGTCTCTCTTAAGAGAATCAAGTATCCCTATGTTAGGTGCCCTATCTACACTACTTGCACCTATAACTAGGCCTTCTTACCTTTGACCTTGGCCAGCAACTACACGACTCAACAGTTAGACTGCATTTCTTAGATCTTGCATGGTAGCAACGGTAGGTTGTTCTATGGAAACTTTACTATTTTTCGGTTCCTCAGGAGATAGAGGAGTCGGGGAGGTTTGTAGTAGAGACTCATCTTGAGTCTCATTTCATTGTCTGATTTGGTTGGTACCACCGATTACCACTTATACTTCCTTCACTTTGCCTTTGCGTTTCCTTTTCTCAGGAATAGTTACTTTACAAAAAAAAAATTAGAGGCTTTACACAATCCACCTACAACATTTGGCTCTATGACACGATCTAAAGTATGAAAGAAGGTGAAAACTCCTAAATTCCACATAGCCTCCTGCTTATGTGTTTGGTGGATAACACATCCATAAGCAAGATTCTACATAAGCATGGCTTTGCAAACTTCCGAAGACAACCCACTCTGATACCATATTTGTCATGCCCAAAGTCCAATTAAGGCAGACTAGAACCAGTTTTCGATAAATAACGGGAGACCAACCCATAATCATGCAATTTGTGAACACTAGAAGATACTTCCATACTAAACATGCTCTCATGAAAGTAGATAATAATAATAAGCCAAAAGGAAATATATATGACTAGGCAATTGGAGCGACAATGTTTAAAATACGAGACATGACTACACTACACTTTACATAGTCTACAAATCCTCTAGATTAGGAACACTATTAATAAGGATGGGGACAGGTCCTGCCTAATAATTAGATACTATACAATACAACTATATGCTCCAGACACAAAATGCATCGAAGCAACCTGAAATGCAAGTCCCCTGGGAGGGACATTAGTATGTGATAATGTAGTGAATATGTAAGACAAAAAGTAGTATATGAAAAATATGAACTCAAATAAAACGATGCACCGGTGTAAGGATAAGAGACCACCTTTATCAATATTGTGGAATCCTGTATTTTATGCTTTTTCATTACTTTACCTTTCTTTACTTTACAATTTGTGCACAATATACCATTCAAACGACCAGTAGATCAATGGTAAGTGTATATCAAGATCAACCCATGCTAGACTTTTCTTTAACCCCTGGGATACCCCCTGTAATATTGGGATCGCCCCATGTTAGGTGATTCTTCTACCTCTGAGATACCACCCATCAATAGGGAACTTCACTTTATTTTTCATTTACATTTGGATAATTCTTTTGGTGGTCATATCATTTTGAGTTGCAGGACAATAGACATAGCAAGTGATATGCAGTGAAATACATAAAACAATACCACAATGAACAGAGAAGGTTACACAGTTAATGAAATTTGTTGGAGATGAAATAATACATGAACTCTTTTTAGCTAAAAAGAAAACGCATGTATCTTGGTTTCCAAAGTATACATGTAGAGTCGACTCGACAATGACTATATATTGGAACATATAGGCATGTTAAAAGGTTATTAGCCATGCTAGAGTTTGGAAGTTACTTTATGTGCGAAGGAATAATCTAGATTTCAAGCCAAATAATAGGAAACCGAGTAGCCTTACATACCTTTTTGTACAATCGTGTTATTATCTCGAAGTGACCTCCTTCCCCCCCAAATATTTATCTATAATGGAGTAGGTAATAAAACTAGTATTAGTAACTAATAAGCATGGTTTGGCATTCTAATCTCATCAAAAAATAACGCTTGGGCAACAACCCCGTAATTATCAACCTAAGGGTGTTTTTTCAACCTTTCCTCCTCTAATCACATTTGTCTAATAGACACCTTCCTAACAACATCATCTCCATATTGTTTTAGTCCTATAACATGCTTAAAACTATTTCTAATGCATGATACATAACAATTCCATACGACACACAATTAGGTAGTGCAACATTACACCCTTCCCCTATATTTCAGTATCAAAAATTCATATCCTTCCCAACATCCACCAAACTGTCCTCAACAAATTTATTCACATAAACAGTCCGAAAACAATCCAAAAATAGCTGGGAGATGCGCTACCATAGTCCCCACTCATCAACAAATGAGGTCCTACTAAAAGCATACTTAAGATATCATCTACGACTCGTTTTTCAGAAAAACAAAGATACTGCAGCAGCCTCAGTTCATTTTCGACCTAAACATTCATAACCAAGCTAACCAAGAAGAGAGGAAGCCTCTTTATACATAAGGAAAGTGAGCAAAACTTTGGAAAAACATGTTGTCCAATATTTGCACACAAGCACAACAAACATACTCTCTTATTTTTCATGGAATAATTACATTAAATACATAAGTATTTTTACTTATCTTAACCTTTAAGGATGAGGGCTTCCCCAAGAACCTTAAAGGTGTGTTATGGCTGCTTTGCAAAGTCAAGATAGAGCAAGGAGAGAAAGTTATAAAAACTGATTTTTTTTCCCAATGCTATGTGACTCTAAGGAGCAGATTTTAAACCCTTTTAAAGGGACACTGTAGGCTGACTTTCTCCTTAATTTTAAGACATATTTTTAGAAATTTGGTGATACACTTACTTCACCCTTTCATTTGGGCCTTACTGTGCTCCAATTCGATGGGCCTTAGCTGCTCATTTTTCCCTTTTCCCTTCACTGTCATGTAGGTTGTGAATACACTTGGGACCTTTTTCTATTCATCTTCGTCTGTCAATATTGTCCTTTTATTATTCTAAACTATGGGCTAAAATTATACCCTTAACTTGTGCTTTATTTTTTATTAGACTTGGACAAATTTGGGGTTGGGTCTCGTCTCCATTGCCTTTCTTTTAACTTAATTTTGGGCCTCAACTGAGTTCACTCAAGTATGAGTTAATCTTCATCATCTAACTATCCTATTTATGCTAAACACATAGGTGACTCACGTGCTCGCTTCTTAATGTCCCATATGCACCTTACTGGTTTGACTTCGTTTAAGGTCGTGATCTCCTTAATTTAATTTAAAACATATACATACTCAATCATCTTTAAAATTAGACATAAATATAACCCTCATATATTAAAGTTAGGCACTTTTAAAATTGGTTCACACTCGACTAAACCATATCATGTTCCATATTCATATGATTACTACATGTAAGATAAGGGGTGTCACAACGACGGTTCGAAATAACAGAAAATGCAACCCCTTGCAATCTAACCTACTCGTGGATATAAAACCTAGAATAATCTTTGACACCATTGGTTGTCTTCATTAATAGAAAGTGAGTTGATTTCATCATTCTATCAAAAATAAGTCGGATTGAGTCAAAGTGTCTTAGGCAAATCAATCACAAAATCCATGTTTATCTCTTCCTACTTACAAGTAGGAATTTCAATTTCTTGGTCTATGATTCCGGACTTTTGATGTTCAACTTTAATTTGTTGGAAATGGTGACATCTGGATACAAACATTGAAATGTCGCTCTTCTTACAATCTCACCAATATACTTCCCTCAAATTCCTATATATCTTTATAGAATCAAGGAAAATGGAGTATGATGATTTATGTGACTCTTCTAAAATCAAATTCCTCAACCAATCAACATTTGGCATTAAAAACCTACCTTGGTGCCTAAGGACGCCATCTCCTCCTTGGGAGAAAACCTCCACCTTTCCCGCATTCGGCAATGCCTTTAATTCTAACAAAGTATAGTAAAAGTCTTACTTGAATTTGACCTTTTCATTCAAAGAAGATTTAGAACTATCTACAATCATCATACCTCCATTTATAGCTTCATTCAACCAAACCCAAAATCTAGACAATCGAGGAACTTGCTTTGCACATTTCTTCTTACCATCATCAATATGTGTCATGCTCTCCATGGACACTATACATAGAGCATTAGCCACAATATTTGCCTTTCCAAAATTATAATATACACTTAAGTCATGTTCATCAAGGAGTTCTAGCCACCTTCTTCGCCTCAAATTGAGATCTCTTTGGGTGAACACATATTGAAGGCTCTTGTAGTCAGTGAAGAAATTTACATGAACCCATACAGATAGTAATGCCATATTTTAAAAGCAAATATCATGGTCCCCAACTCAAGATCATGGGTAGAATAATTATACCCATGCACTTTAAGTTACCTAGAAGCATAGATAATGACCATTCCACTATTCATCAACACACACCCCAAATCGATCCTTGATGTATAATAATAAAGAATAGGAGTGGATTTAAGCTTGTCCTTTAAAGTTTGAAAACTCTTTTCACATTCGTTGGTCCAATTATATTTTGCCTTATTTTGTGTCAACTTTGTCAAAGGAAAATCAATGGAAGAGAATTCCTCAACAAATCTTTGGTAATACCCCACTAAGCCCAATAAACCTCTTATATCGATTGGAGTCAAGGGCCTAAGCCAATTACACACCACTTTCATCTTCTTAGGATCCACTTTAATCCCTTCACCTGACACCACATGCCCTAGTAATGCAACTTCATTCAACTAAAAATCACATTTATCAAAATTATCAAACAATCTTTCCTCCTTCAAGATTTGTAACACTACCCTGAAATGTTTCCCATGCTCTTCTTCACTTTAGGCATAAATAAAGATATCATAATGATTACCGCAACAAAAATATTAAGGTGGGTTTTAATAACCTATTCATAAGATTCATAAATATTTTTTCAGTGCATTAGTTAGGTCAAAAGACATCACCACAAATTCAAAATGTCCATGCCTAGTTCAAAAAGCTGGCTTAGGAATATCACATTCCCTTGCCCTCATTTAATGGTATTTAGTCCAAAGATCAATCTTAGAAAAATGACTAGCCCCTTGAAATTAGTCAAATAGTTCATCTATCCTAGGTACAGGATGCTTGTTCTTTATAGCGACCTTGTTGAGTTGTCGGTAGTCGATGTACTTTCTAATTGAGTCATCCTTTTTCCTCACAAACAACACTGGAGTACCCTAAGGTTACTTACTAAGTCTAATAAAATCTTCTCTAATGAATCATTCAATTGATCCTTGAACTCCTTCAATACCATCAGGGCCATATGTAAGGAGGAATGGAATTAGGTTGTCTATGAAAAAATATATTTCCCTTTTTGTAGGAAAGCCGGAGAGTTTATCGCGAAAGACAACAAGAAACTCATTGACCATCAAAACTGACATAACAAGATTCAACATCTCGAGCCCTTACAAGATGATAAATGCAATCCTTAGGAATAAGTTATCAAGCTTTAAGAAAAAGAGATAAACCTACCCTTAACCACCGAATACTAACCTACCCACTCAAGGAAGAGTTTGTTCGAAAACTAGAACTTAACGTTACAGGTTCTACAATCAATGGAAGCATGATATGCATGTAACTAATCCAACCCAAGAATAATATCAAAATCTACCATATAAAGCTCAATAAAATCACAAGACAAGACTTTATGTAATATGGATATGGGATAACTCCTATAGACTCTTTTGGAAACCATAGACTCACTAATAAAGGAAGACACCTATAACAACCCCCAGTTTAGGAGCACTGAGTACAGAAACGTTTGCTATAAAAGTGACCTAGAGTATAGTTTATGGGACCACTTATGGGACACAAGTTGACATACGACCCGCACATTTTGTTCTTAAACATAGAACTTCAGGAATTGAAAATGTTTCCAAGTGTGGGGTAAACCATGGACTGAATGATGCCCCTAGATGATTCTGTGAGTGGAACCCCATACGTGAAGGCAATTTGGAGTTTTTGGGAAATTAGTATATGAGTTATCAAACGGCCCATCGAATACGTTACGACCCATGGAAATCATTCTTTGGTAAGACCAAGAAAGCAAGGAAAATGGTTAAGTGTGGGAGGAGTGTATAAGTCAAATTGTGGTCTGTAAGAGTGTTTCACAATCCGTACTATCGTTAGTGGTTTACATTTTAGCAAATTCAGTTTTCAGGATTTTCAGATGTGTCATTAGACGAGGGGACTTATGGCTCCTAAGTTGACTTACATTCGGTAATCGGGGTTCCGTGAGTCGCTTTTGATAGTTTTTAATAAGGGATAATTTGGTCATTTAAACAATTTTATTCCCATGCATTTTGTTTTGGGGATGAAAAGGGACCTGTAACAACCTTCAAGCCTTAATTTCTATCATTCTTCACTCCCAAATTCTCTAAGGCAAAAGAGGCTCTCAAGGCTATGCAAAAACAAGGCTAGGGTTTCCAAGATTTCTTCCCCAAAGGATTCAATTTCATTTCTCCTAAGTTCCCTAGGTATGTGAGTTTATTTATAGACATCATTTCACCTATAAAGTCCCCTATTAAGTATTTTTACCTTTTCCTAAGTTCGTCAATCTAATGTGCATGCTCATGATGATTTCTTGATCCTTATGTTATTACATGATGTCTATAAAGTTTGAAAACTATTTTACCAAGTAAATATATGTATATTTGAAGTATGATATTGATTCCACAATGACTTTTTATATGAACAAGGTTGGGTGTTATCAATGTTCTTTTTAAAAGAAATTTCGTGAGACTTATGTGATTTATGATTGTTCCATTCTAAAAGCTAGGCCCACCTTGTTTTGAATGAAAGTTTCCTATGATTTATGATTAGATTAGGGAATTTACGAAGAGCTTCAAAGCCAAGTTTACCAAAGATATATGTATGATGTTCATCACCAAAAAAGATGCTTGGGAAAGATTCTTGAGTTTGAGCCACTCTCATGATTGCTACTTATGATTCTAAGAGTATGTTGCAAAGAATTCATGAGATGACTTAGCACCGAGAGGATTAGAAATTAAGACTCATTCTGTTAGTTGAGGCATAATCTCTTGAAGCTAAATCTCGATGTCCCTAACTATGTGCCACCATAGGAGCCTTGTAGGCTAGGCTAGAGGATCTACATATGCCCTAAAGTTTTGAAAGATGAAATCGCAAAATTATTATGTTTTGGATATCTAACTTGGAAAGTAGATTTCCCATTCCCAATAGAAGAAGTTCATTGGATTCCATGTAGTAGCTCACATGGTCTTACTGTCGGTTATTGTTAATTCTCAAAAGTTTTATGATTTTATGATATATTTTCACAATATGAGGTTTCTTATGCTTTGTCTCATATTGATCTGAGCCATATTTCTTGTGCATGTTTAAGCTTATTTCATGGCTTCTTTATCATATATATACTAATATGATATTTTCAATAATGATGGTATTGCAATTTTATCTTTGCATTTCATCTCACATACTTAATACATTCCAAAATTACTAACACATATTTTTTCCTACATGATTTCACCATGTAGGAATAGGTACCCCTCCATTGGCTCGAGGTTAGACTTTGGCGTCCAAGACTACTCGTGGCGAGCCCTTAGTTTTAGAGTCTACCCATTTTTTACTTTGTTCTGTATTTTTGTATTAGATGATGTATTTATGGCCTTGCTATGGCTTTTACGTTCTATGTTGACTATTTATAGATTTCTTTTTATATGATAAAAACTGATCATACTAGTTCCGTCCGCTATGTATGCTTATAGACAAAATGATGATATCCATTTTCATTTCTTTTTTAATGTTGTTTCATTGTTAAAAATGGCCCGTAGTCCCTTCCCTTATATTTTCCAAAAAGTTTCAATTAAATGCCTATGAATGCTTAAGATACTTAGATAGCTTGGATGAGGTGCTTTCGAGCGTCTCATTCACTGTTTGACAACTAGGTCCCTAGGTAGGGTCTTTACAAACTTGGTATCAGAGCACAAGGTTTTAAAATGTTCCTTGGATGTCCATGCATACCCCGTAACCCAGAGTCTCATCCAAGATTATGAAGTGCACCACTATCTTGAGTGAGAGATTATGAGATGGTTTAGAAATGGATTCATTTCTTTCTTATTCATGCCATGCCTGAGAATTGAATAAGTTTTTCCCTAACTTACGATGGGACTTTTTTTATTTCTAACCATACCACCATGAAGAGCTCCCCATCATTGAGGCAATATCGAGGAACAACCTCTACTCCAACAGGATGATGGAGTGTCTCATGCGAAGTTATGAGGTTCATTCAATTTGTTGGCTCAAGTCCTGGCCTACTAAGTCAATTGGGAGTTGGTTGTTCCTCCTCAAGTTCCTACTCCAACCATAAGAGTATGTGATTTTATATGGATGAGCCTGCTAAAACTTCATTGGTCGAAGATGAACGAGGACCCTATTGATTTTATTTAGGAAGCTTATCGGGTCATGGTAGTGATGGACATTTAATCCAAAGAAAAAGCCATGTTGGAGGCCTACCAACTTAAAGGAGTAGCTAAAATTGTGTTCAAGCATTGAGTTGATAAGAGGGGCCAAGGAGCAGGCCCTATCGGTTGGGAGAATTTCAAATGTGCCTTTTTGGATTGGTTCTTCCCCATTAAGCTTAGGGAGCCAAAGGTCTAGGAGTTCATCAACTTGAAGCAAGGGAGAATGAGCATGAGGGAGTATGACCTCAAATTTACCAAATTGTAAAAGTATGCTCCATTTATGGTCGTGGAACCAAGAGCTTGCATGAGGAAATTTATTTTAGTTGTCTCCTAGTAAGTCTCCAAGGAGTGTAAATGGCCATTTTGGTCAATGAGATGTACATTTCTTGATTGATTACATATGCAGAGCAAAATGAGGAAAAGAAGCTTCATGAAAGGGAAAGGGAGTCGAAGAGGTCTCGGGTTGAAGGTGGAAGCTACTCTCACCAAAGGGACAGTGGTCACATATTTCAAGATGGCCAAAACTAAGGTGGGAAATTATCCACAAACAATTCTCCATCCCAAAAGGCAAAGAGGTGGCTCCTAAGCCCCAAAGTGCCAATTACCCTAAGTAAGGAATGCCTTGTCGGGTCAAATGTTTGCTTCACTTGTGCAAAGTCGGACACCATGTTATGGATGGTAGGAGCAGAGGCACAAGGCCTCAAGGCCAAAGGGGTCCACTTCAAGATTCCTAAAGGACAAATCTGTTCTATGCTCTTCATGGTCATCAAGAGGTCGAAGAGGATCTAGACGTGGCTACTAGTGTGTTAAGAGTTTTTGATTACAATGCCTATCAACTTTTAGATCTAGGAGCAAATTTGAATTTTGTAACCCCATTCTTTGCATATAGGTTCCATGCATGTCCAAAAGTACTCCATGAGCCCTATGAGGTGAGTAACCTTGTAGTTGAGTTTATCATAGCCCGAAGAGTTTATAGAGGTTGTCCCAGTTCTATCTTGCTTAAAGTGATTCCATGTGACTAAGTCGAGTATTCAATGGTAGACTTCTATGTGATTCCAAGGATAGATTGGTTGCATACTTTTAATGCCTCTATTGATTATAGAACACTTAGGGTTATATTCTAATTCCCTAATGAGTCAGTTCTCAAATGGAAGGGTAGCAATTCTTCATGTAAAGTTTGATTCATTTCCTTTGTAAAGGTCCACAAAATGATTTCCAAGGGGTCCATCTACCACTTTGTAAGGGTGAAAGATGTTTCTTCCAATGTTCCTTCACTAAAGTCAATTCCCATTGTAAGTGAGTTTCCTGATGTCTTCCCAGATAAGTTACCGAGTGTCTCTCCTGAAAGGGAGATAGACTTTTGTATAGACCTCTTTTTCGATACTAAAACTATCTCAATTCCTTCTTATAGAATGGCTCCCAGCGAATTGAAGAAATTGATGGAGCAACTAAAGGATTTGTTAAAGAAGTGTTTCATCAGACCCAGTCGATCTCCATGGGGTGCTCCGATACTATTTGTAAGGAAGAAGGATGGGTCGCTCCGTATGTGAAATGACTATCGATAGCTCAATAAGGTCACGATCAGGAATAAGTATCCCCTCTAGAGGATAGATGATTTGTTCGATCAAGTACAAGGGGATACTCATTTCTCCAAAATCGATTTGAAATGTGGTTATCACCAACTGAGGGTGAGAGAAAGTGACATCCCTAAGATGGGTTTTCGGACTAGGTATGGTCATTTAGAATCTGTGGTGATGTTGTTTCTCCTCACTAATGCATTGGCGATATTTATGGACTTCATCAATAGAGTGTTCAAACCTTCCCTCGACATGTTTATTACGGTGTTTATTAATGATATACTTAATTACTCCTGAGATGAGCAAGAACACATGGAGAACTTGAGGGTAGTATTGCAAGTGCAAATTTTGGATAGATGAGGTTGTCGTTCTTGGGCACATGGTATCTAACAAAGGCATCAAAGATGATCCCAAGAAGACAGAAGTTGTCAGAAACTAGCCTAGGCCATTGATTCCCATTGACAAAAAGTGTTTATTGGGTCTAGCCAATTACTATAGACCGTTCATGCAAGACTTCTCAACCAATTCATCTCCACTCACGAAGATAACTCAGAAGAATGTTAAGTTTTGCTGGATGGATAAATATGAGTGGAATTTCTAGACTTTAAGGGATAAATTGACTTCATCTCCCATATTCACATTGCTTGATATGAATGGTTGGTTCATCGTGTATTGTAATGCATAAAGGATTGGGTTGGGTTGTGTTTTAATGAAAAATAATAAATTGGTTGCCTATACTTCAAGGCAATTGCAAGTGTATAAGAGGAATTACCCGACTCATGACCTTGACCTTACGACGTTAGTGTTTTCCTTAAAGATTTGCTGACATTACTTGTATGGAGTTAATGTGGATGTTTTCACCGACCACAAGAGTCTCCAACATGTGTTCACCCAAAAAGATCACAACTTGAGGCAGCGGAGGTGGTAAGAGCTACTCAAGGATTATGATATGAGTGCGAAGTACATCCACGAAAAGGCCAATGTGGTAGCTGACACCCATAATAGAGTTTCGATGGGTAGTGTATCCCATATAGAAAATGACCAAAAAAGGGAGTTAGCCAAATATATTCATAGGTTGGCTAGACTAGGAGTAAGATTGAGTGAGTCCGAAAGTTGTAGTGCAATGGTTCTTCATGGATCTGCATCTTTTTTGATTAATGAGGTTAAGGCCAAGCAACATCTTAATCTCACCTTGGTTGAGTTGAAAAAGATAGAAAAAGTTGTAAATAAAGAAGTCTTCTCACAAGGGGGAGATGGTGCACTCCGATATCAGGGGAGGCTGTGTGTGCCAAATAATAGTGAGTTGAAGAAGTTGGTCATGGAAGAATCCTATAACTATTCATATTCCATTCATCCCGTCACTAGCAAGATGTATAGAGACTTGAGAGAGATTTATTAATGGAGTGGGATAAAGAAGGACTTCGCTCGATTTGTGTCCAAATGTGTCAATTCCCAGCAGGTCAAAGTTAAACACCAAAGGTCAGGTGGCCTAGCAGAAAACATTAACATTCCTACATGGAAATGGGAAGAGGTTAACATAGATTTTGTAGTTAGATTGCCAAAGACCAAAAAGAATTTTGACTCCATATGGGTGATAGTTGACCGCGTGATAAAGTTAGCTCATTTCGTATTACTGAAGACTACGTTATGTTTTGAGGACTGTGGCTGCTTGTATATCTAAGGGTTGGTGACATTAAAAGGGATCACATTTTCCATCATATCATATCATGGAGTTCAATTCACTTCTTACTTTTGGAAATCTTTCCAAAAAGGATTTGGCACTAGGGTGAAGTTGAGCATGGCTTTTCATTTCCAAATCGGTGAGCAAGTTGAGAGGGCTATTCAAATGTTGGAGTATAAGTTGAGATGTTGTGTGTTGGAATTCAAGAAGAGTTGGATTAATATTTGCCACATATCGAGTTTGCCTATAACAACAGATTTCATACGAGTATTAGGATTGCACTATTTGAAGCATTTTATGGCAGACAATGCAGATCACCCATTGGGTCGTGCAAAGTTAGTAAGTGGAATTATTAGGATCAAACTTGGTGATTAATGTTGTGGAGAAAATTAAAAGCATAAGGGAGAAGTTACAAACAACCCAAAGTCGACAAAAGCCCTACTCTAATATGAGGAGAAGGGAACTTGAGTCCAAATTGATGATTGTGTCTATTTGAAGGTGTCACCAATTGAAGGTGTTCTTTCATTCGGTAAGAAAGGGAAATTGGGTCTTAGATATGTGAGACCCTATAAGTGGTGAGAAGAGTGGGGAAAGTAGCATATGAGTTGGATCTACCTAATGCGTTGCATTGAGTCATTCAATTTTCCATGTATGCATGTTGAGGAAATTCATCAGTGACCCACATTCCATAATTTTTTTTCATGATGTGAACATTAATGAGTATTTGAGTTATGAATAGGTACCGATTAAAATCCTAGACATGTATGTGGAGAAGCTAAGGAACAAGGAATTTGAATTTGTCAAGGTACATTGCAGAAACCAACAATTTAAGGGTGTTATATAGAAAGAGAAAGAGGATATGACGAAGCGTTATCCACATATATTCCACTTCACTCATGCCTAAGATATTGTGAAATCCTTCCTAAGACCTCAAATTCCATGGATTTTAGTTTCTCTTGATGTATGCATTTATTTTTATGATTATGAATTGTTTTAAGACATGTACAAAGTATGAAATGAGAATTTTTTGAGCAATGATGTTTGACTTGCATTTTTGCATGCATGTTGGGTTATTAGCTGCTAGTTTACTCATTAGAGACTGTCTTTAAATACATTCAAAGATGAATGTTCTGAGGGGATATATTGTAATGAACCCTATTTGACGAGCCCTAAGTGCAGAATAGTTGGCCTGAAAAGGAACTGGAGTCTCATTTATGAGACCACTTACGGCCCGTAAGTTGACATACAACCCATAGGTTTGGTTCTTAAACATAGAACTTCAAGAAGGAGAAAAGTTTCCACGTGTGGGGTAACCCATGGACCAAGTGAAGGCATGTAGAATACCTTACGACCCGTAGATAGTTTCATGAGTGGGACCCTAGACCTGAACGAAATTTGGAGTTTTCAGTAAAATAGTATATGAGTTATTAGACGGCCCATAGAATATATTACGGCTCGTAAAAACATTTTGTGGGTAAGACCTAGGAAGTGAGGAAAAATGGTTAAGTGTGGGAGGACTCTACAAGTCCAACCACGTCCCTTAAGAACATTTCACGGCATGTACTGTTGTTCGTGGCTTTTATTTTAGCAAAGTCTGTTTTCTAGATTTTGAAATGTGTCAGCGCATGAGAGGAATTATGACTCGTAAGTTGAACTACAACCCCTAATCAGGGTTTCATAAGTCGTTTTTGATTGTTTTAAATAAGGGACAATTTGGTCATTTAAACAACATTATTCCTATACTATGTCATTTTGGGGATTAAAAGAGATCTATAACAGCCTTCACGCCCTAATTACTATTATTCTTCACTCGCGAATTCTCTAAGGTAAAAGAGGCTCTCACAACTACGCAAGAACAAGGCTAAGGTTTCCAAGGTTTCTTTTCCAAAAGCTTCAATTCCATTTCTCTTTCGTTCCCCAGATATGTGAGTTGATTTGTGGACATCTTTTCACCCATAAAGTCTCTATTAACTATTTTTACCTTTTCTTTAAATTCCTCAATTCAATGTGCATTCTTATGATGATTTCATGATTCTTATGTTATTAAATGAGGCCTATAAAGTTTCGCAACTATTTTAACAAGTAAATATTGCATATTTTAAGTACGATATTGATTCCATGGTGATTTTTGATATGATTTAGGCTGGGTGTTTTCGATGTTCCTTATAAAAGAAATTTTCTGAGACTTATGTGATTTATGATTTTTTTCATGTCAGAAGCTAAGCCCACATTATTTTAAATGAAAGTTTCATATAATTCATGATTATGATTAAGGCATTTATGAAGAGCTCCAAAGCTATGTTTACCAAACATATATGTATGATGTTCATTACCCTGAAAGATTTTTAAGTTTAAGCTACTCCTATAATTTCTATTTATGATTCTAAGAGTATTGTATCGAAGATTTTGTTTTATGACATAGCACAGGGAGGACTAGATATTTGGGACTCATTCTGTTAATTGAGACATGATCCCTTGAAGCGAAATTTGGATGTCCCTAACTATGTGCCACCATAGGAGCCTTATAGGCTACGCTAGTAGATCCACGTAAGGCCAAAAATTATGAAAGATGCAATTGCAAACTTACTATTTTTTGGATATACATCCTGGCAAGTAGATTCCCTTTCTCCTAATGAAAAGAGTTCATTGGATTCCATGTT
The DNA here is from genome assembly GCA_029948455.1 of Solanum rostratum. Lineage (NCBI taxonomy): Eukaryota > Viridiplantae > Streptophyta > Magnoliopsida > Solanales > Solanaceae > Solanum > Solanum rostratum. The sequence goes on from CM057051.1 coordinate 28,324,282, forward strand.
GTAGACACATGGTATTACTGTTGATTATGGTTCATTCCCACAAGTTTTATGCATAGTCTCATATTGATTTGTGTCATATTCTTTGTGCAAGTTTAAGCTTATTTCATGACTCTTTTATCTTATGTATACCCATACGATATGTTTAAGAATGATGGCATTACTATTTCATCTACGCATTCTATCTCACATACTTAGTTCATTCTGAAAGTACTAATGCATATTTTGCCTGCATGATTTAACCATGTAGGAACAGGTGCCACTCTACTGGCTTAAGACTAGTTTTCGGCGTCCAAGACTTGTAGCCCTATTGTGGTGAGCCCTTAGTTCGGGACTCTACCCATTTTCCACTCTATCATGTATTTTTGTTTTAGACGATGTATTTATAGCATTTTGAGGCTTCTACATTCTATGTTGACTATTTATGGATTTCTTTCTATATAATGGAAACCGGTCGTACCGGTTCCGTCCATTATGTATTAGTGCTATTCTTATGGACAAAATGATGATATCCATTTTCACTACTTTTTAATGTTGTTTCATTGTTAAAAATGGCCCATAGTCTCTTCCCTTTATGTTTTCTACAAAAGTTTCAGTTTAATACTTATGAATACTTAAGATGCTGAGATCGCTTGGGTGAGGTGCATTGAGGTGTATTGTTCCTCGTGTGATGACTAGGACCCTAGGTCAGGTGATTATAACGCTTCAAATGGTTCACATAACAATTCAAGACCAAAATCAAGCCTATTAGAAAACAGTTTTGTAATGAAAGATAAAGTAGCACCGGGTCCAATAAAGCATACACATCGAAATCATGAACCTTTAACATACCAGTAAAGACATTAGGTACCATATACACTTTTTGCCTCCCTTGAAGAGCACAGAATCAGTTGTGGTTGGAGCACCCCCTTGTTGACCACCTTCTACCTTTTGATCTCCATTAGCACTGTGTCTTTGAGGACAACCATCTCCACCCCTATTCAAAGCATTTGGACAAATCCCAGTTACATGGCCTATATTTCCACACCCAAAGCAAGAACCCACATCTATATAACATCTACCAGCATGGTTCTTCCCACACCTTCCAAACTTAGTAAATATTTCTCAATCATTAACACCATGAGTTTTAGGGTTAGGAACCCTATCATTATAGAACCTTTCTTAAGAATTTAATGACCCTTAGCCTTGAAATTTATGCCCTTGTTGGAAACGACCACCTCCATCACCTCTATCACCTTGAAATCAACCATCATAATGAACCTTCTTGGACTCTCCATGCTTCCTCTTTCTAAGTTTTTTCCCTTCAAGTTGCTCGGCATATGTCATGAGCCGACAAAAATCCATTTCCCCAACAAGCATAGAGATGTGACATTCTTCATTAACCATGTCGAATACGCCCAACAAAAACTTGTTCATCCTTGCCCTAGAGTTGGCAACTCAGTGGGGAGCATACTTTCAAAATTTATTGAATTTGAGGGAATAATCCCTTACACTGATGGAGCTTTGTTTGAGATTCATAAACTCCATCATATTTTCCTCCCTTAATTTAATAGGAAAGAAATTGTTGAGGAAGGCGACTTTGAATTGTTCCCAAGGAATAAGGTCGTCATTATCCCTCTCCATCTTCTATTTAGTAAACCATATTTGATCAAGGCCTTTGACTAGATCTCTGCAAGTTCTGCCTTCTTCTCCGAACTTATGCCCATAATATCAAGAACTACACTTCACTAGTAGCTTCTTTTGTCTTCTTGTTTGCTATTCTTTCCTTACCATCCATTATATATTCCCTCACTTGTGAAAACTCTATTCCCTTCTAACTAGGAATATACTCATTTTTCCACCCTAATAATCAACAACAAAACACAAAAAACAGAAATTTGTGTGATTCATCACAATCAAATTGTTCCGATCAATTTCCTATAGCAGCAAAATGTGCAGTCAAATGTAGCATATGAAACCTTATCACCACCCGAAGGTGGTGGAATTCAGATAAAAGGTGCTGGGATGATGGGAATTCTTATCGGTCTTGTGTTTGTTGTTCTTCTAGGAATTGAGATTCTCGTTGTGGTCATCACATGGAAACGTAACTCAAATGAAGCTAATACCTCTCAGCTTAATGTTTGATCGATATTACTGATCATAGCTGGTGTGAATCTAAGATTTATAGTAAGTGGCTTGTCTAATAATCAATATTTTTTCATATGGATCAAGACAGAAGTAGCCGAAGCACAGACTTACTCATGCATTCAACTTGACTATGAAGACACATTTTGTCACGGATGTTTCTGCTCATTTAACATTAGTTTTTATTTTTTATTTTTTCTTCTTCGAGAGCTCATATGATTCGGGATGTGAGATGTAATAATATATATGTATAGCTCTAGTTAAGTCTACTTCAGCCATTTAGCTCTGGATTTAATTTAATTCTATGTATAGACTAATCCTTTAGAAACTACTACTTATCTGAGTATTGTCATATTGGGACTGAAAACAGTAAACACAGCAAAATAAGTTAAACACGAAAGGAAATAGAACACTCTCATTCTGAGTGAACCTGTTTGCCCAAGGGAAGGGACATGGAAGAGAAACAAAATTTCGTAGGGAACATTTGACCCTCTTAGGGAATAGGGTCACTGCATCATGACTCTAATAATAAATGCACTTCGTCTAACACCGTATAAGAAACAAAGATGATATCTCTTTTTCTTAAAGACTCAAAAGATTTAAAAGAAATATTTTGCATCTTCCATTAACCTTCACAGTAAAGAACAACACAAAAATACACTCATTTTCAGTAAGCATTTCGAAAATCCAACTCCAAGATGATTATAGCCCCTTATTATTTTTCTACAAATATTGTCCCAAATGCCGAAGAACACTGATGTTGGTGATGAAGAAGAGAAATGGAGATAAAGTAACCAAGAACCATACCTCAACGTTGATGCCACCACAACTCCGGTGAAGAACGACGAAAAACGCCGCTCCCACAACTCCTGCGAGGAACAGATGGTTCTAGTGGAGAGAACCTAAGTTTTGAGTGAAGAGTGAGGAGTGAGGAGTGAGGAATTAGGAATTAGGGCTTTTTTAGAAAAAGGAGAAGTATTTTTGTCAAAAAAGTAGGCTGGTGTGCCTAAAATTTTACCGACCTCTAAAAGTCTGTATTCTTATTTTTTTGAAAATGATACCAACATCTAAGATTCGATATTCTTTTTTAAAACTTCTTAATATATACCACAGACTTTGTAATATCAAGGTCTTAAGATCAATTTCGTTGATTAATATTAAAATAAATATTAAAAAATCTATAATTTCAAGAATTCATTATTATTCACACAAAATAATAGTGAAAATATATCGATCCTTTGAGGTCAAATTTTATTAATTAAAAAAAATTATGTAATAATATCAATCTTAAGATATCAACATACTAAAAAATAAATATAGATATAAAATTTATCAACCACTTGAGGTCAAATTTCGAAGAATATTTCTATATATTATTTACATATACTTATATTATGCCAACAAATTTTGTAAACGGATAAATCATAGATTATCCACGAAGGTCGATATTTATAGAACTTGATTTGATTTGTTAACGAGCATAACAATAGTAGTTCGCATTCATTACGTCCTACTTATATCAACACATTTCATACTTGAATTTATCTAGCAGCTTAACCAAGATCATTTTTAATATCTATATCATTTAATGAGATAAAATATTCAAAGTTAAATGAATAATTGATTATAAATATAAATTTTAATTGGTACGTTATGACATTTTTATGAGTATCGCGTTGATGTCAATTTTGTAAAAAATTAAGTACAAACTTAAATTTATCAATCGATTAAATTTAATATTGCGTTCCATACTCAAACATTATTTTATATTTAATTTGAATATGAATTATTGGTATTTTATTGTCTATTTCGCGAATCCTAATTTTTTCATAAAATTATAAAAAGATGTTGCACTTTTACAAGAATTAATTGTAAGTGTAAAATTCAATCCTATATAAAGTAGAAAAATAATATTTAATAGAAATAATTTTTAAAACAATTGACCACCGTTTGTCAATTATATGAAAAATAATTAGATAATATGATATATACTAACCTCCAGAAGTAGGTATCACATTAAATTAGAATAAAAATAAAATAATGTTAACACCGACATTCGGAGGTTGGTATTTTGGATGAATTTGTTTTTCATTTTGTACAAAATTGACTTTTAGAGGAAACATTATATAAATTTAATAGAAAAAATATTATTGTATTAATTTTTTTCTAGTTTTAGTTTACATAAAATGAAATTTTATTCTTCATTTGCTAATATACTATCGACCATTAAAGGTCAACATTACTAAAATTAATTAAATAAAAGGAAAGATATCGACTTTTGGTGGTCACAATATACACATTTTAATAAAAATTAATTTAATTATATAAAATTTAAACATCCCGCCATCTAGATGTCGGTATTTTAATAACATCCCGCCATCTAGATGTCGGTATTTTAATTTATTTTTTCTTATTTTTTGCATAATCTTCCTCTGGAGGATAGTTTAATTAAAAATAATTTTCTTTTTATTTATTTATATTTAATTGAGATAAAATAAAATATTATTATTTATTTATTAAATTCAATACCGCCTACAAGTAATCGGTTTTTTTGTATTTAATTTTTCACATTTTTCAACTTCCAGGTGTCAATATTTTGTTTCCCCGCATTTTCCCCATAAAACCGACATCCTGAAGTCGATGTTCTTAAGTGTTTTTATTGTTTTAATTTTTTTTAACAATACCGACCTTCAAAGTATGAAATTAGGATCTCCAGCGAAGGTTGATATTTTTTAGGTCGGTATTCACAATTTTTTTAGTAGTACGTGTTACAACATGTGGGCAAAAGGAATGTGTTAGTACTTCGAACATACTAAGTATGTGGGATGCAATGCAACAATGATAATGTAACCCATAATAATCAAGATGCATAATCAATTTGACATGAATGATTAATGCTTTGTCAAAGCATGCATGAAGGACAATCATATCGCATAACTTAGCGTACAAATGTGGGAAGTGACCATAATGGACAAATAAGACCATGTGAGCTACTATATAAAATTTTGATATTTCCTCCACACTGGACAAGGAATGGTCTACTTTGCCAAAGTAAACCATTCCTCACCTTATGGGAATTTCCCATTTCGGAGAGAGAGTTTCACAAATGCCTTATGGGGACACTTACCCATTTTGGTTTATATACATAGTAAGATTGCTTACCGGAACTCTACCCTTTTTGATCAATATGTAATAAGATACCTTAGATGAACTTTACCAATTTCAGTTAGTACCTATGCATGAACCTTACGGGGACCTGATCCTTTTTGGTTAATCATGTAATAAGCAAATTACAAACCTTCGGTGGCAATGTAGTTAGGGACAATGGCAACCAATCAAGGTCCTCTCGGTGCTATGTTAACATCCCATGGAATACTTAAATCTTATACATAATCATATCATATATAATTTCATAATTCATAGAATCATTATAAGAGTATCTCCACGAAATCATCACATCGTAGCATTAATGAAGCGGTTCATAACATTCATAAATTTTACAATATATCATGGATTATAGTGTGCCTATTAGCCCTCAAATAGTCGTAACATACTTGTCTTTCATATCTTGCCATAAACACATCATCAACAAAAGAGACTTGTCACATAACTTTAGTCAAAACATGATGGTCTTATTTATATGAGATTAAAATCATGCAATTTAGGAGTGTAGGATGTGAGAATAGTATGAAAATTATTTAGAAAGCATTCAAAGTAACCCACAATTATAATAATAAAATCCTTAATTTGGGGATCATGATATTTACCTCAAAATTCATAACTTTCATAGTTCTAATAGCACCATATCTTTCATAGCTTCAAAAATCATAAATCAACTTATAGATTAAACCCTTGATAGGTATTAATGCATAATCAAACTGATACTTGACAAACTCAAACTTAAATCATGCTTATAATGAATAATAGGAAGTACCCATAATGTATCAAGCTTTGAAATCATGAAATTTCATTAAAAAGGAGAAAAAGGCTCCATGGGTGGAAGAACCCATGGATAAAGACTCTTTAATACCTTAAATTCTTAAAATATTATTAAGGAGACTTGAAGAGACTTGGGAGATTCACCTTGTGCTTGAACTTCAACGAAACCTCTTGAGAATTTAGGAATTGATTGAGGGATTTTTGGGAGGATTTGAGAGGATTTTGGGACTGTTTATGGGTAAAAATGGTTGAATATTTGAGGAATTCTGTCTATAAGGGTGTTTGGTTATGACCTAGTTGCCCTCACTTGATTTGGAGAAAGTTTGGAATAACTTGAACTGCGAGGGAATAGAGGTGTGTTATGCTTGGGTTCTGCATAGTACATTTTTGCATGAAGTTTAATTTTCCCCTATTTTGGCCTAGAAATGACTTTCATCCATTTTTGTACTATCCAGGAATAAGTTCGTGATGCGGATTGGTCGCACACTCTTCTTGTTAAGGCAAAAACAATTGAAAGCTTATTATTCGATGTGACTGAGCTGAAAAATTGAAGACGACCCTTTTCCTACACAATTTTGCCTTCTCAAAAAGAACATAAAGTTGAATTTTCTAAAAAAAGTACAAATTTTATGATATTCAAGAAATACACAATAGGGTCATTCTGAGTCACGTGGGAGATGTTATGGTAAGGACCAAAGAGTTCCCCCTTCCACCTGTTCACGGTTGGACTCGATTGTGGATGTTTTATTGTGGTGAGTCCTTTATTCCAAGGACAATGCCCACCTTCTATCTACCTATGTTATGTTATGGTTACCTTATGTTGCGTATGTTTAAGGTAAGCCTAGGACATGTCCTTTCCCCTGTCCCTATTATGATTAAAGGCAGTGTTAGACACTATGATTTGTATAACTCATGTTATGTTATGTTATGGGTCTATGGATGTTATCCCCCAAGTCCTTATCCCATGCTTTGCTATGTGAGATGTATGACAAGATGATGGAAGTCCTAAGTCCCTACTCCCCATAGAGGGCGTCCTATGCTCCCTTCCCCTTAAACTTGCTTGTTGAAGTTATGTGATGGCAATCCCATGCCCTTATTCCCATAGATTGTGTCCTACTTTCCCTACCCCTTATTACTCTTGATTATGTTTATTATGTGCTATCTAACTAATAATGTGCTTAAGTATGCTATAGGACTTGTTTGGGGACCTTTGGGTTCCCATTCGCTATGTTACACCTAGGCACTAGGCTTGGGTTGTAACAAGCTTTGTATAGAAGGACTAGGGTTTTAAGATTATCCTAGAAGTCCAACATGTAGCATCAAGTAGAGTCTTTTCATGTGTATGAAGTGCACCACACCTATATGTAGAAGGCTATGAAGCGTTTTGGAAAATGCCTCACTTATTCATTATTCATGTCATACTGTAGAACATGTCTTATGGTTTCTTAAATCTGACAAATATTCCTTCATACCCTTATAGAAGATGCCTCCAAGAAGAACCCTTCAACCTAGACAGTCCCCTAGTGATGACGTCCAAGTTCATCAAGAGCCCATGGAGGATCTACTTACTCAAGATGAGTTCTAGACTGTTTTTCGATGTTGGCTCAAGTTCTAACTAACCATGCTAGACATGCCATTCCTCCTCCCTAGGTCCCCAACACAGCTGCTATGGTCAGATACTTTACCTCGAACCCTTAATAGTTTTATGGTTCCAAAAATGATAAAGATGCCCAAGAGTTCATTGATAAGATCTCAAGGTGTTGACTACTATAGGGGTGTCTTCAGGAAAAAAACTAAGTTAGTTGCTTACTTGTTGAAGAGAGTGGCCTAAGTATGGTACACTCAATGGTTGATTGAGAGAGTAGGAGATGAAAAAATTGGCCGGTAAGAATTCAAGTTTGCTTTCCTGGATCAATTCATTCCTCTTGAACTCAGGGAGAAAATATTGACAGAATTTATCAACCTCAAATAGGATGCAATAAGTGTGAGGTAATATGCCCTAAAGTTTACGACTCTCTCCAAGTATGCTTCTACACTAGTGGGTGACCCCTGTGCTAGAATACGTAAATTTATCTTGGAAATTTCTGACTTGGCTTTAAAAGAATGTTGTACGGCTATTCTTATTCAAGAGATGGATATATCTAGGCTCATGAAAAATACTGAACAGATTGAAAGAGAGAAGCTCAAGGAAAGGAGAATGAAGGATTCTAAGAGGGCACATTTTTATGGTTGATTCTTTAACTCTAGAAGTGGTGGAGGTAATAGGGGCTTCTAGCAAGGGTAAGACTCAAATTTGAATGTTGCCAATGATAGAATGTCAGCTCCAAAGGAATAGGTTGAAAGTGGGACAACCAATTCTAGGTGTGACAGGTGTGGAAAGAACCACCTGGGCAGATGTATGAGGGAAATGGATGCTTGCTTTGGGTGCGGCAAAATAGGCCACAGAGTTTCTAAGTTTCCTAATCTTTCTAAGGATGGTCACGGCCAAATTGCAACAGGTGGTCAAGGTTAGTCAAAGAACCTAGAAGGTCCTTTTGTAATGCCCCTTGCAACAACAGATTCTATGCCTTGCATGCCACGAAAGAGATAGTGGAGACTCCATATATGTTAAAAGTCTTTGATTTTGATGCATACGCATTGCTGGATCTGGGTGCAAATTTATCTTTGTGACTCCTCTCTTGGCGGCTATGTTTTTGTAGAGTCTTGAAATTTTGAGCGAGCCATTCTCAGTCTACACTCCCGTAGGTTAGTCTATTGTTGCCCGAGAAGTCTATCGAGGTTGTCTTATTTCAATCTTGCATATAGTCCTTCCATGTGATTTGTAAAACTTGAGATGTTTGATTTTGATATTATTGTCCGGATGGATTGGTTGCACGCTTTTGATTTTTATATTATTGTCCGGATGGATTGGTTGCACGCTTTTGATTTTGATATTATTGTCCGGATGGATTGGTTGCACGCTTCTTATGCCTCTATAGACTGTAGGACCTAAAAGGTCAAGTTTTAGTTTCCAAATGAGCCTATTCTTGAGGAGGAGGGTAGTGACTTCACTTTTAAAGCTCGGTTTATCTCATATCTCAAATCCCAGAAGATGATATTTAAGGGGTGTATCTATCATATTATTAGGATCTGAGATGTTGAGTCCATGTCTCTTACCCTAGAGTTGGTTCCAATGGTTAATAAGTTTCCAGATATCTTTCCCAAATATTTTCCTACCATTCCTCCCAAAAGGAAAGTAGACTTTGGAATAGATCTTATCTTTAATTCTGAACCGATTTCCATTCCTTCTTATCATATGGCACTGGTAGAATTAAAGGAGTTGGAGGATTTTTTTGGAGAAAGGCTTTATTAGGTAAAGTATATGATATACCCATATTTACACTCCAAAAGGAATAGTAAAGTGGTCTTTGATCAAATATAGAACTCAACAAGAGTTGAGATCGATTCCACAGGGAATGCGTGAGAATAATTCTATTAGCACCCTTTTTATATGTAAGTTATGTTCCCAAGATGAAGATGCTTGAAGTAAATAGGGGGTTTATGATGTTTCAACTAAATTACTAATGTAAAGTAGCTAATGCATACAATGATTACTGAATTTCAAAGAGTTAATGAGAAGCTATGGTTATGTTTCCCATGATGTCTAATACAATAACCAAACTGGTATGGTTAACCAATTCATGATTACGCACACAAGATCAAACATGATAGCTAATACCTAGTTCACCTTCTGGCCCTTACTAGATATATTTCACTGATCACCTTCTGGTCTTAGAATGTGTATAATTGTAACCGTTGTTCTAGATCTCAGAATACTCTCACCTTCTAGTATCAAATACTTAGACTAGGTTAAAACCCCCGAATTTCTGTTGTAGAATTCTTTTCCTAATCACTACATCCCTCTCGGGCATGTAACAATTAAAGGCTTACCCTAAAGCATCGACTCATTAAGGAAGAAGTTAAAGCAAAGAATATTATAATGTATACGTTGATCAATCCCAAGAGTTCACCCCCAAACTTTGTTATCTTATTGAGTTTTCATGGTTCCCACAACCCTAGTTATGGGTTTAGCCTAGAATATTTAGAATAGATTGCCCACAACAATACAAAGGAATTATGATAAACAACTTACTATTGATAAAGCGATGAATCCACATGATACAATCTCTAAAGAGATGATTTAAATTCAAGAATTCAATGTAAATAACTGTACAATAGTGTTCTCCTTTTTTTCCCTGACTCTAGTGTCCCATAATAATAAAAATGGAATAAAACTAATATATATCTACAAGAAAAAACCTAATCTAACTTAAAACAGGAAAATAGACGTCGGCATGGGTACGGGTCACTACACGAATCGTGTAGGTCCACACGGACTATTTTACGATCCATGAATCTTCACTGCATTGCGATCTCATGTGTATCGGCACGATCTGTGTAGGGGTTCACGGACCGTGAAACAGCTCGTGATCCTTTCCTTAGCGACTTCTCAGCAACCCTTTGATCTTCACTACCCATGTCATGGTTCGTAGTTGGTCACACGGTCCGTGACGGGCCCCGTCTATCTGCACTTGCATAATTTTTGTTATTTTCGATGGTGATACTTCCAACTTACGTCAATGTTATCCCTCGTGACACGGCCCATACCAATTTCCACTGTTTGGGAATAGCCTCGTGGGACGTGTCTTTGTCTCCTTCATTCTTCAAGCCATGTGTGAGGCCATGGTGGGCCTCACGTTCCATTTAGTGAAACACAGACCGTGGAGCCACCCATGGTCCTTCACTTTGTTTAATTCACTATTTCCTTTATCTAGGCCAATCCACGTACCCTCCAACGGTCCGTGTGATACTACACGGGCAGTGAAAGCTTGTATTTGCCAATCAATTCAGCTCTTTTTCGCTCTTTTTCTCACACTTCACCCATTGTTCCATGCCTTAACCATTTTACTGAAAAAATAATAAAATACACACATCAAACCAACATATTTTCTTCAGAACGTGCAAAATTTCTATGTTCAAAGCATCACAAGAGTCGTATTTCGACGACTCATCAACAACCTTAACTTAGAACCTTTGCTTGTCCTCAGGCAATGACAACTCAACCAAAAAATGTATACATACAAGTGCCTCATCAGATTTATGGATAACCCTTCTATTACAACATATATGCTCAGAAAATGTGCTTTGAATGTGCTTACACCCCAAACGTACCTTCACAGGTTAAGGTAAACATCATGTACATACGATTAGCCCACATAAGATCAGGAACAAAGATGTACCAGTTTATTAGCAACGAATCAGTGCAAAGATAGTGACCTGAATGACCTTTATAGGATCATATTAGGACTTTTGTGGCTTGTAATGTAGGCTCGGGTTCGGATAGGGTACATTTAGGATCAAGTGACTAATCGACCCCTCCAAGACACTACTTTAACTTGGCTATCTGCTCTCAATTTTCAGTTTCTATTGCCCCTACTTTTTACTTTCTCTTTCACGTGGGAGTAATTTCCATGATCTTCTTCTTCTTCTTCTTCTTATTCATCTTCTTCTTCTTATTTTTTTTTACATAGTCACACTCTCAATTTTCTTTTCTTCTTTTCATTTAGCTATTTTCCTCACTTATTTTTCTGCTTTTCCTACAATAGCCACCCTCAACATAGGCTTTTGGCCTAGGCTAAGGTTCAGAATATCTTTTAAAGGACCAGGGCTAGCATAAGACACCCTCAACTTAATCCTTTGGCCTAGGCTGAGGTTCACAATATCCTTGGAAAGACCAAGGCCAACGTAAAAATATGCAGACAGATAGGGGAGATGCTTTGGGTTATGAAAGGAAACGGTCTATTCAGGCTCAACTTTTTGGTTTAAAAAGGGAAACTTTATTTGGTTGGTAAACGTTTAGGCTATGTGACTAATCAACAAAAAGGGCTTAAGATCACATCCTAATTCAGTCATTCCATTGTTTTGGTGGGACTAACCATGCAATTTCTAGCTTACAAGTGCGCCTCCTGAATTTAAACAAATATTCTCACACAAACGCGGCACATCTCTTACACTAATTAGCACTAATAAACAAAGTAATGTTTCATTCATCAATATACCAACCATACAATGCATAACATGCTTTCCAGAAATCATAATAGTTAGTCAGGATGGGAAGTATGTATATACAAGCTTGAGATATTTTCCTTAGCTCAAAAAGTGGGTTACCCTAAGCAAATATAAGCACATGTATTTACACAAACATCATAACTTAAACATGCCAGTTCTACTAGATAATACACTTGAGAGAAAAAAAATCTGGCAAGAAAAACTCTCAAATGGCAGGATGCCCCACCACCTCCAAAAAGACGGTGCAATGCACTCATCGCACCATAGCTAAAAATAAAGCAGAAAATAGAAATAAAACATACCTGGGATGCCCTAGGCGTTAGTCGAGCCATCTTGGACAAACCCACCGGTAGGGTCCTTGTCATCAAAAGTCGCACATAGTTCGAAGGTGCTCCCGGAGGCTCCTATCCTTGCTGCCTCACGTGCTAGCCGCTCCCTTTCCTCTTTCTTTGCGGCTGCACGATGCTGGGCTCTCATGGCCTTGCACAACTTCTTCTCTTCTTCGTGTTGCAGATTTTGCAAAGGGCTGTCTCGATGGCTGTGTCACTTGCGTTTGTCCTTTCTTCGAGATGTTTTAGTTGGTGGCACTAGTGCAGCAGTTGGCGCGGGCAGAACACCCCATATGTAATCTAAAATCGGAGCCATCGGGGCATTGAAAAGTGAAATCGAAGACTTTGGAGGTGGAGCCTATGCAATGCGGTTGTACTCAGTGGTCAGCTGGGAAATTTGGTCATTCATGTCACTCACTGTCTGCACATGTTTGAACATTTCATCATTAGACATACTCCCAAACAGATCATGGAAGTATCCCTTCAAAGTGTTGACATGATTCTGCAAGTTGCTGATTAGACCAAGTAGTTCAGCTTGGAGATGATCCTCTGCCTGTTGGACATGAGACTAAGCCACCTGAGGCATCCATACGACTATTTGATCAACAATTGCACGTGTTTGCCACTGGTCGGTCACTACTCTTTCCAGGAACTCATAAGGGATATACGCATACCCTTGTTGTATTGGAGGAGCTGCATCAATACCCTTGGGCTGCTCAGAAGCCTCACCTGACTGTGGGGCAATGGTGTAATTCTCGAATGACAAGGGCTGCTATGGAGCCGCTTGTGAAAACATCATGAGGCCCCGTAGCCTGCGTGATCTAGTGTGCATCAGAGGGTTGTGAACATCCTTAATTAGGGCAATGTTAACCATAACTATGGGAGCTATCTTTTGGTCTAGGAAGTGCATGTTAGGGACACAGACGTGTTTGCAAAGTGCCCGGATTAGGCATGAGAAGGACATAGCTGCTCTATCTAATACGGCTCAGTCCTGCATTTCAATGGCAATGATTTGATCCACATAAATGTTGTACTTAGCAATCAAGCACGCCACCAACGAGTCATGGGAAGGTTTTAGTATGTTGTCATTAGCTGTGGGTCTTAGCCAGGCCCGCACCACCGACCACCAAAATTTTGCAACAAATGTGAGAAACGCCTAGGCAATAGGAATTCAGGGGTTTATAAGCCAGTCTGCATCAGCCCCTTAAATAGCAATCTGCTCAGCAATCCATTTTAGTAGTGTGTCCCGCGAAGTTGGATCGGACATTCGGTCCTCATCGGTGATCTTGACATGTCTGTCGATAAATAAGCCATCTGGAAGGGCCCAGTAGTCTGGACGAAATAGAAACCTATTGATGGTGGTCTCAGAAATGTCTACCCGTTCCCCACATACCATGACATGCTCCCACAGGGACAATTTATAGGCCAACTGCTTCTTCACTCTCTTAAACTAGTTTCCTTGAATGGAATCCAATAGGCTGGCAATATAGCAGGAATAAAATTTAGCAATCAACTTAGGCCCGTAATAGCCAGGTAGTTGCTCCATCCACCCAAACTTATATGATTCAAACACATCCCTGATATTCGGGACTCCATCATGTTTATCAGTGAGGACGCGCATCTTAGGAATGATGGTCCGCCGCTGGTATCCCCCAGAGCCTTTAGTTTGCCCATTCATATAAATCTCCTTCGCACCGGGGACTGTCATCCATCAGTCGCGCAAAAACACAATAAGTCACCTAGCAGTTTCAAGATCTGATGTCCAAGAAACTGCATAGTGTGTGGCTTAATCATTACTGTATCGGAGGGTCAACACATCCTCTGCAGCCTCTGTATGGTGTTGGTCTATCTCTGGGGTACGTGCATGTTTATCCTGTGTTGGGATATCATCCTCCCCCTTAACTCCCGCCTCATGAATTCGCTCCTCAGACTGGGGGCCATAGTTTGGCCCACTACATAAGCTCTTGTAGTGTGATAGGAGCGAGGGGAGACATTGCCGGTAAAGTGACCTCGGACCCTCCCAAGGAATTATCGCCCGAGTCACTCTTCTGGTGCTGAAAAGAAAATACAGTAGGAGAATCGTGGAGACGTGACATAATCTCATCCCTAAGTTGTCTTGACCTTAGGCGGGGACCCATGGTACCTGCATATGCCCAAAGAATAAAATGGTCAGTCATGATGGAATAAACAGGGGGACACACTAACAGGTACTCAGACTTCCCCTGTGATATGAAAGTGACAAAAACGCTTAAGAGTGGCGTCACCCACTCTATCATAGGGAAATTACACTGAAAGACATGTGGAACCTAGACTAACATTCATCAATGAAACAAAACATCAAGTACAAAGGTGACATGGATGGAGGGGCTTACACGGGCCATGTGGCATGACACATTCTATGGTAGGGCTCGTGTGAGGCACTCAATAGTTGGGTGACTTACGTGACTCGGCACGGGCCACTAAACGGGTCGTGTAGCATGACATGGTCTGTGGCAGGGCCCGTGACAAGTACTCAGTTTTTGGGTAACTAAGTGACGCAGCACGGTCCACTACACGGTCCGTGCAATGCACCGAGAAGAGCCCCGTCACCCCATTCAGCCCAAAGCATAAAACACCCACACTCATTCATGCAAATCGACACTCTAACGCGTAGATCTACCAACATACTCGCTTAAAGTACACAAGAACATCATTATTTCAACTATAGAACCCCAAAATCACAAAGTTTCCATGGTCATGTTTAAGAGATTCAACAATGTTGGTTAGTGTAGCCCAACAAAATATCCACATAAATGTTATACCGTAGTGTCTTCTGATCAACAAAAAGAATCATATTTAGGCATAGATTTGCACATGTATATGTAAACATTCTACACTAAAAGAAAAGGAAAGGAGGACATAATTGAAGAGAAATAATGAAAATGAGTATTTCTGGTGACACAAGAGAAACCCATACAAGGATAATGCTATAGATCGTGAGAGCCACTCACAAATTCTGACAAAAGAGAGAACAATATTTTGTTTGGTTATGGGAGAAAAACGAGCATGAGAGGCGTGGGGGGAAGTGAAAATAAAGTGAGAGTAGGGTATAAAGGGTATAAATACCCTTACCCGATGGTTCGCCTCCATGGTATGTCACATAGTCCATGTCACATGGCATGGTCCGTGAGGACGAACCGCGTGCCTAGACTTTGAGAATTCGCAAATCATACCTAGCACCAATACCTCCACGGATAACTACATGATCCATGACATGTTACACAATCCATTAGGACGGTCTATGTGCCCAGCCTTAGAATTCTAGATTAAATCGTATCTAGGCCATGTGTCACATGGTCACTAGCATGGCCCGTCTGGAGTTACATGGGTAGTGTAGACACACGTGTGGCTCTCCTTTGCCAGTTTTGACCGCTGTGCTTTCGTATTATACCTCCAACCACACGTACACTCACACCCCTCAACAAAGTGCTTATACGTCCCCGCAAACACAAATTAAAAATAAGAAAATGGATGACATAAAATACACTTTTTTTTATAAATGGGTCGCCTCCCACGAGGTGCTTGGTTTAACATCATGGCTCGACACAGCTATGTTGACTACGCAAAGTTCATCAAGGTGTAAGACCCTAATCACTAAGGTTTCATCCGCAACAGCCAAATACTTCTTCACTCGCCGCCCATTGACTTTGAAACTATGCCCTTTGTCAGTTTCTAACTCGACTACACCATGCGGAAATACTTGGGAAATTTTGTATGACCCAGACCACCTAGATTTGAGCTTACCTGGAAACAACCTCAACCTAAATTTGTACAATAGAACCTTATAACCAACACATAAACTTCTCAGTGCAATATGCTTGTTGTGATAGGACTTCATTCTGTCTTTGTAGAGGGCTGCACTCTTATAAGCCTGGAGGCAAAATTCATCAAACTCATTTAGCTGATCAAGCCTCATATCGGCAGCCTCATTCCATTTCGATGTTTAGGGTCTTCAAAGACCAAAGCGCTTCGTGCTCCAATTCCATAGGTAGATGGTAAGCCTTACCAAACATTAATTGATATGAAGACATACCAATAGGTGTCTTGTAAGCCATCCTATAAGCCCATAGTGCATCTTCTGGTTTCCGAGTCCAATCAGTTCTTGTGGCATTCACGGACTTGGTCAGGATCTCCTTGATCTTTTCAACCTGCCCACTCATCTACAGATGATAAGGTGTTGCGACCTTATGTTGTCGTGCACTGTAATTAGCTAGTACAACACGAAAGGTTTTGTTGCAGAAATGGGAGCCCCAATCACCAATGATGGTTCTGGGTATCCCAACCCTGGAGGAAATGTTCCGCCTCAGAAACTAGACCACGCACTTGCTTTCATTGTTTGGAAATGCCATCGCCTCCAACTATTTAGAGACGTAGTCCACCGCTACTAAGATATCCTTCATGTCATAGGAGCTCACAAACGGGCCCATAATGTCAATGCCCCATACATCGAACAATTCTATTTCAAGGATAAGGGTCATGGGCAGCCCTTGGCGCCTAGAGATTTTGCCTAGTCGCTGACACTGATCACAACCTCGCACCATGTCATGGGTATCTTTGTAGTTGGTGGGCTAGTAATATCCACATTGCAAGATCTTTTTCGTCGTCCTGGCACCACCATGATAGCCCCCCACTTAGGAAGAGTGACAGGCTTCCATGATGCTCATCATCTGTGCTTTCGTTATGCATCGCGTGATGACCCCATCTGCGCATATTTTAAACAAGTATGGGTCATCCCAAAAGTACCTGCGAGCATCATGAAAAATCTTTTTTCTCTGGTAAGGGTTAAGGCCCTCAAGCATAATGTCACTCACCAAAAAGTTAGCAAAATCAGCAAAACAATGGATTATGTCAATAGAATCTGCCAATACCTGCTCATCATGGAAGGAATCGTCGATGCTCAACTAATCCTTAGCTTTTGACTCATCTCCTAACCTGGACAGGTGGTCTGCCACCTGGTTTTTTGTGCCTTTCTAGTTGTGAACCTCAAAGTTGCTCTTGCAGCAAGAGTACCCATCTAATTAGTCTCGACTTAGCATCTTTCTTTGTCATGAGATACCTTAGGGCTACATGGTATATGTGCACAATTACCTTTCGCCCAATAGGTAGGCCCGAAACATGCCAAATGTGTACACCACAACTAGCAACTCCTGCTCAATCAATGTATAATTTCTTTAAGCATCATTTAAGGTCTTGCTGGCATAGTAGATAGGATGAAAGATCTTATTGCACTCCTTCCCTAGCACAACACCCACAACAATCTTGTTCGCATCACACATCACCTCAAAAGTGGCAGCTAGTCAGGTGCAGCTACCACAGGCGCAGAGATCAGCTTTTGCTTCAGAGTCTCAAAGGCATGCCGACAGGTGTAATCAAACTAAAACTTAGCATCTTTCTCCAATGGTTTGCACAGTGGGTGTGCAATCTTGGAGAAATTGTTTATGAACTAGCAGTAGAAGCCCACATGCCCAAGAAAACTCTGGACCCCCTTCACCTATATGGGAGGTGGCAACTTCTTAATAGCCTCAATCTTTGCCTTATCAACGTCTATGCCCTTATCAAAAATCATATGGGCAAGGACTATCCCCTCTTTGACCATGAAGTGGAATTTCTCCTAGTTCAACACAAAGTTTGCTTCCTCATATCATTGTAATGCCCTGCTAAGATTCAACAGACAATCATCAAAGTAATCACCCACTACAGAGAAGTCATCCATAAATACCTCAAGGGTTTCATTGACTATGTCAAAAGATCGACATCATATATTGCTGGAAAGTGGCTAGGACATTACAGAGCCCGAATGGCATCCTCCTGAAAACAAACGTTTCATAGGGGCAAGTGATTATCCTGATCCTCTAGGGCTTTGGATATTTGATGGTACCTCGAGTACCCGTCCAAGAAGCAATACCACCCTCTACCTGCCAACCTGTCAAGCATCTGGTCCATGAAGGGCATAGGGAAGTGATCCTTCAAAGTCTGTCTATTTAAATTTCAGTAGTCCATGCACACTCGCCACCCCGTGGCAGGTCGTAAAGGTACAAGTTCATTCTTCTCATTGGCCACCACTGATATGCCCTCGTTTTTAGGATACATTGCACTGACTAACCCTTTTGCGGTTGGGATAAGGTATACCACCCCAGCATCCAGTCACTTGATATTTGTTTTAACCACCTCTTGCATGGGTGCATTAATCCTTTGTTGGTGCTCTATACTGGGTACACATTTTCCTCCAATTTGATCTTATGTGTGCATTTCGCAAGAGGAATTCCTACAATGTCTGCAATGGTCCAACCAATAGCTCTCTTGAACTTTTGGAGAACTCCAACAATGCGTTCACCTAGTCTTCCTGAAGATCGGCAGCCACAATCACAGGAAGAGTGTTATTAGTGCCTAAAAAAGCATACCTTGTGTGTTGGGACCAGCTTCTTGAGCTCCACAGTAAGAGGATCCTCAATAGATGGTTTAGTTGGTGGGGTCGGCCTATTTTGTACGTCTAAGTCAAGCTTCCTGGGGACACATGGGTTAGTTCCCTGCCCTGTAAAGCCTACATGGTGTCATTCTACCTATTGACACCATCTTGTAGGAAGTTCATTAATACTACAACTAGCGTGTCCACGATCATCTTTTCCTCGAGTGGGATCTAAGAAAAACAATCATCCTGTACATCCATGAAAGACATCATGGCTAACTCTTTAGGTTGCTTCATTGCAGCACACACACTAAATTTTACCTCCTTAGCATTCAATTGAAAGGTAAGTTCTCCAAGCTTCACATCAACTAGTGCCCTGCCAGTTACCAAAAATGGTCTCCCAAGGGTGAGGGGACCTCAAAATCCACTTTACAGTCCATGATGAAAATGTATATAGGCAAAATGAACCTGCCAACACAGACTAGCACATCACACAAAATCCCCACAGGTCTCTTCATTGATCTGTCTTCCATAAGTAGCCACATGGTAGTGGGTGTGGGGGCCCCTAAACCCAACTGTTGGTACACTACTAGCGGCAATAAGTTGATGCTGGCACCCAGGTCACAGAGTGCCCGTGCAAAATCATAAGCTCCAATAGTGCATGGGAAAGTGAAAGCTCAAGAAACATCATTTTTCTTGACCAGGTATCTTGTAGCAATGACGCTACAGTGATAAAGATTATTTGCCGGCTCGATCGTGGTTGTCTTCTTTTTAGTGACTAATCCTTTCATAAACTTGGGTTAGTCTGGCATCTTCTCAAGTGCTTCCACTAGAGGGATGTTTATGGACAGCTCCTTCAGCATGGACAAGAATTTCTTAAACTTGCCACCTTAAGCCTTCTTTCTCAACCTTTGTGGGAATGGTGGTGGTGGCTTTCGATGTTCGACAGGCACGGAGTAGTGGGTTGGTCAAACTCTATTGCCTTTTTAGCAACGGTTTCGTCTGTGCTGCGTCAATCTCGTCATCCCCGTCATCATCGTGCACCTCCACAGGGTGAGGTACTTTGCAAAATCACAGGCAACAACAAGGTCAGGAAGTACTTTACCATTTCTCGTGGTGATCGCCATGCAATGGCCATCATTTTTCGGGTTTTGTACAGTATCACTAGAAAGAGACCTGGCCTTTCTTTGATTCAATGGAGCTGGAAGTTGCCCCAATTGATGATCCAGTTGCTTGATCGAGGTTGAATGCGAGTCTACCAATTGTCGGATATTGGATATTTCTCTTTTCACATCTCGCTCCCTTGCCTCGGTGGACTCCAACTCTTGAGTTTTTTCCACCCTCATTTTGGCAAATTCACGATGTCTATAGCCATCTCTATTTTGCCAGTTTCCTTGGTAGTTATCATAACCATAGTTCCGACCTTGGTTTCTGGAGTTGAATACCCGGTAACCCCCTTGACTGCCCAAGAAGTGAGCCTCTTCATCATAAATATAGCCTTAATTATCATACCTTGGTAGTGTATTAACAACTTTTACTTTTTCCATGCGTCCACCAAGTAACCTCTTCGAGAGCAAGTCGATATGGGTCCGCATATAGGCGATGTCTTGATCCCGTTCTTCCTTCTTATCTATTTGATCCAAGATCACCATGATGTTTGGGAATGTTTTAGAAATGTACGACCCCCCACATGTTGCATTAATGATAGGTTCAATCACAAGTTGCAGGACTTGTAGAAGATTGCTTTCAAGTACTCATCTGTGAGATGATGTTGGGGCATTACTTGAGTTTTTGCCTGAATCTCTCCCATGATTGATATAATGCTTCATTTGGCAATTGCTTGTGAGATCCAATCTCGTCTTTGATCTTCAGTTGCCTCAATGTAGGGAAGAACCTCTCTAAGAAAGCTTTTTTCAACTCTCCCCAAGTACGGACAGAATCATAAGGAAGCTTATTCAGCCACTTTAGCACCTTACATGAAAGAGACAGTGGGAATAACCTCAACCTTAGTGCTTGTTGACTGACTCCTGGAATTTTAGATGATTTGTATGTCTCCAAGAAATTCATAACATGCTGATTTGTGTCCTCAGTTACGGCTCCATTCAACATCCTTTCTACTCCAACATATGCAGCATAGTACTAGTGATTATAAATTTAACACCTGCAGGCAAAGGTGCCACAAATGTCCCAGAACCTCATTATCATCATTCATTGCTTGGAGATACTGGGGCCCTTGAACCCTTACTACAGGTTGGTGATCTTGTGGTGCCACAAGTGGCACCTATCGAAGTGGTGTCCCTGATGGTATCCCATTACTGGTGATGTCATCTTTACCCAATTGTCATTTCCCTTGTCTACAAGATTCACTACTAACTCCTTTTGTCTTACTGCTTCGGGGTCCTAGGCATTCATTTTGCAAATCTACTTGGTGAGTTCGGGGTCGTACGAAATAAGTGCTTCACCCGTGCTTCGGGTGTTTTCCATGCAACTCTGGTTCCCAACAATGAGTAAAAACAAGAAATAAAAAAAATTAGGGACTAGAATTATACACTAAAAGTAGCAACTAATAGACTATTTCTTCGCCGCAATCCCTAGCAAGGGCACCGAAATTTGATATGCCCAAATTTACACTCCAAAAGAAATAGTAAAGTGGTCGTTGATCAAATATAGAACTCAACAAGAGTTGAGGTCGATTCCATAGGGAATGCATGAGAATAATTCTATTAGCACTCTTTTTCAGATGTAAGTTCTGTTCCCAAGAGAAAGATACATGATGTAAATTGGGGGGTTTATGATGTTTCAACTAAATTCCTAATGTAAATTAGCTAATGCGTACGATGATTACTGGATTTCAAATAGTTAATGAGAAGCTAGGATTGTGTTTCCCGTGACATCTAATACGATAACCAAATTGGTACGGTGAACCCATAAATGATTGCACACAGAATATCAAACAAGTTACATAACACCTAGTTCACCTTTAGGTCCTTCTTAGATATATTTTACTCATCACCTTCCGGTCTCAGAATGTGTATAATTGTAACCTTTGTTCTAGACCTGTGAATACTATCACCTTTCGGTCTCAAGTACTTAAGACTAGGTTTAGAACCCCAAATTTCCATTGTAGAATTCTTTTCCTAATCACTACATCCTTCCCGGGAATGTAACAAATACAGGCTTAAACTAACGTCTCGATTTATTAAGGGAGAAGTTAAAGCGAAGAATACTACAATGTACATCTTGATAAATCCCAAGAGTTCAACCCCAAACATTGTTACCTTATTAAATTGGCATGGTTCCTACAACCCTAGTTGTGTGTTTAGCCTAACATATTCCGAGTAATTTGCCCACAACAATAGGAAGGAATCACGATAAACAACTTACTATTGATAAAGCGATGAATCCACGTGATACAATCTCTAAAGAGATGATTTAAATCCTAGAATTCAATGTAAATAAATGCACAATAGTGCTCTCCTTTTGTTCTATAACTCTAGTTCCCATAATAATAAAAATGAAACAAAACTAATATATATATATATATACAAGGAAAAACATAATCCAACTTAAAATAAGAAAATAGATGCCGACATGGGTACGGGTCACTACACGGACCGTGTTGGTCCACATGGACCGTGAAACGGTTTATGACTCTTCACTGCATTGTGATCCCATGTGTCTCGACACGGTAAGTGTAGGGTTTCACGGGCAGTGAAACGGCCCGTGAACCTTTCCTTGATGACTTCTCAGCAACACTTTGATCCTCTATCTTCACAACCCATGTCATGGTCCGTAGTTGGTCACACGATCCATGACGGGCCCTGTCTCTCTTCACTTGAACGATTTTTGTTATATTTGACAATGATCGTTCCATTATACTTCAATGTTATGGCTCGTGACATAGCCCGTGCCAATTTCCAAGGTTTGTGAACAGGCTCGTGGGATGTGCCTTTGTCTCCTTCGTTCTTCAAGCCAAGTGTGAGGTCACGATGGGCCTCACGGTCCGTTAGGTTAAACACGGACTGTGAAGGCACCCGTTGTCCTTCAATTGGTTTAATTCACTGCTTTCTTCATCTTGGCCAATCCATGTACCTCCCACAGTCAGTGTGAGGTTACACGGGCCGTGAAAGGGTCCATATGCCAATTACTTCAGCTCTTTTTTGCTCTTTTTCTCACACTTCACCCATTGTTCCATGCCTTAACCATTTTCCTAAAAAATAATAAATACACACATGAAACCAACATATTTGCTTGAGAAGGTGCAAAAAATTTATGTTCAAAGCATCACAAGAGTCGTATTTCCACGACTCATTAGTATATCACCATGGGGTGCTCCTGTGTTACTAGTGAAAAAGCAGGATGGGTCACTTCGAATGTATATTGATTATCGACAACTAAAAAAGGTGATCATAAAGAATACGTATCCATAGCGAATATTTAATGATTTGTTTAATCAATTACATAGTGTTACTCACTTCTTCAAGATTGATCTATGTGTTGGTTATAATCAGTTAAGGGTTTGGGAGTGTGGTTTTCCCAAAATAGCTTTTCGGATTAGATATGGGCCCTTGAGTTCGTGATGATGTCTCTTGGGTTGACTAATGCTTCGACAGTGTTTATGGATCTCATGAATCAGGTGTTCGAGACATTCTTTGATATTTTAGAACCACCTACAACCAACACGGTAGACTTCCTTTGCCAAATCATTCTTGCTATCATCAATATGAGCCATATTCTCCATGTACACTCTACTTAGAGCATCGTCCATGACATTGATCTTTCTCGGATGATAATACACACTCATATCATAATCCTTTAAGAGCTCTAACCACTTTTTTGCCTCAAATTAAGACCTTTTTGGGTGAACATGTATTGGAGACATTTGTAGTCGCTGAACACATCTACATGAACTCCATAAAAATAGTGATGCCATAATTTTAAAACAAATACTACGGCCGCTAACTCAAGATAATCGGTGGGGTAATTACGCTCATGTACATTTAGTTTCCTAGAAGCATAGGCAATAACTTTGCCACATTGCATCAATACATACCCAAAACCAATTCTTCAAGCATTACGATAGAAGTATATGGCTATCGTTAGTTAGCGGAAAACCATATTTAACTCTAAGGAACAACATGAATAAGAAAGAAAGGAAGACTTTCCTAAACCGTCTCATAGCAACTCACTCAAGATAGTCGTGCACTTCACAACCTTGAATGAGACTATATGCCATTGGGTATGCATAGACATCTGAGGAAAATTTTAAAACCTCGTGCTTTGATACCAAATTTGTAATGACCTGACCTAGGGGCCTAGTCAACACAGGGCAAATGAGATACTCATAGGCACCTCACCCAAACCATCTCAAGTGTTCATAGGCATTAACTTAAAACATTTATGGAAATAAGGGAAAAGGGGACTATGGGTCTTTTTAAAGCAATGAAGCAATAATCAAAAAAATGCAATAAGAATAACTAACATACTTTGCCTGTAAGTATACAAACTAAAACATCGATGAACAGAACCAATAAAGGTCAATATCTATCAAATAGAAAAGACTCCATAATTGTGCAATATAGAGAGTAAATGCCTCAAGAGAACCTTAATTACATCGTGTCAAGATAAATGCAAGGTATAAAAGAAAATTGTAGAGTCCTAAAATAAGGGCTCGCTACAAATAAAAGTGTTAATCTTGAACGCTGAATACTAGCCACGAGCTGGTGGAGGAGTGCTTGTCCCTACATGGTTAAATCATGCAGGAAAAATATACATTAGTACGTTGGAATGTACTAAGTATGCAAGATGCAATGCATGTATGAAATTGTAATGCCATCATTCATAATTATAACATATAAGTACATATGGGATGAAAGATACATGAAGTGAGCTTAAGCATGCACATGAAATATAGCTCAATATGAATAAGAGTCAATGCTTGAAAAAGCACATGTAATGGAAACATATCATAGGATCATAAGCTTGTGGGATTAGACCTTAACCGACATGTAAGACCATATGAGATACTACATGGAATCCAACAATCCCCTACAGTGGCAAAGGGAGACCACTTGCCGGGTGGAACTCTGTCAACATTGCATCCATCTTAATAACATAAATGGCCTATGTGGATTAACTAACCTAGCCTAAAAGGGTTTCTAAGGTGGCACATAGTTAAGGACTTTGAGATTTAGATTTAATGGGTCATACCACAACTAACGGAATGAAACTAAATCCCAAGTTAACTCGGTGCTAAGTCATCCCATGAAATCTTTAAAATATAACTTAGAATCATAAGTACCATTCATAGGAGTAGCTCAAACTTTAGGAACCACCGAGTGAAAATTGTCCTTTCATCTTGGGGGCCTTTCTCAAAAATATTTAGGGAAATTGTCAACATGCTTATATCTTTGACAAATCATTACTTTAAAACTCAACTTTAATGCCCTAATCATCATCATAAACAATCATAAATCACATAAAACATGAAGAAATTCTCTTTTAAGGACCACGTAAAATGCCCACACTTCATCATTATCAAAACTCATCATTGGGTTCAACATCAATAGCTCAAAACATGCATATACTTAGTAAAATATCAGCGGATATGATGAGTAGCATTTTAGATTTTAAAAAAACATGAAATCATAAGCATGCATAATGTCTTAAAAGAACTTAAAGAAAAGGTATAGTACTTAAAAGAGAACATTTTAGGTGGAAAGATATTCATAAATCAACTCACATGCCTTAGAAACCTTAAGAGAGAATGAATTTGAATCCCTTGAGATGAACCTTGGAAACCCTAGCTTTCTTGCCCTTTTCTAGAGGGAGTTTTGCCTTAGGAAAATTTAGATTTGAAGAATGAGGGGTTGAATGAGGGGCCTAGGGCTTCAAGGCTGGTTTAAGGTCCTTTTTTAATCCCAAAATGACAGGGTTTAGGAATAGGAATAATAAAATTGACCAAACTACCCCTCATTAGAATTGTCAAACTCAACCTATGAAACCCCATTTATGTGTCGTAGGTCAAGCCACAGGTTTTAAGTCCTATACCTCTAGTAACTTTTCTAAAATCCCTAAAGCTGATTTTGTTTGACTCAAAATTATGAAACCATCTTACTGGCCTTTCTTTTATCTACAGCTCATTGTTTGACTCGTAGAGTCCTTCCACACTTGGCCATCTTTCTTATTTTCTTGGGGCCCATCCATGAAAGGATTTTACAATCCGTACATGTTTCTACGAGCCATGCTAGTAACTCCTGGTTCACCTTCCTAAAAACTTCAATTTCCTTCAAGTCAAGGCCCTCCACCTATGAACCTACCTGCTGTTTATAAACTCTTCTACGGGTCGTCAAAGGGGTGTGTGTGTTACCCTACACTTAAAAACTTTCTTCCTTCCTGAAGTTTCATGTTTAAGGATCGACTTATGGGCTGTAACTCCTCCTATGGGCTGTAAGTCGATCATGAACAATGAATCCAGGCCATTTTCTAGCAAACTTTTCAACACTCATGGCCCCCTAAACTAGGGGTCGTGATAATAAGTTTCCAAAATGCTTAGTTATTTGGGAATTTTACTTAGGAGATTGAAGAATTTCAATGTGAGTTTTTGAACTTTCTTTTGTAATCTAGCTGATAACGATGGAAGATAACTATTTTGGTGCAATTCTATTCAATTTTACAATGCTTGGCTAAAACTTAATCTTCTAGAGGGATGCAATGTAGTTGAATTATTAGATTTTAACATGGATTTTTAATTTAACTTGAGTTTGTGCTAAATTAATATGTGTTTTGTTTTCTTGCAATGTTTAACTTATGAATTGAGGTTGCAAACTTGATTCTGAATTAGATATTTATAAGTGCATGAGAGAGATGTATGGAGTGGATGACATAATAAATAGCTATTAACAATTGTTAATTAAAATTTTACTCAAGGAAGGAAATGATAGCTAAGGAATTGATTAAGTTGTATTATTATCCATGTCTTGATTCGAGAGAGCACATGTGGAATTTCAACTTGTTATTGAGAGATACATTTTGACTTATAAATTGACCTAGCCTACCCTTATAAATTCAACCAATTTAAGATATATTTTACCATGTTCTAGATATATTTTCAACTATGCATCTCCCATAGAGTCCTTTTCCAATCGGCTAAATCCCAATTTCACAATCTAAGTTATATATCGGTATTCAAACCTTGTTATTGTTTATATTATGTCTCTTTATTATAAAACCTACAATAAATTAATCCACATTGATACTTCACAATTGAGTTCTAACCTTAAATGATTCTCTGTGGGATCGACCTCAACTCAGTTGAATTTATACTAAGTGAACAACTGCCTATATCTAGAATTGTAAAAGACGTACACATGCATTATCACGAATGATACCATTGTTGGGGAACAGTTCTTGGAATTTATCTAATGAAGTGTTTATTTAAACGTGCATCATAATTGAACTCTCTTATTATTATTATTTTCTTTTGGTTTGCTCTCAATAGGCGAAGGCATGAGCATTCATGGGAGTTATACTGACAGCCAACTTTGGCAACATGATGATGTCAAAAATATGAACAATTTCAATATTGATAAAATGGGGAGTGTTTGTGCCATTCGTTGACCCACCGCCCCCACCCCCCAAGCTACGGATAATGCTAATTTTTATGTCATCGAAGCTATGCTTCAATTGCTATAAAAAAAAAGGATTTCTTTAGGGAACTTGCTAGTGAGAATTCTCATGGACACATTTAAAATTTTTTGGATGTGTATGTTCTATACACCTTCAAGAATATTTCACAAAAGTCCATTAGGCTGAGATTAATTTTCTTTTTTTTACTGGGGGAGGCAATGAAATGGTTTGCTGAATTATCAAGGGACTTTATCACTTCTTGGGATGAGTTCACTAAGTCATTCTATGATAGGTTCTTTCCTTCTTCAAAGATGCTGAAATTGAGGGATAGTATTCAAAACTTGAAATGGGTTGATGGTGAGCTAATCCATGACACATGGTCGAGGTTTCAAAATTTGCTACTCCAATGTCCTAATCATAGATTGTCAAATCATTTATCATTGCCATACTTCTATCAAAGTCTTAATGTTATGAATAAGAAAATCGCTAACTAACATATTCAAGGTAAAATTATGAGGCAAACTTTTGTTGCTGCATCGGTGTTGCTTGATGAAATGACTAAGATCAATCTTGTATGGTATACAAGAACTTTAATCTTGTCTCTCTACTCAATATTAGATTGACTAAGGAGAACATGGGAAAGAATCAAGAGCGTGATAAGAATATGACCATGATAATAACTCAGCTGGACTTGTTGACCAAACATGTCATGGGTAGTGGTTACTAACTCGGGTATGCGATAAGGTTAGTAGTGGGATAATTTCGAATAAGGCACAGTTTAAATACTTGTACAACGAGGAAGTGCAACTCCTGGTGAATGAAATTGGAGGTTTTTGTTTAAGCAATCAAAGGCCAGGTAGAAATTAAGATTGGAACAAAGATCGTGATGGTGATTGGCGAGAGTGGGAATGAGACTGGCATAATAAGGGCAACAAATGGAGAGAGCAAGATGTCGATACAGAACACTTTGTACCTCCTCAAGGAGATCGTTATGTGCCTCCTCATGACAGTCTAAATCCCAAGGAACCAAATACCAATCTCGAGAGTTATTGGACCGAAAATAATGCATGTTCGCATTCTAAACAAGGTAGAAGGACAAGACAAGGAGTTCAAAGATATTAAAAATAATTAATTTTTCATTGAATTAAAGCATGACTTTTAATTCAGTAACCATTAAGCAACTTGAAGTCCAAATGGGCCAAACTTTAGCATATATATCTAAATCCAAGCCAAAATGATGGTCCGGGTAGTGACACTATGGCTAACTCAAATAATAATGTATAGTGCATGCAATATCCACCCGGAGAGATACGATTGTGGGAAATGATGTTCGAAATGGTGATGTTGCAAATTCTAGTAAAGGAAAAGTCATAGTATTTGAGAGTTATGAAGAATTGAACAAAGAAGGTCCAATGAAGTTGATGAAATACTAAAGAAGAGTACATCCAGTGAAGCCAACAAATCAAATGGGAGGAACATTCCTCCCTCCATAATTACAAAGTCGCTACCCAAAGTTAATCAACCATTTCCTCTGAGGTTGAAGAAGAGGGATGGAGACACCTTTATAAATTTAAAATTTCACATGATATGCTTAATACAATAATATTAAATCAAAACATTATACTTTTTATTTATTTTTGGATTAAAATTGTAACGTTCAGATAACTTTTTTATCTTTTTAAATTAAGTGTCAAATCAAATCACACAAAAAAATTGAAATGATGGAAGTGACTCAATATGTACACTAAAGAAATAATTAATCTACCATAGTAAGGTCATAAAGTGATAAATCTAAGAATATTTTTATGGTTTTTGGACTAGTGCAAAGAAAGTAACTACAATATCCTCAATTCCAAAAGAAAGTGATGACAATGCATCAAAATTCACTCAGAGTGTGTTTGGTATGAAGGAAAATATTTTTCAAAAAATATTTTCTAGTCTTCTCATAATTGGTTGGTTTAAATGTTTTGAAAAATATTTTCTAAATTAACTTATTTTCCTCAAATTTAAAAAAAATATTCAAAAAACTAAGGAAAATATTTTTTAAAATTCTACTCCAACCTCAAATTATAATTTTTTTTTTCTTACCCACTCTTACCATGAACCCCTCCCCGTCTTCAAAGAATTAAAATTTTAATTTTCTAAAAAAATAACTAATAATTTATTTTTGAAAAATATTTTGCATTTTAAAATTTTCATTTTTTAAGTCCATTACTACCCATACCTCAAAAAAAATCAAAAATAATTATTTCTTTAATATTTCAAAATTTATTTTTTTACCCCACTCTTTGTCCCGATCTCCTTAACAGCCCCCCGACTCCCCACCCCACAAAAAAAATTATTTTCAAAAAATACTTCAAATTTTGAAAGTTGCATTTTTTTTACTCCACCCCTACCTTGACCCCCTATCATTCCCCATACCAACAAACTCTTTCAGGACCTACGTCTATGGCCTAGATGCGACATGGTTAATGGGGAACCCAATGGTACCCTAAAAAGCCTCATAGCATACATAAGCAAATCCATGAGTACGAAATGTATTTTAATCGTCATCAAGTAGTGTTAAGGGGGTTAGGAACTTCAAACGCACTCTATAGGTAAAGAGATAATAAATTTCTATCATTCAATCACAACAAATGATATTAAGGGAAGGGTACTATGCACTTTATGAGAAGTAGGGGCATCAAAAATTCACCATCTTTGTAATAACATCACAAGAAACAACATACATGGGATAGGGCCAGGGAAAAGTCTCTGTTGATACAAGAGCACCGCATGATACAATCATTGCATATTATCCAACAATACCTCTAAATTATAGATGGAGCGGGGTCAAGACATGTCTCAAACTCACCCTCAAAAGTAAGCAACAAAAGTAATAATTTCTCAACATAAGGAAGCTAGATAGAAAATGGATGTCGCCCTTGAATTAGAGGACTCACCACAAGCAAAGATCTTCATAAGTAGAACAAAACACAAGGAGGTAGATGGGGAAGAGCTCTAGTCCCTACATGGTTAAATTATGTAGGCAAAAGTATGCGTTAGTACTTTGAATGTACTAAGTATGCGGGATGCAATGCAACAAGGAAATCATATGCCAATATAATTGAAATGCATTATTATAAGGAAATAATGTTGACATTAATGATCAAAGCCTTATAAGAACATGCATGGAAGGAAAACAAAACATACTTTCTTATCATATATGTTTGTGTGTGCGCACGCACACGCACATGTGTGTGTATGTGGGAGGAGACCTTAACTGACACTTAAGACCATAGAAGCTACTACATTGAATCCCAGTGTTGCCTCTACAATGAAAAAGGAGTACTCTACTTGCCAAGGTAGACTAGCCTCACCTTACGCGACCCATCCCATTTTGGGAGAATGCTTTAAAAGTACCTTACAAAAACTTACCCATTTTGTTAAATAATTGAAAAGTACCCTATGGAAACTTACCCGTTTTGGTGAATATTATACATGTACCTTACAGGAACTTACCTATTTCAGTAAATCATGTAATATGGCGATATAGATCCATTAGCTAGTCAAAGACTTATGGTGACAACGTAGTTAAGGGACAATGGAAATACACCAAGGTTCTCCCAATGCTACATCACCATCCCACGAAATACATAAAGCATAAGCATAATCATAATATGTGTAAGCTTGTAAATCGCTGTATCATAACAAGAGTATCTCATTAAAACCATAACATCATACAAGAGAGGGCTTCATAATCTTGTATAATTTTCATATAATTTCCATTGAATCATAACATATTTGACAGTCCTTAATGATGAATAATATTTATAAACTTGCATGCTTATCACGATTGTATATCATTTGAAAACATAATTTAAACAACCCATATTGAGATTCAAAGAACTAGAATAGTTTAAGATAGGGAATTCTTCAAAATTTATCAACTCATGCAATTAGATGGCAATATATACTCCTTTGAACATAATATTCATTATTGAAATCAAAATATAGCATTTGGATAAAGATTTAACGAGGTCCATTTAAAAAATCAGCAACACAATATAATAATAAAACAGATTCATAAAATACTAGCTCATTTCATGGATTTCAAATTAATAAATGACATTTCCCAACATTAATCATGCATACAAGTAAGAATAGGAAGTACCCAAAATATAATAAACCTTGAAATTTAAAGATTAAGTTGAAAAAGATTTTGGACTCCATAGGAGAAAAGACCTATGGATGAAGAAACTCACATACCTTAGCAAAATAGAGAAGAAGGTTGAAGGACTCTTGATTTGGATGAAATGCTTGGAAGAAATTGGAGCTTGTTCTTCAATGAAGGACTTGGGTCTTGTTCCTTGAGAGAATTTTGAAATAAGTGGAAGAGGAAGGTTATTAGGGTATGAGATAGGCTTAGAAGGATGATTTTAGGGTAAGAGGGTCGAAATACTCTTTTGAGAATAGAAAAATACCATCAAAAGTCAGAAAAATTACATTTTAATGAGTCCCAATGGCAAAATTGATGAGGTGTAGGTCTTTTCGTCGAACCATTCAGCGAGTCGCCAAATGAGACCTTCAAATAACCTTATATGATAGTTTCTATGAGCCTTTGGGACCGTTCGGCGAGCATAGTCGAGGATCGCTAAATGTATTCGGCAAGTCATACAAATGGCACTCTGCTCGCCAAATCTCACAGCCCAT
The DNA here is from genome assembly GCA_029948455.1 of Solanum rostratum. Taxonomy (NCBI): domain Eukaryota; kingdom Viridiplantae; phylum Streptophyta; class Magnoliopsida; order Solanales; family Solanaceae; genus Solanum; species Solanum rostratum. Next base: position 28,356,544 of record CM057051.1, read on the forward strand.
ACACATTTCAATAAAATGGTCAAAGCTTTTTATTGCAAACTCCAAATAAGACAAAATTTGATGCATTGGAAAGATAAATGAAATAGCTTTAATTTGATAGGTAGATCATCTTCAAATTCATTATGTGCTAAAAGATATTTCCATTTAAAGTTGATCCTTATATGAACTCATACTGAAACTTAGCCGATGGGAATCCTTTGGACTTGGCTCAATGTAAGAGACCCCTTCTGACCCCAAAACACATGTAGTACAATTTGAATACCTAATAATTTATCCTATCATATTGGGAGCTTTCAAGTTGATCCTATACATATACGAAGAATGACTCAAGTCTTAGTTGAAACTCTAGGGCATCACAATATCTCCCCCTTGGGTACATTGTCCTCGAATGAGTATCGAGCCAGCATGAAAAGAGTGAAACAACTTTTCATAACCCATCATGAATGCAACAATACAATTTAAACACTAATTTCACAAAAATTTCAAACTTAGGCATAAAATATCATTCACAACTAATACCAAGAGCGTGCATGCAAGTATTATGATGGGAAAATGTAAAATGAAGGAGTTTAGGCCTTTTTGAGAAAGAATATCTTAACACCTTAGTCTTGAGTAGAATGAAAGAGATAAGAGTATTATCACTTCATATCCGCTTCCTAAGCAGTATTTTTAACTTGTTGATTTCTCCAAGGGACCTTAACGTATGGTAAATCTTTGTTCCTTAATCTCTTCACTTGCCTATCCAATATCTCAATCGAGAACTCTCCATATGTTATGTTTTTCTCAACACTAATTACCTCCAAAGGCACAATGGAGATTGGGTCACCTAAACACTTCCTCAACTTGGACACATGAAAGATCTGATGAACCATGCTCATTTTCATAGGCAACTCCAACTCGTAAGCAAACTTGCTGACTCGTTTTAAGATTCTGTAGGGCCCTACATACCTAGGCTCAACTTTTTCTTCTTTTCAAACCGAACTACAGCCTTCATGGGTGAGACTCCCAAATATACCTAATCATCCATCTTGAACTCAAGATCTCTCCTTCAAATGTCAAAATAAGACTTTTGCTAACTTTTAGCCATCTTTAATCTCCCCCTTATCAACCTCACTTTCTCCAATACTTTTAACACCAAATTCAGACCTATTAAAGCCACCTATCCCACTTTAAACCACCCAACGAGGATCTATATCACCTCCCATATAAGGCCTCAAATAGTGACATCTCAATGCTAGAGTGGGTGCTATTGTTGTAAGCAAACTCAATGAAGAGGAGATGTTCATCCTAACTACCCTTGAATTCCAACACACAAGCTCTAAGTATGTCCTTAAAGTTTAAATAGTCTTTTTGGCGTGACCATCTGTTTGTGGGTGAAAGGTCATGTTAAGCTTGACTCTAGTACCAAGTCCTCTTTTGAAAGATCTCCAAATGTGAGAGGTAAATTTGGAATCACGAACCAATATGATAGATAATGGAACCCCTTGCAATATAACCAACTAATGGATGTAAAATTTGGCATAATCTTCGGCACCATAGGATGTTTTAACTTGTAGGAAATGGGCTGACTTTGTTTTTGTATCAATGACAACCACAATAAAATCTAAATGTTTCTTGGTTCTAGGAAAACCAATAACAAAATCCATATTGGTCTCTTCCATTTTCCAAGTAGGAATCTCCATAACTTGGGCTAGGCTACCCGGCCTTTGATGTTTGACTTTAACTTGTTGGCAATTTGACCTTTAGATACGAACTCTGCAATGTCTCTTTTCATACAACTCCACTAATAAACTTCCATCAAATCCCTATACATCTTTGTAGAACCAAGATAAATGGAATAAGATGAAATATGAGCCTCCTTCAAAATCAATTTCCTCAACCCATCTTTAATTGGCGCACACAACCTACCTTCGTGTCTAAGGACAATATCTCCTCCTTGGAAGAAAACTTCTACCTTCCCCTCCTAGGAGAAAACCTCTACCTTGCCCTCTTTTACCCATACCTTCAACTCAACCAACGCAGAATAGAGGTCTTGACTGTTTTTGACTTGTTCAACTAAAGAAGATTTAAAACCATCAAGAACCATCATACCTTCATCTTTAGCTTCATTAAACCTAACTCCAACCCTAGCCAATCAATTAAATTTCTTTGCTAACTCCTTCCAATTATCTAAGTGAGCTAAACTCTCCATGGATACCCTACTTAGTTTGCCGACCATATAATTAGTCGTGTTCGGGTGATAATACACACTCATGTCATACCAATCACCTCTTTTCCTGAAATTGAGATCTATTTGGGTGAACCAATATCGAAGACTCTTGTGATTGGTGAAGAGATCTACATGAATCTCATAAAAATAATGGTGCCATATCTTCAAAGAAAATACCATGGCCTCTAGCTCAAGGTCATGTGTAAGATAATTGCACTCATGTACCTTTAGTTGCCTAGAAGCATAGGAAATGACCTTGCCACCTTGAATCAACATACATCGGAACTATTATTGAAGCATCAAAATAGACAAAAAAACCTTTCTAAACCTTCCATTAAAGTGAAAATAGGAGCAGATATAAGTTTTTCCTTCAAAGTTTGAAAGCTCCTTTCACAATCATCAGCCCAAAGGAACTTCACATTCTTTTGTGTCAACTTTATCAAAGGGGATGAAATTGAAGAAAATCCCTCAACAACTATCCAATAGTGTCCCGCTAAGCCCAAGAAACTTCTAATATCCGTTGGAGTCAATGGCCTAGGCCCATTTCTCACCACTTTCATTTTCTTAGGATCCCCTTGATTCCTTCACCTGATAACACATGGCCAAGGAGTGCAACCTCTTTCAACAAAAATTCAAATTTGTCAAACTTGGAAAACAACTTTTTCTCTTAAGGTTTGCAACACCACCCTTAAATGCCTCATACGCTCTTCCTCACTCTGCGAATAGATCAAGATGTCAATAGTGAACACCACAACAAATATTTTAAGGAAGCGTTTAAAAACCCTATTCATGAGATCCATAAATATTGTCATAGCATTGGTTAGGCTAAAAGATATCACCACAAATTCAAAGTTCTCAAACCTTCTCCAAAAGGTCATCTTAGGAATTTCACATTCCTGTATTCTCATTTGATGGTATACGAACCAAAGATCGATCTTTGAGAAGTGACTAGCCCCTTGTAATTGGTCAAATAAATCTTCTATTGGTAGTGGATACTTGTTCTTTTTGAGTGAGCCATCTTTCTTCCTCACAAATAACATTGGTGCACCCCAATGTGACTAGCTACGCCTTATGAATCTTTTATCCAATAAGTCCCTCAATTGACCCTTCAAATTTTTAAAATCTACTGGGGCCATATGATAGAGAGGAGTGGAGATAGGTTAAGTATTAAGGGGAGGTTTATACCAAAGTCTATTTCCCATTTCGGAAGAACACTAGGGAGTTCCTTATGAAAGACATCAGGAAACTCATCGACCACCGGAATCGACTCAATTTCAACATACCTAACCCTTACACGATGATAAATGCAGCCCTTAGAATCAATTCCTAAGCCTTAGGTTAAGAGATGAATTTCCCTAAACCACTGTCATGACCTTCCCACTCAAAGATAAGTTCATTAGAAAAGTGAAACTTAACCTTATGTGTTCTATAACCTATGGAGGAATGATATGCATGTAACCAATCCATACCAAGAATAATTTTAAAAGCTACTATGTCAAGTTCAACAATATCACAAGGTATGCAAAATAGACACCCCTATAGACTCTTCTAGCAACAATAGACTCACCGATGGGAATAGACGCCAAAAAGGTTCACATAACATTTTTGCACTCGAGTCAAAACTACTAATAATGAATCAAGTAATGAAAGATAAAGTGGAACGCGGATCCAATAAAGCATACACATCATAATCATGAACCTTTAATATACCAGTGACAACATCGGGCACCTCATCCACCCCTTGTCTCCCTTGAAAAGCATAAAACTGGTTGTGACATAGAGCACCTCCTAGTTGACCTCCTTGTGCTCCTTGACCTCAATGAGCACCATGTCCGTGAGGATGGCCTTCTCTACCCTTGTTTTGAGCATTTGGAAAAACCAACAATTTTGTGGCCAATGTTTCCACACCCAAATCAAGCACCTAAATCTCGCAAGCATAATGTTAGTCAACCATTAACGCCTTGAGCTTTAGGGTTTGGCACCTATCATAGATAAACCTTTTGTTATGCATATTTGATGACCCTTGGCCTTGAAATTTGTGTTCGTGTTGAAAGTGACAACTTCCACAACACCTAGCACCTTGGAACCTACCATCCTAACGAGCCTTCTCGGACTCCCCCATCTTCCTCTTCCTAAGATTTTCCTCCTCAAGTTGCATAGCATATGTCATGAGCCAAGATATATCCATCTCCCGTATAAGAATGGTGGAGCGACATTCTTCATTGACCAAATAAGATAACTGACACAGACTTGTTCATTCTTTCTGGGTATCGACAAACAAGTGAGGAGCATACTTTGAGAATTTGTTGAATTTTAGGGAATACTCCCTCACACTCTTGGAGCCATGCTCGAGGTTCATGAATTTCATAAGTTTTTCTTTCCTTATTGATGTGGCCCAAGCTACACCTTTTATTGAAGGCTAAAGTGGTTGTTGTCAAGATATATGACCTAATCGAGTTTAGGGTCAACCCCACAGGGAATAGGGTAGACTTAGAGAAATTTCAAGTAGATCAAGGTGATTAACCTACTTATCTCCCCAAAAGGGGGGTTTATAAAACCATAAAAAAATCATAGACTAAGACAAGTGTGAAATTAGGATAAAGGGTAACTAGAGTATTCTTTTCTAGTGTGTAGCATATAGAACGGTAAGTTAAGTTTACCAAACCCTTTGATCCAGGTGAGAGGCGAATTTCACTATGTAATTTGATCGATCCCCGCAGTGTGAAATTACTAACCCTTACCTATTGATCCAGTACAACCTCTCCTTGATCCAATTTTGTTAATTAGACGAGAAACATCAATCGAATCATGTTAATTAATCTCTTTTCCTATTCATTACAATCTTGATACAGTCAGTATCGCTAGGCGAGTTCTACCGTTGGCCACCATTAAAAAACATTCAAATTGAAGAGAATTAATCAATACATGCATGCATAATTAAGAATTATAAATTATCCGATTTTACCTTATGAGTTCTTCATAGTTCCCATAACCCTAGTTGTTGACTTAGCTACTCATTATCAGTGTAATACTAGAATCATGATATTGAATAGCATAATTATGCACTTACACCAATCAAATTAAGAACAAGAAATCTAAGCTCTTCTCCAAGAATCACAAGTATGAATTCAGAACATCAAAATATTGTTTCACAAGTGTCTCACAATGTTTTTCACTATTTCTTACTGTCTCTCTAAAGTTCCGTACGAAATTTAACCTAAAAAACCTAATTATAGTATTCAAAATAAAAAACCAAAACAAAATAAGAGAACTAGATCGACAGGCTCTACAGACAACTCTACGGGCCGTAAAAAGTTTTACGGCCCATAATCAGAGCTTTGTTGATTTCTTCAGCAATTATGGAGGTGACTTCTACGAGACCCATCAATGGGTCATATAAAATTTTACGGACTGTGAAGGGTTTCAGCTGATGACGTTTCCTTAACTCCTCACTTTCTGATCCTCAGGGTACGACACCTTGTCGATGACTCGTAGAAACATTTACAGCTCATCTGCATATTCGTTGACTCAACTACACAAAATCACCCTTCACTAGATTTTGCTATGAAACCTACTCTACGGCCCGTGGAAACTTCCAACGACCCGTAAAGGGTTTCATAGATCAACAACTTCTGCAATACATTCACAGTTAGCCAAAATATCATCCCAACCCCGTAATCCTGCAAAACAAACATAAAAACACATCAAATCAACTAACATCTCTATGAGAACGCATAAAATTCCAAGTTTTAAGCATCAGAAGTGTTGTATTTTGACATCAAATCACTTATCTTAATAGGAAAGAAGTGGTCAAGGAAGGAGCCTTTGAATTCCTCCCAAGAGACAAGCTCATCATCCATCCTTTCCATCTTCCATTAAGTGAACCATATTTTTGCATGGCCTTTGAGTTGGTGGGCCGCTAGTTTCGCTTTCTCCTACATTCTTACCCCCATGATAGCTAAGACTTTATACACAACATTAATAAATTCTTGGGGATCTTCCTCCACTTTAGATCTATGGAACTATGGAGGATTCATCCTAGTAAAGTACCTCACCCTTGAGGCCAAAGTAGGAGCATAAGGAACTTGGGCCCCTTGATTAAATTGGTTGACTACGACTTGTGCCAATAATGTGATAATATTTCGATATTAGGTGTGAGTAACCCTTTCTTCTTAGGGAGCTTGTGGGGTTGGAGTGGCTTGGTCCTCCATGAGAATAGAGACTCTTGGTGGCATTCTTCTTGGTGGCATTATCTAGAAGCACAAAGCACAAGCCATTAGAGAAAGGAAATTATTAGGGCCAGTGCTAAGGCACAACATTGAATGTGAACGAAATGAACTATTTCCTAAACGACTCATAGCCTCCTATTTGTACTTGTAGTGAGCTTCACAACCATGAACAAGACTTTATTTAATGCGGAATGTTAAATTTTAGAGGATTATTTACTAACTCTAGTGCTCTAATATTAAGATTATCATGTCCCAAGCCAAAGGCCTATGTGTGACATGGAAAATGGGAACCGAAAGGCACCTCAAACAAGCCTCATAGCATATATAAGCACATCCTTGGTTACGAAATATAATTCAATCGTCATCAAGTAGTGCAAAGCAGATTAAGGACTTAGGATGCACTCTATGGATAAAGGGATAAGGAATTCCCACCATTCTATCACAATACATAATTCTAAGGGGAGGGTACATGGGATACACTTTGTTGGAAGAAGAGACTTAGGAAATTCACCTCTTTGCTAATGACAATCACAAGTAACTATGCACATAGTCTCACCTGACTAGGTCAAAGTCTCCATAAATACAAGACCGTTGCATGATACATACATAGCATATTATCCAAAATACCTCAAAATCATAGAGAGTGCGGGGGTCAAGACATGTCCCAGGCTACTCAAAAGTAAGCAACAAAAGTAACAATATTTTAACATAAGCAAGCTGGATAGAAAACGGATATCACCTTTGAATGAGAGGACTCTGTACAAGCAAAGATATTCACAAGTCAAACTAACCATGTGGAGGTGGATGAGGAAGAGCTCTGGTCCCTACATGATTAAATCATGTAGGCAAAAGTATACATTAGCACTTTGAATGTACTAAGTATGCAGAACACAATGCAACTAGGAAATCATATGCAAATATAGTAAAGATGCATAATTATAACAAAGGCAATAAGGTCAACATTAAATGAATGATCAATGCCTTATAAAAATATGCATGGAAGGAATGCTAAACACACTTTCTTAACATAGCATATATCTATGTATGTTGGGGGGACGAGACCTTAACCGTCACTTAAAGACCAGACAATCTACTTTATAGAATCCCGATGTTGCCTCCTCATTGAAAAGGAGTATTATACTTGCCAAGGTAGACTAGCCTCACCTTACGGGACCCATCCCATTTCGGAGAGTGTATTACAAGTACCTTGCAAGAACTTACGCATTTTGGTGAATATTTGATAAGTACCTTATGCGAACTTACCCATTTTGATAAATATTTTACATGTACCTTACAGGAACTTACCCATTTCATTGAATCAAGCAATATGAGTTATATGGATCCATCAGCTAGTCAAAGACCTACAGTGACAATATAGTTAAGGGACAATGGAAATTTATCAAGGTCCTTTTGGTGCTACGTCAATATTCCCCGTAATACACAAAGCATAAACATAATTATAACATATATAAGCTTGTGAATTGTTGTATCATAACAGGAGTAACCCATTCAATCAATAACATCATAAAAAAGGGGGGTGACATGATCTTGCATAATTTTCATAGAATTTCTATGGAATCATAACATATTTGGTAGCCCTTATTCATTCGTAGTATTCTTAAACTTGTATACTTATCATGAGAGTATACCATTTGAAACAATAATTTAAATAACCCATAATGAGATTGAAAGACCCATAATAGTTTAAGATAGGGAATTTTCCAAAATACATCAACTCATGCAATAAAATAGTACTACACACTCATTTGAACAAAATATTCATTATTGAAACAAAAATATAGCATTTGGGTAAAGATTTAACAAGACCCATTTAATAAATTATCAACACAATATAGTAATAAAAAGGATTCATAACTACTACTCATTTCATGGATTTCAAATCAATAAATGGTAATTCCCAACATGAATCATGAATATAAATAAGAATAGGAAGTGCCCATAATAAAATAAACTTTGGAATTTAAAGATTGAGTTGTAACGGGTTTTGAAATCCATGGGTTCAAGGAGCCATGGATGAGAAATCTCGCTTACCTAAGAGAAAAATAAAGAAGAAAGATGAAGGAGTGTTGAAGTGGTTGAAAATCTTGGATGAAATTGGGACTCGTTCTTCAAGGAGGACTTGGGTCTTCTTCCTTGAGAGTAAAATTTGAAATGAGTAGCAAAAGAATGTTATTAGGACATGAAAAAGGCTTAGGACAATGAATTTAGGGTAATAGTCTCTAAATACCCTTTTGATAATGTAAAAATATCATCAAAAGTTGGGAAATGATATTTTAATTAGTCCTGATGGAGAAATTGGCGATTCTGTTATCTCCTCGCCAAATCATTCAGTAAGTCGTCAAATGGGCCCTCAGATTTCCTAATATGACTATTGTTTTTAGACTTTTTGGGTATATTTAGCGAGTATCGTTGTGGATCATCAAATGTATTCGCGATCCTCCCAAACGCCACTCATCTTGCTGAATCTTACAGCCCAGACACGTTTCAGTAAAATGACCATAATTTTTTACTCTAAACTTCGGACGATGCAAAATTGAATGCATTGGATATATAATTCATAGACCTTCAATTTGATTTAATATGGGTCACCTAATTCATTATGTGCTAAAAGATATGGCCATTAAAGTTGACTCTTATACTGACTTATACGAAAAAATAACCGATGGGAATCCTTTGGACTTGGCTTGATGAAAGAGACACCTTAAGACCCCAAACCAAAAGTAATACACTTTGAATACCTTATAATTGATCCTGCCACATTGAGAGTTTCAGGTTGGGTCTATACATATAAGAAATACGACTCGAATCTTAACTGAAGATCCAGGGCGTCACAAACCCCTTTACTAGCCCCCACCCCCTCATGACAAAGTTAAAAATTTATTTTAACAGGTATTTTAAATTTCAAAAAATTTACTTTTACCCACCCTTACGTCGACAGCCTACCAACCTCTGATCCCCACCCCTACACCAGCCCCACCACCACCACCACCCCCAAAAAGAATTTTAAAAAATTATTTTAAAATATTTTTGAAAATTTATTTCTTTATCCCAACCCAAGCCAACCCAACACCCCCTCCTTCCACAAAAAAAATTGAAAAGTTTTACTTTTCCCCTCCCCTCTCCCCACCCACATCTCCCCCCCCCCCCCCCCATGGAAAACTTTTTAATTTTTTTTTTAAATCAAATTATTCGAAAGTGAAGGGCCATAATCAGGTGTGGTTGAATCGCAGTTGAAAAGTTGGGTTGAGTCTAAATTTGAATGTTGGATTTTGGATTTGAAGTCGAGTTGGGTCTAGCATCAGGTATCGTTTGGTCCTGATGTAAACATATAAAATTTATTAAATACAAATTTTATAAAATCATTCAAATTATGTTAAATTTAAAATATATTAGTCCAAATAAATATTGTAGATTAATATAATTGGGTCAATTATTCAACTCCAATAAATATGGATTTAATTAAGATTCCAAATTCATTCATTTAGGCTACAAAAGATGACCCACATTACTAGGCCTAATATCATCTCATCCTAGAGGCCAACTTGATGCCATGTGTCGCAAGATGTGACATGCCAAATTAAAAAAAGAAGGCAATAGGATCATGTCATGTGTCCAAATAATAAGGCATTTTCATCTCAATCAAAGGCTAATAAGAATGTGGCACATGTACAAGTGGCACATTTTGACCAATGAAATATTGACATGTCACTTGAAAGAAAACCTATTCTAATCACTTTTTCTTTGTCATGTCACTTAAATCTGATTGGCCGAAAGAAAGTCTGATTCTATCATATCTCCGCTATTCTACAATAATATATAGGGGTCCTCAAAATTCATAAATCACACAAGAATTCTAAGAAAAACCCAGAGAGAGCTCATGGATCAAATGTTGTAAATTTCTATACAAGCTACAATTTCAAAAATTCAAATGATCAAGCATTCAAGTTCAAGAACACATCAAAATCAAGACCACCGAATTCAATAACAAGCCCAAAAGCTCGTGAATTCAAGTGCAAGTCAATATCAAGATCAAAAATAAGTTTATATCAAGTTCAAGTTCATACAAAGTTCATCAAATTTATAAATCAAGATCACAATCACAATATTCAAGAACAAGTCCAAAAGCCCTTGACTTCAAGCACAAGTCAAGATTAAATCAATCAAGTTTCAGCAGATTTAAGATCAATCTAAAGATTCCTTGATTTTATATTTAAAAAGGTGAATCATAGGATTCATAGAGATTGTAAAACTCACATCTTGAAATGAAATACTATAATTGTTGCAATATTTTTGTTCCTTGATTATTATTTTCTCGATATAAATTTTACTGTCCAATGATATCTGACACGCCTAGTGGAAAAATCTCTACATCTTATCTCAACCTTTTGATCATCAAAAAATATTAAAATCTCTTCCAAGAAGATCCCCCAATCAACTTCCTATAAGGTTGTTGTGTCTAAGTTCTTTGATGAATTAGAGGAAATCCTTGGTGTTACTTTCGAAAGTGTTGTAGCTATTACAACGAGCAAAGCCACTATTCTAGGAAAATAAAGACTGTGATCGTCTTTCAAACGAAATTTTGATTTTAGATCTTCAACCCCAAAAGGAGAAAGGTCCTTTACGGATGTTGTAGAAAGAGGAAGTATTGTTGCTGAAAAGATCTAGAAGACTATATCTCTACTTAAGATCTCTAGTTCCAAAAAGTCTAGTACAAAGAAATACTATGACTCAACTAAAGAGTTTTCTCTATATGCATCACGTAATTTGAGCCCTCTGAATATCAACTATCGTGATAATCCTTGCTACTCTTCAATTACTCTAACTATCACGCAAGCAATGGAAATTGATGTTTTATCCATAGAGGAAAAATTTGCAAATCTTGAAAATATAATTGAAGGATTAACCAATCATATGCAACACTAAGAGCCTCGCATTTATGAGTTGATAGATAGGTGTAATGCCCTATATCTTAAGCTAAGACCCTAATCATTTTTCATACATGTATGGGATCAACTTGAAAGCTTAAAATATGGTAGGATCAATTCTTAGGTATTCAAAGTTTACTAAATGTGGTTTGGCTCATTGGGCATATCTTACATCGAGCTAAGACCAAAGGATTCCAATCAGCTAACTTTTGGTATGAGTTCATATAAGGGTCAACATCACATGTTCATATATTTTTAGCACATAATGACGTTGGTGACACACTATCTGCCAAATTAAACCTCTTTGAATTATCTTTTCAATGTATCTTTCCATGGTAGTTTGGAGTAAAACATTATGGCCATTTTATTGAAGCCCGCAAAAGCTATCAATTTTGATAATTCCCAAATATTTTGGTGATAGGCCGATATTGACTGTCGAATAATCCTGAAAAGCTTTAGAATCTATCAAAAAGGGCGACCCAAATGTCCCATTCATCATATCGAGGAATGGTTCGGTGATGGGACCCTTGGACCGCTGATTTGGCCCTTGAGACTCATTAAAATATTATTAATTTTACTATTGATGATATTTTTACATTCCAAAAGGGGTATTCAGCCCATTTAGCCTAAATACACCTTCCTAAGCCTATTTTCATACCATAATAATTTTTCCCTTTACTCATTCCAAATTCTTCTCTCAAGGAAGAAGACTTAAATCCTCCATTAATGAAGAAGCTTCAATTTCTACCAAACGTTTTATCAAATTGAAGATTCTCTTCAAGTTTCTTCTCTATTTTGGTCTAAGATATCTGGGTTCTTCATCCATGGTTTTTCCATCCACGGAGTCCCAAAATCCTTTTCACTCAATCATCTAAAATTCAAGTTTATTTCTTATGGGTACCTTTTATTATTCCTAATATGCATGATTTGTGATGAGAATATTCATCTATTGAAAGAACCTTCATCAATTGATTTTAAAGGCTTATTCTTATGAGCTATTTTATGATATTCAAAGTCATTAATGTTATGGTACCATGAGATACTATAAAGTTGATGATTTCATGAGATGAATTTCATGTTTCTATATGTAAGTTTGAAAGATGTTATGCACTAACCTACCCACAAATCATATTAAGTTCTCTAATGAAGTATGATTTCCAAAGGATGGGGGTTCGATTACATGTTATGAAAGTTATGAAGTTGTGAATCTCTCTTATACATGTTTAAAGATGGTGATAAGGGCAATTTTCTCCAAAGGATAGATCCACTTGTGATAAGGATAATTCTCACTTGATGGATCTTATGTTTTAATGAGGTACTCCCTATATCATGATGCTATGTTTACAAGTTTATGAATGAATATGATTATGCATATGTTTTCAAATGTATTTCATGGGAATGACTTATCATAGAATAGGGCATGGTGGTAAGATATGATAAGGGAATCCTAGTAGTAAAATTATATCTCATTAACTATGTGCCACCATAGGAGCCTTTGTAGGCTATGGTAGCTGATCCATGTAGGCTATTTTATTCACTAAAGATGCATGTGCAAGTTGACAAAGTTTCACCTGGCAAGTGTTCTCCTTTTGCCAATGTAGGGGGATATATTGGATTCCAAGTAATGGCTTGCATAGTCTTATATGTCAATTATGGTCTTCTGCCATATATACACACTATTTCATAAGATTTTGACTATCTTCCATGAATGTTCGGACTAATGCATTGATAATTCATGTCATATTGAGCTTATTATCCTTGTATGATCATACATCTTGATAATTGTAGCTTATGTTTTCTTGTTGCATTACACCCTGCATATTTAGTACATTCCAAGTACTACACACACCTTTTGCCAACATGATCTATCCATGTAGGCACCAAAGCTCCTATTCATCCACCTTTTCATGGCTAGTACACTTTGTTGAAGATTTGCTTTTGGTGATTGCTCCGTTCTGGGGACAACAACCACTTTCTTATCTTACTTATGTTAACACTTGTTCCTTTTTGTTATCTACTTTTGAGGGTGAGCCTGGGAGATGCCTTGGCCCTTGTTCCGCTCATGTCAAGAGGTAACATTGGATAATCTGATGAGTTTGACCATTATGACATTTATGCATCTATGGAGATTTCCTTGGGTCCCTATCCCTTGTATGTATTGATTTAATGTTGATGGGAAGTGATGATCTTCCTAATCCCCTACCTCCCCATAGCTTGAGTCCTATTAACCCTCCACTTAGTCTTTTGTTAATGATGGGATAATGGAAATCCCTTTCCCCTTTCTATCCTCATAGCATAAGTCCAAAGCCCTAATTTTCCTTAGATTGATTTGTTTGATACTTGCTTTACATTTTCACAACCAATGATGTGTTTATGTATGCTATAAGGTTTGTTTGGCTACCCTTCTGTTTCCATTAGCCATACCGCACCTAGGCCTTGGGCTCGGGACATGACATCTTTTATATCAGAGCACTAGGTTTATAAATAATCCCCAAAAATCTAACACACTACATCAAGTAGAGTCTTTTTCATGGATGTGTAGTGTGCCACAACTATGAATAGGAGACTATGAAGCTTAGAAATTGTCTTAGTTCTTCATGATCTATGTTATTCTTTAGAACTTTTCTTAAGACTTCCTATGTCTAATAATTTCTCTTTGTGCTTCAAGACAATGCCACCAAGAAGAATGTCAAAAAGGGAGATAGATTTTTACATGGACCTCCTCCTCGATACCAAACCAATATTTGTTCCCCTTACCGTATTTCCCCAGAGGAATTGAAAGAGTTAAAGGATTAATGAAGAGACTTATTTGAAAAGGGATTTATTAGGTCGAGCAAGTCATCTTGGGTTGCACCAGTGTTGTTTGTGAGAAATAAGGATAGCTCACCTTGAATGTGTATTGACTATCGGCAACTTAGCAAGGTCACGATAAAGAACAAGTATCCCTTACCAAGGGTAGATGATTTATTTGACCAATTCCAAGGGGCCAAGCACCTGTCAAAAATTGATTTGAGGTACGGATATCATAAATTGAGAGTGAGGGAATATGATATTCCTAAGAAGACATTTCAAACAAGGTATGAAGATTTTGAATTTATGATGATGTCCTTTGGCTTATGTTTATGGGCCTTATGAATAGGGTGTTCAAACCTTACCTTTATATGTTTATGGTGGTGTTCATTTATGACATTTTTATTTATTCACAGGATGAAGAAGATCACAAGGAGCACTTAAGGGGTGGTTTTACAAACCTTGAGGGATGAGAAGTTGTTTTCCAAGTTCAAAAAATGTGAGTTTTGGTTGAAGGAAGTTTCATTTCTTAGGAATCTTAGGTTTGGTGATGGGATAAAAGTTGACCCCAAAAAGACAAAAGCAATAAGAAATTGGCCAAGGCCATTGACCCCTACGGACATTAGGAGCTTCTTAGGCCTAGGGGTATTACAGAAGATTCGTTGAAGGGTTCTCTTCTATCTCATCTCCATTTACCATATTGATTCTTCGAAAGCTAAGTATGTGTGGACGGATGAGTGTGAGAAGAGCTTCCAAACTTTGAAAGATCGGTTAACTTTATCTCTAATCTTAACCTCGTCAGAGGGTGCCGATTGTTTTACTATATATTGTGATGCCTCAATAATTTTCTTAGGGTGTGTGTTGGTGCAAAGGGGAAAGGTTATTGCCTATTCTTCTAGGCAACTAAAAGTTTATAAGCGTAACTATCCCACCCATGACCTTAAACTAGTAGCCATGGTATTTGCATCATCATTTGTATGGGGTGTATGTGGGGGTTTTCCCTGACCACAACAGCATTCAATATGTGTTCACCCAAAAAGATTTCAATTTGAAGCAAAGAAGGTGGTTGGCACTCCTTAAAGATTGTGACATGAGTATGCATCGGGCAAGGCCAATGTTGTGGCTGATGCATTAAGTAGGGTATCCATTGAGAGTTTAGCTCAAGTTGAGGGTAGAAAGAAGGAGTTGTCAAAAAAGGTTCATTGATTGGCTATGTTGGTGGTTAAGTTGGATGAAGCCGAGAATAGAGGTGTGGTGGTTGTAGATGGTTCTACGTTTTCTTTGATTGAAAAGGTTGAATTCAAGAAATACGTTGAGCCTGCTTTGTTGGAATCGAAGGCATTGATAAAAGAGGGAAAGGTAGAGGTTTTCTCCCAAGGGGGAGATAGTTCCCTTAGACACAAATGTAGGTTATGTGTGCCAAATGTTGATGGGTTGAGGGACATTATTTTAAAAGAAGCACATAATTCATCCTATTTCATTCATCCTAGTTAGACAAAGATGTAGAGGGATGTGAGGGAAGTATATTCGTGCGGTGGTACGAACAGGAACATTGCAAAGTTTATAGTTGGATGCGACAATTGTCAATAACTCAAAGTCAAACATCAAATGCTAGGTGGCTTAGCCTAAGACATAGATATTCCTACTTGTAAGCGGGAAAAGGTTAACATGGATTTTTTGGTTGGCTTCCCTAGGGCTAAAAAGCGTTTTGACTCTATTTGGGTTATTATTAATAGGATGGTGAAATCAGCTCATATCCTATAGATCAAAACAACCTATGGTTTTGAAGTTTATGCCAAATTTTGCATCCATAAGTGGGTTAGATTTAATGGGATTCCATTTTCCATCATTTTGGATCGTGACAAGCTTTCTATACTCAATTCACCCCCAACTTTTGGAAGTCATTCCAAAGAGGCCTTGGTACTTAAGTCAAGCTTAGTATGACATTTCCCCGACAAATGGATGGTCAAGGGAAAAATTCCATTGAAACCCTTGAGGATATGCTTAGAGCTTGTGTTTTAGAATTCAAGGGTAGTTGGGATGAGCATTTTCCACTCATCGAGTTTGCTTACAACAATAGTTACAACTCTAGCATAGGGATGGTGCTATTTGAGGCACTATATAAAAGACATTATAGATCCCTGATTAGGTGGTTTGAAGTTGGGGAAACGACTTTGATAGGTCTGAATTTGGTTATGGAAGCTATGGAGAAGGTGACGTTGATAAGAGAGATTAAAGATGACCCAAAGTAGACAAAAGTCATATTTTGATGTTAGAAAGAGAGATCTTGTGTTCAAGATGGATGATTGGGTGTATTTGAAAGTCTCACCGATGAAGGGTGTAGTTTTGGTTTAGCAAGAAAGGAAAGTAGAGTCCTAGGTACCTAGAGCCTTATAGAGTTGAGACAAATTGGTATGGGTTCTTCAGAGTTAGAGTTGCCTATGGAGATGAGTATGGTTCATCTGGTTTTTCATGTGTCTATGTTGAGGAAGTATGTAGGTGATCGAAACTCTATTGTGCCTTTGGAGATTGTAAGTGTTGTGAAAGAGAACTTGACGTATAATAAAAAGTTCTAGTTGAGATATCAGATAGGCAAGTAAAGAGATTAAGGAACAAAGGTATAACATCTGTCAATGTCCTTTAGAGGAATCAATAAATTGAAAGTGCTATTTCGGAATCGGAGGCGGACATAAAGAAGCGACATCCTTATCTTCTCCAATCTACTCAATGCTAAGATAATAAGTTAATCTTATCTATGGTGTCAAGTCATGTTATTCGGCCCTTTATGTCATTCTTACGTGCATACATACTCATGGTAACATGTTTTGATGGAATTTGATGCATAAGTTCAGAATTTTATGAAAATGATCTTTATGTTGCATTGATGCATTCATGTTGGGCTGAAAATTTGTCTAATCACTCTTCTCAAGTGTGTTTCCTATCATATTTGAGGACGTATGTTCCCAGAGGGAGATATTGTAATGCCCTAGATCTTAAGCTAAGACCCAAGTCGTTACTTGTACTCGTATGGGATCAACTTGATTACTTCTAATGTGGTGGGATCAATTATTAGTTATTCAAAGTGCAATACATGTGGTTTGGTATCATAAAAGGATTCTAATCGGCTAAGTTTTTGCTGGAGTTTGTATGAGGGTCAAATTCAAATAGTCATTTCTTCTGTAACATAATAAATTAGGTGACCCATTACCTAACAAATTAAATTTCTTAAATTATCTTTCTAATGCATCCAATTTTGCCATATTTCAAGTTTGGAAATAAAGGTTATGACCATTTTACTGAAGCCTGCCAAAGCTGTCAATTTCGGTGATCTGCCAAATATTTTGGCAATGGGCCAATTTTAACCGCCAAATTGTCCTGAAAAGCATTAAAATCTGTCAAAAAGGGTACCTAAAGGTCCCATTTGGTGTATCGCTGAGTGGTTCGGCGATAGGACCTTTGGACTGCCCTTTTTGCCCCCAAAACTCATTAAAATGTCATTTCTTTGTCTATTGATGATATGTTTACATTTCCAAAAGGGACATTCAACCCATTTAGCCTAAATAAACCTTCCTAAGCATTATTGATGCCCTACTAACTTTCCCCTTCATTCATTCCAAATTTTTCTCTCAAGAAGACCTAAATCCTCTATTGCAGAACAAGCATCAATATCTTCTAAGCTTTTCGCCAAATCTAAGATTTTCTTCAAGTTTCTTCTCTATTTTGGTGTAAGGTGTGTGGGTTCTTCATATATGGGTTTTTCTACCCATGGAGCCCCAAATCCCTTTTCACTAAATTCTCTATAATTCAAGTTTATTTCATATGGGCACCTTCTATTACTCCTAATGTGCATGATTCATGTTGAGAATCTTTATCTATTGAATTGAATTGCATGATTGATTTTAAAGATTTATTATTATGAACTATTTTATTATATTCAAAGTCATGAATATATAATACCATGAGATGCTATAAAGTTGATGATATTTTTAGATGAATTTTATGTTTCCATATCTATGTTTGAAAGATGTTATGAATGATTGTGGTGAGTTGTTTGAGAATGTTTCAAATGATGATTTTCTCTCCACTATTTCATAGACCACTTGAGTTTCATGATTTAAAATCTCACATGCATTAACCCACCCGATTTTCATATTTTCTCTAAGGAAGTATGATTTCCAAAGGATGAGGGGGGTTAACTACATGTTATGAATGTTATGAAGTTATGATCCATGCTTATGAATGCTTAAAGATGGTGATAAGGATAATTCTCACCAAAGGATTGATTCACTTGTGTTAAGGACAATCCTCACTTGAGGGGTCTTATGTTTTAATGAGCTACTCCTTATATGATGATGCCATGTTTACAAGTTTATGAATGAATACGATTATGCATATGTTTTCAAATGTATTCCGTGAAATTGACTTAGCACCAAATGGGGCATGGTGGTGGGATTCGGTAAGAGAATTCTAGTAGCAACCTCATGTCTCATTAACTATGTGCCACCATTGGATCCATTGTGGGCTAGGCTAGTGGATCCAACTATGTCATTTTATTCACTAAATATTCACCTACGTGTTGATGGAGTTCCACCTAGCAAGTGGTCTCCCCGTGCCAACATAGGGGGATATGTTGGATTCTATACAATACCTCGCAAGGTCTTATATATTGGTTACAATCTTCTCCCACATATATAACTTAATTTATGAGATTTTGACTATTTTCCATGCATGTTTTGAATAATTCATTGATCATTCATATTATATTGAGCTTATTATCTTTGTATATAATAATGCATCTTCATTATTGTTGCTTGTGTTTTCTTGTAGCCATGCACCCCTAATTCTTTAGCATACATTATGCCTACATGATCTAATCATGTAGGGAGCGGAGCTCCTATTCATCCACTCCTCGTGGCTAGTACATTTGCTTGAAGATTTACTATTGGTGAGTCCTCTATTCCGAGGAACAACAATAACTTTCTATCTTGCTTATGTTAAGACTTGTTCCCTTTTGCTATCTACTTTTGAGGGTGAGCCCGTAGATGTCTTGGTTTCCGTTTCACTAATGTTTAGAGGTTTTTTTGATAATGTATTATCTTGACTCTTATGACATTTACGTGTCTATGAAGATTTGCTTTTAGTCCATATCCCTTGTATGTATTTGTTGAATGTTGATGGCAAGTGATGATCTTCCTAAGCCCCTAATTGCCCATAGTTTGAGTCCTATTAACCCTCCCCTTAGTCTTTTGTTGCTAATTGGATTATGGAAATCTCTTTCCCCTTTCTATCCCCATAGCGTGAGTCCAAAGCCCCGATTTCCCTTAGATTGATTTATTTGAAGCTTGATTTACATTTCAGCAACCAAGGATTGTGCTTATGTATCCTATGAGGCTTGTTTGGCTACTGATGTCGCGTAAGCAATATCTCCTTTTTGAAGGCTAAATCAGTCGTTGTCAAGATATATAACCTAATCAAGGTTAGGGACCAATCCACAGAAAATATGATAGGCTTAGAAGAATTTCAAGCAATTTGTGTGGATTAACCTATTTATCTCCCCAAATGGGGGGGGGGGGGTTGTAAAATCTATGAAAAGTAATCCTAGACTAAGTGTGAAATCCGTTATGAAGAGTAACTAAGGTATTGTGTTCCCCATGACTCTCTAACTTGGTATTACTTGATAATCGAATTTTTTTTCCAGTGCGTAGAATGCAGAATTGTAAGTTAAGTTCACCAAACCCTTTGATCCAGGCTAGAGGTAAATTTCACTACGTGATTTGATCCATCCCCATATTGTGACTTTACTAACCCTTACCTATTGTTCCAGTACAACCTCCTCTTGATCCAGTTTGGTTGATTAGATGATAAACATCAATCGAATCCTGTTAATTAATCTCTTTTCCTATTCATTAGTACCTTGATCCAGTCAATAACACTAGGCAAGTTCTAATGTTGGCCACCATTAAAAAGCATAACAAATCAAAGAGAGTTAATTAATACATGTATGTACACTATCCAAGAATTACAAATTATTCGATTTTACCTTGTTAGTTCTTCATGGTTCCCACAACCCTAGTTGTGGATTTAGCTACTCATTATTAGTATGGATGCAAGACTTATGAATTTCAATAATATAATTGAGCACATACACAGTAGAATTAAGATCAATAAATCCAAGCTCTTCACCAAGAATCGCAAGATTGAATTAATCACACAAAATAATGTTTCACAACTTTTCTCTCAAGTGTTGTACTATTCTCTAATGTTCAGTCTTGTTCTCTCGTGTTCTCTTTTCTTCTTTATCAAAACTAACCTAAAAACCTATTTGAAGTATTTAAAATGCAAAATTAAAATGAATTAGGAAACTGGGTCGGTACGCTCTATAGGTTGTATAAGGTTTTATGGCCAGTAATCAGGGCTTCGTGGAATCCTGCAGCAAATCTGGGGATGACTTCTAAGACACCTTTCTATGGGCCATATAAAGTTCTACAACCCGTAAAGAGTTCTCTGATGACTTTTCAGGAACTTTCCACTTTCTGATCCATAGGGGATGGCACATGGTTTACGACTTGTAAAAACTTCTATGGCTCGTCTGCATGACTCAACTTCAGAAAATCACCCTTCACTAGATATTTGTACAAAACAAACTCTACAGCCCATAAAGGGCCTCGTATATCATGACTTTCTGCAACTTTTGCACACTTTGCCCAAAAATCAAACCAACCTATTAATTCTTCAAAACAAACATTAAAACACATCAAATCTATTAATATCGCATTGATCACACAAAATTCCAAGTTATAAGCATAAAAAATATTGTATTTATAGCACATCAACACCCTCAATTTAAAATTATTGCTTGTTCTCAAGCGACGAACTCAATATACATGAGTCGTACAGTAACACATAGACCTCAACCTAATGGCATATATCACAATCAAACTTAAGCACAAATACCCACACCACCTTTGAAAGCACATCAGAAAGCTATCAAGTACACCAATACAGATCAACGTATGTGATAGTGCAACTATGACGAGCAAGGCAATTATCACAAGTAACACTGACTGACCTAGCCTAATATCAATAATGCAATGCTAGTACCCTCAAAGAAAGAAGTCTCATATACCTCTCATAATGATGTTTTCAGATTCAATGCTCGGGACTATGCAAAATTACTCACTCTAACAAAAGATATTCAAATACCATGTTCGATACCATATGCTTGGCCATATACTCATGACTATGACCTTTTACTACTTGGACTAGGATTACTTTAGAACTTTATTCGCTTGTAACATAGCCTAGACGGCTTTGGTATGAAGTTTTGGGAACATAGAACTAAAGGCCCTCCTTGAAATTTATTTTTTTCTACACTTTCGTCCTACCAACAGTGTCATGTTTTACCACATTCTCCCTTTTTTCCATTTTAGCTTTTTTGGGTGCCTTATTCTCAAATTTAATCTTTTCCCCTTTTGTTTTCACTTTTTGTTTAGCTTATTGATTATGTATTCACTCATTTTTCTTGCACCAGAACACATTTTTATCCCCTTTTCCATGTATCACCAGCTTTCCACTCATTTTGTGTTTATCCTTACACCAACCACCCTTAACTTAGGCTTTTGGCCTGAGTCCAGGTGCACAATATCTGAACAAAGAACCAAGGCCGCTTTTGTTAGCCACTCTCAACTTAGGTTTTGCCTCAGTCAAGGTGCACAATGTTCAAGGAAGGACCAGGGCGAATTTTAGGATTTTACTTCTAATAAGGCTAGGTAACTTAGGATTTACAAAGAAAAGGAATATGTAACGCTCAAACATTAGGGTCAAGGGATACATTGCACATTTAGTTAGTTATTTAGGCTAAGTGGACTATTATGAATAAACCCTAAGATCCTTTCCTAACCAACTAACCTACAGGTTAAGTCAGAGTAATAGGGCAAGTTTTGAAGTGGAACACAATATATGAATTTAGCAAAGAAAGCGCAAACACACATGGCACTGCTTACATTATATACAAACCTCTCAAATCATGTTTTTTACCACAATTCATTCTCACTCATTAGAACACGCACCGTCAATACAATTAAACATGCAAGGCTGCTATCAAGAATAATAAACAAAATTTTGGTGGCAATTACCTTTTTCACACAAAAACATAAAAATAAACATATGTCATAGATATCACTACTTCATGCTACTAAACTATCTAATCATCCTAAACATGCTGATTCAACAGAACTTAAAAATCTTTGGGGAAAAAGAACATATACAAGAAAACCCTTAGAATTCAAAATTTAGGATAGTCATAGGCCAAGGTTACTCAGCCTTCACTGAGGCCTAAAACTACCCATACCCTATCGAAAAAGACTTGCATTATCCTCAATGCACAAAAGTAAAATATAAAGCACAGGGGTCAAAAATAACATACCTGGGTGCATAAGTGCCCCTCTGTGGTTGAGTCTGGCCACCCTCAACCTACCTGGTGGCCTCCTCAATCGTATGAGCATGTACGAAGGGGCCAGCACCCCTCACCTACTCAAGCTCATGAGCCTACGTCATCTCCTCATCCGACCTCGAGCGTATCCTGGCAAACTCTAATCCCTGCTCCTCTGTCATCCCTACATGCAGTCTCACTAAGTTTGGATCATCAACAAGAGGCCTCTTCCTGAGGGAAGATTGTGATGGATCTTCAAGAGCAAATAGGTCCACCATCGGTATTGAGTGTTCAGTATATGGGGAGACCACCTGTGTAGCCAATGTTTCTATCATTTCGGCCCGAAGATGTTGGATCTCCTACTAAAGGGAGGTTGTATCTACTGGCCATGCTTTCTAATGCTCAACTGGGCCCTCCTCTCAAAAGCATCTATGCAGGAATCCATGGGTGTGAGTCTATCCTGAGTAGCGGCTACCGTGAATGCCTACATATGAGCCTCAGACTCTAAAATGGTCTGGCGGACCTAGGGCCTAATCAGCTATACTAACTGAGTCAATTGGGACTCGGTATGGGCTAGTCTCTGCGCCATGGCCGCAATGGATGTCGCTGACAGATAGACCATGCCAGTGGGTGATTTTAGTGTAGGCACGGCCTGGGGGAGCAGAAATAGAAGTACTAGGCCCCTTCCCCACATCAGCCTTAGCCTATTGGGGCCTCCCATCAGTTATGACAGCAGTGATGGTGGTGGATAGAGTCTAAGCTGGTGGCTTAATTGAGAACATCGCTGGCACCTGTGCTGGCTGGTGTGGTGCTCGCAAGAGGGACATCAAATTATCTTCAGCCTTGATCAGTTTAGCATCCAAAGTTCTCTGGACCTTTCTTAGTGTGTCTATATGATGTAGAATCTCCACCCCCGACTCCATATAGAGTCTATAGATCAAGCGTGCTAAGGGGATTTTAGTAGATTTAATGTGTTTTTATGTTTGTTTTGCAAGATAACTAGGTTGGCATAAATTTTGGGCAAAGTGTGCCGAAGTTGCTGAAATAAAGCATCCACGAGACCCTTTACGAACCGTAGAGAATTCTAGGGGCCATAAAGCTAGCTTCGTGTGCAATTCTAGTGAAGGATTGATTTTTGAAGTTAAGTCTACAAACATATAGACTAGTCGTAGAAGGTTTTACGAGTTGTAGACTTGGTGTCGTGCCCTGAGGATCAGAAAGTCGGGATTTGCTAAAACACCATTAGACGAAACTCTCTAATAGCCATAGAACTTTATACAGGCCGTAGAGAGATGTCATAAAATACAGCCTAAAAATTTAAGCAGTAGTCTACAAAAGCCCATTTACGGGCCATAAAATGTTATACGGCCCGTAGAGACCCTAGTAGAGCATGTCGACCTAGTTTTCCTATTCTATTTTGGTTTTGTATTTTAAACATTACTAATTGGTTTTATTTAAGTTATTTTTCATAGGGAAGAGGGGAAAATACTAGAGAGAACATTAGAGAGCTTCAAAACCACTAGTAAAACTTTCTTTCATCTTTCGATTTCAATCTTGTGATTCTCATAAAAGGTTTTGGAATTCTTGTTCTTATATCTCTTGTGTAAGTGCTCAATTACGTTATTCAAATTCATAAGTCTTGAAATTACACTGATCATGAGTAGTTAAATCCACAACTAGGGTTGTGAGAACCATGAAGAACTAACATGGTAAAACTTGATAATTCATAATTCTTGAAACGTATGCATGCATGTATTGATTAATTCTCTTCGTATTGAATGCTTTCTAATGGTGGCGAACATTAGAACTCGCCTAGTGTTACTGCCTGGATCAAGGTAGTAATAAATAGAAAAAGACATTAATTAATAGGATTCGATTTATGTTATCTCGTCTAATCAATCAAATTGGGTCAAGGGAAGGTTACACTGGAATATAGTTAAGGGTCAGTAATATCACACTGCGGGGATAGACTAAATTACATAGAGGAATTCACCTCTCGCCTGGGCCAAAGGGTTTGGTGAACTTAACTTACCATTCTGCATGCTACATATTGGAAAAGGATTTGATTATCTGGTAATATTGAGTTAGGGAATCATGGGAAACACATACCCTAGTTACTCTTCATATTGGTTCAACACTTGTCTTAGTTTAGGATTGCTTTTTATAGTTGTCATAACCCCTCCCCCCACCCTTTGGGAGATAAGTTGGTTAATTAACCCGAATTGCAATTGAATTCTTCTAAGTATCGTATTCCTTGTGAGATTCGACCCTAACATTTGTTAGGTTATATATTCTAACAACGATCGGTATAACCTCCAAAAGGAGGTGTAGCTTGAGGGACATTAGATATTAGGTGGTTTGCTATAATTTATAAGCCCAGGCGTGTCCTTGAGCGATTCATGCATGATATCATCGTAATTGAAGTATTAGTTACCAGCAACATCGCCTACTCACTCATCTTTAACTAAATTAGTAAAGCATTTAGACCTGGCTTAGTAGATCTAATCCCATATTTGCACATTCCCGATATCTCTCTTAATCTTTTGTTAGTTTGCTAATTTAGAAGTTGTTGCTAGCTGAATCTTGAACCTATTTATTGTAATCCCACAATTAGAACCTACAATTGCCTAGTTCAGTGAATCACATCGCCTCTTGAACCACCATTCCATGTGGGATTCAACCCTGACTCTTTGTTGGGTTAATATTTAAGGACCAAGAATTTTGAACAGCTTTATCGGATCTCTTAGTATTAGCCTGAGCCAAAAGAATTACCAAGTGTCGCTCTATGGAATGTCCACACAGCCCGTGTGAAGCCACACAGACTATGGCCTCCGGTGGAAGAGTACTTGGACAAGATTTTGATGGCACAGACTTGATGGGAAAATTTAGGCCACATGTGGGCTGTCACGCCCCAAAGGAGAGGGGAGGCGCGACTGGCACCCGATACTGCTATTGGTCGGGAAAACCAGTAAACATGCTAGTGAATTAACTAGGGACCAGAAGAAAATCGGGCAGCATAATGTCTGAAAAACTAAGCCCTGACATTTTAGGTCATGACCTAGTCAACAGAAAATCATGTGCATCAAGATAGATAAACTAGAATGATAAAGTACTAGCTAGCCGACAAGGCTGTCACCACAAAGGTACAGGCACACACCATATACATGCCAATCTTATGACTGGAGACTGAAAGATATAAAAGGACTAACCCACAATAACATGTCCACAATAGCCTCTACAAGAATCACTAACACTGTCGGGACAGGATCCCGACATACCCAACTGCACAATAAAAAGTAAACATCCTATGAAATCTCCAAGAAGAGGTGGAGTTTACCAACTCATAGATGAATGGGGCTCCTAGTGGAGGGGTAAACCAGAACCCCTACCTGGACCTGCACGTACGAAATAAAATGCAGCATCCCCAAGCAAAGGGACGTCAGTACGAATAAACATGTACTGATATGTAAGGCAGGAAGTAAAATCATAGATAATTGTAGTAAAAAGGTTAATAGGAATACCACCTGTAACCAAAAGTCAAGTAGCCTTAATGGCCCATAAGCCACTTCCTAGTTATAAAAAATGCATGGTATGCTCAAGTATTGCATGTCGTAAATACATATATATAGATGCAAATGCATGACATACCCAACCAAATGCTAGCACTGGTAATCATTTTCGGTAGCTAACCGGCATCATATCTGCCAACCTGTGGCCATCTGTACCATATACATATATATAGTTGGGCAAATAGGCCCCATACCTTCGATTTTAGCTCGAAGTCCATGCATAACGTGCAATGTATGATATGAATGTTGAATGCACATAGTAAGCCACAGCAAGAACTTAGCCAATCTTGGCTCATCGGTACACTTATTCTCATAGCATCGTAATCATTGTCATTCAGCTAATCTTGGCTCATTGGTACACTTATTCTCATAGCATCATAATCATTGTCATTGTCATTGCATATACATATGGATCGTGGGATCATACATGTCTTTTTAACAAGTTTGGGAATTTAATCCAAAATTTAGAGTGAAGCTTTAACTTTGAAAATATTCATAAAGGTTCTTTACATAATGATTATATTTGGTCCCTTGTCAATTAGTAAAAGTATGTATTTAAACAGGACCAAGTGCCTTAGTAGTTTAGACAGGAGCATTTCACTTGAGAATATTAAAAACCAACTCGTTACTTGTTAAATTCTTCAATTATATTTTTGTATGGAAGAAGGACTGATTTTGAATACTACATTCCTTCGCATTCTACATTTATTTTAATGGCACTACACCAAGAAGAGAAACGCCTCAAACATATGAATAGGTAGCCGGGAAACCGACAAAATGGTATATAGAAATTGAATGTCCAGTTTAAGCGAATGAATGGAATTTTAACCTAATACCATAGTGCATATAACTCAGTTGCAATCCCAATGTCTTTCACAGAAGGTTTTTCTAGCAATAGAATAGTAAGATATCACATTTGACGTTTTGGGAAACTTCCCGAATTTCGTGCTAAAAGGAGGGACGAAGCTTAGCCTTAACATACATCTCCAACGAACGTCCAATTACCAAAAGTTCCTTCACGAAAGTTGTTCCTTACGTCCTAAGCTTCACAACGACTATATTTACACATCTTAAGGACACCTATAAACAGTCAAAAATTTAACATTAATGGCCAGATTCGGCAAGGACAATTTACGCGGGGAAATGTCCGTAAAACTTCGTAAAAATGACCGTAAAAGAGCTCCAAAATTATTACCTAAACACACCAGCTCCAAACCAACAATACCAGCAAGAACACCACTTTTTATAAAGCCCAAAAACAGCTTTAAACACAGCTAATACGAGGGAAAAACAATTGCAAAGTGTAAGGCATGCATTTCTAGGCACGGGGACGATTTTAACGGTAAAAACGCGAAAAACTTACCTAAAACACTTACAGAACTTTTGGGGGCTTTCTATTCAGTTTCACACTGGTTTGGGACGAAAATGACTCTTTTTTGAGCTTTAAAATGTCAAAATAGAAGACATTAAGTTGGGTCAACCCGACCCGACCCATGACCCGGTTTCCAGCTCAGGCAATCTCAGTAAAATGGTCATATCTCTTTATTCTGAGGTCGGTTTGATGCGCGGTTTTGTGCGTTGAAAACTAGACTCATAGATCTTTAATTTGATAGGTCATGGACCTTCTAACTCATTATATTTTGGGAGGTATGAGCAGATACAGTTGACCAAAACTTAAGAAGGATTTCATAAAGAAACTTATGGTAACTTTGGCCAACCTTTATCTTGCAACTTTCTTGATTCGAAAACTTAATGTATGACCTTTGTGCTATTAAAATAGCTTAAATAAATCCATCATTATCAAATTATATACTTTTAGTCCCATCCAAAAAGTGAAACCTAATTTAAACTTTCCGAAAAGGGCGAGGTGCCACTCGGGTCATTTCTTTAACCCCGAATGTGTATTTAGGGTATTCCTTCGACTTAAAATTTAGGTGCTTGATATTACCACTTATTGGCAGCCCTACTATCCAAAAGTTCTATCAAACATCACATGTACCTTATATAACGCCACAATATTTAAATAATGGAAGACGAGAAACACGGGGTCTCACAATTTCCCCCCCGTAAGAACATTCATTCACGAATGTGTCAAGACAGCCCCTTGGTTGCATTACCATCCACTAAAATGTTAATTTTTGGATACATTTTTTACCATTGCAAACCATAAATTAACTTCCAAAAACTCTAATTATTAAGCCTTGTATAGCTATCCCGCGACAAAACATACAAGTTTCCCCTCCAAATCCTTTAAAACTTAAGTTACTAAAATAAACGATAACTATTGGTTTTGGAACGCGACCCACCATAAGTTATAAATAGATGGGGGTGATTCCTCATCATTTTTTTCTTTGGCTTCCCACGTTATTTCCTCAATATATTTTTTTCGCCACAACACTTTCACGAAGGCTACTTTTCATTTCAAAGCTTTCTTAGCTGTCAATCTAAAACAACCACTTGTACCTAACCAAAAGTTATGTCTTCAGCAACGGGGGTATCCTTAATGTTAGTAATACATGAAGGATCTATAATGTACTTCCGCAACATAGATACATGAGACATTGGATTTACTGCTCTCAATTCTATGAGGAAAATTAAGCTCGTATATTACCTTGCTAATTTCTCTAATAATCTTATACGCTCCAACATATCTAGGATTGAGCTTTCCTATCTTTCTAAAACGCATGATTCCCTTCATAGTTGATACCCTTAAGAAGACCCAATCTTCTACATCAAACTCTAAGTCTCATCGTCGAACATTTGCATAAGACTTCTGCTGATTCTGGGCCCTTTACGGTAATCTCTAATAAGTTTCTTTTTTACGTTGATTGTTGAACTAGATTAGGGTCTGACAACTTTTCCTCCCCAACTGCAAACTAATCAATCAGTGACCTACATCTTCGCCGTATAGTACTCCCTAAGAATCCATTTGAATACTAGCATGGAAGTTATTATTATAAGCAAACTCAATAAAAGGTAGATGATCATCCTAGTTTCCTTTAAAGTCCAGCATATAGGCACGTAACATATCCTAAATGGTCTTGACAGTACGCTCTGCTTGCCCCAATAGTTTCTGGATGAAAAATGGTGCTGAGATTTAACTGAGTGCTCGAACCCTTCTGAAAAGACTTGTAAAATGTATGGTAAATTGAGACCCTTGATTAGAGATAATAGATAATGGAACTCCATGAAGGCAAACAATCTCTTGAATGTAAAGCTTAGCATAATCCTCCGCTGAATATGTCATTCTTACTGGCAAAAGTTGAGAAGATTTTATCATTCTATCAATGATTACCCAAATAGAGTCATACCTGCATGGAGTATGAGGTAACCTAGTGATGAAGCCCATATTTATCATGTCCCATTTCCAGAATGAAAAATCAGAATACTTAGCTAGGCCTCCAGGTTTCTAATGTTCCATTTTAACATGTTGGTAGTTGGGGCATTGGCCACTATCTTTGGAATATCTTTTTCATGCCATTCCACAAATAGATTTGTCATAGGTCTCAATATCCCTTTTTTTGTCTCCCCAGGTTGAGCCGAATATCTAGGATAATGAGCCTCAAAACAAATTTCGGCACGGAGCCTTCGATGTTTGGCATATATAATAAGCCCTGATACTGAAGAACTCCATCTCAAGTTAGCTTAATTAGAGGATGTTGTTGTTGTGGAACACTTTCCCCAGATCATAAGCTTAGGATCCTCACGTTGTTGCTCTTTTTCTTCCGTAACAATAAAAGATTCTACTGTATTTTGGACAATCGCACCTCTACCTTTCACATCTTCTAATCGCACTTGCAAACTAGATAGCTGATGTAAATGTTGTCATTTCAATCTTATTAGCTTTAACAAGACTTAGACTTCCAATGAACTTTCGGCTAAGTACATCAGCAATAACATTAGCTTTACCAGGATGGTACAAAATGTCCACATCATAATCTTTTAGTAATTCTAGCCACCTCATATGTCGTAGGTTCAACACCTTCTGCTTGAATAAATATTGGAGGCTATGGAAGTCAGTAAAATCATCGATATGAACTCTATATAGATAATGACACCAAATCATTAGGGCAAAAACAACTGCAGCAAACTCAGGATCATGGGTAGGGTAGTTTTGTTCATGTTTTAGTAACTTACAGGAAGCATATGCAATAACCCTACCATGTTGCATAGGATCACAACCTAGGCAAATTATCAAGGCATCACAATATACAATGTAGCCTTTTGTTCCATTCAGAAGAGCCAAACTAGGTGTAGTGGTAAGCCTTTCCGTTAGCTCTTGAAAACTCTGTACACACAATTCAGTCTGCTAAAACTTAGTTGCTTTATACGTCAATTCGTTAGTGGTGTAAAGGTAGTGGAGAATCCCACAACAAAATATCCTGCAAAGCCCAAAACACTATGGATCTCTGTCGGATTCAAGGGTCTCGGCCAGACCATTACTGCTTCAATTTTCTAGCCATCGACCTTGATACTATTGCTAGTAATAACATGTCTATGAAAAGCTATAGAAGTTAATCAAAATTCACATTTGGAAAATTCAGCATATAACTTATTGTCCTGGAGAGTCTGTAATATAACTCGCAAGTGGTCTACATGCTCAGCTTCTGACTCATCCTAAATATTGCCTTTGGAATATCAACATCCCTGACTCATTGCTGGTAGTACCTGGGTCACAAGTCAATCTTTGAAAAACCATCAATCCACACAAAAGGATACTTATTCCTAATAGAGACTTTATTTAGCTGTCTATAACCGATACACATCTGTAAAGAGCCATCTTTCTTTCAAGCAAAGAGCATTGGAGCACCCCATGAAGATGTGCTTGGCCTAATAAGGTCTTTATCAAGCAAGCCCATCAGTTATTCTGTCAAGTCTCTTAGCTCTACAGGAGCCATTTTTTAGAGAGGAATTAGTATATGTTGCATATCAGGGAGAAAATCTAAAGAAAAATTGATATCCCTTTCGGGGATCCTGGGAAACTCATCGGGGAATATTATCATGAATTCATTCACAGTAGGGACTAACTAAAGGGCCAGTTGCTAATAAAATATCATGTCTTCCCATAATGGTAACATGCACCTTAACCCTCTCTACACTGCCTAGTATGAATCTTACCCCAGTGTGTACATGGGGGAGTAGGTTGTCTTATTTGTGCATAACACTCTTGTCGATGGCTCTCAGGCTGGCGTAAACTCTGCCCCCGCCTTGATTGAATATAATGATCAATTCGCTGGCCCTGTATTTATAACGGGAAACTACCCGCTGACAGAGGTGGATATCGATTAAAAGGAGGCCTAAAGTCACCCTGTGGCTCCTTATAAGACCCCATAGTACAAGCCCTCTTATTCTTCTCCCTATCTCTACGGGTATCCCGAATTCGACAAGAAAGATCCTCTGGCATCTTCTCTCACCTTTAGTTGTCTCTCATGAATAGAAACCATCATAGTTAGTAGCTGAATAGCCTCCTTCATCCCCTGATCCCCAGTCTCTAATAGGGCTTGGGGTACTAAATATCCTTGTGCCCTAAAAGGTGCTGGTAAATCTGGTACTGTGGGCATTGGAGGCTCCCTATGTGCCTCAATAAGGAATATATCTTCCTCACCAAGCAAGACATGATTGGTACCTTCTCTCGGATCCATACTTATCTCATGTTGTGCCATCTCCTGAGCATAGGTAACCCATTAAATAAGAACAACGTCACATGATATAGATTTCATATGTTCCTATAGCTTTGCTCTATCGCAGGATCTACTAAGTGAAAGAAATGTAACCATCCCTAAATGCCTCCTAGCCTCCTGACTATAAGTGTGGTGCACAACACACCCATAAGCAAGACTCTACTAGACACGGCATTGTGGACCCCCCGGGACATGACCTGCTCTGATACCATGTTTGTCACGCCCCAAAGGAGAGGGGAGGCGCGACTAGCACCCGATACCGCTATTGGTCAGGAAAGCCACAAAACATGTTAGTAACTAACTAGGTACCAAAAGAAAATCGGGCAGCATAACGTCTGAAAGACTAAGCCTGGACATTTTAGGTCATGACCTGGTCAACAGAAAATCATGTGCATCAAGATAGATAAACTAGAATGATAAAGTACTAACTAGCCGACAAGGCTACCACCACAGAGGTACAGGCACACACCATATATACATGCCAATCATATGACTGGAGACTGAAAGATACAAAAGGACCAACCCAATAGGAAAATTCCTGGATCACCCGTGGAGAAGAACCAAAACAGAATGGTTCCGCCTACTCAAAACCAATAACATATCCACAATAGTCTCTACGAGAATCACTAACACTGTCGGGACAGGGCCCTGACATACCCAACTGCACAACAAAAAGTAAACATCAAGTGAAAGCTCTAGGAAGAGGTGGAGCTTACCAACTCATAGCTAAATAGGGCTCCTAGTGGAGGGGTAAACCAGAACCCCTTCTTGGACCTGCACGCACGAAATAAAATGCAACGTCCCCAGGCAAAGGGACGTCAGCACGAATAAATATGTACTGGTATGTAAGGCAGGAAGTAAAATCATAGATAACTGTAGTAAAAAGGTTAATAGGAATACCACCTGTAACCAAAACTCAAGTAGCCTTAATGGCCAATAAGCCACCTCCTAGTGATAAAAGAAAATGTATGGTATGCTCGAGTATCGCATGTCGTGAATACATATATATAGATGCAAATGCATGACATACCTAACCAAATGCTAGCACTGGTGGTCCTTTCCGGTAGCTAACCGGCATCATATCTGCAAACCTGTGGCCATTTGTACCATATACATATATATAGTTGGGCAAATAGGCCCCATACCTTCGATTATTGCTCGAAGTCCATGCATAATGTGCAATGCATGATATGAATATGGAATGCACATAGTAAGCCATAGAAAGAACTTAGCCAGTATTGGCTCATCGGTACGCTTATTCTCATAGCATCGTAATCATCGTCATTCAGCCAATCTTGGCTCATTTGTACACTTATTCTCATAGAATCATAATCATTGTCATTACATATACATATGGCTCGTTGGATCATACATGTCTTTTTAACAAGTTTGGGAATTTCATCCAACATTTAGAGTGAAGCCTTAACTTTGAAAATGTTTATAAAGGTGCTTTACATAATGATTATATTTGGTCCCTTGTCAATTAGTAAAAGAGCGTATTTAAACAGGATCAAGTGCCTAAGTAGTTTAGACAGGAGTATTTCACTTGAGAATATTGGAAACCAACTCGTTACTTGTTAAATTCTTCAATTATATTTTTGTATAAAAGGAGGACTGATTTTGAATTCTACATTCCCTTCGTATTCTACATTTATTTTAATGGCACTACACCAAGAAGAGAAATGCCTCGAACATATGAATAGGTAGCCGGGAAACCGGCAAAATGGAATATAATAATTGACTCAAAGTTAGGGTTTAATTCAAGTTCAGCTTCAAGCTAGTTTCTTCCCCAAATTTCATCTCCTGAATCAAGGTATGTGGCATTGATTCTTGGTCCCTTTCAACCAAGAAGAACCAAAACTCTTTTCAATTGATTTCATAAATTTTACTTACATTAAATATATGTTTTGAGATTGATGATTTAATAAATTCAATTGAAGTATAGGTTGTGTTTCATTGATCATTTTAAGTTGATTTAAGCCCTTATATTATACTTTGCATTGAGATTATGAAAATATAAATGTGTATGTCCCCTTTAAAGCTTGAATTATGCATGGGTGATCTATATTATGATCTAAGTGTGAATTTAACTATGGATTATTTCGATATCATATTATATTGCTTATTTAATATTGAATCCATATTACCCATGTTATTCTCACATCATGCATTGCATTTGCACTCATGAACATTGATTTATATGGAAATTATGAAGTGGGTTAAGCCCACTTATGTATAAGGAATGATTTTTATATGATTTTGATAAGATATTTGTTATGACAAGAATGTGATCACAGACATGTCTTATGATTATGCCTCTTATAGCATTCTCGGTGCTTGCACCATCTCGTATATGTGAATGAACTACTCCTTGTATGCGTATCATGATTATGACTTATGATTTGGAATTTGAGCCTAAATATGCATCGAACGTTTATGAAATGAATTATGATTTGAAATGAATATTGTAACTCTTGAAATCACGTATATGTATAAGTATTCTCATGGGATACCGACTTATCACCGATGGATTGGGGGCGTCAGGACTAACCCCAAGGGCCCTCTCCCTTTCCTCGAACTATATGCCTAACATAGGTTATAAGAATCCTGTCTGAAATGGTATTAGTTCCCGTAAGAAAGGTTGCTTCACACGAAATGGGATAAGTTCCTGTAAGGTGAAGCATTGTGATACGATATGATATGATATGAAAATCCTTTTCGAAATTGGATTAGTTCCTATAAGGGGGTTGCTTCATATGAAATGGGATGGGTTCCCATAAGGTGAAGTATGGTTTACCTTTGGCAAGTAGACCACCTCTGTACCGACGAGGGGATTTTATCGGGATTCCAAGTTAAAGCTCGCTTAGTCTCACGCATGTTGGTTGAGGTCACATCGCCGTTATATATGAGCATCATTTCATTCATGCATCATGAATTTCAAGTCATCTTGTATATATTTCTCCCTTGATTATATGATTCTTTCTATACTATGTGCACTTATCATCTAACATTTAAGTGCAGGTTTAACAAGTCATATCCATTGCATGCTTGCATACTTAGTACATTCAGACATACTAATGCATATTCTGTGCCTACATGATTTTACCATGTAGGGGCCAAGCATTACGATTAAATGATTCAAAAGAGCACTTGTGGTTAGTCCTATCCTCCAAGGACAAGTCACCTTCCCTCTACTTATGTTATTCTAGATTTCTTTCTTGTTTGAGGGTGAGCCCGAAACATGTCATGGCCCCCGTTCCATCTTGAGAGGTATTGTTGGACAGCTTGTAGACTCTATAAAATCTTTATGCTATGCGTGATATTTGGTTTATGTATTCATACGGATTGATCATGGAAACCTCGTATTTATGTATGTGTATTTGGTGTGGAAATGTGGAAGGTCCTAAGCCCCATATTGCCCCATAGAGTGAGTCATGCTTACCTTCCCCTTAGTTCCTAAGTGCTATGTGTAATGTTGATCCTTGTAAACACCTTTCCCTTCGATATCCCCATAGCATGAGTTCTAGTTTTCCATCCCTTAGAACTATGTGGTTACTGTTTGAATGCGCTTTTGAACCGTTGACGTGGATTTTGATACTTGAAGCTTGTTTGAGGACTCGTAGGTTTCCATTCGCCATCTCACTTCTAGGCCCTAGACCCGGGTTGTGACATAATATGATGATGTAACAATCGTTCCTGCTTCAATTTGAGTAGTAGGTTTGAACGTTATCGGGATGATATCTCTATCTCCCCCTTGGGAAAAAAACTCTATCTTTTCCTCCTTCACCAATGCCTTCAATTCTAATAAAGCAAGGTCATGGTCTTGTTTGCATTTGACCTCTTCAATACATGACGATTTAGAACAATAAATAACCACTGTGCCACCACTTTCAACTTCATCCAACCTAACACCCAACCTATCTAACTGGTGAACATTTTTGGCCAATTCCTTCTTTCCATCATTAACATGAGCAATATTTTCCATGCACTCTCTACTTAGAGCATCGGCCACAATGTTAGCTTTAATGGGATGATAATACACAGTCATATCATAATCCTTAAGGAGTTCTAAACACCTTATTTACCTCAAATTAAGATTGTAAGACCCCACTTTTGGGGGAAGAAGTGATGCAAGAAGAAAGCTTGAAAATTTCAAACTGTTGATGTTTATGAAAGGTTCTACGACTCATAAGATGAAGCACGGCTTGTAAAGTGATTTTGTAGACCTAGGAAAATTTGATGGAATTTGGGATTTTTCTGAAGTTCAGTTTATGATTTATAAAATGAGTCATAAAGACCTCTATGAGTCGTAGAGTGTCATGTAGAATGGGAACCAGATAAAAGGAGTCTCTGAAGTTTGGAATTGTGTCATCAGATGAAACCCATCTATGGCCCGTAAAATGCTCTACAGCCTGTACACGGAGTCTCATAGAACTATCCCGCTAGGATTTTAATAGGGGTAAATTTAACCTTCCCTCTTTCTTTCAAGCCAAAGCTACGATATTTTGAACCCATCTATGCCCATATCAGTGTATACAACCCTAATTTACCTCATTCTTCCTCATTCCAAAAACACTAAGTCTTAACACTCTCTAAAGTTCTTCAAGACTTTCAAATAAAGGGTGCAAGCTAAGGTTTCAAATCTTCTACCTCCAAATCAGGTTTTCTCCATCACAATCACTAAGGTATGTGGGTTTGATTGTGGGAATCTTTCTTCCCATAAGTCCAATCATTCTTCTTCTACAACTACATGAAATTTATGGATCTTTTTGCGTATTTTATGAACTCTTTTATATGATGTTAATATTATGCATTCTATGATGGTTTGTTTTGCCCATTTTCATGAAGTAAAATATCATGTGAAATTTTATGGATTCATATGATCATTGAGAAAGTCTTAACTAGGTTTTACTTGATGAGATGAGTTTTATGTTCCCATGTCCATGTTTTGGGAAGATGATGTACATGATGATGATGGGTTGATTGAGGATGGTTTAAACTAATTATTTTTTGATATGTACTTTGAAATATGATTTCTAAATAATGAGGGTTTTGCTACAAGATGGTTGATACATTTAGATGCTTTAAAAGTGAAATGATTTTACCCTCTCAAAATCTATACTCTTGGCTACCATAATGTTCAAGCTTAAAGGTACATTACCCACCATGTGTTGACTAAAGTATTTGACTAGATCCTATGTTGATGAAAATCTTATTGTAGGACATATGAATTATGAATATCATAAATATTAAAAAGGGCTGTTAAGTATGCTATGAGCTCATGAGAAAGTCACAAGTGTATGACTAGTATGGGGTTCCTTCTTGATATTATGATGTAATGGTTTAATAGGCTACTCGTATAAAACCTATTGAAAAGGTTATACCATAAGGTAGGAAAATTCATGACTCCTACCAAAAAGATCATATCTTAAGGTAAGGACATCTTATAACACCTACCAAAAAGGGGGCATGTCGTAAGGTAGGATAACTCATAACTCATACCTAAAAGATTATATCTTAAGGTAAGGATGCCTCATAATACCTACCAAAAAGGTCATGTCGTAAGGTAGGATAAATCCCAACTCCTACCAAAAAGATTGTATCGTAAGGTAAGGATATCTTATATGACCTACTGAAAAGGCTATGTCGTAAGTGTAATGCCCGATAAACTTACAAAAATACCCCTAGAGGAGAGATATGCGCATAATGCGTTTTCTAATGCTCAGATGGAAAATCAAAGACCAAATTCATGATCAACACGAAAACTTGAGTAGGGAAAAAGTCTCGGTCGCTTATTAGAGCGACCGAGTCAAAAGATAATTTTTCATTCCAAAACGAGAGACAATGAGAGTCCGCGATAGAGCCACATCGCAGACCCCTCGCGGAGGTGCACTTATGTTTTTCTCTTCATTTTTTGACGTGATTGAAAAAATTCATTTAGGTAGATTTTTACCAAAAATGAGTTATACGCGACCAGTCCGTGTCGCGGACCGGTTATTTCGGGGTTGGAAAATTCTAAAACAAATCGAGGAGCATTCTGGTACATTCCTAACATCTTCTTAAACCTCTGCACGACCAATATAAGTCACTTTCATGAAGAAATGGTTTAAACCCCCATTCTAAATCCTCTTCCTAACAATGCCAATATCTAGGGCTTGAGGAAAGTAGAGGAGAGTCAAGATTGAGGTGTCGAGATGAAGTTTCAAGGGATTTGTTTTGGTAGCAATCATCCCAAGTGTGTAATCCTAACCTAAAGCATGGGATTGTTCTTCCATGTGCCCCCATTGAGTAAATTGAGTCAATGACTGAAGATGATGAGTTATATGTAAAAATCCCTGAGTATTTTACTAAGATCCTTCTTAATGCATGTATTTTTCTTAAATTGATGATCATCACAAACTTGATTTACTACATAACTAGTTTTCATGAATGATTTTACAAAGTCTATGACTATTTTACTCAAGAATAAAATAATGAACTTAGGGGATGAGTCTAGAGCTTTGACGATGATGATGTTTGTGATGTTGTGATTGTGGTCCAAATATTTGAGAGTCTTGTTGATAATGTTGATGAGAGTGATGTTCATGAGTCTTAAAAATTGAAACTAAATTCTAAAAAAAAAATTTGAGTCCATGATGTTGATGTTGATGTTGATGAGTTGATATTGATGGTGATGGTGATATTGATGTTGATGTACTATGTCCCTATGAGACCGATGTGATGATGCTGATGTTGATGTACTATGTCCATGTGGGACCAATGATGATGATGTTTTATGAGCATTTCGAGTTCTGGAAGGAGTAGCAAGCACTGTAAATGGATAAGATTGAGTCCCACTCGAACTCATTAACTACGTAGCCCGTGTAGGAAAGGATTTAACCACAAGACGGATGTTTCCATTGTCCCAAAAGATGTCTTGAGATTATTTATTTTGGGTCCCTGATGCCACGTCATTTACCCTGGCAAGCTACTGGACGGATGATGCAATAACATCACTTCGTTATATTATCACTGGCTCATAGGTGATGGTTGTAGGTTAGAGAAACTCCCAGTTAGATTCCACACTCATAAAACTCTGATGTCGATATGATGGGATGAGTCTTGATAGATGTTGATGGTTTACTATCTACTCTTTATTCCTGTCTTACACGGGCATGAGTCTTTTGAGTTGAGTTGAGTTTCCTTGAGATGAATCCGATGTTGAGATGAGATGTTGATGAGTCATTTGTCTACTCTCTAAAATTCTTGCTTTAGATAGACAATTGACATTCCAATAGAGTATGATGTTGAGTTGATGTTATCCCTATTTCTATTATACTTGTAACATACATCCATCCATCTTACATATCGTACATTCCATATAATGAGGCCACTCAGTGTTGCATCATTTCATGATGTAGATACAGGAGTTAGAGGACTTCAGCAGACGCATTGTTGAGGTTCGGAGATTCTAGGTTCAGTCATTGGTGAGCCCTCCTCGCTATCTGTAAGTGTCATGATACCCTCTTAGACTATCTAATTGAGTTAGAGGCTTCATAGACATGAGTTAAGGTTTGATGTTGAGGTCTTTTCCCTGTTTGAGTTGAGTTAGTAATACTATTTACTTATCATTGATGTTGAGACAGATTTTTTGGCCATTGGCCCTTCTTATTGATGTAGCTCACTGCCTTATTCTATCATTTCTGCTATGCTTGATGTTGAATGACTGTCCTGAGATTAAGTGGTTCACTTGGGGACTAGTAACAGTCTCTCGGTGCCAACCACGCCTGGGGTGCCCTCCCTGGGCATGACAAACTTGGTATCAGAGTAAAGAATTCAAGAGTCCTTAGGAGTCTATGCATCTATGTCTAGTAGAGTCTTGTTTATGTATGTGTTGTGCATCACACTCTATAAACAGGAGGCTATAGGAAATTAGGAATGATTACGCTTCTTTGATATTCTGAGTTCATGCGATAGAGTTTGACTCTATGAAACTCCCTTCTAATTTTTGTGTTGCGCGATTACAGATCATCCCTCATAAATGTACTGCTGCCCAAAGAGATGCTTTAGCCCCAAACACTGAGAACTCCCCACCAAAGGCCCCTGCCCAGATTGAGACAAGGAGAAAGGGTCGACATGCCAGAGCTACTGAGGTCCCACAAGCACCACCTGCTCAGTTAGCCTCCACTTGGGAAGCAGACTTCATGGGAGTCATTGCTATGCTCACTCAGTTGATGGCCTCCAAAAGTAATAGCCGAGGTCCCCAGGCCCTTAGCTCCAGCTCCCAAGAGCCAACAGCTGCGACGAGGCTTAGAGATTTCTTGAGGATGGACCTGCCAGTCTACACAGGGTCTAAGGTTGAGGAGGACTCACAAATAATTATTGATGAGATGTGCAAGATTTTGAGGGCTATGCATGCGAATGAAGTTAAGGGAGTCGAACTTGTCTCTTATCAGCTTAAGGATGTTGCTAATGTCTGGTATAACCAATGAGAAGATGGTAGAGGTGAGGATGTTGAACCTATTGAGTGGGAGGAGTTTGAGAGTGCTTTTCTCGATCACTTCTTTTCCCAAGAGTTGAGGGAGGCAAAGGTGAGGAGTTCGTGAACCTGAAGCAATAGGGGCTGACTGCCAAAGAGTACAACCTCAAGTTCATTCAGTTGTCCCGATATGCCCCAAAAATGGTTCTGGATATGAGGGCGAGGATGAGAAAGTTTGTGTCTGGATTGGGCAGACATGTGAAGAGAGAGTGTCAGGTAGCATTGTTGATTCTAGGTATGGACATCTCTAGACTTATGGTGTATGCCCAGCAAATTGAGGAGGACAAGAAGAAGGACAGGGAAGAGCAGCAGAGTAAGAAAGCCAAATCAGCAGGCCATGAGCCTAGCCAACATTAGTAGAATAAGGGTGATAGAACTTACTTTCAGAAGAGGTCTTCTTGCTATGCACCCTCAGTGGCAAGTGCGCTTGCTCAGCAAGACAGGTATGATCAGAAATCTTATGGTCACCAGAATTTCAGAGATTAGGGTTCTCAGTCCTACGCTAGCATAACCCAAGGTTTGAGGGAAAAGCCACTCTGTGGCAAGTGTGGCAAACTTCACTTAGGTATGTGCCGTGAGGGTACCGATGCTTGCTTTATATGTGGGCAGGTTGACCACTTCAAGAATGAATGCTCTATAAATAGATGGAGTGATGGGAGTAACAAAACTCAGTCTTTTGCAGCACACTGAACGTGCGGTCACCAGAAAGGTACTACTACGGGTGCAGGAGGCAGGATGAACAGACTGTATGCGGTGGGAAATTGACAGGATCAAGAGGTTGATCCATGATATTATGACAGGTATAAAT
Organism: Solanum rostratum; assembly: GCA_029948455.1. Lineage (NCBI taxonomy): Eukaryota > Viridiplantae > Streptophyta > Magnoliopsida > Solanales > Solanaceae > Solanum > Solanum rostratum. Next base: position 28,397,725 of record CM057051.1, read on the forward strand.
CGAGTCCATACCCTTGATTATTTTTGGTTGGTAGATCCTAGTGTTATCCCATCTGTTGAGTCCCCTTGAGTGGCTAGTAATTTTATTGAACTCCCGGGTGTCTTCCTGAAACTCTCAGTGCATCTACTCAAATTGGCGACACTATTATAGCTGAGAGGGCCAATAGAAATTGTTTGTGTCGACCTCCATCGAAAGACCCTGGCGGACTTAGTTGAGCTAACCGAGATGCAGCCTAGGCCCTCTTATACAAAGCTTGTCTTTGATGCTATCGATGAGAGAGAGAAACTTATGTCTTTAAAAGTTTAACATTCTCACCTAAATGTATGATTTGAGATACTGTAAACCATAAGTAGAGTTGTTATCTTGGAGCTAGAAGGACGATGAAGGAGAGGAGGAGACCAAATAGTGAGAGTGGTGGTTGATTTGGGGCTTATAGATAGATGATGATGAGTTTTCTATGACAGATTAATTCTTATGCAGTTAAATTTATGAGAGCTTAGAAGTTGAGTGTTAGCAAACTAAACAAAGAGGTTAAATGACAAGAGTTGTAGAAAGCTATTATATATGCTAAAAAAGCAGTAGGTATAGAAAGATGCCCCTAAGGCTAGGAGGAAGCTAAGAGTAGTACCTCAGAGGAAAGTTCTAATAGCGGTTTTATATCTTTGAGTATATCATAAAAGGAGGGTGTAAGATGTTTGTATGGATAGCAATGCCTCAATCGTGTGGGGAGCTATACTTGTAGCTTAATAAAGAGGATTGGTTCGCAGAGGTAGGTAGTGGACCTTTGAGCTAAGGGGGAGATGAGGAGGTTATAAAATAAAATGAGTCTTGAAGTTTAGGTGGTGATGAGTAGAATCAGGATGAGACATTAATGTTTTTCTATCTCTTACTCTCCTTATATCTCAGTTGAGGTAATGCTTTATTCCTATCTTGCATATGAGCACCGTACCCATGACAATGACCTTGACTCGTACACTTGATGATGATACATGTTCATGTTCAGTTCTGAGGATGACGAGTGAAAGTTGTAATTTTATCTTGCGAGATTTTAGAGTTCCCCACCTTATGTCATACGAGATGCGAACTGAGCTTCATGGCATGTTCGAGTGCTCTCATATTGAATTTCCTCAAAATGCATCGTGCTTATGACCTTTTGCTCAAAAACAACTCCAATGATCCTTCCATCTAGTCTTGATAGCAATGTTGATAATAGTAGATGAGTCATTGCTGACGAGTAATGGGGATTGTTCTTTGATGTGATGATTATCATATCCTTCTTTCATTAAGAGTATAGATGTGGAGGAGGAAAGAGATGAGATTGTATGATGCACAATGGATAGGTAAGAGTATGTGGGCGTGACAAAGAGCTCATTGAATGGTGGAGATAAAAGTGATAAGTAGGTTTGACAATTCTCAAATATAGTTAAACTGGTTAGAATGATAGGCTTGGATGTGTGGATGTCATTATATGAGTGATTTGAGAAGGATATTGATGACTTTTGAGTGGGTATTTTAGGTAGATGCATTAGAGTAGTGAGGGAGAGTAGCATTCGCCAAAAGAAAATCCCTGGGAAGGTGTAGAGCTTGTGTTGAGGATTAGCTTTATAGGAATGTGCTTATCTTAGGAGTAGCACTTTAAGGCTTAGGATGAAGCATAAACGGAATAAGAGGACGTGGTTAGATAGTGATTTGAATATGAGCTATAAGCTTTAAAATTGATAAGGTATAGTGCCATGAATGGAAGCATAGTGGTGATGAGGTGCGAAGGTTGGGAGATTACGCATAGAGTCTTATGCTTCCTGATGGTCCCAATTTCGATTAGATGTCATGACTTTCTTTTTTAGTCCAAACAATTGACTGACGAGATGTTTGAATGATTTGATCTGATGTTTCATGTGTGCCTACCCCTGGGGATGTCTATAGTATAAAATGAGAACCTTATGGGATAGGTTGTAGGATGGTGATTACCTTACGAGGTAGCCCAAGGCACTTTGACTTAAGCCTGACTTTGGAAAGGGCATGCGGCGACACTTAGGCCTTGACGAGAGTTAGGAGATGCAAATGATGATGCCCTCTAATAAGTTGAGTTCTCTACTATTGAGTCAATGTTCACCCATGCAATGGAGTATTTAAGTGATTATGTCCTTGATGTGTATATTTCGGAGTCTGTATAGAGACAGTTAAGACAGATGGGGAGTTGAGAGTTTAAGTGTTGAGTGAGTATCGAGATGAGTTTTGAGTCTATTCGTGCCATAATACTGCTCCTACTCATCATTCGAGGATGAATGATCTCAAGGGAGAGATGATGTAACACCCAGTAAAATTACCAAACTAACCCTAGAGGAGAGATGTGCGCATAACGCATTTTCTGATGCTCGGATAGAAAATCTGAAACCAGATTCGTGATCAACACAAAATATTGAGTGGGGGAAAAAGTCTCGGTCAATTTTTAGAGCGACCGAGTCAAAAGATAATTTTTATTCCAAAACGACAGACAGTAAGAGTCCCCAACAGATCCGCATCGCAGACCCTTCGCGGAGGCACACTTATGTTTTTTTCTTAATTTTTTTACGAGATTGAGAAAACTCGTTCAGACAGAATTTTGTCAAAAATGAGCTATACGCGACCAGTTTGCATCGTGGACTGGGTTATTTCGAGGCTAGAAAATTCCAAAAAATATTCAAGGGGCATTTTGGTCCATCCCTAACATCTTCTAAAACCTCTGCACGACCAATATAAGTCATTTTCACAAAGAAAGGCTCTAAAACCCCTTTCTAAATCCTTTTCTTAACAACGTTAATACGCTAGGGCTTGAGGAGAGTCAAGATTGAGGAGTCGAGAGGAAGTTCCAAGGGATTGGTGTTGATAGCAATTATCCCAGGTATGTAAAGCAAACATAAATCATGGGATTGTTCTTTAATGTGCCCCCTTTGAGAAAATTGAGTCTATGATTGAAGATGATGAGTTATATGTAAAAATCCCTGAGTATTTTACTATGATCCTTCTTAATGCATGTATTTTTCTTAAATTGATGATCATCACAAACTTGATTTACTGCATAACTAGTTTTCATGAATGATTTTACAAAGTCTATGTCTATTTCGCTCAAGAATAAAAAAAATGAACTTAGGGGATGAGTCTAGAGCCTTGACGATGATTATGTTTATGATGTTACGATTGTGGTCCAATTTGTTGAGAGTCTTGATGATCATGATGATGAGAGTGATGTTCATGAATCTTAAAACTTGAAACTAAATTCTAAAAGAATGTTTCAAGTCCACAATGTTGATATTGATGTTGATGTACTATGTTCCTATTGGACCGATGATGATGATGTTGATGTACTATGTCCCTAGTGGACCGATGATGATGATGTTGTATGAGCACATTGAGTTTTGGGAGGAGTATGGAGCACCAAAAATGGATAAGAGTGAGTCCCACCCAAACTCATTAACTACTTAGCCAACGTAAGAAAGGATTGAACCGCAAGACGAATGTTTCCTTTATCCCAAAAGAGGATTTGAGATTATTTATTTGGGATCCCTGATGCCACGTCGTTTACCCTGGCAAGGTACTGGATGGATGCCGCAATGACATCGCTTCATTATATCATCACCGACTCATAGGTGATAGTTGTATGTCAGAGAAACTAACATCTAGGTTCCATACTCATAGAACTTTGATGTTGATGTGATGGTATGAGTCTTGATGGATGTTGATGATTTACTGTCTACTCTTTATTTGTGTCCTAAATGGGCATGAGTCCTCTGAGTTGAGTTGAGTTTCCTTGAGATGAGTCTGATGTTGAGATGAGATGTTGATGAGTCATTTGTCTACTCTCTGTTCTTGCTTTAGATAGACAATTGACATTCCGATAGAGTATGATGTTGAAATGATATCCCTGTTACCGTTATAATTGTACAGCACATTCAACCATCTTACATAACGTACATTCCACGTACTGACGCCACTTGGCACTGCATCGTTTCATGATGCAGATACAGGAGTTAGAGGACTTTAGCAGACGCATCATTGAGGTTTAGAGATTCTGAGTTTAGTTATCGGTAAGCCCTCCTTGCTATTCAGAGGTGCCCTTTTTCTTTATCAGTTATTTTATTTATTGAGCCGGGTAGCCATGGCCTGTCATGGTACCTTCTTAGACTGTCTAGTTGAGTTATAGGCTTTAGAGATATGAGTTGAGGTTTGATGTTGAGGTCTTTTTCCTATTTGAGTTGATTTAGTAATACTGTTTACTTATCACTAATGTTGAGATAGAGTTTATTGGCTATTGGCCCTTCTTATTTACGTAACTCACTGCCTTATTCTATCATTTCCACTATGCTTGATGTTGAATTACTGTCCTGAGATTGAGTGGTTCACTTAGGGACTAGTAATAGTCTCTAGGTGCCAGCCATGCCTAGGGTACCCTCCCGGATCATGACCGTAAGGTTGGGATATTTGTAACACACTCCAAAAAGGTTATATCGTAAGGAGAGTGGATGGCCTACTTCATGCACGTCTTGACTAATGCATTGCACATCTATTCCATAATGAGCTTATATCTGTTGGCTATGATTAGGCAAATGGTTTAATTATGTCTTATGTCCTTTATTGCATTGCACCCTGCATACTTAGTACATTCCAAGTACTAACGCATACTTTTGCCTACATGATTTAACCATGTGGGAACCGGAGCTCCTATTCATCCTTCTCCTCCACATGGCTAGTTGGGCTCATCGAAGACTACTATTGGTCAATCCTTATTTCGGGGACAATATCCACGCTACTTTAATTCTTTTGTTAAGACTTGTCTATCTTAGACTTCCTATCTTTTGAAGGTGAGCCTGGGAGATGTCTTGGCCCCCGTTCCACTCGTACTAGCGGGGTTGTTGGATATGGATGATTATGTATTGAGCTTGACTACTATTATCTTTCTGTAAATGTGTAGACTTCCCTTAGTGCCTTCTCCCCTTCTATTTTGTTATATGTGGATTGATATGATGGAAGTCCCAAGTCCCTAAATGCCCCATAGCGTGAGTCATACTCACCCGCCCCTTAAAAAGTATATCCTACATGTTTATTGCCCTTTTATTGCTTCTGTGAAACCCAAGATGTGTTATGCATGCTTAAGAGGCCTGCTTGGAATGCTCTCCGATTCCCATTCACCGTGTCACATTTAGGCCCTAGGCTTGGGACGTGACAAGCTTGGTATCATAGCACGAGGTTTGTAAATGGTCAACACACCGCATCGAGTAGAATCGTATTCATGGTTATGAAGTGTGCCACAACTATGAATGGGAGGCTATGAGTGGTTTTAGGAAATGGTTCACTTCTTCACGATCTATGTTGTGCCTTAGATTTAAAATAAGACTTCTTTCCCTAGTCGGTGGTCTTTTGCTCTTTTAGATCATGCCGCAATTAATGAGAAGGCTACAAATGGCACTCACACCCGAGGAGGGTCTGGCTTATCCGACCCCTCAAGCTCCCCAAGAAGATAAGGTCACGCATGATGAATATCGTAATGTTATCACCATGTTGGCATAAACTGTGAATAATCAATTGAACTAAGGAGCCAAATCTCCTCATGCTTCCACCCTGGCTTTAAGAGTTAGGCATTTTGCAAGGATGAATCCCCTAGAGTTCCATGGCTCCAAAATAGAGGAGGAACCCCATGAATTTATTGATGTGGTATACAAAGTTCTTGTTATTATGGGGGTGATTTCAGAGGATAAGGCAAAACTTGCGGCCTATCAACTCAAGGGTGTTGCACAAGTGTGGTTTACTCAATGGAAACTTGAAAGGGAGAATATGATTCCATCCTATAGGAGAAATTTAAAGTCGCCTTCCACAATCGATTCCTCCCTAAGGGTAGAGATGGTCGTCCTGAAAGGCAAGGTGTTCATGTTAATCAAAGGGGTCCAGGAGGCCAACAAGGAGGTGCTCCATTTCATGATCAATTTTATGCTCTTCAAAGAAGACAAGGGTGGATAAGGTGCCCAATGTTGTTACCGGTATGTTAAAGGTTCATGATTATGATGTGTATGCTTTATTGGATCCAGGTGCTACTCTCTCTTTCATTACTCCTTTTGTTGCTATCAAGCTTCATTTATGTCCCGAATTATTGGTTGAACCCTTTGAGGTATCTACCCCCATTGGTGGTTCCATTATTTCTGGAAGGGTCGATAGGGTTTTCTCGTGTCCTTGTTGCATAAAGTGTTGCCTTGTGATTTCGTTGAACTTGACATGGTGGATTTTGATGTCATTTTTGGGATGAATTGGTTACATGCATATCATGTTTCTATTGATTGTAGGCTTCATAAGGTTAAATTTCAATTTCCTAATGAGCCCTTCTTTGAGTGGGAAGCTCGTAATTCAGTGATTAAGGGTTGGCTTATTTCTTGTCTTAAGGCCCCGAGATTGATTACTAAGGGTTGCATTTACCATCTTATAAGGGTTTGGGATATTGAGTCTAAAGTTCCTCCTATCGAGTCGGTTCCAGCTGTCAATGAGTTTCTTGATGTCTTTCCCTATGAACTTCCCGGTGTCCCTCTTGAAAGGGAGATAACTTTCGGCATAGATCTCCTTCCGATACCAACCTATTTCCATTCGTCCTTACCGAATGGCCCCGGTGGAGTCAAAGGAGTTAAGGACTAATTGAAGGATTTATTGGAGAAGGGTTCTATAATGCCTAGTAAGTCACCTTGGAGTGCACTGGTGTTGTTTGTAAGGTACAAAGACGGCTCACTTAGAATGTGCATCGACTATCGTAAACTCAATAAGGTCACTATAAAAGACAAGTATCCCTTTCCAAGGATAGACGACCTATTTTATCAACTACGAGGGGCTAGCCATTTTTCTAAGATTGATCTCCGATCAGGGTACCACTAAATGAGGGTAAGGGAGTGTGATATTGCCATGATGTCTTTTCGGACTAGATATGGGATTTTGAATTTGTAGTGATGTCATTTGGCTTAAGCTAATGCACTGATGATATTTATGGATCTCATGAATAGGGTCTTTAAACCCAACCTTGACATTTTCGTGGTGGTGTTCATAGATGGCATATTGATTTATTCCCGGAGTGAAGCAGAGCATGCGAAGCATTTGAGGATGGTCTTGCAAATGTTGAAGGACGAGAAGTTATTTTCTAAATTCGATAAATCTGAATTTCATTTGAAGGAATTTGCATTCCCAGGGAATGTGATGTTGGGCGATGGGATTAAGGTGGACCCTAAGAAGACGGAAGTGATAAGAAATTGGACTAGGCCCTTGACTCCAACGGATATTAGGAGTTTCTTGGGCTTAGCAGGATATTACCGGAGGTTCGTGGATAGTTTGTCCGAAATTGCTTTCCCTTTGACGAAGTTGACTCAAAAGAAGGAAAAATTTGTGTGGACTAATAACATGAGAGGAGTTTTCAAACTTTGAAAGATAAGCTTACAATCGCTCCTATTTTGGTCCTACATGAAGGGTTGGAAGGGTTTGTGGTTTATTGTGATGCTTCAATGGTTGGTTTTGGGTGTGTATTGATGCAAAGTGGAAAGGTCATAGCATATACTTCTCGACAATTAAAGGTGCATGAGCATAATTATCCCGCCCATGATCTTGAATTGACGGCTATGGTATTTGCTCTAAAAATATAGCATCAGTACTTGTATGGGGTTCATGTAGATGTGTTCACCGACAAAAAGAGTCTTCAATATGTGTTCACACAAAGGGATCTCAATTTGAGACAAGAAGGTTGTTAGAACTCCTCAAGGACAATGACATAAGCATGCACTATAATCCCGGCTAGCTAAGTAGAGTGTCCATGGGAAGTATAGCTCATATTGGTGACGGCAATAAGGAAGTGGCGAGAGAGGTCCACCGGCTAGCTAGGTTGGGAGTTAGGTTGAATGAAGTTGAAAATGGATATATGGTGGTATTTGATTGTTCTAAATCTTCTTTGGTTGAATGGGTCAAGTCCGAACAAGACCTTGACCCCGCCTTTCTAGAATTGAACGCTTTGGTGGAAGATTGTAAGGTGGAATGTTTCTCCCAAGGGGGAGATCACACTCTTAGGTACTAAGGTAGGTTGTGTGTGCCTAATAATGAGAGGATAACAGACTTGATCTTGCAAGAGGCCCATAACTCATCCTTGTCTATTCATCCCGGTTCAATGAAGATGTATAGAGACTTGAGGGAGGTTTATTGGTAGAGTGGTATGAAGAGAGATATTGCGAAGTTTGTAGCCATTTTTCACAATTGCCAACAAGTTGAAGCGGAACATCAAAGGTCGGGTGGCCTAGCTTAAGACATAGAAATTCCTACTTAGAAGTCGGAAGAGATCAATATGGATTTTGTGATTGGGTTGCCAAAGACTAGGAAGCATTTTGATTCTATTTGGGTTGTTGTTGATAGAATGAGAAAATCGTCTCATTTCCTACTGGTTAAAATAACTCATTGTGCCGAAGATTATGCTAAGATATATATCCATGAGTTGGTCGAGTTACATGGGGTACCATTTTCTATCATTTCAGATCATGATGCTCAATTCACTTTTTACTTTTGAAGATCCTTCTAATAGGGGTTTGGTACTAAATTTAAGCTTAGCACTGGCGTTTCATCCTCAAACAGACATCCAAGATGAAAGGACCATTCAAACTCTTGAGGATATGCTTAGGGCTTGTGTTTTGGAGTTCAAAGGTAGTTGGGATGAATACCTTCCACTCGTCGAGTTTGCTTAAAAATAATGGCTATCACTCTAGCATTAGAATGGATCCCTTTGAAGCCCTATATGGTAGGAGATGTAGATCCCCGATTGGGTGGTTTGATGTGTGGGAAAATGCTTTATTGGGACCGGATTTTGTCATGGAAGCTTTAGAAAAAGTAAGGTTGATAAGGGAGAGATTTAAGATGGCTCAAAGTAGGCAAATGTCCTACTCCAATACAAAAAGGAGATAGCTTGAGTTTCAAGTTATTGATTGGGTGTATTTGAAGGTCTCACCCATGAAGGGTGTGGTCCGGTTTGGCAAGAAGGGGAAGTTAAGCCCAAGATTTGTGGGGTCTTATAGAATTATAAGAGGATTGGTAATGTTGCCTATGAATTAGAGTTGCCCACGGGGATGAACATGGTTAATCCAGTCTTCCATGTGTCTATGTTGAAAATTTGTGTGGGTGACCCAAGTTCTATAGTACCCTTGGATGTTCTGGGAGTCATAGAAGATAACTTTACTTATGAGGAGGTACTGGTGGAGATACTTGATAGACAGGTGAAGAGGTTGAGCAATAAAGATGTGGCGTCCATCAAATTCCTTTGGAGGAATCAACAAGTCGAAAGTGCCACATAGGAAGCGAAGCCGATATGAAGAAATGCTATCCGTATCTTTTCCATTTAGATCAAGTTTGTGATATTACAATTTTCCCATCTTAGAGTCTCCTCTCCTTGTGCACCATTTTCATGACATTCATACATATTTATGTGAATTTGAGGGTGCATTATAAGTGTTATTTGAAACATGGTTTAAAGATTTTAAATAATAAATGAGTTGTATTTTGAATAGGGTGCATTGGCATGTAGTGCATGAATCCATTCCTTAGAGCTTGCCTTAGGAAATTTGGAGACGAATGTCTCCAAGGGGGAGATAATGTAAGACCCCACTATTAGGGGTAGAAGTGATGTAAGAAGAAAGCTTGAAAATTTGAAACTGTTGATGTTTACAAAAGGGTACATGACTTGTACCATTTGTAAGATGGAGTATGGTTCGTAAAGAGGTTTCAAAGACCCATGCAGATTTGATGGAATTTATGATCTTTCTGAAGTTCAGTTTATGATTCATCACACCAGTTGTAAAGCCTTATACAAGTCGTAGAGTGTCTCATAGAATGGGAACCAGAGAAAAGGAGTTTTTGATGTTTAGAACTGTGTGATCAGATGAAACCCATCTATGGCCTATAGAATTCTCTACGGTCCGTAGACGGTGACCTTTTCTCTTTCTTTTAAGTCCAAGCTACAACGTTTCAAACCCATCTATGCCCCATATCAGTGTATAAAACCATAATTTACATCATTCTTCCTCATTCCAAAAACACTCTTAGTCGCAACATTCTCTCAAGCTCTTCAAGACTTTCAAATAAAGGGTGAAAGCTAGGGTTTCAAATCTTCCACCTCCAAATCATGTTTCCTCCATCACAATCACTATGGTATGTGGGTTTGATTGTGGGAACCTTTCTTCCCATAAGTCCAATCATTCTTCTTCTACAACTACATGAAATTTATGGATCTTTCTGCGTATTTTATGAACTCTTTTATATGATGTTATTATTATGCATTTTATGATGGTTTGTTTTGCCCATTTTCATGAAGTAAAATATCATGTGAAATTTTATGGATTCATATGATCATTGAGAAAGTTTTAACTAGGTTTTACTTGATGAGATGCGTTTTATGTTCCCATGTCTATGTTTTGGGAAGATAATGTACATGATTATGATCGGTTGATCAAGGATAGTTCAAACTAATTATTTTTGGATATGTGCATTGAAATATGATTTTTAAATAATGGGGGTTTTGCTACAAGATGGTGGATAGATTTACATGCCTTAAAACTGAAATGATTTTACCCACTCAAGTTCTATACTCTTGGCAAGCATGATATTCAAGATTAAGGGTACATTACCCATCATGTGTTGACTAAAGTATTTGACTAGATCCTATGTTTATGAGAATCTTATTGTAAGATGTGAATTATGAATATCATAAATGTTAAAAAGGGCTATAAGGCATGCTATGAGCTCATGAGAATGTTACAAGTGTATGACTAGTATGGAGCTCCTTCTTGATATTATGATGTAATGGTTTGATGGGATACGCTTATAAAACCTACCGAAAAGGTTATACCATAAGGTAGGAAAATTCACAACTCCTACTGAAAAGATTGTATCATAAGGTTGGGACATCTTATAACACCTACCGAAAAGGATGCATGCCGTAAGGTTGGATAACTCACAACTCCTACCAAAAGATTGCATCATAAGGTAAGGATGCCGCATAATACCTACCAAAAAGGTCATGCCATAAGGTAGAATAAATCCCAACTCCTACCAAAAGATTGCATCATAAGGTAAGGATGCCGCATAATACCTACCAAAAAGGTCATGCCATAAGGTAGAATAAATCCCAACTCCTACCAAAAAGATTGTATCATAAGGTACGGATATCTTATATGATCTACCGAAAAGGCTATGTCATAAGGTAGGGATATTTGTAATACACTCTGAAAAGGTTATATCATAAGGAGAGTGGATGGCCTATTTCATGCACATCTTGACTAATGAATTGTACATCTATTCAACAATGAGCTTTATATCTGTTGGCTATGATTAGGCATATGGTTTAATTATGGCTCATGTCCTTTATTGCAATGCACCCCGCGTACTTTAAGACATTCCAAATACTAAGACATACTTTTGCCTACATGATTTAACCATGTAGGGACCACAGCTCGTATTCATCCTCCTCCTCCATATGGATAGCTGGGTTCGTTGAAGACTACTTTGGTGAGTCCTCTATTTAAGGGACAACATCCATGTTACTTTCATTCTTTTGTTAAGACTTGTCTATCTTACACTTTCTATCTTTGAGGTTGAGCCTGTGAGTTATCTCGGCCTCTATTCCACTCGTATTAGAGGTGTTGTTTGATATGGATGGTTATGTATTGAGCTTGACTACTATTATCTTTCTGTAAATATGAAGACTTCCCTTAGTCCTTTCTCCCCTTCTATTTTGTTATATGTTGATGGAAGTGATGGAAGTCCGAAGTCCTGAAATTCCCCATAGCGTGAGTCATACTTACCCCCCCCCCCCCCCCAGAATGTAGCCCTTTTATTGCTTCTGTGAAACACAGTATGTGTTATACATGCTTAAGAGGCTTGTTTGGGATCCTCTCGGGTTCCTATTCACCATGTCACGTCTAGGCCCTAGGCTTGGATCGTGATAAATATCTCTTTGGGTGAACACATGTTGGAGACTTTTATGGTTGGTGAATACATCTACAAGGACCCCATACAAATAATGACACCATATTTTCAAATCAAATACCATGGCCACTAGCTCAAGATCATGGGTAGGTACGCTCGTGCACCTTTGGTTTCCTAGAAGCATAGGCAATAACCTTGACACTTTGAGTCATTACACACCCCAAATTGATTCTTGAAGCATCACAATACACCACAAACCCTTCTAACCCTTCAGGTAGAACCAAAATAAGAGCATATGTAAGCTTGTCCTTTAAAGTTTTGAATCTCCTTTTAATTTTTCAGTTCGAACAGATTTTGCCTTCTTTTGTGTCAATTTTGTCAAAGTAGAAGCAATTGAAGAGAAGCCCTGAACAAATCTCCAGTAGTACCCACTAAGCCTAAGAAACTCCTAATATCTGTTGGAGTTAAGGGTCTAGGCCAATTTCTCACTACCTCTGTCTTTTAAGGATCCACTTTTATTCCTTCACCTGACACCACATGCCCTAGAAAGGCAACCTCTTTCAACTGAAACTCACATTTATCAAACATAGCAAATAACCTCTCATCCCTCAAGGTTTGCAATACTACCCTCAAATGTTTCACATGCTCTTCCTCACTCCGGGAGTAAATCAAAATATCATCTATGAACACCACCACAAACATCTCAAGCTAGGGCTTAAAGAACATATTCATAAAATCAATGAATATCATCGGGGCATTAGTTAGGAAATATGACATCACTACAAATTTGAAATGTCCATATCGAGTCTGAAATGTTGTCTTAGGGATGTTAAACTCCCTTACTTTTATTTGATGATACCCAGACCGAAGATCGATCTTAGAGAAGTGACTAGCCCCTTATAGTTGGTCAAGTAAGTCATCTATCCTTGGCAAAGGATACTTGTTCTTTATGGTGGCCTTGTTGAGTTTCTGGTAGTCGATGCATATCCTAACTGAGCCATCTTTCTTCCTTACAAAAAATACTGATGTACCACAAGGTGACTTGCTAAGCCTTATAAAACCCTTCTCCAATAAATCTTTGAATTAGTCCTTTAACTCCTTTAATTATGTTGGGGTAATATGGTAGGGAGGAAAGGAAATGGGTTGTGTATTGGAGAGGGGGTCTATAGCAAAATTATTTTCCTTTTGGGAGGAATACTAGGGAATTCATCAGGAATGACATTAAGAAACTTATTGACCACCAGAATCGACTCAATAGGAGGAACTTTAGATTTAACATCCCTAGCCCTTATAAGATTGTAAATGCAATCCTTGGCTAGATTTAACATCCCTAACCCTTATAAGATTGTAAATGCAATCCTTAAAAATCAACTTTCGAGCCTTAAGACAAGAGATGATCCTACCCTTAACCATCAAATTATGACCTTCCCACTCAAAGACGAACTCATTAGGAAATTGGAACCTAACTTTGTAGGTTTCACAATCAATAAAATCATGATATGCATGTAACCAATCCATCCCAAGAATAACATCAAAATCTACTATGTCAAACTCAACAAAATTACAAGGCAAGACTTCATGCAATATAGACACGAGACAACCCCTATAGACTCTTCTAGCAACAATAGACTCATAAATGGGCGTAGAAACCTCAAAGGGTTCATATAATAATTCGGGACACACATGAAGTCTATTAGCAACAAATGGAGTAATGAAAGAGAGAGTGGCACTTGGATCCAATAAAGCATACACATCGTAACCATAAACCTTTAGAATACTAATAACAACATCGGGTGCCTCACCCACCCCTTGCCTCCCTTGTAAAGCATAAAAGCGATAGTGATGTTGAGCACTCCCTTATTGAAGACCTTGTGCCCTTTGATCACCATGGGCACCTTGTCCTTGAGGACGGCCATCTCTTCCTTTGTTTTGAGCATGTGGACAATCAACAATTTTGTGGCCCATCTTGCCACACCTAAAGCATGAACCTATGTTCCTCAAACATGTAACACTATGATTTCTTCCATATTTTGGGCACCTTGGAAGAGTCAACCCACCATTAACACTTTGATATTTAGGGCTGGGAACCCTATCATTGAAAAATCTTTGGTTTCGAGCATTATAGGACCCTTGGCCTTTAAATTTGTGGCCTTTTTCAAAATAACCACCCTTAGCACCTTGGAAACCACCATCATACCTAGACCCCTTGGACACTCCACTCTGCCTCTTTGTAAGCTTCTTCCCTTCAAGTTTCTCGGCATAATCATGAGCTGAGGGAGGTCAATATTTCCCACAAGCATAGCGAAGCGACATTTTCGACACAAATTTGTTCATCCTTGACCTTGAGTTGGCAACCAAGTGAGGAGCATATTTGGAGAGCTTATTGAATTTGAGGAAATACCCCCTCACACGCATGGATCGCTTCTTGAGGTTCATGAAATCCATCATTTTTGCCTCCTTTAATTTAATAGGAAATAAACCATTAAGGAAAGCGGTATTGAAATATTCCCATGGAATAGGCTCATCATTCTCCCTCTCAAGCTTCCATTGAGCAAACCAAATTTGAGCAAGGCCTTTGAGTTGATAGGCCACTAATTCCACTTTCTCTTCCTAACTCACCCCCATAATAGCAAGCACATTGTACACTTCGTTAATGAACTCTTGGGGGTCCTCCTCTACTTTGGAGCCATGCAACTTTGGAGGGTTCATCCTTGTGAAGTTTCTCACTCTTGATGTTGGGGTAGGAGCATGAGAAGCTTGGGCTCCTCGGTTTATTTGGTTGGTCACGGCTCGTTCCAACAATGTGATAGCATTCTGGTACTCAAAATGAATGACTCTAACCTCTTCTTAGGGAGTTGTGGAGCCTGAGGGGCCGGTTCACCCTTATGAGTAGGAGCTCTTTGTGTTGCTCTTCTTTGAGGCATGACCTAGCAAATCAAAAGAACATCTATTAGAGGAAATAAACCTTAATTAAGTCTAAAGCATGACATAGATTAAAAGAAGTGAACCATTTTCTAAAACGCCTCATAGCCTCTTATTTATAGCTATGGTGTGCTTCACAATCATGAAGAAGACTCTACTTGACATAGCATGTTGGAATTCTAAGGACCATTTAAAAACCTAGTGCTTAAAACCAAGTTTCACGACCCGATCCTAGGACCTAGGAGTGACATGGTGAATGGGGAACCCAAATGGGACCCCTAAACAAGCCTCTTAAGCAAACATAGCACATCCTTGGTTGTGGAAACATAATTAAGCAACAAGCACATAATTCTAGGGAAAACGGACTTTGGACTCAAGCTATGGGGATGTTATAGGGAAGAGG
This sequence comes from Solanum rostratum, assembly GCA_029948455.1. Taxonomy (NCBI): domain Eukaryota; kingdom Viridiplantae; phylum Streptophyta; class Magnoliopsida; order Solanales; family Solanaceae; genus Solanum; species Solanum rostratum. Next base: position 28,413,008 of record CM057051.1, read on the forward strand.
ATTAGCATGATCACATAGCAAGTAAAGTGTAAGGGGTGGGTAAGTATGACTCATGCCATGGGGATAATAATGTCTTAAGACTTCTATCTCATCATAACAACAAGCATCAACACAAAAGAGGATAAGGACTAAGGGAAGTCTTCAATAATTACATAAACAATATAGGAGTCAAGCTCTTAACATGCATATCCATATCCGATGACATCTCTAACATGAGCGGAACGTGGGCCAAGATATCTCCCGGGCTCACCCTCAAGGATAAATATCCATAAATAGACAAGCCTTAGCAAAAGCATGAAAGTAAGTGGATGATGTCCCCAAAATGGAGGACTCACCAATAGCAATCATCAATCAAACCGCCTAGCTACATAGACTAGGAGGATGAATAAGAACTCTAGTACCTACATAGTTGTATCCTGTAGGAAAAAAGTATGTGTTAGTACTTAGGATGTACTAAGTATGCAGGGTGCAATGCAACAAGGAACAGAAGCCATAATTAAACAATATGCATAATTATAATCAACAGATATAGGCTCAATATGAGATGAATGACCAATGCTTAATCAAAACATGCATAAAGAATCATCAAGTCACATTACATATCATACATAGGTAGGAAAGGATCATAACCGACATGTAAGACCAAGAGAGCTACTACTTGAAATTCTGATGTTCACTCCACCAAACAAGGAGTGGTCTACATTGCCAAGGTAGACCAAACACTCACCTTACATCATAGACTTTTTGAAAAGTGTCGCCAAATATCCTTACCTTATGGCATGGACTATTTAGTAGCTTCCACAAGATATACTTACTTTATTGCATGGCCTTTTCGGTAGGTTCAACAAATATCCTTACCTTACGATATAGTCTTTTCTGTAGATACAAGCCTATATAGGGAATCAATATCATAAATTTCTGGTGACACATCATTTAGGGACAATGGGTACCAAATAAGGTCCTCTCGGTGCTAGGTCAACAATCTCATGGAATACTTAATTCATATACATAATCACATCTTACATAATTTCATAACTCATAGTAGCGTCTAAGATTAACTCATCAAAACAAAGCTTCAAGGTATCCAAATTGGGCTTCATATCATTCATAACATTCTCATGATCCCATAACATACATAATAGCCCTTTATAGATTCATAACATTCTTATCTTTCATAATTCGCCATAATCATATCAACATAAGAGACTTTTCACATAACTTTAGTCAAACATGGTAGGTATATGCATGGAAGCTTAAAATCATACGATTCAAGAGTATAAGATATAAGAGGAGTAAAATTAATTTATTTACAATTCATTGAAATCAACCCACCAACATTGAAAGCAAAAGCCCCAATTTGGGTATCATAAATCCAACTAAAATCCACAAGTTTTTTTCATAGCTTTTCATGGTATTATAGAGTACACAGCTTTAGTATCATAAATTCCATCACAATGTGAAATCTCAGTGGGTATTCATGCATAATAAAATTAATACTTGAAGAATTCAAACTTAAATCATGTTCATAGTACATAATAGGGAGAACCCATAAAGTATTCAAGCTTAAAATTATGAAATTTTCATAAAAGAGAAGAGTTGGGCTCCATGGGTGAAGGACCCATAGATAAAGAACCACGAATAAAGACCCACATATCATAAACTTGGAGTTTCTTGAAGGAAAACTTGAGAGGATGTATGGGCTTCACTTGAATTCTTGAAATACCAAGAGAGTTCTTTAGAGTCTTGAATTTAGGTGGGGGGTGGAGGATTAGATAGGATTTTAGGAGAGTTTTTGAGAGATTTGGGGCTATATATGGCTGAACAATGAAGGAATCTCATCTATAAGGGTGTTGAGTTATTAACCAATTATCCTCAACTACAATTGTGAAAATTTAGAAAATTTTGACCTGTGTGAACCTAGTCTACGACGCGGACTTTTTCCCACGTACGTCATTTTTCACAAAGTTTAATTTTTCCTTGTTTTGGCCCTAGAAATGAGTTTAGGCCATTTTTGTACTATAGGGGACCAAGTGTAACGACACAATCTAGGGGATTGGTCGCCACACGATGAATAAGATACCTTAAGGCACCTCACCCGAGCTATCTTAAGCATCTTAAACATTTATAGGCGTTGACTAAATATTTTTGAGAAAAAAGTAAGGGAAAAGGGACAAAGGACCAATTGGCAATGAAGAAACATTAAAAAGCAATGGTAATAACTAAATTTCATTCTTGTCCATGAGCATACCAACCAATACATAATGAATGAAACAGGTACTGTCGGTTTCCATCAATTAGAAAGTAATCCATAATAAGGGAACATAGAAAGTAAAAGGCTCAAAAAGGCTACAAATACATTGTCTTAAAACAAAGCAAAGATACAAGATGGATAAAAAAGTGGAGACCCGAACTAAGGACTCACCAAATATAGTAAAGTTATTCTTGAAGCTGAGTACTAGCCAAGAGTCGATGGAGGAGTGCATGTCCCTATATGGTTAAATCATGTGGGCAAAATATGAGTTAGTATATTGGAGTATGTGAGATGCAATACATGGATGAAATTGTAAGGCCATCATTATTAAGCATAACGTACAAGTATATATTTGATAAAAGACACATAAACTAAGCTTAGGCATGCACAAGGAATATGTAGGTACCCAGACCTCAAGAGGCCTTAATGATGCTTAAAATTGGGTTTCCAACATTGCTTACCAAGGTGGCTCTCTAGGATCACCTCAATGAGCCTTGGAGTGACCCTTGTCCATTTATGTGGCTTCTTGTGGCTTCAAGCGAGGTTCAAGGCCAAGTGGCCCTCCATGAAGCCTTTGATGGCTCATGGTCCTCACCACTAGCCATGAAAGGAGATCTTGGAAAATTCCCTTGCCTTCAGGCCATGATTTTTACTAAGGCAGAAACTAAGGTCAGTTGTACGGACCGTACAACTTACCGTTCACCATGGTGGCCTTCCGTGAAAGTTCCCTATGCTAAATATTTTAAAGCATGGATGTACCGTTCGGAACTTGGACCTTTTCACGTACTCTACCACAGACCAGGGAGAGTTTCACTGACCATGAAGCCTTAAGTGGAAACACCCTTGGCCAAATTTTTCAAAGTGTCAGAGGGGACATTTTAACAGACCTTTGTACAATTAGTGGAGCTTTGTACGGACCATGGTGCATTTGTACGAGACGCTTGGACAAAAATCTAAGTCCGCTTCATTAATGGTATTTTCATAATTTTGGTTTATTTTAAATGTCTTTTAGGACCTTGGTACCTATCCTATGCCCCCAAATCCAATCACACTCACTCCTTACGCTCATTCACTCTCATTATAGACTCAAGCTCTAGAGTTTTGTTCCTAGCTTCTCTTTTCGAAGTCTAGTGTTAGAGATTCAAGCTAGGATTCAATTGGGGTTTCAATTTCAAAATAAATTCTTTTCAAAATGATCATTCTAAGAAACGTATGTGGAATTGATTCATGATTACCTTCCAATCTTGAAGACCAAAGAACGTATTTCTTCAATTTTATGATTTTCAAGTATGATTTGCATATAGGTCTCTTAAATAAGTTTTGATATGTTAAAATTGAGCTATGGACTGAAATTTATTACTGATTTTATGATGATTTGAATCTTATTATTATGATTTAAATTGATTTTACGAACAATTGAATATGTATGTCCCTTTAATTTATGAACCTATACATGAGTAGTATCAAGTATAATTCTATTGTTGATTTCTTCATTGATTTATTATGATTTCATCTTATTATATTGTTTTAACAATGTATTCCTAATACACATGTTATTCCTTCATTCTTCATGGCATATGCATGCATGAACAGGTATTTTCATGAGATATATGATGTGGGTTAAGACCCAATTACGATTGTGACTATGATTTCAAGCAAGTATGGTTATGACATGATAGTGATCAACATAATGTCTATGATATAGCTTTTAAGCCATTATGGGTGTGTATACACCATCATGTGTAAGTATGAATGAGCAACTCCTATGCATGTATTCATGAATGAAAGTATGAGTGGGCTTTTTAGCCCAAGTATACATGATTATGAAGTTTTTTTTTTCTTTTAAGACTAAGCATGCATGAAAATGATTTGAAAGACTTATGCCTCTTTTTCAAGAATGTAATGTGTATGTATTCCTGTGGGATGTTGACTTAACACCGAATGAGATTGGAGGTTGGGGCTCAATCTAAGAGGTCCTTATATAAAGTCTCCTTTCTCAGCTATGTGTGAGCGTACGTTTAGGTATGTGCCCCTTAATGGGATGATTATAAAATCCTTCAAAAAAGGACAAGCTATAAGAAAGGTTGCATGATGAAAAGATTGGGTTATCAGGTATAGCATGGGCCACCTTTGGAAAGTACTCCACTCTCAACTTGGTGTGAAGGTATGCACTGGGAGATTCATGTAATAGCTCGCATGGTCTAGATGTCGGTTAAGGTCACATCCCCGTATGTTGAAGTATTACGATTACGCATCATGGATTTCATGACATATTGATGTTTTATTCTTTCCTATATACTTGTTTCTATATATATGCCTTTGTTATCTAACAATTGATCATTGGTTAACATGTTCATAAGAATTTGCATGCCCAAATACTTAGTATATTCAAACATACTAATGCTTACTTTTGCCTACATGATCTAACCATATAGGGACCGAAGACTATCTCCATCCACCTCTTAACAGCTGGGTTATTTGAGAAAGAGTTTCTTGTGGTGAGTCCTTTCATCTAAGTTCAAACCACCTTCTATCTACTTATTATGTTATGAGTTTCTTCTATCTTTACTTTGAGGTGAGCCCAGGAAATGTATTGGCTACCATCCTATTCTATGATCTAGAGGCGTTGTTGGACATTATGTAAACTCTATGTATAGGCTTGTTATGTGTTATGCCTATTGCTTTTGGAGACTATGTTTATGTCTATCTCATGTTATTGGTGTTATGATTATATGTTTATGATGAGATGTGGGAATGTTAAAATTCCTAAGTCCCTTCTATCCCCATAGCGTAAGTCATACTTACCTTCCCTTTAGAACTTAATTGCTATTTGCAACGTGAATTCATGTAACTCCCTTTCCCGATGACATCCCCATAGCTTGAGGCCAAAGCCCTATTTCCCTTTGAACAATGTGCCTGTTGTTTAATTATGCGCATCTGAACTAATATGCTACGAGGGTTGTTTGGGGACTCTCGGGTTCCCATTTGCAGTATCACTCCTAGGCCCTCAGCTCAGGTCATGACCGAATATGGCTCAAGGTCAATATGAGACAATGCAAAATAGAGCACATATAACGAAAATGTAACATGAGATTATGACCTTATGGGATGGACCATAACTAACAATAAGACCATTTGAGCTACAACATGGAATCTAATGAACTCCTTCCATTGGGAAAAGGCTAGTGCAATCCTTCCATTGAGAAAAGGAGAATCTACTTGCCAAGGTAGATGTCCAAAACTTAATAATTTTGCAATTGTATCTTTTATAACATTTGGGGTCGACGTTGATCCATAAGTCCAGCCTATAAAGCTCCTATGGTAGCACATAGTTAGGTACATTGAGATTTGGCCTCAAGGGATCATGCCTCAACTAACAGATTGATTCCTAATCTCTAATCCTCTTGGTGCTAAGTCATCCCACGAAATCTTTAAAACATATTCTTAGAATCATGAGTAGCAATCAATAAGAGTAGCTCAAAACTTAAGAATCTTTCTAAAACATCTTTTAGGGCAATCAACATCATACTTATATCTTTAATAAACTTAACTTTGAACCTCTTCATTGATACCCTAATCATCATCGTAAATCATAAAAAAACTTTACTTGAAATCTAGGTGGCCTTAGCCTTATCATGGAACAATCATAAATCGCATAAGTCATAAGGAAGTTTCATTTTAAAAGGAAAATCGAAAATGCCCAACCTTTATTACATCAAAAGCCATCATTGAATCAACATCATTATTCAAATATGCATATATTTACTTAGCAAAATAGTTGCTAAACTTCTAAGTATCATATAGTAACATAAATATCATGAAATCATCAAAAGCATGCACATTTACTTGAGGAACTTGAAGAAAAGGTGAAATACTTATATGAAACTCTATAGGTAAAAGGATACCTATAAATCAACTTACATACCTGGATAAACTAGAGAGAAAAGAAATTGAAGCCTTTGGGAGGAAATCTTTAAAATTGTAGCCTTGTTCATGAGAGCTTCTTGCCTTAGTAAATTTGGAATTAAAGAATGAGAGACGGGGGGTGATTGAAGAGCTCGAAGGCTGATATAGGCTCCCTTTCTCATCCCCAAAATGACATAGTTTAGGAATAGAAAGGATAGAAATGACAAAACTTCCCAACATTGAAGCTATTATGATCGACCTACGACACTCCTATGGGTTGTAAGTCAATCCATGGATTGTAAGTCTTGTAAGACCCCACCTAGTTGGAGTATGGAAATGCAAGGAAATAAGTTCTGAAAACTTTTGGACCATCAACTTTTATGAATTGTTTTACGAGTCGTAAACCATTTTACGGCTCGTAGGTTAGTTCGTGGAACCTGAAAAGACTTGGTGAAATTTGGGATCTTTCTGAATTTCAGTTTATGACTTATCAGACGATGCGTAAAGTCCCTTAGGAGTTGTAGACGATCTCGTAGAATGAGAATTAGAGAAAGGGGTCTTTGAAGTTTGGAAAAGGGCCCTCAAAAGAAACCCCATCTACATCCCATGGAATATTCTACGACCTGTAAACAGGGTCTCGTAGACCTGTCTGGCCAGTTTTTAAGAAGGGGTAGTTTTGTGATTTCTTAGCATTTTATACTTATATTATGTCGTTTTGCCTCCAAAGGACCCCTAATCAGCCTTTTTAACCCTAATTCAAAATCCCTAAGTCTTTAAACACTCTCAAGTTCCCTCAAGTCATCAAGCAAGATAGAGCAAGCTAGGGTTTGGCATCACACCTCCAAATCAGATTTTCTATTCACTAAGTTGACAAGGTAATGGGTTTTGATTGTGGGAACCTTCCTCTCACAAGCTCAACCATTTTCTCTCCAAGTGTCTTTCCATGTTATGGGTATTTGTGAAGACTCCATGAACTTTTTGCATGACATGATTATGAAGAAACACTATGATGATATTATGATGAATATCATTGTAAAGCCCAGATTTTTCTCTCACCAACATCATCTTGAGGCCTGGAATTTTTCCCCAGGAAACTTGCCAGGTATCACTTCACGGCCTGTGTGATGCCACACGATCCGTATGGCCTCCCGTGGAGTGATACTTAATCAGCTCCCCATTGAAAAATTTTCCATGTAAAGGTACACGGACCTTCACACGGTTCGTGTGACTCTACATAGTCCGTGTGGCCTTTCGTTTAATTTACTTTGTGGAAAGTCACCTTTACACAGACCAAGTCACGACTCGTGTGACTTCAGATGGTCCGTGAGCCTGTCCGTGTGGTGCCACCTAGTTTAGTGAAAAGTTTCTTCTACGAGTTCTAAGTCCGGGACCACGACATAGTTCACAGTCCATGTGACTCTATACGAACTATGTAACAGACCCTGTGACCCAGACGGACCAAATTTAGGACCGTTTCATTAATGGCATTTTAAAATTTGGGTTTTTTTAAATATGAATTTGGGCATTTCCACCCCTCCTAAGCCTCTAAATTAGCTGATTACTTTCAACATTTCAGCCATTTCCCTCATTTCTCCTCACTCTCTCTAAAATACTCCTACAAGAATTCCTCTAACTTTTCTCTAGGATCCTCCAAATCAAGGCCTTCAATTTGGAGTCCATTTTCTCCTCAAGTTCCTCTTTAAGTCAGGTATGTGGGATTGATTCTTGGTCTCTTTCAACCAAGAAGACCCAAAATTCTTTATACTTGTTTCATGAAGTTTTAGTCACCTTAATTATAAAATTTTACCATTTAATCTTGTTAGCTTGGGTCCATGCATGGGTTGTACATTATTCCCAATTTTAAGTTGTGTTAAGCTCTAGTATGATGAATCACTTTGAATTATGCAAATCTTGAACATGCATGATCGTTTAAAGATGGTATTATGCATGGGTGATCTATACTACAATTTTCATATGAATGTTATGGTGGATTTCCTAGACTTTACATTATATTGCTAATTTTAGGTTTACTCTACACCACCCATGCCATCCTTACATCATGCCTTGCATTGCACTCATGATCATCGCTTTACATGGAAATTATGAAGTGAAATAGACCCATTTATGTCTTGTGATATGATTTTGGTAAAATAAATGTGGGTTATAACAAATGTGATCACATATATGCATTATGCTTTGGCTCTTTGAGCATCTTGGGTGCTTGCACCATCTTGTACACGTAGATGAGTTATTCCTTGCATTGGAAATCTTCACTTTGATCTTGTGATTTTGGCATTTGAGTCTATATGTACATTGAACGTTTTGTAAGGGATACTTGACTCCCTTGAAAGCACATACATATCTATATATATAAGTATTCCAGTGGGATGTGATTAGCTTAGCACCGATGCATTGGGGGCCCTCTCCCTTTCCTTGAACTATTTGCCTATATAGGGACGGATGATATTCGTCTATCTTGCTTATGCTATGACATGTTTTGACATGAATCTTAAGAAATCCTTCCAAAATGGTGATTCCCATAAGGAAGATGACCATCCCTAAAATGGTGTGTTCCATAAGGTGTGATGTAGATTACCCTTGGCAAGTAATCTTCTACCTACCGGTGAGAGGTCCCAATCAGTCAAATTCGTGTAATAGCTTGCATGGATTTGGTTTGTCGATTATAGTCCATCCCGTTATATAGGTGCATTATCGCATTGCACGCATCATGAATTCTATGGCATCTTGTATATTAAATTCTATTGCTTATATGATCTTTGTATATTATGTGCCCTTGTCATCTAACATTGTTATGCAGGTCCGATAAGTCATATGCATTGAATGCCTGCATACTTAGTACTTAAAACGTACTAACGCATACTCTATGCCTACATGATTTTTACCATGTAGGGACCGAGCAGTTTGGATACCAGCCACAGGATGAATAGTTCATTTCTCGAAGATTCTCTTGCAGTGATCCCCGTCTTCTGAGGGCGAGCTAGTTAATTCTCATGTTTATTATGTATGTTCTTTTGATGAGGGTGAGCCCGAAACTTGTCCTGGCCCCCGTTCCTTGCCTAGAGGCAAATGTTGGGCATTTTGTAAATCTTTCCTAGACAAGGCTTTTCCGACTGTCGTATTCCTTATCTGTAAATGAATGGATTCTTGAGATTTGATTTCATTTATTTATTTATATGTGTTTAGATACTTTTGAACCGATGATGTGGATTTTGATTGCTTCGAGGCTTGTTTGGGGACTCTCGGGTCCCCATATACCGTGTCACATCTAGGCCCCAATCCCGGGTCATGACAAAAGATGGTATCAGAGCCCTAGGTTTATACTGGTCCTCGGAGCCCAACATGCCGCGTTGAGTAGAGTCCTATTCATGGGTGTAAAGTGCACCATACCTATGTGTGGGAGGCTACAGAGACGTATTAGGAAATTCCTCACTTCTTTATGTCTTGTGTCGTGCTATGACTGATTTATGCAATTCCCTTACTTACCAATGTCGTTAATCTATTTTAGAAGATGCCTCGAGGAAGACCCCCTCTACCTAGGTCGGCTCCGGCTGATGAAGATCAGGCCCCTCACGAGCCTATGGAGGAGCCTATCCTCACGGTGAATTCTGCACTGCTTTTGTCATACTTGCACAGGTGGTGACTGTTCAGGCAAGGCAAGCTAACTTGCCATAGGATCCTACACCTCCATCTAGGGTAACAGATTTCACCCGGATTAATCCTCTAGAATTCTATGGATCAAGGGCTGATGAGGATACTCAGGAGTTCATTGATGAGCTCTCGAAGATACTGAATATTATGGGCGTCTCTTCTGAGGAAAAAGTTGGACTGGCTGCTTACCTGCTGAAGGATGTAGCTCAGGTGTGGTATACTCAGTGGGCTTTGGAGAGGGTCGGTGGTGGTAATGTTAAATGGGGAGAGTTCAAAACTGCCTTCCTTAATCGCTTTTTCCTACTTGAGCTGAGAGAGGCCAGAATGACTGAGTTTATTAACCTCAAGTAGGGGAGTATGAATGTGAGGAATTATTCTCTCAAGTTCACCAAGGTTGCCAAATATGCTCCGTCCCTGGTGGTCGATCCCCGTGCAAGGATGCACAAATTTGTTTTGAGTATTTCTGACTTTCTTGTGAAAAAATGTTGTACCACTATGCTGATTAGGGACATGGATATTGCCCGACACATGATGTATGCTGAGCAGATCGAAGGGGAGAAACTCAAAGAGAAAAGGGCACACGATCCTAAGAGAGCTTGATTTGACAGTAGGTTCTTCGGTGCTAGAAATTTTGGTTTTGGTCGCTTTCAGTAGGGCCAAGGTTCAGGAGCTCGGGTGGCCAATGCTTGAGAACCCCCTCTCGGGGTACCGGTGGGTGGCGGACCAGGATATCCTATGTGTGAAAAGTGTGGGAAACCCCTCACAGGTGCCTGCCGGAGAGATTGGGGACTTTGCTTCGAATGCAGGAGTAAGGATCATAAAGTTGTGGATTGCCCGAGGAATGCGCGCGGAGGCCAAGGATAGGTAGCCAAAGGTGGGAAGGGTCAACAAAGGGGTTCCCAAGGTATTTCCCCAAAGAAAAACAGGTTCTATGCACTCCATGCCCGCTAGGATGTCGAGGAAGCTCCAGATGTCGTGACTGATATGTTAAAAATCTTTGATTTTGATGCTTATGTTTTGCTTGACCCAGGTGCAAATTTGTCTTTTGTGACTCCGTTGTTGGCTGTCAAGTTAGGTTTGAGCCCCTAGATTTTAAGAGAGCCTTTCTCGGTTTACACCCTCGTGGGTGAATCTATTGTTGCTCATAGAGTCTATCACGAATGTCCTGTTGCTGTGTTGCACAAAAGTTTTCCATGTGATCTTGTGGAACTTGAGATGTTTGATTTTGATGTGATTCTTAGAATGGATAGGTTGCATGCATCTTATGCTTCCATAGATTGTAGAACCCGAAAAGTCCAGTTCCAACATCCCGGTGAGCCAGTTCTTGAATGGAAGGGTGGTGATTCCTCTATTAAAGGTCGGTTTATTTCCTACCTCAAGGCGCGGAAAATGATTTCTAAGGGGTGCATCTATTATATTTTGAGGGTCAAGGATATAGATTCTGAAGTGCCTACTCTCGAGTCGGTCCCTGTGGTGAATGAATTTTTGTATGTGTTTCCCGAAGACCTTCCGGACATTCCTCCGGATGGAGAAATAGACTTCAGCATAGATCTTCTTCTAGATACTCAGCCTATTTCTATTCCTCTGTATCGGATGGCACCGGCAGAATTGAAAAAGTTAAAGGAGCAGTTAAAGGACCTATTGGAGAAGGGTCTTATTCGGCCTAGTACATTACTGTGGGGTGCTCCCGTGTTGTTTGTGAGAAAGAAGGATGGGTCCCTCCGTATATGTATTGATTACAAGCAGCTGAATAAGGTGACTGTTAAGAACAAGTACCCATTACCCAGGATTGATGACTTGTTTGATCAACTTCAAGGTGCCACTCGCTTCTTAAAAATTGATCTCCATTTCGAGTACCATCAGTTGAAGGTTAGGGAATGTGATATTCCCAAAATAGCTTTTCGAACGAGGTATGGGCATTTTGAATTTTTGTTGATGTCATTTAGCCTAACTAATGCTCCGGCTGTATTTATGGACTTGATGAATCGAGTGTTTACACCATTCCTGGACAGCTTTGTGGTGGTCTTCATTGACTATATTCTCATTTACTCCCGAGTGGACAGGAGCGGAGCACAGGACTCACTTGAGGATGGCCCTCCAAACCCTAAGGGAGAAGAAATTGTATGTCAAGTTTAGCAAGTGTGAATTCTGGTTAGGCGAAGTGGCCTTCCTCGGTCGTGTGGTGTCCGGAGACGGTATCAAGGTAGATCCGAGGAAAACCAAGGTCATTAGCAATTGTCCTCGACCATTGACTCCTTAGGATATTCGCAGTTTCCTTGGGTTTGCCAGGTACTACAGAAGGTTCGTGAAAGGGTTTTCATCTATTGAATCTCCATTGACCAAGTTGACCCAGAAGCAGGTTAAATTTATATGGTTGGATAAATGCGAGAGAAGTTTTCAAACTTTAATGGACCGGCTTACGTCGGCTCCCATATTGACCTTGCCAAATGGTTCAGAGGCGTTCATAGTAAATTATGATGCCTCGCGGATCGGACTGGGTTGTGTGCTTATGCGGAATGGTAAGGTGATAGTGTACGCTTCAAGAAAGTTGAAGGTGCACGAACAAAACTACCCCACGCATGACCTTGAATTGGTAGCGGTGGTCTTTTCTTTGAAGATTTGGAGACATGATTTGTACGGGGTTCATGTTGATGTGTTTACCGATCACAAAAGCTTGCAATATGTTTTTACCCAAAGGGATCTTAACCTCAGACAAAGGAGGTGGTTGGAGCTTTTGAAGGATTACGATATGAGTGTTCTATATCATCTGGGCAAAGCCAATGCTGTGGCCGACGCTTTTAGTAGATTGTCCATGGGAAGTGTGGTGCATGTTGGTGATGGAAAGAAGGAATTGGCGAGGGATGTTCACCGGTTGGCTAGGTTGGGTGTCAGGTTGACTAATTCCAGTGAGGGTGGTATTCGGGTTCAGAATGGGGCAAAATCTTCCATGGTAAACGAGGTAAGAGCTAAGCAAGATCTAGACTTATCGTTACTTGAGTTGAAGAAGTTGGTTGCAGCAAAGGAGATCGAGGTATTCTCCCAAAAGGCGGATGGTGTACTCCGGTACCAAGACCGACTTTGTGTTCCTGATGTGGATGACCTTAGAAGAGTGATTATGAGTAAGGATCACAACTCTCGCTACTCTATTCATCCAGGGTCTACCAAGATGTACCAGGATTTGAAGGAGGTGTATTGGTGGCATGGTATGAAGAGGGATATCGCTAAGTTCATGTCTGAATGCTTGAGTTGTCAACAGGTGAAGGTAGAACACCATAGGCCTGGTTGTTTGGCCCAAGACATTGAAATTCCCACCTGGAAATGGGAGGATGTTAATATGGACATCGTGGTTGGATTGCCTCGGACCCGAAGGCAATTTGACTCCATCTGGGTTGTTGTGGATCGAATGACAAAATCGGCTCATTTTCTACCGGTCAAGGCTACTTTCAGTGTTGAGGACTATGCGAGGTTGTATATCCAGGAGTTGGTAAGGTTGCATGGTGTACCTAGATCCATCATATCGGATCGTGGTGCTCAATTCACTTCCCACTTTTGGAGGTCTTTTCTGAAGGGCCTTGGGACCAAGATTAAGTTGAGCTCCGCTTTTCACCCTCAAATTGATGGCCAAGCTGAGAGGACTATTCAAACCTTGGAGGATATGTTGAGGGAATGTGTGTTAGAGTTTAAAGGGAATTGGGATGACCATCTTCCACTCATCGAGTTTGCTTACAATAATAGCTTCTATGCTAGCATTGGTATGGCGCCGTTTGAAGCGTTGTATGGGAGAAGGTGTAGGTTGCCAATGGGCTGGTTTGAGTTGAGAGAGATGGCTATACTTGGCCTGGATTTGGTGTTGGATGCTATAGAAAAGGTAAAGGTGATTAGGGAAAGATTGAAAGCGGCCCAATGTCGTCAAAAGTCCTATTCGGATGTTAGGAGGAGGGACCTTGATGTTTATGTCGGGGATTGGGTATATGTGAAAGGTTCTCCTATGAAGGGTATAATGCGTTTCGGTAAGAAGGGCAAGCTAAGCCCCCGGTATGTTGGTCCGTACGAGATTGCTGAGCGGATTGGAGGTGTGGATTACAAGTTGGAGTTACCTCCGAATTTGAGTTACTTTCATCCGGTCTTCCATGTATCTATATTGAGGAAGCTATGGTGATCCTAACACCATTGTTCCTTTGGAAGGTATTGAGGTTGAAGAAATTTTTTCCTATGAGGAAATGCCCGTGGCAATCTTGGATAGGCAAGTAAAGCGGCTTCGTAAAAAGGATGTGGCTTCAGTGAAGGTACTTTGGAAAAATCAACAAGTGGAGAGTGCCACTTGGGAGGCGGAGCTGGACCTGATGAAACGATACCCTCATCTTTTCCAATCTGCTCAAGCCTAAGGTAATAGGAATCTTCCTTATCTATTGGTGCCATTTCTTGCCTTCTTGAGTCTCATGACATGACATGCATATGTGTGCACTAAAAGATCTTATTCTTTTAACAAGTGATTTGGATACAATCTTGATACGAGCTTAAGGGTCTTGAATTATAGTTTTTGCAAGATGCTTTTGGTACAAAATCTTTTTATTTTGATTTGAATTATGCATTTTGTCTTGTGTAGGATGTATCTTGCCCTTACTCTAACCTTTCAAGCCTTCTTCTAGCACATTCAGGGACGAATGTTCCCAAGGGGGAGATGATGTAAAGCCCCAGATTTTTCTCTCATCGGTATCGTCTTGAGGCTTGGAATTTTTCCCTAGGAAAGGCTGCCAGGTATCACTTCACGGAGGAGCCCACACGGCCCGTGTGACGCCACACAGTCCATATGGCCTCCCATGGAGTGACACGTGATCAGCTCTCCATTGGGAAATTTTCAAAGTAAAGGTACACAGACCTTCACACGGTTCATGTGGCTTTCCGTTTGGTTTACTATGTGGAAAGTCACCTTTACACGGACCAAGCCACGGCCCGTGTGACCTCAGATGGTCCATGAGCCTGTCCGTGTGGTGCCACCTAGTTCAATGAAAATTTTCTTCTGCGAGTTCTAAGTCCAGGACCATGGCATAGTTCACGGTCCGTGTGACTCTACACGGACTGTGTAACGGACCGTGTGACCCAGATGGACCAAATTTAGGTCTGTTTCATTAATGGCATTTTTAAAATTTGGGTTGTTTTAAACGTGAATTTGGGCATTTCCACCCCTCCTAAGCCTCTAAATTAGTTGATTACCTTCAACATTTCAGCCATTTCCCTCATTTCTCCTCACTCGCTCTAAAATACTCCTACAATAATTCCTCCAACTTCTCTCTAGGATCCTCCAAGTCAAGGCCTTCAATTTGGAGTCCATTTTCTCCTCAAGTTCCTCCTCAAATCACGTATGTGGGATTGATTCTTGGTCTCTTTCAACCAAGAAGACCCGAAATTCTTTCAACTTATTTCATGAAGTTTTAGTCACCTTAAATGTAAAATTTTATCATTTGATCTTTTTAGCTTGGGTCCATGCATGGGTTGTACATTATTCCGAATTTTAAGTTGTGTTAAGCTCTAGTATGATGAATCACCTTGAATTATGCAAATCTTGAACATGCATGACCCTTTAAAGATGGTATTATGCATGGGTGATCTATACTACAATTTTCATACGAATTTTATGGTGGATTTCCTAGACTTTACATTATATTGGTAATCTTAGGTTTACTCTAAACCACCCGTCATCCCTACATCATGCCTTGCATTGCACTCATGATCATCGATTTACATGGAAATTATGAAGTGGAATAGACCCACTTATGTCTTGTGATATGATTTTGGTAAAATAAATATGGGTTATGACAAAATGCGATCACATATATGTCTTATGCTTTGGGTCTTTGAGCATCTTTGGGGTTTGCACCATCTTGTAAACATAGATGAGCTATTCCTTGCACTGGAAATCTAAGACTTTGATCTTGTGATTTTGGCAATTGAGTCTATATGTACATTGAACGTTTTGAAAGGGATACTTGACTCTCTTGAAAGTACATACATGTCTATATATATTACAATGTTTGGTATATTATGATAAATAGAATAATTTGAGTCTTCCTTTGGATTGCAACCTCGCACCGAGTGGACCTTGGTAGATAACCATTGTCCCATAACTATGCTGCCACCATAGGGTTGTGAATTATCTAATGGATCCATATAGCTTAAGTGTCATGCCAAACGCCCGAAGTAAGGGTGAAGCATTTATTCCCTATGACCCCGAACTCACCAAGTCAATTCGCAGAATGAATGCCCAGGACCGCGAAGCAGCAAGGCAGAGGGAGTTAGCAGTAAATCCTGCTGACAGACGACACAATGGATTGGGTGAGGATGACCTCGCCAGTAATGTGGTACCACCAGCGGCACCACTTCGACAAGTGCCACTTGTACCACCACAGCAGCACCAACCCCCTTTGAGGCCTCAAGGGCCCCAGTATCCCCGAGTAGTAAATGTTAATGATGAGAGTGCTGGGACCACTGGGGCGATAGTGTTTCCAGCTCTTCTTGCTGGTGTCAAGTTTACTATTACTAGCACTATGCTGCAAATGTTGCAGTTGAAAGGGTTGTTCAGCGGGGCCGTCACTGAGAAAACAAATCAGCATCTGATGAATTTCTTTGCGACATGCTAGTCGTCCGAGATCCCAGGAGTCAGTCAACAAGTGCTGAGGTTGTGATTATTCCCATTGTCTCTTTCAGGTGAGGCAATAAGGTGGGTAAACAAGCTCCCCCATGATTCCATCCGTACTAGGGGAGAATTAAAAGAAGCTTTCTTAGAGAGGCTCTTCCCTGCTTCAAGGTAGCTAAAGATAAAAGCGAGATTAGATCTCACAAGCAATTGCCAAATGAAGCATTGTACAAATCTTGGGAGAGATTCAAACAGAAACTCAAGCAGTGCCCCAACTATTATCTCACATATGGGCATTTGAAGCCAGTCTTCTATAGGTCTTGCAACTTTGTGACTAAGCCTATCATTGATGCCGCATGTGGAGCGCAGAATAATAGGGCATGGTACACTAGAGATGGAGATTGCTCTGGGATGGTCTTTGAGATGACTGTTGAACAATGAAAAAAGGAGGAAGAGCAGTACCAAGACATGGCCCATATGCCGACACAAATTGACTTGCTGTCAAAGAGGTACTTGGTGGAGGCATGGAGAAAGTGAAAGTTATGGATACACTCCCTAGGTATGATGATCAAGTCTACAACTATGATGAAGAAGCTCACTTTTTGGGCAGTCAAGGGGGTTACCGAGCATTCAACTCCGGTAACCAAGGTCGGAACTATGGTCGTGATAAGTACCAAGGGAACTGGCAGAATAGAGAAGGCTATAGAAATCGGGAGCGCCAAAATGAGGGTGGCGGAAACTCGAGGCTAGATAAGATGATAACAAAGGTTCTTGACAAGGTGGAGTCCACTGAGGTGGGGGTGCGAGATGTGAAAGGAGAAATGTCCAATGTGCGAAAATCGGTAGAGTCATACTCCACCTCGATCAAGCAACAAGAGCAACAATTGGGGCAACTTTCAGCTTTACTAAATCAAAGGAAGGTTGGGTCACTTCCTAGTGATACTGTGCAGACCCCGATAAATGATGGCCACTGCATGGCGGTCACCACTAGAAGCGGTAAGGTACTTTGTAACCCTATTGTTGCCAGTGATACAGGTCAGGATAAAGCAGATGGCAAGATACCTAGCCCCCTGGAGGTGAATGATGATGATAGGGACGATAGGATTGACGCAGCCCAACAGAACCAGAGGTTGCTAAAAAGGCAATAGGTGTGGACCAACCCACTACTCCGTGCCTGCAACCATCTCGAAGCCACCACCGCCATTCCCACAAAGGTTGAAAAAGAATGCTGAAGATAGCAAGTTTCAGAAATTCTTATCTATGTTGAAGGAGTTGCCCATGAACATTCCTCTAGTGGAAGCACTTGAGCAGATGCCAGGCTATGCTAAGTTTATGAAAGACTTAGTCACCAAGAAGAGGACAGCCACGATTGAGTTGGCTAACAATCTTCATCACTGTAGCGCCATTGCTACAAGGTCCTCGTTTGAGAAGAAGGGCGATCCGGGGGCTTTCACTATCTCGTGCACTATTGGAGCCTATGATTTTGAAAGGGCCCTCTGTGACCTTGGGTGCCAGCATAAACTTAATGCTGCTAGCAGTGTACCAACAGTTGGGCTTAGGAGTCCCCACACCCACTACCATGTTGTTACTAATGGAAGACAGATTAGTGAAGAGGCCCATGGGGATTTTGTGTGACGTTAGTTCGTGTTGGTAGGTTCATCTCCCCTATAGACTTTGTCATCCTGGACTGTAAAGTGGATTTCAAGGTTCCCATCATCCACAGGAGACCATTTTTGGCAACTGGCAGGGCATTAGTTTTTGTAGAGTGTGTTGAACTTACCTTCCGGTTGAACGCTGAGGAGGTAAAATTCAGAGTGTGTGCTTCCATGAAGAGACTCAAAGAGTTAGCTGTGATGTTTGTCATGGATATAGAAGATGACTGTTTCTCTGAGATCCCACTCGAGGAAAAGATGATCGTGGACACGCTGGCTACAGTGCTGATGAACACTCCAGGAGATGGTGTCGATGGTACAATGACACTGTGTATGCATTACAGGGCATGGGAACCCGACCATTTGTCCCCCGGAAGCTAGACTTGGACCTGAAAAATAGGTCGATGCCACCGGCCAAATCGTCTATTGAGGAGCCTCCTGCTGTGGAGCTCAAGGAGCTGCCCCAGCACTTAAGGTATGCCTTTTTGGGCACTAACAACACTCTTCCTATGATTGTGGTTGTAGATCTTCAGGAGGACCAGGTGAAGGCATAGTTGGGGTCCTCCAAAAGTTCAAGAGGGTTATTGGTTGGACCATTGCAGACATTATCGGGATTCCTCCAGGGATCTGCAAACATAAGATCAAGTTGGAAGATAATTGTGTGCCCAGTATCGAGCATCAGCGAAGGCTCAATCCACCCATGCAAAAGGTGGTAAAAAAGGAGATTATCAAGTGGCTAGATGTTGGGGTGGTATACCCCATCTCTAACAGCAGATGGGTTAGTCTAGTGCAATGTGTCCCAAATTAGGGGGGCATGACGGTGGTGGCTGATGGGAAGAATGAGCTTTTCCCTTTAGGACTTATCACGGGGTAGTGAGTGTGCATAGACTACCGGAAGCTGAATAGAAGCACTTTGAAGGATCACTTCCCCATACCCTTCATGGACCAGAGGCTTGATAGATTTGCAAGTAGAGGGTGGTATTACTTCTTGGATGGGTATTCGGGTTACAACAAAATATCCATAGCCTCGAAGGATCTAGAGAAGACTACCTTCACTTGCCCTTATGGGATGTTTGCTTTCAGGCGGATGCCATTTGGGCTTTGTAATGCCCCAGCCACTTTCCAACGTTGTATAATGTCGATCTTTTTGGACATGGTCGAAGACACCCTCGAGGTATTTATGGATGACTTCTCCATGGTGGGTGACTCCTTTGATGATTGTCTGTTGAATCTTAGTAGGATATTACAATACTGTGAGCAATCTAACTTTGTGCTAAACTGGGAAAAATGCCATTTCATGGTCAAGGAGGGGATAGTCCTTGGCCACAAGGTTTTGGATAAGGGTATCGAGGTTGATTAGGCAAAAATCGAGGTTATCGAGAAGTTGCCACCTCCCATATTAGTGAAGGGTGTTCGGAGTTTTCTTGGGCATATGGGCTTATACCGCCATTTTATAAAAGATTTCTTTAAGATTGCACATCCACTGTGCGAACTATTGGAGAAAGAGGCTAAGTTTCAATTTGATGATGCATGTCGAAATGCCTTCGAGACTCTAAAGCAAAAGTTGATTTCAGCGCCTGTGGTAGTTGCACCTGACTGGGGTGTCCCTTTTGAGGTTATGTGTGATGAAAGAGGAATTGTTATGGGTGTTGTGCTGGGCAAAAAGCGCAACAAGATCTTTCATCCTATCTACTATGTCAGCGAGACCTTGAATGACGCCCAAAGAAATTATACCGTGCTTGAGCAAGAGTTGTTGGTTGTTGTGTTTGCGTTTGACAAGTTCTGAGCCTATCTATTAGCCACAAAGGTGATTGTGCACATAGACCACGCACCACTAAGGTACCTCATGGCAAAGAAAGATGCTAAGCCGATACTAATCAGATGGGTACTCTTGCTGCAAGAGTTCGACTTTGAGGTGCACGGTCGGAATGGCACGGAAAAACAAGTGGAAGACCACATGTGAAGGTTAGAAGATGAGTCACGAGCTAAAGATTGGTTGAGCATCGATGATTCTTTCCCCAGGAGCAGGTATTGGCAGCTTCTATTGACTTAATCCCTTGGTTTGCTTATTTTTTGCTAGCTTTCTGGTAAGTGATATTATGCCTGAGGGCCTTAACCCTCACCAGAGAAAAATGTTTCTTCATGATGTTCGCAGGCACTTTGGGGATGAACCATACTTGTTCAGAACATGCGTAGAGGGGGTCATCAGGCGGTGCATACCAGAAGCGGAGATGTTGAGCATCATGGAAGCCTGCCACTCTTCCCCAATGGGGGGCCATCATAGTGGTGCCAGGACAGCGAAAAAGATCTTACAATGTAGATACTACTGGCCCACAATCTACAAAGATGCCCATGACATTGTGCGAGATTGTGGTCAGTGTCAGCGCCAAGGCAACATTTTTCAGCTCCAAGAGCTACCAATGACCCCTATCCTTGAAATAGAATTATTCGACGTATGGGGCATTGATTTTATGGGTCCATTTTTGAGCTCCTATGGAATGAAGTACATCTTTGTGGCGGTGGACTACGTCTCCAAATGGGTGGAGGCAGCATTGCCAAATAATGAAAGCAAGAGCGTGGTATAGTTTCTGAGGCGGAACATTTTCTCCAAGTTTGGGACACCCAGTACTATCATTAGTGATGGGGGCTCCCACTTCTGCAACAAATCCTTCCGTGTCATACTAGCTAAGTACGGTGTGAGACAACATAAGGTCGCAACACCTTATCATCCGCAGACGAGTGGGCAGGTTGAAGTGTCAAACAGGGAGATCAAGGAAATCATGACCAAGTCTGTGAACACCACAAGAACAGACTGTGCCCAGAAACTAGAAGATGCATTATGGGCCTACAGGATGGCTTACAAGACCCCCATTGGTATGTCTCCTTATCAATTGGTATTTGGTAAAGCCTGCCATCTACCGTTGGAATTGGAGCACAAGGCCCTTTGGGCACTGAAGGCACTGAACATGAAGTGGGATGAGGCAGCCAACGCGAGGCTTGATCAACTCAATGAATTGGATGAATTTTGCCTCCAGGCTTCTGACATTGCAGTACTGTACAAAGACAGGATGAAGTCCCATCATGACATGCATATTGCACCAAGAAGTTTTGGTGTTGGTGACAAGGTTTTGCTGTACAACTCAAGGTTGAGGTTGTTTCCGGCTAAGCTGAAATCTAGGTGGTCTGACCCGTACAAGATTGCTCATGTATTCCTATATGGTGAAGTCGAGTTGGAACCTGACAAAGGGCATCGTTTCAAAGTTAATGGGCAGCGAGTGAAGAAGTATTTAGATGTTGTAGATGAAACCTCAGTGATTGAGGTCTTACATCTTGATGAAGTCTGAGTAGTCAATATAACTGTGTCGAGCTGTGCCGTTAAACTAAGCGCTTAATGGGAGGCAACCCATCAAAAAAAAGAATGTATTTTATGTCATGCATTTCATTGTTTTTTGTTTTTGGTTCCAGGGAGGTATAAGCACTGTGGTGAGAAACATTAGCATACGCGTAGTTGACGGTGTGGCACGAAAACACAAGGGTCAAAACTGGCAAAGGAGAGACAGACGTGTGTATACACAACCCGTGTAACACTAGATGGACCATGTCACGGACCGTGTGGCGCGTGGCCCAGGTAAGCTCTATACCATATTCTAAGGTTGGTCACACGGATACCTAAGACGAACCATCTATTGTTTCACTGCCCATGTGGTTGTTCGTGTGGATGCTAGTGCCAGGCACGATTTTTGAATACCAAGTGTAGGCACCCGGATGGTCTTCACGGACTGTGTAACGTTATACGGCCCGTGTAACCACCTGTAGAGGCGAAACGTCAGGTATGGTATTTATAACCTCTTTCCCCATTTTCACTTTTTGTCCTTTACTCTCAACACACAATTTTTTTTTCTCAAAACCCACATGAAAATTTCTATCTCTTTTGGCACGATTTGTGAAGCACTTTCACGATCCGTAGTACTTCCCTTGGGCGATTTTCTATTGTTCTAACATTAAGTCTCTCTTCAAGTAAGTTTTCAGCAACCCACCCGCTAAGTACTACACACGGGCCCTACCACGGATCGCGTAATGCTACACGGCCCGTGTAAGGCCCTCCGTCCGAGTTACCTTCGTACCTAATGGTTTACTTCATTGATCATTGTTAGTTTCCACATGCAGCGTAGTGCAAAATTCCCTATGATAGACCAGGTGACGCCACTCTTAAGGGTTTTTGTCACTTTCATAACACAGAGGAAGTCTGAGTACTCGTTGTGTGTCGCCTTGCTTATTCCGACATGACTAACCATTTTATTCTTTGTGGCATTTGTAGGCACAATGGGTCCCCGCCTAAGGTCAGGCAAGCCTAGGGACGAGTATGAGTCACGTCTCCGCGATTCTCTCACCGAATCTACTAGTCAGCACCAGGAGAGTGACTCAGGAGATGACTCCTCGGGAGGGTCCGAGGTACGTTTCACCAGCAATGTCTCCCCTCACTCCCCTCGCACTACAAGATCTTGTGTTGCGGGCCAACCTATAGCCCCCCAGTCTGAGGAGGGGATTCCTAAGGTGGAAATTGAGGGGAAGATGATGCCTCGGCGTAGGATAACCAAGCACGCACACCGAAGACAGCCAAGCACAACATAGAGGATGCGGATGACATCCTCGCCCTCCAAGACAGTGACGATGAAGCTACATACCATGCGGTTTCTCGGATATCAAACCTTGAAACTGCTAAGTGGCTTCTTGTGTTTTTGCGCGGAAGATGCTGAAAAGGAAATATATGTGAATGGACTAACTAAATGCTCTGGGGGATACCAACAGCGGGCTATTGTCATCTGACCATGAAATTTTTAACATTGCAGGAAGTCCACATTGACAAAAAATAATCATAAAAAAATAGGAAAAGAAAGAATCGAGCAATTAAAAATGAGAATGAAAAAAATAGATCTTGCTTTGAGGTCATCATTGATGGAGGAAGGGTTAAATGGGAAGAAGGGAGGTATTCTAGTAGTTGCTAATTAAAAATTGAAGGAAAATTTTCTTTTTCTTTTTTTAAAAAAAGAGGAAAATTAAAGCTGGTGTGGTATTTATTTTTTAACCTTTCACGCGTTTTAAATAAATTGTATTCACTTGTTATGCCATGTGGCATGACAGGGGTGTATCTAAGCCCAGTTTGCCAAGATGAGAGGTGTTTTTAAGTCTGTCAATAGTCGAGGGATGAAACTAATAATTCGTGCCATGTTCAGGTGTATGTAAGCTTAGTTCGCCAAGTTGAGGGGTTGTTTTAAACCTATCAATAGTTTAGGGACGAAACTAATAATTCTTGTCAAGTTCGAGGGTGTTTTTAGTACTTCTCTTATATTTTTATTGATCTTTTGTGTTCAGTCTATCAACACGTGTCTTCTTTAAACTTATATCCTAGCAATCTCAAAATAGTTATAATTACATTTCCATTAATTTGGCTAGGATATAAGTTTGAAATCAAATAGTTAAAACATACTTGAAATTACCCTTGAATACATTCATAAATTCAAGGACATGCATATTCAATTGTTCATAAAATCAATGTAAATCATAATAATAAAATTCAAATCATCATAAAATCAATAACTAAATTCAGTCCATAACTCAATTTCAACAAATTAAAACTAATTTAAGAGACCCATTTGCAAAATAGACTTAGAATTCATGGAAATTAAGAAATAAGAGCTTTTGGGTCTTCATGTTTGAAAGAGAATCATGAATCAATCCCACATACCTTGAAGAACTAGAAGATTTAGGATGGAATTTACTTGAATTGAAATCCCACTTGAAATCCTAGCTTGAATCCCCACACTAGACTTTGAAGAGAGAACTTAGAGATTGAATTCTAGAGCTTGAATCAATAATGAGAGTGAATCAGTGTAAAGAGTGAGTATAATCTGATTTTGGGGCTTAGGATAGGTACTAATGTCCTAAAAACCTTTAAAATAAACCAAAATTATGAAAGGACCATTAATGAAACAGACTTTAAAAAGTGCCCAGGGTCTCGTACAAATACACCACGATTTGTACAAATGTTCACTGACCGTACAACGGCCTGTGAAAATGTCTCCTCTAACACTTAGAAAAAGTTAGGCCAAGGGTGTTTCCAATGAAGGCTTCATGGACCATACAAATTTTCACTGACTACACAATGATCCGTGAAAATGTCTCCAAGTTTCAAAATGGTACTTAGACACTTAGAAGAAAAATTTGGAGATAGGGCTCACGAGACCCCACCACGATCTGTGGTGGGTTGCATGACCCATACAAGGGTCCCTTGGTGGTTGCCTTAGCCAAATTATTGGCTTAAAGGCCGAAGCACCTACCACGATCTCCTTCCATGGCCAGCGATGAGGACCATGAGCCGTGGAAGGTGCCATGGAGGGCTACCAAGCCAAAAAATCCCCCTTAAGTCACATGAAGCCACAAACAAAGCCAAGGGTCACTCCATAGTTTCCCCCATGGCTCGTGGGAGTGACCCTAGAGGGGTACCTTGGTTAAAAACCTTCGAAAACACGATTTAAAGCATTGTTAAGGGCTCTCGAGGTCCGGATCCTTATATTATCACCCTCTTGGGAACATTCATCCTTGAATGAGCTAGATCATGGATTGAAAGGCTTGACTTGAACATGAAGACACAATGCAACACTCATCACTTGAAAATCACAACGTCATTAAAACTCTTGTCATAACATAATTCAAACCACTTTTGTGCACATATATGCATGTCATGTCACGAAATATGAAAGTGAAAGAATTAGGACCATTTAGAATAGAAGAAGCTAATACCTTAGGCTTGAGTAGATTGGAAAAGATGGGGATATCGCCTCATCATGTCCGACTCTGCCTCCCATGTAGCACTCTCCACATGTTGATTCTTCCAAAGCATTTTAACCAAAGCCATATCCTTGTTGCCAAGCCGTTTTACTTGTCTATCCAAAATTTCAACTAGCACCTCTTCATAAGTCAAGTTCTCTTCAACCTCAACACCTTCCAAAGGCAAAATCGAATTAGGATCACTAATTGACTTTCTTAACATTAACAAATGGCAAACTGGGTGAATAGAATTCATATCCAAAGGCAAATCCAACCTATAGGCCACCTTGCCAATCTGCTCAACTATATCCGAAGGAGCTACATACTGGGGACTTACTTGCCCTTTTTACCGAAACGTATTACACCCTTCATAAGATAGACCTTCACATATACTTAATCAACGACATGGGACTCAAGATCCCTTTTTCTAATATCTGAATAAGACTTTTGATGACTTTGAGCCATCTTCAACCTTTTCCTAATTAACTTCACTTTTTCCATGGCCTCCAACACCAAATCCGAGCCTATTAGTGCCATCTCACCCAACTCAAACCATCCAACAAGGGATCTACACCTTCTCCCATACAAAGCTTCAAACAATGACATACCAATGCTAGCATGAAAACTATTGTTGTAGGCAAACTCGATAAGTGGTAAATGATCATCCCAATTTCCCTTGCACTCTAACACACAAGCCCTCAACATGTCCTCCAAAGTTTGAATTGTCCTTTCGGATTTTCCATCAGTTTGAGGATGAAAAGCGGTACTTAACTTTACCTTAGTGCCAAGACCTTTTTGAAATGATTTCCAAAAGTAAGAAGTAAATTGGGTACCATGATCCAATATAATAGACATAGGCACACCATGTAATCTAACGAACTCTCGGATATACAATCTTGCATAATCTTCGGCATTGAAGGTAGTCTTAACCGGAAGGAAATGAGCCAGATTGGTCATCCTATCAACAACAACCCAAATAGAATCAAATTGCTTTCAGGTACGGGGCAATCCAATCACGAAACCCATATTCGTAGCCTCCCATTTCCAAGTAGGAATCTCAATATCTTGAGCCAAACCATCGGGCCTTTGATGTTCCACCTTTACTTGTTGACAATTAGGAAACTTGGATACAAACTTGACTATGCCTTTCTTCATACTATGCCACCAATACACCTCCTTTAAGTCCTTATACATTTTGGTGGATCCTGGTTGTATAAAATAATGAGAGTTGTGGGCTTCACTCATGATCTCCTCTCTAAGACCATCAACATCCATAACATACAACCAATCTTGATACCGAAGAACACCATCTCCCCCTTGGGAGAAAACCTCTATCTTCTTTTCGACAATTAACCTCTTCAACTAAACTAAAGATGGGTCCAAGTCCTGCTTTGCCCTATTCTGAACATGAATGCCACCATCATTAGAGTCAGCTAATCCAACACCCAATCTATCTAAGAGATAAACATCTTTCACCAACATCTTCTTTCCCTCATCAACATGGCCACACTACCCATAGATAGCCTATTAAGAGCATCAACTACCACATTTGCCTTGCCGGGATGGTATTGAACACTCATGTCATAATTTTTATGAAGTTCCAACCATCTTCTTTGCCTCAAATCAAGATTCCTTTGAGTGAACACATATTGAAAACTTTTGTGATCGGTGAACACATCAATATGAATCCCATATAAATAATGTCTCCAAATCTTCAAAGCAAACACCACGGTCGCCAACTGAAAATCATGAGTTAGGTAAATTCGGTCATGCACCTTCAATTGCCTTGATGCATAAGCTATCACATCACCATGTTGCATGAGCACACAACCCAACCCAATCCGACAAGCATCACAATACACCATAAACTCATCTAAGCCATTCGATAAGGTCAAACAGGGGCCGATGTAAGTCGATCCTTTTCAAAGTCTAACAACTCTTCTCACACTCATCCAGCCATAAAACTTGGCCTTATTTTGAGTTAACTTAGTCAATAGAGATACAATGGATGATAAACCTCCGATAATAACCAGCCAACCCAAGAAAACTTCGAATATCAGAAGGGTTCAATGGTCTAGGCTAATTCTTTACGGCCTCAGTCTTCTTTAGGTCAAACTTAAGGCCATCACCGGGTACAACATGACCAAGAAAAATCACTTCACCCAACCAAAACTCACATTTACTGAACTTGGCACATAATTGCTTCTCCCTCAAAGTTTGAAGAACCAAACTTAAATGATCCATGTGCTCCCGCTCACTTTGGGAATAAATTAGAATATCATCGATGAAAACAACCACTAAACTATCAAGAAATGACTCTTGAGCACCTGATTCATAAGATCCATAAACACATCCAGAGCATTAATCAAGCCAAAGGACATCATCACAAACTCAAAATGTTTGTATCTAGTCTCAAAAGCTATCTTGGGAATGTCATACTCCCGGACCTTTAACTGATGATAACCCAAACGGAGGTCAATCTTTGAGAAATGGCTGGCTCCTTGAAGTTGATCAAACAAGTCATCGATCCTTGGAAATGGATATTTATTCTTGATAGTCACGTTATTCAATTGTATATAGTCAATACACATCCGAAGAGACCCATCCTTCTTTCTTATGAATAGCACATGAGCACCCCAAGACAATATACTTGGTCTTATAAAGCCTTTCTCTAACAAGTCCTTTAGATGATCCTTCATCTCCTTTAATTCAACTGGTGCTATACGATAAACAGGAAAGAAAATAGGCTGACTATCCAAAAGGAGATCTATGCCAAAGTATACTTCTCTTTCAGGAGAAATACCGGGCAAATCATCGAGAAAGATGTTTTAAAACTCATTAAACACTAGAATTGACTCAAGAGTAGGTGACTTCGACTCTACATCTCTAACCCTCACACTATAGTAGATGCACCCTTTAGAAATCGTTTTCTGAGATTTGAGATAGGAAATAAGTAGATCTTTAAAAGTGAAGTCACTACCCTCCCATTCCCGAATAGGCTCATTCATAAACTGAAACTTAACCTTTTGGGTTCTACAATCAATAGAGGCATAAGAAGCATGCAACTAGTCCATCCCAAGAATAATATCAAAATCAAACATCTCAAGTTCTACAAGATCACAAGGAAGGACCTTATGCAACACCAAAATCGGACAACCCCGATAGACCATTTGGGAAACAATAGACTCCCCATGAGAGTGTAGACTGAAAAGGGCTCCCTGAAGATTTCAGGGCTCGGGTCAATCTTAACAGCCAAGAGAGGAGTCACAAATGATAAATTTGCACCCGAATCACGCAAGTATAAACATCAAAATCAAAGACTTTTAACATACCAATTACTACATCTAGAGTCTTCTCTACACCCTGTCGAGCACGCAAAGCATAGAACCTATTATTTCTGGGAGAACCACCTTGTGGAACTCTTGGCTGGACTTAATCACCCTGAGCTACCTAACCCTGACCCTTCTTAGGGGCTTTAGGGCAGTCAGTGACTTGGTGGCCCATATCACTACATCCAAAGTAAGCACCTGAACCTTTCACGCATGTGCCTGAGTGATTCTTCTCATACTTGTCACATCGAGGAGGTAATAGTCCACCTCTAACTTGTGCCTTGGGAGGAGACATTCTACTATTGGCTACTATTGCATTTGAACCCTGTCCCTATTGGAAGCGACCATTTCCACCACCACTCCTAGAGTTGGAGAACCCACCACCATAACAGGATCTCTTGCAATCATTCACCCTCCTCTCCTTGAGCTTCTCCCCATCAATCTGTTCAGCATAATTCATAGGTCTGGAAATATCCATCCCTCAAATAAGCATAGTCATACGACATTCTTTCATAACCAAATCACAGATCCCAAAAAATAAACTTGTGCATCCTTGCACGGAGTCAGCCACTAGCATAGAAGCATACTTGGAGAGCTTTGAAAATTTGATGGCATATTCCCGCACACTCATAGCACCCTGCTTGAGGTTAATAAATTCCATTACTTTTGCCTCTCTAAGCTCAAGAGGAAAGAAATGGTCTAGAAAGGCAAACTTAAACTCTTCCCAACCAACCCTATCATCAACAACCCTCTCCATCAACCATTGGGTGTATCACACTTGAGCCACATCCTTCAATTGATAAGAAGCTAGTTCAACTTTCTCTTGTAAATTCACCCACATAATAGTCAACACCTTAGAGAGTTCATTAATGAAGTCTTAGGCATCCTCATCAGCTTTTGACCCATGGAACTCTAGAGGGTTCATCCAGGTAAAATATCTTACTCTAGCAGTTGGAGTGAGGGCATGAGGAGGAGGATTATCCTACCTAGCCTGGTCGTTCACCACTTAAGCTAGCATGGCAAAGGCAGTTCGAAATTCATCCTGAGTAACCGGCTCCCCTATAGGCTCTTGAGGGACTTAGTCCTCATTAATCGGGGCTTGTCTTGGTAGAGAGGCTCTTCTTGGAGGCATCTTCAGTAAGGCATCAAGGACATCATCAAAGTTAGGAAGTCTTAAAACACGGTCCATAGCATAACATAAGAAATAAAGAAGTGAGACGATTCCTAAAATGCCATCATAGCCTCCCACTCATAGGTATGGTGTACTTCACACCTATGAATAAGACTCCACTCGACATGGCATGTTGGACTCCAAGGATAATTTTAAAACCTTAGTGCTCTAATACCAAGCTTGTAATAACCCGAACCTAGGGCTTAGGAGTGACATGGAAAATGGGAACCCGAGAGTCCCCAAAAAAGCCTCATAGCATTCATATGCATGTCATCAGTTCAGAAGCACATAATTAAACAACAATCACATAGTTGTAAGGGAAATGGGGCTATGGACTTAAGCTATGGGCATGTTATAGAGATAGGAATCTGCATGGATTCACATAGCACATAATACATAAGAACTAAGGGGCAGGTAAGCATGACTCGCGCTATGGGGATAAAAAGGACTTAGGGCTTTCAACATTCCCATATCTCATCATAAACATTACTTTTTAACACCAATAACATGAGATAGACATACACATAGCCACTATAATTAATAGACATAACACATAACAAGTCCACACGTAGAATTTACATGATGTCCAACAATGCCTCTAGTATAGGATGGGGCCAAGACATGTCCCGAGGTCACCCTCAAAGTAAAGACATAAGTGAACAAACATAAAAGGTAGATAGAAGGTGGGTCTTGTCTTTGGAGTGAAGGACTCAGCACTAGCAAGCTCACAATCCAATCTAACCGTTAAGAAGTAGATGAAGATAATCCCCGGTCCCTACATTGTTAGATCATGTAGGCAAAAGTATGCATTAGAACATTTCAATGTACTAAGTATGCAGGCATGCAAATGCTTATGAATATGTTAAATTACACTCAATGTTAGATAACAAGGGTACATATATAGAAAAAAATATAGGAATGAATGTAATATTAATATTCCATGAATCGATCATGCATAAATGCCATTTACTTCAACATATGCGGATGTGACCTCAACTGACATATAAGAACAAGCGAGCTATTACTTTGAATTATAATGTTTACCCTACACTAGAGGAAAGGGTGATCTACTTGCCAAAGGTTTACCATACGTCTCCTTACAGGCCTCCTATTTTGGAGAGGTAACCTTATTTTACGGGCCTTCCATTTTGGTAAGGATTTTCATAACATAATCATCCACAAATGGGAATACATATGAATCTATTCTGGCACGTAGTTATGGGACTTGGGGATTTATATAAGGACCCTTGGTGATAGTTCCTCTCAAACAAGCCCATCAGGTACTAAGTCATCATCCCATGGGAATATATATAGGTATACGTGCTTGCAAAGAGGCATATGTCTTTCAAATCATTTTTAGTAATACTTAGGCTTAAAAGCCAAACATACTTCATAATCATGCATACTTGGACTAAAAAGTCATATCATACTTCAATTCATGAATACATGCATAGGAGTAGCTCATTCATACTTGTACATGTTGGTGAATCCTCACCCATAAATTCTTAAAAGCCATATTATAGACATTATGTTATCACATATCATGCCATAACCATACTTGCTTGAAATAATAGTCATAATCATAATTGGATCTTAGCCCACATCATAAATCTCATAAAAATCAATGTTCATGCATACATATGCCATGAGGAATAAGAGAATAGCATGAGCAATTGAGATTCATATTTAAAATAACGTAATAAGATTAAATCCATGAAAAAATCAATAGTTAAAACATACTTGAAATTACCCATGCATAGATTCATAGATTAAAGGGATATGCATATTCAATTGTTCCTAAAATCAATGTAAATCATAATAATAAGATTCAAATCATCATAAAATCAATAGTTTAGTTTATCCCATAACTTAATTTCAATAAATTAAAACTAATTTAAGAGACCCATTTGCTAAATAGACTTAGAAGTCATGAAACTAAAAAATAAAAGTTTTTGAGTCTTTATGATTGGAAGAGAATCATGAACCAATCCTACATACCTTGAAGAAATATAATAATTAGGATGGAATTGACTTGAATTGAAAGCTCACTTGAAATCCTAGCTTGCATCCCCACACTAGACTTTGAAGAGAGAACTTAGAGATTAAATTCTGGAGATTGAGTGAATAATGAGAGTGAATGAGTGTAAAGTGTGAGTATAATCTAATTTAGGGGCTTAGGATAGGTACCAAGGGCCTAAAAGACCTTTAAAATAAACCAAAATTATGAAAGGACCATTAATGCTTTAAAAAGTGCCAAAGGGTCTCGTACGAATGTATTACAGTCCGTACAAATGTTCACTGACCATACAACGTTCAATTAAAATGTCTCCTCTGACACTTAGAAAAATTTAGGCCAAGGATGTTTCCAATGGAGGCTTCAGACCGTACAAATGTTCACTGATCGTACAACAATCCGTGAGAATGTCTCCTAAGTTCTAACACGGTACTTTGACACTTGGAAGAAAAATTTGGAGATAGGTCCCATGAGACCCCATCATGATTTGTGATGGGTCGCACAACCCGTACAAGGGTCCCTTGGTTGTTGCCTTAGCTAAATTATTGGCTTGAAGGCTGGGGCACCTGCCACGAGCCCCTTCCATGGCTAGTGGTGAGGACCACAAGTCGTGGGAGGTGCCATTGAGGGCCACCAACTCTGAAACTCCCCCTTAAGCCACATGAAGCAATGAACAAAGCCAAGGGTCACTCCATGGCTGCCCCCACAACTTTTGAACCTCTCCTCGGCTCGGGGAGTGACCTTGGAGGGGCACCTTATTTAAAAACCTCTAGATACGCAATTTGAAGCATGATTAAGGCCTCCAAAAGTTTGGGTCCTTACATAGACCCCACCAAGATTCTTATGTAGAGGCATGTATTGGACTATGGTTGATGTAATTCCCGTAAGGGAAACATTTGACTCTTATGTTGTTATATTCCACTTGCTTACTCTCTTATGAAATGCTTACTTTACCTTATGTATGCTTATGATATGAACAAGAGGCTATGTGATAGCTAGGCCCTAGGTTCGGGTGGTGACAAACTTGATTTCATAGCACAAGTTTTGAAAGCATATTAGGGATCCAACATATGACATCTAGTAGAGTCTTGTTCATAGGTGTGAAGCAAGCCATATCTATAAGCGAGAGGCTATAACATTTAGGATCTTCGCCTCTTTTGTGATATATGTCATGCCTTCAAGACTCTCATTCCCTTATGCTTGTACTTTGGTATATTCAAATAATACCTTAATGATGAGCTCCATTGCCAAGGGGAGTTGATGCTAATATGGACTAAGTTCCTCCAGCTCCTTAAGTGCCTCGAGGCCCTTAAGTCGACCAAGTTACCATTGATGAGTTTAGGGACTCTATTACTATGTTGGCTTAAGTCGTTGCTTCTCTAAAGACTTCTACTTTGGCTTCTAGGATAAGAGATTTTGCTAGAATGAATCCTCCAGAGTTCTATGGCTCCAAGGTGGATGAGGATTCATAAGAGTTCATTGATGAAGTTTACAAGGTGGTGGAGATCAACTTGAAGGAGTTGCTTATGTTTGGTTCACACAATGGGAGTCCAAATGGGTTGAAGAAGGTGCTATTGATTGGGAGATATTTAAGGCCACTTTCCTTAACCATTTCTTTTCTCTTAAACTAGGGGAAGTTAAAGTGATGGGGTTCATGAATTTTGAGGCAAGGTGGTATGAGTGTGAGGAAGTATGCCCTCAAGTTCACAAAATTGTCCAAGTATACTCCTTCTTTGGTGGTTGACTCTAGGGCCCGTATGAACAAGTTCACATTAGTTGTGTCTGACTTGGTGAACATGGAGTGTAAAGCCGCAATGCTCATTAGGGAGATGGATATTTCTAGGGTGATGACCTATGCCGAACAAGTGGAGAGTGAGAAAAGTTCAAAAGATGAGAATGAAGGAGTAAAAAAAGTCCCATTTTGATGTTGAATTTTCTCATGCTAAGACCGGTGGTGGCCATTTCTTACAAGGCCAAGGGTCATCTAAAGGTTCTACTCAAAGGTTTGACAAATATAAGATGCCTAACCCTAAGGCTCAAGGTGATGTCGTGAAGGGTGGTGCTATTCCTCCTAAGTGTCCTAGGTATAGGAAGAATCATGTTGGAGATTGTTTGAGAGGTATAAATGCTTGCTTTGGTTGTTTAGAGTGGGGTACAATATTGGCGAGTTTCCTATGTTGCTTAGAAAGTACAGATGGGCATCCACAGGGTCAAGTAGCTCAAAGATGGAAAATACAACAAGGTACCCAAGCTTAAGTAGATAGTCCACGTGGAAACCAATTATATGCTTTACATGCTAGGCAAGAGGTTGAGGAGTCTCCCAATGTGGTCACGGGTATGTCAAAGTCTTTGATCATGGTGTGTATGCTTTTCTTGATCCCGGTGCTAATATGTCTTTTGTTACTCGTTACCTTGCCATACAGTTTGATGTGTCTTTGAAAGTCTTGTTAGAGCCTTATTCGGTCTATACTCCAGTTGGTGAGTCAATCCTAGCCAAGAAAGTTTATTGAAATTTTCCCTTGTTGGTCTTGCATGAAGTCTTTCCATATAATCTTGTTGAACTTGATATGACCAATCTTGATGTGATTCTTGGTATTCATTGGTTGCATGTCTCTTATGCTTTATTGATTGTAGAGCCCGTGAGGTCATATTTCATGTTCCTAATGAGTCCATCCTTGAGTGGAGGGGAATGAATTCGGTGTTCAAGGGTAAGTCTGTCTCTTATGTAAAGGCTATGAAAATGATTTCTAAAGATTGCATATATCAAATTATCCGGGTCATGGATGTTGAGTCCAATGTTCCTACTCTTTATTCGATTCTTATAGTTGATGACTTCCCTGATGTCTTTTTTGATGACTTGCCTAATATTCCTTTTGAACGTGAAATGACTTTGACATTGATCTTTTCTCTGATACTTGACCTATTTCTATACCTCTATATTGAATGGCCACGACGAAGTTGAAAGAATTAAAGGAACAATTAAGGGACTTGCTTGATAAAGAATTCATAAGGCCTAATGTGTCTCCATGGGGTGCTCCCATATTTTTTGTAAGGAAGAAAGATGATTCACTTCGAATGTGTGTGAATTATTAGCAATTGAATAAAGTGACTATAAAAAATAAGTATCCACTTTCAAGTATTAATGATCTATTTGATCAACTACAAGGTGCAAGCTATTGCTCTAAGATTGATCTTCGATCCAGATGTCACCAGTTGAGGGTGAAGTAGGATGATATTCCAAAGTTGGCATTTAGAACTTGGTATAGTAAGTTTGAATTATTGGTTATGTCATTTGAACTAACAAATGCCCATACCACTTTCATAAATTTGATGAATAGGGTCTTCAAACTGTACTTGGATCTATTTGTCGTTGTGTTCATAGATGATATATTGGTTTATTCATGAGATGCAAAGGAATATGAGGATCATTTGAGAATTCTATTGCAAACATTAAGAGATAGGCAACTTTTTGGAAAGTTTTGTAAGTGTGAGTTTTGGTTAGGGGAGGTGGCTTTTCTTGACCACATCATTCCGGGCGATGGTATTACACCCAAAAAAGATGGAGGGAGGTGAAGAATTGACCTAGACTATTGACTTCATCCGACATTAGAGCTTTTTGGGTTTGGCTGGTTAATGTAGAAGATTTGTTGAAGTATTTTCTTCCATTGCCTCTCTTTTGACTAAATTGAACAAAAAGTGAAATTTCAATGGTTTGATGAATGTGAGAAAAGTTTCCAAACGTTGCAGGATTATCTTACTTTGGCTCCTATATTGACATTGCCTAAAGGTCTGTATAGTTTTATTGTGTATTGATCCCTTACATATAAGCTTGGGTTGTGTATTGATGCAACATGGAAAAGTTATTGTCTATGCCTCAAGGCAATTGAAAGTGCATGAAAGGAACTATATGACTCATGACCTTGAGTTATTGGCCATTGTATTTACATTGAAGATTTAGCAACATTATCGCTATGGGGTGCATATTGATATATTCACTAACCACAAGAGTTTAAAATATATGTTTAGCCAAAAGGATTTGAACCTAAGGCAAAGGAGGTGATTGGAGCTTCGAAAGGATTATGGCACGAGCGTGATGTATCACCCCAGTAAAGTGAATGTTTTGGACGATGCATTAACTAGAATGTCTATGGGTAGCATTGCACATATTAAGGATGGAAAGAAAGAGCTAGTTAAAGAAGTGCACCATTTGGCTAGTTTGGGTGTTAGGTTGAATGGCTTGAATGATGGTAGTTTATTAGTGCAAGATGGGGAGGAATCGTCTTTGATACTGGAAGTTAAAGCAAAGCAAGACATGGATCCTACTTTGGTTGAATTGAAGAAATTGGTGGCTAATAAAAAGATTGAGGTCTTCTCACAAGAAGGAGATGGAGTACTTTGTTATTAAGAGAGGCTTTGTGCGCCTAATGTTGATGAACTAAGGGAAAAGATACTTGATGAGGCTCATAATTCTAAATATTCGATTCATCCAAGATCCATCAAAATATATGGAGATTTGAGAGAGGTGTATTGGTGGAATAGAATGAAGAAAGACATAGCAAAGTGTGTGATAAGGTATGTGAATTGCCAATAAGTAAAGGTGGAACACCAAATACCAAGTGGTTTGGATCAAGACATAGAGATACTTACTTGGAAATAGGAGGAAAAGAATATGGATTTCATTATGAGTTTGCCAAAGACGAAGAAGCAATTCGACTCAATATGGGTTGTTGTAGATAGAATGACGAAAGCAACCTACGTTCTTCCGGTGAAGACTCCTTATAGTGTCAAAGATTATGCTAAGGTTTACATCCAAGAATTGGTAAGGTTGCATGGGGTATTATTGTCTATAGTATCTGATCGTGGTGCTTAATTCCCTTCTCATTTTTGGATATCTTTTCAAAAGGGCCTTGGTACAAAGGTGAAGTTAAGTACCGCATTTCATCCTCAAATGGATGGACAAGCCGAGAGGATAATCTAAATGTTGAAAGACATGTTGAGGGCATGTGTGCTTGATTTTAAAGGTGGTTGGGATGACCACTTACCTCTTATTGAATTTGCTTACAAAAATAGTTGTCACTCAAGTATTAAGATGGCACCGTTTGAAGCTTTATATGGTAGATGGTTTAGGTCGCCAGTGGGATGGTCTAAAGTTGGAGAGATGTCCTTGATTCAACTGAATTTGGTACTTGATGCAATAGAGAAGGTGAAGGTCATAAGGAAAAGGTTGAAGGATACCGAGAGTCGTCAAAAGTCATATGTCTATGGTAGGAGAAGAGACCTAGAGTTTTATCAAGGTGATTGGGTGTATTTGAAGGTTTCACCTATGAAAAGAGTAATGCAATTTGTCAAAAAGAGCAAATTGAGTCCTAGACATGTAGGACCTTATGAGATTGTTAAGAGAATTGGGATAGTAGCTTATGAGCTAGATTAGCCTACTTGGGAAAGTAGCTTATGAGCTAGATTTGCCTATGGAGTTAGCTATGGTTCATCTAGTGGTTCATGTGTTGATGTTGAGAAAAAGCATGGGTTATCCTAATTATATTGTTCCATTGAAGTATGTGACTACTGAGGAGGATTTGACCTATGAAGAAGTATCGGTTGATATTTTAGACCGGTAATTGAAGAGATCGAGAAAGATAGAAGTGGCATCTATCAAAAGTGTTGTGGAGAAATCAACAAGTTGATAGTGCCATTTGGAAAGTCGAGGCAGGCATGATGAAATGATATCCTTATCTCTTTCTTTCTATTCGAGCCTAAGGTACATAAATATGGTCTATTTTTCCAAATTCCCATGAATATGTATTCTCTTGTCATATTGCATGCATGCATGATTATGAGGTTTTTTGGTATGGTGTATGATTCATAAGTTTGATGATTTTATGAAAATGTTGTTTAAGTTGCATTTTTGCATCCATGTTATGATGTTGGTTATGTTTTTATCCTACACAAGCTTGCTTAGGATGAATGGTCCCAAGGCGGAGATATTGTAACACCCTACACGTTGAAAAGTCTGGAAAATGAAAAAGTTGTGAAATTTTGAGGCTGGAAGGTTTTATGAGCCAATCTACGGCTCGTGGATAGGATCACGGGTCGTAGAAAGGCCTCATGGGTGAAAGCCCAGAAAGTTGGAAACTTTTGAGTTTTTGGAAGTCATTGTATGAGGAACAGGACAAGTCATTATTCATTTTATGCATCGTGGATAGAGTCGTGGATGGGACCTAAAAAAAAGAAATATTTTCCAAGTTTGAAAGTTACTTTACGAATAGTTCTACCTTTCGTGAATGGAACTATGGACCATATATAGGATTTCATGGTTTTAAGATGCAAATTCCTATACCACAATTTTTGGGACCATGCCAAGAATGATCCAAAGCATGACTCGTGAACAGTACGTGGAAGGGTTTACGACCCGTGAATGAGGTCTCATAAATATGTCTGGCAGGTTTTAAATAAAGGGGTTCTTGGTCGTTTCCAATTCATTTAGCCCCCTAAACTACATCGTTTTGACCCTTCTAACTAACTTAACCAACCTATTTCCTATGAAACCGATTCCTATTTCATTCTAATTCATTTACTCTCTAAACCTCTCCCAAAGTTCCAAAATTTCTCTCTCTAAGAATTCTCTCCATTAAAGCTAGGGTTCGAAGGTTTGGCTAAGGAATTTTTCAGAATTTTCTTATTCAAATTTAGGAATTCTCACTCGAGGTAGGTCTTCATTCATGGACTAAATTCATCCATGAAGCCCAACCTAATTCTCCCTTTTTCTCAAAGTTTAAGCATGAATTTCTTTTGGTTTTTATGGCTTGATTCCAAAGGATTGATTATGATTATTCTATGGTTATTATACCTATTTATGCATGAATTATGAAGGATGATATGATTTCTATAATTTTTAAGTGAATGAAAGTGATATAAAGAATATGATGGTAAGGGATTATCGAATTGATGTAGGTTCATTTACTAATGACGCAAATTGATTTTGATTGCATGATTCCTCTATGATTTTCATCTGATTGCATGATTTTATCTCAATTTCTCGTGAGTCCATAGATGGATCTAATATTCTATGATAAAGATATGATTTTCTTGAATATGATTCTAAGTATGAGAAACATGTTTCAATGATGATGATGAGGGCAATTAAGACCTTAATGTTTATGATGAGGATGATAAGATGGGGAGTATACCAACACTATATGAACGTTACGTAGAAGGACTATTCCTATGATATAAAATGTTTTCAAAAGGTTATGATGCCTATTTTACAAGCTATAAAAGTATGAATTATGTTGAAAGCTACGTATATGCATGATTTATGTATTCCATAGGATATGACTTAACACCGCGAGGACTTTGGCAAATTTCATTGTCCCATAACTATGTGCCATCGTAGTTTTATGATTATGTGCCTATATGATATTATGTTAGTGGATCCACATATGTAAAACATTCACCAAAATGGGAAGGATCCCATAAGGTTCATGTTAAAACACTCATCGAAATGGGAAGGATCTTCATAAGTGAGGTACAGTCTACCTTGGCAAAGTAGACTACTCTTTCGCTCAGTATAGAGGCAACATCGGGATTCCATGTAATAGTCTGGATGATCTTAATGTCGATTATGGTATTATTCCCACATATGTATGGTAGGTGATGAATGTTTTAATGATGCTTCTGTACATGGTTTTGAACACACATTGCTTATGCATATTTTGTGTTTATTCTATTGATTATGATTATGTATATTGATATTATGTTATGATGTTCTCTGATGCATGGTGTACCTACATACTCAGTACATTCCATGTACTAACAAATACTTCTTTTCTTACATGATCTAATCATGTAGGGAAGGATGACGAGACTATTCCTTCATTTCATGGCTAGTGTTAGATTGAGCTTTGAAGTCCTACCGGTGATTTCTCATGCTTCGGGAACAAGCCCCTTCATATGATGTTTCCTTATGTTAAGAATTTATGATTTCTTTTAAAGTTATGTCTTGAGGATCAGCTAGTGAGCTATGTGCTAGGCCTCGTCAAGATTCCTATGTAGAGGCATGTGTTGGACTATGGTTGATGTAATTCCCCTAAGGGAAATATTTGACTCTGATGTTGTTACATTTCTCTTGATTACTCTCTTAT
The DNA here is from genome assembly GCA_029948455.1 of Solanum rostratum. Classification (NCBI taxonomy): domain Eukaryota; kingdom Viridiplantae; phylum Streptophyta; class Magnoliopsida; order Solanales; family Solanaceae; genus Solanum; species Solanum rostratum. Next base: position 28,452,603 of record CM057051.1, read on the forward strand.
GAAATTCTTAATTTACCTTATGTATGCTTATGTATGAACAAGAGGCTTGAATGGGGCATCTCTAAGTGTCATATTCTCCCTGTCACAGGTAGGCCCTAGGTTCGGGTCGTGAAATATTTCATGGTAATTCTTATGGTGAAAAGGGATAGATACATATTTTCACCTTAAGAAAGGAAATTCGAAGGTATTCTTATAGTGAAATGGGATGGATACACATTCCTCCCTTAAGAAAAATTATTTGAAGCCATTCTTATGGTGAAAAAGAATGTATACACATTCCCACCTTAAGAAAGACAATTTGAAGATATTCTTAGGGTGAAAAGGAATGGATATGTATTACCACCTTAAGAATGTAATTTTAAGATATTCTTATGGTGAAATGGGATGGATATGCATTACCATCTTAAGAAGGACAATTTAAAGGTATTTTTATGGTGAAAAAGGATTGGATATGCATTCCCACCTTTAAGAAAGGTCAAGGCTTGAAGACTTCAACTTTTAGGCTCAATGCTTTACAGACATGATGAATCCAAAACTTTAATTTAAAGACTTCAACTTGCAAACTTTGAAGATTTTCTTGAAATTTGCATGTTTAGTGGCTTTGAAGAACTATGGTGGATCTTAAACTTCAATTTGAAAACTTAGAGGATTTGAAGGCTTCAACTTATGGACCTTATTAATTTGAGACTTCAACCGCATACTTGAAGAATTTTGAAGGCTTTAATTTGCATATTCAGAGAATTTAAAGACTTTATATATACTTAAAAGATTTGAAGGCTTCAACTTACATATTCGGTTGAGTGAAGAATGTAACACCTCACATGCAACTCGAAGAATTTCCTATAGCATATTTCTTGAAAAATCTTAAAATCCAAGCATGATTTCACAAATTCAACTTGGTATTCTTTTTTAGGGGGACAAATTGTGTAGGAAGGGGGTGGTATTCAATTTTTAGGTGGCCCATATCAAAAAATAATTTTTTGGGTGATTCGGGGCTTATCTAGTAGGTTACGCGACCAGTCCGCATCGTGGACTTGGTGTAATGACCCCTAGTTTAGGAGCCTTGAGTATAGAAATGTTGGCCTAAAACATGACCTGAGGTCTGGTTCAGAGGGGAGACTTATGACTCGTAAGTTGACATACAGCTCGCAGGTTCCGTTCTTAAACATAGAACTTTATGAAGGGGAAAAGTTTTCAAGTGTGGACTAACTCATAGACCAATTGACGACTTGTAGGATACCTTATAGCCCGTGTATCATTTCCTGAGTGGGGCCCCAGACATGAAGGAAATTTGAAGGTTTCTGAAGGATGACCTACGAGTTATTAGATGGCCAATAAAATAGGATACAACCTGTAAATGTTCTTCATAAAATGAGGCTAAGAATAAGGTGAAAATAGCTATGTGTAGAATGACTGTACGAGTCTAACCATAGCCCATGAATGATTATACGGCCCGTACCATGTGTCTGTGGTTTTGAGTCCAACAAAGTTCGTTTTTAGGAAATTTTAGATGTGTTATAAGATGAAGGGACGTACGGCTAGTGGATTGACTTACGGCCCATTATCGGGTCTCTTAGACCGATCCCGATAGATCAAATGTGGGGAAGTTTTGTCATTTCCATCCTTTCCATTGAGAGGAGTGTGAAACATTGAGAGAAACACTTGAAATATTATTTTGTGATTTTAATTCATACTTTGTTATTTCCATTGAAGAGTTCGGATGTCTCGTTCTTACATTTATTTTGTAAGTTCTCAATTAGTTATTCTATACCATGATTTTTGCATCTACAATGAGTATGTGTAACTAAATCCACAACTAGAGTTATGGGAATCGTGAAGAACTAACAAGGTAAGCCCATATAATTCATAATTCTTGAAAGGTGTGCATGCATGTATTAATTAGTTCTCCTCATTTTGATTGTTTTTTAACAATGGCCAATGATAGAACTCGCGTAGTTGTTATTGATTGGATCAAGGTATTAATGAATGGGAAAAGATATTAATTAACAGGATTCAATTGATGTTTTCTCTTCTAATCAGCCAAACTGGGTCAATGGGAGGTTGTACTAGGAACAATAGGTAAGGGTTAGTAATGTCACACTACGGGGATGGATCAAATCATGTAGTGAAATTTACCTCTCGCTTGGATCAGTGGGTTTGGTAAACTTAACTTACCGTTCTGCATGCACCTCACTAGAAAAGAACGTGATTATCTGGTAATACCAAGTTAGGGAATCATGAGGAACACAATGCCCTAGTTACTCTTCTTACGGGTTTCACAGTATTTGTTTTAGTTTAAGATTTCATCTGCAAATTACAACCCCCCCCCCCTTTTCGGGGAGATAAGTAGGTTAATTAATTCGAGTTGCTTGAAATTACTCTTACTCTACCCTATTCCCTGTGGGATCGATCCTAACCTCTATTAAGTTATATAACTTGACAACGACCGCGTGAACCTTCAAAAAGGAGGTGTAGCTTGGGAGACATCTAGATTTTGGCGCCGTTACCGGGGGATACGACTATACTTGTTTAATTTGAGTAATTCGGGATTTAATCCTTATTTTCCTCATTTTACGTTTGTTGTTGTTTTTGTTTTGTTTCGGCATGCAGGTGTAGTGTATGCTCGACACTCGAAGTCGAGGCATTCCATTGACTATGTTTGACCTTGTGATCCAAAGGACGCTGAGAAGAATGACCCAAGACAACGCAAACAATACTAAAACATTATGCAATGAATACAACACTAAATCAGAACCAAAATGAGAACAATAATAACCCACCTATGCTGGAGGATTTTGATCCGCCACCATAGGATCTCTATGCCGCAACTTATACATGGAATTAATATCGGCTTGATCCTATAGCGATGGATGCCACTGGAGCTATTCTGTTACCGCCATGACCGAATGACACATAGGTCATTATTTCAAGTGGGTTACTTCAAATGCTGCATAATCACAAGTTGTTCGCGGGCCTACCATTAGAGGATCCACATAACCATCTACACAACATTGTCTTTGTTTGTATGAGTATGATGGGAAGCCAAAATTTATCTATGGATACTGTTGGGCTCCGTGTCTTCCCATTCTATCTAGTAGGCAATGCAACAACATGGTTATCCGAGCTCCCACAAAGTTCGATCACTAGCTGGGCTGAACTTCAGAAGGCCTTTTTGGAGAGGTTCTTCCCAAGGTCGAAGAAGCTCAAGTAGAAAGACCAAATAAAAAACTTTGAGAAACTTCTTGGTTATTCGATCAGTACCACGTGGGAGAGGTTCACAAAGTGTCTGAGGAGTGTCTCTGACCACAAGATCATGGATGACACCTTAGTGGAGATATTTTATTGAGCCCTGGATGAGAATAGTCAAGTTCTTGCTGAAACTATCATGGGAGGCTCGTTTCCAAATCACCCATTTTTGATGATTGTTGAGAGGTTAGAAAAGGTGGTCAAGACAAATCATGCATGGGGGATGCGAGATAAGTCAACAAGAAAGAGTTCATTCGTAGTCAGTACTAATTCGGCTCAAGCGAAAATAAATGAGGATATGATTGGATTAGTACCAATGTGGAGTTGTTGATGAAGCAGAACCAAGAATGTGTGAATGCAATAGCTCATCAACCCTTATGAGCACCCATGTACAAAGAGCCTTACTATGAGGAGGACACTTGCTTTGTCACTGATCAGATGGTGGGTTTCTGGACCAACGCCTTAGGGTCCAATGAGGACTATTGGCGCCAAGGTCAAGGAAACCAAGGTCAAAACTATAACGGGGATGTCGCGCCCTATTTTTCCTCGCGGAGAGATAGGAACCTGGACGACGTCGTGGCAACGATTCTTTTGGGATTTTTTATTTCTAAGAGTCGCCACCTAATGAATTAAGGTGCATTAGGACACCATTCTAGCCTAAGGGTCAAAGGTCAACCAGAGAGGGGGTTCGGGCTCAAATTACCTTGAAGGGAAGGTGTTAAGCACCCTTCAAGGTCCGCAAAAGGCGAGTCCCGACCGTGTCTCGTGTTTATTAAGTGGGGGTGCAGACACAAAATAGGGTCTCTTTATATTTCAACCAAATCTAAATTAATCCTAAGTGACAAGAGTTTGAATAAAACATAGATAATAACTGAATTAAACTAAGTTGGGTTATTTAACGTCTCGGATCAGACGCACTTGGTTTTATTACCAAGCCCCAGGACGAAAACAAAGGTTTCATCCTATCGGGGTTAAGCGTATGTCATCCTTTCCGAGTCCTATCTACCCCTACCCCCCTCCTAAGTTCATTTTATTAATTAACTTAAACACGAACTAGAGAAATAAAGGAAAAATACTAACGTGTCCTAAAAATGCCTAGCGTCCCTCCTATTGTCCAAGAGGCATTGGACTACTATTTGGTAGGATTCTAAAGATAACTAAGCTTCCTATAGGACCACGCGTTACAAAATATTAATACAACATTTAGCATATAAGGTCTCATCCATGCCTCAAAAATATAAATTGAGAATAAGAAACTTTAAAGAGCTAAGTGTATGCCAAAAGAAATCCTATAGGCAGGATTAATGATATGAAGCATTGAAGAAAAAAAAAACCTTTTAGATGGCTTGCTATTCTATAATATATGAAAATGTAGGCAATTTAGTCCTATAGGCATGTTTTCTAAGAAGAAACGAAAAGATCATCATAAAAAAAATCCTATAGGCATGATATCTAAAAAAACATAAATATGATTAAATATAAATAAATCTATATTCATGATTTCCACATATAAGAATAGAACATTTTATTTGAGAACCTATGGACATATTCTCTAATCCCGGAAGAAAGCATGTTATTTAAACCCATAGGCATAATTTATAGGAATAATACATGTTAAATGACAAACATGCAACTAATAAAGACATGACATATAATACAAGACAAAAAAAAAAAAAAAAAAAAACCTAATAGCATGATCTCTAAAATGTAAGAAATCAAGTTAAAAAAACATACAACAAATAATTATCCTAAGCATGATTCTCTAAAATGTAAGAAATCCAGTTAAAAAAACAAATAATAATCCTAAGCATGATTCTCTAAAATGTAAGAAATCAAGTTAAAACATATAACAAATAATAATCCTAAGCATGATTCTCTAAAATGTAAGAAATCCAGTTAAAAAAACAAATAATAATCCTAAGCATGATTCTCTAAAATGTAAAAAATCAAGTTAAAACATATAACAAATAATAATCCTAAGCATGATTCTCTAAAATGTAAGAAATAACAAATAATAATCCTAAGCATGATTCTCTAAAATGTAAGAAATCCAGTTAAAAACAAATAATAATCCTAAGCATGATTCTCTAAAATGTAACAAATCAAGTTAAAAACATATAACAAATAATAATCCTAAGCATGATTCTCTAAAATGTAAGAAATAACAAATAATAATCCTAAGCATGATTTTCTAAAACTGTAAGAAATTAAACTACACATGACGGTTTAAACTTTAAACATAACTGATGGCGAATAAATTTAACCTTAGCACAACTAAGAACGCAACATTTATGGTTATCGATATACGATTTACTTATTTAATTATTGTATTGTTTAGAGGCAAATAGCACGTAATTCGCGTAAATTCCTAGATCGATTTGCCTACGCGGATATCGTGAATGAATAAATAAATCCCCCTCCCCTTTTAACTAGATCCCCAGTTTCACTATTTTGTTACAAGGCAAGAAATGATAAAAATACAACAGTAGTATGCGGACATAAAAAAAAAATTCCAAGGATTCTTCAAGTTCATCCCCTCCCCGAGGTGACTCTTCGCGTCCTTACTGCACAAAAAAAAAGAAGGAGTAGCATGTGCGGAAGATAATGAATAATTTACACTTACCAGTCTGAAAATCTGAAGGTAGCCGAGTGATGAAGGGATGCGTAAAAAAAAAAAAAAATAAAGGCACAGTAACTCTATCCGAACAGAAGAGGAGATTCCTGTTATGAAAAATCTTAGAAGTTTTTTTTTTTACTCTTTGCTTTTCTGTTTTTTCTTCTTTTCTCCCCTTTAAAAGAATGGATGGAAGCTTGTTTATATAGCTGCTGGACAGCCCATTGGGGAGGGAAATTAATGGTAACACAATATTTAGAGAAAGCTTAGATCAAGGGACTTACCATGCTATGCAAGATTCTTTTCAGTTTTTGCTAAGACCAGCACATAATCACACATTTAATGGGAAGGGAGAATCGGTTTTCCATAAATAACGTAGCGGAAATCACTTAGTAATATTTTAAAAGAAAAATAATAAATGTTTTCCTTTTAGGCAAATTGATTCCAAAATCGGGGTGATTGATGTCTAAATAAGGTAAAAACCTTAGGGTCACAGATATGGAGATTAAAACAATAACAACCAGTGATAATCAAAAATCGTTCAACCAAGAACCCAATATTCTAAAGGAAAATTGGTCAGAATCCCGCAAAATTAGTCCAACCACTTACTGAATGTAAAAGAAAATCAGAGTAGCTAAAATCAACTGAAAATTTCTCTATGAAACTATATGCAGAGCATGGTCAGATTTTCGGAGATAAGCAAAACTCTATGAAATTAATGAATTAGGTCGAAATTTACCAGCACATAGTCACATAATCATAAGCTTTCAAAGCAACAAGATGAACAAGGAATCGAACCGAACGCCGATGCTTTAAAATCCAAAGTGGTTTCCACCAAATCTCAGTCCCTTTTGCCGGAAAATGGAGCTGAATGGGTGAGGGGTGTTGCGAGCGGTTGCTGGCAGCAGCGGGGGGCGCGCTTGGCTGGCTGGCGGCGATTGGAGGTTGTTTGGTGGTGGTTGACGGGTTATGGGGAAGATGAGGAGGTCGCGAGAGGGGTCGTTTGGGCGTTGCGGGGTGGAGAGGAAGAGGAGAAGCCGGCGGGAGCAGCGGGGAAAGGGAGGCGGCGATGAGGGAGAACAATGGAGGTGGGGCGGCGGTTTTGGAGTGGAGTAAAGAGAAAAGGAAGGTGAGACGGAAGAGATAGAGATAGAGTCGACGGGAGAGGGAGAGAGAGACTGCCGGTGGAGGTGGGAGAGCGGGGGGTCGCCGCTGCCAGTGGTGACGGGGGCGGCGGCGGTGCTTGGTGTGGAAGAGAGGGAAAATGATAGCTAGGGTTTTGGGGTGGTTGAAATAAAGGAAAATGGGTCGGGTCGGATCCGGGTAAGGAAAACGGGTACCCGGATTTAAGAGTTAGCCACAAAATTGAGACACTAGCCGTAAATTAATAAATCGAATTTAAAAACTAGCCACAAATTGTAAGATGCTTAAAAATTGAGCCGAAATTGGTAATTTTGATTTAAATATTAGGCAGAATCATAGTAATTTAAAAAAATTAGGTCCCGAATTGGTAAATTGGATTAAAATTAGTCAAAAAGTGTTAAGATTTGAGCACAAATTGGTAAATTGAATGCATTTGAAAATTTAGTCACGAATTGGTAAATTGAGTTTACAAGTTAGTCAAAAATTGTAGGAGCTTACGAAATTGAGCCACAAATTAGTGAATTTGAAATTAAATACTAGTTTAAAAGTCATGGGATTTTAAAATTAGGCCAAAAATTGGTGGATTAAATTTAAATATTAGTCAAAATTGTAAAAATTGAGCCACCAATTGATACTTTGGGCTTAAAAAATATTCCAAAGTGTAGGAATTTAGAATTGAGCCTCAAATTGGTAGATTGCATTTAAATACTAGTCACAAATTGTAAAACTTTGAAAATTGAGGTGCTAAAAGTGTAAGATCTTATAAATTGAAATGAATTCAAGTAAGTTAGTCAAAATTGAAATAGAATTTCAAAGTTTCGGCCAAGATTGACATGGTCTTTATTTAAAAGGTTACGACTTGATTCGCCAAAAATGCCTCAAAATAATACTTTGGATGACGCGATTCGAAAAGAAACAATGTCAAATAACGACTATGCGTAGTTTATTATTAATCTTATTTAATTTTTTAGATAGCGACAAATATAGGCCGACAATCATTTTTTCAATACAAATTTAGGAATAAATAAAACGAAAAATACGTCAAGGGTCGGTCAAAATCGGGTGTCAACAGCTGCCCCTTCTTTGCTCGGGGATGAAGGATGAATTGTTGAGCAAAGAAAGTTGACGGAGTGGCCGATTTTGTCCGACCGATGGCATTTTATCGAAGGGACCGGATAAAACAAAAGGTTTTACGACCGAGACTTTGGTTTAAAAGTCGCCTACATATCTCTGGTTATACGAGAATCAGGCCGTGTGTAGTTCTGGATTTAGGGATGACTGAAATTCCTAAAATGAACAGAACCGTACGGATTTCAAAACTTGAATTGGAACATTCGCGGCATAGAAAATGCTTAGATGTTGAAAGAATAGGAGGAATGATGGCGTACTTCGGACATTCGCGGGCTTTACAGTTAAAAGAAATGCTATGCAAATGGAAAAAATGATAAGAGCATATATATATTAAATAGCGGAATAGTAAAAACGTGATGCAAATTCCCTGTTAGACCATGAATTTTGCCATAAGACGATAAGCATGATGTCTTAGGCTATGATGTCTTGGGCCATGCTAATAATAAATTATATCCTCAGGTCATGAAATGATGTCCGTAGGCCATGAAAGATGATGCCTTTGGACGATGACACCTTCGGATCATGATAAAATGTAATTAAATCCCTAGGCCATGAAATGATGTCCTTAGGCCATGAAGATGATGCCTTTGGACCATGACGCCTTAAGGGCATGATAAGCAGAAATTAAATCCCCAGGCCATGAAATGATGTCCGTAGGCCATGAAAATGACGCCTTTGGACTATGACGCCTTAGGGTATAATATGCGAATTATATGCAATTTCTAGGGCCAGGTTGTGCATATTATGCGAGACATGATTTTTCGGGCGCGATGCAATGTAAGTATGCAATTTTCTCGAGCCAAATGTTATGCACTTTTCGGGCCATATTATGCAAGGCATGGTTTGCGGGCGCGATGCAATGTAAAATTTAAAAGCATATGCAATTTTCTCGGGCCAACATTATGCAAGGCATGGAAAGCATGATTTTCGGGCACGATGCAATGTAATTTTAGAGTATATGCAATTTTCGGCCAATATGATTTTCGAGCATGATGCAATGTGAATCTCGAGCCTTTATGATGCAAGTATCGGGCACATGCGAATGCGGATGCATTTATAATGCGGATATCGGGCACAATGCAAATGCAAATATCGGGCACATGTAATGCAAATGCAAATATCGGGCCTTATGATGCAAGTATCAGGCACAATGCAAATATCGGGCACGATGCAAATGCAGATATCGGGCACAATGCAAATGCAAATATCGGGCACATGTAATGCGAATGCAAATATCGGGCCTTTATGATGCAAACGTTGGGCATATGCAATGCAAATTTTTATTCAGTTATGATATACCTATCAAACATATGCAGTGAAATTTGGGCCGATGCAATGCAAAGCATAAAGTAATATTTTGTCTTACTAGGCTGACGTCTGCTCGGACAATGCGGGGATGTGTGTCTGTCAAATCTGCGTTCAAAGAAAAATAGTCAGTTTATAAAAAGGGGGAGGTTGATCTGTCCTTTGTCGTGGCCCAGTGTTCTCCTCGGTTGCTGATATCCAGACCTTTGTCGGGGCTTTTCTCTTGGGACGCGATGGCGTAGCCTTTCAAATTTAAAAAGTGGTACACATATAATGTATACACGTGTATATACTTTATATATATTTGAAATGTTTGAAAAATAACTGATAGTTTATTACTGAATCCTTTGATAGTGGCACATTTTGAGACAAAATCCAACGTTCAACTGAGTAGGGCTCTTCGGGCTGCTTGATGTAGAGTCACAACTTTTATTCTATCCGTCATGAATTTTTGAGCTGGCCTCAAAAATTCTGCCCCAGTTATCTTGCCTGCTTTTGCTCTTCTGCGAAAGAATTTTTGAGATCCTCTCAAAAATTCTGCCCCAGTCTGTGGTCCAATGGGGGGAAATAAAAATTTTTATTATGGTAAGACCGAGCTCCACGGGAGCGCCTACGTATCCCTCTTAAACGGGAATCAGGTCTGACGTAGTTCCAATTACAAAGAGCAAAAGACAAAACCTAGACATAGTATCTCTTCACAGCATCTGAGTTGATAGGTCTGGGCCAGATTTCGCCGTCCATTTCTGCGAGTATGAGTGCTCCTCCAGTCAAGACGCGGTGAACCATGTACGGACCTTGCCAGTTTGGCGCGAACTTTCCTTTGGCCTCGTCTTGATTTGGGAAGATCCGCTTCAAGACTAATTGCCCGGGCGAGAAGTATCTCGGTCTGACCTTTTTGTTGAATGCTCGGGCCATCCTGTTCTGGTAAAGTTGCCCGTGACATATGGCATTGATCCTTCTTCCATCGATCAGTGCTAGTTGCTCAAACCTGCTTTGCACCCATTCGGCGTCGCTCAACTCTGCTTCTTGAATTATCCTCAAAGATGGTATCTCGACTTCTGCAGGAATCACTGCTTCGTTCCCATAGACCAAGAAGTACGGGGTTGCCCCAGTGGAAGTCCGGATGGTGGTGCGATATCCCAATAATGCAAATGGTAGCTTCTCGTGCCATTGTCTGTAATTGTCGATCATTTTCCGCAATATCCTTTTGATGTTTTTGTTCGCGGCTTCTACCGCTCCATTCATCTGTGGCCTGTATGCAGTGGAGTTTCGATGGTTGATCTTGAATCGGTCACAAGTTTCCATCATCAGATTGCTATTGAGGTTGGCTCCGTTGTCAGTGATGATCGTCTCAGGGACTCCAAACCGGCAAATGATGTTGTTTTTGATGAAATCATCGACAACTTTCTTAGTGACAGACTTGTGAGATGTAGCTTCGACCCACTTAGTGAAATAATCAATGGCCACAAGGATAAACCGGTGTCCGTTCGAGGCTGCTGGCTCGATAGGACCAATGACATCCATGCCCCAAGCTGCGAATGGCCAGGGCGAACTAGTGACATGGAGTTCGTTGGGAGGAACTCGGATCATGTCTGCGTGAGTTTGGCACTGGTGGCATTTCTGAACATGGCGGATGCAATCAGTTTCCATTGTTAACCAAAAATAACCTGCTCTCAGGATTTTCTTTGCAAGGGTAAAGCCATTCATGTGTGGCCCACATGTTCCTGCATGAATCTCCTCCACAAGTCTGGATGCTTCTTTAGTTCCGACGCACCTTAGCAAACCCAAATCGGGAGTCCTCCTATATAGGATTTCTCCGTTTAAGAAGAATTGATTCGCTAGCCTCCTAATTGTACGCTTTTGGACTTTTGTTGCATCCTTTGGATAACTGCCATTTTCCAAGTACCCTCGAATGTCATCATACCACGGTTTCCGATCTGTTTCTTCCTCCACATGAAAGCAATATGCAGGTTGTTCATGTAGATGAATCCGGATGGGATCAATGTAATTCTGATCTGGATGTCGAATCATGGAAGATAGGGTGGCCAAGGCATCTGCAAACTCATTCTGAAGTCGCGGAACATGCCTGAATTCCACCTTAGTAAATCTTTTGCAGAGCTTTTGCACGCAATCCAAATATGGTAAAAGCTTTCGGTTCTTCACTGCCCATTCACCTTGTGCCTGACGGATCACTAAATCCGAGTCCCCAATTGCCAAAATCTCCTGCACGTCCAAATCAACTGCTAGTCGGAGGCCTAGGATGCAAGCCTCATATTCAGCCATGTTGTTGGAACAATGAAACCTGAGCTTTGCTGATGCTGGGTAGTGTTGGCCTGTAGGTGAGATCAATACAGCCCCAATGCCTGCTCCGTTGAAGTTTTTGGCCCCGTCGAAGAACATCCTCCATCCATCATATTCTTCAAAGATATCTTCTCCTACGAAAGCTACTTCTTCATCATGAAAGTAAGTCTTCAGAGGCCTGTACTCTTCGTCTACGGGGTTTTCTGCCAGATGATCGGCCAGTGCTTGTGCTTTCATCGCTTTTTGTGTGACATATACTATGTCGAATTCACTCAATAATATCTGCCATTTAGCCAACTTACCCGTGGGCATGGGTTTCTGAAAGATGTACTTCAGAGGATCCATCCTTGAGATCAGATACGTCGTGTGTGCTGAGAGATAATGTCGCAATTTCTGGGCCACCCAAGTCAAAGCACAACAAGTACGCTCAAGCAAAGAATATCGAGCTTCATATGGCGTGAACTTCTTACTCATGTAATAGATCGCCTGCTCTTTCCTTCCTGTCTCATCATGTTGTCCCAAAACACACCCGAATGCCTGATCCATGACCGATAAGTATAGTAGCAAAGGTCGACCTCCCTCAGGGGGAACCAGCACTGGAGGATTGGATAAATAGTCCTTGATTTTATCAAATGCCTCTTGACATTCTGGAGTCCATTTGATAGCAGCGTCCTTCTTCAGTAGCTTAAGGATCGGTTCACAAATGACGGTAGATTGGGCTATGAAGCGACTGATATAGTTGAGTCTACCCAAGAAGCTCATCACCTCTTTCTTGCTCTTTGGAGGGGGAAGCTCACGAATAGCCTTGATTTTTGTTGGATCCAACTCTATACCCCGACGACTGACAATAAAACCCAATAATTTGCCAGCAGGGACCCCAAAAGCACACTTTGCAGGGTTCAGCTTCAAGTTGTACCTTCGTAGCCTGTCAAAGAATTTCTGAAGATCGATTAAATGGTCACACCCTTTCTTCGACTTGATGATGACATCGTCCACGTAAACCTCGATCTCTTTGTGGATCATGTCATGGAACAAAGTGGTCATGGCTCTCATGTAGGTGGCCCCAGCATTCTTTAGTCCGAATGGCATTACCTTGTAGTTGTAAACACCCCAAGGTGTGATGAAAGCCGTTTTCTCCGCGTCATCCTCATGCATCTTGATTTGATGATACCCAGCAAAGCAATCCACGAATGACTGTGTTTCATGCTTAGCACAATTGTCTATCAGAATGTGGATGTTTGGGAGTGGAAAGTCATCTTTAGGGCTAGCCTTGTTGAGATCCCGGTAATCCACACAAACCCTGACCTTACCATCTTTCTTAGGTACGGGCACAATGTTGGCGAGCCATGTCGGATACTTGGTTACTTCTAGAATTCCAGCTTCCAACTGTTTTGATACTTCTTCCTTGATTTTAAGACTCAAATCAGGCTTGTATTTCCTGAGCTTCTGCTTTACTGGCGGACAAGATGGATCGGTAGGCAATCGGTGGGCCACTATTGAAGTGCTCAATCCTGTCATATCTGCATAGGACCAAGCGAAGACATCCTTGTTCTTTTTCAAGAATTGGACGTATTCCCTTTTCTTTTCCTCGGTCATGTGGACGCTGATTCTTGTCTCCTGGATTGTTTCGTCATCACCCAAGTTCACTGTTTCTGTTTCTTCTAAATTTGCTTTTGGCTTTTCCTCAAACTCTTTGACCTTTCTAGTAACTTCTTCACAATTTTCATCTATTGTCTCTGTCTCAGCTGTGTCATGTTGGATAGTCTCATTATGTGCCACAATCTCAGTTTCAACATTATTAAAAGTAATTCTTCTGAAAGAAAACAACGAAATAAACATAAAATGACATCATCGCGAAATGAATGAAAGTTTTATTCATAATCAAAGCTTGGCATAAGTAAAACATTAAAATCTTAATTAAAAGTCTTTATTTGAAAACATAATGAGTTGGCGATAATTTCATGTTTCTACCCAAGTGCCCGACGTGGTCTGGATGGTGCAGTGGTCCAGCTGCTGATGACGATCCCTGTGATCTCCTCCTGCGCTGGGGCTCTTTCCTCCTCCTCGTTGATTACGACATTGCAGCTTCCTTCCTCAGCTTCTGAAAGGGACAAACCTTGCAATCCATTCCACAAGTCGTCAATACCATCATCCCGGAATCCGGCGGATTGGAAAGTCTGGCTCAACAGTGGCAAGGGGCTTGGCAAAGGATAATAGCACCCCTCTGGGAGTGGTTCCCAATCCAAATACTCTTCTATAGTATAAGCATATCCCAAGCCAAATGTGGTTGAGTGATGTGAAGGCTTTATAGGCTCGATGATCCCTTGTAGTCTGACTCCTAAGCCTTTTCCTGGTTCATAACCTGCATTCCGCATCACGTTCATCACATCCATTACCCTCACCTCTTCTTCTTTTGTGCCCGCTTCTAGAAAGTCTTCTGCGATGAACAGGTTTCTCATACTTTCTAGCAACTCCTCTTCTTCCCTCTCTAGGTCGCTCTTGAGAAAACCCGCGGATTGGAAGCTCAGATGTAATGATGGGATAGGACGTTCCAACCTTTCTCTCTTCATGGGTATTTCTCCTTCATACCCCAAACCCATAGTATCATTCTTGAAAGGAAGAGAGATTGGGTCGGGAATGCCTTGGAGTTTGGCTCCCAATCCTTTGCCTGGCTCGTAGCCCAGCCACAACATCATGCTCAAAACCTTCTGACTGTACCATGGCGTTGATTCGATGCCTCCCACCAACTCCACGGTGTGGAACATTCCTCCATCCATACAGCCCGGTCCTTCAACAGCATAGACGGGGTGTCCCTTCTCCCCATGCACTACCACTTCTTCATGCTCCCATTCGAACTTCAAGCATTGGTGTAGGGTGGATGGCACTGCCCCGGCCATGTGAATCCACGGGCGCCCCAGCAATAAGTTGTAGGAAGCTGGGATGTCCAATACCTGGAATGCAATGGGGAAGGTGGCCGGACCAATGGTCATGTCCAAAGTGATCTCCCCTATCGTGTCCCTTTGAGATCCATCAAAGGCCCTCACGTTCATCTGATAATTCTGAATCCTTGCCAAATCCACGCCTAGCCTTGTGATAGTGCTGAGTGGACAAATATTTAATCCAGAACCCGGATCGACCAATGCTTTAGTAATCAACCTGTCTTGGTATCTGGTGGTGATGTAAAGAGCTCGATTGTGAGTGGTACCTTCAATCGGGAGTTCGTCTTCGTGGAAGGATATCTTATAAGCCTCGAATACTTGCCCCACCATGTGGGCCATTTCTCCTTCGGTGATATTGGACGGAACATAAGCCTCACTTAGCACCCTCATCAACGCCTTCTGGTGAGGCTCTGAAGTCTGCAAGAGGGACAAGATGGAGACCTGATGGGATCCCTTACTTAATTGGCCTGTGACGGGGTGCTCTTGTGCTTGTATCCTTTTCCACTCCCCGTTTTCTTCCACCTCTATTATAGGAGGCTTAGTCCCACTTGAGCTACCTTGTGTCATGTATTTGGGAGTATCTGTCTGTTCGGAGTTGGTTGCCCCCTGGATAACATCATTCTCTTCCACCACTGCTTTTCCCTTGTCATAGCTCCAGGGAACAGCGTGTGTGTCGAAGCTTTGCTGAGGAGCCATTGTGACCACAAAAGGGAGTTTTGGCGCGGCAATTTCCACTTCAAACGGTCTGCGCCCTTGTACCACAAAAGGTGTTTGAGTTATCACTGCCACTAACTCATTTTGCTCTATCAACCATATGGGCCCTGGTGCACCTGTTGACTCTTCTACTTCCAACATATTTACCTGATGATTAGGAAGTGGGTTGTTGGACACATTAGGCGCGGGTTCTTTGAGCTGTATGGTTTTGGTATCTATAAGTTTTTGGATTTTATCTCGTAGGGATCGGCAGACCTCGGTGGTATGTCCTTTCATTCCAGAATGATAGGCGCATACCTTGTTGGGGTCGTACCATTTGGCTTGGGTATCAACGGGTAAGGCAGGGATGGGTGTTATGTACCCAGCTGTTTTTAATCTTTCATAAAGCTGGGCGATAGGTTCGGCCAAAGGGGTGTAGGATTTTGTGGGTCTTCTTTCGAAATTGGGACGGTTTCTGTAATTTGGTTGTCGAGGAGATAGTGGTGGTGGTGAAGGAGTTTGATAGTAAGCTGGTTGGGTGTGGTAGACGGGGTACGTTGGTGGTTGGTATTGTGGAGGTGGAGCTTGGTAAGGGGTATATGCTGGGTAAGGAGAGTAAGGCATAGGATAGGGTGATGTGGGATAGTGAGGGAGTGGTGAGATTGGGGTTTGTGGTTTAATAGGGCTTTTGTGCGCCAACATGACCGCACCCACTTCCTTTTTCTTTCTGTTCTCGGGCAAGCTTCCTGTCTGTAATGCCTTGTTGGTAGCCTGCAAAGCCTCCAAGTTGATAATGGTACCATTCTTGATACCTTCTTCAATCCTCTCGCCCAGTTTGATAATGTCTGCGAAACTCTTTTCTGCGACCAACATCATCCTGTCGTAATACTGGGGCTCCTGTGCCCTAATAAAATAGTCCTTCATCTGGGACTCATCCATGGGGGGCCTGGCTCTGGCAGCCTCAGACCTCCATCTGACGGCATAATCTCTGAAAGTCTCCCCAGGCTTTTTCTTCAAGTTTTGGATGTAGAACCAATCGGGTGCATTCTCCGTGTTGAACCCAAATCGGTCCATGAAGTCTGAGGCCATATCTACCCAACTTGACCATTTTCGGGCATCCTGGTCGATGTACCACGTAAGAGCTTCACCAGTAAGACTTCTCATGAACAATTTCATCCTGATTCTTTCATCTCTCCCCACCCCAGCGAGCTTGTCGCAGTACATGCGTAGGTGGGCTTTAGGATCTCCGATGCCATTGAACAATTCAAATTTGGGGGGTTTATATCCCTCTGGCAGCTCCACGTCAGGATGTATACATAGGTCTTCATAACTCAACCCAACCACCTGTTTGCTAGACTCGACTTGCTGCAAGCGATTGGTGAGGCTGTCCAGTTTCTCGGCCATGGACTTAATCAGCGCATCCTTTTGGGAGGATTCTGATTCATGGTATTCGTGGGCATAGGGAGCGGTTTCCACGAATATGGGATTTTGGTAGTAATTTCCTGGAGCTTGGGTATATGGGGTATTAACGGTAGGTTTGGGAGGCATATTTGGGATGGGGCTAGTATTTAGAGGGTGTAGGGTTGGCTCGGAAGGGCCTGCGTGGTGCGGATTTTGGAAGTGGTAATTTGGAGGTTGAGTATTTGTGGGTGGTAAGCTAGTGGGGTTTGGTTGTTTCTGAGGAGTAGGTTGTGTAATTGGCAATGTGGTTTGAGTGGTATTGACTTGTTCCTCCATGTTATCCCCAAAGGGGGTGCCAAGAGAAATTGACAGCCTCGCCAAACTCCGCATGCTAGCCATTTCCTCCTCTAGTTCCAAAATCTTCCTCTCTAACCTTAGGACCAAATCAGTGGAGTGAGCCCCTTTGTCGGAGTTCTCGTTGCTGCTGTTGTCATCGGCCATTTTACCCTTCTTCTTGTTCGGATTTTGGAGTGGTGGAGGAGGAGGAGGAGCCCCTTTGGATCTGGTGTAGTAGGCCAGAATGCACGGACAGATCAACCCTGGGAAGGGGAAAACAAACAACAAAACCAGCAAAGTCTTGTTAGAAGTTAGGGTAATACTAATAATAAGCATGTAATTTAACAAAATAATCGTCCTAAAATGCAAGGGACCTCTTTGAGCCAGAGGTAGGCCTAATACGTCAAGCAAGTGGCACGTGATAGTCAATCCAAGCCTTAATTTGTTTATTGAAATTTAGAGTAAGAGATATAAGAAAAGGAACCATTATTTCATTGAAAAGAAAACATTACATCAAACTTCCAAAGCCTAAGGGAATTAGGGATAACAAGGGGAAAATAGCTAAAAAGGAAATAAATCTTCAAATATGGCGGCTTCCGTAGGTTGGGACAATCTGTTCCTTCATCTCTGGAGTGACCTCATAATCCTTGTTTAGCAGCTTTCGAGCCCAGACTCTCTCTTCTTCATCCTCGTATCCTGGTCGTCCCCCCTGGTCCAAGTCTACCTTTTCAGCATCTTCCAGAATCCACACATAGTACTCCGGAGTGCAATAAGGGCGATCCTCTTCGACGACGATGGCCATTGCTCTCTCCCACCTCCGGCATATGTTGTGTACTTGTGGGATTTCCTCTCCAAACTCATATTCAGCTAAACTCATGTTGGAACGCAAAGGAATCACTTGAATCAAGCCAAACTGTCGAAGGGCCCGCAAAGGAGCATATGGTTGGACCCCTTTCAAGCCAATGAGCTCAATGTAGTATAGCTCGTCTCCTCTAGCTATGGCCCGTGAGATGTTCAACCAAGGGTATTTCCACTGGATGTTGTGCCCTGATAACCCTGTCATGAATCTGAACCAGTCTTCAGCCCCTGCTGGCCTAATGAATCTACGCAATCTCGAGAAATGGGAGTGGATTCTGTTTCCCACTCCGTCGAGAGCGTCTATCACACCACTACGTTTGTAAAAATGCTCCATCGCCCATAGTTGTAATAAGATGTTGCATCCCTCGAAGAACCTCTTGCCCCGGACGCATTTGGACAAAGCCCTCAGAATTTCTGCTACTATCATGGGCACGATAGTATTTCCTCCAACCTCCTTTCCCTTGGATAAGGTGCGCACAATGTATATCAGGCGGGTGTCTATGTTTCTATCTTCTCTTGGGAAGACTAGGGTGCCTAATAGTGCGACTGCGAAGGCATTTATCCGATGAACCTCCCACTTGGCTATAGAGCAAGAAAAATCATTTTTGAAATTCTCATAGCTGTCCTGATGGCCAAAGCGAGCATACAGATAGTCCAAGGAAATCCATTCAAAATCCAGGCAAGCCAGCTTGGGTCTATAGATCAGTCCCAGGTTCTTCATGAACTTCTTGGCAGTCTGTCTATGAGGGACAATCATGCTCCGGTCCCAGTAAGGCAAGTCGATGAATCCGCCGATCTCCTCTATAGTGGGGGTCAACTCAAAGTCCCGGAATTTGAACACAGTCCTGGCAGGGTCCCAGAATTTCAGCAATGCTTTGATAAGGTAGCGATCAGGGATAACATATATCAGGTATGTCAGCCCTCCCAAGAGTTGAGCTACCTCTATAGCACGGTCTTTCTTAATATTCTCCCACCACCTCCTCAACCTGTGGTCTACACCTACAACCATCTGAGTGTTGGCGAAATTTGGGGAAGCCATTTCCTGCACACCAAAAGAAAAGAAATGCTTCTAAATTCAATTTTAACAGATTTAGGCTTGGATTAGACTATTGTGACCACATAAACACATAGTATGCAAGACTTCGTCTCGGAGGGTGATTGGACCCTCCAGACTTAATAGGGTGGCTGCTATTACGTAGAATGACCCCCTTAGGGTCAAACTACCTAAGGCTTATGCATGCATGATCTTAATTTTTGGGGTGGATAGCTCTATCCTAAGTTTTCTAAAGAGTGGGTTTAGACACGGACTGGGTATTCTTATGCGAGAAGCACGTGGTCCAACGGTAGTAAGACTATCCGCCATTCACCACGCAAGCGCTTACTCTCTAAATTTTGGTTTTGAAAGAAGTAGGGAGAAGTGCAAAGGCACGACATCACCTTAAAGAGAAATTAAGAGGGTCCCAAGTGGGGGAATTTTATGAACGGAATGCCAATTAATAATTAAACGTAAACATTTAGCATTTAACATTTTAAGCAAGTAATTAAAGCAATAATAATAAAATAAAGAGAAAAGGAAGGGGATAAATAAAAAGGGAAGGGGGGTAAGGAAAGGGAGTTAGCGGGATAGGGGGGGGGAATTAGAGGGGATAAGGGGAAGGGAAATTAGCAGGATAGGGGAAGGGAGTTTAGAGGAATAGGAGAGGGGAAGTTAGAGGGATAAGGGGAGGGAGTTAGAGGGATAAGGGGATGTTAGAGGGGAGTTAGAGGGACAAGGAGGGGTTAAGGAGGGAAAATAAATAAACAAGGCAGTTAAGGATTAGATAAATAAACAAATAAATAAAATTGCGAAAAATAAATACGAGACGCGTTATGGTAAGAGCCTAAGTCCCCAGCAGAGTCGCCATTCTGTCGCGCCCTATTTTTCCTCGCGGAGAGATAGGAACCTGGACGACGTCGTGGCAACGATTCTTTTGGGATTTTTTATTTCTAAGAGTCGCCACCTAATGAATTAAGGTGCATTAGGACACCATTCTAGCCTAAGGGTCAAAGGTCAACCAGAGAGGGGGTTCGGGCTCAAATTACCTTGAAGGGAAGGTGTTAAGCACCCTTCAAGGTCCGCAAAAGGCGAGTCCCGACCGTGTCTCGTGTTTATTAAGTGGGGGTGCAGACACAAAATAGGGTCTCTTTATATTTCAACCAAATCTAAATTAATCCTAAGTGACAAGAGTTTGAATAAAACATAGATAATAACTGAATTAAACTAAGTTGGGTTATTTAACGTCTCGGATCAGACGCACTTGGTTTTATTACCAAGCCCCAGGACGAAAACAAAGGTTTCATCCTATCGGGGTTAAGCGTATGTCATCCTTTCCGAGTCCTATCTACCCCTACCCCCCTCCTAAGTTCATTTTATTAATTAACTTAAACACGAACTAGAGAAATAAAGGAAAAATACTAACGTGTCCTAAAAATGCCTAGCGTCCCTCCTATTGTCCAAGAGGCATTGGACTACTATTTGGTAGGATTCTAAAGATAACTAAGCTTCCTATAGGACCACGCGTTACAAAATATTAATACAACATTTAGCATATAAGGTCTCATCCATGCCTCAAAAATATAAATTGAGAATAAGAAACTTTAAAGAGCTAAGTGTATGCCAAAAGAAATCCTATAGGCAGGATTAATGATATGAAGCATTGAAGAAAAAAAAAACCTTTTAGATGGCTTGCTATTCTATAATATATGAAAATGTAGGCAATTTAGTCCTATAGGCATGTTTTCTAAGAAGAAACGAAAAGATCATCATAAAAAAAATCCTATAGGCATGATATCTAAAAAAACATAAATATGATTAAATATAAATAAATCTATATTCATGATTTCCACATATAAGAATAGAACATTTTATTTGAGAACCTATGGACATATTCTCTAATCCCGGAAGAAAGCATGTTATTTAAACCCATAGGCATAATTTATAGGAATAATACATGTTAAATGACAAACATGCAACTAATAAAGACATGACATATAATACAAGACAAAAAAAAAAAAAAAAAAAAAACCTAATAGCATGATCTCTAAAATGTAAGAAATCAAGTTAAAAAAACATACAACAAATAATTATCCTAAGCATGATTCTCTAAAATGTAAGAAATCCAGTTAAAAAAACAAATAATAATCCTAAGCATGATTCTCTAAAATGTAAGAAATCAAGTTAAAACATATAACAAATAATAATCCTAAGCATGATTCTCTAAAATGTAAGAAATCCAGTTAAAAAAACAAATAATAATCCTAAGCATGATTCTCTAAAATGTAAAAAATCAAGTTAAAACAT
This sequence comes from Solanum rostratum, assembly GCA_029948455.1. Taxonomy (NCBI): domain Eukaryota; kingdom Viridiplantae; phylum Streptophyta; class Magnoliopsida; order Solanales; family Solanaceae; genus Solanum; species Solanum rostratum. The sequence continues at coordinate 28,473,910 of CM057051.1, forward strand.
ATAACAAATAATAATCCTAAGCATGATTCTCTAAAATGTAAGAAATAACAAATAATAATCCTAAGCATGATTCTCTAAAATGTAAGAAATCCAGTTAAAAACAAATAATAATCCTAAGCATGATTCTCTAAAATGTAACAAATCAAGTTAAAAACATATAACAAATAATAATCCTAAGCATGATTCTCTAAAATGTAAGAAATAACAAATAATAATCCTAAGCATGATTTTCTAAAACTGTAAGAAATTAAACTACACATGACGGTTTAAACTTTAAACATAACTGATGGCGAATAAATTTAACCTTAGCACAACTAAGAACGCAACATTTATGGTTATCGATATACGATTTACTTATTTAATTATTGTATTGTTTAGAGGCAAATAGCACGTAATTCGCGTAAATTCCTAGATCGATTTGCCTACGCGGATATCGTGAATGAATAAATAAATCCCCCTCCCCTTTTAACTAGATCCCCAGTTTCACTATTTTGTTACAAGGCAAGAAATGATAAAAATACAACAGTAGTATGCGGACATAAAAAAAAAATTCCAAGGATTCTTCAAGTTCATCCCCTCCCCGAGGTGACTCTTCGCGTCCTTACTGCACAAAAAAAAAGAAGGAGTAGCATGTGCGGAAGATAATGAATAATTTACACTTACCAGTCTGAAAATCTGAAGGTAGCCGAGTGATGAAGGGATGCGTAAAAAAAAAAAAAAATAAAGGCACAGTAACTCTATCCGAACAGAAGAGGAGATTCCTGTTATGAAAAATCTTAGAAGTTTTTTTTTTTACTCTTTGCTTTTCTGTTTTTTCTTCTTTTCTCCCCTTTAAAAGAATGGATGGAAGCTTGTTTATATAGCTGCTGGACAGCCCATTGGGGAGGGAAATTAATGGTAACACAATATTTAGAGAAAGCTTAGATCAAGGGACTTACCATGCTATGCAAGATTCTTTTCAGTTTTTGCTAAGACCAGCACATAATCACACATTTAATGGGAAGGGAGAATCGGTTTTCCATAAATAACGTAGCGGAAATCACTTAGTAATATTTTAAAAGAAAAATAATAAATGTTTTCCTTTTAGGCAAATTGATTCCAAAATCGGGGTGATTGATGTCTAAATAAGGTAAAAACCTTAGGGTCACAGATATGGAGATTAAAACAATAACAACCAGTGATAATCAAAAATCGTTCAACCAAGAACCCAATATTCTAAAGGAAAATTGGTCAGAATCCCGCAAAATTAGTCCAACCACTTACTGAATGTAAAAGAAAATCAGAGTAGCTAAAATCAACTGAAAATTTCTCTATGAAACTATATGCAGAGCATGGTCAGATTTTCGGAGATAAGCAAAACTCTATGAAATTAATGAATTAGGTCGAAATTTACCAGCACATAGTCACATAATCATAAGCTTTCAAAGCAACAAGATGAACAAGGAATCGAACCGAACGCCGATGCTTTAAAATCCAAAGTGGTTTCCACCAAATCTCAGTCCCTTTTGCCGGAAAATGGAGCTGAATGGGTGAGGGGTGTTGCGAGCGGTTGCTGGCAGCAGCGGGGGGCGCGCTTGGCTGGCTGGCGGCGATTGGAGGTTGTTTGGTGGTGGTTGACGGGTTATGGGGAAGATGAGGAGGTCGCGAGAGGGGTCGTTTGGGCGTTGCGGGGTGGAGAGGAAGAGGAGAAGCCGGCGGGAGCAGCGGGGAAAGGGAGGCGGCGATGAGGGAGAACAATGGAGGTGGGGCGGCGGTTTTGGAGTGGAGTAAAGAGAAAAGGAAGGTGAGACGGAAGAGATAGAGATAGAGTCGACGGGAGAGGGAGAGAGAGACTGCCGGTGGAGGTGGGAGAGCGGGGGGTCGCCGCTGCCAGTGGTGACGGGGGCGGCGGCGGTGCTTGGTGTGGAAGAGAGGGAAAATGATAGCTAGGGTTTTGGGGTGGTTGAAATAAAGGAAAATGGGTCGGGTCGGATCCGGGTAAGGAAAACGGGTACCCGGATTTAAGAGTTAGCCACAAAATTGAGACACTAGCCGTAAATTAATAAATCGAATTTAAAAACTAGCCACAAATTGTAAGATGCTTAAAAATTGAGCCGAAATTGGTAATTTTGATTTAAATATTAGGCAGAATCATAGTAATTTAAAAAAATTAGGTCCCGAATTGGTAAATTGGATTAAAATTAGTCAAAAAGTGTTAAGATTTGAGCACAAATTGGTAAATTGAATGCATTTGAAAATTTAGTCACGAATTGGTAAATTGAGTTTACAAGTTAGTCAAAAATTGTAGGAGCTTACGAAATTGAGCCACAAATTAGTGAATTTGAAATTAAATACTAGTTTAAAAGTCATGGGATTTTAAAATTAGGCCAAAAATTGGTGGATTAAATTTAAATATTAGTCAAAATTGTAAAAATTGAGCCACCAATTGATACTTTGGGCTTAAAAAATATTCCAAAGTGTAGGAATTTAGAATTGAGCCTCAAATTGGTAGATTGCATTTAAATACTAGTCACAAATTGTAAAACTTTGAAAATTGAGGTGCTAAAAGTGTAAGATCTTATAAATTGAAATGAATTCAAGTAAGTTAGTCAAAATTGAAATAGAATTTCAAAGTTTCGGCCAAGATTGACATGGTCTTTATTTAAAAGGTTACGACTTGATTCGCCAAAAATGCCTCAAAATAATACTTTGGATGACGCGATTCGAAAAGAAACAATGTCAAATAACGACTATGCGTAGTTTATTATTAATCTTATTTAATTTTTTAGATAGCGACAAATATAGGCCGACAATCATTTTTTCAATACAAATTTAGGAATAAATAAAACGAAAAATACGTCAAGGGTCGGTCAAAATCGGGTGTCAACAGGGATAGTGCCTTCAGAGACAATAATTGAGAAGGTCTGTATGTACCGCCACATAATTGGGATTCAACTGCTGGTAGCTCTAGAGTCAAGGAGATGTTTGATTGCCTGTTGAAGAAGGCTGAGGCTCAGGATGAGTCATTGAAAGGGATTAAATATAACATCTCCAACACCAATCAGAAAATTGTGTCTCATTCTGTTGCTATCAATTAGCTGGAGCAACAGTTTGGTAAAATGTCGACTCAACTAAACCAGCGCCGAAAAGGTACATTGCACAGCAATACAATTCAAAATCCAAAGAATGAGGGGCAGTGTATGGCGGTGACTACTCGTGGTGGCAAGAAAACCATTGACCCTTCGATGTTGGTTGATGATGATGATGTTCGTGAGTAGATAGTTGAGAGAAAAAATGCAACCGGAGATGTTCGTGCCAAGGATAAGGTGAGTGATGCTACAGAGATGTCAAAGCCCATTCCTAGACCTCCTCCTCCTTTCCCTTAGCGAATAAAAAAGAAGTAGGAGGAAAGTAGATTCAAGAACTTCCTCTGCATGCTGAAACAACTCTCCATCAACATCCCTCTTATAGAAGAACTGGAGAAGATGCTTGGGTATGCAAATTTCATGAAGGACTTGGTCACGAAGAAGCGGACTATGAGCCAGGAGCTCTCCCAAGAGCTTCAACATTGCAGTGTGATTGCTATGATGTCCTTGGTGCAGAAACGAGAAGATCTCAAAGCATTCACCATACTCTGCACCATTGAAGATGTTGAGTTCACAAGGTCATTATGTGATCTAGGTGTTGATGCCCCTTAAAGTGTTCAAGAATCTAGAATTGGGAGCCTCTACTCTTATGAGCATGCAATTGGTTATAGTGGACTGAACGGTGAAAAAGCCTGTAGGGATACTGTATGATGTCCTTATCAAAGTAGAGAAATTCATATTTCTTATAAAATTTGTGATCCTAGATTACAAAGTTGACTTTGAAGTCACAATCATCTTGGAAAGACCCTTCCTAGTCACCAAGCGAGAACTAGTAGATATGAAATCCAACCAACTCAAGTTTCGATTGAATACAAAAAAGTCGTCTTCAACATTTGTCAGTCTATGAAGAGGCCAGTTGACTTGAAGATGGAAGTTTGGACACTTGATGAAGTCTAAGTAACCAAGTTGTCCAATTGTGCCGCGACAATAAGTCAGGCGCTACATTGGAGGCAACCCAAGATATTTGATTAAATAGTAGTAGTTTTATTTTGTTGTCAGCCTTTGGACTTCTAGATAGTTTACTTTTTTGCATTTTGGTTGTAATTTTTGGACTCTGGACTGGTGGCATATAGGGTAACAATGTGTTTTATGAAGAATATGCAGGTATAAGACCAAGTCAGCCACCTTAAGCTGAATAAACAACAAAAAATGCTTCTACGACCAGTTCTACGGGTCGTGTTTCAAACCACGACCCATACACTTCCTCATAGAACACTTCCAGTGAGCAAAATAATGTGTATTCCATTCCATGAGCAAACTTTACGACCCGTAGATAAAACCACGAGCCATGAATGGGGCTCGTGGATTCCAGGTAAGTTTTCTACGTTTATCTAAGTGTTGGGGGCTTCTATGACCCACTCTACGAGTCATATTTTATCATACAGCTTGTAAATGGATCTCTGAAGACAATGTCCCTAAATTAGGGCTTTGGCAGTCAACGAGAGCATGATCTACGGACCGTGGAAAACTCTACGACCTGTAATTGGGGTTTCGTAGAGCCTAAGCCCAATTATTCAACCGACCTGGTAAAAGTATAAAATGGGCGTTAAATAATTTTATTCCCCCATTTTCACAAAATTTCCAACAATACCTGGCCCCTTCTCTACCCTAGCACTCTGATCACTGTCATTCCATGGTCAAACTTTTTTGGTATCACTTAGGCGATCTAGGGTTTGCCCCCATCTGATTCCTCTTTCAATTCTTCATCCTTATGCCCTAATTTTGGTAAGTTTGTGGCCCTAAAATCCTTATACTACTGAAATTAGTTTCATTAGGTTGAAATTATTGATGTGTATAGTAGTCCAAATTTGATGGGTTTGAATTAATGGTTGCCTTCGTATGTGATATTAAGACTGATTGAATTATTGTCGTAGTTTTTGAATAATGTCAAATGCCAAAAAATGTGTGTGGCCGTGTTTTGTTTGAATGTTTTTACAAGAAACCCATGTCTTCACATGCCATTTGAATTGGATGGAAATCATCGCTTGATAAATGATGTGTGATTGCATATTTATGCTTAATTTGTAACTTTCAAACAGTGTCGGTTGGTGGCGTAAACATGTAAAATGGAAATAAATGGGGTAGTGTGTAATCGTTGCATGTGGGGTGTTGGGGAATTTGTTGAACTCATATGGGTGCATAAATATTCCTGCTTCGGTGCTGATTTGATTAAACGTGATCGGAACATGTCATTTTAGGACACGCTTGATAGAGTTAGAAAACCAATATCACTAGAAATCTTATACCACGAGGGTCTTCTACGGCCCATGGATTATTCCACGAGCTATAGTTTCCCATCATGTGAAGAACTAGTATATGAGAATTTCTGGGATTCTATCAGACAAGACCTTCTACGGGCCGTAGTTTAATCTACGACTCATGGACAAGTCTCATAGGGCTTTGCTGACACAAATACAAGTCTGGAATGAAATCTATGACTCAGTCTACGACCCGTAGCATGTTTTATGAGTCGTACCTAGTCTCGTAGATGCAGTTCTAGTAGTATTTAATTGCCCTCTACCATCTACGAAGCCTTTTTTACAACTCGTAGTTTTTACTACGACCCGTAAATGAGCCTTTGTAGACTCATATGTACCCAGCTATGATATGTTCTTATTTTTTGTTCCTTTACTCGTGGGAGTAATTATGTTGCTAAATTTGTGCATTTCAAGTACCATGGCCCCAAAGGCAAGGAAGAATGAGATACGAGCCTTACAGTAGCGATTACGAGATGAGCCCTTGGAGGATCATGGCATCTTCGAGGCTTAATAGATCTATGGAAGAGCTCGATGTTCATCCTGATGCGGACGCCAAGCGATCACAGACACAGGATGCTACTAGACAGGGAAGGAAGCCCTAGACTCAGGCCATTGTGGTCTGCTCTCCCCAGTCTAACAAGGGAGGTGACAAAGATAGCAGATACAGATGACTCCCTCTTGAGAGGGATCCGAGTCCGTATCCAGAGAGGAGTCAGAGTCAAAGTCTAAGTCTTCTGCAGTATCTCGAGTACCACCCTCACCTTTGAATGCTCTATCTAGCCAGTGGTGCATACAGGGTATGCAGGCTATCTACTGGATGACATACAGAAGGACGAGAGAGGTTGATTAGCCCGTTCTATTTTCGGGAAGCCTCGAATTATCACTTCAAGGTTGGATAGTGTTCCATGCCTCCAGTTTACCATAACCAGATACTGGCTCTAGTGGCTGGCAGCACCGTTGGGGAAGTACTCCCTGCACTATGGTTCATGAGTTCTTTACATCTTACGCCACCACAGTCCTTGGTTCTCTCCCCAAGGGGAAGAGACCACTTACTCAGCTCTGGTTGACACATACGAGGGTGAAGGGTGTACAAGTTGATATTTTATAGGCCATTGTCTGCCACATGCTATTTGGTCCAAAGTACCCGACCCCCAGGACTATAGCAGAGTTCAATCGTAGATTAGGCCAGACTCAAGACAAAGCCCTAGCGAGACCCAACCTGCAAGGCCACTTTGATGATATGGGTTGCCGACCATATTGCTAAGCAGGGCTAGGACCCTGAGTGGATTTCTACTTTGTTAGAGCCTATCGTGAAGGCATCCCTTAGCTTCACCAATAAATTTTAGTGGGCTGTGGTGAGATTGCAGATCTGGCCCACACTTGCAGGTAACACCCTGATGCCAGACCACACGGTATTGGTGGCCAGCATCTTGGTTGGTTATGATATAGACTAGGCCCGCTTGATTGCAAAGCAAATTTATGAGGCGACCCTAAAGAGGTCTATCTCTATCCCCTTCCCGTGCCTGATATATCGACTTTGTATAGAGTCGGGGGTGGAGATACTTCATCATTTGGACTCCCTAATTGAGGTTTAATGGACTTTAGATGCCATCCTGATTAAGGTTGATGAGAACCTAGTGGCCCTCCGGTGAGCACCACACCCTCCTCTTCGGATACTAGAGATGTTTGCCGCAGTTCCACCACCTGAGCCTCCATCTTCTACTACCACCGCGGCTCCCATTGCTAAGGGGCTCCCACAGATAAAGACTGATGTGGAGAGGAGGACTATTACTACTACTACTGCACAAGAGTCTGTTCCCTCATCAACAACACTGGCTGGCATGGTTTATGTGTTGGCAATATCGGTTCAGGCCATGCCGCAAGACAGGATCGCACTAAATCCCAACTGACTTATTTATTTTAGAAATTCAGCGTTGGGTTTGCCAGGTCATATATTGAGGCTCGTATGCATATGCATGCTATGGCTACTATTCAGGAGAGACCACACGTGTGGACAACCATATTGATGCATTCAAGAGGCGAGTATAGCAGAGCCTTACCTCACCACAGCCTACACACTTGATGGCCATTCGGACAGAGATCCAGCAGCTCTGGTTCGAGATGAGAGCAGTACTAGCAGCACCAATTGTGCTTTTATAGGTTGATCCTATCGAGGTGGTGGTAGATTTATTTTCTCCTACTGAGACACCACTCCCTTCCCTTATGAAGAGCCCCACATGGATGACTTAGAGGTAGCTAAATGAGAGGCGGGGTTGATAGAGGAGCAATAGTTTTAGCTCACTAGGATACGCTCGATGCAGGATGAGGTCGCGCGACAAGCACGTGAGATAGAGAGAGCAAGGACTGATAAACCCTCTAAATATGCTCCTACTACTAAGGAGACCACTAGGCAGGTTGATAGTGGTCAGACTCATGCAGAGACCGACGCTTAGGCACCAAGGTATGTTTTTTTATCCCTGTGCTAGACTATTACATTTTATGCATTGAGGACAATGCGAAGTTTTTTTTGATGGGGGTGTAGGTAGTTATAGGCCTTAGTGAAGTCTGAGTAACCTTGGCCTATAACTATCCCAAATATTGCATCCGAGTGGTTTTCTTGCCTGTGCTTTTCCCCCCAAGGATATTTACTTTACGTTGAACCAGCATTTTAGGATATGTAGTTAGTACTAGGAGCATATAGTACTGAAGTCTTTGGCATATATTAGTTTTGTGTGAAAAATGATACCCACCAGAAATTTTTTAGTTAGTCTTGACAGCAACCATGTATGTTTGATTATTTGCAATGCTTGTTCTCATAAGTGAGGTCTATTGTGATGAAAAACATGATCTGAGAGTCTACGTTAATAGTGTAATCAGTACCATGTGTGAGTGAGCTTTCTTTGCTAAATTCTTATGCTATGTTTTAATTCAGAAATTGCCTTGTTACTCTGACTCAGACTGTAGGTTAGTTGGTTAGGAAAGGATCTTAGGCCATTGTTCATATTAGTCCACTTAGCCTAAATAACCAACTAAATATGTAAAGCATCCCTTGACCCCAATGTTTGAGCCTTGCAAATATCCTTTCTTTATCGAAACCTAAGTTACCTAGCCTTGTTGAATGTAAAATCCTGACATTGGCCTTGGTCTTCCTTGAATATTGTGCACCACGACTAAGGAAAAAATCTTATGTTAAGTGTGGCTACAAAAAGTGGCCCTGGTTTATATGTTGGATATTGTGAACCTCAATTCAGGCTAAAAACCTAAGTTGAGGGTGGTTGGTGTAAGGGTAATCACATAAAATGGAGCGGAAGCTAGTTATACAAGGAAAAAGGGATGAAAATGTGCTATGGGTGCAAGAACAATGAATCAATTCCTAAACAATGAGCTAAAAAGAAAAAATGAGGTGAAAATAAAAGGCAATGAGCTAAAAATTAGAATAATGCACCCAAAAAAGCTTGAAATAGGAGAAAGGGAGAATAAGTTGGAAAATGATAGTGTTGGTAGTGCAAAAGTGTATAATAACATGTTTCAAGAAGGGCCTTTAGTCACTATGTTTCCAAAACATCATACCAGAGCCCATGAGACTACGTTACAAGCCAAGAAAGTCCTATAGTGATCCTAGTCCAAGTAGTCGAAGGTCATAGTCGTGTGTATAAGAGAAAGCATGTGGTATTGATCATGGTATTTGAATATCTTTTGTGAGCGTGAGTGATTTTGTTTAGTCCGAAACATTGAATTTGAAAAATTTATCATGAGTGGGATATGAGACTTCTTGTTGCGAGGGAACTTGCATTGCACTATTGATTCTAGACTAATTTAGTGATTGTTGCTTATTTGTGGTGTCCTTGCTCGTCATAGTTGCACCATCACATGGGTTGATCTGCATTGGTTTGCCTAATAGCTATTTGATGTGTATTTATGAGTGGTGTGGGTATCTGTGTTTTATGTTGGAATGATGTGTGCCATTAGATTGAGGTCTGTGTGTTACTGTACTACTTATGTAGATTGAGTCTACAGCTTGAGGACAAGTAACAATTTTAAGTTTAGATTGTTTTTGTATTGTCAAAATACACCACTTTGGATGCTTAAAACATGGAATTTTGTGTGTTCTCAAAGCGATGTTAGTGAGTTTGATGTGTTTTTATGTTTGCTTTTTAGGATTACACGATTTGACATAATTTTGGGCTAAGTGGACAGTTGTTGCTATTTTTGCTGTTCTACGACACCCTTTACAGGCAATGGAAGTATCCACGAGTCTTAGAGTCGGGTTCATAGTAAAATTCAGTGAAGGAGTGATTTTCTGAAGTTGTATCTATGAATTATCAAACGAGCCATGAAAATTTGTATGAGTCGTAAATAAGGTTTTGTACTCCGAGGATCAGAAGATTGAGAGTTTCCAAAAATTCATTCGACGAAACCCTGTAAGGGCCATAAGTCTAAATACGGCTTGTAGAAAGGTCTCATAAAAGCTGAACTCAAAATTGAAAAGTGAAGTCGATGAAGCCTCGATACAGGCTGAAAAACTTAGTACGACTCGTAGACTTGCTCGTACTGCCTGCCAAATCTAGTTTTCGTACGTTGTTTTGGATTTGTATTTTAAATACTATAAATAGGTTTTTAGGTTATTTTGAAGGGAGAATGTGTAAGAGGAGAGATGAATATTGAGAGAAACACTTGAACCATTATTTTGTGATGTTAATTCATACTTTGTAATTTCCGTTGAAAAGTTGGGATTTCTCGTTCTTAAATTATTCTTATAAGTGCTCAATTATGTTATTCTATGTCATGATTCTTCCATCTACAATGAGTATTTGTAGCTAAATCCACAACTACGTTTGTGTAACCATGAAGAACTAACAAGGTAAACCTGGATAATTCATAATATTTGGAAGGTGTACATGCATGTATTAATTAATTCTCTTTGTTTTGATTACTTTTTAATGGTGACCAACATTAGAACTCGCCAAGTTGTTACTGACTGGATCAAGGTAGTAATGAATGGGAAACAAGATTAATTAATAGGATTCAATTGATGTTGTTTGCTCTAATCAACCAAATTGGGTCAAGGGGTGGTTGTACTGGAACAATCGGTAAGGGTTAGTAATGTCACACTGCGGGGATGGATCAAATTACGCAGTGAAATTCACTTATCGCCTAGATTAAAGGGTTTGGTAAACTTAACTTACTATTCTACATGAAACACACAAGTAAAGAATGTGATTATCTGGTAATACCAATTTAGGGAATCATGGGGAACACAATACCCTAGTTACTCTTCTTATTTGTTTCACAACACTTGTTTTAGCTTAGGATTTCTTTTTGCAAATTACAACCCCCCTTCAGGAGATAAGTAGGTTAATTAACTCAAATCGCTTGAAACTACTCTGACTCTACCATATTCCCTGTGGGATCGAACCTAACCTTGGTTAGGTTATGTAACTTGACAATAACCATTTTAACCTTCAAGAAGGAGGTGTAGCTTGGGAGACATCGTCCATGCATACCCTGTAGCATAGAGTCTCATTCAAGGCTATGAAGCACACCACTCTCTTTAGTGAGAGGCTATAAGATGATTTAGGAAAGTTTTCACACCACTCTCTTTAGTGAGAGGCTATAAGATGATTTAGGAAAGTTTTCCCTTCTTTCTTATTGTTGTCATGCCTTAGAGTTGAATAAGGTTTTTCGCTAACTAATGATGGATTTTTGCTTGTTTCTAGATCATTTTACCACGAAGAGCTCCCCATCAATAAGGCACTCTAGAATAACAAGTCCCTCCACCCGAACAAGACAATAGAGTGTCTTATGAGGAGTTTATACAAATGAACCCATTGGAGTTCCATGGGTCAAAGATGGATGAGGACCCAATTGACTTTATAGAGGAGGCCTACCGGGTGGTTGTAATGACGGGAATTCCGTCAGATGAAAAGGTTGAGTTGGTGGCTTACTAGCTCACAAGAGTTGCGAAGATTTGGTTTGAGCAATGGGCTGACGAGAGCGGCCAAGGAGCAAGTCCTGTTGGTTGGGAGGTATTTAAATATGCCTTTTTGGACTAGTTTTTCCCCTCAAGCTTAGAAAGGCAAAGGTCCAAGAATTCATCAACTTGAAGCAAGGGACCATGAGCGTGATAGGTGTATACCCTTAAAATCACTAAATTGTCAAGGTATACTCCATTTATGGTCGCGGATCCAAAGGATCACATGAACAAATTTATTTCGAGTGTCTCCGAGTTGGTCTCCAAGGAGTACAAGATGGCTATGTTGGTCGAGGAGATGGACATTTCCCACTTGATGATGTACGCAGAGCAAAATTGATGAAGAAAGCTTCATGAAAGGGCAAGTGAGTCCAAGAGGGCTCAAGTTATAGGTGGGAGTTACTCTCACCAAAAGGACAGTGGTCATAAATTTTGAGGTGGCCAAAAGCAAAGTGGGCAAGGATCCACTAATAATCCTCCTCTATGGAAGGATAAAGGGGTGGCTCCCAAGACGAAAAGTCAAAATTTCCCTAAGTGCATAAAGCCTCAGAAAGGAGAATGCCTAGTCGGGTCAAATGCTTGCTTCGTTTGTGGGAATCCCGGCGACCATTCTATGAATTGCTGGAGCAGAGGCACAAGGCCTCAAGGACAAAGGGGTCAAGTCCAAGGCGCCTAAAGGACCAACCTATTTTATGATCTTCATGGTTGCGAAGAGGTCGAAGAAGCTTCGGATGTGGTTACCAGTATGTTAAGATTTTTTTATTATAATGCATATGCACTTTTGGATCCGGGAGCAAATTTGTCTTTTGTAACTCCATTCTTTGTATATAAGTTTCATGCATGTCTCAAAATCCTCCATAAGCCCTATGAAGTGAGTATCCCCGTCGGTGAGTCTATAATAGCCTGAAAAGTCTATAGAAGTTGTCTTATTTCTATCTTGCATAAAGTGATTCCATATGACTTAGTCGAGCTTTCCATGGTAGACTTCGATGTGATTTCGGGGATTTATTGGTTGCATGCTTCTTATTCTTCCATTGACTATAAAACATGTATGGTTAAATTTCAATTCCCTAATGAGCCAATTCTTGAAAGGGATGTTAGCAACTCTTCATGTAGGGGTTGATTCATTTCTTTTGTAAAGGTTCACAAAAATGATTTCCATGGGGTGCATCTACCACTTGCTGAGGGTCAAAGATGTTTCCTCTAAAGTCCCTTCTCTTGAATCGGTCCTCATTGTAAGTCAGATGAGTTATTAGGTGTTCCTCTCGAAAACGAGATAGACTTTGGTATAGATTACCCAATACTCAGCCTATCTCAATCCCTCCTTATAGAATGGCTTCCACAGAATTGAAGGAGTTAAAGGAGCAACTGAAGGATTTGTTAGATAAGGGTTTCATTAGACCTAGTTGGTCTCCATAGGGTACCTTGGTGTTACTTGTGAGGAAGAAGAATTGGCTGCTCTGCATGTGCATTGACTATTGGCAACTCAATAAGGTCACCATCAAGAATAAGTATCCCCTTCCGAGGATAGATAATTTGTTTGATCAACTACAAGGGGCTACTTATTTCTCCAAAATTGATTTGAAATCCAGTTATCACCAGTTGAGGTTGAGAGAAAGTGACATCCCTAAGATAGCTTTCAGGACTAAGTATGGTCATTTTGAGTTTGTGGTGATGCCATTTGGCCTCACAAATGCACTGATAATATTCATGGACCTCATGAATAGGGTTTCCAAGACTTACCTCGACATGTTCATTGTGGTGTTTATTGATGACATCCTTATGTATTCCCGCGGTGAGCAAGAGCTCATGGAGCACATAAGGGTAGTACTGCAAACTCTGGGAGAACAGAAGCTCCATGTAAAGTTTGATAAGTGTGAGGTTTTTCTAGATGAGGTTTCCTTCCTTGGGCATGTGGTATCTAGAGAGGGCATCAAAGTTCATCCTAAGAAGACAGAAGCAGTGAAAAACTAGCCAAGGCCATTGACTCCTACTAACATAAGGAGTTTCTTAAGCCTAGCTAGTTACTATAGACAGTTTGTGCAAGACTTCTCCACTATTTCGTCTCCACTCACCACGCTAACTCAAAAGTAGGCGAAGTTTGTGTAGATGAATAAATGTGAGAGGAGTTTCCAAATCTCAAAGGATCGATTGACTTCAACCCCCATATTGATATTGTTAGAAGGGAATGATGGGTTCGTGGTGTATTGTGAAGCATCAAGGATTGCGTTCAGTTGTGTGCTAAAGAACAATAGTAAAGTGATTGCCTATGCTTCAAAGCAGTTAAAAGTGCATGAGAAAAAGTACCCGACTTATGACCTTGAGATTGCGGCGGTGGTGTTTGCCTTAAAGATTTGGCAACATTACTTGTATGGAGTTCATGTGGATATTTTTACCAACCACAAGAGTCTCCAACATGTGTTCACCCAAAAGGATCTCAACTTGAGGCAATGGAGGTGGTTAGTCTACTCAATGATTATGATATGAGTGTGAAGTACCACCCTAGTGGTGAATTATGTACGGCCTTTGCTATGCTTGCACAAGTGGTGACTTCTTAGACTAGGCAGGCTCATCTTTCTTGAGATCTTACTCCAACTTCTAGGGTGAGGGATTCCACCCGGAGGAATCCTCTAGAGTTCTATGGGTCAAAGGTTGATGAGGATACTCAAGAGTTTATTGATGAGCTTACTAAGGTGTTGACTGTTATGGGAGTCTCTTCTGAAGAGAAAGCTGAGTTGGCTACTTATCAGTTGAAAGATATGGCTAAGTGTGTACACTCAATTGTTGATGGAAACGGTTCGTGGTAATGTTGTTAACTGTGAAGAGTTCAAGTTTGCATTTCTGGATCGTATCTTCCCCCTTGAACTTAGGGAAGCCAAGTTAACTGAGTTTATCAACCTCAAGCAATGTGGTATGAGTGTGAGGGATTATGCCCACAAGTTCACTAAGCTCTCTAAGTGTGCTCCTATGCTCGTGGCTAACCCTCGTACAAGAATGCAAAAGTTTATCTCTGGTGTCTCCAACGTGGTTGTGAAGGAATATCGGATGGCTATGCTTATTCGGGACATGGACATCTTTAGGATCATGGTATATGCCGAGCAGATTGAAGGAGAAAAGCTTAAGGAGAAACGGTTGTATGATCCTAAGAGGGCCCGTTATGATGGTGGGTTCTCCAACTCCAAGGGTGGTGGTTATGGTCGCTTCCAACAGGGCCAAGGTTCTAATGCTTGGGTTGCTAATTCTAGGTGCCTCCTCCCAATACACCTATGGAGGGTGGACCATTGCCTCCACGATGTGAAAAATGTGGGAACATTCACCCCAGAAAGTGCTTATGGGGTTTGGGTGCTTGTTATGGTTGCGGTGAGATGGATCAAAGCTTGTTAATTGTCCAAAGGCACTGAAGAAGGATCAGATGGTTCAAGGTAATCAATCCCAACCAAGAGCTTGACTAAGTGGTGCTCCTAGGAATAATAGTTTCTATGCTTTGCATGTTCGACAGGAAGTGGAGAAAGCTCCGAATGTTGTGACTGGTATATTGAAAGTATTTGATTTGATATTTATGCATTGCTAGATTCGGGTGTCAATTTATCTTTTGTGACTTCTCTGTTGGCTGTTAGGTTTGGTTTGAGTCCCAAAATTCTAAGGGAGCTCTTTTCAGTTTATACTCCCGTAGGTGAATCTGTTGTTGCTCACAAAGTTTATCGGGGTTGTCCTATTTCTAGTTTGATGTGATCTTATGGAACTTGAGATGTTTGATTTTGATGTGATTCTTGGGATGGATTAGTTGCATGCTTCATATGTCTCTATATATTGTAAAACCCAGAAAGTCAAGTTCCAACTTACGGGTGAGCCTGTTCTTAAATGAAAGGGTAGTGACTCTACTATTAAAGGTCAATTTATTTCCTACCTTTATTCCCAAAAGATGATCTCAAAAGGGTGTATCTACCATATTGTGAGGTAAAAGATGTGGAGTCTGAGTAACCTACTCCTGAATCAGTCCTGGTGGTGAATGCGTTTCTAAATGTGTTTCTCGAAGACTTTTCCAGTATTTCTCCCAAAAGAGAAGTAGGCTTTGGCATTGATCTTCTTCTGGATACTCAACCTATCTCTATCCCTTCTTATCGTATGGCACCGACTGAGTTGAAGGATCAGTTCAAGGACTTGTTAGAGAAGGGCTTTATTAGACGAAGTATATCTCTATGGGGTGCTCCATTGTTATTTGTAAGAAATAAAGATGGATCTGTGCGTTGATTATAGGCAATTGAATAGTAACCATCAAAAATAAGTATTTGTTGCCGAGGATCGACGACTTGTTTGACCAACTCCAAGGGGCCACCCATTTGTCAAAGACTTGCCTCTGTTCCAGTTATCATCAATTGAAGATTAGGGAATGTAACATTCCAAAGATGGCTTTACAGACTAGGTATGGGCACTTTGAATTTTTACTGATGTCATTTGGTTTAACTAATACTCCAATCGTGTTTATAGATCTTATGAATCCAGTGTTCAAGCCATTCCTTGACAATTTTGTGGTTGTCTTCATTGATGATATCCTTATTTATTTTTGAAGTGAGCGGGAGCATATAGATCATTTGAGGTTAGTTCTTCAGACATTGAGGGAGAAGAAGTTGTACGCAAAGTTTAGCAAGTGTGAGTTTTCGTTGGGTGAGGTAGCTTTTCTTGGCCATGTGATGTCTGGTGATGGTATTAAGGTCGACCTGAAGAAGACTAAGGTCGTGAAGAATTGGCCTAGACCATTGACTCCTTCGGACATTCAGTGTTTTCTTAGGTTGTCTAGTTATTATAGAAGGTTCATTGAGGGTTTTACATGTATTGCATCTCCATTTACCAAGTTGGCTTAAAGAAAGGCCAAGTTTTTATGGTCAAATGAACGTGAGAAGAGGTTTCAGACTTTGAAAGATCGGCTTACATCAGCTCTTATTTTGACTTTACCTGATAGCTTAGAGGGATTTGTGGTGTATTGTGATGCTTCTTAGATTTGTTGGGTTGTGTACTTATGCGATATGGTAAGGTGATAGCTTATTCATCAAGGCAATTGAAAGTGCATTAGCGTAATTACTCGACTCATGATCTTGAGTTAGTGGCGGTGGTGTTTGCCTTGAAGATTTGGAGGCGCTATTTGTACGGGGTACATGTTGATGTTTTCACCAATCACAAGAGTTTGCAATATGTGTTCACTCAAAGGGATCTTAACTTGAGGCAAAAAAGATAGTTGAAACTCCTTGAGGACTATGACATGAGTGTTTAGTATCATCTGGGCAAAGCAAATCTTGTAGTCGATGCTTTTAGTAGTAATGATGGGAAGTGTGGCTCATGTTGATGAAGGGAAGAAAGAGTTGGCAAAAGATGTTCACCATTTGGCTAGATTGGGTGTTAGGTTGGCCGACTCTAATGACAGCGATATTCATGTTCAGAATGGTGCTGAATCTTCAGTAGGTGTTAATGTTAAGGCTAAGCAAGATTTTGATCTGTCACTGGTTGAGTTAAAGAAGCTAGTTTCCAAAAGGAAGATAGAGGTTTTCTCCTAAGGGAGAGATGGTGTGCTTCAGTATCAAGATTAGTTATGTGTCCCGGATGTGGATGATCTTAGAAGGTTGATCATGGGTGAAGCCCATAACTCTCATTATATTATTCACCCGGGATCTACTAAGATGTATCGGGATTTGAGGGAAGTGTATTGGTGTCATAGTATGAAGAAAAACATAGCCAAATTCGTATCTGAATGCCCTAATTGTCAACAAGTGAAAGTAGAGCACCAAAGGCCCGATGGTTTGACTCAAGATATTGAAATTCCTACTTAAAAATGGGAAGATGTGAACATGGATGTTGTGGTTGGTTTGCCTCGTACCCAAAGGCTATTTGACTCAATTTGGGTTATTGTTGACCGGATAACTAAGTCGAGTCATTTCTTACCGGTCAAGACTACCTTTAGTGCCAAAGATTACGCAAGGTTGTACATCCAAGAGTAGTTGAGGTTGCGTGGTGTGCGTAGGTCTATCATATCAGATCGTGGTACCCAGTTTACTTCACCCTTTTAGGGATGTTTTCAAAGAGGACTTGGTACTAAGGTGAAGTTGAGTACGGCTTTTCATCCTCAAACCGATGGACAGTTCTAGAGGACAATTCAAACCTTGGAGGACATGCTGAGGCCTTGTGTGTTGGAGTTCAAGGGTAATTGGGATGATTATCTCCCACTCATTGAGTTTTCTTATAATAATAGCTTTTATGCTAGCATTGGTATGCACCGTTTGAGGCTTTGTGTGGTAGGAGGTGTAGATCTCCAGTGGGGTGGTTTGAGTTGGGAGAGATGGCTTTGGTTGGCCCAGAATTGGTGTTAGAGGCTATGGAGAAGGTGAAGTTGATTTAGGGGAGGTTGAAGATGGCCCAAAGTCACCAAAAGTCCTATTCGGATGTTAGGAAGAGGGATCTTGAGTCTCATGTTAGTAATTGGGTGTATGTGAAGGTCTCACCTATGAAGGGTGTGATGCATTTTTGGAAGAAGGAAAATTTGAGTCCCTGGTATGTAGGTCCTTATGAGATTGTTGAGCGGGTTGGAAATATGGCTTAGAAGTTGGATTTGTTCCTGGATTTGAGCTCTATACACCCAGTCTTCCATGTGTCTATGTTGAGGAAGTTAGTTGACGATCCTAGTGCTATTGAGCCTTTGGGAGGTGCTGAGGTTGAGGAGAACTTTTCTTATGAGGAAGTCCCGGATGAGATTCCAAAGGCAAGTGAAGCGACTTCGTAACAAGGATGTGGCTTCGGTTGAGGTACTATGGAGAAATCAACATGTGGAAAGTGCTACATGAGAGGCGGAGTTGGACATGATGAAACGATATCCCCATCTTTTCTAATCTACTCATGCTTAAGGTATTTGGTTCTTTCTTTCCAAGTGGTCCTACTTCTTTCACTCTTGAGTCTCATGGCATGACATGCATACATGTGCACGAAAATGATATTTAGATATTTTGAATGATTTGAATATGTTCTGATATAAGTTTTAATGACTTTATGATTACCAAGTGATAAAATATGCATTATATCTTATATTTTGATATTTCATGTTCTAATTCAAGCCTTGTTCCAGAACATTTGAGAATGAATGTTCCCGAGGGGGAGATGATGTGAGGACCTGGATATTGTACGACCTTAATGGAGCTTGGAAATTCAGTTCTGGAAAGTTTTGGACGAAGTTGACGCTCCATGGTAGCCTACACAGTCTGTGTGAGGCTATACGAACCGTGTGGAGCCCCCTTGGAGTGGACCTTGGTCTTCTGCAGGGTGTGAGGACCTTGATGTGGAGTTTGAAACTAATGCACACCATACTTGGACACCACACGGACCGTGTGAAGCCATACGGACCGTGTGGAAGTTTTGGGCTTGAGACTCCATAGTTTTGAGCTTAAGGCAAGTGGTACAGCCCCTCTCACGAACCGTTTGGTGCTTCACGGTCCGTGAGGCCCTCCCAATGGGTTCCAGAGAGAAACTTTTCTAAGTATCGAATCACCGTCTTGGAACTTCATCGCGAAGAATTTTTCTAAGTGAAAGTGGTACGAAGGAGTGCACAGACCGTGTCGCTTGGTACGGTCTGTACAACCTCATGTATGAATTCCTATGTTGAATTTTTCTCAGTATAGGATTACCATTTCGGACCTTCAACGAGTGAAATATCTCTAAGTGTTGGACCACGGGCAAGTGTACGGTCTATATGGTGCCTCACTGATTGTAACACCCCTCCCTGAGACTCCACTTCAACATTTTTCTACCCGTTTCATTAATGGCGTTTTCATAATCATGGTTTTTCCTAAGGGTCTTTTATGACTTTCTGTGCTACCTAAAGACATTCAAATGACTTATTGTTTATTCCTCTCGTTGAAATTCATTCATTCACTTAGAAGTATATTGAACTCTTTTTAAGGCTCTGGTGAAGACTAAGCTTGGGAATCAAGGGAAGGTTCCTTCTTCTTTAAATTTCTTCTTGAACTTCCTCATTAGCTAAGGTATGTGGGTTTGATTCTTGGGCCCTTTCAACCAAGAAGACCCAAACTCTTTTACACTCAATTTCAAGGACTTTTAGCTCATTTTATATATGGATTTTCAATATTATTTCTTATTAAATTCAATTAATCTATGGGCTATGTTTTATTGTTGATTTTAAAGTGATTTAAGCCCTAATATGATGAATTGTGTTGGAGTTATGAAGATATGAATGTGCATATCCCCTTAAAGCTTGATTTGAGCATGGGTAATCTGTATTATGATTTAAATGTGAATTTTACTTATGTATTTACTTGAATTTCATATTATATTGTTGATTTAAGATTGAATCTTTATTTCCCATGCTATTCTCATCTCATTCATGGCATATGCATACATGACTATAGTTTTCATGAAGCTTATGGTGTGGGCTTATGTCCCAATTATGATGATGTTTATGATTTAAATGAAAGTATGGGTATGAAAAGAATGTGATCACATAAATGTCTATGATTATGGACCTTTGAGAAATTATGGGTGTTTACACCACTATATTTAGGGAGCATCGATTGAGGTTTGAGGCGGGGTGGGCTATCCCCAAGGGTCCATATTCATCTCTCAAGAAGATGCTCCAAAGGAGCTATTCGTATGCATGGAAGTATTATATGAAGTATGTTTTGGCTCTTTACCCTAAGTATGCATGATTATGAAATTTGATTTGGCATTTAGGCCTAGTATGCATGTAAACAATTTGAAAGTGTCATGCCTCGGGAGGGCATCCTAGACGTGGCCAGCACTCAGAGACTATTGCTAGTCCCCAAGCGAACCATTGGCCTCATCACATTCATTCATTCAATAAACTCTATCAATTAGCGAAAGGATAAAGATAATAATGGGCAGTGTAGTCTCAAGTATCATGTTAAATAGATAGGCTAGTAGAAAAGAAACTAGCTCAACATCAATAACTCAACTCTAATTTATGAAGCCTCTATCACTATCAAATGGTGTCAATGACAGACGCATGGCTACTTCAACTCAAAGTAAAGCTAACTCAAGTATAACTCTAATAATCTATATGAAAATAAAACGGGACCCTCTGAAGTAGAGAGGCTCATCAACTCAGCTAAATGCAAAGATGCGCCTCTTGACGATCTTTAGTACCTACCTCTGCATCATAAAATGATATAGTCCAAAGGAGACGTCAGCACGTGGAAAGTCTGAGTATGTAAAATGGTTGAATGAAATAGAAATAGGTATAGTAATATAGAAATAATATCAACTCAGAAGATACTCAATCATATTGTCAAATGTCTATCTAAAGCAAGAATATAGAGTAGAAAAATGACTTATCAATACCAATCCAAACTCATCAATCAACTCGACTCAGAGTACTATCAGTGTGAAACCTATTTGGGAGTTTCTCTTATCCGACAACAATCACTTATGAACAGTGATTGTACAATAATTCCGCTAATGTTGCCATAGCCATTTCGTAATTGCCAGGTAAAGAACAACTAGAGTCCATAATGGAAATGGCCTCAGAAGTCCTTTATTGCTTTCAAGGACTTCTCCTCTAGAGGGAACCTCTAATGTGATGGTTCAAGCCTCACTTATGCTTGGTGAGTAGTTAATGAGTGCGAGTTGGACTTACTCTTACTCATTTCGGTGCTCGATACTCCTCCTAAGACTCAATGCTCATAAGACTCCTCATCTCAACTCAATCATCTCAATTAGCCTCGTAGAGACTCTCGTCATCTTATTAACTAAACGCAATTGGGCCTTTCGGCCTAGCATCTCAAATTATCTCATCAACTCAATTCTCATCAATAGTTTAAGGCTTAGATTAGTCATTAGGAAGAAGTCAATTAGACAAAACTCAAAAGTTTAATTATGTATACTCATGAGGACATCAAACTCTATTAACTCATTATCATGCTCATATCACAATCAACATACTTAAGTCAAGGCTCTAGATTCCATCCCTAGGTTCATTCATGCATTCTTTAACAAAGTAACATATGTAGGATTTATGAAAATAACTCATGTAAAAACATTAAATCAGTAAATCAAGTTTATGATGATCATCAACAAATGAAAATACATGTAATATATATGTAATTTACAAGACAATATTCAAGAAACATGCATGGAGACCCAATATACTCACAATCTTCCTATTACCATCAACGAGGGCACATGGAACGACAATCCCATGTTTTAGTTTAGCCTTACATACCTAGTAAACTCTACTCAAATTCCTCGAATTCACACTCCTCTTCTCTTCTCTTCTCTTTAGCCCTAATCGTGTTTAAATAACTTAGAAAGGCTTAGAAATGGGGATTTAAAACCTTTTTTATGCTTAAAACAACCCTTTTAGATCAATTTTTAAGTTTAGAAAGGGTTGGAAAAGGTTTGGAATACCCCACACGAAATTGGAAAAAAAGGTTCGCCTCAGGAACAAGGGGTCTACAACGCGAACTTATCCAATTTTTGGGGTTTTTCATCAAAAATTCTTCGATCGAGTTTTCTAATCCCATAGAAAATATTTTGACCAAATCTAAATGTAAGTCTGTGTCAAGTGCACATCCGCACACCTGTCGCGCACTTATTCTTGAAATTGTTTTCGCATCAAAAAATTATCTTTTGATCAGGTTGCTCTAAAAATCAACCAAGACCACTTTTCTATTCAATCTTTCATGTTGATCGTATTTCTGATCTCGGATTTTCTATCAGAGCTTTGGAAGACGTGTTATGCGCACACCTCTCATCTAGGGGTATTTTGGTAATTTTATCGAGTGTTACATCATCTTCCCCTTAGAAACATTCATCCTCGAATGATGAGTAAAGGTAAATATCAAGGCAAGAATACAATCAAGACTCCTTGCAATACTCACTCAATCGATCAAACTCTTGACTCCTCATCACTCTTAACAAACTCTACTCAGACTCAAGAATAGATGTATCAACTCAGGAATAGACAAATCAATTTAAGTCAAGGGTAAGTACATTACCTTCAACATTCTAATCATCAAGCACGAATGGAATTATCGAAACTCAATCAATTCGAATCATTTTAAACACCTCGACAATCCGTTATTAAAACTCAAGAAGGAAATTATCAACTCAAATAAAGATTGGGACCATCATGATATACCAGACTCTATTGATACTCTCAAGCTCATCCCTTCATCTCAACTATGCCCCTCTTCATGGCACTACATCCCTTCAATTTCATCTTATAGATCCTATTCAACTCTTTGCCTATCCACATCTTTTTATTCTATTCATATCTAACTCTAAGTCCTAAGGTGCTAGTCCTAGAATGATCATACTTACACCAATCTAAGCCCTCAAAGTCTATGTTTCATATCCCTATTGTGACCTTTACTTAAAGAATACTACTAGTTCTCATCATTTTAATACAGTCACATAATAGCAACCACACATTCAAGCCTATTACTCTAGCACTTCATGGCTTCTTTATGGTCGACATCACTTGAGAATCTTCAAGCCTACTGTAGCACATCTACACCCTCAATCTCATGAACTCTTACCATGAGAGATACTAATATTTTTTCCCTTTCTATTAGACTCATCATGATTTCTATAACTCTTCCTCCATGCTTATACCCCTTAAAGGAAACAGTATCACATCATCATCAGAATCAAGAACTCTCACTCTCTCTCATCAACCATCACTTTTCTACTATCATCAACATTTCTATCAAGACTGTAAAGCAAGATCACTCAAAGGGCTTGGAATGAAAGATTATTAGCACGATTCAATCGAGAAATCTTATCTGATAATGGAATGAAAGATTATTAGCACGATTCAATCGAGAAATCTTATCTGATAACATTCATAATGAAGTACGAGCTCCTTCGTCTATCAAGGCTCATTTTGAGTTCACATAATTATACGTAGTGTGAAACTTGGGTCACTTCTCATTCAACATAAGATTGGGAACTCTAAGATCCATGAGGTAAGATCAAAATTGTTGAATGAAGTCATTGCTCCTTATCCTCAAAACTTAACATGAACAAGAATCAGTATGTGGTGTATGGGACTTGGCCATGGTCTTTGGCAGTCATATCAGATGGGAATAGAGCATCACCTCAACTAAAGTATAAGGAACATATAATATGGCAAAGAATTTATGTCTCATCTTGATCAACCTATCACTATCGAAAACTCATGATCTACTTTAGTTTATCACCTCATCATCCCCCCTAGCTTAAGGTCATCTCTCTAAATTTTCAAATCAATTCCCTTTACCGAGCTATAAGTACACATCTCTATGCCGTTAGGGAATCACTATCCATAAGAACATGCCACTAAGACTCTCTTCAAAGATACCACTCTTAGCTTCCTCCTGTCTCTATGGATTTCTCTCTATATTTGCTACTCTTAATGGCGTACATAACCACTTTCCACAACTCTCACAATCTAACTCTTCTATTTGCCTACTAACACTCAGCTTTTGTGCTCCCTTAAATTCATTTATATAAGACAGACTATAATAGAAAACTCATCATCACCTGTCCATAAGCCCCAATCAACCTAGTCATTCGGGATGACAAAGAATGCTTACATCAGCCTACTCCACATTGACAACTCAAATACTGTCTAGATTCTTATAGCAGACATAACTTAGAGCTTCACACGACTTTGCACATGGATACACATCTTAAGCCTCTTCTTATCTAATGACATATCCTCAATTCATTATTTCTACCCTAAGGGCACTTGTACTCTGTTCACAACATCACTTTCCTTACAATCAGCGTCTTCCTCTCGAACACCCATTATGGCAACCTTTAAGAGCAAATCTCCAACTAAGACTATCATTGTCACAATGTTATCTCCTCTCTAACCTTACTCCTCAAAATTCAAGCTTAGGGTCTAGTACTAACATGTGCATTTACCAGACCTCTCTAACATCACACCAACTTACAACTACTAGGTAACAATTTGGGAACCATCACCTCCTCACAACTCAAGAGCTATCATCCGTCCATTATACCTCCCTTCTACATAAGCTCATAACTCTATGGATTTCATGGGGCTCTCCATTCAGAATCATAAGCCTAATTTAGATCTATCACATTGAAAGCACTTTGTTCCTTAATTCAGCATCTATACTTCACCCTCAATGGTATGAAAGCTATAACACATCAACATAAACCTTCTTCTAGTTTTGAGCATGCTCTAACACATTCTGACAATAACTCTTTCTCTATACCTCATCATGAAAATAAAAAGGGTACTTTCTACCCTTTTGTCAAAACTTATGGCAATCGATTCATCACCCCATTACTACCTAATGGACACATAGCTCTAGTCACAAGCCTCAATCAATCATTACTCTCACTATCCCTTCCCTTTCTTTTTTGTGGTCGTCGTTCTAACTCTGGAATGACAGCTCTACTTATCGTTTACAAGACCTAAAGCACACTCTTAGGTGGCAACATTAAACTTTTTAGAGACATAAGTTTCTCTCTCTCATGGATAATATCCAAAGCAAGTAATGACTCAAATCATAATAATATCCAAAGCAAGTAATGACTCGAATCATACTTATCACAACATCTGGTGGTGAATCTTTCTAATCTTCTCTAACTGGTGCTACTGATATAGAATCTTGAGCCTTTTTGGCCCACTCTGAACATTTTCTCTGGAAGTGACCCACTTGGCCACACTTGTAACATCCCTCACTTCCTTCATGGCATTCTCCTAAGTGAAGTTTCCCAATGTGCCACAAGGTATCTTCTCTCGGGGACGTCGGGCCACACTAGCCTGTGACTTAGATCCTTAAGCTCTAAAGTTATGAGGTCCTACTTGAAAATGACTCCTACTCCTATTCCTATTCCTCTTCGACCTCTTAAACTCAGGTAGGTTCATCCTCAAGGACTCACGAACCCTAGATGTATTTGGAACACCCTGCCTACCTACTTCCTGTTTAACAACGAGTGTTGTCACAGCTTAGGCTAAAGTCTAGATGGCCTGGCAAAGCTCAACATTGCCGATGTCATCCCATGGTGGCTACATGAAAAGGACGACTAGGCCTATGAGTTCATCCCGATACTGGGATTCAGGTTGGTTAACACTCTGTCTAGATGGATGCCCTCTTTCTTCATCAGCTCTTCCTGGAAGCGTGACCACAATTCTGTAAATGTGTAACGCAGGAATCAGAAAAGAGCTTTCATTGAGTTTTACTCTATCGCACAAATTGGAATAAGAAAGAAGTGTAATCGTTCCTAATATCCTATAGCCTCTTGCTTATGAAATGTGGTGCATAATACACCCATAAATAAGACTCTACTATACACGTCTTCATAGAATCCCTAGGACACTTGAACTCTATGCTCTGATACTATGTTTGTCACGCCTCGAGAAGATATCCTAGACATGGCTGGCATTCAGAGACTATTACTAGTTCCCAAGAGAACCATTGGCCTCATCACATTTATTCATTCAATAAACTCTATCAATCGGCGGAAGGCAAAAGATAATATGAGCAATCTAGTCTCAAGTATCATATTAAATAGATAGGCTAATAGAAAGTAAACTAGCTCAATAAGTCTCAACATCAATAACTCAGTTCTAGTCTATGAAGCCCTCTATCACTATCAAATGGTGCCAATGAAAGACCCATGGCTACCTCAACTCAAAGTAAAGCTAACTTAAGTCTAACTCTAATAAGCTAGATAAAAATAAAACAGGATCCTCCAAAGTAAGGGAGGCTCACCAACTCAGCTGAATGCAAAGATCCTCAACGGTGAGCCTGTTGATGATATCTAATACCTGCGTCTGCATCATAAAATGATGCAGTCCAATGGTGGAATGTATGAGTATGTAAAATGGCTAATTGAAATAGTAACAGGTAGAATAATATAGAAATAACATCAACTCAGAAGATACTAAATCAGAAAGCCAAATATCTATCTAAAGCAAGAATAAAGAGTAGACAAATGACTTATCAATACCAATCCAAACTCATCAATCAACTCAACTCAGCTTGACTCAGAGTACTATCAGTGTGGAACCTATTTGGGAGTTTCTTTTATCTGACAACAATCACTTATGAGCCAATGATTGTACAACAATCTCGCTGATATTGCCACAGTTGTTCCGTACTTTCCAGGTAAAGCTCAACTAGAGTCCATAATGGAAATGGCCTTAGAAGTCCTCTATTGCTTTTAGGGACTTCTCCTCAAGAGGGAATCTCTAATGTGACGGTTCAAGCCTCACGTATGCTAGCGACATAGTTAATAAGTGTGAGTTAGACTTACTCTTACTTATTTGGGTGTTCGATACTCCTCTTAAGACTCCTCATCTCAACTTAATCATCTCAATTAGCCTCGTAGAGACTCTCATCACTCATTGACTTAACTCAGTTGGGCCTTTTGGCCTATCATCTCAAATTATTTCATCAACTCAATTCTCATCAATAGTTCAAGGCTTAGATTAGTCATTAGGAAGAAGTCGATTAGACAAAACTCTTGAGTTCAATTATGAATACTCATGGGGACATCAAACTCTGTTAACCCATTATCATGCTCGCATCACAATCACAATCAACATGCTCAAGTCAAGGCTCTAGACTCCATCCGTAGGTTCATTTATGCATTCTTTTACAAAGTAACATATGTAGGGTTTATGAAAATAACTCATGTAAAAACATTAAATCAGAAAATCAAGTTTATGATGATCATTAATACATGAAAATACATGTAATATATATGTAATTTACAAGAAAATATTCAAGAAACATGCATAGATACTCAATATACTCATAATCTTTCTATTACCATCAACAGGGTCACATGGAAGGACAACTCCATGTTTTAGTTTAGCCTTACATATCTGGTATGAAGCTCTTAACAATCAACCTCGAAGAACTCTCCTTAAACTCCTCGAATTTACGTTCCTCTTCTCTTCTCTTTAGCCCTAGTCTTTTTTTAAGAACTTAGAAAGTGACCCATTTAAAAACCTTTTTATGCTCAAAATGACCCATTTAGACAGTGTTTTAAGTTTAGGAGGGGTTGGTAAAGTTCTGGAATGCCCCTCAAAAAAATTTTAAAAAAATGTTCGCCTCGGGAACAAGGGGTCCGCAACGCGGACTTGCTAATTTTTGGGGTTTTTCAACAAAAATTCTTTGATCGAGTTTTTTAATCTCGTAAAAAATATTTGGGCCAAATCTAAGTGTATTTCCGTGTCAGGTGCGCGTTACACGCCTGTCGCGCACTTGTTATGGAAATTGTTTTCGTATCAGAAAATTATCCTTTGATCCGGTTGCTCTAAAAATCAACCAAGACTACTTTCCCACTCAATTTTTCATCATGATCGCATTTTCGGTCTTGAATTTGCCATCGAAGCTTGGGAAGATGCATTATGTGCACATCTCTCATCTAGGGGTATTTTGGTAGTTTTTATCGGGTATTGTAGAAAGTCTTATGCCTCTTTTACCAGCACGCATGCATATATATTCTATTGGGATGATGACATAGCACCGATGATATTGGAGGCAAGATCGGCTATCCCCAAGAGTTCATACTCCTTTCTCTTGAACTATGTGCCTAACATAGGAATGTTTATGCCCTTTTGGGGAATGATAATGAAGAATGTTACTGGATATACCTTTGGCAAGTAGGTGACCTCTTTATCCGTTCTGGGGAAGATGATGGAGTTCCAAGCTATAGCTCACTTGGTATTATGTCGGTTACAGTCCCATCCTCATTATGTATGAACTATTTTCACGTCCATGCATCATGCTTTTCATGGCATATTGATATACTATTCTCTTGTTATATGATTCTTTCTATGTATGTGCCTTTGTCATCTAACATTGAATGCAGGTTTAACGAGCTCATGTGCATTGCATGCCCGCATACTTAATACATTCAAACGTACTAATGCATACTTTTCCTACATGATTTAACCATGTGGAAACTGAGGACTATCTTCATCCATCATACGATGGCTAGATTCAGATCTTGAGACACTTGTTGTGGTGGATCCTATCTTCCAAGGACAAACCACCATTCCTCTACCTATAAAGTTTTGTTTATGTTATTTACTTTGAGGGTGAGACGGGACATGTCTTGGGCCCCGTCCTATCTTATGATTAGAGGCATTGTTGGATATCTTCTGTACTCCTTTACGTTTATATGCTAAGTGTTGTATTTGGAGATTATGCTTATGGTTATGGTGATTATTGAATATCGTTACGTGGATTGGCTATGAGTATTATGAGATGCTTATGTGTTTTGATGTAAAAGATCCCAAGTCCTACATCGCCTCCATAGAGTGAGTCATACTTACCTGCCCCTTAGTCCCTATGTGCTAATTTGTTATGTGATTCCATGCTTCTCTCTTTCCCTATGACATCCCCCAGCGTATGTCCTACTTTCCTATCCCTTAGAATTATGTGTTTACTATTTGTTTACTCTTCTGAACCGATGATGTGAATATGGATGCTATGACGCTTGTTTGGGGACTCTTGAGTTCCCTTTCGCTATGTCACTCCTAGACCCTAGGTCCGGGTCGTGACATAAAGTAAACTAATAACAAAATAAATTAATAGTTAAGTAAGACTTCTTATAGTTAAGATGTGCATTTAATAAAGTGTGTCAAGTGCAATGGACCTTTTAGCTATTAACTCATAACAAATCAGAGCAATTGAATTCTTGAAATTACTTATAAGAAATAAAAATAAAATATAAAAAAATCATAATCTTTTGAAGAAATAATTGGACTCGCATATTAAGATGTACATTTAATCAATATTTTTAACTTTTTTATTATACGACAACTAGAATTTTATTGATTTTTATGAAAATATCATACGCACTTTGCATAATTTGTTTAATTAATTTCATAAAAATGTTCTTGGTCGTCCTAATTATAGCTTTCAATATAATAAATATAATAAAAATTACAAATATAAAAACTATCTAAAAAGAGTTAATATATGAAACTTGTGTAGGATATTTAACTACGTAGAGTGAATTTAGAGGACAAGCATAATGCAAAATATATAATATTTTAATAAATTAGAATAAAATGAGATATATATATCCTTAATTCTTATGTTTCATCTTTTTATTGAAAGATGCTTCTAGAATCATTTTTTTCTCCTTATCTTTCTTGGTTATTTTTTGTTAGCTGTGAAATTACCTTTTTATCCTTGGTCATCATTGATTTCATATTTCTATAGAAATATAGAAAATAAATTAGGATAAAATGAAAGATATATCCTTAATTCTTTATGCTTCATCTTTTTATTGAAAGATGCTTCTAGAATTTTCTCTTTTTTCTTTTTTGCTTATCTTTCTTGGTAGATTTTTGTTAGGATGTGAAATTACTTTTTCATCCTTGGTCATCTTTGATTTTATATTGCTATAGAATAATAGAAAGATGTTTCTAGAAATATATTTTTTTGGGCTATATTTCTTGATAGATTTTTATTAGTGTGAAATTATATTTTTGCCCTTGATCGTCCTACTTTTCACATTTCTATATAATAGAAATAAAAATAATGTTACTTACTTTGAAGATAAAAATACATCTATCCATTAGCAATCTATAGGGTAAAAGAAAGTGATTTGTATTATGATTAAATCAAGTGACAAGTTATTAAAAATTTACTTAATAATTTTAGGAAAAATCAATAAATATAATAATAAATTATTTGAATTGTTAATTTTAAATATTAAAAATATATATTAAAAAATATTATATTTTGGATATAGTAGTCATCACACTAAAAAATTCTATTTGGACTTTTATTGTCATCATATATATTTGGATATAGTAGTCATCACACTAAAAATCCTTGGTCATATATATATATATATATATATATATATATAAAATTCTTATATTTTGCTTTCAAACTCCTATTTTGGAAAAAGGAGTTCTAATTGAACTTTTATTTTGACTATTTACCACGTATATGTATATATATATGTGTGTGTATATATGTATATATATATATATATATATATATATATATATATATATATATATATATATATAATAAAGGAGAAAAGTTTTCAATATGGTTAAGCCAAGTGGCAAGCTATTGAAAAGCCACTTGGCAATTTTAAGACAAAGTCAATATATAATGTAATAAAAGATTTGAATTGAAAAATTAAAAGTATTTGAATTGGAAAATATTAGACTTCTAGAAAAAAAATTATTAGCTTAACTAAATTTAAAAATTCATGGTTATGGAGTTTTAAATGAACTCTTATTGTTTCATAAGCCTATCTTTTCAATTATAAAATATATTTGAATACATTTGATTTTAACAAACTCATTAGACTTCTAAAATAAATCAGTTAGCTTAAAAGTAGATATCCATAGTTGAAGAGTTTTAAATGCACTCTTATTATTTCATGCATATATCTTTTCAGATGCTATAAATATAGTAGAATATACTTAATTAAGTATCAAATAAAAGATAAAATATAATAAAACAAAAAAATTAATAAAATTAATAATTATAATCTTTCAACTTTATCGATATGCTATAACATTATCTGAATGATAGCAATATGTGACACCTCATAACTCTATCCTCACATGTACCTATGTTTTAAGCCCCACTCTTATATGTGGCAAGTGTATTAAGGTCATAAGAGACCCCTAGCACTTAGTCGAGTTCAAAACTTTCCCCAGTTAGTATGGGCAGGTGCTCCCAGCTCTTATCCAAAAGGGTTATTTCTTATGTTCGCGCTCGGCATATGATAGAGCATGGGTGTTTATCTTATTTGGCTCATGTACGTAATATTTCTAAGAAGTCATATTCTTTAGAGACCACGAGGGTAGTGAGAGAGTTCATGGATGTGTTTCCTACAGATTTATCGGGTGTTCCTCCAGATCGTGATATTGATTTTATCATTGATTTGGAGCCAGGCACTAAGCCCATATCCATTTCTCCGTATCGAATGACTCTTGCAGAGTTAAAGGAATTGAAGGAGCAATTAAAAAATTTGTTGAAGAAGGGGTTTATCCGGCCTAGTGTGTCACCTTGGAGTGCACCGGTGTTGTTCGTAAAGAAGAAGGATGGTACTATTAGAATGTGCATTGACTATCATTAGTTGAACAAAGTGACCATCAAGAACAGGTATCCCTTACCTCGTATTGATGATTTATTTGACCAACTTATGGGTGACTCAGTGTTCTCCAACATTGATTTAAGGCCAAGGTATCACCAGTTGAAGGTCCGAGAATTGGACATCCCGAAGACTGCTTTCAGGACTCGATATGGGCATTATGAGTTTGTGGTTATGTCGTTTGGGCTGATTAATTCCCCTGCCGCTTTTATGGAGTTGATGAATCGAGTGTTCAGATCTTACCTGGATTCCTTTGTGATTGTACTTATTGATGACATCTTGGTGTATTCCAAGAGTAAGGCGGACCATGTTCGTCACCTGAGGACCGTTCTCCAAAGATTGCATGAGGAGAAACTGTATGCTAAATTCTCCAAATGCGAGTTTTGGCTCGAGTCTGTGACTTACTTGGGTCATGTGATGACTAAGGATGGTATTATGGTTGATCCGACCAAGGTTGCAGCAGTTCGTGATTAGGTGAGACCCACTTCAGAGACTGAGATTCGGAGTTTTATTAGGCTGGTAGGTTATCATCATCGATTTGTTCAAGGATTTTCCTCTATCGCAACTCCTTTGACTAGATTAACTCAGAAGGAAGTTGCATTTCTATGGACCGATGAATGTGAGGCGAGCTTTCAGAGGCTCAAATTATTATTGACTTCAGCACCTATTTTAGCATTGCCCGAGGAAGGTGTAGCCATTGTTGTTTATTGTGATGTTTCTGGTGTCAGTTTTGGTGGAGTTTTGATGCAGAATGGAAGAGTTATAGCTTATGCTTCACGGCAGCTGAAGGTCCATGAGCAAAACAACCCTACTCATGATTTGGAGTTAGCCGCGGTGGTGTTTGTTTTGAAGTTATGGAGGCATTATCTCTATGGGGTGCATTGTGAGATCTTCACAGACCATCATAGCCTCAAGTATATTTTCTCTCAACCTAATTTTAACATGAGGCAATGCAGGTGGTTGGAGTTGCTGAAAGACTACGATATCTCTATTCTTTATCACCTTGGCAAGGCTAATGTGGTGGCGGATGCCTTGAGCCAGAATCATTCTAGTATGGGTAGTTTGGCATGTCTTAGAGCGAAGGAGAGGCCTTTAGCTTTGGAGGTTCAGTCCTTGGCCCAAAAGTTGATCAGACTTGACATCTCCCCATCTCATAGTGTATTGGCCTTCGTTGAGGCTAGATCTATATTGATAGATCAGATGCGTGCTCGCCAATTTGGTGATGATAAATTATGTATGATTCGGGACAAAGTGTTAAGGGGTAAAGCCAAGTCAACTTTTCTTGATTCTGAGGGAGTATTAAGAATTAATGGGCGTATTTGTGTGCCTAAGGTAGGCGATTGGGTTTGCTTGATCTTGGAGAAGGCTCGTTATGCTAAGTACTCCATTCACTCGGGTGTGTCAAAAATGTTTCATTATTTGAAGCAACATTATTGGTGGTGTGGGATGAAAATGGACATTGTGGAGTTTGTCGCTAAGTGTTGAATTATCAGTAGGTTAAGTATGAGCATCAAAAGCCAGGAGGTCCGATGCAAAGGATGCCCATTCCCGAGAGGAAGTGGGAGCGTATTACCATGGATTCTGTGACTGGATTACCGATGACATTGGGTAAGTTTGACTTAGTTTGGATGATTGTAGACAGATTGACCAAATCAGCTCACTTCGTTCCGGTGAGGACTAGCCACAGTGCGGAGCAACTAGCTAGAATCTATATACGCGAGACTGTTAGATTGCATGGGGTGCCTATCTCTATTGTGTCAGGTCGAGGTTCGGTGTTCACCTCCCAATTTTGGAAGGCATTGCGGCAAGGGTTGGGTACACGATTAGACATGAGTTCGGCATTTCATCCTCAGATAGACGGTCAGTCCGAGCGGACTATTTAGGTGTTGGGGGACATGCTTAGGGCCTACGAGATTGATTTTGGTGCCCAGTGGGACCAACACTTACCCTTAGCGGAGTTTGCTTATAATAACAATTATCGCTCTAGTATTTAGATGGCACTATTTGAGGCGTTGTATGGGCGTAGGTGTCGGTCACCTATTGGGTGGTTCGACTCAATCACCGTCGAGGCTTTAGACACTAATTTGCTTAGAGATGCTATGGAGCGGGTGCGCCTGATCCAGTTCATCCTTTGGAGTTTATGATAGGTGACCATGTGTGGTTGAGGATATCACCCATGGAGGGTGTGATGAGGTTCGAGAAGAAGGGCAAGCTTAGCCCAAGGTTTATTGGCCCATTCGAGATTTTTAGGAGAGTAGGTGAGGTGGCTTATGAGTTGGCTTTGCCACCTAGATTGTCAGTTGTTCACCCAGTATTCCACGTCTCTATGCTCCGAAAATACATACCAGATGAGCCCCACATTATTTCTTATGATACCGTAGAGTTGGGTCCAAATTTAACTTATGAGGAAGAGCATGTAGCCATTCTAGATAGACAGGTTTGTAGGCTCAGGACTAAGGAGAGTTAAGGTTTAGTGGCGACATCCTATTGAGGAGGCTACTTGGGAGACAGAGTCAGATATGTGTGCTCGATATCCTCAATTTTTCGAAGCTTCAGGTACTTTCTTCAACCCTATCTTCGAGGACGAATATAATTTTTAGTGGTGGATAATGTAATGACCCATTAGGTCATTTGGAGAACTAAAACTCTTACATCTCATAAAAATTTCTTCTCATAAACTTTAAATGTGTATTTTGGACTATTTGATATCTATGGTGATTTAGTTTATAAATAAGTTTAGACAATTAAATTAACTCGTGGACTAAAGAGTTAAGTTGTTTAAACATCCTATACTACTTAGACTATTATGTAAAAATAAGTTGTGGATTACTTAATTAAATTGACAAAAGAAAAAAAAGAAAAAGATTAGGTTTTAAATGAGATTACCTATGCGTGTGGTTTCAGAAGGGACGAACTCGAGAGAAAAGAAAAAAAAAATTGTTGGCTTCAGGTAAGGATTTAACTGATAAAATCATTAGATTGTATATTACAATTACTAGTATTTTATATATATGTAATAGGATTTTAGGAGGTCAAGCGGTCATTGTTTTGCGTGAAACAGTATGTAGGCCATGGTTGCTGCAAATAGTGAGTAATTAGTATAATAAAGGTGTGGGCCTAATGGAATATAAGAATTGTATAATAAGATATGTAGCAAGTGTGTTAATTTGTTTGTGGATTGAATTGCATGTAAGCAACTAATTCTCCCTAATCGTGATACACAGGATTAAAAAATTGTTTTTATACTATAAGTTTCTGCTTCATCGTCACACCTTGTCCAATGCTTTTGGTCCTTTATTTAGTCGAACTTCTTATGTGCATCTTTAGATGTATATGTATATATATACATATATTTGTATTAATATTGGGGGTTTATATTATATGAATAGCCATGAGAATTATATTATTTGGAGGATCTAAGACTAAACTCTAGGCTTGAAATTTAGGAACTAAATTATCAAGTTAGATGAAACTTTAGGTTAGGCTAGATATATAGTAATATGAGTGTCATTGGATTTCCTTATGATGTGTATGT
The DNA here is from genome assembly GCA_029948455.1 of Solanum rostratum. Classification (NCBI taxonomy): domain Eukaryota; kingdom Viridiplantae; phylum Streptophyta; class Magnoliopsida; order Solanales; family Solanaceae; genus Solanum; species Solanum rostratum. The sequence goes on from CM057051.1 coordinate 28,508,920, forward strand.
TTCATTCCTGATAGAGAATCATTGTTTCGGGAGTTGAATTCAAGATTCATCCATTTAGTAGAAGTGTACAGGTGCGGCTTCAACATTGAGGTAGGTTTGGTCATCCTTCTTTGAGACTGAGATTGAGTTATTGAATATCCTTATGTGGTAATCTATGGGATGGGATCGTATCATGTGTTGGATTGCTAATTCTTATTGTGATGCTAGTATGGGTGTGTTAATTTTCTATGTCTTGCTTTGAGAACATGTGAATCCTAACTTGAGAATAGTGTGAACATGATATGTTGAAAAGGGGAGATATTTGTGATATGATGTTGAGGATCATGGGTTACTTGAGGAAATAAGGTTACTAAAATGTGGTGAAATATTTTAAAGGAGAATTGTATCCAAATATGTATAAAAGAGGGTGAATATTATAATTGATAAACTTTGAGAACTTTGATAATTGTTGTGCTTATTGAGAGGAATATTGCTTCCATAATTGTGTCTTGGTTGCATGCATCCTTATACTACATATCATGACATTTTGGGAAGTTGTGAATGGTGATTCTTATTATGAGTTCTTGACCACGGGCACTTGGGTGGCAAGGTAGTTGATATATTGTGATTGAGGTACATGGCCTGCGAGGTCCCCATGGTCCCTTTAGTCTTGGAGCCTTAGCTCGACGGGGGTATATACGACAGGCTGTGTTACGGTCTTGATACCACCTTGCATTGCATTGCCTTGCAATATATTGCATACTATTTCATTATACTCTTTGTGGTTGTTTTGGGTTGGCATATGTGAGATCATATGTTTACTTTATTCGCGTCGTTTTATGTAAATTGGCGGCACCGATGCTAGACCGATTTTTCTATTGCAGGTAGAAGCGTTCCTAGATTATTTCATAGTTTATTCAATTTCTGATTCCCAGTCGGTTAAACCTACTGGGTACATATTATGTGTACTCACCCCTACTCTTTTCTCCCCCGTAGATTCTCGTCAGGATTATCCACGTGGTAGTTGATTTGTTCGTACACTTGGTTCATACCAGATCTAGTGGTGAGACTCAGGGCTTCAAGTTTCCATTGGATTCTATCTTAGTTGTTTAGTCTTACTTCTATTCGAAGACTAAGATGCACTTATTTCACGAGTTATGTAGTAGATGCTCTTTACACTCGTGACACTAGGTTTTGGGATATCATTTTTATGAGCGGCTATTTATCTATTAAGTTTTCTTCTTTTAGTGTACTTCATTTCTGGGTTTAGAATTTAAGTGGTCTTTTAGTCATGAGTCATGACCCTATTTTGGGTGGGTTTTCTTCTTTTAGTGTACTTCATTTCTGGGTTTGGAATTTAAGTGGTCTTTTAGTCATAACCCTATTTTGGGTCGTGACAAAATACCTCTATTTAGGTGTAAAACATTCTCTTAAAATGAAAAATAATTTGATGCAGTATCAACTTTCATCTTTGTACAACATCATTTCATTGTGTTCTTTTATCTATTCTATTTTAAGAAAAATAGCAATTAGATTTGCGAATATATGAATTATTTAACTTAAATTATTCAATTAGTTCTGAAACAAAATAGATTATAAAAGAAATTTTTTCAAAATAAATAAACAAATAAATAAATAAAAAGACTTCAACAAAAAAATTGATATTTTAAAATTGAGTGGTATGAAGAAATGAATATATCATCAAATAAAGTGGTGTGTGAATATCTATAGATATCTTTAAGTTTTTTATAATGAATATCTGTAGATTATTCACGTTATTTTTTTCATAATTGTTAAAATATATTGTATATACTTATTTATTTTTTATTATTAATTATAACTACTATTATATTTATTTTTTTGTAAAAAACAATATACAAAGGAGAGGGTGAGAGGAGGAGGCGGAGGAGCTTCAAACTAATTTTAAAAATTATAATGAAGTGATTAGAAATTACAGATATTTCTGTTCATAGATTTCAAATTGAAAAGATGTGAACAATAAAATAAAAATTTCAAAAATTTAAGACTAAGCAAAATAAATAGATTTTCTTTATATAGATAAGAGCACTTGATAAATTATACTCAGTTAAGTGATAAATTAATAAAAATAAACATTAATGATATGATATGATAATTTTAAATAGTGAATATATAATAAAAAATAATATGAAATATAAATGTTATTGATAATTATATGATTTGTTGTTTGTATTCATATATTCATATAGAATTGGTTATGGAATTTGAGAGGGGGGTGCGGGTTAAGGAAGTGCATTTCACTAGGAATAATATGATAGTTGATTTTTTTCGCAAAAAATATTATTTAATATGCTCAAATAAAACACCACAATCTAAAATATTTAAAAATAATATTTTAATATAATCTGTGCATCGTGCGGGTACGTAAAGTAGTGTGTATATATATACTAGTATAGTTTATGCGTTTTGCACGTTTTATCGCATTAATTAATAATTTTTAGTTTTAATTAATTTATTCTACTTTCCTTGTTAGTTCATTTTAAAAACAAAATCTTTGTCTTTCTTGGCAAATCTATAATTGCAATTTTCCACATGACGACGTGTTTAGGAGTACAAGAATAAAGGGCAATATTTTGTACATTTGAAGAATCCTTAAGTTAAGACCATAACATTCAGATTTTTTATATTCTTAAATTTCGTGTCAAGTAAAAATAGGACAATAAATTGAAATAGAATGAGTTATAAATATTTCTATCATTAATAAGTGCCACTTGGTTGGACGACCAAGGGCATTTCCATAATAACGTGCTTCTCCGAGGTCATTATGTCCGCCTGGCATTATCGTAATAACGTCTTTATTTGAGGCCATTACGGATAGTGGCATTCCGGTAATTAACCGGCCGTAGGAGGGCATTTGGGCGCCGCCCATCCTGCCCAGTCGTGTTCCTTCCCCTCCACTTCCGTCCCGCAATTCCCTTAACCACGTGTCCCCCCTGCCGGTGGTAGTCGATTTTCACATATATGCGTTTGCTCCGTCCTTGAAGGGGCGTTCCCCACAGGTAGCTTTGGTTCTTCAGGCGTGATTTGGAGCTGCAAATTTCCCATTGCCAGCTATTTTCCGTTTTCGTCTTACTTATTTGCGGCCGAATTCGTGAGTAATTTGCGCCGGCCCTGCATAATTTTGCATGTTGGGTAACCTATTCTCTTTGGGGTGGGTTGAATTGGGTGTGTGCCCTTTTCCCTTGCATGGTACTCTCACTTCGTTTACTGCGAAGTTTTGGGCCTCTATGATATTCGCTGTTGATTTGTGCAATACGCTGTTTGATAATATGCCGATTTTGGTTTTGGGCTTCCGTCAATTTTGGGGACTGAATTTTCCCGGTGTGGGTTTCTACTGTCCTGTCTTTGCTACATATTTGTTGCGGTCTTTCTGCACGGGCTGAAAAATCTTGCATCTTGGGTAACGTATTCCCTTTGTGGTGGGTTTAATCGTTGCACCTATAACAAATAAAATTCTTGCTCAACTGCATTCAAAGGAGCGTTTTTTGATTGTTGGAATCTCATGTTAGGCTCTACATTGTAAGATAAGGTTGCTGGCAATTATATTTGCCATACATGATTTTCTTTTGTCGAAGTACATTTGTGGGACATGATTATATCGTCGTCTCCTGTTTCAAAGTGGTTTCATCTCCTTCTCTTCAATTTTTGATAACTCTCCTCATTTGCAGGTATCAGTGAGATTTCTCTTTTGGATACTTATCCTAAATCAAGTGTCCCTATGGTCACTGTCACTTTCCATACTTTTTTCACCTACAAGTTGGTCATTTTGATGGGAGCTTAGTTATATCGTTGTAGCTCATCCTTCCTTTACTACTTTTATCAGTGTTGTTTCTATTCTTTTCTCTTCTATTTGGCATGTGTGTTGTCACTTCCAGAGTCCTGCTCATCCTTTTTGGTTGAGAACCTTGTGAAATGACCTTGTTGCTCTCCCTTTCTGCTTCATATACTGTAGCATGTGGGTTGGCTTCAACTCGCAGAATTTATTATGTATGGATATGTCATTCTTGCTTGGGTAATCTTCGCCAGGAGAAGATACTTCATTTCACTAAGTGGCACTTCCCAGATTATCAAATCTTCTTCATGTTTGTGACCTTCATCTACTAAACTTAACTTTTGCACCTTTGCTACCCAATCCATACTGTAGCAACACTTGGTTGCAATAATAGTAATGATAAATAGAAAGGTGATTATTTCCGACATTATGAGAAATACTCGAACAATGTTGCTTCTTTGGTATTTAAGTGGGCGTGGTCACTAAAATCGACGATCAAAACAGGTATACTGGGTTATATCCATGTTTTCTTAGTTTTTAAGTGTTTGTTGAAATGACGGGGTTTGTTTGTTTTGACTAAATCAGCTGTCTCTAGCCGTTCAATGATAAAGTTTGAGAGTGGATACATTGTTGAAACTTTATATCAAGTTTCTTTACTTCTACTCTTCCCAGGTACGTCCTTGTTTTCTTTCGCCTTTACACATGCCCACACATACCTTGGTCTTAATTGGGATAATTCCCTCATTTTGTTTAAAAAGGGGAGGTGATTTCCTAACTCCCCGTCCATTTTCCCGCTGAAATTCCGGGATATACAACTATTTCAGCCTCCAATTTGCTGAAGTGCAGCTCACAGAATATGTGGAAAGTTGTTCTCCAATTGCTTCAGGTGTTGATCCAATAGTTTTGATGTCTCAATTGGCTACTCTTACCATGGATTTTGTAGGGCATTGTCCTTCAACACCAAGCAAAGAAAGGGTGTCTGGATGCAGAGACAGTTTGGATTCCATGGTTTCTCCATTTTCACGCGATAGCCAAGAGCATCAAAACTCCGTGACTTTCACCAATTTGCTAAGGTTTGTGATGTACATTGAAAATTTCCCTCGATAAAACACTAAAGATGACTTTACTCCAACAAGAAAGCGAGAAGATGTTGATAAGCTTATTACGTGATATTCCAAATTTAGATAAGAAATTCTCTTTCCCCGCATTCATTATACCATAGTGAATAATATTCCTTTGGGTACTAAGATCTAGATAGGATGTATGGCAAGTTTCCTGTACAGAAAGAAAGATTGTGTTTGTGCTAGATAGAAGTATTTAAATGTTTATTATACTTATTATTTTATTAGTTTACTGAGAGTTGTTTTGGTGCTAGTTGATGTGTGGCAAGTTTCCTATTAACGGAGGAAAAGGACAGTATTTGTGCTACGTTGGGTGATTCATGAAAGAGTAGTTTGATAAGCTGCTCTTGATAACTATGTGATTTTCTAGGACCAACTTTTACTACTATAGTTGCTTTCTATAAACATTGATGTGTATTTGCATATGAAATATGATGGGGTATCATTAAATTTTCCCGGCTATGACTTGAAGAATTTTTTTTTAATTGTTTGACACCAAATCCTTTCATATCCAACCTAATGGTCGATTGAGTAACCATTTGGAACTTCCGATTGCAGATTAGGGACTCCATTCGTGCTCTTTTCCCCGACAGAGAATGCTTCCCCCTTGTGCGGCCTCTGAGCAATGAAAATGATCTTCAACGGCTAGATCAAATACCAGTCAGTGCTTAATTATCTCTCACACGTTCCGTTCTCTACTATCTTTAGAGTATATCTGATTGTGACTGTGGTTGTGGAAGCCTCAAAATATTCTAATTGTGGTATCAATTTTCACATGCAGTTGGAAAACCTGAGGCCAGAGTTTAAAGCAGGTCTTGATGCGTTGACAAGGTTTGTTTTTGAGAGGACAAGACCCAAGCAAGTTGGAGCAACTATTATGACTGGACCGCTCTTTGCTCGCATAACTCAGTCCTTCCTGGATGCTATTAACAATGGTGCAGTGCCCACCATAAGCTCTTCATGGAAGGTTAGTGATGTTCTTAATGGGTGATATGGTGCTTTTCCTTTCTTTTATTCCACATCATTGATGTTCTTCTCTGTATCTACACCAACACTTTTGAACTAAAGGAGTGACAAATAAGAAATCACTGGTCATCTTTTCCTGATTATTTCTCAACCATTAGTTAGATTGACATTTAACACCCAGGAAGTGTCCCTGAACGGAAGGAACAAGGACAAGTTCAGGTAGATCTTTTAACGCACTTTACCTAGCCCTAAATAGAATTCGCAGAGACCGAGTTTTAGAAGAAGAGTTGCAGGTCTTTTCCTGTAAAGCTAGCTATTTCATGACGAGGACACGGCGACATTGAGATTCTATTTATTTATTCGAATATGATCTTGTAGACATCTTAAGTATAATTTCAGGATATGTTGATTACTATGAAGAAGATATTTTACCAAATTAAATCAAAATCACCCAAAAGTTGATCCATAGTTCCAGATTAAATTAAATATGAGTACTCATCTAACTTAACATCCGGCCTCTATCAAATTCTCTACCCGCTGGCCAATTATCTCTTCCCTTTTCCACGTGCCCCATGTATCGTTCTTGTGTCTATCTGTCTACCTTCTTCTAGAAACTTCTGCTTTATCAATCGATTGTTGTAATGAATGAATTGCATGTTAATGTGAGTTTGATGTTTGACTTTTTCTTTGGTTTTCTGGCGTGGGTAGAGTGGAAATGAGGCTTCCTTGGTGGCAGTGATAGTTGAATTGGAAGATAATTCACGCAGTAACATGGGAACATTTCGATGGGACACCAGGATTATATTGAGGTCATTGATGTTAATTTGAGTATTTAAATGAATTGAGACTCATGTATCTCAGAGTTTAATTCCAATATAGGCGGCTTGAGTGGTCAATAAGAAGTGCTGCAGATGGCAACAGACTATTTGGAAGCCAATTGACTAAACTAATGTTGCCTCACGTAATACATTCCACACTCAATGGGAATGAGTATTATTGTCCATATTGACATGATATTTCAGCAGCTTAGCTTGAAATGAGTAAACCCATTAGCAATGATGTATTGGGAGTTTGGGACTTTTATGTTTGTACAGGTATTGTCGCTACCTTAAACCTGCTAAAGGACATCTGTGTGCTCCAGGTATATCTAGAAGTATATGTTATTTATTTTCTGTTTCCTTCAAATAGATTTTAGTATTTCCTTTTGTGACCGACCCGGTGTTTGTACCTATTATGGGAGTTTAGGCTTTCTTTTTAGGATCTTATAATTATAACAAAACATGTGAAGGAATTACTTTATCCCTTATTGTTAATAAGAATATTGTGATCAATAACATTTGATTCCTTACAGGTAATTGATCCTCTGATTAACAACAACAATGACAGTTACTACTATTGATGAGAAATCCTGCATTGGCACAAATCTTTCCTCTCCTCAGTGTTTCTCAGCTAGCGGGGGAATTACAAAGGCTACTCCATCTAAGCCTTTGAAATGTAGGCCGCTGGTATGTGCAAACCTTTCCCTAGATTGTACTTTGCAATTCAAGACTCGCAAACATTAACCAATGATCTCCTCACTTTGTGCATAATGAAACTTCCTCGGAATTTTTCACTCTCACTAACAATAAACTGTTAGGGGTACATGATCTCCTTCCAATCCTCCCCTTATATGAGCTAACTTATTGCGTCGCGTTTGATTAGATCCTACGGTCTATTTCCTGTAGTTTCCCACCTTTATGCAATTAACATTAAAAGAAGCTAAGTGCAGTCGGCAGAATTAGGTACAACCAACTAATCCTCAACTTAATTTCATATTCATATGATGTTTGAGATCAACTCTGGCTAGAATCAGCACTATTTAGATCATTAAGATATGGCTGAGCCAATATCTTGATTATAATGGAAGCTTAATGCTTGTTTACTAGGTTTACAAGGGGCTGCAATTCTTAAATCGAGATCCTTAGAGGATTCCTCTCCAAGGATCCCAGAGATGTTCACTGCAGGCACCCGAATATGGATAATAATGCCCTCAGGTAAGAATCAAATATCCTGAAATTTTTCTAATAGGAGATGCAGATAGGTGATTTAGCACTTGAGCCGAGGGTCCTTCAGAACAGACTTTCTTCGACTCATTTCTGAGGATATCTGAACATTATACACTCTGCCGATGAGACTGCATTTGTTTCGTCAACTCATTTCTGTGGCTGCCTTCACTACGTGGAAAGTGAAAAGGTATGACATGAAGGGAAAATGGATGACAAAAGGAATGTAGTGTACTATAAATAGATGATAAATAATGAAGTACGAAGTTGAACATTAGTTGTTTCAACTGCTTGATTTTTTTCAAGTCCAATTTGCTTTCAACTTCTCTAATTTGTTTTCCTGACATTTATTTTGGAATATATTTGATGGGAATTTGCAAAGTTAGTTACTTCTTGGTTAGTTCTTTCTTCCTGGTCAGTTGGCGTAGACGAGGAACTCTTATCTTACTACTAACTTTTGCAATGCATTCTCATGATCTTAACTATTGGATCTATTTATACCACAGGAGCAACCTCATTTCTATTTACGATGTACCAGTATGTTGGTGTTTTCATGGTTGCTTTTGCAATTTTAATCTTTGTCTTCCTCGGGTCTGTTGAGGGATTTAGCACAAAGGACCATCCTTGTACATATGGCAGCAGCAAAACTTGCAAGCCAGCTCTCGCAACTGCTGCCTTCAGCACCATATCCTTCCTGCTTGGTGTTGTTACCTCTATGGTGTCCGGTTTCCTTGGAATGAAAATTGCCACATATGCAAATGCCAAAACTACCTTGGAGGCTAGAAAAGGTGTTGGGAAGGCTTTTATTGTTGCATTCAGATCTGGTGCTGTGATGGGTTTCCTTCTTGCCGCAAATGGTCTTTTGGAGCATCATAGCTTGTCAATCATTGTGTAAATCAATTTTCACATTACCTTTGTATGTATTTGATAATGTTCTTCTACCCCTCAAAAAAACTTTACGTCATTATGTCCTTCCGATTGCAGGACGGATAGTGCACTGAAGTTCGGATGGTTCTTCTTATGTTATCTTGTAAATGTTACATCACCCTTTTCAGTTTTTTATCTTTTCTATAGTTGATTATGTCAGTATGATTGTTATATCTATATCGTAGCTTCACATTGAGATTCCAGAATATAGAATCTTTTTGCATTACCATCATAAAACATGCTTGGCTGAATATCATGCTTTCCCTTTTTATGTTTTAACTATGTATGTATGCTAAAGTATAATGACTTTTTCATATTATCTTATTTAACAGTGGTATCTTGCCCGCAATTGATATGTTAGGCTGGAATGGTTTGGTTGGGGTAAGCTTCTTTGCTGTCTAAAATTTAGTTTGTACTAGAATTAAATCAAATGGTGGTTGTCTTCACGTTTTTGACTTAAAATCCTGTTTATACTTTCTATCGATTCACCTTTGAATGTGCTTTTATTTGCAGGTATTCTACTTCAACGGATTTGCTTTCTTCTGTCGTGAATCACTGGCCAGCATATGGCTTATTCAGGTTGAAGCGTTTGTCCTTCCTATCTCATTTCTTTTGCTGTCTTCTCTTACCTGAACATCTTTCCACACGTTGTGCGATTTGCAGCAAGTGTACATGTATTTCCGAGGAAGTGGCAAAGCTGCTGAGATGAAGAAAGAGGCTGCAAGATCGACAATGATGGCAGCACTATGACAATACAGGAGCAAAGGCTTTCGAGCAGTTGATTTCTTTGGTTACTTTCTTCTCGCGCCATATATCACTCTTGAGCGTTGAAAATGTGTTTTGAAAAGACACCTACTTCTACTTTCGGACTACCTCAACTATTTGAGGTATTTTTCCAGCTACACAGAAAGGCTTCTTTTACTTTAGTCTCATTGCTCTGTGAAAGCATTGTATCCTTCTCATACATGATTATGCAGCAGCTGAAATAACTTGGTTATTTACATACACTGCTCTTTGCTAATTTATCATTTCAACGTAACATTACTCACTTAGACAAACATACTTTCGCACTACGCTGTACTGCCACATCCCAGCATGCCTTGCTAATGTTAACGTAATTGTTCTTCAATTTCCTCCCTCACTTTTCGCAGAATTAATGCCCTCTCCCTGAAATATATGGCCAACTAGCTCATTACCACCAGCCCGTGCAACGCACGGGCACCACCCCCTAGTATATATAAAAAGAACAAATTTTTGCATATTCTTCGATTATTTGGTTAATTGTTAATTTCTAAAAACAAAAATCTTTTTGCCTTTTGTAAGACAATTTAGATCAATATGGTTGACTCCTAATATGACCAATCAGATGATTTTTCTTTAAATTTTTCTTGTTGATTAACTAATCAAAGAATTAATATAAATTAGATAATGTACATAATTTAAGGAAAATACCCTCTATGTTCACTTTTACTTGTCACTGTTTCGCTTTTCGAGGTCAACTTAACTAAACTTTAAAGCTAAACTAAAGTAGCTAAATTTAATATTTGAAATCTAAAATTTAGATGGTTAAAAACCACAAAAAATGCTATAAGTTTCAATCCTTCTCATATTAATATGATGAAAAAATACATCTTAAAATGTTAGTAAAAGTTTATTTAGTTTGACTTTGATAAATGAAATAGTGACAAGTAAAAGCGAACAAAGGGAATAGTAAATGACAAGTTTGGATACGATTAATTACATGTTTCCCCTTATCAAATTGAAATAAATATATGAATTTCATGTATCTTATTAAACTTGGTATCCAAAATCTAAGCAAAAAAAGTTTTAAAAAGTCTTCCACAAAACAGGTTAAAATAAAAAAGTCCCCACAAAGTCAAGAAACTTCAAGAAAAAAAAAGGCCAAAAGTATAGGCAAAACTTTTCTATCAACACTTGAATTTTCAAGTTTACGGGACACTTCTAAACGATTAACTTTACCTTTAATAAAAAAAATTCTCAATTATGCTTCAATACTCCTACATACCTCAATAGTTCTCTCTACGTGAGAGCCTCCATTCTCTTGTTCAAGTGACAAGCCTTTGTCCTCTTTTTCTTCTGTTTAAACTCTTCTACTGGCTTTATTTCTTTCTTCCACTCTACTTCTTTGTTTGCTTTTGGTATGGCATCGTCCTCTCATTCAAATAATGATAGTATACCGGTAGAGTAGATGTCTGATCTGAATCTTGATGACTCATACGTTGATTTAGACTACCAAGGTGATGAGGATGTTGCTGATCTCGGAGAACAAATTGCTAATCCACCATGGTGTCTAGTAGGTCGTGTTGTCACAGACAAGTTAGTAAATCCTAATTCCTAGAGTGATGTAATGGGGAAGGCATGGAAATCAGGGGAAGATATGACAGTAAAGAACTTGGAAACAATGTCTTTATCTTTCAATTTTTCAGCCAATGTTAACGTGATCGGATAAGTAAAGATGGCCCATGGGACTTTATGCAAAACCCTGTCCTACTGGGCCCTCTCAATCCTGATCAAATCCCATTGGTAGTTTCAAGTATAAAGATACAAAAAAGTTAGGATATGCTTTGGAAAGACTATATGAGGATACGAGTGAGCATTAACATCCAAAAATCACTTAAACGATCAATGAAAATTAGTCAGCCAGGTGGTGGATATGTGCAAATCTCATTTAAGTATGGAAGATTGGGAACCTTTTGTTTCTTTTGTGGTTTGATTGGTCATACAGATGAGTTTTGCTGCAAACTAAATCATCATCCAAAAATTGATAAAGTACAATTTCTTTATGGGCTAGAATTGCGGGTTGAACGATGACAAGGAACCATGACTGGCGTGCGGTGGATTAGCTCAGAAAGTAGACCGACGGGAGGCACGTGGTACCGTAAGGAAAAGGAGGATTTTCAGCCAGATTCTTCAAATAGATCAGGTATAAGAAAGGAAAACAAAACAGGGAATGAGGAAGAAAATCATTGGAAAGCCTGGGGGGGGGGAGAATATGCTAAAAAGGGGAGAAAATGGTGTGCATCATGGGAATTACAGGGTTGCTAATAATAAAAAGGATTGTGAGAATTTTCAGATAATTATAAAGGATGGAGATGAATAAGGAAAAGACACAAAGGCAGAGAAGCTTGATGAGCGAGGAGGGATTGATGTTGTGTAACACCCAGGAAAATTACCGAAATACCCCTAGAGAAGAGGCATGCGCGTAACACATCTTCTCATGCTCAGATGGCAAATTCGAGATTGGATATATGATCAGCATGAAAATTGAGTGGAAAAATGGTCTCAGTTGATTTTTAGAGCAACCGAATCAAAAGATAATTTTTCGAACAAAAAATGAAAAATAGTATCGGTGTGCAACAAAGGCACGTCGCACCTCTTAGCGAATCTAGACTTGATTTTTTAAATTTTTTCGACGGGATTGAAAAAACTCATTCAGAAAAATTTTGGGAAAAAATACACTGTAGCGCGCCCAGTCCGTGTATTCTGAAGTCAAAATTATTCTAATTTTGTGAGGGGCACTCCGAACAATTCTCAACCCCTCCTAAACTTAGAACACAATCCAAAAGGTCGTTTGAGTGTAAAAGGGGTCTTAAACTCCATTCTAAGTCCATTCTAAGTCTTGGAAAAAAAAGGTTAGGGCTTGAGAAGAGAAGCGTTGATTGGAGAATTCAAGGGTGAACTCTTGAAGATTGATCGTTAGAGCTTTACACCAGGTATGTAAGGCTAAACTAAAAGCATGAGATTGTTCTCTCATTTGCCCCATAGATGGTCATAGATGAGTTGAGAGTCTAAAGAGTCTTCATACATGATTCATGATGGGTTTTCTCTGAAAATTATATTAATTACATATATCTTCCTATGTTGATGATCATAATAAACTTGTTTTCTTGAATTGAATACTTTTCATGAAATATCGTATAACTCTACATGATTATTTTTGAAAGTATGCATGAGTGAACTTAGGGATTGAGTCTAGAGCCTTGATTTGAGAATGTCGATTGTGATTGTGATGTGAGAATGATGATGAATTGGTAGAACTTGATAGTCCTGTAAATCTCCATAAACGAACTCTCATGAATTGTCTATTCGATTGTTCCCTAATGATTATTCTAAGCCTTGAGCTATTGATTGAGATGTTGATTGATGAGATGATTAGAGTCTCAATGAGACTGATGAATGATAATGCCTCCACGAGGCTGATCGAATGATTTGATTGAGATGGATTGATTGAGATGGATTGTCTTATGAGCATTGAGTCTTGGGAGGAGTATCAAGCACTGAAATGGGTAAGAGTAACACCAACTCGCACTCATTAACTACGTAGCCAAGCGTAGGTGAGAATTAGAACCACTACATTATATTGGGGTTCCCTCTAGATAGGAGTCCCTGAAATAATAGAGGACTTGTAGACTGTCATCTCCATTTTGGATTACCCATTATGGTGTGGATTCGTTCTCTACCTGGAAAGTATAGAACGACCATGGCAATACTGGCGGGATGTTGTACAATCACTGGCTCATAAGTGATTGTTGTCAGATAAGAAACTCCCAAAAAGTTCCCACATTAAGTACTTTGAGTCGAGATGAGATGAGATGAGATGAGATGAGTTGAGTTGAGTTCCAGTGAGTTGAGCCTAATTTGATTTGATGAGGTTTGATTTGTTGATGGGTCACTTGTCTACTCTTTGTTCTTTCTTTAGATAAACATTTGACATTCTGATTTGATGATTGTTATGAGTTGATGTTGTTCCATATTATTCTACCTATTTCCGTTTCATTCAGCTATTTTACATACCGTACATTCCACGTACTGATATTCGGTGCTGCATCATTTTATGATATAGATACAGGGATTAGAGATCACCAATAGGCGCATCGTTAAGGATCTGAGACATTTAGCTGATTGGTGAGCCTCCCCTACTTTGGAGGATTCATTATCTTTATTGTCTTTCTTTAGAGTTAGGTTTGACTAGCTTTATTTTGATTGAGGTAGCCATGGGTCTGTCATTGGCACCACTTGATAGTGATAGAAGCTTCATAGACTAGAGTTGGATGTTAATTGTTAAGATTATGAATTAGTTCTTTTTACTAGCCTTTTGTTATTATATAATTTTGAGAAACTAATGAGATGTGTCCATTTTTTTCGTTAGTCTCCCGCTGATTGTCTCGAGTTATTTGATTGAATGAATGTGATAAGGCCAACCTAGGTGTCATCCACGTCTAGGTTACCCTCCTAGGGCATGACACGTCGTTAGAGAAAAGAAGGAAATGTGATGCAACAGGCAAATTAATTCCTATTAATGAGACAAAAGACTTGCTTGTGGTGGAAACTGGTCTTCAGGCCCGCCAAATCCATTGAGCTCTTCAATACAGAATTGGCGTGGGCTTGGGAACCCATGTACAGTTTCTGAACTAAAGGACTTGGTCCAACAAAAGAAGCCCAATTTAATCTTCTTACAAGAGACTAAAGTTCACAAGACTAAATTACAATAACTTTGTGATAATTTAAGCTTTAAAGGCTTGAGTGTTGTTGATCTAGAAGGACAGAGTAGCGACTTAGCCCTTTTTTGGAGAGAAAAGGGCACATGCTCAGTAACCAATTCTCAAAAAAATTATCGATGTAGAGGTGCGAATTTCTGGGATCCCAGACTTTCAATATACTGGTTTCTATGGTTTCCCGGAGACAAATCGAGGAGGCAATCTAGGGAGATTCTCAAGTCTTTGAAGTATATTGCAGGGGACTTTAATGATATTTTTAGCTATGAAGATAAGATGGGGAGAATTCAGCAACCGACTTGGCGACTTGATGGGTTTCGATGAGCTGTAAATTTGTGTGAATTACATGATTTGGGATATGTTGAAAATAAATTTACTTGGGAACGAGGAAGAGGCACAGATGGGTGGGTTTTGAAGAGACTGGATAGAGCCTTTGCAATGGCTAGTTAGCACACTTTTCAATAGAGCTACGGTGTACCTTATGGAAACTGCTTGTAGTGACCATATGGCTCTTTTATTTCCCTAGGGATAAGCATTATTCAGTATTCACATGTGAAGTTTCACTTTGAAAATTCATGGATCCGAGAAACTGATGTTAAGGAGGCAGTGGAGGAAGGTTGGAACCAGAGGAAGGGACAACATATTGCATCTCAAATTGAACATTGTGGGAGCCTTTTACAGATGTGGGGTCGAACATAAAGCAACAATTCCAAGTTAAGATGAGGCATTGCAAGACACAGATGAAGAGGTGTAGAGGTAGTAAAGATCCAAGTCACATTGCTCTTTATAATAGTGCCAAAGATGCTTATGAAATTTTGTTGAGGCAACAGGAAAGTTACTAGAAACAAAGAGCCAAACAATTTTGGCTTTAGGAAGGTGATAGAAATACCCGTTATTTTCATCTTACAACCACTTCACGATGAAAAAAGAATGCAATTATTTAATTAAAAGATGAGTGTGGAAGTTGGTTTGATTGGGAGATGGATTAAGCGACCTCATTGTGAAATACTACAATAATTTGTTCAAGACACAACAGGGTCCTTTTAATGCCATTATCGACATTGTTGAGAAGAGAGTTTCTGATGAAATTAATGAGGACTTGAAGCGCCTTTGTACAGCTAAAGATATCAAATAGGTCGTCTTTAGCATGCACTTGGATAAAGTATCCAGACTAGATGGATTAAACCCAGGCTTCTTTCAACATTTTTGGAGTACTGTTGGAGATGTTGTTTCTAAGGCTATTATGGAATGCTTGAATAACAATTCACCTGCGCCAGGAAGTAACAATACTAATATTATGTTGCTCCCAAAAAAGAAACAACCTAAATTTGTCTCAGATTTACATCATATCTCCCTTTGTAATGTTATTGATAGAATCACTTGTAAAGTCCTTGCAAATAAAATGAAATGATGTATGAATTTAATAATTTCTGAGGCCCAAAGTGCATTCATTCCAGGAAGATAAATTACAGATAATCCAATGATTTCTTTTGAAGCTATGCATTATTTAAAGAGGCAAACACAAGGCAAAGTGGGTTATGCAACGCTTAAGACGGACATGAGTAAAGCTTATATAGCGTTGAATGGGGATTTATGCGAGCAATGATTATAAAGATGGGATTTTGTTTGGGTGAATAAAGTTATGCATATGGTAACAACAGTTACTTATCAATTTAGTCATGGTAGCAAGCAATTCGGAAATATATCTCCAAGAAGAGGCTTGAGGCAAGGTAACCCTATATCACCTTATCTATTTTTGATAGTTGCAGAAGGTTTTTCAGCATTGTTGAAGCGAATGACTATTCAAGGTCGAATTCATGGTGTTAAAATTTGCACTAAAGCACTATTTGTTTCACATTTTTTTTCTGCGGATGATGCTTTGTATTTCTTTAAAGCAACAAAGGAGAAGGTAGAAATTGTTAAGCTATGCTTGGAGATTTATAAGGCAGCCTCTGGCCAACAGGTGAATTTCCAAAAATCTGATATTTTCTTCAGCCGTAATACTAATGAAAGTGTGAAGAAAGAGATTGCTGATATCCTCCATGTTAAAGAGGTGAATGCTCTTGGAAATATCTCGGGTTACCAGCAGTGGTTGGAAGAAACAAAAAATCAATCTTTATTTATATTCAAGATAAAGTAATTTCAAAGATAAACAGCTGGAAATGTACTAGTCACTCGTGAGCAGGACGAGAAGTATTGCTCAAAATAGTGGTTTAATCAATTCCAACTTTTATGATGAATATGTTCTTGATTCCCAGTAATATATGTGAATCTATTGAACAAGCCGTGAATGGATTTTTGTGGAGATCTAGAATGGGGGAAAATTGAGGAATAAAATGAGTGTCTTGGAAAAATGTTTGTGTCCGCAAGAAGGATGATGGATTAGGCTTCCGAGAGCTTTAACATTTTAATATCACCATGCTCGCAAAAACAAGTCGGAATCTGTTAACTAGGCCTGATGCTCTTGAGAGTAAGCTCTTTCAAGCTCGATACTATAATAAATCTGATTTTCTCCATGCGAAACTAGGCTCAAATCTTAGCATTGTATGTCGAGGCTTATGTGAAGGTAAGCAAATTTTGAAACAAGGATGTCTCTAATGTATTGGGGATGGGAAGACAACAAGAGTATACGTTGATCCATGGCTACCTAAGGAGAATTTTGGTTATGTTGAAAGCTCTAGTTTTCTTGGAAGTGAGAATTTACTTGTAGCAGATCTTCAGATCTGATGAAACAAGGTGCAAAACGATGGGACTTAGATTTGCTAAGTGTTCTTTTTAATGACGTTGATATGGAGGCTATTAGACAAATTCCATTGAATATTATACCCCGAGCAAATACTTAGATGTAGAAATTGGATAACAAAGGATTATACTCTGTGAAGAGTGGGTATCGTCTCCTTTATAATCAAAAGATAGCACCCAATTTACAAGATCAGCAACTTCGGAAATTCATCTAGAGCATGTCATTACTTCCTAAGGTACTTAACTTAATCTGGAGAGCCTTGAGAAATATTCTACCTACATATGAAAGCCTTTCCAAGAAAAAATGTATTGCTAGTTCAATTTGTCCTCAATGTTTGCAAGCATCAGAAATCATGAAACATTGCTTGATAGATTGTCATTTTGCAAAACAATGTTGGATTCAATTGAAATTTGGTTGGCATGATGTACTAGGAGATTTTGTGGCGTGGTTTGAAGAGCAAAGAAAGAACAACACAAAAAAAATGGAGGAAGCAGTTATGTTTTTATGGAGCTTGTAGGAAACCAGAAATAAATTATGTTGGAAAAATAAACAAAGTGTGTCCGCTGCCACTTTGTACCAAGCGAAGAAGGAGCTAGAGGAATGGAGGAGTGTCAATTCGGGAGCCGAGACAATTGTTGTTGCCGCAAAGATGAATAGTAAATGGGAGAGACCTCCACTTGACATAATTAAATGTAATATTGATGCCTCTTATGATATTCATACCGGTTTGGCGGGAACAGGCATGGTACTAAATGATCGCTTGGGTCAATTTATTACTGGAACATCTATATTTCTTGGCTATGTTGCCAGCCCGTTGTTGGCCAAGATCATGGGGGTGCTTGAGGCTCTTAGTTGGCTAAAGGAACGTTTTAGTATATCGAGGTAGGAAACTCATAATCTACTAGTGAAGTAAGCTTTGGATGAAGATTTTGTGAACTACTCTTATTTTGATTCTTTAGTTTTTTATTGTAAAACTCTTATTAAGGAGTTACCTTTTCTCTCCTCATCGGTTGTCAAGAAATCATCGAATCTGGTCACTCATTGTCTTGCTAAAGCGTTTGTTTCTGTGTTGGTTTAATGGAGGGATACTACCTTCCATCTCACTTTACCGATGTACTTATTTCTATTTGAATAATACATGATGAAAGAACCATTTCAAAAATAAATCTACATTTCTATTTAAAGAAGTCATAATATTTTAGAAGTCCCAATATTTTACACTTAATATATGCATTTTTCTATTTTAATTAGAATATTATTTGTTTCCTTGATTATTAATAGGAGTGTATTTTAAAATTATTTTATAGGATGTGGGCGTAGCTTTTTCCATGATTGTAGGACTTTTGATTACTACCTCTAATCATATATTTTAGAACTCCTTAATTTTTAAAATATATTTTTCTCTTACAATATTTTTTTGGGATTTGTTTTACTATTTTTGGACCATTTTTAAAACCTTTTTTGCCTATTATTTTTTAAGTTTTCTTTTTACTATTTTTTCAAATCACGTCTTATTTTAATCGGAAAAGGATTTTCCAAATACAAATTTATCCATACTAAGAAAATCTTCTCCATTTAATTCTTATTATATTTATTATAGTACTATTTAATATCAGATGATGAAAAGACGATTTTGTCTAAAGCGAAGTCTTTTAACAAAAGATAAAAAAAATTCAAACAACATTATTAAGGACTTTCATTAAAATAAATATAATATTTAAATAAATAAATTAAACAAATGCTATTAATTCAATGCAATAGTTTAATCTATTATAAAGATGCAAAGATGAGGAAATCAATTCAAATACTTATAATATAGAGATACGTAAATAGTTTATGAATACATAAAGTAATAATTTGGAGTTGAATAATTAGAAGTCATAATTAATTGGTTAAAATTTAATTTTCAATAATACTCCTAAATATAAAAGAAATAGTTTAATGTTTCGACGTAATTATTTTTAATTATGCTATATTACATATTTTTATTAACAAAAAATTTGATAATCAAAATTTTAGTTAATTTTAAAGTCTGAAATATTAGAAAGATAATAATATTTTTCATTTTTCCATCATAGCCTAAACAATTATTTATATAGAATAGTCTTAAACCAAGAGTGAATTCTAAATGTAACAAAATCCTAATTTAAAAGTGAATCTTGAAACTAAATAAATAAAACATAAAATGATAAATTAAGAAAAATAAACCTATACACAATGAAAAGTATGTAACTCTTGTGAGCGCTCTAGGCAATTGAAGAATGTAAAGTTTAGTGAGTAGAAAATTTTGGTTTGACAACTTAGATGGATTAACGAAGACCCCACTCATTGATATCATACAAATATATATGTTGCTCCTTGACGTGATTTTATAGCCATCCAATGTTTGGTTATTATTTGTAACAATTGATGTGGGCATCTTAAATATTTAATAAACTTAATAAGTGACGATTTCACCTAAAATAAAATTTTATAAATGGATATAAAAAAAGCGGATGAAATACCTTTTGAAGGAGGATGACTCACAAAATACCTTTTCAGATTTTGATTGCTCTTTGGAAGAACAAATCTCCAAAATAAATATAATTGAAATAACAAAATATTTTATAAATTTTGTTGATTGTTGTTCGAAAGAGCAAATCTCAAGACCAAATACAATTGAATTAACGATATTGTGCTATTTTTTCCCTCCAGCTATTTGAAATACTTGATGCAACTTTTCAATAATTTTGTGTATAAATTATTTGTGTGTCAATTGTGATATTTAGTTTAAATTATACGAAAAAGATTTGTATAAAATATAATATATTTTTGGTTGAAAACTTTTGTCAACAATTCCCTCTTTTCCTTGAACATCTTATAAATAAGTAAAACGTTTTAGCAGTTAATAATTTAAATTAATTTCAAATTCTTGAATATTAAGATAATAATTCTCAAAAAATTTATTCAGTTTCAATGTTTTTGATATCAATGCACCAAAAATATGTTAATTCTGATTTTCTTGTCTTTTTATATAATATACAGTGTTGTTGCATCACATAGATCGTTAACAATTTTTATTAATTTTATTTGCAAGAAGTGTGTCACGCCCTAAGTCCCATTAAGGCGGACTGGCACCCATTCCCGACAAGGCTCGGGAGAATCAATATATAATTATGCACCTGCTATGAACATTTTAAGAGGTTTTCATATTCAACATGCTTTAAAAAAACAGTATTAACAAGCCCAAAAGGAAATGCATAAGACTAGGCTGTTGGAGCCATGATGTCTAAAGTACGATACTTGACCACACTTTACTTTACATAATCTACAAAGCCTCTAGATAAGGAACAATATCTATATGGGTCGGGACAGGCCCCGCCTCATGAACAACTATACAATACAAAATGTAAGCTCTAGACACACAAAGCCTCGAAGCAACCTGGAGCTCAGTAACAGCAGCTGAAAGTCTTGTACTCCTACTAGGGAGATCTAGTAGCTCCTGTACCTGCAGCATGAAATGCAGGTCCCCCATAAGGGACGTTAGTACGAGATAATGTACTGAATATATAAGGCAGGAAATATTGTATATGAAATAAGACTCAAATAAAATCACACACTGGTGTGTAAGGATAAAAAGACCACTTTTATTCACACTGTGGAATCATGTACTCTATGTCTTTTTATTACTTTACCTTTCTTTACTGTATAATCTGTGCACAATATATCATGTAAATGACCAGCTGATCAATGGTAAATCACTATCGGGATTGACCCATGCTAGGCTTTTCTTTCACCTCTAGGATACTCCCCGTAATATGGGATCGACCCATGCTAGGTGATTCTTCCACCCCTGGGATACCCCCCCTAATATGGGATCGACCCATGCTAGGTGATTCTTCCACCCCTGGAATACCACCCATCAATAAGCAACTCCAATTAATCTTTTATTTACTTTTGAGATGATTCTTTTGGTGGTCATACATTTAGAGCCGTAGGAACATAGACATGACATGTGACATATAAACAACTATACAAGATAATACCACAATGAAAAGATAGTTACACAACTAATGAAACGTGTAGGAGACTAAACAACACATAGACT
This sequence comes from Solanum rostratum, assembly GCA_029948455.1. Taxonomy (NCBI): domain Eukaryota; kingdom Viridiplantae; phylum Streptophyta; class Magnoliopsida; order Solanales; family Solanaceae; genus Solanum; species Solanum rostratum. The sequence goes on from CM057051.1 coordinate 28,530,112, forward strand.
TTATTTGGTAAAAAGGAACTAATGTATCTTTGGTATCCAAGTACGTATGCAGACTTGACAATGGCTATGTATGGGAACATATGAACATGGTAAAGAGTGGAGACACGGTTAGCAGCTACGTCGGAGTTTGTGCGTGCCTTTATGTGCCAAGGAAGAACCTAGATTCATGCCAAATAATACAAAAATGAGTAGCCGTACATACCTCATTGTACTATGTCATTATTACCTCGGATTAGTATCCTTTTTCTCCAAATACTTATCTGCAATATAGTAGGTGATAAAACTAGTATTAGCAACTAATAAACACATCTTAGTAATCCAATTTCACCCAAAAATAATATCCGGGTAGCAAGCCCGTAATTAGCAACCAAAGAGTATTCTTTCAACCTTTCCACTCCTAATTATATTTTCTAATACACATTCTCATATATATGTCTTATCTAGCTTGTTTTAGTCCCATAATAGTGTTACAATAGCTCATAAAGTACAACATACAACAACTCTACACAACACGCAAGTAGGCAACGTAACATTACGTCCTTTCGCTACATTTCGGCGTCACTCATTCCAAATATGTTTCAACCGCAACCAAACTGTCCTCAACATATTCACACACAAAATAGTCCTAAAACAGTCCAAAAACAGCCCCCAAGTGGATGGAAAACATGAGACAACCATTCCCAATATTCAATCCACAAATTCCTACTAAGAGCGCAATTAAGATATCATATAAGAACTCATTTTTGCGGAAGATAAAAATGGTGCAGCAGCCTTCTTACATCACTACAGAACTAAACCTTGTTAAAAACATAAATATTACTTCATAATCCAGCCAACCATTAAGAGAAAAGTCTCTTAATAAACAAGAAAAGTGTACAACAACCTTTGGAACACATGTTGTCCCAAAAATTCCTGCACAAGTGTAACCAGCATACTCTTCATGTTTTTCATAGAAAAAATTATACCAAACTATAGGTATTTTTACTTACCTTAGACCTCAAGGATCAGGTGCTCTTCAAGAACCCTAGAGGTGTGCCTTGGCTGCTTTACAAAATGAAGAGAGAGCAAGGAGAAACTTTGAAGAAAATCTGATTTTTGGCTTTGAGAAAATGACTAAAAGTTATTGGATTTTAGCCCCTTTTAAAGGGCCACTTTTGGCCGACTTTCTTTTGCATTTCAAGCCTTATTTTATTAAGGTGGTGATGCAGCAACTTGGCCTTTTCACTTGGGCCTTATTGGGCTTCAATTGGATGGGCTTTGCTGCAAATATTTCTCTTTTACATCCACTTAGTTTGGGCCCTTTTTGTGAATTGGGTTGTGAATATAATTTGGCCCTTTTCCTATTCATCTTGGGCTGCAAATGTTGTCCTTTTATGATGCTAAACCATGGGCCCAAATGACATCCTTAACTCGGGGTTTATTCGTTATCGGACTTGAACAAATTCGGTGTTGGGCCTCGTTTCCGTCTACCTAGCCTATTTAAGCTAAGCACGTAGGTGACTCACCTGTTAGCTTCCTAAGTCTCACAAGCACCTCACTTGTTCCACTTCACTTAAGGTAACGATCTCCTCAATTTAACTTAAAACTTATATACACTCGGTCATCTTGAGCGTTAGACGTATATATAGTCCTCTAATATGATATTCAAGCACTTTTAAAAATGTGCGCTGCTTTGACCCCGCCATATCATGTTTCATATGCATTAGACTAGTACATGTAAGATGTGGGATGTTACAAAGTGAATCTCATTAATACCGAGTTAGAAAAAAAGAAGAAAAATTACATTTTTTTTAACGATAAAGACAATTACCTGTTTCATCTCTCAAACAATGTAATATTTAAAAACGAATTAACTTTGTTCCTTTCCTTGGATAATAAGATCCTGAGACCAAAAGATTAAATCATAATTAAAACAAAAATTACAAACACTTAAATGAAAGTACATGGAAAGAGATTAAAAGGATACATAAGAAGGAATTATGTTTTGCAAATTGTGAAGTAAAGATTCTGACAATGATAAGGTAGATTTTAATGTTTATACCCCACGCCCCCGTCAAAGTTCTAATACAAGTAGTGCCTTAGAGGATCCAAGCATTAGTAATTGGTATCCTTATTGCAAGACAAAAGTTGCACTCTACCCCCACCTCCTAAAGTCCTAAAGCAGGATCCAAATATTATTTGGTATCCTTCTCTTATTCTAATTCTTAGCTTCTATATATTTTAAGATAATAGTAAATAATGATTTTATCTAAAGAATGTGCCTCAGATTTCTAAGAAATTCTAATCTAAAATTGAATATTGAAATTAAATAAATAATAAATTAAGAAACATGGTAAAAAGACATTTTTGTCTAAAGAAGAGTCTTTTAATGAAGAGCAAAAAGTTCAAACAACATTTCTAAGGACATTATCACTTTTAATATAGTATTTATTTATTATATAAACGACTACTTTGAGCAGCTTAGGGTCGTTGTGCCTGTTTCAGCTGCTTGCTTCAGATGCTTAAAGCAGACTGTGATTACTGAGTTGTTTGGTTGGTGGTTCAAGTCTGACATCTTAAATATGATGTTTTGAGATCGAACCTCAACATCACTTTGCTTTGTGCTTCCTTTATTTTCTTCTGCTTCAGCCGCTTGAAGCAAGCAGGGTGACTATAACGTAGTTGCTTAATTTTACGATGGCTATTAAGTGTTTACTTAAATTTACTATGTCATTTCTATTAATTATTATTCAATTATTTCTTCATCTACTTCAACTATGAAATTACACTATTACCCATAGTAAATTATTTTTTTGTTCCTGACTATGACGTAACTGCTTAATTTTACGATGACTATTAATGTGTCTACTTAATTTTACTATGTCATTTCTTTAGGGTTGTCGTGTCTGTTTCAGCTGCTTGAAGCAGGCAAGTGACTATAACGTGTCTGCTTAATTTTATGGTGGCTATTAAAGTGTCTACTTAATTTTACTATGTCATTCTGTTAATTACTATTTAATTATTTCTTTATCTACTTTAACCAAAGATGTGTTAGAATATTTTTTAAAGATGGACTAAAAAAAATTAGAACAAACAAGTTAAAACAAATAAACCATTAACCTTTTTTTAAGGTAAAATAAATTAAAAATAAAGAATAATCTTGATAAAAGTTCAACATAATGTATTGTAAAATTAAAAGTGTAACTTATTGTTATTATATAATATAATATAATATAATATATATATATATATATATATATATATATATATATATATATATATATATATATATATATCATGAGAAAAATATTTTGATATTATAATAAAGAAAGTTATGTACTAATAATATTAATTTAATATGCTCAAATAAATAAATTAATAACTTTTATTAATTAATTTTTGGAATATTAACAAGTAAATAATAAATAGTAATTAATTTTAATTTAAAACGTGATTGTCTTTTATAATTTATTTTTCAAACTAGTGGTCAAGGCCGTGCATTGCACGGGCCCAATATATGTTACTTTTCTTTCTTAATTTTTGTGACGCAGATAAAATTTGGAGAGTCAATAATTTTAATATATTTTAAATTTTTTTAATTATTTGAATTTGTAATATTTTAAAATAATTTTTAAATAATACACATTACTCTCACACGAGAAAATAATTTATTATGGAAAATATTGTAATTTCATAGTTGAAGTAGATGAAAAATAATTAAATAGTAATTAATAAAATAACACAGTAAAATTAAGTAGACACGTTAATAGTCACCGTGAAACATTATAGTTAGGCATAGGAAAATAATTTATTACGGATAATATGTAATTTCATAGTTGAAGTAGATGAAAAAATATTTAAATAATAGTTAATAAAAATGACATAGTAAATTTAAGTAGACACTTTAATAGCCACCACAAAATTAAATAGACACGTTATTGTAATTTCATAGTTAAAATAGATGAAGAAATAATTAAATAATAATTAACAAAATGATGCAATAAAATTAAATAGACACTTTGATAGCTACCATAAAATTAGCAGACACGTTATAGTCACCTGCTTGCTCCAGGCAGCTGAAGCAGGCACGACAGCCCTAAAGAAATGACATAGTAAAACTAAGCAGACACGTTATAATCAGGAATAGAAAAATAATTTACTAGCGGTAATATTGTAATTTCATAGTTGAAGTAGATGAAGAAATAATTAAATAATAATTAATAGAAATGACATAGTAAAATTAAGTAAACACTTTAATAGCCACCGTAAAATTAAAAAGCCACATTATAGTCACGTGTTTGCTTCAAGTAGCAGAAGCAAAAGGAAATAGAGGAAGCACAAAGCAGAGTGTTGTTGAGATTCGATCTCGTAACATTGAATTTAAGATATCAATCTTGAACCACCAAATCAAGCAGCTAAGTAATCACTTGTCTGCTTTAAGCAATTGAAACATGCAGCTAAAACAAGCACGACGATCCTAAGCTGCATCTATTCTCAAAGAGTGTATTTGTTATGTTTGTACATTACTCTCTACTCTTGCTTCTATGTTCTATTTCGAGTGTTGAGATGAGAGAGTTCTCTCTCTATTCATAACAACAAGAGCTATTCGTTTCTAACATAAAATTAGAGAAAAGGACAAATTACCCAAAATTCTCCTCTGTGTCATTTCTATTAACTATTATTAAATTATTTCTTCATCAATTTTAACTATGAAATTATAATAACGTGTCTACTTAATTTTGTAGTGGCTACTAAAGTATCTACTTAAATTTACTATGTCATTTCTATTAATTATTATTTAAATTATTGTTTAGAGCTAAGCATTTCAGCTGCCTGCTGCAGCTGCTTGAAGTAGGCAGGTGACTACAACGTGTCTGCTTAGTGTTACAGTGGCTATTAAAGTTGTTGACACCCAATTTTGACCCTCCACAGTACAAATTAGTCATCGAGCTATTAATTTTAACGATTTGAATTAATTAGCTTTCGAAATGCAAGAAATATTTTTTTTTAAGTAACTCTAGGTTTAAATATTTGAATTTTCAATTTTATAAGGTTCATATATTGCTTATTATATATATTTGTCTTAAAATACTTTACTTTATTTGTTCGTATTATATTATTGTATGTTACTTTACTTTACTTTTTTTTCGTATTATATGAATTTCATGTTTACATATATCGCGTATTATATAAATCTTTTAATTTTTGTTATATTTAAAATATTTTCTTAAATAGATTCTATCTTTAAATACTTTACTTTGTTCTTGAGTCGTTAATATTTTAAAAGCTCCTTAATTAATTTATATTAATTCATGTCGTGGTCGAATTAATTGATTAATTTTAAAACGGGTCAAGTCGGTATTTTAATTGGCCAATTCTTAATTTTTCCTAATTCTTTTAATTTCTTAATTACCCAAATCCCAAGCCCAATTTTAAAACCCCCCAGCCCAAAACCCGATCGGCCCACCTCCCTTTTTAATTAAACCCTACCCAATCCCCGACCCATAACCCGACCCGGCCCCAAAAATTAAAACCCTCTCCCTCACCTTCTCTTTCCCCGATCCCTTTCCCCATTTTCGTCCAAACCAGAGATGGCAGCCAAGAATCAGCCGTCTCCAGTGCTTTTTTGGCAAAATGCCAAGATTTACTTAATCTCTCTCACGCTCTCTTCCCTCTCTCCCATAAACCCGAAGCAAAACCGAAAGAAACAAAAGAGACAGCCGCGGCAGAGCAATGGCAACAACCACAGTGGCCGTTTTGGGCCATTTTCGGTCAAAGCACCTGCTCTCCTCATCTTTTTCTTCGTCCTTGCGCGTCAGGGACCTCCTACGTGTCTCACATCTGAGCCGTCGATTCAAATCGACGGCTGAGATGTGAGCCTCGTAAGAGGTTCCATTTTGAAATTCGAATTCAGGGCAAAATGTCGAACTTGCCCTGAATTTACATAGCTATATATACCCCCTTGTGTTGACTGCCAGGGGGGTTCTTCTTGGAGGTTTCGGATTGGAAAAAGGGAAAAAAAAAAAAAAGAGTTCACTGATCGAAAAGCTATTCAATACTTTAGGAGATATAGATTAGATTAAGAATCTGTTTTTTTTTTAGGGAAAGGATTTGAATAACTTGGTCGAATCCAAGTTCGAAGTTCCGGGTTCGAAGTCGACAGAGTCTCGACTTTGGTAGCGTCGAAGTTCCTTCTCGAGCTCGTCTTGTCCCGTTCGCTGCCCCTTGCGAGGTAATGGCTTGATTTCTCATTTGAACTTTGCGAATAAGTATAGATTTTAACAATCGCTTACATATCGAGCTTAGTATGTGTCTTGTTCGGATGTTTTCCTTGTGTTTTGCTGTCAAAATGTTCTACTGGTTTGGTTCATCGATTCTCTTGAGGCTGTTGGTTTGAAATCATTAACATGTCGGATTGATCTTTTTGCTGTGACGTTGTTGGGTATACATATTTGCATATGAATATGTATATGTATATACAGAATATATGCGTGTGTGTATATAAAACTTGAAGGGTGTTTGAATTAGTTTGATTTTGATGGCTGTATTTTCTGGATAACTATGTATATACAGATATATATGCGTATAAATTTATAAAACTTGAAGGGTGGTTGAATATATGTGTTGGTTTTGTTGGTTGTTTGTTGTATATCCATGTATATGAAGATATATACGCGTATACATGTATAAAACTTGAAGAATGGCTGAGTATATATTAGTTTGGAAGGCTTTATATTGCTGTATATCTACGTATATATGTATAAAACTTGAAGAATGGCTGAGTATATCTATGAGTTTGATGGCTGTAATTTCTGTATATCTATGTATACAGAGGAATATATGCTTATATGTATGTATAAAACTTGAAAAGTTGTTTGGTTATACTATGGTATAGTCGTATCACAGTATATATACAGCTGTATACACGCACATATACATGAATATCTACATATATATATCTATATAAGCATGTATCTACATTTAAATGTTGTCCGGTTGTTTGTTGGGCTGCCATATCTATGAATATATATACATATAATGTGTATTTCTACATGTATATAAAGATTTATAAGTTGAAAGTTTGTTAGTTTGTTTGGTTGAATGGTAGTATCACAATGTCTACGCATTTATATATACGTATGTACATATATACATAAAGGCATATGCATAAATGTTCATGAAACGACTACTTGGTTGATTGTACGCCTTATTGCTTCAATTTAATGACAAATAATTGATTAATCCATGCTTTCCCTTTCTTGCATGTGGTATCGTTCGGGGTCTATTTTGGGCTCCCATATGCATATTTTGAGTTGTCCCTCATCGGGACAGCGTGTATGCTCGAGGATAGGCTGACTATACAGGTTCCGGAGGCCGAAAAGCATTGGTTATACACTGATAGACTTATAGTATACACTGGTATACAACTGGTGTATACCACAGGTTAATGCAAAGGGAAAAGGGCCAAAAGCCCATTTTTGCAGGGAAAGGTATTGGGCCTCTGGGGCCCAATCGGCAGCAGACATAGTGGGTTGGGGGCAGGCCCAATTTCTTTTCTTTCTTTTTTTTAATAAAATATGTGCAGGCTTTGAATTGGGCCTGCCAAAGCCCAATCCGAATTCTAATTTATTTTATTTGTTCCTTACCCATGTTTTGTTTGTGATAATTATGTTATTGTTTGTTTAATGCTAATTTAAATTCTAGGATTATTTTATAGGTTTTAGCCTAATTAAACTTCCCCAAGTTAGCCGTTTACGTTATTTTATGACTTTAAATTTTGATTATAAAAGTCACCTTTTAGAAATTGGATTCCAAAATATTCTTTAAAAATAATTTAAGTATTTTTTCCTTAAAATAAATCGAAAGCATGCTTCCTTTTTTTAAACACTTAGACATTTTAGTAGATTTTAAAATCATAATCACTTAGTTTAATTCACTAACTATATTAATTAAATAAAATTTGATTAAATTTTAATATTATGTTTCTTGATTATTTTAAGTAGTTCACTTAATTCAATATTAATTGAATAAAATTGGGTTAAACTTTTTAACGTTATGTTTTTCTTGATTGTTTTTAAATGGTTCATTTAAATTAATATTAATGTTAATCGAAAAAATGTAGTTAAGATTTTAAATACTCTATTTTCCTAAATATTTACTTAAACTTTTTTCTATTTAACAATAAATTAATATTTTTTTAAAAAGTTAGTCAAAAATATTTAATCGTCGGATAACCACGCGTTAGCGGCCATTTCGAGTGCGTAAAACCTTCTCGAAGTGGAAATATGAACCCGAACCTTTTTCTTTGGATTTTAAAAGATTTTTTCTGTTAGAGTCTTTTAAAATAATTTAATCGGTTTTCTTGATTTTTCCTTAAAAATTAAGTGGCGACTCTAAATCTTTTGAAATTCGGTTTTACTTGAATTAATTAAGTCTAAATCGAGTTTTTAAACCGAAATTCATTTTCCGATATAACAAAAGTGTCTGCTTAATTTGACTGTGTCATTTCTGTTAATTATTATTTAATTATTTCTTCATCTACTTCAACTATGAAATTATAACATGTTTATTATTTACAAACTACTTAAAATTATTGTAAATTCAAATAATTTAAAAAATAAAAATATATTAAAATTATTGAGTCCCTAAATTTTATCTACGTAACTGAAATTAAGAAAGAAAGATAACATATATTGGGCCCGTGCAACACACGACCTTGATCACTAGTTTGAAAAATAAATTATAAAAGATAATCACGTTTTAAATTAAAATTAATTACTTTTTATTATTTACTTGTTAATATTCCAAAAATCAATTAATAAAAGTTATTAATTTATTTATTTGAGAATATTAAATTAATATTATTAGTAAATAATTTTCTCTATTACAATATCAAAATAATAATAATAATAATAATAATAATAATAATAATAATAATAATAATAATAATAATAATAATAATAATAATAATAATAATAATAATAATAATAATAATAATAATAATAATAATAATAATAATAATAATAATAATAATAATAATAATAATAATAATAATAATAATAATAATAATAATAATAATAATAATAATAATAATAATAATAATAATAATAATAATAATAATAATAATAATAATAATAATAATAATAATAATAATAATAATAATAATAATAATAATAATAATAATAATAATAATAATAATAATAATAATAATAATAATAATAATAATAATAATAATAATAATAATAATAATAATAATAATAATAATAATAATAATAATAATAATAATAATAATAATAATAATAATAATAATAATAATAATAATAATAATAATAATAATAATAATAATAATAATAATAATAATAATAATAATAATAATAATAATAATAATAATAATAATAATAATAATAATAATAATAATAATAATAATAATAATAATAATAATAATAATAAATAATAATAATAATAATAATAATAATAATAATAATAATAATAATAATAATAATAATAATAATAATAATAATAATAATAATAATAATAATAATAATAATAATAATAATAATAATAATAATAATAATAATAATAATAATAATAATAATAATAATAATAATAATAATAATAATAATAATAATAATAATAATAATAATAATAATAATAATAATAATAATAATAATAATAATAATAATAATAATAATAATAATAATAATAATAATAATAATAATAATAATAATAATAATAATAATAATAATAATAATAATAATAATAATAATAATAATAATAATAATAATAATAATAATAATAATAATAATAATAATAATAATAATAATAATAATAATAATAATAATAATAATAATAATAATAATAATAATAATAATAATAATAATAATAATAATAATAATAATAATAATAATAATAATAATAATAATAATAATAATAATAATAATAATAATAATAATAATAATAATAATAATAATAATAATAATAATAATAATAATAATAATAATAATAATAATAATAATAATAATAATAATAATAATAATAATAATAATAATAATAATAATAATAATAATAATAATAATAATAATAATAATAATAATAATAATAATAATAATAATAATAATAATAATAATAATAATAATAATAATAATAATAATAATAATAATAATAATAATAATAATAATAATAATAATAATAATAATAATAATAATAATAATAATAATAATAATAATAATAATAATAATAATAATAATAATAATAATAATAATAATAATAATAATAATAATAATAATAATAATAATAATAATAATAATAATAATAATAATAATAATAATAATAATAATAATAATAATAATAATAATAATAATAATAATAATAATAATAATAATAATAATAATAATAATAATAATAATAATAATAATAATAATAATAATAATAATAATAATAATAATAATAATAATAATAATAATAATAATAATAATAATAATAATAATAATAATAATAATAATAATAATAATAATAATAATAATAATAATAATAATAATAATAATAATAATAATAATAATAATAATAATAATAATAATAATAATAATAATAATAATAATAATAATAATAATAATAATAATAATAATAATAATAATAATAATAATAATAATAATAATAATAATAATAATAATAATAATAATAATAATAATAATAATAATAATAATAATAATAATAATAATAATAATAATAATAATAATAATAATAATAATAATAATAATAATAATAATAATAATAATAATAATAATAATAATAATAATAATAATAATAATAATAATAATAATAATAATAATAATAATAATAATAATAATAATAATAATAATAATAATAATAATAATAATAATAATAATAATAATAATAATAATAATAATAATAATAATAATAATAATAATAATAATAATAATAATAATAATAATAATAATAATAATAATAATAATAATAATAATAATAATAATAATAATAATAATAATAATAATAATAATAATAATAATAATAATAATAATAATAATAATAATAATAATAATAATAATAATAATAATAATAATAATAATAATAATAATAATAATAATAATAATAATAATAATAATAATAATAATAATAATAATAATAATAATAATAATAATAATAATAATAATAATAATAATAATAATAATAATAATAATAATAATAATAATAATAATAATAATAATAATAATAATAATAATAATAATAATAATAATAATAATAATAATAATAATAATAATAATAATAATAATAATAATAATAATAATAATAATAATAATAATAATAATAATAATAATAATAATAATAATAATAATAATAATAATAATAATAATAATAATAATAATAATAATAATAATAATAATAATAATAATAATAATAATAATAATAATAATAATAATAATAATAATAATAATAATAATAATAATAATAATAATAATAATAATAATAATAATAATAATAATAATAATAATAATAATAATAATAATAATAATAATAATAATAATAATAATAATAATAATAATAATAATAATAATAATAATAATAATAATAATAATAATAATAATAATAATAATAATAATAATAATAATAATAATAATAATAATAATAATAATAATAATAATAATAATAATAATAATAATAATAATAATAATAATAATAATAATAATAATAATAATAATAATAATAATAATAATAATAATAATAATAATAATAATAATAATAATAATAATAATAATAATAATAATAATAATAATAATAATAATAATAATAATAATAATAATAATAATAATAATAATAATAATAATAATAATAATAATAATAATAATAATAATAATAATAATAATAATAATAATAATAATAATTGTTGACACCCAATTTTTACCCTCCACAGTGCAAATTAATCATCGAGCTTTTAATCTTAACTATTTGAAATAATTAACTTTCAAAAATACAAAAAAAAAAAAATGTTCGAATGATTTTTGGGATTAAATATTTTAGTTTTTAATTATGTTTATATATTGCATATTATATTCAAGATTTCTCAAATAGATTTTATCTTTAATCGCTTTATTTTAAATCATTTTAGGATTAATTACCCCGTATTAATTTAATTATTTTAAGTTGTTAATATTAAAATCTTTTTAATTAATTTATACTAATTCACCTTGTGGTTAAATTAATTAATTAATTTCGGATTAATTGTATTCTATTTGGCCACATTTATAATTTAAAGTGGCTAAATTTTAAATTCTTTTCATTCCCTCTTTTGGACCCTTTTTTCAGATTTTTTACTTTTTGGGCCAAATTTTGGCCCAAATCCTATTAAACAGCCCCAGCCCAATCCGCCCCTTTAATTTAATTAAACCCTACCCATAACCTGACCCGCCCCCCTTTTAATTAAACCCTTTTCTTCCTCTCCTTCCCCAAACCCGCGCAGCCCGCCTCCCTTTCCCCCATTCCCGTCCCCAAAACGAAAACCAGAAAAGAAAGCAAAATTCAGCCATTACCAGTGCCTTTTCTTGGCAAAATGCCAAGAAAAAAATCATTACTCCCTCCCATGCGTCCCCTCTCCCCATAAACCCCGAACCAAAGCGAAAAAAAAAAAGCAAAGAGAAGCCGCCGCGGCAGTGGCCGTGATTTGGCCATTGTTTGGTCAACCAATCTCCATCTCCTCTTTTTCATTGTCCTTGCACGTCAAAGAGACCCCCTTTACGTGTCTCATATCTCAACCATCGATTTAAATCGATGGTTGAGATGTGAGATTTGTAAAGTGGTCTCGATTTTTGAATTCGATTGGAGACTTTCCCATTTTGCCCCTGGTTTCGGTCCTCCTTGAGGCTATTTAATCAGTGTTTGCACACTGATTAAGGGGGTTTTTGTTTTTTTTCGGTTGGAAGATTTTTTTTGGGGGTTTTCGGGCTCTTGAAATTTTGGGGATTTTTGCTTCTAAGCTTTCAGTGACAGCTTCTTTGTTCTGAAATTGTGAAGTTTTAACAGTTCATTTTCATCCGGAAAGTGTTTTACTGATTGAAGTCGATTTTCGTTCGTAGTCTCAGTTCGCTGCCCCGGAAAAGGTAACACTTGTTACTCTTCATTTCGAGTTGATATACATGTTCGAATGCAAGTGTTGAAATCGTTTCTAAATATCGTTGTTGTTAGTGTGACTGTACATATGTATATGTATGTTTAAACTGAAAAAAAACGGATATAGTTCGATTATGGATGCTGTATATCTCTGTATATCTGTGTATATATGTCCAAAACTTGAAGATAGTTGAGTATATGTTAGTTTAGATGCTGTATATCTCTGTATATCTGTGTATATATGTCCAAAACTTGAAGATAGTTGAGTATGTGTTAGTTTAGATGCTGTATACCTGTGTATATATGTCTAAAACTTGAAGAATGGTTGAGTATACATTAATTTGGATCTGTATATTGCTGTATATCTACGTATGCATGTAAAAACTTGAAGAATGGTTGAGTATATATTAGTTTGGAAGGCTGTATACTGCTGTATATCTGCGTATACATGTACAAAACTTGAAGAATGTTTAAATATATGTTTGTTTTGGCGGTTATTTGTTGTATATCTAAGTATATGAAGATATACATATGTATATGTATGTATAAGACTTGAAGAAGGTTTGAATATATGTATTGTTCGTTGGTTATCTTCTGTATATCATGTATATATCAGCATACGCATGTATATGTATGTATAACTTGGAGAGTTGTTTGGTTATATGGCAAGTGTAGTTGTATCACGGTGTATATACAGCTGTATATACGCCCATATATATGAATATCTACATATATATATCCATATAAGCTCGAATTTACTTGTAAATGTTATCCATTTGCTTGTTGGGCTGCCATATCTATGAATACATATACAAATAATGTGCATTTCTACTTGTATGTAAAGATTTATAAGTTGGAAGTTTGTTAGTTTGTTTGGTTGTATGGTAGTATCACAATGTCTACGCATTTATATGTACGTATGTGCATATGTACATAAAGACATACACATAAATGTTCATGAAACGGCCACTTGGTTGATTGTACGTCTTATTGCTTCAATTTGATGCCGAAAATAATTGATTAATCCATGCCTTCCTTTTCTTGCATGTGGTATTGTTCGGGGCCTATTTTGGGCTCCCATATGCATATTTTGAGTTGTCCCTCATCGGGACAGCGTGTGTGCTCGAGGATAGGCCGACTATACAGGTTCCGGAGGTCGAAAAGCATCGTTGATACACTGATAGACTTATAGTATACACTGGTATACAACCAGTGTATACCACAGGTTAATGCAAAGGGAAAGGGGCCAAAAGCCCATTTTTGCAGGGAAGGGTATTGGGCCTCTGGGGCCCAATCGGCAGCAGACCTAGTGGGTTGGGGCAGGCCCAATTTCTCTTCTTTCTTTTTTGAAATATGTGCAGGCTTTGAATTGGGCCTGCCAAAGCCCAATCCGAACTCTTAATTTTCTATTTTATTTGTTCCTTACCCATGTTTTATTTGTGATAATTATGTTATTATTTGTTTAATGCTAATTTAAATTCTAGAATTATTTTATAGGTTTTAGCCTAATTAAACTTCCCCAAGTTAGCCGTTTGGGTTATTTTATGACTTTAAGTTTTGATTATAAAAATCACCTTTTAGAAATCGGATTCCAAATATTCTTTAAAAATAATTTAAGTACTTTCTCCTTAAAATAAATCGAAAGCATGCTTTTCCCTTTTTTTAAACACTTAGAAATTTTAGTAGATTTTAAAAGCATAATCACGTAGTTTAATTCATCAACTATATTAATTAAATAAAATTTGATTAGATTTTAATATTATGTCTTTTCTTAATTATTTTTTAAGTTGTTCACTGAAATCAATATCAATAAAATAAATTTGGTTAATTTTTAAATATTATGTTTTTCTTGATTATTTTTAAATGGTTAATTTAAACTAATATTAACTTTAATCAAATAAAAGGTAGCTAAGATTTTAAATACTCTATTTTCCTAAACATTTACTTAAACCTTTTCTATTTAACAATAAATTAATATTATTTTAAAGTTAGTCAAAATATTTAATCGTCGGATAACCGCACGTTAGCGGATATTTCGGGTGCGTAAAACCTTCCCGGAATAGAAATATGAACCCGAACCCTTTTCTTTGGATTTTTTAAAAGGATTTTTCTGTTAATTCTTTTAAAATAATTTTAAAGTGGTTTTCTTGATTTTTTCCTTAAAAATTAAGTGGCGACTCTATTTTTGTAAAAGATTCGGTTTTACTTAAATCTAATTAAGTCTTAAATCGAATTTTTAAACCGGAAGTCATTTTCCGACGTAACAGAAATGGCGACTCTGCTGGGGAACTTAATTAGGTTCTAACCATTAGATTAGGTATTTTAACTAACTTTATTAATTGTTTGAATATTTGTTTGTTTGTGTTTTATTTGTTTAAATTTTAATTAATGTTATATTTTAAGTTTAATTATTTAAATGTCATATCATGCATAGCATATTCCGCCACCCGGCAATTTTATTTTTATTTTCCACTAAAACGACGGTTATGCGGGTCGCAACCGTTCAATCCAAAATTTGCCATTGGGGTACCCTGACGAAATGAGTCGATCTTGCGAGGTCGACGGTCGTTAACTTCCCCAGCCCAGGTTGTCCGCCTGGGTTACCTTTTCACAGTCAAAATTAAACCCACTCTTAGTCCACCTAGCGTAGAGCGATACCAAAACCCTGTAGGAGCATTGGCCTAAGATGACCCGATACGTAAGGCGTATCAGGCCCATTAGAAAGACCACCTTGAGTCCATAGTGGCCCCCGGCCCAATTGGACGATCATATTTATGTGTTTAAATTTGAAGGTTGTATACGCCATTTGACGGGCCATTGTCCCTTGGGGTCGGGTGTTTTTCATTTTAATAGATAGGTTATTAAAGACAAAGAAAGATCATCGAAGACATTTGGAAGCTCTAGAAGAAAGATTTATTTTGAAGGCTTAGATTAGTATCGTACCCCTGCGTGGGACTGATGATTTGTATTCTCCTTTTCCCTATTATGTATCCCCGTGTTATTTATTTTATAAAGGTTGTAATTATTTTTGGGGCAATGGAACGTTTCAAATGGTACAATACATCCTTCAAATCGTTAGGCCTACCCTTGGCATAAAGGGTCACATATGTATATTAGGCTGCGTTATACTTCGTTTATGATATATAATTTGCTTTATTTGTGTTATTTGACTTGTGTTAAATACATATGTTTTGCCTCGAACGTAACTAGTCCATTATTCAAATTCCAAAGTCTTAAAACACGTTTAGGCACGTAAACTCAATTATTTTTGAATCTTTTTTTTTTCTCTATATATATGTATATATATATATATATATATATATATATATATATATATATATATATATATATATATATATATATATATATATATAAAATAAAAATAAAATAAAATAAAATAAAATATTTTTGAGTCTATTGTCGAAACGCTTAAAATCATTTTTTAATTAGGTCATCACTCAAATTCACGGTGACCTTGTTATCCTTGGAAAATATTTCGTATAAAATAACCAAAATTACCAAATACTCTCCGAGTTTCAGATAAATTTTAAGAACATCTTTATGTTTAGTTAAATTTTTCAAAAAGATAGTCTATAAATATTTTCATTCTGGACATAAAATATATATTCATTTTAGTCCGTTAAATAATCAAAATTTCATTGCAGTCCGTTAAATGATCAAATTTTGTCCATTTAGTCATTGTTTTTTTTTAAAAAATTATATATAACATCTTATTTTTCGAATTTTGGACTAGTTTGTTTAGGCAAAACAAATGTTATTGTTGTTTGATTGATTATTATGATTATTATAATGGACTAACTCTTTCACCTTTGAGTTTTTCTCCTCTTTGCAGAAGAGAGATTGATTTGTGTTGGTTGTCAAACTTGCCAAAGAAAGCTTTTGAGTATTCGCTGGCAGAACATTCGTATTTCACACGGTCTAAGGCCAGGAAAGTCACTACCAGCTCATCAGTCCTTACCTGGACTACTAAGAAAACTCGTTCAAAAATGGACTCCAGTTCGATCAATACCGCCGCATCTTCAGAATTCCCTACTTCATCTGTCGCGGTCGATACCCGTACGGGAACAGAACCACATATGGAGGTCATTGCTCGTCTAGAGCAACGAGTTGCTGAATTAAGCCTTCTGGTGACACGGTACCAATCGGCTTTCCAAAACCTACCTCTGGATACCCGCCAAAAGGATCATGTGATACCTTCGCTCCCAACCTCGAATGAGGTTGATCAAGGAAACCCTTTTGCCGTCTCTCCGCAAATTCAAAGTACTCCGTTCATTCGTCCGACTCAGAATGCTCCGTTTGTGTACACCTTTGCTTCTTCGAAGGCTCCAACTACGACACATTACGCTCCACCGGTCTATACTCATGCCACTACTCCACCTGTTGTCAAGGTTCCGGGGTTTTACCATCAAGATGTTGATCACTATGTCGAAGCTGAAAATGATGCAAAGCTTGTTGATATAGAAGCAATGAATAGAAAGATGAAGGTCCTGGAGGATGCTATGAGAGACCTTCGTGGACTCGGGGGTAATCAGAGTGTGAAATATGAAGAGTTGTGTACATTCCCTGATGTTGAGCTGCCACCCGGTTATAAGATTCCAAAGTTTGAGAAGTTTGACGGATCAGGAAATCCAATCTTTCATCTGAAAGTCTATTGTGAAAAGTTGATTGGTGTTGGGAGTAACGAAGGGATAAGAATCAAGTTGTTCAATCAAAGTCTGACTGGAAGAGCCCTGGAATGGTACTCCAAGCAAGATTTGACTAAATGGCGCACTTGGGATGATTTGGCTAACGCTTTTGTGGATCATTATAAGTTTCATGTTGAGATCGCTCCCGATAGAATCTCCATAACAAAGCTAAGGCAAAAATCAACGGAATGCTTCCGAGAATATGCCATACGTTGGAGAGAAGAGGCATCTAGAGTGCATCCACCAATGGAAGAAGCAGAAATGATAACCTACTTCATTCAAGCTCAGGATGCAGAATACTATGAACGAATGGTGACAATGGGTGGAAAAACATTTGCCGAAGTCATCAAAGCTGGAGAAATGATTGAGGATGGTCTCAAGACAGGGAGAATTACAAGTAACCGAGCTTTCCAGAATGGTTCATTTGGAATTGGAAAGAAGAAAGAGAAAGAAGTTATGGCGATAATGACTCGGGGATCTACTTCATATAATCGTGTGCCACCTCCAGGCTATCCCACTGCACAATGCCCCGCCTACAACTTGCAAGCAGCATATCGTGCTCCACGACCGGTGCAAAATAATGCACCTCGTCCTAATTTTGAGAGAAAACCCCCTCGGGTCTTCACTCCATTGGCAGAACCATTGGCTGTTCTTTTCGAGAGGTTGAAAACAGCAGGGTTACTCCGCCCAATAGAAGCTAAAGTTGTGAACACTTCAGCCAATTGGTATGACCCAAATAAGCATTGTGCCTATCACTCAGGGGTCGCTGGACACGATACAGAGAAGTGTATCACCCTTAAGCACAAGATTCAAGACCTGATTGATAACAAGACAGTTGAACTTGCACAGGCTCCGGATGTGAAAAACAATCCACTTCCCGAGCACAAGGGTTAGTTAATGGAAACCAGTTACGAAGAAGAGGGGACATTCTTCAGAGATTGTGTTTTGACATCTTCCGGTCCCGCATTTGAAGTTCAGTATTTCCTTTTCTTGTAATCGCATTTTATTACTTTTTATCCTTTGTAATGGCACATTATGATTTTATTTCTTTTGGAATGTTTTCTTTGTAATATGAACTACGTCTGACTTGATTTCCCTAGTGGAATACGTAGGCGGCCTCTATTGGCTTCGGTCACGTTATCTGAAAATTTCAATTTTCTTTTATCTTGGAACTACGTTTGACCTGATTCCTGTATCAACGGGATACGTAGGCGCCACACCGGCTCGGTCATATGCCCATAAGACTTTTATTCCTCTTTACAATGGAAACTGGGGCAGAATTTTTGAGGAGGGTCCTCAAAAATTCCACTAAACTACGTTTCAAAGAGCGGAGGAGTGCACAGGTCAATTGCATGAAGGAGCACGAGGACAAGGCCAACACAAATCAGTCTCTCAAATTAAGAATTTTTCTTTGGATACAGGGACAATGAAATCACAGAAATGACGATGTTAAATCTTCAAGCATAAGGCGTCATTTACACATACCACGACCTCGACATAATCAATCAAATAACTTCTCATCTTATCTTATCTTCAATTTATTATATTATGCCAAGATGATTTCTAATTGCTTTCATTATGTTTTACAGTAATTAGACACGAGTTTGACTGATCCTCTCGAAGTCCAAAAGAATCAAGTTAGCGTCGCCAGATACAGAGCATGAGCAAGCACTACAGGCATCAAGTAGTGACAAGTCATGTTTGAAATCACCGCTACGTTTATTATGGCCTGATCTTAATAACTGAATAGCATAGCCTCACGTTTTATCTTAAGTGTATACTTTACTTTAATATGATTTGTTAATGTTCGATCTCAAGTTTTGCAGGTGGCTATGCTAGTAAAGTTGGGACAATACTGAAATCAGTATCGAAGCTGGATATGATGTTATTTCATAAATGTTACCAGGAAGTAACGAGTTTATCAAATCAATAGGTGCTGAAGATTACATATCTTCGCGACAATGAGGTTACAAGTCAATTCGAGTCTTTAATAGCGACTGAAGATATAGTGCGATAAACTCTAAGTTTATTAAGTTTCTCAAAATAAGATGAGAAAAAGGCTTTGATCTTCGTGCAAAAGAATTCAGCCATCTCACTTCGATTGTCCTATCTCCTAAAAGAGGTAGTCATAACCATGACAAATGTACATGTCAATATGGTTTCTGCTTTGCCCATTATCGTCACGTATCTATTTAAGCATACGTGTTTGTTGACCGTGTGAGGGTTAATATTCTAGAATTTTGGGTTGCCCACCCCATA
This sequence comes from Solanum rostratum, assembly GCA_029948455.1. NCBI lineage: Eukaryota > Viridiplantae > Streptophyta > Magnoliopsida > Solanales > Solanaceae > Solanum > Solanum rostratum. The sequence continues at coordinate 28,550,178 of CM057051.1, forward strand.
AGTGGTTTATGAATTTTACTTGTCTATTCGAGAGCTTTGACATATGATTTTGTTGGGTTAACCACCCCATAAGTGGTTTGTGTAGTTTGTTTGTCTATTTCAGGGATTTTATGTTGACGTGTTGATTTATTATTGGATCGTCACCTCCTTCAGCGTGGCATGTTAATTTATTATTATTGGAGCGTCACCTCCTTCAGCGTGACATGTTATTTATTATCGGATCGTCACCTCCTTCAGCGTGACATATTAATTTATTATTATTGGATTGTCACCTCCTTCAGCGTGACACGTTAAAGTTATTATTGGATAGTCACATCCTTCAGCGTGACATGTTATATTATTATTGGATCGTTACCTCCTTCAGCGTGACATGCTAAAGTTATCATTGGATCGTCACCTCCTTCAGTGTGACACGTTATTTTACTATTGGAGCGTCACTGCCTTCAGTGTGGCACGTTGTTGTTTTATTATTATTATTATTATTATTATTATTATTATTATTATTATTATTATTATTATTATTATTATTATTATTATTATTATTATCGGATCGTCACCTCCTTCAGCGTGACACGTTAAAGATATTACTGGATAGTCACCTCCTTCAACGTGACATGTTGTATTATTATCGGAGTGTCACTTCATTCAACGTGACAGTCAAATTATTATTAGAACGTCATCTCCTCCAGCATGACACATTAGTCTACTATTGATTCATCATCTCCTTCTGAATGATACATTAAACAGGTTTGCACAAGTTGTATTCATATTTATGTTTCATTTACTACTAACAAGTTTTATCTCAGTCTCTATCGAGAGCATCCGGGAGGATGAATTCTCAAGCAAACCACAGGTGTGGACGTCATCAAATAGGAGGCGGCACAACGTGGAACTTTTTCTTAGCAGCGAACTGGGACATAGTCTGGAGAGGGGCGCAAACTCTTCGGACGCGAGCTGAGAAACGACTACCACCACAATCTAACCACACCCCTATCAGAAGGCATGTGGGTATTTTCTTTGAGTCCATAGTCTTCAGTTTCGCATCCAGGTGATCTCAACTCTCACCGGACGCAACGTTTCAAATCTGAGTGACAATACACTAAGAATTTTGGAAATTATGTCCGTGTAGGCTCTTAATTATAGGTGTGAAGCGCGCCACGTTTATGGTTAAGAGGTTGCAAGCCTCTTTTTCATAATTCGTTTTGCTTGTCGCTCATCCTGAACCAAAGGTCGTCTCAAAAAAAAGAGACCTCCTTTTCAACCGATAGAGTCGAACTACAAGCAGCCTGATTCCTAAGTCCAAGGATATGTAGGTGAGCTCAACTTTGAAAACTCGGCTGTATTCTAACATTTACTCTTAAAATCTCGTTCTCAAGCATTTCAATTTCTCCATAATTCGATGTTGGAATGACTTTCGAATTTTTTTTCAAAATCGTGCATAAAATCAAGCGTTTTGAACTACAAGTGGCCTGAGTTCTCATGTAACCTGAGATATGTAGGAAACCCAAAACCGGGGTCCGGCCACAATTTTCCGAAGTTCGTATCTTTCCTTTAAAGAGGTGAAATAGTGGTCGGTCAAAATTGGATTTGTCAAATTTCTTTGCCCATGATCTCTTTCATCGATCATATCCAAAGAAAGGGACAGCTGTTGACACCCAATTTTTACCCTCCACAGTGCAAATTAATCATCGAGCTTTTAATCTTAACTATTTGAAATAATTAACTTTCAAAAATACAAAAAAAAAAAATGTTCGAATGATTTTTGGGATTAAATATTTTAGTTTTTAATTATGTTTATATATTGCATATTATATTCAAGATTTCTCAAATAGATTTTATCTTTAATCGCTTTATTTTAAATCATTTTAGGATTAATTACCCCGTATTAATTTAATTATTTTAAGTTGTTAATATTAAAATCTTTTTAATTAATTTATACTAATTCACCTTGTGGTTAAATTAATTAATTAATTTCGGATTAATTGTATTCTATTTGGCCACATTTATAATTTAAAGTGGCTAAATTTTAAATTCTTTTCATTCCCTCTTTTGGACCCTTTTTTCAGATTTTTTACTTTTTGGGCCAAATTTTGGCCCAAATCCTATTAAACAGCCCCAGCCCAATCCGCCCCTTTAATTTAATTAAACCCTACCCATAACCTGACCCGCCCCCCTTTTAATTAAACCCTTTTCTTCCTCTCCTTCCCCAAACCCGCGCAGCCCGCCTCCCTTTCCCCCATTCCCGTCCCCAAAACGAAAACCAGAAAAGAAAGCAAAATTCAGCCATTACCAGTGCCTTTTCTTGGCAAAATGCCAAGAAAAAAATCATTACTCCCTCCCATGCGTCCCCTCTCCCCATAAACCCCGAACCAAAGCGAAAAAAAAAAAGCAAAGAGAAGCCGCCGCGGCAGTGGCCGTGATTTGGCCATTGTTTGGTCAACCAATCTCCATCTCCTCTTTTTCATTGTCCTTGCACGTCAAAGAGACCCCCTTTACGTGTCTCATATCTCAACCATCGATTTAAATCGATGGTTGAGATGTGAGATTTGTAAAGTGGTCTCGATTTTTGAATTCGATTGGAGACTTTCCCATTTTGCCCCTGGTTTCGGTCCTCCTTGAGGCTATTTAATCAGTGTTTGCACACTGATTAAGGGGGTTTTTGTTTTTTTTCGGTTGGAAGATTTTTTTTGGGGGTTTTCGGGCTCTTGAAATTTTGGGGATTTTTGCTTCTAAGCTTTCAGTGACAGCTTCTTTGTTCTGAAATTGTGAAGTTTTAACAGTTCATTTTCATCCGGAAAGTGTTTTACTGATTGAAGTCGATTTTCGTTCGTAGTCTCAGTTCGCTGCCCCGGAAAAGGTAACACTTGTTACTCTTCATTTCGAGTTGATATACATGTTCGAATGCAAGTGTTGAAATCGTTTCTAAATATCGTTGTTGTTAGTGTGACTGTACATATGTATATGTATGTTTAAACTGAAAAAAAACGGATATAGTTCGATTATGGATGCTGTATATCTCTGTATATCTGTGTATATATGTCCAAAACTTGAAGATAGTTGAGTATATGTTAGTTTAGATGCTGTATATCTCTGTATATCTGTGTATATATGTCCAAAACTTGAAGATAGTTGAGTATGTGTTAGTTTAGATGCTGTATACCTGTGTATATATGTCTAAAACTTGAAGAATGGTTGAGTATACATTAATTTGGATCTGTATATTGCTGTATATCTACGTATGCATGTAAAAACTTGAAGAATGGTTGAGTATATATTAGTTTGGAAGGCTGTATACTGCTGTATATCTGCGTATACATGTACAAAACTTGAAGAATGTTTAAATATATGTTTGTTTTGGCGGTTATTTGTTGTATATCTAAGTATATGAAGATATACATATGTATATGTATGTATAAGACTTGAAGAAGGTTTGAATATATGTATTGTTCGTTGGTTATCTTCTGTATATCATGTATATATCAGCATACGCATGTATATGTATGTATAACTTGGAGAGTTGTTTGGTTATATGGCAAGTGTAGTTGTATCACGGTGTATATACAGCTGTATATACGCCCATATATATGAATATCTACATATATATATCCATATAAGCTCGAATTTACTTGTAAATGTTATCCATTTGCTTGTTGGGCTGCCATATCTATGAATACATATACAAATAATGTGCATTTCTACTTGTATGTAAAGATTTATAAGTTGGAAGTTTGTTAGTTTGTTTGGTTGTATGGTAGTATCACAATGTCTACGCATTTATATGTACGTATGTGCATATGTACATAAAGACATACACATAAATGTTCATGAAACGGCCACTTGGTTGATTGTACGTCTTATTGCTTCAATTTGATGCCGAAAATAATTGATTAATCCATGCCTTCCTTTTCTTGCATGTGGTATTGTTCGGGGCCTATTTTGGGCTCCCATATGCATATTTTGAGTTGTCCCTCATCGGGACAGCGTGTGTGCTCGAGGATAGGCCGACTATACAGGTTCCGGAGGTCGAAAAGCATCGTTGATACACTGATAGACTTATAGTATACACTGGTATACAACCAGTGTATACCACAGGTTAATGCAAAGGGAAAGGGGCCAAAAGCCCATTTTTGCAGGGAAGGGTATTGGGCCTCTGGGGCCCAATCGGCAGCAGACCTAGTGGGTTGGGGCAGGCCCAATTTCTCTTCTTTCTTTTTTGAAATATGTGCAGGCTTTGAATTGGGCCTGCCAAAGCCCAATCCGAACTCTTAATTTTCTATTTTATTTGTTCCTTACCCATGTTTTATTTGTGATAATTATGTTATTATTTGTTTAATGCTAATTTAAATTCTAGAATTATTTTATAGGTTTTAGCCTAATTAAACTTCCCCAAGTTAGCCGTTTGGGTTATTTTATGACTTTAAGTTTTGATTATAAAAATCACCTTTTAGAAATCGGATTCCAAATATTCTTTAAAAATAATTTAAGTACTTTCTCCTTAAAATAAATCGAAAGCATGCTTTTCCCTTTTTTTAAACACTTAGAAATTTTAGTAGATTTTAAAAGCATAATCACGTAGTTTAATTCATCAACTATATTAATTAAATAAAATTTGATTAGATTTTAATATTATGTCTTTTCTTAATTATTTTTTAAGTTGTTCACTGAAATCAATATCAATAAAATAAATTTGGTTAATTTTTAAATATTATGTTTTTCTTGATTATTTTTAAATGGTTAATTTAAACTAATATTAACTTTAATCAAATAAAAGGTAGCTAAGATTTTAAATACTCTATTTTCCTAAACATTTACTTAAACCTTTTCTATTTAACAATAAATTAATATTATTTTAAAGTTAGTCAAAATATTTAATCGTCGGATAACCGCACGTTAGCGGATATTTCGGGTGCGTAAAACCTTCCCGGAATAGAAATATGAACCCGAACCCTTTTCTTTGGATTTTTTAAAAGGATTTTTCTGTTAATTCTTTTAAAATAATTTTAAAGTGGTTTTCTTGATTTTTTCCTTAAAAATTAAGTGGCGACTCTATTTTTGTAAAAGATTCGGTTTTACTTAAATCTAATTAAGTCTTAAATCGAATTTTTAAACCGGAAGTCATTTTCCGACGTAACAATAATAATAATAATAATAATAATAATCATAATAATAATGATAATAATAATGATAATAATGATGATAATAATGATAATAATGATAATAATAATAATAATAATAATAATAATAATAATAATAATAATAATAATAATAATAATAATAATAATAATAATAATAATAATAATAATAATAATAATAATAATAATAATAATAATAATAATAATAATAATAATAATAATAATAATAATAATAATAATAATAATAATAATAATAATAATAATAATAATAATAATAATAATAATAATAATAATAATACAATAACAACAATAATAATAATAATAATAATAATAATACAATAACAACAATAATAATAATAATAATAATAATACAATAACAACAATAATAATAATAATAACAATAACAACAATAACAACAATAATAATAATAATAACAATAACAACAATAATAACAATAACAATAACAATAACAACAACAACAATAATAACAATAACAATAACAATAACAACAATAATAACAATAACAATAACAATAACAATAACAACAATAACAATAACAACAATAACAATAACAATAACAACAATAACAATAACAACAATAACAATAACAATAACAACAATAACAATAACAACAACAACAATAACAATAACAACAACAACAATAACAACAATAACAATAACAATAACAACAACAACAATAACAACAATAACAATAACAATAACAACAACAACAATAACAATAATAACAATAACAATAACAACAATAACAATAACAATAATAACAATAACAATAACAACAATAACAATAACAACAACAATAACAATAACAACAATAACAACAACAACAACAATAACAATAACAATAACAATAACAATAACAACAACAATAACAATAACAATAACAATAACAATAACAATAACAATAACAATAATAATAACAATAATACTAATAATAATAGTAATACTAATAGTAATAGTAATAGTAATAGTAATAGTAATACTAATAGTAATACTAATAGTAATACTAATAGTAATAGTAATAGTAATAGTAATAGTAATAGTAATAGTAATAGTAATAGTAATAGTAATAGTAATAGTAATAGTAATAGTAATAATAATAATAATAATCATCATAATAATCATAATAATAATAATAATAATAATAATCATAATCATCATCATCATCATCATCATCATGATGATAATAAATTACACTTTTAATTTTACAATACATCATGTTGAACTTTTATCAAGACTATTCTTTATTTTTAATTTATTTTACCTTAGAAAAAAGTTAATGGTCTATTTATTTTAATTTGTTTGTTCTAATTTGTTTTGGTCCATTTTTTTGAAAAATATTATGATACATTTTTAGTTGAAGTAGATGAAGAAATAATTAAATAGTAATTAATAGGATAACATCGTAAAATTAAGTAGACACTTTAATAGCCACCATAAAATTAAGCAGACACGTCATAGTCACCTGCCCGCTTCAAGCAGCCGGAGCAGGCACGGCAACCCTAAAAAAATGACATAGTAAATTAAGTAGACACGTTAATAGTCATCGTAAGATTAAACAGATATGTTATAGTTAGGAACAAAAAAATAATATACTATGGGTAATATTGTAATTTTATAGTTGAAATAGAAATAATTAAATAATAATTAATGAAAATGACACAATAGAATTAAGTAGACACGTTAATGTCACCGTAAAATATTACAGTCAGGCATTGAAAAATAATTTATTACGGGTAATATGTAATTTCATAGTTGAAGTAGATGAAAAAAATATTTAAATAATAGTTAATAGAAATGACATAGTAAATTTAAGTAGACACTTTAATAGCCACCGCAAAATTAAATATACAGGTTATTGTAATTTCATAGCTGAAAAAATGAAGAAATAATTAAATAATAATTAACAAAATGACATTGTAAAATTAAGTAGACACTTTAATAGCTATCGTAAAATTAGCATACACGTTATAGTCATCTGTCTGCTTCAAGTAGCCGAAGCAGACACGACAACCCTAAAGAAATGACATAGTAATACTAAGTAGTCACATTAATAGTCACCATAAAATTAAGCAGACACGTTATAATCAAGAATAGAAAAATAATTTACTACGGGTAATATTGTAATTTCATAGTTAAAAAATAATTAAATAATAATGAATAAAAATGACATAGTAAAATAAAATAAACACTTTAATAGCTACCGTAAAATTAAGCAGCCACATTATAGTCACGTGCCTGCTTCAAGTAGCTGAAACGAAAGGAAATAGAGGAAGCACAAAGTAGAGTGCTATTGAGATTTGATCTCGTAACATTGAATTTTAGATGTCAGGCTTGAACCAGGAAACAACCTTTCTACCTATACTACCTCTATGAGATAGTGGTAAGATCTGCGTACTATCTACTCTCCCCATACCCCACTTGCGGAATTCCACTGGGTATATTGTTGTTTTGTATGCTTGAATCACCAAACCAAGCAGCTCAGTAGTCACCTATCTCTTTTAAGAGGCTGAAATAGACACGACGACCCTAAACCGCTCAAAGTAGCGTTTATATATAATTAAAAGTAATTATAAGAAAAAATAAAGCAATAAAAATAAGCCAAAAATTAAACCAACTCCATAAGCTAACCCAGGGTTTGGTCTTTCTCAGCATCTCCACCACTGCAACAATGTTTGGAACTCAGGCCTCCTCCTCCGCCTTCGGCACTCCCTCTTCAACCCCAGCCTTCGGCACGCCCTCGTCAACCCCAGCTTTCGGCACGCCTTCGTCAACCCCAGCATTCGGCACGCCCTCGTCAACCCCAGCATTCGGCACGCCTTCAACTTCATCTTTCGGTACTGGTTTTGGGTCGACATTATTCTCGACACCATTTTCACAGCATTCGCAGCCACATCAACAGCAACAAACTTCCTTATTTCAAACACCTCAGAGTTCGGCCCCATTCAGCTTTTCCACACCCTTGAGTACTGCAACGCAGCCCCAATCCAGTCCATTTGGTCAACCTAATTTAGGTCCTGCCTTTTCATTTGCAAATGCTCAGTTGACTACTCAGATGGCTCCCGTGGCTCCACTCCCTTTCTCTCTTGCTGATAGGGACATACAAGTAATTTCTTTACTCTCAAATGTTTGTGCACATCACTATCCCAAGTATATTTGTTTTGGGTTTAAATTATGTGCTCAGTGAACAATATATTTCATCAAGCCATGGCGACTTGACCTGACCTGACCTGACCGGCCCCGATGATTGGGTGTGGGTGGGAGAGTTTTTGGGAAAGATGTTTCATTTGAAAAAAATGAGATAGTAAAGTATGCAAACCTTGTACCCTCTTCACCATTCTTACAGAAGCTTTTCTTGTTGCAAGTGTTCCAACAATATAGGATATACATGTGTGGGTTTTTTGTTTAATTACCTTTATAAATAACACAAATATCTGATGAGGGGAGCTAGAGTTGAGTTCCCTTGACATAAGGTGGATTGGACAATTGCTAACAGTGTAAAATACATTTATTAGTTAATCAAGCTACATTAGGCTTCCCCTGCTGAGTGAAGAAAGCCTCATAAGGTTTCAAATAAGCAAGAAACACCCTTTCTATCTTATGCATAGCATTACTGAGAAAAACTGGCTGATGCTAGAATCATCAGTTCCCGAAATAAATAAAATTCTCGAATCTCTTCCAGGCACCAAAAATAAAATATTATCTGAAGCTCTTAAACTCCTGATTTAAATATGAAAATAGGCAACCGTGGACCTTTTCTTCAAATCGTCTTAAAAAATATTTCAATCGTGATAGCAAAGAAGACGTGGGAATAAATTTTTTTGAAAGAATAGGGGAGCCACCACCAAGGAGCTGTCCTTAAGGGTGGCTATCCAAGGGTTGGTAGTCTGGTTCTTCTTCTTAAAACAAAAATGCTCATTTAGTTAGAATGTCTTTCCTTTGGATAGGAGGTTAATTACTATTTTATTCAGGTGACCAATCAATGCTTATTTATGGAGTGACTACTACAACTTAAACTTGTTTCCTTACAGTTGTCTGTGCACAAACTCGTTTCCTTATGGTTGTCTGTGCATATCTGTTTCAGGCAATTGTTGATGCGTACAAGGAGGAGCCTGGTAACCCTAAGTATGCTTTCAAGGTTTGATCTCTTTTCCTACTAGGCTAGCTTATCTTGGATAGGTGAGTGAATCAAATGAAAAATCTTAGATAACACAATAATATATTGTCACTTTTGAAGTAGTCAATGAATTGCTTATCTATTTCATTCCAGCCGTTCACCAGCTTTATGAAGATGTTTTTCAACTTGTTTTTTGTTATGATATGTCAGTTGTTAATAAATTATGGTTGGAGCGCTTCCATCTTTTGGATGTGTATAGAGGCGCTTAAATTCTTTCATTTATTTGCATTTATGGTTGTTTTGCAGCATCTTTTGTCCAGTGTGACAGAACCTCAATATAGGACAAAACCTGCAGGTGTATCTGATGTGAGTTCAATATGGTTAAAATTTTCACTTCAGTGTCGGTATCCTGGTTTCGTTGCTTTTTTGTTGCAGAGAGTATTATGTGAGTGCGATGAATTAGTTTGAATTGCCAGATAATGTGGGCAGAGGCAATGGGCAAGCTTGAAGGCATGGAGAGTACTGACCGTGAGCGCCTGTGGCCTCAACTTGTTCATGGCTTCAAGGATCTCTCCCAACGGCTCAAGGTACCTTGAGATTAATCACTTAAGGATGTCTTTGGTATGATAGAAAACAATTTCTTGTGAAATATTCCTTGAGGAGAATGTTTCAGTGTTTCAGTACCGCATAGACTGGAAATTTTTTTCTTAGGAACAATTATTATCACCAAAATGGGAAAAATAGCTTCGTCCTCTCATGTACTGAAGTTGGTCTCTTTTATATATCCCAATTCTTGTTTGTTATCGTGTTTTCCTCTTTAATTATTACTTTGATTTGCTTGAGCCGAGGGTCGTTGGGGAACAACCTCTCTACCTCGGAGAGGTAGTGGTATGGTCTACCTACTCTCTGCCCTCCCTAGACCCCATTTTGTTTTTTTATTTCACTATGTTTGTTTTGTTGTATTTGTATCTTACAACTTGTGCAATTACTGTATTCACATACTTTATACCTTAACTAACTGGAAAATTACAGAAACACTTTCCTGGACTCCAAATGCATCCTAGGTAGAGGATCTTATGCCATTGCATGAACCTTCTGTAGGATATTCCATAATCTTGTCCTACTATTGATTGGATCTCTTCATACCACTTGGAACAACCCAATCTGATCACGACCCGACACTACAGGTCATGATGGCGCCTGTTATATCATCCCACCTACGTGCAAGCAAACCCAATAACCAAGATAACCTATCTTTCAACGTATGACTATTTCTAAACAATAACAATACAAGCCAAAGATCGCCTATCTCAGAACTTGGAAGTCTACTGTACAGAGTTACTATAGACCAAAATAAAATATACAGACCCTAAATAATACCAATACAAATGCAAGCCAAAACTATATACATAGGCTAGTGTCCGGATATAAAGATAGCCAACTAGACAAAAGGAGACTGCATAAGATCCCAAAAGCCGCCAGATTCTCATCAAAAGTCTCCTGGAATGGAAACAATAGGTCTATGTGAGCCGCAGTGGCTCGTGTTAGACCTGCACGATGGACAGAAGCAAAGAAGTAGGGGTGATCACCAATATGAGATACCCATTAGGCATCATCGGTCAACCAAGGAAGATATAGTAAATGTGGTAGCCTGTAAGAATAACTAGACTACGTATTGTAAACATTGTCCGCCAAACCAAAAGCCAAGTGATAACTGTCTGTAGATTCAAGTAACCCAACTACCAAACCAGGTGATGTATGTCTCTGTACCACGGATGCAATCAGGACGAGGTCAAGGTATAGAAATGTACATAGGTGTAAGGCCCTAATGTCTAGCTGTACGCCAACTGGGCCCCCACAAGCCTAGAAGGTATGCCTACGCACAAAAATAGGGTATATAGGTGTATTGGCAATGAACTGTACGAGATCCCAAAAGTAACGTAACCCCAAAGTCGTACCGAGCCTCTAACCCCCAAATTATGCCTAGCCATTACCAAACATCTTCTTGGCCTCCGGCCGGGGAAGTCAGCTAGGATCGAATGGTCTGAGAATCAACTGCGCCTCGAACTTAGGAACAATCAACTGAGCCTCTAATCGAGGAACAATTAATTGAGCCTCTGCCTCAGGAACAATCAACTGAGACTCTACTCTACTAGACTCAAGTCTGCTAAGCTGGTCTGCGAGGATCTATGACTCTTAAGTCACACCGTGTGTATTTGTAACAACTATCGGCTCTGAACAATGCAAGTTTAGGGCATCACTAGCCTAAGCCTAGGCTAAGGCCCAACAAGTCAAGCTGTAAAACCAAGAATACAACACAGGCAGGATATCACACAGAATCTCAACAGGTGGTCAGAAGTATAACATACAACCAAGTTCTCAGTATACAACATATTTCTCAGTATTAGACAACCTAACATGTTTAACAGATATTCAGATAGTAATACGTGCTACTCTAATAGTGCAATTACCCATTTAGCCTTTATTGTGCTCCTTATAAACTTCTCAGTCTTTACCAGTTTCATACAAAGTTATAGTCTTAAACAGAGTTGTTTCAAGAGTTATTGCCTTTAACATTTAAAGCCAAGCAACACTAAATCCAATTGTTACAACCAAACGGTCATTAATGTGCTCAAACAGGTACTACCGCCTCAATCCAGCATAAACAACCTTTAACTCAACCGTTTCCAACAACATTCAGGCAACCGTTACACATTTCAGCTCAGTCTATGAGTCAGGGAAGCCTAGCCTACCTGGAAGGCAAATACAAATACTTTGGTTAGTCCGCGCGAGCTTTCCCCTTTCAGATCGCCTCCAAATGCTACTCAGTTGTCAAAACATAAATCACGACGTTAACATGGAAGTTTATGTGCTAAAATCTAAAGAAATGGGGGAAAGGCTAATTGCGACTAAAACGGGACAAATAGGGACCACACCGGAAATCCCCAACTCACGCAAAATGACCTCTACGCCTCCTCGAGTCTATAGCCAGAAATTGAGCTCAAAACGAGGCTCAAATCAACGGAAAATGGCCCAAAACTAAATAACATTTTTTGTAGGAAAACTTATGCTTCCAATTCTTTCTTAATCAAGATTATTCAAAATATAGTAAAATCAGCAGAATCTAACTATACCACGATGTTAAGCCCGGAAGATTCTTTAATTAAGACCAAGATTTCACTGAAATTCGACTCAAAATGATGAAGAAATCGCATTTCGAAATTTCCGATAAACCATACAATATGGCATCAACTATTTCATCAATTTACTTCGAAATGCAGCAAAATCTGGAGAATATGGAGTTACCACAACGTCTGCATCGAAAAACATTTTAATTTAGACTAGAATTTCACTGAAATCGGATGCCCAAACAACAAAGTTACCGCATTCTGAAGTTTTTGATACAATCCAACACAGATATCCACGGAAAATAGCAAAATTACCTCGAGCAACAAACCAAAATTGATTTTCAACACCTCCATGATGTTCTCCTCGAAATTTTAAACAATTTAGCCTTCCTTTTAAATCGCTCAAATCGGGTCATAATCGGTTGTGAAATTGTGGCTCAAAGTTGAAGGGAAAGAAGGAATATATATGAATAAATCTTCCTGGAAAATAAGTCATATATATATGTGGAAATATATGAATAAGCCAGCTATATATATCACTGCCACATCATTGCCATGCGATGTCACCACATCCAGCGCCGTGGCGTGATGTGGTTCAGCCATGTCACCTCTCACTTCAGCAACCACCCAACCCTTTTTTCGATGTTTCGAGCTCGTTTGGAATTCAATTTTCGCAAATGAACTATGTAACCCACTAATTTCGACGTTTCAGATCCAATGACGTAGACGAAATTCCCACTGGAGGTCATTATGATCTGATGTGAGTCCCATTTCCTTATATCCAACTTTCAACGAAAGAACAGAGGGGTCAAATCACATTTGGAAATCCCTGGTACCAAACGAAAGGTCGTTCTAGACTAAACAAGACGTTCCGAAGCTAACCACGCTATTAGAATCCCATTCGGGCATGTTTTTCAAGGTTATTGACTAAAGTCAACTTTTAGCCCGTTTCTGAAGTGAATTTGCCAAAATTGGTTTAAACTCGCACCGAAAGCCTTGGGTCTTGGGTCAACCACGTTGCTAGTCTAATTTGGCCATTCCAGAGCTGATGGAACTGTCAGAATTTCGTTCCGAGGCCGTTTACTAGGACTTTACCTGTAAGTTCATTTTTCAGTTATAATTGGCCTTCAACACGGAAAACTGCATATTTTCCAAACGAACGACCCGACAACCGCACCATTAGTGCCAGCAAGTCCCAAATGCCTTGGGGTCGCTACAGAAATGCTCCGACCGACAAGATACATGCGGAAACACAGAATGACTTAGAGGGGCATTACACCATCTGTGCCAACATATGTTTGGATCCTTAAACAATTGGTTAGGTTTTGGTATTGGTTTTTGGAAAACAACATGCTTATAGAATTGATTGCAAAGCACTCAAAGCAGTCACCTGTTGGAAGATATAGCTCAGCTAAGACAATTCTAAATACTTATATATATATATAAGTGAAATTTTTTGATTGAAACTGACTGAAGATGTTTATTTTCTCGTAAAAATGTATTTACGAGTAGTCAAACGGACAAAATTAGAGGAAAAACCATATTTGTATAGAGGGAGGGACCAACATGCAATTTTTTCAAGTCCAAGGACCTTTCTGGAGAAAACATCTTTTGGCTGGTTGCACTGATTTCTGGAAGCAGAAAGAAACCTGAAAATATGTTCTATTTTTGAACAATCAAGCCATAGGTTTCAAATTTCTTATTGGTTTAAAATATTTCATTAAAAATACAAGACTGAGCTGTGAGGCAAAGTTTGTAAGTTAAGGAACTGATCTGTGAGACAAAATTTGTAAGTTACGGAACTGATCTATGAGGCAATGTTTGTAAATAAGTTCCAGAGATTATCAATTAACTATCCTTCTGCAATAGTGAGGTTACCTTTTCCCCTTCTCTACCTTTTTTTCTTCTTTTTTGGGTACTACAAATGGAATAGACAGCCCTAAGATTGTGTGTCTGAATGACATAATTTGCAGCTACTCATTCATAACTGACATGGAATCTACATATTTTGCATAAAAAAGTGGCACCAAAAAGCTAGAGAAAAGTACATCTGAGTTTGAGGCTATGTATTCCTCCTTTTACTTTACAAAATTAAGCTTCTTCTCATAGGATTTGCCGAGCCAATATAGTTGTGTTGTTATTACTCTTCGATTATTTTGCTACTTTTATTGTTTTTATTATAGAATTGACATTGCTCTTTGTTTTAGTTGCTATTATATATCTATTTTTTTATTTACTTGGGGCTGATACATTTGAGTTGAGGGTCTTTCGGAAACCTCTCCATCTCAAGGAAGTAGTGATAAGGTCTGTGTACATTGTACCTTATACTCACTTGTGGGATTTGACTGGGTATGTTGTTGTCTTTCTGTCCAAATTGTCTACCAAATGACCAAAGGCGTGATGTCCCAAATCTTGTATGCCTTCTCGTTTAGATCGACTCCTTTCCAACTATGCAAAAGTTCTTAAACTAAATGGGGGCATTGTCCATTTCATGTCAAAAATTGCAATAAGCATGTACCAAATCTAGTTAGTGACCTTGCAGTGGAAAAATAGTTGACATGCGTCTTCCAACAATTAAATAAAAATTAATTGACATGCCTCTTCAGAGTTCTTTTTACATAGGAGACATCTGCCACAAAGTTGCATTTCTCTTTTTTGAATATTAGATTAAGTGAGACCTGCTTCCTTAGCCATTAACCAAGAGAAGCAAGATACCTTCAAAGTTCCTTTTTTGACCCATTCTCCACAGCCAAGAAATAGTGTTGCAATTTGTTAAAAAGCTTGTATCATAACCTCAGGGAGCAATCCTGTTTTGAAAGACCTTCATGTTTTATAGTATCCTTTAGCTTCTATACCTCTCATAGCAAGTGATTTGGGGACTGGCCATCTGTTCTCTTGGTTATCGCCTATAGGAAGGATCCATCAGATTGTTCATGAGCCTCTTCCTCTAAATGCTTGTAGGATACCAAGCTGCTCTATTGCTTGTAGTGGGGCTCTCAAGGACTTGCAACTGAAAATTTCCTTCTCTTAAATTGATTTAAGAATCGATATGGTCTCCCTTTTTGCTGTTGAGTTATTGTTATAGATATAGCAATACTTTTGAATTGTCCAATTAAACTTTGCTGATGCCTGAGCTCTCTGGCTTGTCACTTACAGCCATTGTAGCATCGGTCACATCTTGAACTTGACCAGTATATCTTGATGTATACCTTTACGTTGCAGCTTAAAAAGCAGTGCACTCAGTCTCCATGTTATACCTAGAGGAGTAAATGAATTGATAGGATAGTGAATAAGGGTGTAACATAAATCCAGTTCCTAGAAGCTTAGAGCCTCTTCTAATGCTTTGAAATGAGTACTTGGAATACTGTCTAAAAGTTCCTTCCTCAATTAAGTGTATGAGCTATTCAAAAGTAGTATACGGAGTTAGTTCAATTTTGTTCATTTCTCCACTTAACAAAACATTCTATTTGTTATATAATTAACTAGTTAAATTATTTAAGTTTTGTCAGTGTGGTTAATATTTGGATTTTCTAGTTCTCAGCTTTTGAAGGCTAAGCCTGTGTGAGAAGACATTTTAATCATTGCAGATGCCTTTGCATCACAATTTCTCATTTTAATCATGACCTTTCATTTGTTTTTATTTTGCCCTTGAATTTTGGACCCCAGGGTGGGTGGCATAGTTCCTGGTAATTTGATATTTCCCAATTGAATTTGTGTAGCTTCAAGATGAAGTCATAGTTTCAGATGCTGAGAGGCTGCAAATGACACAGAGCAATGTGAAAATGGTTAGTCTCCTTTTTCCTCTCTAATTGTGTGCCTGCCCATTGTCACAAATGTGTCTTTTAGCGTCCCTGCATTACACTGTTCTTGGTGGCTTGACCTTCAATAAATGCAGCTGCAAAGGCATTTCCAAGCTGATACCCTCCCTTGGATTGAAAGAATGAGACACAAAGAGCAAGGTCTTCAAAGACGCCTTTTGAGGGTGCGACTTTTCTCTGGCCTTCCTTATAATCTTAATTTTCTATTAGTAGAAACATGCAAACCTGCTCCTTCGGCGTAATTAGTAATTGTCATTTTCTTGAACCAATTAGCTTAGCATCTATTTTGTGAGATGTGTCCTTTTCATTGGTGTTTGTTGATCCCTGCTATCCAGGTTTTCGCTTCCAGCTATACAATTGCATAAGACTCTTGTTTCTAATATTAGGGTTCAGCAGTTATGCTTAATCTACTTAGGTTCTTGCTGGTCTCCACTACAGGTGATGAGAATACTAGAGGCACTTGAAGGTAAAGGTTATCGATTGCCTTTGATTAAAGGTGAAGCTGAATTGGCAGAGAAGCTAGCAGTCATCACGAGACAGGTTAGAAGCCTAGTCTGTTAACTTATTGAGTGCTTTATGGTGGTCTTGACTTCCTGACAAATAGACACAACTTGCAGTTGAAAGGTTCTGGAGCAGAACTTTCTGGGAGGGTTCAGAATCTGCTCACCATATGTCGTGTTCAAAAGGGCCTTGGAAGTGGTTCTGTTTATCTCCCTGGTTCGACTAAAATCCATGAGCAGAGTCTTGCTGAAATGCAGGAGGTATGAGCATTACATTCTCTTACCAACAATAATTAAATGATGCTCGTTATGGCTTTCTGTAAGTTGAGGTTGTCAAAGGCCTCATTTGTTTTCATTAAGTAGATATTTGGACATGCGATTTGGAATCATGATTTTAAATTCCAAATTTTCTAAGGAGCAGCAGGATTTGGGATTCCAAATTGTGATTTCAATTTTTTTAAATGTAAAAACTTGACCATAAATTTAAATTTTGTAAAAAAAGATCTACCATTTTAAAATTTGCAAAAAAAGACCCATGCTCGACATGAAGAGGTTGTCTGTACCATGTGAAAAGATTATATTAATGAATAACTAGTTACTACTATTGTTGATTAATGAATCTCTATGAAATTATGTGTATTGAAAGTATGTAATGTCAAACATTTATTTATTAAAGAACATGGAAGTATGTGATTTCCGCATCTTACCGTATTCTAATATTCTGTTCATGAATTATGGGTTGCTCATTTGGTAAGATTGTACAAGAATTGGAGAAATTTTGATAATTTTCACAACTTGTGTGGGGTTTTCACGTTTATGAGGAAAAATACAACTTATGAAATTTAAATTGCATGTCTAAAGTCTTAAAAAAACGTCAATTTTTGATCATGTCCAAATAAGGCCTAAGATTAAGACATCTGTATTGAATGATTAAAATAGTTAAACACTGAATGATTAAAACGGTATATTTTTCAATATTTGAATATGCATAATTTATTTATTTATAAGCCCCAAAATATATAATTCAAATAAAAAGTAATTAAATATTAAAAAACTATATATTTAATAAAAAAGGAAACATCTATGTTTGTTAGTGATGGTGGAAATTGTTTGTGGTGATGGTGGAGATTGCTTGTGGTGATGGCGGTGGCAGTAATGGCTGGTGTTAGTGGCTATTGATGGTGGTGGTAATAATTGTGATGGTGGAGATATTCAGTGTTGTAGTGACTGGTGTGATGGTGGCAATTGGTAATACTGGCGATGGTTGTGATGGTGAAGTTAGTTAATGTAGTGTTAGCAATGTTCACGTTGGTGACTGAAGAATGTATGGTAGTAGTTGGAAGAGATGCTAATTTTGATGGTGGAGGTGGTTGATAGTAAGGATTAGCTGTAATGGTGGGTAGTGATTGATAGTGGCGGTAATGGCTGTGGTGGTGGTGGCTGAAGAATACGTGGCGGTAGTTGGTGATGGTTCTATTTGTGATGATGGAGGTGATTAATAGTAGGGACTGATCACAAAAGTGGTAGTGGCTGATAGCGGTGGTGGCGATGGCAATGAATGTAGGTGTTAGGGCTCTCAATTTCATGAAGCTACAAAGTTTCTCATGGAATTTGAGGCTCAATCCAATAAGAGGAATTTGGTTAGGAGTAGTTGCGTAGCAACAACAACAACATACCCAGTTGAGTAGAATACAACAAAATGCAGTGGACATTATAGTCTTATTGGAGACAAAAACTTAATGGGAAGGGTGGGAGAGTTTTTCAACGTCGTGTGGTGGTGGTGGCAGGGGAATAGATAGATGGGAGGAATGTGGTTGGAATCTTTAGCTAGCAAGGTTGGTATTTTGATAATGTGGGACAAGAGTATCTGGAACGGGGAAGTTGTAGAAAGTGACAATCATAGTGTCACCTGCAAGCTTTTAGTAATTTAAACCAAGAGTTCACGTGATTCATCACTGCATCTTATGCATCATGTGATAGAAATGGAAGAAAGGAATTGTGGGAGGAGTTAGGGGCAATGAGAAGCTCAAGTGAAGGACCAAGGGTGGTATGTGGGGATTTCAATACCACAAGGTTTCCCTCAGAAAAAACCAGTTGTAGTAAATTTTCTTGGGTCATGTTAGATTTTTACAGTTCCATCAATGATTTGTAATTGGTGGGTCCTCCTTTATTTTGGGGGTCCCTATGGATGGAGAGGAGAGGCTAACCAGAGAAATGCCTCAAGGATCGATCAATTTCTATACTCCTTTCCAGGCTACAGAAATTTCAGGTCTCAACCAGGAGATTGAAATTAGCGAAAGAGTGGGAGGGTGCATATTGGAACAACTCGGAGCAGATTATGAGAGTGAAAAGATTCGAATCCGAAAGGCACTGCAATTTTCTCCTCAGAATAATCAATTGATCTTGGTAAGCGTATCGAATTCTAACTTCTCCCAGAATTTCTGTGACACTTAATCTCTATCATGCAACGATGAAGGCAGACTCACCCCTACAATCATCGAAACTTCCAAAAGTCTTTAATCAGAAAGTGGGATCCTGATGTAATATGTTTGCAGGATACCAAACTAGAAAAATGATTGAGCTTGATCACTGGGCAGTTATGGAAGAATAGATGGGCTAGCTGGGAAAAACGAAAAGCAAATAGTACAAGGTGGGTATCATCATTCTATGAGACGAGGAATTGGGTAAATATTAGCTCACAACAAAGGACTTATACAGTATCATGTATGCTGGAAAGTGTGCAGGAAAATTTTAGATGGTATTTCACTGGAGCTTATGGGTATCACACAAACGTTGAAAGAGAAGACCTTTGTTATGAGCTTGCGGCAATAAGAGGACTGTGGGGTGACAGTTGGGTCATAAGAGTCGACTTCAATGTTTGTCGTTTGAAAGTGAGAGATTCAGTTGCATAAGAAGAAGCATGATTGTTTAAACTTGACATAGAGAAAGCTTTTGACAAGCTTAATTAGGCTTATCTTTTCACATCTTGAGAAGGATGAGATTTGGGAATAGGTGCATCAAATTCAGCTTGACAACAGTAAATACTCCCAAGTCCATGCTCATTAATAGAGGGCCTGCAGGTTTTTCTCTCCTCAAAAAGGCTAAGGCCGGGAGACCCCTTATCTCCCTTTCTTTTCATCCTTGCTATGGAAGGTCTTAGCAAGATGCTTCAAAAAGCATGTCCACTACAATGGATTGAAGGCTTCAAAGTAGACAGTCCCACCAGAAACAATGTCATTGTTTCACATTTGCTTTATGCGAATTTTGCTATTTTGTGAGGCAGATAGATCACAAGTGATTAAGCTAAACTTGATTCTGCACATTTTGGAACCTCTCTGGACTACATACAAATATGTCAAAAAGCACTATCTATCTAGTAAATTCAGTGCACGATCTGGCAGAGCTAGGAAGAATCATGTGTTGCAACATAGGCTTCTTTCCAACAACTTATCTTGGGCTGCCTTTAAGTGAAAATCAAGTCTAATTAGTCCTGGTTGGGAGTAATTGAGAATTTTGAAAAAAGACTAGTGACCTGGCAAATGCAGTATCTTTCTTTCGGAGGAAGAGTGACATTGAGTAACAGTTTAATGGACAACATCCCTACTTATCATGCCCCTTCTTCCTGTTCCAGCAAAAGTTCTCCAAAAGCTTTATAGAATCTGAAGGAATTTTCTATGCGAAGGCAACAACGAGGATCATAAGTTCCATTTGGTTAATAGGTAAAAGTGACACAATCTAAATCCGAAGGAGGTTTGGGTATCAAAGATCTTGCAGGTCACAATACAAGCATGATCATGAAATGGTTATGGAGGTATGGAACTGAAGAAGTTGGCCTGTGGAAAGAGGTGGTCAAAGCTAAACATGGTGAGCGTACTCATTGGTGCACAAAAATTTTAGCAGATGCATATGGAGTTGGTCGATGGAAAAGCATCAGTAAACTTTGGCTTGATTTTGCAGAGAACATCGCATTTGAAGTGGGAAATGGCTCACATCAAATTTTGGAAGGACGTTTGGTTGGGAGACACAACTTTAGGTGAGGAATTCCCAAGTTTGCACTGCATTGCAGCTGGACCAAATTCTACCATAGCATCAAATAGATTAGACGACATTTGGGACCTAAGGTTTAGAAGAAACCTACATGACCGTGAACTTAATGACATATTGACCCTCTTTGCCAAATTGCAACTTTGCTCTTTTTCACCCTAAGAGCTTGATAGATTGAAATGGGGCAATGCAAGTAAAGTCTCTACATAGTCAAAGAAGGCTATCACAACTTATGCTCAAGGAACTCAATGATCGACAAATGGCCATGAAAGCATATATGGAAGACTAAATTACCTATCAAAGTGATTTGTTTCAACTGAACTGAATTGCACAACTCATGCCTCACGCAGGATAATCTCTCCAAAAAGAAATTCCAGCTTGCCAACCGATGCTACTTTTGCCACAAGCACACAAAAAGTATCAACCACTTGCTAATGCACTGCCTAGTTGCCTCAAGCCTTTGGAATATGTTTTGCTTTTTTTTTGAGTATTTTTTTCTCATGCCTTTCTCTGTTAGGGATGCTCTTGAAAGTCAGAGTTCACGAGAAGTTGACAAAGCCATCAAGAGTATCTCCATGATGATCCCTGCGCTATTTTTTGGTGTTTATGGACATAAAGGGACAAACGATGTTTTGAGGAAATTTCAACTTCTAGAAGTCTTTTGCGAGGCAATGTCTAGTTAAGCCTTTTTAGCTAGTCCAAATTGACCCCTGCAAATAATTTAGAACTCTTCGTGGATTTCGTTAGCTCTTCAGTTTAGGACAAAGCTACAAATCCTTGTTTTTGAGAGCTTAATTTATGTATCCTTGTAAAGCTTACATCTTCTTGATGCCTTTAAATGAATCTACTTCATAATAAAAAGATTATCTTATTTCAAATTTGGGAAGTGGTGGTTCAATGTGGAGGGTTTCAGAGATTAAGTTAAGGAGTAGTGGGGATCCTTCTATGTGATAGGCAATCTTGATTTCATTTTAGCTTCAAAGTTGAGTCTCTTAACAAAGAAACTCAAGTAGTAGAGTAGATGCAAGTGGAGGGTCAGAAAAGAACAAATATTAGGCCCAATCAAATTGGCCAAAGGTGTGCGTTCGTGAGTTGGTGTATTCGGCGGCTCCCTATTCAGTGGTATGCATGGTTCATTGGGAACTTCTAGTTTGATCAGGGAAACCTCGCCCAAATGGAAAAATTACGATAGAAATAAATAGTTTTGAAGACATTCAAGTTCTTAGAGCACTAATAGATACGAGCATTACTTTATCAAAAAAATTAGATACGAGCATTTATTGAAGGCTCATTTAGCAGTAGTGTATGAGGAAGTGGCTAGGAAAAAGGAGATGCACTTGAGATAGATCTAGAATTCAGTGGTTATGAATGGGGAAAGAAGACTAAGCTCTTTCACAGAATGACTAGCTCTTTCACAGAATGACTAGCTCACAAAGGAAACAATACCATAGTTATTTCTACCTTGTAAACCTAACAACAGCATCTTTAGAATGCCTTGCTGTCCTAGGCCTGTAAATATTTTTTGATGGTTGCCAGCAGTCCCTTATTGCTGAAGAATACAACTTTACCATTTTCAAAAAAAAAAAGTTCTTAATAATTAATGAAGATTTGTCAGGGGCATACATACGACTTTGACTAAACGACTAAGGCTAACAAAATAACAGAATTGGTAAGCTTGGGCTGAATGGAAGGGGCTTGCAAGATGTAAGGCTTACAGGATAGGGGCATACTCATATAAAAAATTTCCTAACAAAACCAATTCGGGTGATAGACCCGCGAAGCAAAAGCTTTTTTCTCAGCATTGAACCTTACTTCAAAGACCGGAAAGCTTACAACACATGTAATAGAGCGAAGCCTTAGGTTGATAAACTGATTGAAGGCAGACCAAGAGCATTACCTACGAGGATTTATTAGGATTTAGGATGGCTAAAAGACTTATTCGGTCTCTTCCTCAAAGGTGGATACGATTGAATTAGCTTTGGACTATGAGAGAGCTAGAACGCGGGGATGAAAGGTTTGTGAGGAAGAATCAATGGCCAATGGTTCTACAACGGCAACAACACTTACTGAAAAGACTATTCTACGACCAGTCGCCTATTTAATTACACTTCCGGCATGGCATTAAGCAATTTCCTTCTTCTGCGAATATGAGATAGACTGACAGCCGGTACGGGACTAAGGGACTGTTAGAATAGCGATAGACCGGATTCAAAATATAGGCCAATCAAAAGGAAGACGGTTTTAGATTGTGTGGATATAAAAGATGCAGTGATGGATTCTATACAAAAAGATAGAAAAGTGTAGACCATCTTTAAACATCATGGAGGTTCAAATAATCACAATAGACGAGTAAGTATGCTGGTCAAAAGATTCTAAGGAGGAAGTTTGGGAAGGAATAAAACTGTGTGCAAGCGATAGAACACTTGGGGACTAGATGATTACACAATGGCCTTCTTCCATGCTTTCTCGAATACTATTAAAGATCTACTGTAGACCTTTCTCAATTTCCATTCTCCACAAAGGTCCTAGACGGACTCTAGAGTCCAAAGAGTTCAGGTTGAGCAGGACTAGGATGGAATATTTGAATTGCAAATTCAGTATTGCATGGCATGAAGCGACGTGGAATTAAGGCTTGCCATATAGACTATTCCCCAAAGAGAGTTTTAAGTATCTCGACTTTGTAATTCGAGGTAATGGGGACATCAATGTTGATGTTGCACACTGCGTTAGGGTGACATGGATGAAATAGGGGCTTGCCTCATGTGTTTTGTGTGACAAGGTACTGCCTGAACTTAAATGTAAGTTCTACAGAATAGTGGTTAGACTATTTTTGTTGGAGTGCTGGCGAATCAATAATTCACATGTTAAAAAAGATGCATGTTGTCGAGATGCGGATGTTAAGATGGATGTGTGGGCATACTAGGAGTGCTAAGATTAGGAATAAGATTATTCGAGAGGTGAGAGTGGCCTCTGTGGCGGATTAGATGAGGGAAGCGAGATTGAGATAGTTGGGCATGTCTAGAGGAGGTGCACTGATGCCTTCGTGAGAAAGGTGCGAATGGCTAGTGTTAGGGACGCACGGAGAGGTCGAGGTAGATTGAGGAAGTATTGGGGAGATGTGATTAGATAGGATATGACACAACTTCATATTACCAAAGATATGACTCTAGATAGGAAGCAGTGGGGGTTGTGTATTAGGGTGGTAGGATAGTAAAGGTGGATGGTAGTCTTGCCTTGCTAAGTTTAGGCTTGTTAGTGTCATATGTTGTTTATTGTGTTTTGATTATCAAACTATTTTACTGTTGTTAGTGTTTTTTTATAGACTTTGCACTGCTTTTTTTATTAAGAGCTATGCTCTTTTCATTATTTTTCTCTTCTTTTACTTGGGTTTGATGCCCTAGTGCCAAGAGTCTTTTGGAAACAACCTTTCTATCTTCACGTGGTAGGTGTAAGGCCTGTGTACATTATACTCTCCCTGACCCCCCACATAGGGGGATTTCACTAGGTATCTTGTTTAATAAAGGTTTGAGAAGGGTTCTAATGCCACTTTTGTAGTCTTCATCCCCAAAAAGATAGGAGCAAATGAGTTTAGAGATTTTAGACCTATTAGTTTGATCATAGGGGTCTCCAAGGTAGTTGCGAAGGTGCTGGCAGAGAGGTTGAAGAAAGTGACGAGTAAGCTAGTTATCAAGCACCAAGTGGCCTTCATCAACGGAAGGCAAATCATGGATGCTGCTCTTCTAACTAGTGAACGTATCGACTCTAGAATTAGAGAAGGAATCCTTGGGATAATGTGCAAGCTTGGTATTGAAAAAGCTTATGATCACTTGAACTGGAGTTCCTTATCAATACTCTTAATGCAAATGTGGTTTGGCTGGAGATGGCTTAGATGGATGGCTTTCTGCATTAAAACCACTATGTTCCCCATTCTGGTAAATAGGAACCAGTTGATTTTTTTTCCCCTGTGGAGAAAGGCTTGAGACAAGTTGATCCATTGTCCCACTGTCTGGACCACTTAATGAGAGTTGCTTCTCAGAATAATTGGATAAGGGGTTTATCCATCAAGAATAGGGCAAATGATACAATAAAACTAACACATTTATTGATGCAGATGTCACAATGGTATCCTGTGAAGCCGAGTAGGTACAAAATTGCTCTTTAAGAATGATTTTGGTGATTTTTGAAGTTTGCTCAAGACTCAAAGTTAATTGGAGAAAGAGTAGTATCTTTCCAATATAAGAGGAGCAACAAATTGAGACCAAGTATTTTGAATTGCAAATAGAAGAGTAGCCCACAGTCTACCTAGGCATGCCTTAGGATCCAAGCACACTGAAAAAGATTTGGGATGTCATTATTGAGAAATCTCATATGAATTGGCTATATGAAACTCCCAATACCTATCCCTGGGAGGAATCACACTAATCAACTCAATACTAGAACTTACGTGATTCGCTTTTCTCTATTCCTGGCAAGGTAGTCAAGTCCTCTGGATACACTAAGAAGAAATTTCCTCTGGCAAGGAAATAAGATAGAAAAGGGTTTCAACTTTGGTTAAATGTCCACAGTAAAACAAAGTAGGAAAACTGGGGGATTGGGAGGGAGGAATTTAAAGTTACATAACAAGAGCCTACTTTAAAAATGGTCGTGGAGGTATTTCAAGAGGAATAGGCTTTGTGGAAAGAGCCGATACAACACAAACATGGACAATAGGACCACTGGTGCACTATGAAGTCAATGGAACTTATGGTGTTGGGGCGTGGAGGACCATTCTCAAAGGAATTTAAAGATTATTGCGGGTGGACAACTAAATTTTGGACTGATGATTGGTGTGGAAATGGGATCCTAAGGGACCTGTTTCCTAGTCTTTTCTCAATATGCACAAATCCTGACAGAGGATAGAGGAGATTTGGTCTCCACAAGGTTGGAACCTAGATTCAGAAGGATGCATAATGTCTGGGAGATTGATAGAGTGGTGGGTTCCCTTGTACCACCCTAGAGCCAGACAAATTAGCAAGGGGGAGACTTCACAAAGATGGGATAATTTTTAGTGAACAGACTATAAAATTGGGGACTTAGAGAAAGTGCAGGAAGATCAACAGGTCCTTGTAGCACAATATGGACGAGTAGCCCCTACCAAGTTGAGGTGCTCACTTGTCTGGTTGCTCGGAGGAGCTGTCTGACTCATGATGCAATGCAGAAAAGGGGCATCAACGTAGCATCTAGATGCTTGCTTTGTAAAAGAGGCTCTGGAGACCAACATGCACTTATTTTTGCACTTTAAGGTAACTGCACAGGTGTGGGCTTGTTTACTAGCATCGCCAATGACTATTGAACTATGCTAGAATACACTTCTGACCTCCTAAGTCATTGGATTAAAAGGGGAGGCAGTAGGAGTCAGAAAAAGTTGGTGGAGAACATTTCCAACATGTATTTGATGGATTATATGGAAAGAAAGGAATCAAAGAATTTTAGAAGGAAATGAGTTACAGGAGATCAAAATACCACTCTATGATTTTGATGTAAAGAACAGGATATAGAAGAGGAGTTGCAATTAGTGGAGTTCGTAGGCTCTTTGTAAGTATTCTCGTCTTTTTTCCTACCTTGTAACATCTTTTGGGAGTGGCCAGCATAGCACTTAATGCTGAGGAATACAAAAAGTTGCCAGTTTAAAAAAAGGGCAATCTGTGTGCTCTCTGTCTCTGTCATTTGCCATCCCCTAGCACTGTCTGTCACTTTCCTGCCATGATACTTGTTAAACTCCGAGTAAATTTCATGGATGGATGGTCATTCAGCTGTGTTCATTATCTATAATTCACTATTTGTTTTTGTTACACAAAAAATATTGTACTTTGCCTCATGTTTCACAAAAGTAGTTTTGCCTGGTTAAAATTTAACCTAAATGTGAGAAAATAACAAAGGTACCAAGCGCCTATTCCTTCTAAAAAGGTTGGAATGGATAACACATTTCGAAAGCCTAGGAAACCGCTAATATCCCTTACGTTTGAGGGTAGGTTCAATATGGTTGTTTAAATATATTTTTGAGTAGTTTTGTCCAAATGGTTAGCTAGATTATTAGTTAAAAAGGAAATCATGACGAGAAATTAAGTAGACAGCCAATGCCAAGTAGTACAAAGTATATAGAAACTAAAAGTTTAAAATCAAATGAGATATATTGAATTTAATCAACTCCAACCCACTGCACTAAATTTTACATTAAAAAAAGAATATTTTTTTCTGCCTTCATTATTATATTATTACTTTTTATTTCATTTCTATTTTCTGATTTCGTAAAACAAATCTTTCTAAAACATTCACTATATATAATTCATATTTTTTTTCTTTTATAGCCATTTGATATAAAATTCTTTTATATCATAATTTTTTACATGATATAAATTGCTAGCAAATATTATACAGTATATATAATAATGTAAGGCTGCATACAATAGTTCCTTGTCGGGCTCTTCTCTAGACCTTGCGCATAGCGGGAGTTTTAATACTCAAGCTTGTCCTTTATAATAATGGATAATACAAATAAAAGTGAAATCATTAACAAAATACAATTAAACAAACATTAGAAAAGTGTATTTATATAAATATTCAACTTTCAAGATCACGGTGTTGCTTCCATAAATACTCTATTAATGCATTACGTAGTTCAAAATGAGTGTCTTTGTCCTTAATTTTCTTATGTCGAGTTAGAAATTGTTGAAATCAATAATTTTCATCCATTGCCATTTCTATAGTCGGAGTTGGACTTTTCAATGCATTTTGAATTGGTGCGTTAAGATCAACTCATTGTCAATTATCATATTGTGCATTATAAATATGAAGTTATTATACCATGTAGCACTTGTTTTCTCCAAAAACGTGATTGTTTTGCGATGATTGCAAAATGAGATTGCAAAACTCCAAATGCACGTCCAACATCTCTTTGACACGATTCTTGTTTTATGGCAAAGTACTTTTTTTAAAGTACATTGTGTTATTTGTCTAATAATTTATCTGTTTGCATTTTTAATTTTTGTGAAGGTTATCTGTAGTTATATCCAGTTACAATTAATAGTAGAATTGACATAAATTTAATTTTTTAAAAAAGTAATATATAGAAAAATCAATTTATAAAAAACTAACTGTTTTATCTAACATTAATATTATAAAAATATTACATATAAATATATTACAAAAGATCTTATCAAAACATACCATTTATATAATATTTAATTAAAATTTTGTATAATAAATAATATTAAAATATTCAATAAAGTGAATTGATGTGATGAATAGTGTTACACCAAATTTTGTGTAATACTACTCTCTCACTAAAATGGTGTAGAATTTGTGTTGGGTTGGAGCTCCAATACACCAAGTTTTACATCAAAATAAGATTTGGTGTGAAATTCGATATTGGGTTGAAGATGATCTTAATGACAACTAACTCAGTATGGGGTATGAAAAAGATAGAGTATATGCAGATCTTATTTTTATCTTGAGAAGATAGAGGTTATTTCTGATAAATTCTTGAATCCAAATTTTGTCAAAGTTACTTTTGTGAAAAATGAGAAAAATTAAATAATTTGTGTAATAAAACAAAAAATAGTGAACTTTGGGAATGAAAAATGCAAAGCTGGATGACCACCCATAAAATTTACTACTTAAACTAGAGTGTATGTGCTTTTTAAGGGACTGTAATTGAACAAGATGTAAACCTGTTCTGGTTTAAATGTCATTTCCCTTTGGGAATTTGATAGAGATGGGCGAAGTAAAAAGGAAGAAAAAATGAAAGTTGAATTACTACTATATTATAGGTGAAAGGGAAAAGGAAAACAACAACATACTCAGTGGAATTCTATAAGTAGAGTCTAGGAAGGGTAAAATGTACGTAGACCTTACCACTACCTCATAGAGATAGAGAGGTTGTTTTTGAAAAGACGCTAGTCTCAAGCTTCAAAAGCAGAAGATACTAGATTTAAAATGAAAAGCGAAAGATAATATATAAATGCAATAAAAATAACACATATAAGACGGACAATAATAACACCAGGTATAAATACACGATTAATCCTACTAACCTGCTATATCACGAGGCCAGACATCATCCTGTCCTTACTAGCCTATTAGCCATCTACCCTAATACGTGACTTCCTCTCCTTTCTATCTAAGGTAATGTCCTCGGTGAGATGAAGTTGTGCCATATCCAGTCTAATCACCTCCCGCTTATACTTTTTCGGTCTACTTCTATTCCTCCGCGTAACCCCTAATCCATCCTCTCGCACCTCCTAACATGAGCGCCGATACTTGTTCTCTGCATATGCCCAAACCATCGCAATCTTGCCCGAGTTGGATGAATTTAATGGGGAAGTGAATTAGTGAGGCTCAAAAATATAGTAATAGAAGAACATCCTTGAAATTTGTGATGTTAGCTGATTCATGTAATTTCGAGTTGTTTCTTCTGAGTGCATGTCCGACTACTTACATCCACTGCTGCATATGGTTGTGTACACTAATGTAAATCTTCCATTTGGATAGGTTTTGCAACAACAAACTGAGGCTATTGCTAGGCTTGGCAATGTATTGAAGCGAGATATCCGAGATATGGAGATCATAATGGCTGAAGAAACAGAAATGATGGAAGATTGATTATCGAACATCTGATTTCTATTTTGCTTGTATATTCATGGTTTGTGTTTAGGTGGTCAGAAGTCGCATCGAACAAATATGAATTGTATGGAATCAAATTTTGTTTTGCTATTGTTAACAGAGTTGCAATTTGGTCGGGAATGATGAACTTGTTCGTGTTAGATTTATCTAATCCAGTTGAGGTTACATCACATGATACCAAATACTCGACTTTTTTTTCGTTCGAAAAAGAATGTTAGGTATTGGTCATTTATGGCATGGAAGATAAATCAACTTAAAGTAAGCACAAATGACTTTAATAAAAGCAGTTTGGTAACCGTTGGTAACCTTTTATTTTTTAAAAACTTTATTCTGGTCAAAAGGTGCCATAAAAACTAAGGTGGATATATATGCATCTTTTTAACAAAAAAAAAGAACTTAAAACAGAAGCCTGTTTAACATTCTTGCCCCATTATGGAGTTCAGTATTTGTACAGGTCCAAACAGACTGTTTTAAATGCCTTTTGACCATTGGCAAACCTTATGTGATGTTTTTTTGTTGATGACTTGGCCAAACCTTAAGTCTGAGTTATACACATATATAAAGTGAGTGAATGTAGAATTTTTTAAACCCTTGGGGGTGGTCTGGTGGCAGTTGATTTGAGCCTTGGGGTTTGTCCTTTTCAAAGTCTCAAGTTCGAAACCCATTGGGTGCAAACAATTTCTGAGGGCCATCCGACTAGGTAAAACCTGAATTAATCGTGGTGCACTTGCGGGAAACTCCTTGTCGAGGATCTGTGCACCCCCGAAATTAGTCGAGTCTCAAAGAGACTCGGATACCTAGTGCAAATCAAAAAAATAAAATAGTATTTTTTACTATAAGTAATCAGAAAATGGAAGAGAAGTATGGAAAAGTTTATCTTTTTTCTTTTAAAAAAAACTCCATTTCGTGATCTTTATTCCTCCCTAGATTTTTCTCCATCTCTTCAACCTCCCTCATTTCCCAGTCCCTATATTTTGGAGATTCTGTTTGAAATTTTCTAATGTGGTGTGGTGGCAAAACGATTAAAAAATTGTTGTATAAAACAATGTAAACGCCAAAAAGAAGAATTACTAATATTAAAAATTATAATGTATTATTAATACTAAAAATGTATTACTAGTATTAAAATTTTTATGTCATTGGACCAAAAAGAAGAATTTATTTTCATTTATTTAATTTTGTGTAAAAGATTATTCTATTTCTATGTTGCTTTGACATAACATAAGCCTAAAATGTTTCCAAAAGGAAAAATATAATGTGAAGAATAACTTTCAATTTATGATAGTTTTTTGTGTTCTTTCTGGATCAAAATGAAAGTATAGTAAATTGATTTGTTTGAGCGATATATTGTGTAGACTCAATGCATATATTCATGCACTACTTGTAAATGCCTATTTGCCTTAGATTCTTGGAAATTGAATGAGATCCACAGTTACTTAATACTGATGGAAAATGTTTCCGGTGAGATATGATAAAGCCATTGGGAAATGATTTCGTCTAGATATGATAATGTAAATAGAAAATGATTTCGACAAATATGATCTATTGTGGCCCCCATGGGTTTCAATATGAGTTTATCAGTAGATGTGTATAGTAGGATATACATGCATTATGATTACTTAACATTTCATTACATCGTCACGCATCTCATAGACATATTATGATTGTGAACATCTCTTTTGCGTATCTCTTGCTGGTTGAACTCCATTGTTATGACTTACTTGGGACATCGTGCTATTTGAATTTATGAATTTTGTAGATTCTCTTGTCTGATTACAAGTTGTAGTTTTGAAGGTTTAGATTGTATGATTGGAGTACTTGTGTTCCTTATTCTCTACCTTATGTTTATTATTTACTTGCTGGTACCGTGATGTTTGGTACTCAACCTTGATTTCACACTTGTGTAGGTTGCCATTGTATACTTGACCGGAGCTTCAGAGTTTGCTTGAGAGATATCAGCTAGTTCCTTCAGCGGACCCTCAAGACTTATCACTTATGTTGTTATTGTTTTATTTGAGAATCAAGGACAACTGAGACTTGTAGTTTTTTCATATCTTCATTTTCAATAGAGGTTTATACACGTGACACTAGTCTTGGGTTAGTTTTAGATTGTGATCTTATTATGTTGTTATCCTATCCTTTAGAATTGCTTTATTCCACTTTAATTTCTGCATTAATTATACTGTATCGTTGTTTAGGCCAACTTATTTTGGTGGATTAAGGAAAGTGTCATCATGCCCGAATTCAAGTCATAACAAAATGGTATCAGAGCCCCAGATTCATAGGTCTCACATGTATAAGCCCAGTCTAGTAAAGTCTCGAGGATCAATGTGGAGATGCCCGTGGTTTATCATTGAGAGGCTATGAAGGGTTGTTAGGAAATTTTTTGTTCTTTTAATTTCTATCGTGAATGGTTACTTATGTGAGTGTTGAGTTATAGTGCATTTTTTGTGGATGGCTAGAACTAGAGCATCATCTAGAACTTGAGGATCAACGCTTCTATGATAGATCCAAAAAGCTGGACCCACCTTAATTTTAGGGTGGGAAGACAGAGGATGTCTATGAGTTCTTAACTACCCATTGAGAGTTGCTGGATGCGGGTTGTTTGGCTAAGGTACACAGAGTTTTATATGTCACTGTTAGGCTTTGTGGACCTGCCAGAGAGTGGTGAAGGACTTATTTAGTATCTTTGGCAGTTGGATAACCTTTTGTGTCCTGAGAGATGTTCTCAAGTGATTTCTATGATCGTGTTGTCCCTTGGACTGTGAGGGAGCTACCTGAGGTTTGAGAGTTTGAGACAGGAGGGCCTGTTAGTTACTTTGTCACGACCCAAGCCTAGGGCCTAGATGTGACACGACGAATGAAAAACCCGAAGAAAACCCAAACAAGCCTCTTAGCATATCATTTGCAGATCCTTGGTATGGTAATATAAAACACGCATTCAACAAATATTTCTAAGGGAATAGGGGCTTATGACTCACGCTATGGGGATAGATAGGGGAAAGGGAATTTGCATGAATCAAATAACAAGCAAGTATTAAGGGGAGGGTAAGTAGGACTCAAGCTAAGGGGAAATAGGGATTTAGGACTTTTATCACTCATTATCAATAGCATCAAATAGCGTCACATAAGGGATAGGGTCTAAGGGATAAGTCTCCATAAAAGCTCAACATCTAAACATAGGTACATAGCATAAGTATCCAAGAACACCTTAAGTATGAATAGGACGGAGGCAAAGACATGTCCTAGGCTCATCCTCAAACAAGAAAATAAAGTGGGATAAAGTCTCAACATAAGTAAGATAGAATTCGGATATTGTCTCCGAATTAGAGGCCTCACCACAAACAAAAACTTCTATGATCCAAATTCTAGCCACATGGAAGATATCAAGGAGTGCCGGTCCATACGTGGTTAAATCATGTAGGCAAAAAGTATGCATTAGTACTTTGAATGTACTAATATGTGGACATGCAATGCACAAAACATGAGTCATAAAACTAGTGAACAATATGATCATTTAAAAACATCACTTGAACCGTAAAACATAGGATAATGAGGGACATAGATTATCATGCATAAGAAAAATAGCCTTATCCTTTGGGAAAAAAATTAGTTTCACATAAAAATAAAAGGAACCATCTAGCATAAATGAAAATCTTGTAGTAATAACGAAGGATACCATACATACTTGGAAATAAAGTCATAGACCTTTATGATATACCATTTCCAATAACAAAGAACTATAACATATGTGAAGAAAACCATTTGAACTTTAGAGATAATGAGTTATACAACTTTAAGAAACCCTTGGACATGACATAAAGGGACCATTATAATCACCATTAAGGGACAACATGGGACCATAAGGAGAACTTGAACATGTGTGAGAACAACCTTTAACCGACACAAACTATGTGAGCTAAGCCATGGAGTCCCGATGTTTCCCCTACACAGAAATAAAGGGGAAGTCACTTGCCAAGGCAACCTCCTAAGATGCCTAAATGTATATTCTAAAGCGAGCTATTAAGCAACCTTGACTAATGGTGGTCTAGGAGCAAACCTATACTAGCGGTGACCCCTATTTTCTATGGTGGCACGTAGTTATGGGACAATAGAATTCTACTAATGTTCTCCTGCCCTAGCTATTGGGGAGTATCCGCATTTATCCCAAGTTCACTCGGTGCTAAGTGTAACTCTCACGGAATGACCATAACGTGGATCATAGAATCATCTAGTATGGAGAGGTATTCCACTAACCCATCCCTTAAACATCTTGAAACAATGGAGAGGTATTCTACTAACTCATCATATAAGCATTTTGAACATAAATCACCATCATAAGGATAGCTCCTAGATCTTGTCTATGCTCTACTATCAGCTCATCATCATCTCATAAGCTTTACTAGGTAAATGACTCACACCTCAATCATTCATTTATTCTAAACTTCATAAGACTAGTTCCATTGGACATACAAACATGAGGGTAATCATGACATGCACAACTTATATACCATAACATCAAAAAGAGGGCTTTACAATAATACACAACTTCCGTAAGATTTCAACAAATTTCACAACATATTTGATATACCTCATGCATGTAATTTTGAATCATGTAATTCAAGAGGGAAATGATTGAAAATAGTGCAATTCATCAATTAAAGACATTCCAAGAACAACCCACCTCAATCATACATATCATAATAGCTTAATATTATCAAAGAGTAGTTCATCAAAACCAATGCTTTATAAAATCAAAGAAAGGGGATTCATATCATTCAAAACATCACAATGCTCTCTTGAGCTCATAGCATGCATGATACCCCTTCAACAATCTTAAAGTTCATAATTTACATGTCTTACAATAAGACTTTCATTAACATAGACGTTTGTCAAATATTTTAGCCAAAACATGGTGGGTAATATGCACATAAGCTTAAAATCGTGCAATTCAAGAGTATGAAACATGAGAGGGGTACACTAAAGTAATTTAAGATGTCATTCAAACAACCCACCATCATACTTGCAAAACCCCAATTCGGGTGTCATGAAAAGCATTCAAGCATTTATAATATTTTCAAATCTTTCAAGATTCCATAGCATACAAAACTTTAATGTAATAAGTATATCATAATCTCAATCATTAGTAGGAGCCCATGCATTAATAGATCAATAACCACCAAATTTCCAACATATTTCATGCGATGGAGTGATAGTAGAAGATACCCACAAAGAATTAGTCATTAGAACCAAGAAATTGATAAAAATAGTTTTAAGGCTCCATGGGTGGAAGGACCATGAATGGAAGACCCACATACCTTAAATTTGAGATTTTCTTGAAAGGAACTTGAAGAAGACTTGGGCTTCACTTGATTTCTTGAATTCCAACAAGAGTTATTGAAAATCTTGAGATAGAATGGAGGATTTGGTGAAGATTAGAGAGGAATTTGAGAGTTCTAGGGCTTGAGGCTGAAAAATTCAAAGTTCTCATCTATATAGGAATTGGGTTATTACCCAAATGCCCTCAGCTGAAACAGAGAAAATTCGAGAATTTTCAAAAATTTCATCAAAAAAATTATTTTCTAACATAGTAAACCTATACCTTGTGGGTAACATTTTCCACACAATTTTGCCCTCTGTATAAGAATATGAAGTTGAATTTTCAAAATAGTGCATGAATTTTAAGATATTAAAAAAAGATGCATCATATGGTCTTTCCGAGCTATGTTGAGGGGTGTTACAATATCCCCCTTGGAAACATTCATTCTCGAATGTGAACAGAGATAGCATGAATATAATGGAACAACATCTACCAAATCCTTACAAATACAATAATGCAAATTAAATATTGTATTCATGCAACTTTCAAAGTCTCTAACATGGATATCATTTTAAAAGCATGAGTAACACATTTTTTCATAATTGCAAATAAAACTTCTATCAACTTACTCATGAGCATGCATGCATAATATGTCACATGTCAAGACTAAATAAATGATGCATGAAATTGAACATGAACTACCATTGTTACCAATATGCTAACACAACCACGTACCAAAACATCAACCATAGCACCAAAGCTTATAAAACCATTTAATACTAACCATCACCATAATCAAGGAAACATATACATACGAGGCATAGCATTATGAGCTCTATCTCTTCTCTTTCTAGCAGCTACTAGGCAATCCCTTCTCTTATGCCCTAACTCACCATACTCAAAGCAACCTTATTGACCCACCAAGCACATTCCTAGGCACATCTTACCACACTTGTCACAAGCAAGATATGAGTTTCTTTCCTTCTTACTCCAGACTCCGGTGTCTTTGTAAATGATGATCCCCTTCATCAAAATGAGCTCTCTTAGACTCTCTTGATTTCTTCCTTATCTTCTCATCTTCAATTTGCTCCACATAAGTTATGAGCCTTGAAATATCCTCTCCTTTACTAGCATAGCTGTCCGGCACTCTTGGACAAGCAAGTCGGATAATTCCAACATGAATTTGCTCATTCTTGCTCGGGGTCAACAACCAATGATGGGACATCCTTGGATAGTTGCATGAACTTGAGGGAATACTCCCTCAGACTTATATTCCCTTACTTAAGGTTGATAAATTCTTGCATCCAAGCTTCCCTCAACTCTAAGGGAAAGAAATGATCTAAAAAATGCATCCTTGAACTCTCCTCAAGAAATGGGACCCAAATCTTCACTCCTATCATTCTTCCATTGATTGTGCCATATTTGAGCAACCCCTTTCAATTGGAAGGCCACTAACTCTGCCTTTTCCTCTGAAGTCACTCTTATAACGGTGACCACCTTATACACCTCGTCCACAAACTCTTGAGCATCCTCCTCCACCTTTGAACCATGAAATACAAGAGGGTTCATCCTAGCAAAATCCTTTACCCTTGAAACTAGGGTGGAAGCATTCAGAACAATAGTATCTTGGTTGACTTGATAGGCTAATATTTGTGCCTTCATGATGAAAGTGGCCCTAAACTCCGCATGAGAAACATTCTCTTCTTGTTGCATAGGAGGGGCTTGATCTTCGGCATCACCCATTGGAAAAGGTGCTCTTCTTGGCAGCATCTTCTAGAAATGGAAAAGAGGGCGTTATTAGTGAGAGGAATTACCTTAGGTACTTCTAATGGCACAACATGATTCATAATAAAGTGACACAGTTCCTATAATGCCTCATAGTCTTCTATTCATAGTTGTGGTGCGCTTCACAACCATGAATAAGACTATACTTGACGCGGTGTGTTGGATGTCCAAGGATCATTTATACACCTAGTGCTCTGATGCTAAGTTTGTCACAATCCAAGCCTAGGTCCTAGATGTAACACAACAAATGGGAAACCCAAAGGCAACCCAAACAAGCCTCTTAGCATGTTCTTTGCACATCCTTGGTATGGGAATATAAAACAAACATTCAACAAATAATTCTAAGGGAATAGAGGCTTATGACTCACGCTATGGGGATAGATGGGGGAAAGGGAATTTGCATGAATAACATAATAAACAAGTACTATGGGGAGGGTAAGTAGGACTCAAGCTATGGGGAAATAGGGACTTAGGACTTTCATCACTCAATATCAATAACATCAAATAGCGTCACATAAGGGATAGGATCTAAGTGATAAGTCTCCATAAAAGCTCAACATCTCAACCTAGGTACATACCATAAGTATCTAAAAACGCTTCTAAGTATGAACAGGACGGGGGCTAAGACATGTTCTGGGCTCACCCTCAAATAAGAAAATAAAGTGGGCTAAAGTCTCAACATAAGTAAGATAAAAATCAGATATTGTCCCCGAACTAGAGGACTAACCACAAGAAAAATCTACTATGATCCAAATGCTAGCGACGTGGAAGATATCGAGGAGAGCTAGTCCCTATATGGTTAAATCATGTAGGCAATAAGTATGCATTAGTACTTTAAATGTACTAGTATGTGGGCATGCAATGCACAAAACATGAGTCATAAAACTAGTGGACAACATGATCATTTAAAAACATCACTTGAACCGTAAAACATAGGATAATGAGAGACATAGATTATCATGCATAAGAAAAGTAGCCATAACCTTTGGGAAAATATTACTTTTAGATCAAAGAAAGAACCATCCGATGTAAATCAAAATCTTGTAGTAATAATGAAAGACACCATACATACTTGGAAAGAAGGTCTTATACATTTATGATAAATACCATTTCTAATAACAAGAACCATAACATATGTGAAGAAAACCATTTGAACTTTAAAGATAATGAGTTATACAACTTTTAAGAAACCCTTGGACATGACATAAAGGGACCATCATAATCATCATAAAGGGACAACATGGGACTATAAGGAGGACTTGAACATGTCTGAGAGCAATCTTTAACCGACATAAACCATGTGAGCTAAGCTATGGAGTCCCGATGTTTTCCTGACACAGAAAGAAAGGGGGAAGTCACTTGCCAAGGTGACCTCCTAAGATGCTTAAGTGGATCCACTAAAGCGATCTATTAAGCAACCTCTACTAACGGGTGGTCTAGGAGCAAACCTCTACTAGTGGTGATCCTTATTTCCTAGGGTGGCACATAGTTATGGGACAGTGGGATTTTACTAATAGTCTCTTTCCCTAGCTATTAAGAAGTATACACATTTATCCCAAGTCCACTCGATGCAAAGTGTGACTCTCACGGAATGACCATAACTTGAATCATAAAATCATATAGTATGGAGAGGTGTTCCACTAACCCATCCCTTAAACATCTTGAAACAATGGAGAGGTATTCTACTAACCCATCCCATAAGCCTTTTGAGCATAAATTATCATCATAAGGATAGCTCCTAGATCTTGTCTATGCCTCTACTATTAGCTCATCATCATCTCATAAGCTTTACTAGGTGTAAGACTCATACCTCACTCATTCACTTATTCTAAACACCATAAGACTTAGTTCCATTGGACATACAAACATGAGGGTAATCATGACATGCACAACCTAAATATCATAACATCATAAAGAGGTGGATTTCAATAAATTTCACAACATACTTGATATACGTCATTCTTCATCACATTCTTGAACTAGCATACATATAGTGAAACTTTTTCATCATTCATAAGAAACTTCATCATTAAACCCTCATCATTAGGAATCATTCATCATCAGAAACCCAATATAACAATTGGGTGGGCTCATGCATGTAATGTTAAATCATGTAACTCAAGAGGACAATGCTTAAAAATAGAGCAATTCATCATTTAATATTATTCCCAAAACAACCCACCTCAATCATACATATCATAATAGCTCAATATTATCAAAGAGTAGTTCATTAAAATCAATGCTTCATAAAATCAAAGAAAGGGGCTGCATATCATTCAAAACATCACATTGCTCTCTTGAGCTCATAACATGCATCATAGACCTTCAATAATTTTAACATTCATAATTTAGATGTTTTACAATAAGACTTTCATCAACATAGAGGTTTGTCAAATACTTTAGCCAAAACATGGTGGGTAATATGCACATAAGCTTAAAATCATGCAATTCAAGAGTAAGGAACATGAGAGGGGTAAATTAAAGTAATTTAAGATGTCATTCAGACAACCCACCATCATATTTCAAGATGCCATAGCATACAAAGCTTTAATGTAATAAGTATATCTTAATCTCAATCATTAGAAGGAGCCCATGCAACAATAGATCAATAACCAATAAATTCCAACATATTTCTTGCAATGGAGTGGTAGTAGAAGATACCATAAAGAATTAGTCATTAAAATCTAGATATTTGATAAAAATAGCTTTGGGGCTCCATAGGTGGAAGGAACCATGGATGGAAGACCCACATACCTTAAACTTGAGATTTCCTTAAAAGGAACTTGACGAAGACTAGGGCTTAACTTGGTTTCTTGAATTCCAACAAGAACTCTTGAAAAGCGTGAGATAGAATGGAAGATTTGGTAAAGATTAGAGAGGAATTCGAGAGTGTTTTCGAGAGTTCTAGGGCTTGAAATGGCTGAAAAATGCAAAATTATCACCTATATAGGCATTGGATTATTACACAAACCCCTCATCTGAAATAGAGAAAATTTGGGAATTTTTGACCTATGGCGCTGCAAGTCCGCGATGCAGACTTGTCGCAAACACTACTGGTTTACGCAATTTTATCAAAAAATTATTTTTTGACACAGGAAACCTATACCTTGTGGGTAACCATTTTCCCATGCAATTTTCCCTCTGAACAAGAATATGCAGTCGAATTTTCAAAACAGAGCACTGATTTTAAGATATTCAAAAAAATGCATCATATGGTCTTTATGAGCTATCTTGAGGGTGTTACATACTTGACTATGAAATCCATTTTCTGTTAGTTAGCCAGACATGATACTGCCATCATTCCACACAAGTCTAAGAGAGTTCATCAATTTGTGAGAGGTTTGACATACTCTATTCATTGTGTAGTGTTTAGAGTATATAAAGAGAGAGTCTCATTCTAGTTTATGGTATATTCTTCCAAGGAGGCAGAGTTGATGGATAAATAAGAGTTTGAAGACCTCAAGAAGGGATCGAGCATCTGGTCAATTCTCTAGCACAATGTGTTTCATTGAGAGGGTGGTTCATCCTAGTATCGAGGGCCAGTTCATGCATCATTGCCAACATCTAAGGCTACTCATGGTTCATCTGGTTTTGAATAGAGGTCAGTAGGTTGGGATGATTGTAGTAGCACATCTAGTTCTTCTCAGTAGCTTACAGTCCTGAGGTCTTGTCATGAGTGTGGAGACCCTGGTTATTTTCTTTGATAGTTCTACATGCAGATTCATTCAGATCATCTTGGCTAGAGAGTTAGCACCTCAAAATAAGGTGTCCTTCGGGTGATCTCGTAGTTCCTGTGGGGTGGAGATGATAGGGTCCATCTATGGGTTTTTCTTCCTTTTCTTTTGCCGCATTTAGAATAGTGAAATTTTACTATTCAACCATGTCCTCTTCATCTATTAAGCTGGTTTATGAAAATATGCAAGAAAAGCACTTCAGCTTGTTGATTAATCATTAGATATGGGGCTCTATACCAACAGAAGCTCATTTTCCATACATAATGAATCGATGTGGTATATCGTTTAACCCTTTTTTATGTTATGGATTCCATTGTTCAAAAATGATTCGCAGAGAAGAGAAAAATTTTATTTATGAATTTTTGAGTAGAATACAATGAAACAAGGGGTTGCTCCCTTTGCAAAACTGGGATGAAATTGAGTCAAAAGATCTTTCAAAATTGACTATTTTCCCGTCTATTAGAACTGTTCCAGAAATGTCTGCAATCGAGTAAATAGCTTTACAAACAGATGGAGAAACAAGTTATATTTCTACAACTTCAAATACATATAAAATCAAAATCAAATGATTAATCATTTATTAGACGAATAGAGGTAGTCATATTTTAAGTAGGTGTACCGGTGATGCCTTAGCCTAGCAGGGCAGAGCTCTAGGTATGTTTAGACAGGTGGAGGTAGGGGAGTTTATTTTCATGCATTTCCAGGAAGACCTAAGGTGGTGGCTTTACATGTGGTTATCACAAGTATTGTTTCGGTTCGTCATCGATATGCATCCGTATTATTTGATCCTAAATCAACCTATTCCTATATGTATACATGCTATTCATCAAGGTTTGATATGTGATCGTATTCCGATGCCTATTCATGTATCTATAAGGTGAGCCTTTAATGGTAGGTTAGGTGTATCTTGTCTTATTTCATTAGTTGGGTATGAATCTTGGGTAAATATGATTTTTCTAGAGATGGTGGATTTTAATTGTAAGTCCCCATATGTTGGAGGGAGTACAAAATACCTAAAAAATGATCTCTGGAAGTTTTCTAAGTAATAGTGGGTTTTACGGAAAGGCTTACGGGCTATAAGTGCTCCCACGGGCCATAACTTACGCTCGTAGAGTGATGGCTAGACTTTGTAAAAATATGGATTTCTGAAGTTGGGTGTACGAGTTAGCAGATGGGCCATACCTTGACTTACGAGCCTTAAGTCTTGTCGTTGGTTGAGGATCAGAGAAACTTTCTGACGAGGATAAAAAATGTTAGTAGACGAAACCCTTCTCCTACGACCCATAGACTGGACCACGACCTGTAATTGGAGTCTCGTGGTCCCGTTCGACAGGAAATTATAAGGAAACATTCGACCTTTCCTATTATTTAATGCCTATACTATGTCATCTAAGCCACCAAAAGACCTCTTATCAGCCATATACAACCATAATCTACCCTATTCTCTCTCATTCAAAAATATCTGAGTCTAAAATTCTCCCAAAATACTCTCAAGCTCATTCAAGGCATTCAAGTGTGAGGTGCAAGCTAAGGTTTTGGGTTCTTTACTTCCAAAGTCATATTTTTCTCCATTTAATCACACAAAGTACGTGGGTTTGATTGTGGAAACGTTTCCTCCACAAGTCCAACCATTTTCCTCTTCAACTACATGAAATTTATGGATTTTTGTGAATGTTTTTGTGAACTCTCTTATATGATTATATTATGGAGATATTTATGATATTTTACCTTTGTACATGATTATGCATTGAAAAGTCATATGAAATTGATGGATTTTTATGAGGGTTTGATAATACCCTAGCTAAGTCTTATTATGCTTTTGGTGGGTTATTTTGAATAATGCTCAAGTAGTTCCATTTTGCTCTTCTCAAGTCATTTGCTTTTGAATTTGATGGTTTTAAACCTATATACATGTACCCACCACGACTTGATAAAAGATGTACGCCAAGCTTCTATGATGTTGAGGGCCTTATGGCAAGATTATGCAAACTATGAATGATCTGAATTTTGGAAGGGCTATTATGCATGCTATAAGATATTAGAATATTATGAAAGTTATGAACCCCTATTTTGATATTATGAAGCTTTGGATTTGATGACCTACTCTATGAAATTATTATGATATTATGATGCTTTGAAAAGTACGTCTATAAGTACAATTTGAGAATTCCTTGGGATTCTGACCTAGCATCGGGAGGACCTATGTAGATAATCTTTGTCCCATAACTATGTTGCCATCAAATGTTTTTGAATTAGCTAATGGATCATATACCTCCTGTTACATGATTGACCAAAAATGGTGGTATTCCTGTACGACAGAAATTAGTTAAATACTGAAATGGGTGATATTTCCATAAGGTTGTTATCATAAGTTCACCGAAAAGAGTGGTGTTCCCGTAAGGTGTTTATGAGGCACTTTCTGAAATGGGGGAGTTCCCGTAAGGTGAGTGTTTGGTTTATCTTGGCAAAGTAGACCACTCCTAGTCCGCTGTGGAGTATACCTGGCAACGGAACCGGTAGGTGCCGATTCTGGTCCGGTTTTCGCACTTTACCGATAGTTGCCCATATAGGGGTAACAGGAGGGGATACTGGGATGGGAGGAGAATTTTTTTCGGTAATTACCATTCCGGATCGGTATTACCGGTTAATGTTTTTTAGTTTTCTAAAAGGTTATCGTTGGGGTGGGTCCCACCAATGGTAACCTGGCCATTTCTAGCTGTTGAACGACTATATTATCATTTTTTCATTTTTTTTTTCCAAAAATCAATAATCTTTCAACTATAAATACCCCTAGATTTTTCATATTTTTTCAATCAAATTCTCACAATCATCTTAAAATTCTCTCAATATTCTCAACTCTCTCATTTCTCAATTCTCTCCACTATTATAAATTTATAATTATATCATACATACTACTCTCAAATTAATTATAAATATTAATTATTTACTCTCTCAATTATTCAATTAATATTAATTACTATTTAGTTTGGTGTGGTAATTGCAATTTAGAGCAAATTTTGGTGGATCAATTTTGAGCATATTCAAGCTTCAACTTTCATCAACTTCGGCTTCTACGTCTATTTTTACACAGACGTTTGGTACCTTCGTTCCAACTTATTTGTTCTTCTAATTAGTTTTTATTCTTTAATCTTTACTAATTGAGTACTTGTCTACTTGAATTAATTTTTTTATATTCATAAATTATAAGTTCATAACTTGAATTTTTACCTATAATCTTTACTTTTTAATTTGATTTAACATGGATTCCAGTAGAAAAGGAAAGGAAAAAAGTACTTTTTTCGGTGGAATAACCAAAGCTTTAACCGGTAAAAAAATTCAGTGTTAGTTCGTCTAAATCTACAAGACAACCACCACTTAGATTTAATACCGAAGATTTTACACACATAGACGACACTTGTTTTAATATGGATTCTAATACGGAATAAGATCACGAATTTCTTGAATGTAGATTTGGTTTTAATGAAGATTTACCTAAAGATGATATTGAAATTAATGAGGACGATGATATTTTTGATGACGATGGAACACAACGCCCATATACTGCTACTATTCCCCTCATCCCGCTCCCCCCGTACAACCATCGGCATCTAA
This sequence comes from Solanum rostratum, assembly GCA_029948455.1. NCBI lineage: Eukaryota > Viridiplantae > Streptophyta > Magnoliopsida > Solanales > Solanaceae > Solanum > Solanum rostratum. The sequence goes on from CM057051.1 coordinate 28,594,047, forward strand.
TAGGCCTAAGATGGAACGTGTTCAAAAATCTGTTGTTTGGCAATTTTTAACACAAAATAAAGATAAAACAAAAGCGATTTGTAATAAATGTAAGCATGTTTTAAACCATAAAACTTTGGGAAAGGGGAGTGGGACGGGTCATTTGAAAAATTATTTAATGCATTGTTGTAAACTAGAATTTTTGCATGCTCAAGCCATTTGTCACCTTGACGTGGTGGAAGTCATCAGTTCGAGCCTGATTATCCCTAAGCCCAATGTGAGTTTTTCTTGTTGGATTTGCTCCCCCGCCATCGTTCAATGAGAATGGATAAGAGGGATGCCAAAAAATATGGAACTCCCATTCCCGAAGTATCGGTGGGAGGTTCAAATATGGGTCAGTCGCAATTAAACCCTACTAATGTTTCCGGTCCTAGTACACATCACCCTTATAATAAACAACGTGACTTAGACGAACCTGCCAAAATGATTATTGTTATTGGTTTGCCTTTTAGTTTTACCGAAAATCCTGATTTTATCCATTATATTCAAATTATTTATAACCCATCTTTTAATGGTTTTTCTGAAAATATAGTAAAAAAGCTGTTTTTGATTATCAGGCACGACATGTACAATATCTTCGATGTTTATTTGCTTATAATACTTGTAGGCTAGCAATTACTTCTGATATGGGTCGTATTATAACCGATAATGATTATTTTACAATTACCGGCCATTGGATAGATGAAAATTGGAATATGCAAAAAAACTTTTTAGGATATAAAAGTTGTGAAATGCGTAAAACTGGTTCTTATATTGCGCAAACTATTCTTGATGTTTTACAATTTTTGGTATTTCTAGTAAAATAATTAGTATAACTTTAGATAACGCTTTAGTAATAAACATGCTGTTGTTTATGTAAGACCTGTTCTTAGTCCTATTTACGAAGATGATTTTCATATAAAATGTGCTGCTCATATTTACATTTTAATTGTTAGAAATGGTGTGTCATTATTTGAAAATGGTTGTACAACAACAACATACCCAGTTGAATCCCACAAGTGGGGTCTGGGGTATTTGAAAATGGTTGTAATAAAGTAGAAATTGCATGTCATTTTATTTTTAAATGTCAAGTAAAGGCTAGGCGTAAAGAATTTGAAAGTCGGTGAATTGAATGTAATTTGCCTGTTAGGAAAATTCCATAAATTGTAGCTAATAGGTGGAATTCGTTGTATAAAATGCTAAAAGTAGCTTATGAATATAGGAGACCGATTACAATGGTTTGGAATGCGCATAATGCAAATATGACTTACCAACTAGATGAAAATGATTTGAATGATATTAGAGATTTAATTGAATTTTTAAGAGGTTTTTATTTAGCCATTAAACAAATCTCTGGTCTTTATTATCCTACTATTTGTTCCGTTTGCCTTATATTTATGCTATTTGTACTAAATTTGCTTTGTTTAGAAATAATCCAAAATTTAGAGAACCTGTTCAAAAAATGATTGAAAAATTTAGGACAATTATTTAACCCAGCTTACAAAGAAATTGGAGTATCTCGATTGGTAGATAGTATATGTGCAAACTTAAAAATTTAATACGATGAAGAAAATTAGTCACATAATTTAGATGTAGTTAAAAGTAGCATTAGAACAGAAGCTAGAAAACTGTATGATTTAGAAGAGCATAATTTAGTTACGAGGATGATATTAATTTCATCTTGGACTTACTACTAACGAAAACAATGATTTTGATGAATATCTTAACTAGGCTACAAAAACCATTAAGGATACAGAGGGGAATCAACAACTTTTAGCATGGTGGAAGAATCGTGGTAAAGCTTTTCCAAGACTTCAGCGGGTGGTTCGTAATGTCCTCGCTATTCAAGCAGCGTCGGTGGCTTCGGAAGGCATTTTTAGTGCTGCTAGATTCCAATTTGAAGACCATAGGCATTCACTAGCAGCAAATAACTTAGAAGTTTTAGTCTTATTCTGAGACTGGATAAATGCGGAGCGGAGGAATTTAGGGCGTCCAACTTTGTCTTCTCAGTTTGAAGCCGATATAGATAATATTTTATCAGAATCAAGTGAAGACGACATGGATTTTCGAGATGAACAAGCTCAAAAGCCGATTCCAGAAAATGTAACACTAGAAATATCAGAAACATTTAGACAATAATTTCAAAGTGGTTTAAGATATTAGTGATTTAGTGTATTACAAATTTACAATAAATAAGACCTAGTTGAAACAGAACCTTCCTAAAAGGTGGCTGCATAAATTAGGTTGATTTCTAATATCTGTACATTGTAAAATTTAAATTTTAAAATAACATAATAAAATTATAGGCTATTCGCATTTTTTTAATGTTATTACCTTGATTTAAATTTTAATTTAAGTTGAGTTTTAAAAAAAAAATACATTTTCCCCCTTATTTCACAAATCTTTATTAACTTTATAGTTTAAAATATAAAAAGAAACATTCAAAATTTAAACTTTTAAAATTTAAATTTTATATTTAAAAAATTAAAAATTTAAACTTTTAAAATAAAAAGTCAAAAAATTTTGATTTTACACTTTATAAATGTTATATAAGTATAACTACTTGTAAAACTAGTTGTAGTTAGTTAATTTAAAACTATTATATTTATATTTTATGAACACTAATACTATTTTTAAATTTTAATTTAACCTTTAACATTTTAAACTTCAATTTTAATTCAAATATTAAATTTAATTTAAAATATAAAAGTTAAACTTCAAATTTTAATAATTTAATCAAATTTATTTTTTTTTATTTTCGGATTTATCTGTTCGGTTCTGTACCGGTTGGCACCGGACCAGTAAGGTAAGGGGGAATTTCCCAAAACCATCGGTTCCAAAAATCCCCCCTACCAGTTCCGGCCCAGTTCCAGTTGTTCCAGTACCAGTTCTGACGCCATCCTTACTGTGGAGTGAACATCGGGATTCCAAGTAGTAGCTCACTTGATCTTACATATCGGTTATGGTCCCTTCCCATCTATGTATGATATGTATATGATTTGATGATTCATCATACGTATTTTGACTAAGGCATTGAGCATACATGACATATTGAGCTCATATTCGTTGATTATGATTATGCATATTGTTTAATTATTGCTTATGTTCTTTGTGGCATTGCACCCCACATACTTAGTACATTCCAAGTACTAACACATACCTTTTACCTACATGATCTAACCATGTAAGAATTGGAGCTCCTGTCCATCCTCCCCCTCCACGTGGCTAGACGATTCGGTTGAAGATCTGTTTTGGTGAGTCCTCCACTTCAGGCACAATTGCCATTTACTTCCTTGCCTTATTAAGACTTGTATTTTTATGGATATTATCTTTTGATGGTGCGCCCGGGAGATGTCTTGGTCCTCGTTCCATTCGCATTAAAGGTATTGTTAGATATTTGGATATGTATGTTATGAGCCCGACTCTTAGTTTGCTATGCATTATGAATGACTCCCTAGTCCCTTATTCCATCTTATATGTTGAATGCTTGTTGTATGGATGGAATGGAAGTCCTAAGCCCTAATTTCCCCCATAGTGTGGGTCATACTTACCCGCCCCTTAGACTATTTTGAAATGTGAAAAAAAAATCAAGTGCTATGTGATCCATCTTAATCCTCTTCCCTACAACATCCCCATAGAGTAAGTCTAAAGTCCTATTTCCCCTATAAGTTGTGTTATTTGCTTTGATTTTTGCTTCCGCAACCAAGTATGTGCAATGCATGCTTTAGGGGCTTGTTTGGGGTTCCTTCGGGTGCTCCATTCGCCGTGTCACATCTAGGCCCTAGGCTTGGGTCGTGACAAAGCTCGGTATAAGAGCAGTAGGTTTGTAAATGGTCCTAAAAAATGTAACACACCGTGTCAAGTAGATTCTTATTCATAGTTGTGAAGTGCGCCACAACTATTAAAAGGAGGCTATGAGGCGTTTTAGGAACAATTCACTTCTTCATTTTCTATGTCATGCTTTAGACTTAAGTTAAGGTTTCCCTTATTCTAATGGATGGTCTTTTGCTCTTCTAAACCTTGCCTCAAAGATGAGCGACTCAAAGAGCTCCCACACCTGAGGATGAATCGGCCCTTTCGGCTCTACACATTTCCCAAAGAGAAGAAGGGTCACTCATGCCGAGTATGAGCATGTGGTCACGCTATTGGCAAGGGTTGTGGCCAACCAAGTAGTGCAAGGTCCTCATGCTTTTACCCCTCCCCCCTCCCTCCCCCCGCCTCAAGGGTGAGGGATTTCACAAGGATGAATGCTCTAGAGTTCTATAGCTCCAAAGTTTAAGAAGATCCCCAAGAGTTCATCCATGAGGTGTACAAAGTTCTTGACATTGTGGGGGTTAACTCAAAGGAGAAAATGGAACTTCCAGCTTATCAACTAAAAGGTCTTGATCAATTATAGTTTGTTTAATGGAAGGGTGAGAGAGGGAATAGAGACCCTATCACTTGGGAAGAATTCCAGGCTGCCTTCCTTAACCATTTCTTTTCCATGGAGCTAACAGAGACATAGATGATAGAGTTTATGAACCTTAAGCAATTCGATGAGTGTTAGGTAGTATTCCCTAAACTTCAAAACCTCTCAAAGTATGCTCCTTTCCTGGTTGCCGACCCTAGGGAAAGGATGCACAAGTTTGTGTCGGGAGTGTCCAACTTGATCAATGAAGAATGCTACACCGCGATGCTCATAGGAGATATGGAATTGTCTCAGCTCATGACTTATGTCGAGCAATTTGAAGGGGAGAAGCTTAGGAAGAGAAGGAGTGGAGAGTCTAAGAAAGCTAAGCTTAGGAAGAGGAGGAGTGGAGAGTCTATGAGGGGTCCATTGATGGTGGTCTCGAAGGTACCAAGGGTGGTCACTTCCAGCAAGGCCACAAGTTCCAAGGACAAGGGTCCTCTAATGCCCAAGGTCAAAGGATTACTAATGATAGGGTGCCCAACCCTAGAGCTCAAAGTGGTAATGTTGGCCAAATCATTCCAAGGTATGGTAAAAATCATGGTGGTAGGTGCTACAAAGGAGATAGGGGCTTGCTTTGGATGTGGAAAAATGGGCCACAAGATTGCGAGTTGTCCAGAAAAGGAGGAGATAGCCATCCTCAAGGATAAGGTGCTCATGGTGAACAAAGGGTACAAGGTGGTCAACAAGGGGGTGCTCTACATCACAATCACTTTTATTCTCTTCAAGGGAGGCAAGGGGTGGATGAGCCGCCCAATATTGTTATCAGTATGTTAAAGATCTACAATCTTAATGTATATGCTTTATTAGATCCCGGTGCTACTCTCTCTTTCATTACTCTTTTTGTTGCTAATAGACTTCATGTGTGTCTCGAGTTGTTGTGTGAACCCTTTGAAGTGTCTACTCCTGGTGGTGAGTCCATTGTTGCTAAAAGAGTTTATAGGGGTTGTCCCGTGTTGTAATGACCCGTTAGTTCATTGTAAAAATAAATGCTCTCTCTTTCATAAAAGATTCTTTTCGTAAATTTAAATTAAAAATTTGGAACTATTTGATAATTATGGTCATTTAGTTGACGGATAATTTTTGATAATTAATTTAGTTGGTGGATTAAAATAATATTCTAATTAATATTCTATATTATATATCCCATATTTATCAAAAACAGATTAATGGGATTTATCACTTTTAGTCCGAAATAATAATAATAATAATAATAATAATAATAATAATAATAATAATAATAATAATAATAATAATAATAATAATAATAATAATAATAATAATAATAATAAAAAATAGATATAAAGAAGGAAAAGAAAAAAAAAAAGGAGAAAGAGGTGGACTTAAGTGAAGGGAGAAACGGGAAAACAACAGAAACGGAAAAGCGCAGAAGCAAAAATAATTTCGGAAGGGAAAAAGAAAGGGAAAAAGATAGAAAAAATTGTGATTTTCATTCCGAAACATCAAGGTAATTATTCTTATCCTTTCTATTAAGTTTTCATGAGATTATGAATAAATTTTTAGGGTAGAAACGTGTATAATTTTTGTTAAATTAAGAAAATATCGTCGTAGGGTTCTTAGAATAAAATTTCAATTTGGGGATCGAATAACGATCCGTTTTAGCTGAAATTTAACATATGAGTTTAATTTATGATGGGTAAACATAATTCGAAAGAAAATTTCAGATTTGAATTTAAAGGCTCGGGGTGACTTTTCGACTCGATTTTTGAGCCAAAAATAAATATAGCAATATGGGTGTCATTGGATTTGTATTCTTATGTAGATTATGTATTTGAACAGATTTTGATCATCTGAAAGCGTTACGAAAGACTCAAGATTTGGAGTGTTATTCTATTAATTGAGGCAAGTGGATTTCTTAACCTTTGTTAAGTATATAGAATCTCGTGCTTCCTTGTGTGAAGGTTGTGAATGATTTTGACATATTGAGTTAGTGTTGATGTTGTATTAAGCCCATGTTGTTGTGAATTGTGCATTGTGTTAAAATTAATCATTATCCCATTATCATGTAAGCATGCCTATTTGCATTGATCAGTGTGACAAGTGTTACGAGGACTGGAAAAGAATAAGAATTAAAGAGGATACTATATTTCGAGGGACGTGTCGCACGCCGCGACGGATATTATAATTCGAGGGACGTGTCGCACGCCGCGACGGATACTACATATGATTCGAGGGTTGTGCCGCACGCCGCGAAGGATACTACATATGATTCGAGGGTCGTGTCGCACGCCGCGACGGATACTATATATGATTCGAGGGTCGTGTCGCACGCCGCGACGGATACTATATATGATTCGAGGGTCGTATCGCACGCCGCAATGGATGCACGGACTAAAAGTCCCCCATGGTTCCCGGACTGCGAGGCAGCGGGTGTGTATCACTAGATCAGACATGCATCATGATATTTGACATTGCATTGCATTGCATCACACATTATCATTATCTATGAACTTGTGAGTATCTTTTATGCAACTTGTGATGGATGCACTTGATCATTATATTGTTGAACTATAAATATTGGTGTGGGTATTGAGCTATAGGCTATGTACATTGTAAACTGTTAGGTTGAGCTGACTTTATGCAAGTGGTAGTTGTGGAGGTTCTGTTGGAGTGTTAGGAGTACTTGCATTCTATATTACTTAATTTTGTGTTTAGTAGTTCACTTGTTGGGTACCGTGTGTTTGGTACTCACCCCTTGCTACTACATTTTTGTAGGTTGCGAGCCCGGTTCCTTTAGTTAGAATTTTTCTCATTTCGAGCTTCCGGATTATCCTTAAGGTAGCTGCTTATCTCATCGGTGGACCTTCAAGGAATCCATTATTATGTTACGTTCTATTTGAGGACTAGACATTTGAGACATTTATTTTATTCGAGTATTACATATTTAGAGGCTTGTACATGTGACACCAGTTCTGGGATGGTTGTAGCTTGGTCTTTCTATAATTAATTGTCCTATTAGACTATTTTCTCTTTCACTATTATTGTTATATTTGGATCAGTAGATATTGGGCTGACTCGCCTTGGTGGGATTAGGTGAGTGCCATCACACCCGAATTTCGGGTCGTGACAAATGGTATCAGAGCCCCAGGTTCATAGGTCTCACGTGTATACAAGCCGAGTCTAGTAGAGTCTCGAGGATCGGTATGGAGACGTCTATATTTATCTTCGAGAGGCTATGAAGACTATTAGGAGACCTCCTTTTGTTTATTCTTTCTCCATCGTGCATCCCTGATTCAGTGTGATTCTTATCGTTTTCTTCATTCTCTCTCATTTATAGAGATGATTCGTGTTTGGTTCTTTAAATGAGTAGTTTGTGGGTTATATATGACTTGAATGTTAGATCTAGTCCTAAAGTGTAAGTAGCATACTTGTAAAAAGGATGTGTGGTTATATTTAAAAGATTCAATGATTAGAAGAGGTTGAGTAAGGTGATGACTTGACGATACACTTTGAGGATATTTGAGTGGTAAGGTCAAACAATGGATTGAGGAATTTTATGAACGTGTTGTCCTTTTTGGGGTTAGTTATCCAGCAACACAAACAGTATTAATGTGGTATATATGATATCGAAAATGGTTCAACAATTTAAGGTGGAATCTTAAAAGGATAGGTGGATCACGAATTTTGTTCTGTAAACTAATACTACTAAAGTTTTCATAATATGTATGGATTGCTTAAATAATGATAAGAATGATGTTGTGCTAATTAAGGTCAGAATCTCTATTATGATTTCATAGATCGAGTGGATATTAAGGGAAGGTCATGATATGACCATCACAATGAACCGATGCTTACTTGATTAGAGTTACGGAGTATGTTACTTTTGCTAGCGACTAAATATATGAAAAGAATGTTTATTACTTAAGATAAAGTCATGATGGATTGGATAACGTTTTGCAACTATTGATAGGTAGAAGCATGTGGGCTAGTTTGGTGCTACTTCCTTAATAGGTATGATGTGTTCTAGTGGTGGATCTAATGAACTTTCACAATATAGTACTAGTGGCATATGAAAATGGATCTATCCATTGTCAAGCGTGAATACAAACCATTTTAGAAATTATTAGTGTGTCATGAGCTCATTTAATAAGTTTTAATGTCGTACTCATATTCGAGAAATCAACTAGTTGCTACTCTAGATGCTTGGGTTAAGTATTATTTATAAGGAAAATTTTAATGGTGGATCTTTGGTACAATTAATGTATTTAAGCTGTGAGGCGTATTCGGGGGATTCTAAATGAGGACTATTACTCCATAATAAGATCCAAGGGAGTTAGTTCTTTATATTTGACCGATATAATTTTGGTGTCATATCAATGATGAGGGTAACCTTGAGATGATGGCAATGGCTATAGAGCATAATAGTAATAAAAGTTTGTGATGGATTATGATCAAGATGCAATCATATGATGAGAATTTTTTTTATTGAGTGAATTCAGTATGGTAAACACAATCTGCAGGTATCAAAAGTTATGTTGCTACTATTTGATGAGTAACATGATCATAAGAAAGATGTAAAATGTGTTGAGATATTGCTTCGATGGAATTGAAATGAGCTAGAGTCATAAATGAATAAATTAGTGAAATGTAGGGATATTCACTTTGACGGTAAAGATAAAAAATATATCTTTCGAGAGAGTAAAGAAATGAATTTAAACCCACCCAGTTTTATTTATTTTGCTTTGGTTATGGTGATAGTATTAAGTATCATTGGTCTTGGCTAGAAGACTATTTGATAATATTTGAGGAAAAAAAATCTACAATATTGGGCTTGAGTATGGTGATAATCTCTTTTGTGATTTTGAGTATGGTAAATTAGTACATAAAAAGTTTTATAAAAGATATGGTAAAGCCGATAAAGAGGCGATCGATATTAAGTGAAGATACATGAATTCATAAAGATCTCAAGCTATGAGCTAATACCAATAAATAAAGGAATTGGGGTACAAGTCAAAATAAAGATAAGTGAGTTAGTGAAGAAATGAGAATCTAATATATTGAAGAGTTTAGGATATCTGGAATTTGTGTCATAGGAAAAATTTAAGAAAGTGAAGGAATAAGACCTCATGTATGGACCCTTGGTTCGAATCTAAAGGTTTTACTTATTTTGCCTTTGAGCTCAAACATGATAATGCAATGCATACTTGTCTAGCACAAATTTACTAGGATTGTATTAGTGACTTTTATGAAGACTGAGTTTTGACTCAAGTGACAAACAATGATATGTGAAAGATTCTACATTTTTATATTGGTCTAGATTGTCCAACTATGATAAATGACTTATGAGGGTGCTGCGATATAGACCTGTAGCTCTACACGCTTATTGAGGATATTGAGGCGGTTGAAATTACTTTATTAATGGGACGACATAGATTATTGTGAGGCGTTACATAGACATTTGATGATGACTAGAGGTTATGTACTTATGGTATGCCGAATGATTAAGGTGATTGAATCTCTCTAAGTTTTGGCATGAGGTATATGATGTTTTGGAAGATGATTGAAATTCGGAATGTGAAAGATTGCATGAAATTGACTTTAGGTATAATTAAGTAACTTTACCTCGATGAGAAAAGTACTATAAAATTTGAAATGAATGTTATCAACTTTGAGTATGACTCATATCTATAAGAAGTGCTTAAATAAAAAGAGAGGAAACCATAGTTTGAAATATTTGAAGGTGTTAATGTATAGCTAAGAAGACTTTAATACTAGTAACAATTTGAAAGAATGGTACATGACAAGTATGACTATGATATTCTGTTAGTATTGAGAGCATTGCTTTTGATACAGTGTTGTGAGGAATATGTGGAGTTTGATAATTGAGTATGTGTACGATGGTATTGAGGACTAGACAGGTTGATTGTGAGTAGTATCTTGTATGAATGAAAACGTTTGATAGGAGCACTATGAAAGTAGTATCTTGTATCATCCAACTTTGATTCCGTGCATTCTTATGTGACTACCTACCTCATTATGGACATGTTTTCGAGTATTACTCCTTGCCTATTCCCACTCGTGTCTTCACTTTTGTAGACGATTCCTTAGTGGTGGATCGGGTGAACCGATCCTGCAATTTTCTCTTAGTAAGAGGATGCTTGTGCAGACTTAATTATTTCAGTTTTGACATATTTAATATTATTTGGGACAGTTGAGGTATACAAGTGTTTCTACACACAACTTTGTTTATGTGAATTTATAAAAGAGCTACCATAAATATTTATAGTTGTCCAACAATTTTAAGGCTCATCTTGTCGTTGAGGTTATGTTCTGGCTACGTATGATTGGATATGAGGCTTGTTGGGTCTAGCTCTATCGCTCTTAAGGGTTATTTATAATCACTGTTATTGATATAGTATTCCTGATAGTGTTGTTAGAGATTTCGTATGTTTGAATGAATCATTCGCTAAGTTGTTACTTGATCCTTTCCTTCGTTGGGTTAGAAAAGAATTTGGTTCTCTATGATGAGTGTTCAATGTCTAAAGATCGCATTTCATAACTTAAGATCGTGGGAAGATTTGACTATGAGAATGAAATCTTAACAAAATCTATGAGGGTTTTGTGCATTAGAAGTGTGAGATGATTGATTTAGGTTTGCTTTTGATTATGGTTAATATTGGCTTAGAATTTTATCATGATTATGTGAGAAAAGATTTATTGAGTTATGGACTAGTGAGTTGTTATTTGTATCGAATTCATGAGTTAGCCTGCGGCTTGAAAATCACCAGTGAATTGTAAATCTATCAAGGTTTGATTAAAAAAAATCAGTTCTTAATAGTGAATTTTGGGTGGAATGGTCTTAAGGAGGAGCTTATTCAGAGAGATAAATACTTTGGAAGATCATAACTTGGATTTTAGTAATATCGATTATTCTTCCTTCTCCTTCTTATGTTCGAGGACGAACATGATTTTTAGTGGTGGATAATGTAATGACCCGTTAGTTCATTGTAAAAATAAATGCTCTCTCTTTCATAAAAGATTCTTTTCGTAAATTTAAATTAAAAATTTGGAACTATTTGATAATTATGGTCATTTAGTTGAGGGATAATTTTTGATAATTAATTTAGTTGGTGGATTAAAATAATATTCTAATTAATATTCTATATTATATATCCCATATTTATCAAAAACAGATTAATGGGATTTATCACTTTTAGTCCGAAATAATAATAATAATAATAATAATAATAATAATAATAATAATAATAATAATAATAATAATAATAATAATAATAATAATAATAATAATAATAATAATAATAAATAGATATAAAGAAGGAAAAGAAAAAAAAAAGGAGAAAGAGGTGGATTTAAGTGAAGGGCTGCTGCGCAGCCCTCAAATTAAAGAAAACAGAAACGGGAAAACAGCAGAAACGGAAAAGCGCAGAAGCAAAAATAATTTCGGAAGGGAAAAAGAAAGGGAAAAAGATAGAAAAAAATTGTGATTTTCATTCCGAAACATCAAGGTAATTAATCTTATCCTTTCTATTAAGTTTTCATGAGATTATGAATAAATTTTTAGGGTAGAAACATGTATAATTTTTGTTAAATTAAGAAAATATAGTCGTAGGGTTCTTAGAATAAAATTTCGATTTGGGGATCGAATAACGATCCGTTTTAGCTGAAATTTAACATATGAGTTTAATTTATGATGGGTAAACATAATTCGAAAGAAAATTTCAGATTTGAATTTAAAGGCTCGGGGTGACTTTTTGACTCGATTTTTGAGCCAAAAATAAATATAGCAATATGGGTGTCATTGGATTCGTATTCTTATGTAGATTATGTATTTGAACAGATTTTGATCATCTGAAAGCGTTACGAAAGACTCAAGATTTGGAGTGTTATTTTATTAATTGAGGCAAGTGGATTTCTTAACCTTTGTTAAGTATATAGAATCTCGTGCTTACTTGTGTGAAGGTTGTGAATGATTTTGACATATTGAGTTAGTGGATGTTGTATTAAGCCCATGTTATTGTGAATTGTGCATTGTGTTAAAATTAATCAGTATCCCATTATCATGTAAGCATGCCTATTTGCATTGATCAGTGTGACAAGTGTTACGAGGACTGCAAAAGAATAAGAATTAAAGAGGATACTATATTTCGAGGGATGTGTCGCACGCCGCGACTGATATTATAATTCGAGGGACGTGTCGCACGCCGCGAGGGATACTACATATGATTCGAGGGTCGTGTCGCACGCCGCGACGGATACTACATATGATTCGAGGGTCGTGTCGCACGCCGCGACGGATACTATATATGATTCGAGGGTCGTGTCGCACGCCGCGACGGATACTATATATGATTCGAGAGTCGTATCGCACGCCGCGACGGATGCACGGACTAAAAGTCCCCCATGGGTCCCGGACTGCGAGGCAGCGGGTGTGTATCACTAGATCAGACATGCATCATGATATTTGACATTGCATTGCATTGCATCACACATTATCATTATCTATGAACTTGTGAGTATCTTTTATGCAACTTGTGATGGATGCACTTGATCATTATATTGTTGAACTATAAATATTGGTGTGGGTATTGAGCTATAGGCTATGTACATTGTGAACTATTAGGTTGAGCTGACTTTATGCAGGTGGTAGTTGTGGAGGTTCTGTTGGAGTGTTAGGAGTACTTGCATTCTATATTACTTAATTTTGTGTTTAGTAGTTCGCTTGTTGGGTACCGTGTGTTTGGTACTCACCCCTTGCTACTACATTTTTGTAGGTTGCGAGCCCGGTCCCTTTAGTTAGAATTTTTCTCATTTCGAGCTTCCGGATTATCCTTAAGGTAGCTGCTTATCTCATCGGTGGACCTTCAAGGAATCCATTATTATGTTACGTTCTATTTGAGGACTAGACATTTGAGACATTTATTTTATTCGAGTATTACATATTTAGAGGCTTGTACATGTGACACCAGTTCTGGGATGGTTGTAGCTTGGTCTTTCTATAATTAATTGTCCTATTAGACTATTTTCTCTTTCACTATTATTGTTATATTTGGATCAGTAGATATTGGGCTGACTCGCCTTGGTGGGATTAGGTGAGTGCCATCACACCCGAATTTCGGGTCGTGACACGTGTCTACATTGTATAAAGTCTTACCTTGTGATTTTGTCAAACTTGACATTGAAGATTTCTATATTATTCTCGGGATGAATTGGTTACATGCATATCACGCCTCTATTAATTGTAGGACCCGCAAGGTTAGGTTTGAATTTCCTACTGAGCCCATCCTTGAGTGGGTAGGTCATGACTCAGTGCTTAAGGGTAGGTTCATCTCTTGTTTTAAGACCCGGGAATTGATTTCTAAGGGTTGCATATACCATCTTGTGAGGGTTAGGGGTGTTTGGTCTAAAGTTTCCCCCTATTGAATCAGGTGTAGTGGTTAATCAGTTTCTTGATGTCTTTCTCGATGAACTTCCCGGTGTCCCTCCCGAATGAGAGATAGACTTTGGCATAAACCTCCTTCCTGATACCTCTCCCATTTCTGTTCCCCCTTACTATATGACCCCATCAAAGTTGAAGGACTAATTAAAAGATTTGTTGGAGAAGGGTTTCATAAGGCCTAGCAAGTCACCTTGGGGTGCGCCGATATTGTTTGCAAGGAAGAAAGATGGCTCCCTTAGAATGCACATCGATTATCGACAACTCAACAAGGTCACCGTAATGAACAAGTATCCCTGCCAAGGATAGATGACCTATTTGATCAATTACAAGGGGCTAGCCACTTCTCAAAGATTGACCTTCGGTCCGGGTATCATCAATTGAGGGTAAGCGAGTGTGATATTCCCAAAACAGCCTTCAAAACAAGATATGGGCATTTTGAGTTCGTGGTGATGTCCTTTTGCCTAACTAATACTCTAGAAATATTTATGGATCTTTTGAATAGGGTCTTTAAACCCTACCTTGACGTGTTTGTGGTGGTCTTCATTGACGATATTTTGATCTATTCTCAGAGTGAAGAGGAGCATGTGAAACATTTGAGGGAGTGTTGCAAATGTTAAGGGAAGAAAGATTATTTGCTTAGTTCAAAAAATGTGAATTTTAGTTGAAGGAAGTTTCCTTTTTAGGGCATGTGGTGTCGGGTGAAGGGATTAAAATGGATCCAAAAAGACGGAGGTGGTAAGGAATTGGTCTAGACCTTTAACTCCCATGGATATTAAGAGTTACTTGGGTTTGGCAGGGTACTACTGAAGATTCGTTGAGGGTTTCTCTTCAATTGCCTTTTCCTTGACAAAGTTGACACAAAAGAAGGCTTTGAAGATTCGTTGAGGGTTTCTCTTCGATTGCCTCTCCCTTGACAAAGTTGACACAAAAGAAGGCTAAATTTTTATGGACCGATGAATGTGAAAGAAGTTTCCAAACATTTAAAGATAAGCTCACGTCCGCTCCTATTTTTGCTCTACGAAGGGTTAGAAGGGTTTGTGGTGTATTGTGATATTTTGAGAATTGGCTTGGGGTGTGTATTAATGCAAAATGGCAACGTCATTGCTTATGCTTCTAGGCAACTAAAGGTGCATGAGCGCAACTACCCCACCCATGATCTTGAATCAGTGGTCATTGTATTTGCCTTGATGATATGGAATCACTATTAATACAGGGTTCATGTAGATATATTTACTAACCCTAAGAGTCTCCAGTACGCGTTCACGCAAAGAGATCTAAACTTAAGGCAAAAGAGGTGGTTGAAACTCCTTAAAGATTATGACATGAGTGTGCACTAGCATCCAGGCAAGGCTAATGTTGTGGCTGATGCTCTAAGTAGAGTGTCCATAGAGAGTACGACTCATATTGATGATGGCAAGAAAGAACTAGCAAAAGAAGTTCATTGGTTTGATAGATTAGGGGTTAGATTGAGTGAAGCCAATGTCACGACCCAAAATTCGGACGTGATGGCACTCACCTAACCCACCAAGGCGAGTAAGCTCAATACCTACTAATGCAAACATAACAGTAATAGCGAAAGAGAAAATAGTCTAGTGTGACAAATAATCATAGGAAAACCAAACTACCACCATCCCAGAACTGGTGTCACATGTACAAGCCTCTAGATACATAGTACTCGAATAAAATAAATGTCTCAAATGTCTAGTCCTCAAATAGGACGTAACATAATAATGGATTCCTTGAAGGTCCACCGATGTGATAAGCAGCTACCTTAAGGATAATCCAGAAGCTCGATCCTGAAATGAGGAAATTCTAACTAAAGGGACCGGGCTCGCAACCTACAAAAATGTAGCAAGGGGTGAGTACCAAAAACAACACGGTACTCAGCAAATGGAACTAACCTAGAGTAAAACAATGAAGAACCAAGTAAATCCTTCACACCCAACCACATACCGCCGAACTACAAACCTGCACTCAGAAAAGTCCCAGCCCAGCAACACATAATACACAATAAAGATAGTTTTTCAGTATATCACAATTATCAAATCACAAGCCATAACTCACACATGATAACATAATCAATCCCATGGAAAACATCATGCCACATAATAATATGCAAGGATGAGATGCAATGTTGTGCAATGCAAGGTGGTATCAAGACCGTCGCACAGCCTGTCGTATATACCCCCGTCGAGCTAAGGCTCCCAGACTAAGGGGACCCATGGGGACCTCGCAGGCCATATACCTCAATCACAATATATCAACTACCTTGCCACCCAAATGCTCGTGGTCAAGGACTCATGATAAGAATCTCAATGTATCAACTACCTTGCCACCCAAGTGCTCGTGGTCAAGGGCTCATGATACGAATCTCAATGTATCAACTACCTTGCCACCTAAGTGCTCGTGGTCAAGGACTCATGATACAAATCTCAATGTATCAACTACCTTGCCACCCAAGTGCTCGTGGTCAAGGACTCATGATACGAATCTCAATGTATCAACTACCTTGCCACCCAAGTGCTCGTGGTCAAGGACTCATGATACGAATCACCATTAACAACTTCTCAAAATGTCATGAGTATGAGGATGCATGCAATCAAGACACAATTATAGAAGCAATATTCCTCTCAATAAGTACAATAAATATCAAAGTTCTCAATGTTTAGCAATTATAATATTCACCCTCTTTTATACATATTTGGTACAATTCTCTTTTAAGATATTTCACCCCATTTTAGTAACTTTATTTCCTCAAACAACCCATGATCCTCAGTATATATCACGATTATCTCCCTTTCTCAACACGTCATATTCACACTATTCTCAATTTAGGATTCACATGCTCTCGAAGCAACACATAGACAATTAAAGCCCTCACACTGGCATCACGATAAGAATTATCAACCCAACACATGATACGATCTCATCTCATAGATTACAACATAAGGAAGCATACGAGGTTCAACATATTTAACAAAAGTTTAGTAATCCACTTGCCTTATATAAAGTCTCGAATCATGTCAATTCCGAAGCTTTTCCCTCCCTACGATACTCCAAATCACCAAAATCTATTCAAGTATAACATCACAATCACATAACGAATCTAACGACACTAAAATCAATTAATTTGGTGAAAAGGGCAAAATGGTCCAAAAATTTCATCACCGGAAAAAGTCGTCAGAAATCTGAAAATTTATACATAAAAATGTTCTCCTGGTAATAAGGAATTCAACGGCGAAAACCGTTTAAAAAACGGAGCTAAAACGAGGTAGAAATCTCATTTTTAAAGTCTCCAAAAAAAGACATCCGAACCCGCGAAAAACAGCAAATTTTACCTCGAACGACGCGCTAAAATTAATTTCTGAAACTCCCATGGTATTTCTCTCGGAAAAATACGCGATTTAGCCTTTTTAATCGCCCAAATCGGACCAAAATCGAGGGAGAAATCGTTGATTGAAGTTTGGGAGAAACCCAGAAATTTTTTGAGAAAATCTGCGTTTTTTTTTAATATATGCACCACCTGCCACGTGGCAGCGCCTGATTGGGCCACGTCATCCCCGCTTCAGCATTTCCAGCAAACTCTCAAACTTAAATTCAACGCTCCGGCCTCACCCGAAGTCGGAAAAATACATTCCATATATGAAATCTGATTGGAAATGATATTTTGGACTCAATGGTGTAGTCGAAATTCTCATCGGAGGTCATTTTGTTCCAATGTGGGTCTCATTTCCCAATATCGAAAACTATCGAAAGGACCAAAGCACACTCGAAAGTTTCAGAAACTGAACGAAGGGTCCTTCGAGACCAAAATTGATGTTCCGGATCCAATGGAATCATTAGAATTTGAATTTGAGGTCTCCTTGGCCGAAACCCGAGAAAACTCATTTAAACTAGTTTCGGGCTCAAAAAGTCAAAACCATGTTCAGGGTCATTACATTATTCACCACTAAAAACCATGTTCGTCCTCGAACATAAGGCAAAGGGAGGAGCCTCATTAGAAGTAACCAAGAGTCCGACATACCCTTCTCAAGTCATTAATTTCTTCCAAGTGATCTTATTCTCAAGAGTCATAACATCAAAACATACCGGCAAGAATACCACTTATGAGCCAATATGAAATTCTGCCCTCTAAGAGTAGCTACCAAGTCGGAGAATAGCTAATGAACCAAACTTGAACCAATAATAGTCAATTGCAATCTACCAACCATCGCAAACCTTGTCCAAGTCCCAATCCCTTAACATAATCTTCCTTGAACTTAAGCTGCGCAATTTCAATACTTCAATAATACATATTCGTAAAAGAAAACCCAATTAAATTTGACAACTAGTGAATGGCACTCCCAAGATTATAAAACCTCAAATAATACTGCTCGGATGCCGGAGCAATAGCTGAATCAAGTATGGTTCCCTTTCCACGAGCTACAACTATTTAATTAGAAATCAACATCAACCACATATCACCCTTCGAAGCGAAAAAATGCCTCAACGCCCACTCCAACAATCATTCCCTCATGCAAATCTTAAGAAATTCTTGATCACCCTAGAAATTCTGCATACCATAAGCATATAACCTTCATTTACCACTAGGTACCAACATAATCCATCATGATAGTTTACGCCAACCTCCATCACTGAGGTAGTATCCATCTGATCCAAAGTCATCAGCGACACATATCAAATCATGAGTCCTTTCTATATTGCTTCCATGAGTCACCTATTATGATTGAGCAATCCAACCTAACATGAACTGCATAATTTCTCACACACCACTGTTTGCCATTCCAACCCAAATCAAACTTTCTAGAAGAAGTTCACAGTCTCTCATAATCCGTTGATGAGTCAACCCCTCCCACATTATCACATGAACTCAAAGCGAAAATCCATACAATTTACAACTCTGAACCATGGACCCATATATGATGTCTACTTTCCTTTACTTTTCTTGACTTGTATCTGTCATAAATGTTGCGAGGATGTTTGAATACTAAACCCATATTCATGGCCTAATCCTAGGTGCTCAAACTCTTTGATGCCCAAGGCTTATGTACTCGCTCCTAACCCATTTATTGTTATACTTTCTTAGAAAAACTTCCACAACAGATTGTCTTTTACTTTACACCAAACTACTCAAATGAAACTTCATTTAGTCCCTTCACCGTCAAAAGTAACAGAATTCATAATGGAAGACAAGATCAAAACCCTTCAAAAATGCTCAGTAACCAACATAACCGATTATCTCATTAGACTAATCCGTACATTGACAAAATCAATTATCGTGAACGCAACGTACCGTGAAATCCTGGATCCCAATTCACACTATGCAATTGATTTCCTTCTCAATCATGGTTAATATACATCTTGAAGATCTTTAGAGATTTCATACCCTACTTTTTCATTAATCTCTTTCTCATATACGTTGTTGTACTCGTTATTCGCAACCCAAGTCATACTAGTCACTGAATTGAATACCATAAAGAAATTCATTCTCACACTCGAGCCAACCCATGTAGACTTCTCTGTCATATCTTACCAAACAATCTCTTAACCTTGCTGATACCAGTATAACTATCTTACCATAGTTGAATAAGGCAACCAAAGTCATGACATATAATAAAACTGTTGTTATGATTGATATGGTAGCTCAATCCCAAGTCATACCAGCAAAATTTACTAACTCAACCAATTATCCATATGTACTTTCTCACTATCATTTCCATTTCCATTTTCATTTATACAAGTGAACTCGTCGAAACCTTATTAGTCTATATGCTTGTTATCTCGATATTAAAGCACTCCTCTTAGCTTACAATGAGCTCACCAATCCCCATATAGATCTATGGAATAAAATCACACTTAAACATATTAATACTCATTCTATGATTCACCACTACGATTTTCCTTATAACTGATTCCAAACCCAAGCATCCATAGTAACAACCAAATGGTTCTCCCCAAATATAACGGTAATGCCAAACTCCACTACCTGAGGAAGTACAACAATTCATAACTCCTTAGTAACTAGTGCTTGCACTCAATGATCAATGCCTCTATCCTTGTATATTATTCGTACCATATCAAAAGTCTCACCATATTCACCACTAGAATGCACCATATTCTCGGAGAAGTTGGTGCTCAAATGGTCCACACTTTTGTCTCATTGAATTCATCTCTTACCAAACAATATACCTTCTTCCATAGAAAAGATGGGTAGTAGAAGCAACACAACCCATAGCCCTATCCAAATAGACATAGACACCACCATAGCAGTTGTATCATAGTCATTCGTGCAACATACCCACTCCAAAAAGACTTAGTAGAGGTCCTGATTTTAATAAACACAATGTCATCCTCTGTCCATACCAATCAACCCTCATTTGAAAACTTAACAACTAGAATCCCATAATTATTACATCGATAACATAGTCATTACATTAATGACGCTATGCCACGTTTACAAATCACCCGGACATCTAGTAGACTAGGAAAGCACCACCCTCGACGCTGAAGTCTACACTCTTACCAATCCATTGGTCAATTTCTAAATATATCTAGCTAATGGTCACTCCTTTACCTGAATAGCTACTAGACCCCCCAAGCTTGAGGCCTTCCTACGCAAAGCATTATCCACCCTATTGGCCTTCCCAGATGATATAAGATACAACAACAACATACCCAGAAATGCCACCGAACTCAGCTGAACTCATATTTGGAAAAACTGGCCATAACCTCTCCTCTCTAATCTATTGAAGTACAATCCTCAAATGCCGCTCATGATCCTCTTTGGCATTGAAGCGGACCAATATATCATTAATGAAACAAAAAAAAAACCCAGATATAGTTGAAATACATCATTCATCAACTCTCTAAATGCGGCAAGGGCATTGGTTATCCCAAAGGACATCATAAGGAACTCATAGTGCCCACACCTCGTCCGAAATGCTAGCTTAGGAATGTTAGAATCCTTAATCCTTAGCTGATGATATTCAGATCTCAAATCAATCTTGGAAAACATGGTTTCACCCTAAAGTTGGTCAAAAGGATCATCAATTATGGGAGAGGATACTTTTTCTTAACGGTCACTTTTTCAACTATCTGTAATCAATACACATTCTCATAAAACCATCATTTTTCTTTACAAACAAAACATGGCACCCCATAGAGACACACTAGGGCATATGAACTCTTAACTCAAGAGATATTAAAGTTACTCCGTTAATTCAAATTCTCCGTTTGATACTTACCTTTGACATACCTCACTGGACCTCATCCACACCCAAATCGTTTCGAATCAAGGGACAATCCAAGGTTGACTACACATTCATCCCTTAAATCCATTACATCTAAACTGGATCGAATTTCAAACCACGCACGACAGGAATCAAAAGAATAAGAGGAAATTTCCTAACAATCTCTGTAGCCTCTCAAGGATAAGTAATAGACGTCTCCGCACCGATCCTTAAGACTCTACTTGATTGGGCTTGTACACATGTGAGACCTATGAACCTGGGGCTCTGATACCAACTGTCACGACCCAAAATTCGGACGTGATGGCACTCACCTAACCCACCAAGGCGAGTAAGCTCAATACCTACTAATGCAAACATAACAATAATAGCGGAAGAGAAAATAGTCTAGTGTGACAAATAATCATAGGAAAACCAAACTACAACCATCCCAGAACTGGTGTCACATGTACAAGCCTCTAGATACATAGTACTCGAATAAAATAAATATCTCAAATGTCTAGTCCTCAAATAGGACGTAACATAATAATGGATTCCTTGAAGGTCCACCGATGTGATAAGCAGCTACCTTAAGGATAATCCAGAAGCTCGATCCTGAAATGAGGAAATTCTAACTAAAGGGACCGGGCTCGCAACCTACAAAAATGTAGCAAGGGGTGAGTACCAAAAACAACACGGTACTCAGCAAATGGAACTAACCTAGAGTAAAACAATGAAGAACCAAGTAACTCCTTCACACCCAACCACATACCGCCGAACTACAAACCTGCACTCAGAAAAGTCCCAGCCCAGCAACACATAATACACAATAAAGATAGTTTTTCAGTATATCACAATTATCAAATCACAAGCCATAACTCACACATGATAACATAATCAATCCCATGGAAAACATCATGCCACATAATAATATGCAAGGATGAGATGCAATGTTGTGCAATGCAAGGTGGTATCAAGACCGTCGCACAGCCTGTCGTATATACCCCCGTCGAGCTAAGGCTCCCAGACCAAGGGGACCCATGGGGACCTCGCAGGCCATATACCTCAATCACAATATATCAACTACCTTGCCACCCAAATGCTCGTGGTCAAGGACTCATGATAAGAATCTCAATGTATCAACTACCTTGCCACCCAAGTGCTCGTGGTCAAGGACTCATGATACGAATCTCAATGTATCAACTACCTTGCCACCTAAGTGCTCGTGGTCAAGGACTCATGATACAAATCTCAATGTATCAACTACCTTGCCACCCAAGTGCTCGTGGTCAAGGACTCATGATACGAATCTCAATGTATCAACTACCTTGCCACCCAAGTGCTCGTGGTCAAGGACTCATGATACGAATCACCATTAACAACTTCTCAAAATGTCATGAGTATGAGGATGCATGCAATCAAGACACAATTATAGAAGCAATATTCCTCTCAATAAGTACAATAAATATCAAAGTTCTCAATGTTTAGCAATTATAATATTCACCCTCTTTTATACATATTTGGTACAATTCTCTTTTAAGATATTTCACCCCATTTTAGTAACTTTATTTCCTCAAACAACCCATGATCCTCAGTATATATCACGATTATCTCCCTTTCTCAACACGTCATATTCACACTATTCTCAATTTAGGATTCACATGCTCTCGAAGCAACACATAGACAATTAAAGCCCTCACACTGGCATCACGATAAGAATTATCAACCCAACACATGATACGATCTCATCTCATAGATTACAACATAAGGAAGCATACGAGGTTTTTTTTTTTTTTTTTTTATTAACAGACCTTACCCAAGGATCTCACCCCTCGTGGCGGTCAGGGGTTGAGCCGTACACCCCCAAGCCTTATCATAAATATAAAAAAAAAATACAAAGAGGGGGACAAAAAACCTTACCTCCGCCCTAAGATGGTTCACCAATCGGCCAACTTACTAAGATCGGCCAATTAGTCCCCATTTTTAATAGAGAACAAACCTAGACTATACCTAAGAGAGTACTACTCTCCTTACATATAATCTAAGAAAGCAATAAACAAGGGAGACTCTCCCCTTACATAAGTAAAAGGAAAATAAACCTACGACTAATCCTAAGGATAAACAGGGAAACAGAGATTAGAAGTAGGCCCAGGAGGCCTCCTGGAAGCTCAAGTCTTCACATCTCAAGGCGGCTTCTTGATTCTCTTCAATTTCTTCCTTCTGAAGGAGACCATATTATCCTTGTCCATGTAGAAACAGGCTTTTGCTTGTTGAGGCATTTGCTGGATGTTGGAATACACTTGCAGCTGGTTAAGGTTGTGACTATGTTTAGCTAAGGCATCTGCTACAGAGTTAGCCTCCCGTAAAGTATGTTTGCATCTAAAGCTTTCCAGCTTTATGCTATGATAATGAAACTTATCAATTCCTTGAGCCAGATCAATTGTAGGAGGGTGAGCCTGCTTATCAATAAGCCATTTCTGTAGCAATTCAGAGTCCACTTCCAAAATAACTTTTCTGAAGCCTAACTGAACGCACCAAGAAATGCCTATAATAGCAGCCTCCAATTCAGCTTGATTGTTGGTCCCCTGACCACCAGGAGCAGCATAAGCAAATAGGAAAAGCCCTTCACTGTTCCTGATAATTCCTCCACCTCCCAGCTTACCAGGATTTGACAATGCACTACCATCTGTATTGAGTTTCACCCACATTTCAGGAGGTCTAGTCCACTTTACAGGGGTGATTTTAATATCATGCACACACTGGCTGGCAACTTTAATGATTTCTATCCAATTAGTGGACCATTGCATATAAGGATATGCACTCTTAAGCATGAAAGAGACATCCTTAGCTACCAAGTACTTCACTCTAGCCAAGTTAGTATTGGTGCCAGAATATTTACTAGAGCATCTGTTCTTCCATATATTCCAGCATATGAAAATAGGTACAGCTTGGAATATGAGTTTCTGAACATCATTATTATATCTCATACCCCACCACTTCATGATTACACTCCTCAAAGGTAAACATGCAGTAGAGACCCCACAAGAACCATCAAAATATTTCCATACATTATGAGCAAAGTGGCCAGTGCTGAAGATGTGTTCTATGTTGTCCCACCCTGGCTTATAGCAGCAGTAGCACCTACTAGGTTCATAACCAAAGCTGACCAACTTATCATTAGTTGGTAATCTCCCTTTTAATGCCCTCCATAAAAGAAAGGAACACTTAAAAGGAACATACTTGTTCCACAGATAGGAGTTGTTCTTGGATCTCTCTTTCTTGTCTCTAATCAGGTTCCAGGCAGATGAGATTGTGAATTCTCCATTAGGATTGAGACTCCACATGGCTCTATCAGAGTCCCCATGACTACCCTGTAACCTGATACTCAAAATAGCATCAACAACCTGAGAAGGAGCAGTGTTTACAATCATCTCCTGATTCCACTGGCCATCTTGGATAAACTGGGACACCTTGGTGTTGTTAAGCTTGCTACTAGTATTCCTGAGGTGAGCCAAAGGCCCCACCCCTAACCAGTCATCCCACCAAAAGAAACAATTCCCAGAATTAATCTTCCATTGAATATGGGGTTCAATTTCATGCTTATTCTGCATCATGTGCTTCCATACCCTAGAATCTCCTGTGCCCCATTTTTTGCTCACCGGATTAGATCTCTGACAGTATTTTGCCTTAAGAAAGTCCCCCCAGAGAGTGCTCTTGGTTCTAAAGGTCCACCAGTGCTTGTATTGAAAGGATTTGCAGACATCTTTCACCATTCTAACTCCAATACCACCTTCTTCATAAGGATAACTCAAGTTCTTCCATGAAGACCAATGGTATTTCTTTTTACCTTCCCACCAGCCCCAGAAGAAATCAGCTGTGAGGCATTGAATCTGCTTTAAGGTAGTAGAAGGGGGAGATACAGCAGATAAGAGATGAATGGGAATGGACTGTAAGACATGTTTAACAAGGGTAGCTTTACCACCAAAGCTTAAAATCTTAGCTTGCCATCCAGAGATCCTTGCTGCAATCTTAGAGACCATATCTGAGAAGTATATCACCCTTTGTCTACCAATATACAGGGGACAACCCAAATAAGTGATAGGATCTGCTTTTTGAGTAAATCCAGTAATGTTGTGGACTCTGTCACAAGTAGTCTGATGAGCTGTAGGAGAAACCAAGAAATGAGTTTTGCTTCTGTTAACCAGCTGCCCAGATACCCTCTCATAAGTACCTAAAGTCTTCATGATCAGTTCCAGGGATCTGCTAGTACCAGAAGTAAAGATGATAACATCATCTGCAAAGCTGAGATGATTAATCTGGGGACCTCTCTTCTTCATATAAAAACCTTGAAACTCAGGCACCTGGTGCAACCTGTTCAACAGACTAGAAAGAATTTCTGCCCCAAGAATGAATAATGCAGGGGATAAAGGGTCTCCCTGCTTAAGCCCTCTGGTAGAGTAGAAAAAGCCATGTCTGGAGCCATTAACAATGATAGAGTACCAATTATTAGACATGATTCTCCATATCATATCAATAAAAAGCTCACCAAAGCCCATCCTTCTCATAACAACACACACAAAAGGCCAGGACACCCTGTCATAGGCTTTGGCCATATCAAGCTTGATAACTATATTATCACCCTCCACTGGCTTCTTGATCTGATGAATAATCTCTTGAGCAAGCATAATATTTTCTGAGATGTTCCTACCTTTAACAAACCCTGACTGGTTTTTAGATATCACACTAGGCAAAATAGGGGCCAATCTCATACTTAACAATTTAGAGAAGATCTTGTTTATACAGTTGCTAAGACTGATAGGTCTGAATTCTGTGAAGTTGTTAGGATTATTGGACTTTGGCAACAACACCAGACAAGTGTGGGAGAAGTATTTAGGAATGCTTTGCCCACATACGAGGTTCAACATATTTAACAAAAGTTTAGTAATCCACTTGCCTTATATAAAGTCTCGAATCATGTCAATTCCGAAGCTTTTCCCTCCCTACGATACTCCAAATCACCAAAATCTATTCAAGTATAACATCACAATCACATAACGAATCTAACGACACTAAAATCAATTAATTTGGTGAAAAGGGCAAAATGGTCCGAAAATTTCATCACCGGAAAAAGTCGTCAGAAATCTGAAAATTTATACATAAAAATGTTCTCCTGGTAATAAGGAATTCAACGGCGAAAACCGTTTAAAAAACGGAGCTAAAACGAGGTAGAAATCTCATTTTTAAAGTCTCCAAAAAAAGACATCCGAACCCGCGAAAAACAGCAAATTTTACCTCGAACAACGCGCTAAAATTAATTTCTGAAACTCTCATGGTATTCCTCTCGGAAAAATACGCGATTTAGCCTTTTGAATCGCCCAAATCAGACCAAAATCGAGGGAGAAATCGTTGATTGAAGTTTGGGAGAAACCCAGAAATTTTTTGAGAAAATCTGCATTTTTTTTTAATATATGCACCACCTGCCACGTGGCAGCGCCTGATTGGGCCACGTCATCCCCGCTTCAGCATTTCCAGCAAACTCTCAAACTTAAATTCAAAGCTCCGGCCTCACCCGAAGTCGGAAAAATACATTCCATATATGAAATCTGATTGGAAATGATATTTTGGACTCAATGGTGTAGTCGAAATTCTCATCGGAGGTCATTTTGTTCCAATGTGGGTCTCATTTCCCAATATCGAAAACTATCGAAAGGACCAAAGCACACTCGAAAGTTTCAGAAACTGAACGAAGGGTCCTTCGAGACCAAAATTGATGTTCCGGATCCAATGGAATCAGTAGAATTTGAATTTGAGGTCTCCTTGGCCGAAACCCGAGAAAACTCATTTAAACTAGTTTCGGGCTCAAAAAGTCAAAACCATGTTCAGGGTCATTACAGCCAAAAATGGAGGTGCGGTGATAGTAGATGGTTCTAAGTCTTCCTTGATTGAAGAGGTCAAATCCAAACAAGACCTTGACCCCGCATTATTAGAATTGAAGTCCTTGGTGAAGGATGGCAAGGTGAAAGTTTTCTTCCAAGGGGTAAATGGTGTCCTTAGATACCTAGGTAGATTATATATGCCCGATGTCGATGATTTGAGGACCTTGATCTTGAGTGAGGCTCATAATTCATCTTATTTCATTCACCCCAGTTCTACCAAGATGTATCGAGATTTGAGGGAAGTGTATTTCTAGGGTGGTATGAAGAGAGATATTGCCAAGTTCGTAGCCGGTTGCTATAATTGTCAACAAGTCAAAGATGAAGACCAAAGGCCAGGTGGCCTAGCCCAAGATATTGAGATTCCTATTTCGAAGTTGGAAGAAATCAACATGGATTTTGTGGTTGGGTTGCCAAAGACTAGAAAGCACTTTGATTCCATTTGAATTATTGTTGATAGAATGACAAAGTTGGCTCACTTTCTATCGATCAAAACGACTTATAATGCTGAAGATTATGCCAAGTTGTACCTTTATGAGTTGGTTAGATTGCATGGGGTACCATTTGCTATCATCTCGGATTGTGGTGCTCAATTCAGCTCACATTTTGGAGGTCTTTCCAACTTGGTACTAAAGTCAAGCTTAGCACGACATTTCACCCATAAACGGATGGTCAAGTCGAGAGAGCCATTCAAACTCTTGAGGATATTCTTAGGGCTTATGTCTTAGAGTTTAAGGGTAGTTAGGATGAGTATTTTCCACTCATAAAGCTTGCTTATAAAATTAGCTATCACTCTAGCATTGGGATGGCTCCCTTCGAAGCTCTATATGAGAGGCATTGTAGTTCTCCAGTTGGGTGGTTTGAAGTGGAGATATGGCTTTTTAGGTCTAGATTTAGTTATGGAGGCTTTGGAGAAGGTAAGGGCAATAAGGAAAAGATTGAAGATTGCCCAAAGTCGGCAAAAGTCCTATGCCGATACTAGGAGAAGGGATCTTGAATTCGAAGTTGATGATTTGGTGTATTTGAAGGTTTCACCAATGAAAGGTGTAGTTTGATTTGGAAAGAAGGGAAAGTTAAGCCCTAGGTATGTAGGGCCTTATCGGATCTTGAGACGTGTTGGTAAAGTTGCATACAAATTAGAGTTGCCTATGGAAATGAGCATAATTTATTTGGTTTTCCATGTCTCCATGTTGAGGAAGTGTGTTGGGGACCGTAATTTCATTGTCCCCTTAGAGGTGGTTAATGTTGAAGAGAATTTGGCTTATGAGGAAGTTTTGGTGGAAATCTTGGATAGGCAAGTGAAAAGATTGAGAAATAAAGATGTTGCATCCATCAAAGTCCTTTGGAGGAACCAACAAGTCGAAAGCGCTATTTGGGAAGACGAACCTGATATGAAGAAGCGATACTCGTATCTCTTCCATTCTAATCAAGGTTGAGGTACTAAGATATTCCTATTTGAGAACACTCCTTGCATGTGATGTTCATGTTATCTATGCATAAGTAAGTGATTTTGAAGTTGCATTGTAGATGTTGTTTGAAGCATGATTTGAAAATTTTCATGGTGATATGTTGCATTTTGCATAAGATGCATTTGCTCTATTCCTTAGAGCTTGCCTTTAGCATATTCGGGGACGAATATCTCCAAGGGAGAGATATTGTAAGGCCCCATATGTTGGAGAGTGTAAAAGTGTCTAAGAAATGAAATCTAGAAATTTTCTAAGTACCAGTGGGTGTTGCTTCCCTAGCACATGCAAGTGTACGTGATCAACCAAGTAAGATAATGACTCTTTTTAGTATCCTAATGTTGAACCCAAAGGACTTGTCGATTAATTATTTATCAAGTTATATTAATTCAAGTTATTTATTTAAGTAGTGAACAATTAAACAAGATGAGAGATATTTCTACACAATCAATTTATGAATCGATCTAAGATTATGGTTTAGCTAATAATCATGTTTTATTATCTAGCTGTTGATTGACAGGGTTCAATTTACTAAGCAGGGTTGCATGCCTCTACCCAACCTATTCTCATTGACAGCCAAACGATATCGTTGAGCAGAGATATACATGATCACTAAGATGCATTAAAGCTATCTTCTTGTATTTGAACCAAGAGAGGTTGATGGGTAGGTGTTACAAGTTTCCCATACACGAATCATCTAGTCTCCTAGACAAATAATCTCCCTATACCCTGTGTTCTATCCACCCCAACATCTTCCGAATCTAAAGAAGACAACAAATGTATTTCACGTTTGGCCAGACTATGAAATATAGATTAGGAATATAGGAACAACTAATATGATAGACAAATATTTTAAATTAATATTGACTAAACAATCATCTTATTAGCTATCATAATCTTAGAACGAGAAGTTTAAGTCCACATAGACATGGAGAAATCATCATAAATCATTCAAAGATAAATGTAAAAATAAATATTATTGGAGAAGAAAAGATGAAACTAAATTTTCTGGCCTCTACGACGACTTCTATTTCTCTCTAGGTCAAAAGTTGAGTAAAACCTAATTTTATGAAATATTTATAGGTGTAGAAGAAATTCTAAAAAAAAACAATTGAGTCCAAAATAATTGAAAAAACCCAAATCGAAAAGAAATTGGGCCTTCACGTGCGTGTGCCGTACATTAACCGCCTTCAACATTTGTTTGGTGTCACGTGTCAATTTTTTTCTATTTCAAATTGCAATTGAATTCCTTGCCCTATACCTATATAATAATATATATTATTATATACAATTAAATCCATTAAGTTGCCTGCTTAATTTTTCTTCTGTAAACTTTCCTTTTTAATTTGTTTGAGCTTCAGATCTCTTTATTTTAGCGCCAATTTAATCTTACAAATACAATACATAATTTAGCACAATCCATAAAATTTATACTCAAAACAGATAAATAAAAGTATTAAATATGAGGTAAACAATGACTAAAAATATGTATTTTTGGCCTTACATCAACACCCTACACTTAAACTTTTGCTCACCCTCGAGCAATCATTAAAGCTCATAAAAAAAATCAAATAGGACCACCGCTTTGGTTGATACAAATAATTTAGGCCATCTAAAAAAAATTCAAAATATCATGTACACTTTCCAATCATTATGCAAAATAAACAACACACTTTTAACCTCCTAGCCTCAAGAAAGGACACCAACTCATCAAATTTTAAATTTGTTCACCTACTCTCTCAAAGAAAGTTAATAACATGACCTGTCTGTCATGAAACAAGTGACCTCAATGAAGAAATAGTCCACACACTCAATATCAAAAGTCTCACAAAGAATTCACACGTATGCACAAAGAACCATAGGCTTGCCCATTATGTACATCTCCATTAATTAAGCATGCTTGAACGGAATCAAATAGGACTTTGATGGGTTGTAATGTAGGCTAGGGGATAGATAGGAAAACTATAGATAGTGACTTACACTTCCCTAAGCACTTTGCACTTTTAGACTTCATCATTCACTCACTATCTTCTTCTCTTTATTTTTTTTCACCTTCTCTTCAATAATTATTTCACTTTTTTTCAAATAATTTTTTTTTATATTTTTTTCAAGACACATTATTTTAAAGAGTGCGTTTTCATCACCATGTAGATATTATAGATCACCTTTTACCACTTATTCATCCCCTTTCTTTAAATTTAACAATTATAATAAGTCTATGCTGTAGTGCTCAAGGAAGCAATGTGTAAAAACTAGAAATCCAACAAAATTGAATCAAGGTAAAAATATGGCTACCAACAAAAAGCTATAGGCTTAAAAGGGCTAACTAGTGATTCATTATCTGAAAAGGCTAACATTCTACAAGACAAATCAAATAAAACCTATTATCATCTTCGAAACAAAATAATACTTTTTATTTCGCTTCAATAACACGCAGGGCAAGTTCTAGACTAGTATGCAAAATATGGAATAAATAAATTCTCACCACACATTGCACAAGTATTAATCAAGATGAATCAATTCCGCTTCTAAGAGAGAAAAGTCATAACAAACTACAAAATAAAACAAGCTATATATAGAGTCACAACGATAAACCTAGATGTCAAATAATTTGTAGTTTAATTAGCAATCAAACATTCATAGTAAAGTACTACTCAAAATTAGGTCTAAATCACAATTATCAAAGAAGTCAATGTTTTTTCTCTCTCCCAAAAAAGTAAAAATAAAGAATAAAATAAGAATTTACTTCCTAAAAAATAAAAATAAAAAATAAAAGACACGCAGTTCAAAGGGACCCCCTTCGAAAAAAATCGAAAAGAAAAACCAAGGGGTGGGCCAAGTGTGCTTCTACTAATGAGATAAATATTAAGAATAAAGAAATAAAAATCTTTTTGTAATTTTTATTTTAGAAAAATACTCAAAAAATGACAAAACTAAAAACGGACAAAAAGGAACTTGAAGGGGAATAGGTCCGCGACATGGACCCTTCTAGTTCATGACCCAATTTTTTTTCATTTTTATTTATTTATTTTTTTACGAATAGTAAACAAACCTAAAACACACTCCACCCTAAATAATACATTTGGAAGAATTTCCACCCCTACTTAAAAGATGCTATGTCCTCAAAACATCAATTAAAATTTAAAAACAAGGTTTAGGAAAACTCTCAGACCTAGCTAGAAGCATATTCTCTCAATATCCATCGAGGGTCATACACACCCCATACTTAAGCTCAATTTTCTCCTTTGCTTCAAATTTTTGGGTATTCAAACTTCCCCTAATCTAAACCCCCCCCCCCACCAGTAAGAAAAGAAAGTGACACTAAAATAAATAAATAAAAAGTTACACTACAATTGGGTTGGTTTCCAATAAGTACCTAATTTAATATCGGGCACGACTCAAGTCACCACCAATTTTTCTCTCCACTTTGAAAATATGAATTGCACCCTTTGCATCCATCTTTTTTACTTTGCTCAAGGGGCGGTGGTATGGATATAAACTACACTTCTGGGCCCTTAGTTGAGAAATGTAATTTTTTGATTTTCGCTCAACAAATTTAAGAATACAGACATATTGTTCCTCTTACTTACACTCTTTCATAGGCTCAGATAACTCACTTAATTTCTTACTATCCAAGCACAACGTAGAAAAATAATAGGAAGGAGGCCTAATACATCCTAATTCATGAATAATATTATTATTATTTACATCCTCGTGTACACTCTTCTAAACATCGAGACTAGGGAATAAAGTGCAATTAAATTGTTGAAATTTTTCTTTTTGCTCCACTAGTTGGTCATTATCCATGACAATTGGTGATTGCGCATTCGATGCCTCAACCTTTGCATTCAAGTGAGCCTCCTAATCATGAATATTTGAGCCAAATTGAGCTATCTCTAGTCTGCACTTAATTTCTGTTAGTTGGGTTGCTATTTTGTGAGTTGATAACTCATTTCTTTTTGTTGCTCCATTTTTGGGTCCTGTAGCTCCAATATTTGCTTCAACAACTCACTAGTGTGAGCTTCTTATTCTGCCAGATCCACTTCATTACTCATGCCAACATTACAAATAATAGAAGAATAATAGCCGAGGTTCAATGGAGGGGGATACGAGTTCGGAAAACCATCCCAATGACCATCTTGACCACCCCATATATGACAGATATTCCATTCAAAAGAATGGATAGCTGTGCACAACAGGCACTCGATATCCAAGTGGAACCCATGAAAATATTGACAAGGATATCCATCACCTAACCACCACTTATTCCAATCATCCATATCAATAAGAGTACTAAAAAGTATTTTTTCATTTTTTTTCTTGAAAATATTTGCAGAAACAAAAAAATAAAAAGAATGAAATACTAAAAAACACTTAAATAATAAAAGAAAAAAAGTATAACCTAAAGAAATAATTAATTTCTAAATCCCTAGCAACAATGCTAAAAAACTTGTTGCTTCCCTAGCATACGTAAGTGTATGTAGTCAACCAAATGATACAGTAGCTCTTTTTAGAAGCTCAATGTCGAACCCAAACAACAACAACAAACATACCCAGTGGAATCCCACAAGTGGTGTCTGGGGAGGGTAGAATGTACGCAGACCTTACTACTATCTTATAGAAGTAGAGAGTATCACACCCCGGGAGGGTACCCTAGGCGTGACCGGCACCCAGAGACTATTGCTAGTCCCTAAACGAACCACTCATTCTCAAGATAGTCATTCAACATCAACACAGTGGAAATAGAGTAAGGAGCTACCTCAAATAAAGGGCCAAATGGCCAACATCAGTCTCATCATCATAATAAGTAAGTAATAAGTACTACTCAATTCATAAGGGAAAACCATCGACATCAAACCTCTACTCATGTCTATGAAGCCTCTAACCTGACTCAACTGTCTAAGATGGTACCATGACGGACCATGGCTACCTAACTCATCAAATAACGAAAACAACAAATAGAAGGGTCTCCTCCAGATAGCAAGGAGGCTCACCAATGACTGAACTCAAAATCTCTGACCTCAACAATGCGTCTGCTGAAGTCCTCTAACTCCTGTATCTGCATTATGAAATGATGCAGTGCCGAATGGCATCAGTACGTGGAATGTACTGTTATGTAAAATAGCTGAATATAACAATATAAGCACAACAACATAGGGAAAACATCATCTCAACATCATACTCCATTAGAATGTCAAACGTCTATCTAAGGCAAGAGAATCGAGTAGACAATTGACCCCTCAGCCTCTCATCTCAACATCATCAATACATCGGACTCACCTCAAGGAAACTCGACTCAACTCAACCCAAGGAACTCGATATCAACTCGACTCAAGGAACTTGACATCAACTCAACTCAAGGAACTCGACTCAAACATCACATCAACATCAATATTAGAGTACTATCGAAGTAAGACCTCACTAGGAACCTAACTAGGAGTTTCTCTAACGACAACCATCACCTATGATCCAGTGATGATACAACGAAGCGATGCCATTGCCACATCCATCCAGTACCCTGCCCGAGGTAAAGGACATCAACCTCAGTAGATCCACAAAAAAAAACCTCATTCCTCTATTGGGACAAGAAAGGAGCCCTCTGCATTGCGGTTCAATCCTCTCTTCCTACGCGGGCCACGTAGTTGATGGATTCGAGTGGGAGTCACCTTCACCCATTTCGGTGCTCAATACTCCTCCCAATACTCGACATGCTCATAAAACCTCAACCTCATCAGTCCTATAGGGGACATGGTGCATCATCATCAATCCCATAGGGACATAATATAATACCTCAACATCAACATCAGTCCCGTAGGGACATAATATAATACCTAAACATCAACCTCACCTCACCCAATCAACATCAACATCAACATCATGGACTCAAAATACTCTTTTAGAAATTAAACTTTCGGTTCTAAGACATCATGAAACATCATTTTCATCAACATCATCATCATGACTCTCAGCAAATGTGAAACACAATCACAACATCACAAACATCATTAAGGCTCTAGACTCATCCCCTAGCTCATTCTTACACTTTTAAATAAATTAATCATAGGGTTTATTGAAAAACACTCATGAAATGAATTATGCAGTAAATCAAGTTTATGATGATCATCAATTCATGTAAAATATATTCATTAAATAAAACTCAGTGTAATGCTCAACAATCTTCACATCAACCTAATTACATTCAATACACAACTCAATTTACTCAAAAGGGCACATGGGAGAACAATTCCATGCTTTAAGTTAGCCTTACATACCTGGGATGATTGCTAACACACTTTCTTGCACGAAATCCTCCTTAATCTCCACTCCCCTCAAGCTCTGGCTTAGTGACTTTTCTAGAGAGAATGTTTTTGGATGGGTTTTTGGAACCCTTTTCTCATAAACGACCTTTATTCGTCGTATGAGAGGTTTAGAAAGTATAAGAATGGACTAGAATGCCTCTCAAAATTTTAAGGAAATGTTTCTCGGACTTGAAATAACACAGTTCGTGATGCGGACCTGTCGCAGATAGTGTAATTTCGAAAGACTCAACTCCGTCGAAAAATCATAGAAAAAGATAAGGGTGGGTATGTGATAGGTCCGCGACGCGGCCTTGTCGCGAAGGCACACTATTTTTCATTTTGGAACGAAAATTATCTTTTGACTTGGTCGCGCTAAAAATCGACCGAGACCCATCTCCCACTCAATTTTCCATGCAAATCATGAATTCGCTCTCGAATTTTTAATTCGAGCATCGGAAGATGCATTTTGCGCACACCTCTTGCCTAGGAGTATTTTGGTAATTATCGGGCGTTATAGAGAGGTTGTTTCCTGGGAACCCTCATCTCAACAATCCATAAGCAGAATAAACTAGATATGTCAAAAAAGGAAAGGATAAGAAAGGAATATGAAGAGCGACTACTAATGAAAGACACATGATATTATGTAAATACGATAAATTTAACACATATAATACAGATAAAGACAACACATATACAAACTCGGCAAAACCTACTACCCTACAATACCCCACGGCTAGACATCAACCTAACCCTGCTAAACTATTAACCACCTACTCTAATTCGAGACCTCCACTCCTACCTATCTAAAGTCATGTCCTCGGTGAGATTATGTTTTTGCCATATCCTATCTATTTATCTCTCCCCAATACTTCTTCGGTCTACCTCTACTTCTCCTACTGACTCCTAAATCCAACCTCTTGCACCTCCTTACAGGAACATTGGTACCTCTTTTCTGCATATGTCCAAACCATCACAGTCATGCTTCCCTCATCTTATCAGCCACCGGGGCCACCTCTAGCTTCTCCAGAATGGTGTCATTCCTAATCTTATCCCTTCTTGTGTACCCGCACATCCATCTTAGCATCCTCATCTCTGCGACATGCATCTTCTGAACATGTGCATTCTTCATTGGCCAACACTCCACCCCATATAATAAAGATGGTCTAACCACCATTCTGCATAACTTACTTTTGTGTTTAGGTGGTATCTTCTGGTCACATAATACTCCAGAGGCAAGCCTCTACTTAGAACATGCTACCCCAATACGATGTGTGACATCATCGTCGATATCTCTACTACTCTGGATGATGGACCCCAGATATTTACAGTTTTCCCTCTTGGGGATAGGTTGGGCGGCAAGCCTCACATCAATGTCAGCTTCATCCCTCGCAACACTGAATTTGTACTCCAAGTATTCTATTTTGGTCCTACTCAATTTGAATCCTTTGGACTCCAACGCGTGTCTCCACGCCTCCAACCTATCATTAACTCTAGTCTGAGTCTAATCAATCAATACTATGTCATCTGGAAATAGCATACACCATGGAACTTCCTCCTAGACAGATCGCGTCATCTCATCCATCACTAGGGAAAACAGGAAAGGGCTCAACACAGATCCTTGATGGAGTCCCATCTCAATAGGAAAATATTTTGAGTCTCCGTCCACTGTTCTTACTCGATGTTTGGCTCCATTGTACATTTCCTTAATCGCCATGATATATGCCGTTGGGACACCTTTCACCTCTAGGCACCTCCATAGGACATCCCTTGGCACTTTATCATAGGCCTTCTCAAGATCAATGAACACCATATGAAGATCCTTCTTTCTTTCCCTATATTTCTCCACTAATCTCTGAACAAGGTGAATTGCTTCAGTAGTCGACCACCCCGGCATGAATCCAAACTGATTCTCCAAAATAGATACTACCCTTCTCACCCTCATCTCCACCACTCTCTCCCAGACCTTCATAGTGTGACTTAACAACTTTAATTGTTACGGTTTTGAGTATCCCCTTTGTTCTTGTACAATGGAACCGTTGTACTCCTCCTCCATTCATTAGGCATCTTAGCAGTCTTCATAATTATATTGAACAGTCTAGTGAATCACTCTGTCACATCCTTGACCATGTTCTTTTAAAAATCTACTAGAATCTCATCGGGTCCGACCGCCCTCCCTCTCTTCATCCTACTGATAGCCCTACTAACTTCCTCAACTCTGAACCGCCTACAATAACGAAATCACGATGACTTTTGAAGTGTGTTAACTCACCTAGGCCAATGATTCTATCTCCTTTTTTATTTAAGAGTTTATGAAAGTAAGCTTGCCACCTTAGTTTAATGGAAGTGTCATCCACCAATACCACACCCTCTTCATCCTTGATGCACTTCATTCGGTCCAGGTCGCGAGCTTTCCTTTCTCTCTCTTTAGTGATCCTATACAATCTCTTGTCCCCGCCTGTATCACTTAGCTCCTCATATAGGCGCTCAAAAGCTGC
The DNA here is from genome assembly GCA_029948455.1 of Solanum rostratum. Classification (NCBI taxonomy): domain Eukaryota; kingdom Viridiplantae; phylum Streptophyta; class Magnoliopsida; order Solanales; family Solanaceae; genus Solanum; species Solanum rostratum. The sequence goes on from CM057051.1 coordinate 28,631,346, forward strand.
TATCTTAGCACTCATCACCGCTATCTTTGCTTTTGACTTAGCCATCTTATATGCCCCTTAAGCATACGCTTTTCATCTTTATCCCTACACTCCAGCCACTTTGTGTAAGCAACCTTCTTATCTTTCACTTTGGACTAAACTTCCTCATTCCACCATCAGTTGCCCTGACGTCCACAAAAGGCCCCTCTTGAAACCCCTTGTAACTCGGCAGTTACCTTTATAATGCAACTAGCAGTAGTGTCCCACATATTGTTCACATTACCGCCACTACTCCACGCCTCTAAGTTTCTCAACTTTTCTTCCATCTCTCGGGAGAGGGCAGGAGTAAGGCATCCCCATCTAATCCTCGGTTTGGCATAAACAACCTTCTTCGTCTTTTCTCTCTTGATCTCTAAATCCATCACTAGAAGCCTATGTTGAGTGAAAATATTCTCACTCAGAATCACCTTGCAATTCTTACATAGACTTTTATTGACCTTTCGGAGAAGTAGGTTAATCTATTTGAGTCTTAGCTACCATCTATGGAAGGTAATCAAGTGGTTTTCCTTCTTTGGGAAACATGAGTTAGCAATAACTAACTTAAAGGCTTTGGAAAAATCCAGGAGACACGTCCCACCTCCATTCCTCTCCCCAAAACCAAAGCCTCCATGAACATCTTTAAACTCGCTAATGGTTGCCCCGATATGCCTATTAAAGTCACCCCCAATGAAGATATTTTCTGTCTCTGATATGCCTCGCACAACGTCATCTAGATCTCCCCAAAAGAGCCTTTTGACTTCCTCCTCTAGGTCTACTTGGGGCGCATACACACTAACTACATTCACTACATGCGTACCAACCACGAGTTTGAGAAGCATCATCCTATCATTAACCATCCTAGCCTCAACCACAGAATCCCTAAGGTCCCTGTCTACTAGGATACCTATACCATTTCTATCCCTAGAACCACCCGAGTACCTCATCTTAAACCCATCCACGTCCTGAGCTTTGGGACCTACCCATCTGATCTCCTGGACACACGCTATATTAATATGTCTCCTCTTAAGACATTTTACTAGCTCTATGGATTTCCCTATCAGTGATCCTATATTCCACAACACTATCCTTAACTTACAAATGCTCGTGACCCTCTTACCACCCCACCCATTACCCCCGACCCTAACCTCAACCGACGACATGACCCTTGTCTATCATTCGATCCTGATGCCACTAAGTAATAGACTACTAAGTAAATTCAACAATTAATTCAAATAGAAAATTTTGATTTGGAGCGAGTTGTTGATACCCCACAACCAAGAACTAGTGTAATCAATATTACAGGCAAGAAATATTAAATAGAGAAGAGTTTTGGCTGTAAAAGTCCATAACATTGATGGTTAACAAGAAGTACACACTCAAAGAAGTAATAGTGCAGTCAAGAAGGGGACGAACGATAGAATCTAGGTTGATTGTCGCTGGAAAATGGTCGTTGAATTTCTGGAATCTACTTCTGGCCGAAAACTTCACGCCGCAGTCGCCAAAATCTAGCTGCTGTAGGTCAGAAAACTCTTGTAATGCTGGGGTCCAACTGGATTTCTCGTAGCCGAATAAGAATGCGACCAATAACTCTAGTTTGCCGGGAAATCAACTGAAACACGATTTTGCCGGAACACGCGAGTTCACCAAGAAAGAGAGGGAAATATGCCAGTAGAATATAAGAGACAAATTTGAGAAATGGCGAGATGCGATCAATGTTTTCCCTCTTGATCTAGTTAATCCTTTCGCGATGAGATGGTGAATTTCGCCAAAGAAACAACGAGAATGTTCACCAGAAAAACGGAAGTTCCAGTTCTTGATTCTTGAAGTTGAAATTTTTAGTTTGGGAGAAATAGGTCCTTTTTTAGCTGAAGGAGCAGCAGTTCCTGGAAATGGACATAAGATATTATCTACTGATGAAGATGAAGATGGTAATGCGAAATAAAAGTCGAATTAATGAGAAGAAGCAGGGCCAGTGGAGATTGATGGACTAAATGGAAATCAAGAATCTGAAGGAGCTAATGGAAAAGAGGATGGAAATCAAGAATCAGAAGCAGCTGATGGAAATCAAGAAAACAACAATGGAGAAGAAGATAAAAAAGAGGAAGAAACAGAGAAAACAGAGAGTTCAAACAAAAAAGACTACCATATTGAACCCAACGGATTTGTCAATTAATTATTTACTAAGTTACATTAATTCTAATTATTTCTTTAAACATTGAATAATTAACTAAGATGAGAGATAATTTCTATACAATCAATGAATGAATTGATCTAAGATTATGGTTTGGCTAATAATCATGTTTAGTATCAATTTCATTAAGTTATTTGATATCTAGTTGTTGATTCACAGGGTTCAATTTACCAAGTTGCGTTACATGCTTCTATCCAGCCTATTCTTATTGATAACCTAAATACATTGTTGAGCAAGGATAGACATGATCACTAAGAATGTATTAAAACTATCTTCCTATATGTGAACCAAACGAGGTGGATGGGCAGGTGTCACAAGTCTTCCATACACGAATCATCTAGTCTCTTAGACAAAAAACTCTCCATACCCCATGTTCTATCCACCTCAATATCTTCCAAATCCAAAGCAGACAACAAATATATACCAGACTATGAAATATAGATTAAAAGAATATAAGAAAAACTAATATGACATCTTATTAGTTACCGTAATCTAAGAACGAAGAAGATTAACTCCACATAGACATGGAGAAATTACCACAAATCATTCAAAGATAAATCTGAAAATAAATATAATTGAAGAAGAAAAGATGAAACCAAAATTCTCCAACCTCCACGACAACTTCTATTTCTCTCTAGGTCAAAAGTTGTGTAACCTAATTTTATGAAATATTTGTAGGTGTAGTGAAAAATTTCAAATAAAATAAGTGAGTCCAAAATAAATTGGAAAATCCAAATCCAAAAGAAATTGGGCCTTCACATGCTTGCGGCATACAGTAACCACCTTAAGCATTTGTTTGGTACCACGTGTCAGCTTTGTTTTTCAAAATGCAATTGAATTGCAATTGAATTCCTTGCCCTATACGTATATAGTAATATATGTTATTATATTCAATTAAATCCATTAAGCTGCCTACTTGATTTTTCTTTTGTAAACTTTCTTTTTAGCTCGTTTGAGCTTCAAATCTCTTTATTTCTGTGCTAATTTAATCCTACAAATAAAATACATAATTATCTCAATCCATAAAATTTATGCTTTATAGGAATAAATAAAAGTATTAAATATGAGGTAAATAACGACTAAAAATATGTATTTTTGGCCTAACATCACTGGGTTACGGAAGGGCCTAGGGGTCGTAAGTGGTCCTATGGGCTGTAACATATGCTCATGGAGTGATAACCAGACTTTGTAAAAATATGAATTTCTAAAGTTGGGAGTATGAGTTAGCAGATAGGCCGTACCTTGACTTACAAGCCATAAGTCCTATCGTAGGTTGAGGATCACAAAAAGTTTATGAGGATCCAAAATGTTAGCAGATGAAATCCCTCTCCTATTATTTGTATCACAACCCGTAATTGGGGTCTCGTGGTCCCGTCTGGTAGGAAATTATAAGGGGTAAATTCAACCTTTCCTATTATTTAATGCCTATACTATGCCATCTAAGCTCCCAAAAGACCCCTTATCAGCCCTATTCAACTCTAATCTACCCCATCCCCTATCATTTATAAATATCCTACGTCTTAAACTTTTCCAAAAGTACTCTCAAACTCATTCAAGGCATTCAAGTGTGAGGTGCAAGCTAGGGTTTCGGGTTTGTCACTTCCAAAGTCAAATTTTCCTCCATTTAATCGCGCAAGGTATGTGGGTTTGATTGTGAAAACCATTTCTCCACAAATCTAACCATTCTTCCTCTTCAATTTACATTACATTCATAGATATTTATGAATATTTTTGTGAACTCTCTTATATGATAATATTATGAAGAGATTTATGATGTTTTACTTTTGTACCTGATTATGCATTGAAAAGCCATATGAAATTGATGGAATTTTATAAGGGTTTGATGATACCCTAGCTAAATCTTGTTATGCTTTTGGTCGATTATTTTGAATAATGTTCAAGTTGTTCCATTTTACTCTTCTCAAGTCATTTACTTTTGAATTGCATGGTTTTACACCTATGCACATGTACCCATCATGACTTAATTAAAGATGTATTCCAAGCTTATATGATGTTGAGGGCCTTATGGCAAGATTATGCAAGCTATGAACAATACGAATTTTGAAAGGGTTATTATGCATCCTATGAGATATGAGAATATTGTGAAAGTTATGAAAGTTATTTAACCCTATTTTGATGTTATGAAGCTTTGAATTTGATGAGCTACTCTAAGAAATTATTATGATGTTATGATGCTTTGCAAAATATATCAATAAGTATAATATAAGTATTCCTTGGGATTGTGACCTAGCACCAAGAGGACCTTCGTAGATAACAATTGTCCCATAACTATGTCCACCACAAGTTTGTGAATTAGCTAATGGATCATATAACATTGAACAAAAAGGGTGGTGTTCCCATATACTACATGTAAGTTAAATGTTGAAATGGGTGGTGTTCCTGTAAGGTTGTTATCATAAATTGATCGAAAAAGGTGATGTTCTCATAATGTGTTTATGAGGCACTTTCCAAAAGGGGGGAGTTATCGTAAGGTGAGTGTTTGATTTACCTCGGCAAAGTAGACCCCTCCTAGTCCAGCGTGGAGTGAATATCAGGGGATTCCAAGTAGTAGCTCGCTTGGTCTTACATGTTGGTTATGGTCCCTTCCCATCTATGTATGATATGTATATGATTTGATGATTCATCATGCATATTTTTACGAAGCATTGAGCATACATGAAAAATTGAGCTCATATTCATTGATTAAGATTATGCATATTGTTTAGTTATGGCTTATGTTTTTTGTGGCATTGCACCCCACATACTTAGTACATTCCGAGTAATAACGTATATTTTTTTGTCTAGATGATCTAACCATGTATAAATTGGAGCTCCCGACCATCTCCCCCTCCACGTGGCTAGACGATTCGGTTGAAGATATCTTTTGGTGAGTCCGCCACTTCGGAGATAATAGCCATTTACATTCTTGCCTTATTAAGACTTGTATTTTTATGGATATTATCTTTTGGGGTGAGCCAGAGATATGTCTTAGCTCCCATTCCATTCGCATTAGAGGTGTTGTTGTGTAATGACCCGACCTAGGGGGCCTAGTCATCACACAACAAATGAGGTACTCGAAGGCATCTCATCCAAGCCATCTAAGCATCTTAAGCATTCATAGGCGTTAGATTGAAACTTTTTTGTGGAAAACATAATGGGAAGGGGCGATGGGACATTTTATGCAATGAAGAAACATTAAAAAGTAGTGAAAATAGATAATGCCATTTTGACCATAAGCATACCATAATATATAACAAACGGAACTGGTATGGTCGGCTTCCATCAAATAGAAAGAAAATCTATAATAGTTGACATAGAAAGTAAAAGTCTCAGAAGGGATATAAATACATCATCTGAAACAAAAGTAAAGAACATAGTGGAAAATAGGTAGAGTCCCAAACTAAGGGATCACCACAATAATAAGCTAGTCTTGAACGCCAACTACTAGCCACAAGTTGGTGGAGGAGTACCTATCTCTACATGGTTAAATCATGCAAGAAAATATGCATTCGTACGTTTGAATGTACCAAGTATGTGAGATGCAATGTACGGATGAAATTGCAATGACATTATAATTAAACATAACATACAGATATACATAACATAAAAGAGTTATGAGATAGGCTTAAACATGCACCAAGGGAATAAGGCTCAGATCAATATGAGACAATGCATAAGAAAGCACATAAAGTGAAGACATATCATAAGATCATATAAACTTAAGGGAATGGACAATAACTGACAGTAAGACCGTGTGAGCTACTACATAGAATCCAATGAACTCTTCCATTTGGTAAAATCATATGCACTCCTTCCATTAGAAAAAAAATATAATTTCCAAGGTAGATGTCCAAAACTTAGTAAATTTGCAATTGCATCTTTCACAACTTTTGGGCTTATGTAGATCCACTAGCCTAGCCTATAAGGCTCCTATCATGGCACATAGTTAGGGCCATTGAGATTTAGCTTTAATGGATCATTCTTGAACTAATGCAATGAGTCCTAATCTCTATTCCTCTCGGTGCTAAGTCATCCCATGGAAACCTTTAAAACATACTCTTAGAATCATAAGTAGAAATCATAGAAGTAGCTCGAACTTAAGAATCTTTCTTAAACATCTTTTAGGGTAATGATCATGATACATAATTGGTAAACTTAACTTTGAAGCTTTTCATTAATTCCCTAATTATGATCATAATTCATAGAAAACTTTCATTGAAAATAAGGTGGGCTTAGTTTATGCATGGAATAATCATAAATCACACAAGTCTTAAGAAATTTCTTTTAAAAGGAATATCGAAATCGCCGAACCTTAATCACACTGAAACTCATCATGGAATCAACATCATATCGCAAATATGAATATATTTACTTAGCAAAATAGTCGTTGAATTTCATGAGTGTCATATAATAACATAAGGGTCATAAAATCATCATAACCATGCACTTTAAATTAAGGAACTTAAAAAATAGGTAAAAATATGTAATAGGGAACTTTATGGGTGAAAGGATACCCATAAATCAACTCATGTACCTGGAGAATTGAGGAGAAATAGAATTGAAATCTTTGGTGAAGAAATCTTGGAAACCCTAGCCTTGTTCTTGAGAGCCCTTGCCTTAAAATTTTTGGAATTGAAAAAATGAGAGAATGAGGGGTTTTTCTAGGACTTGAAGACTAATATAGGTCCCCTTTCCCGTCCCCAAAATGACATAGTAGAGGAATAGAATTATGGGAAATAACCAAATTGTTCCTTATTAAAAACTGTCGAAAGTGACTTACGAAACCCATATTACATGCCGTAGGTTGGCTTATGGGTTGCAAGTCCCCTCGTATGATGACACATCTAAAAATCCTGAAAACTGACGTTTGCTAAATTAAAAACCATGAATAACTGTATGAGCTTTGAAACATCGTACAGACCGTGGTTGGACTCGTAGAGTCCTTCCACACATAATCATTTTTCCTCACTTCCTTGGCCCTACCCACAAAAGGTCTATAAGGTCCGTAACACATTCTATGGTTATCTAATAACTCGTATACTACCTTCTTAAAAATTTTAAATTTGCTTCATGTCTGGGATCCAACTTACGAAACCATCTACGGGTAGTAAAATACTCTATGGTCTGTCACCTAGTCCATGGATTACCCCACAGTTGGACATTTTTCCCTTCCCGAAGTTCTATATTTAGGAGCTCAACCTACGAGCCGTATGTCATCTTATGGGCCGTAAGTGGCCCCGTAAACTAGACTCTAGGTTGCTTTTCAGGCCAACTTTTCTGTACTCAGGGCTCCTAAACTAGAGGTCGTTACAATATCTCCCACTTAGGAAAATTCGTCCTTGAATGTGCTTAAAGGTAGAGAAACTAATAACCCAGTGTGCATGCTAAAATAAAGTCAAGCATCATTTCTCAATATTTCAGATTTCATACTTTAAACATGTCCCAAAACTGTTCGTAAACATCAAAATAAATGCATACATCATGAGAAACTAAAATGCATGGAACTTGAGGTTTTGGAAGTATTTCTTAATACCTTAGGCCTGAGTAGAGTGGAATAGATATGGATAGTGCTTCATCGTATCTGCTTCTGCTTCCCATGTAGCACTCTCGACATGTTGGTTTCTCCAAAGTACCTTGACGGATGCAACTTCCTTATTCCTTAGCTTCTTCACGTGTTGGTCTAGGATTTCAACCGGTACCTCTTCATAACTCAAATCCTCTTCAATGTTCACATCATGCAAAGGAACTTTGGAACTTGGGTCACCCATGAATTTCCTCAACATCGACATGTGGAAAATCAGATTAATCAAATGCAACTTATTGGGTATATCCAATGCATATGCCACTTTTCCTACTCTTCTCACCACCTTATAGGGTCCCAAATATCTAGGACTCAATTCCCACCGAACTGGAGAAAACCTTTCATTAGAGACACTTTCAAATAGACTCAATCACCAACTTGGAACTCAAGTTCCCTTCTCCTTACATTTGAATAGACCTTTGTCGGCTTTGGGCTGTTTGCAGTTTCTCCCTTATTCTTTTAATTTTCTCCATAGCATATATCGCTAATTTAGATCTTATTAATGCCACATTACCGACTTTGAACCATCCAATGGGTGATCTACATCGTCTACCATACAACGCTTTGAATGGTGCCATCCCAATACTTGCATGAAAGTTGTTATTGTAGGAAACTTGATAAATGGAAAATGTTCATACCAACTTCCTTTGAATTCCAACACACAAGATCTCAACATATCCTCCAATGTTCGAATAGTCCTCTCAGCTTGCCCGTCGGTTTGAGGATGAAAATCCATACTCAACTTCACCCTAGTGCCAAGTCCTCTTTGGAAGGATTTCCAAAAGTGAGAAGTGATCTGAGCCCCGCGATTTGATATGATGGACAATGGAATCCCACACAACCTTACCAACTCTCGAATATATAAGCGGGTATAGTCCTCAACCTGAATGTAGTCTTAACTAGCAGGAAATGAGTTGACTTCGTCATGGGGTCAACTATCACTCATATGGAGTCCAAGTGCTTTTCGGGCTTTGGCAACCCAAATACAAAGTCTATGTTGACCTCTTTCCACTTCCAACTAGGAATGTCGATGTCTTGGTCTAGGCCACCTGACCCCTGGTGTTCAACTTTGATTTTCTAGCAATTGGCATATCCGGACACAAATTGAGCAATGTCCTTCTTCATTCTATTACACCAATAAATCTCTCTTAAGTCTCTATATATCTTGGTAGTGCTGGGATGAATGAAATATGAAGAGTTAGCTTTTTGCATTATCAACTTCTTCAACACACTATCATTGGGCACACACAACCTCTCTTAGTATCGGAGTACGCCATCTCCCTCTTGTGAGAAGACTTCTATCTTTCCATCCCTTACCAAGGTTTTCAACTCAACCAAGGAATGATCAAGATCCTGCTTGGCCTTAACCTCATAAATCAAAGAAGATCCAGACCTATGAAGAACTATTGCACACCAATTTCGAACCTACTTAATCTTAGTCTTGCCAACCTATGAATATCTTTGGCTGACTCCCTTTTTCCATCATCATCTATAGAGGACACACTACCCATGAAAATTCTACTAAGGGTGTTAGCTACCACATTGGCTTTTTCAGGGTGGTACTTCACATTTATATCATAATCCTTGAGTAGCTCTAACCAACTCTGTTGCCTTAAGTTGAGATCCTTCTTGGTGAACACGTGTTGAAGAATCTTGTGGTTAGTGAAAGTATCCACATGAACTCCATGTAAGTAATGTCACCAAATATTTGAGAAAAATCCCATTGCTGCAAGCTCAAGATCATGAGTCGGGTAATTCTTCTCATGCACTTTCAATTGCCCTGAAGCATAGGCAATCACTTTACCATTTTAGATTAGTACCCAACCCGACCCTTGATGCATCACAATATGCGACGAACTCATCATTCCCTTCTGGCAATGTCAATATGGGGGCTGAAGTCAACCGATAGTTTAAAGTCTGGAAACTCCTCTAACATTCATTTGTCTATACAAACTTAGCCTTCTTCTGAGTTAGCTTGGTGAGTGGGGAAGAAATAGTGGAGAAGTCTCACACAAACCGTCTATTATAACTGGCTAGACCTAAGAAACTCTTTATGTGTGTAGGAGCCAATGGCCTTGGCCAGTTTCTTACCGCTTCTACCTTCTTAAGATCAACCTTGATGCCCTCTCTAGATACCAGATACCCATGAAAGGCGATCTCATCTAGCTAAAACTAGAATTGTCCAAATTTTGCATAGAGCTTCTGTTCTCTTAGGGTATCCAATACTACCCTCAAGTGCTCCATTTGCTCTTGCTCACCTCGGGAATAGATAAGAATATCATCAATAAATACCACAACAATATATCGAGGTAAGGCTTGAACACCCTGTTCATGAGGTCCATAAATATCACCGGTGCATTAATGAGGCCAATTGACATGTCCACAAATTCAAAATGACCATACCTAGTTTGGAAAGCCATCTTAGGGATGTCACTTTCTCTCAATCTCGATTGGTGATAACCGGATCTCAAATCAGTCTCGGAGAAATGAATGGCCCCTTCTAATTGATCAAACAAATAATCTATTCTCAGGAGAGGGTATTATTCTTGATGGCGACCTTATTGAGCCATCAATAGTCAATATACATATGGAGCGACCCATCCTTCTTCCTTACAAATAATACTGGGGCACCCCATGGAGACCGACTAGGTCTAATCAAACCTTTCTCCAAAAAATCCTTCACTTAATTCTTCAACTCCTTTAATTCTGCGGGAACCATTCTATAAGTAGGGATTAAGATAGGCTAAGTATCAGGTAAAAGGTGTATACCTAAGTTTATCTCCTTTTTGGAAGGGACACCCAATAACTCATCTAGGAAGACATCAGGGAACTCACTCACAATGGGGACTAACTCAAGATAAGGAACTTTGGAAGATACATATTTGACGCTCATCAAGTGGTAGATAAACCCCTTGGAAATAATCTTTTGGGCTTTTACAAAAGAAATAAATCGGCCCATACACGATGAGTTGCTATGCTCTCATTCAAAAACTGGCTCATTGAGAAATTGGAATTTAACTCTACGTGTTATATAATCAATGGAGGCAATAAGAAGCATGCAACCAATCTATCCAAAGAATCACATCAAAGTCTACCATGGAAAGCTCAACTAAGTTACATGGAATCACTTTATGTAGAATAGAAATGGCAGAATCCCTATAGACTCTTTGGGATATGATAGGCTCATCTACGAGGTTACTCACCTCATAGGGCTCATGGAGGACTTCAGGACATGTATGGAACTTAGATGCAAAGAATGGGGTTATAAAAGGCAAATTTTCTCCTGGATCTAAAACTGCATATGCATCATAATAAAAAACTCTTAACGTACTGGTAACCACATCCGGAGTCTCTTTGACCTCTTGACAACCATGAAAAGCATAGAACTGATTGGTCCTTTGGGCGCCTTGAATTGGACCCCCTTTGGCCTTGAGGCCTTCTGTCTCACTTCTGCGATCCTTAGCATAGTGGCCGAACTTTCTATAAGTGGAGCAAGCATTGGACCCGACTAAGCACTCTCCATTGTGAGGCCTCCCACACTTAAGGCAATTAGGACTTTGGAGCTTGGAAGCCACCCCTTTGTCCTTCCGAGGAGGAGGAGTATTAATGGATCCTTTTCCACTATTACTTTGGTCACCTTGGAATTTGTGAGTACCCTGTTGGTGAGAGTAGTTCCCACCATCCACACAAGCCTTCTGAGACTCTCTCACCCTTTGACGAAGCTTCTCTTCCTCAATCTTTTTCAGATATGTCATCAAGAGGGAAACATCCATCTCCTTGACCAACATGGCCATCTTGCACTCCTTAGAGACCAACTTGGAAACACCTAAAATAAATTTGCTTATGCGAGCTCTCGAATTCTCGACCATGCATGGAGCATACTTTGACAATTTGGTAAATTTGAGGGCATACCCCCTCAAGCTCATGCTCCCTTGCTTCAAGTCCATGAAATCCTAGACCTTTGCCTCCCTAAGCTCGTTGGGGAAGAACCAATCCAAGAAGACAAATTTGAATTCCTCCCAACCAATAGGACCTGCTCTTTGGCCTCTCTTATCAACCCATTGCTCAAACCAAATCTTAGCCACTCCTTTAAGTTGGTAGGACACCAACTTAGCCTTCTTTTCAGATCGAAGCTTAACTTGTATCTATCACTAATACTTCAAGGATGTTTGAATACTTAACCTATACTCATGGCCCGATCTTAAATGCTCAAACTCTTTGATGCCCAAGGCTCATGTACTCGCTCCTAACCATTTAGTGTCATTATTTCTTAGAAAAACTCCACAATAGATTACCTTTTTCTTCACACAACTACTCAAATGCAACCTCATTAAGTTCTTTCACTATCAAAAGTAGCAGAGCCTATAATTGAAGCCACGCTTAAACCCCTTCAAAATGCTCAATAACCATGTAACCAATCATCTCACTTCCTGACTAATCTATACCTTGACAAAATCAACTATCACTTATGCAAAATTACTATGGTATCCTGGATCACACTGACACTACACGATCGATTCCCTTCTCAATCATGATCTATACATACCTTGAAGATCTCTAAAGATTGCATACCCTAATTTATCATCAATCACTTTCTCGTATATCTTATCGTGGACATCATTAGCAACCCAAGTCATACTAGTTAGTGAATCAAAAGCCATGAAAAATATCATTCTCACACTTGAGCTAACTTATAGACTTCTCTCTTATACCTTACCTAATAATCTCTTAACCCCACTGATGCAAGCGTAACCATATTACCTTATGCGAAGGTAAACAAGATCATGCCAAACTACACAAATGATTTATAGTTGATATGGTAACCCAATCCCAAGTCATAACAGTCAAATATAATGACTCAACCAATTGTCCATATACGTTTTCCTTCTAACCTTCCCAATTACAATCATACAAGTGAACTTGTCAAATCCTCATTAGTTTATATGCTTACTATCTCAATATCAATGTGATCCTTTTGGCTTATGATGAAGTCACCAGTACCCATATAGATCTCTAGGATCAATACACACTTAAACATTTTAATACCTATTCAAAGATTCACCACTATGACTTTCCTTATGATCAATTCTAAACTCAAGCATTTGTAGTAACACTCAATTGGTTCTCTTGAAATATGACGGTAATGTCAAACTCCGCCACTTGAGTAAGTGCAACAACTCATAACTCCTTAGCAACTAGTATTCACGCTTGAAGATCTATACGTCCATCCTTGTACAGTACCACATCAAAATTCCCACTAGATTCACTACTAGAATGTATCATACCCTCGATAAGTTCATGCTTGAATAGTCCATGTTTTTTTCTCATTGAATTGATGTCATGAATAATTGAATTGGTTTCATCTCTCACCAAGAAATATACCTTCTTTCACAGACTAGATGGGTAGCAAAAGCAACACCGACAATAATCCTAGCCAAATAGAAATAGATACTACCATAACCGTCGTATTATAATCATTTGTCCTACATACCCACTCCAAGAAGACTTACTAGAAGTTATGATTTCAATGAACACAATATCATCCTCGGCCCATACTAAGCAACCCTTATTAGACAAACTTAACAACTGTAATCCTATGATTATTGCACTGATCATAGTCATTCCCTTAACAACATTATGCCATGTTTATTGATTTCCCCAAACATATAATAGACTAGGAAAGTACCACCCTTGATATTATATGGGTAACTAGAAAGAATACAGTTCTAATAAAGTCCTCCAATCAGTTGCACCTTCTACCTTTAACATACCTCCTCAAACCTCCACGAAAACCCAAATCTCTTACATTATATGAAAATCAAAGGCTGACAACATATTCATCTATTAAGTCCATTGCCTCTTTCTTAGAGCTGGATTGAATTCCAAGCACACAATGACATATCATATTCTGACATTAAACACCAAGAACGGGTTCCCACAACTAAAGGATCACCTACTGAGCTAATACATGTACGGGCACAGGAATACGATCACACAATATTCAGGAACCCGACAACAACCATGCACGATAGGAATTGAAAGCACAAGAGGGAATTTCCTAATACTCCTTTTAGCCTCTCAAGGATAAGTAACAGACGTCTCTGCACTAATCCTTGAGACTCTACTCGACTGGGCTTATACACATGTGAGACTTATGAACCTGGGGCTCCAATACCAAATTTTCATGGCTCGAAATTTGGGTGTGATGACACTCAACTACCCTACCAAAGTGAGTCAGTCTACACTTGAACATTCCGATATAATAATAAAAGTGAAAGATAAAATAGTCTAATAAGATATGTAAGCATAGGAAATAAAGACTATGACCATCGTGCCGCATGTACAAGCCTCTAATACTAAGAAACTTAAACGATAATATAAATCTCAATGTCTAGTCCTCAAATAGAACATAAAATAAAATAAAATCCTTGAAGGCCCACCAAAGAGACATGCAACTACCTCTCAAGGGGTCAAAAGCTTGATCTTGTAATTGGGAGGATCTATCAACTGGGACAGAGCTCACAACTCACAAAATGTAACAAGGATTGAGCACCAAATAACACGCTACTCAGTAAATTGAAACTAACCTAAAGTAAAGCAATCAAGAAGGCAAGTACTTCTATCCTCTCAACTACATACTGCCAAACTACACACTTGAACTCAGTAAAGTCCCAGCATTATATATTATACAAATAATATAAATATAGACTCATCATATAACATCATATCTAAAAATATCCAACTAAATATATAAAGTCAAATGGTACAATAGATATCCAATATCATAAGCAAAACATATAATAATATTAAAGAAGGAATGATATGAGATGAAATGGATGCTATGAGATCTAAATAATGTGATTCAATATCAAATAATCGTGATGCATGTCTGTTCTACGATACACATCCATTGATAACATCATATCGGAACCCATGGGGGCCTCACATGGACCATACACCCGTCAGAACTATTTCCCTTCAGCATTTACTTATATACCTAGCAAAAACCATTTGCCTTCAACTTTTTTTTCATTGCTTTTTCTTTAGCAAGAAACATTTTCCTTTGGCTTTTATTTTTCTTTCTTTCTTTTTCTAGGCAGATCCATATTCATTCGGCTTTTCTTTTCTTTTCTTTTATTTTTTTCTAATCGAAACCATTTCCCTTCAGTTTTTCATCATCAATGTAACATCAAGCAATACTTGTCATTATAACACAATAATCACTTGCATAATATTAACAATATAACATAGTTCAACTCTTTCAATTACCCATAGTCATCATAACTTAGGACAATTCATCATTTGAATTCTTACTTCACAAGCAATTAGTTTTACAATTTTCAACAATATCTTAATATATGCATTTTAGCTCAACATTTTACATAGAAGATTCAATAGACAATTCCATGTAAAATAATTAAAAGTTCAACAATCAAGACATCTTGAATACTTTTACATTATCAACAATTGCATCACAAGCTTATTTCACAATATTATCTCACAAGTCTAAGTCAATAATAATGGACATCATCTCATAATTCAAGTCATACATGTCAACATTTTGTCCTTCTCATTACCCAAATCATACTCATTAGAATAGTTCACTAACTCCTAAGTTTCACATTGCAAGAAAATACTAAGTTCAAACAACTCGAAAAGGGTTAGGGTTCACTTGCAACAATCAATAGCCAAATAAATCAAAAAAAAATTGGATAATCCTCAAGTAATCACAATCCTACAATTATTGCACAAGTCAAGGACTCACAACATTTAAAACTATCCAATCTGAAAGCCCATGATCAAAGCCTATAATAATATAACTACGTCATTTCATGCCACAAGTCACCCAAACCTACATAAATAGAAATAAAAGGTTCAATCATACTTAACAAAAGATTACAAATCCACTTGCCTTAATCGAAGTCCCAATCAAATCTAATCCAAGTCTTTTCCCCCTTCTACGATACTCCAAATCATCACAATCTCGAAGGCCGAATCGCGAACGAGAAAATCAGATGAATGAATTCTTAAAATTGGTTCCAAAATACCAAACCACTATCAAAAATGATATATATGCATAAAAAGGAGTCAATTGATCCATATTGATAAGAACTCGATACTAGGGTAAAATTGTCAAAAATTAAGTTATTTTTTGAAACTATCAAATCTCAAAATTGAGCTCAAAATCATGTTCGACATGAAAAATTGAATTTGTAGGTGAAAATCCAATAAAATATGAGTAGAAATTCAGGGAGAAATCATCATTTAATGTTTGAATCATGTTCTCAAAAATCCATAAAAATTAGGGGATCGAAACAAAAATTTTCAAGTCTAAATCATAACTTAAATACTGAAAATAAAAGAATTTATATTTAGGAAGCTTATTCAAATGAAAATCCCCAAAAAGTCTCGTTCAAAATTACACCGCTAAGCTTTTAGAACTCCAAAAATGGAAGACAATGGTGGAGTGGCAAAATGGGAAAGAACAGGTATTTTCATCAAATAAAATAAAAGATAAAGGGGTTGTTGACTGGGTTGACCTACATTGGTTGTGAGTTGACCATGGTCAACTTGCACCAACACCCTTCAGAACATGCTTTTTGAACCCTCCCCCCCCGAACTCATCTGAAATCCTTTACTCATATGCTACCCTGCCAGAAATAATATTCCAGACACAATGAATCATTAGAATTCATCAGAACTTTTGAACTTTAAATGTTAAACAAGTCAAACTTATGATTGAAATTCAATTAAAAATCAACTTTGGGCCCAAAAGCTTCGTTTTAACTCCGAATTCAATTTCGTCAGTTCTCCTGGATCAAATTTTACATTTTAGAGCTAATAAAATCGATGAAATTACATTATGACACTCAAAAATCAAGTTGACCTATAAACTCAAAATTCTACACTTTAACTCTTTAAAAACTCTTTCATCGGCAAACTCAAACTTTTCAAAAGATTTTCAAAATCCAACTTTTCAACCCATCCAAAAATGACTCAAAGTAACTTTTGGGAAAGGAAAAATGGTAATTTCATTGAATATAATAAAAATGACCTTCTAGGTCATTACAAGAGTCCACTTTGACTAAATATGCCTCCATTGATGATGATTGTATCCCTTATGAGCCCATTTGAGCCTTAAACCATTCTTTGGCAACCTTGTCAACCTTGACCTTTGATTGAAATGACAGTCCCTTCTTTTTTTTCACCATTCCCTCCTTGAGCTCAAAATTAGCAAAAGTAGTGACCAAAAGCCAAAGATGGGGGTGATGGTAGAAGAGAGGTATCTCCCATTGCAGAATTTAAGGAAAGAAATAGAAACAAGTCGAGGTATCGTTGCTTGATAAAAAAGAAAAAAGTGGGAAAATGCTTGAAAATGAGGAAAAAAAGAGAATTTCCTTGAAAAAGAGGACCCTCCAACTTGTTGAAGAATAGTTGCAATAGGGACACCTAGGATTGAGAACAAAAAGCAAAACGATGTCATTTGGAAAAGAAAAAGAATAAGGATCAAAGGACTCATGAGTGCAAAGAGTGTGAGTAAAGTTTAAGGAGGGATGAACCACTATTACCAAATGTTATCCTACCCGTCCTTTAGCCTACATTACAACCCTATAGAAATCCTCTGGGATCCTAGTTTGGATGAAATCAAGTAAACACCAATTGAGAATAGGGGCAAGCCTATGGATAGAAACTTGCATGCAATTTCTCATTTGTGAGTGCGAGTGTTGATTAGATCCTTGGAATTAATATCCTAATCATGTGTGCATAAGGATCTTCTTTATTAGGAGGGAAAGTGGTGATGTTTTTGGGTAGTGATTAGCAGCTACATGAGCAATTGTGAGCATAGCTATGTCTTAAGCACTCTTTAATCATCTCTTGAGGCTTCAAAATTGTGTAAGCGGTTTGTAGCATCTTTGAAGATTGACGACCAAGGGGGGATTGCTTGTGCTGATCTTTGTGTCCCTATTTATAAGAATTGAGCTTTGGAATGATTGGTGTTTGATTTTCTTGAGGAAAAGAAAAAGTTGAAGTTGGGGTGTTCATGATTCCATCTTTTTGACTCATTTTAAGCTTTAAAAGTGAAGAAATATTGTCCTTAATGTGCTATTGTGCCTCAAATACTCATTAATCTTTATGTTTTATGCAAGGAATGAGGACAAAAGTGCATAGAAGGGCAATACTCAACAATGCAAGACAAAGGAGCAAAATTTTCCAAAAAGGTGGTCAAAAGTGTTGTCATCGACTCATTCTGTGAATCATCAATTGAAGACACTGACCACCAAATATTGTAGTGTTCAACCCCTTATGAGTAGAGAAGAAAGGCAATGCTGGTACAAGTTTAGAGGATCGCCGAACATGATCAATAATGCATAGTAGCATCGTCTAAAGTTATAGAGATTAGGCCTTTAGCTGATGCATTAAAAGGCGGTCAAGTACACATTCAGTGTATCCTCGAAGTGCTTGGAGATGGCTAACTTTGATTGCCGAATGGTGAAAACATGCTTCAAAGTAAAAAAAAAATATGCATGATAAATAGATATTGGAAAGGACATTTTACATATCATATCATAGCACAATTTACACAAAGAGTACAGAGAACCTTCCTTGGAGAAAAAGTATATTCATCTTGAGGAAGAAGGCTTTGAAATTGAAGTTTGGGAAAAGGATTCTAAGCACTGAGAGAAGAAATTATTGCTTATTTCTTTCTAATTTCTCTTACCCACATCTATGTATAGAAACATTGGTATGAATTTCTTACTCTTAATCATGTTTAGCTAAAACCCCAATTGTTGGAGGTGCATTATGAACATTGGTGCATGATTTATATTACGAGTGTAATGTAATTTGAATGTTTTGCTGTTAATTTGAGTGAGTTCATACTTATTACTATGTAAAAACTTATAAACTTGATACTGTAAACTTTGGGTTATCTTTATATCTTCAGTTGATGCATTAATTTGAACGATTGGAGTGGGCAATGGGTGTGATAGCGTAAAATATTTCACGGTTTTGAATGAATACCTTAATTTGGGTTCAATGGCTAAAGTAGAAGAATGTTTTCTAATAAATTCCTTCGGCAAGCATGTACTACAGTGATTTTGCATGTTAAGCTATATATAGTTCATGTGAAACATCGTTCTTGTCTGACCTGAAGTAGTG
This sequence comes from Solanum rostratum, assembly GCA_029948455.1. NCBI lineage: Eukaryota > Viridiplantae > Streptophyta > Magnoliopsida > Solanales > Solanaceae > Solanum > Solanum rostratum. The sequence goes on from CM057051.1 coordinate 28,650,296, forward strand.
GTTACAAGTAAATCTAGCTTACTCATGTATAATTAACTTATTCATTCAAGCATCTAGACCCATATATTTAGATCTCGTCCCATGTTGACACATTCTCGATAATTTCTCTAAATTGATTGTTCAAATTGAATCTTTTAATTATTTGGTAGTTTTATGTTACTTGCAACCCACCATTTAACACTACAATTTCCTAGTTCAACTTAATACTTCCATACATGAATAATCATTCCCTGTGGTTCGACCCTCACTATTGTTGGGTAAAATATGTGATGACGATGCAATGCCTACTTGATTGAGGTGTGACATCAATGTTGCTAAAGATACTTCAGGTTGCTTAAGCAGACATAAGCAATCGGCAGGCCTTGCTTTTGTGAAGTCAGGGTCGCTTTTGCAAGTTATTACTTTTACAACATGAAAGGCCCCGGGTCCTTGACATCACTTTGAGGTCCCCAAAACCTACCCAGAAATTTCACCAGGCATCAACTCACGGAGGGCCTACACGGCTTGTGTGAAGTCACACGGTCTGTGTGGCCTCCCGTGGTGTGACGCCTGGGAGAATGGAGGGTAGACGGGCCTCCACACGGCCCGTGTAAGGCTACATGGTCCGTGTGGCCTCCCGTATGGTGAACTGCGTAGGGCCACCTTCACATGGACCAAGTCATGGCCCGTGTGACTTTAGATGGTTCGTGTGGTCCCCCGTCTAGTGTGGAGTCATCCTTATACGGATGGGGTCTGGTCCGTGTGACCCCAGATGGTCCATTTACCGGTCCGTGTAGTGATACTTAGTCCGGAAAATCTTGCCTCTAAAAAATTTCAAGTCTAGGGCCACGGTACAGTAAACGGTCCATGTGACTCGAGACGGTCCATTTACTGGATCGTATGCCCCAGATGGGCCAATTTCAGGTCTGTTGCATTAGTGGTATTTTTGAAATATTGGCTTATTCCAATGAAAATTTGGTCATTTCCCACCCCTCCTAAGCTCCCTATATAAGCCTAACTTCACCAAATTTTTAGCCATTTCACTCTCACTTACTCTCTCTCTCTCTAAAGTCACTCCTTCAAGACTTCCACCTTCTCTCTAGGATCATTCAAGCCAAGGCTCCCAATTTGAAGTCCACTCTTCTTAGTGTTGTCTTCAATCAGGTATGTGGGTGTCGATTCGTGGTTCCTTTCAACCAAGAAGACCCAAGTCTTCTCAAACTATTTTATACACTTGTCTACTCAAAATGTGAAGATTCTACTACTTGATCTTGATATCTTGAACCATGCATATGCTATTTAAGACTCCGAATTTTGAGTTACGTTAAGTTTTATTATGATAAGCTACTTGGATTATTAAAATATGATCATGCATGTCCCTTTAAAGATGTTTTATGCATGGGTGATGTTACTACTATTTCTACTAATTTTATTATGGATTTTCTAGTTCTTACCTTATATTGCTATGTTTTAGCTATTCTCTAAATTACCCATGCCAACCCTACATTGTGCATTGCATCATACTCATGACATGGATACATGGAAATCTTGGAAATGTAGGATTAAGTCCACTTTCGTTTGTGAAAGGAATTATGATATGATTTTTAGTAAGACATGGGATTTGACAAAAAGGTGATCACCGATATGTCTATGATTTGGCTCTTTGAGCATCTTGGGTGCTTGCACCATCTTGTACTTGTAGATGAGCTATTCCTTTGGCAATTTGAATATGACCTTGTGATTTGGCATTTGAGCCTACTTGTGCATTTAATGTTTTGAAATGGAATTTGACTCTCTTGAAAGCATATGTATATATATATATAAGTATTCTTGTGGGATGTGTAAGACTTAGCACTAATGGACTAGGGGTCCTCCCCTTTTCCTTGAACTATGTGCCAGCATAGGGATGGATATTATTCGTCTACTTGTGTATGATATGACATGTCTTGATATAACTCTGTAAATTCTTTCGAAAAGCGTGGTTGTAAGGAAGGTGACCATCCACCGAAAAGCGTGGTCGTAAGGTGGGATGTAGATTATCCTTGGCAAGTAATCTTCTCCCTACCGGTGGGAGGTCCAAATTGGTCCAGTTCATGTAATAGCTCGCATGGATTTGGTTTGTCGGTTATAGTCCATCCCTGTTATATAGGAGCATTACCACATTGCACGCATCACGCATCCCATGGCATCTTGTATATTAAATTCTATTGCTTATACATTCTTGTATATTATGTGCCCTTGCCTTTTAACATGATTATGCAGGTTTAGTAAGTCACGTGCATTGCATACCGCATACTTAGTACATTCAAATGTACTAACGCATACTCTATGCCTGCATGATTTTACCATGTAGGGACCGAGCAGTTTGAGTACCAGCCACCGGACGAATAGTCCATCATTGAAGTTGTTTTTGCGGTGAGCCCCGTCTTCCGAGGGCAAGCTTTATTTCTTGTGACCATTGTGTATAGCATTTTGTTGAGGGTGAGCCCGGAAATTGTCCTGGCCCCCATTTCTTGACTCGAGGCATACGTTGGGCACTGTATAAACCTTCTCATTTTTGTTTATTAAAAAATGAATGGTTTTCTCTTTTGACTTCAGATTCCGCTATTTAATTATTTGTCTTATATGCCTTGAACCTACTATGCAAATTCTGAAATTTTGAGGCTTGTTTGGGGACCCTCGGGTCCCCATTCGCCATGTCATATTTAGGCCTCGACCCCGGGTCGCGACACAACACCTGGCTACAAAAGTGGTCATTGCTGAAGAGGCTCCTTCATGATAGTGATAGGGGTTCACTTAAGTGATAGCCATGAGAAAAGCCTCCTTCTACGCAATCACAATAACTACATCAGACACCAATAAGAAAACTCAAGGAGCATATGATAATTTAGAAATAACCTTCAAGATTCATTTGAAACCCCCATACACAGAAACTATATAGACAATCCTACTAAATTTGATATTTTGGACTCAATAAAATTTCTAAAACTAAAGTCTGAGATCTCCTTGACCCAAAACCAATTTGTGGTAACTAGAATAACAAAGGCTCTGAAATATAAACATTCTCTCACGACATTCAAAAATTATGTGAAACCTCATTTTAGTGATAAAATCAACCTCCAAATCTAACGAAATCAATGAAAATCATATTCAAGCATCCAACTTAAAATATTGATCAAAGTCAATAGTTTTCTAACTTAACTAAAACTTTCTATATAAAAGACCTCAAATCCACAAAGAGAACTCCAAATTGAGAAACAATAACTCTCTTAGACGAACTTCTATATTCTGGTACTAATGGAACTAACAAAATTCCATTGTGAGACTCATAATTTAGATTAGTACCAAAAATTAATTTTTCAACAACTTAAGCCTTTTTTAAAACTCAATGCTATAAAATTCTCAACTTTTCAACAAAAATCTAAAACAAAGCCCAAAACTGATCAAATATAATTCAAAATAACTATAGATAGGAAAAATGATAGAATTAAAATTAAAATACTAGAAATGACCTTCAGGATCCTCATACCTAAGGAGTCAAAAGGGCTCAGATAGATAGTGGTAGTTCCCATGAACAACGTTCCAGTGGTTTTAGTGGATATTTATACAATTTTGACAAAGGTTTTGTGATCTAGTTCCTCCCATGTTTTAGGAAAAATTTTCAGTAAAGATAAAATGTCAACCCTAAACTTCAAGGAGATGGTGCTAGTAGGGCATCTATTCCTACTTGTCAAAAGTGGTGCAAGAGTCATTCGATTATACAGTTATCAAGTATTGACGTTATTTTCCATTGCATAAAATTGAGTCACAAGGTGGTTGATTACATGCAAGCAAAGGTAGAGACGATCGTCCACTATGTCAGTCTACTACATCAAGGCTGCCCAAATTAGTAGGGTACTTTATCTGGTTCTATTGATGTTAGTGGTAGAATAGGTTTATGCCCTTTAGAGTCGATGGGATTAATAGAATTCTTTGGATATAGTCATTGGTGTATAATGAGTCTTTTATCTTGATATTTATTCTTTGTTAAATCCTAGAGAAAATCTTTGTTTTTGTGACACTAAATGTGGCTATGAGATTTGATGTCCGTCCTAAGGTCTTGTTATAGCCTTTCGTAGTCTTTACTCATGTTGGTGATTCGGTCTTAGCTAAATGAGTTTATAGATATTCCACTATCTTAGTTCTTCATTGAGTCTCCTCAACCAATCTTATAGAGTGAGATATGACTATGTAGTGACCCTCAAAGTCATTTATGCTTTTATACATATTTTGCATCCATTAGACCCCAATTATAGTATAGTTTGGTTGTCTAGTTGCTCGTTTGAAATATGTGCAGTTTTTTGAAATAAAAGTTTGTTTGAAGTTCAAAAATGAGTTTAGTGGTAAATCTGAGTAAACGTGCTCGAAATGAAATTCTACAATTCCATTAGCTCCGAAATGGTCAAATTATGCTTGGAGCATGTCCAATTAGAGTAGCAATGCTTTCAGTGTTAATTTATATCGAGTGCTATATTTTAACCTTAAAAATAGGTTAATAGTTGGCTTTAGTGAACATTCTAGGGATATATGATCGAATGGAAATTCTAACAATGCAGTTAGCTATGAAATGTTTGCTTTGGTCAAAAATTAACTTTCGTTTGGTCCCAAGGTATTTGGGTATGTTTTTGGCCCTTTGGTGGAAATTAAGTAAATCTGGTGTTAGGAAGTAGGACCCAAATTTGGTTATAATGACTTCATATGGGAAATTTGAGTTCATCGTTGATGACGAATTTAGTATGGTTACATAGTTTATTTGTGTATTTTAGATTCCAAATGAGTTTAAGACCTTGATCGGGAATAATTAAACAAGAAGAGAATGGGAAACTTAGATGAGTATCTGGTGCAGTCACTACGGCAACCCCCAGGACGCTATATCAAAGTCACTATAGTGACCCTGGCATCGTATAGTGATAACCACCTCGTTAGGGTTGGGTCACTATAGCAACATCTGCAAAGGTCTTATATAAGGCCTAATTCTAATAACTCTTCAAGAAACGAAGCAAAACTCTCCCTAGTTGTAACATGACCATCTTTAGGCAATTTAAGTGAATCAAAAGTGTAGAATATGTATTTTTATGAGCATAACACCGTGGGATTGTTGGACACTACTTTTGATACATTATTTGAGATTGACGACATTAAAAAATTGTTCGAAATGGTAAAGCACCTACGAAGTTAATTTTAAAGTCCATGATCAACATCATGGTAGGCTATGGTCTTTCCTCTCTCTTAGATTGAGTTGAACATGTAAATTGTGTGCTTGACTATGGGACCAAGGAAATTGGTTAAAGATTGTACATGTTGAATATGATTGTGTTAACTGATATTCATGATTGTTTGTATATTTGTTGGCTTGTTGTGAACACATGTGATTATCTTGTTGAATTTTTGTTCTACCTATGGTTATCTGGGTTGATAGGGTGAGTATTTGACCTATTATGTAACTCTTGCAGACAAGTATATTGATTCTCTATTGTATGTGGATCGGTTATTGTACGTTTGAGTATTCGAGATTGATAGGACTATGGTTTGGCATGATGAATGTGCTTGTGATTACTGTATTCACTATCTACTATGTTTATACTTGTTGTTGCTATTATTCGGCTTTAGTCTAGGATTAGGATAGTGATGCCCTAGACATATACTACTCAGTATTGATAGCTAGTTTTACGTGTGCCGGGTTTGACTTAAGAGGTTTGTTACCAGGTTCTGTAACTTTAGGCAACGGTCATGTAGATTTCCGAATCACTTTTGTGATCCACTGAGTTGCAAATTCCATCACCCATTTTACCTCACACTTGGGGTTGAACTCTCTAACTTTCAGAGGTCTTCAAGTACATTCGGCATATTGACGATGGCTGATCTTGACTATCTTTTGATCATTTTTGCTCTTTTGACTTGATTTGCTACAATTTGTACTTTTATGCATCTTGTTCCTCATTCCTAGCATCAAACACATATTCAAGTCAATATTTGAAGTAAAATAACACATTGAGGATAATATCTTATGTCATTTAAGCTCAATATAAGTCCAACTTGTGAACTCATTAGCCCTCGTAATCATGTACTTGAATTCTCTTAAAAATCATACAATTCATGTAAATCATCCTAATTCATCTATATTTACATAATTTAATCATGGAATAATCATAATTCAGGTAATTGAAGTAACACTATGAAAACCCTTAAAATTCATACTCGAACTTTGGAAGAAAACGTGAGTTTGTATTGCACCCCATAGATGGAATAGATCCATGGATGAAGCCCTACATACCTTGAGAAAGAAATTCAAAAATCTATAAGAAAACCTTGAATCCCTGAGAGAATTGGAGCCCTAATGCTTCAATGATACAACCCTTTTGATAGAATAGACTTAGGAATTATTGGAGAGAGTTTGAGAGTGAATAAAATTGAATGGGAATTAATATGATTTAAGGCGGTTAGGGCAGTTGCTAGGGTAAAAATGAAGTCATTTAGGGGTCAAATGAGTAAAAAATGATAAAAAAACATTCATTAAAAATCTATCAAACCCATCAACGAGCAGGATCTACGAGTCATACAAATTACTTTTAGCATTACCAATTATACACTATATGAATTTTATTCCAATGAAGGACATCCGGTCAAATATAAGATTACATGATCATTTTTAGATTTTTTTCCCCTAAGAATTGTGATTACAATACATCTAGACATCATAATATTCGACAAAAGGCCAAATTCATCAGTGCTAGAATTATATTCTTTTCCCTTACTAATATACCTATGCTGGCATAAAGTTCAAGGAAAAGGAGAGGACCCTTGGGGATAGTTCTGACGCCCCCAATCCATTCGGTGCTAAGTCATCATCCCACAAGAATACTTATACATATATATTCTTTCAAAAGAGGAAATGGTCATTTCAAATCATTTCAATGCACACTTAGGCTTAAAATCCAAACATCCTCATAATCATTTACTCTTGGGCTCAAAAGCCAAATCACTTTTCAAGCCATAATTTTCATGCATAGGGATAGTTCATTCACTTTACAATATGGTTCAAGCATCTAATACGCTCCAAGAACCAATAACAATAGACATTTATGTGACCACATTCTTGTCATATCCATAACCTTATCAAAATCATATACATAAACATAATTGGGCTTAACCCACTTCATAGTCTTCATAAAATCCAATGCTCATGAATACACATGCTATGAATGATTTGAGATTACCATAGGTAATATAAATTCAATCTAAAATCAATAATACAATATGAAATTGAAGTAAATCCATAATTAAATCCATATTTAAATCATAATATATATCACCCATGCTTAGTTCAAACTTTAAAGGGATAATGCATAATCAAATCTTCATAATAATCATGTATTTCAACATGTTAGGTCTTAAATCAACTTAAAATCAATAATAAAATATAGCCCATACTTCAATTAAATTTAATAAGCAATAATATTCAAAACTCATATTTAAAGTAAACAAAATTTCATGAAATTCAAGAAAAAAGAGTTTGGGTCTTCTTGGTTGAAAGAGACCAAGAATCAATCCCAAATACCTTAGCTAAAGGAGAAGATTCAAGAAGTAATTTGATGAAGGAAGGATTTTTCCGTTGATTCCCAAGCATAGTCTTCACAAGAGCCTTTGAGAGAGTTCTTAAGGAGTGTTCAATGTAATTCTAAGTGTAGGAATGAATTTTGATGAGACGAATAAAGTATAGGTCATTTGAATGTCTTTATGTAGCATAAAAACTCACAAAAGACCCTTAGGATAAACTATAATTATGGAAATACCATTAATGAAATGAGTAGAAAAATTGAAGTCAGGGGTGACAGGGAGGGGTATACGGTTCGTGTGAAGGCATACGGACTATATACATGGTCTGTGATCCGATACTTAGAAAATTTCTTCTTGAAGAACACCCAAAATGGGGTAATATAATATTTAGAAAAATTCAATGTAAGCACCCATACGGAGGACTTCATGATCCATACCAAGGAATACGGACCGTATCCCTCCTCTGTCCCACTCCACTTAGAAAAATTCTCCATGATAAAGTTCCGAGATGATGATCCAATACTTAGAAAATTTTCACTCTGGTGCCTATACGGGGGACCTCACAGACCATGAAGGCTCATATGGTCCGTGAGACGGTCTGTGTGACATGTCTTAGCTTTAAAACTATGGAGTTTCAAGGCTAAGGCTAACACATGGTCCACCAGGCGGTTTGTGAAGCCTTAGATGGCCCGTGTGGGGTTCATGTGAGGTATTCTTTAGTCCTAAATTCCATGTGAAAGCCCACACACCCCACACAAGTCCAAGGATCACCCAAGGAGGCTCCACACGGACTGTGAAGGCTTCCATGGAGAGTCACCTTGGTACAAAACTTTCCAGAACCAAACTTTTCAAGCTCTAGTGAGGTCGTACAATGCCCAGGTCCTCACAGTTTCCTTATAACAATAGATATGCTCTAGCATCGGAATGTCTCCCTTTGTAGCCCTATATGGTAGATATTATAGATCCTGGGTTGGGTGGTTTGAAGTGAGGAAACGACTCTATTAGGTCCAGATTTGGTTATGTAAGCACTGGAGAAGGTGAGGATGATAAGAGAAAGATTAAAAATGGATTAAAGTCGGAAAAAGTCCTATGCCAACACTAGAAGAAGAGACCATGAATTTAAAGTTGATGATTGGGTGTACTTGAAAGTTTCGCCAATGAAAGGTGTCCATTTTCGAAAAAATGGAAAGTTAAAACCTAAGTACATAGGGCCTTACCGGATCTTGACACATGTTAAAGTTGTATATGAATTAAAGTTTCCTAAGGAGATGAGCATGGTTCATCCAGTCTTCCATGTCTTGATGTTGAGGAAGTGTGTTGAAAACCCAAATTCCATTGTGCCCTTAGATGTCATAAGTGTTGAAGAGATTTGACTTATGAGGAAGTTCCAATAGAAATCTTTGATAGTCAAGTGAAGAAATTGAAAAATAAAGACATAGCATCTGTCAGAGTCTATTGGAGGAACCAACAGGTTGGAAGTGCCACTTGGGAAGCCAAGGTGGACATGAAGAAGCGATACCCCTATCTCTTTCATTCTAATCAAGCTTGAGGTACTAAGATTTTCCTACTTAAGAACCTCCCCATTCTTATATGCCATTTTCATGTCATCAATGCATGATTATGTGATTTTGAGGTTGCATTGTAAATATTATTCGAAGCATGGTTTGAAAATTTTCATGATGTACATGTTGCATTTTTGCATATGATCCATATGTGCTATTGCTTATAATTTACCTTTAACACATTCTGGGATGAATGTTCCCAAGGGGAAGATATTGTAAGGCCCCACATGTTGGAAGGTATGCAAGTGCCTAAAAAATGAAATCAAGAAATTTTCTAAGTACCAGTGGCTTTCAAAAAGAGCGTACGGGCCATAGGTTGTTCCACAGCCGTAGGTTGTGCTCATGGAATAGAGGATAGACTTGGTGAAAAAAGATAGTTTTTTGGAGTTTGGAGTATGAGATACCAGTACCGCTCGTACATCAATTGACGCGCCATAAGTAGTGTCGTGGTTTGAGATTCAGAGAATATTTTTGTGGGTCCAAAATGTTACTAGACGAGACCCCTTGTCATGACCCGTGGAATGGGCCATGACCCATAATCAGGATCTTGTGGTCCTGTCCGACAGTATTTTATGAATAGGAAAATTTTGACATTTTCTATCATCTTAAGGTTTGCTACGTTATTTTAACCCCCAAATGACCCTTTTTTCAGCCTTATACAACCCAAACTCACTCCATTCCACTTCATTCTCAAAATACCCTAAGTCTCATTCCTCCAACATACTCCCAAGTTTTTCAAGGCCTTTAAGAAAATAATTTAAGCTAGGGTTTCGGATTTCTTACACTCTTCAACTAGATTTTATTTCCCAAGCACACTAAGGTGTGTGGGTTTTGATTTAAGGAGTACTTTCCTCCACAAAGTTCAAGCAACCCTCTTCTTTAACTAATTTCAATTAATGGATTACTTATGGTATTTGCATAAACTGTCTTGTGTGTTGATATTATGGAGTAAACCATGCTACTTTATCTTTGTACACTATATTGAATTGAAATGCCATGTGGAATTTATGGATTTTTGTAAGGGTTAAGGAAGCCCTAACTAAGTTCTATTTTACTATAGTGGGTTATTCTGAATGACAGAAAGGGACTATGTTTACTCTTCCATGTCCTAAATCTTGACTTTTGCATGATGTTGAGTGATACACCCAAATTTACACTCCAAAAGGAATAGTAATGCGATCGTTGATCAAATATAGAACCCAACAAGAGTTGAGGTCGATCCCACAGGGAATGCGTGAGAATAATTCTATTAGCACCCTTTTTCAGATGTAAATTCTATTCCCAAGATAAAGATGCATGAAGTAAATGAGGGGTTTATGATTCTTAAACTAGCTTTCTAAAGGAAAGAAACTAATAAGTACGTTGACTACAAGATTTCAATTAGTTAATGAGAAGCTAGGGTTTTGTTCCTCATGACGTCTAATACGATAACCAAATTGGTACGGTAAACTCATTCATGATTGCGCATGAAAGATCGAACAAGTTATATAACACCTAGTTCACCTTCTAGTCCTTCCTAGATATATTTCACTCATCACCTTTCGGTCTCAGAATGTGTACAATTGTAACCTTTGTTATAGATCTCATAATACTCTCACCTTCACGGTCTCAAGTACTTAGACTAGGTTCAAAACCCCGAATTTCCGTTGTAGAATTATTTTCCTAATTACTATATCCCTCTCGAGCATGTAAAAAATGCAGGCTTACCCTAACGCGTCGACTCATTAAGGGAAAAGTTAAAGCGAAGAATGCTACATTGTATGAGATGATCAATCCCAAGAGTTCACCCCTAAATTTTGTTATCTTATTGAATTGTCATGGTTCCCAAAACCCTAATTGTGGGTTTTGCCTAGCATATTCAACACAATTCGCTCACAAAAATACAAAGGAATCGTGATAAATGACTTACTACTGATATAATGATGAATCCACATGTTACAATCTCCAAGGAGATGTTCGAAACCCAAGAATTCAATGTAAATAATAGCACAATAGTGTTCTCCTCTTGTTCTCTAACTCCAGTGTTCAATGATAAGTAAAAAATGGAATAAACCATATATATATATATATACAAGGAAAAACCTACTCCAATTAAAAATAGGAAAATAAATGTCGGCATGGGTATGGGTCACTACACGGACCGTGAGTCTTCACTTCTCTTGCAATCCCACGCGTATAGGCACGGTCCTTGTAAAGGTTCACGGACCGTGAAACGGCCCGTGAACCTTTCCTTAGAAATTTCTCAACAACATTTTGATCCTCCATCTTCACGGCCAATGTCAAGGTCCGTAGTTGGTCATACGGTCTGTGACGGGCCCCATCTCTCTTCGCTTGTACGATTTTTGTTTTTTTGACAGTGCTCCTTCTAACTTACATCAACTTCACGGCACGTGACACAGCCCATGTCAATTTCTACGGTCCGTGAAAGGCCTCGTGGGATTTGCCTTGGGCTTCATTCTAGCTCTATTGTTAATCATGCCAAGTGTGAGGCCATGGAGGGGTTCACGGTCCGTGTAACGTGGCACGGTCCGTGAAGGCACCTGTGATCCTTCACTTGCTCTAATTCACTGCTTCCTTTATTCTAGCCAATTCACATCCCCTTCCACGGTCTGTATAAGGCTACACGGGTCGTTTAAGCTTCTATATAACAATCATCTCAGCTCTTAATCTTTCTTTTACTCGCACTTTACCCCTTGTTTCATGCCTCAACCATTTTCCTGAAAAATAATAAAATACACACATCACACTAACATATTTTCTTGAGAACGTGCAAAAATTCTATGTTCAAAGCGTCACAAGAGTCGAATTTCAACGACTTATCAACACCCTCAACTTCAAACATTTCCTTGTCCTCAAGCAATGATGACTCAACCAAGCAATGCATAAATATAAGTGCCTCATCAGACCTATGGATAACCCTTCAATTTTAACATATATGCTCAGAAAATGTGCTTAGAATGTGCTTACACCCCAAACAGACCCACACAGACTAAGGTAAACATCCTGCATATATGGTCAGTCCACATGAGATCCGGAACTAAGATGAACCAATTGTATTAGCAACTAATCAGTGCAAGGATAGTGCCCTCACTACAAAGAAGTCTCACACACACAACAAATCAATGTAGAATAGAGATTGGAATTCAGACACTCACTCTCGCAAATGATTTTCAGTGGACACACAAGTATCGACCATATGCTTGCCCTTATTTTCACCACCTCAACTCTTGAATGACCTTTTTAGGATCACATTAGGACTTTTGTGGCTTGTAATGTAGGCTCGGTTTAGGGTGGGGTACATTTGGGATCAAGTGACTAATTGGCCCCTCCAAGACACTACTTTGACTCGGGCATCTGTTCTCGGTTTTCAGTTCCTATTGCCCCTACTTTTCACTTTCTCTTCCATTTGGGAGTAATTTCCGTGATCTTTTTCTTTTTCTTCTGCTTTTTTTTGTTACACAGTCACACTCCCAAGTTTCTTTTCCTCTTTTTGTTTATCAATTTTCCTCACTTATTTTTCTACTTTTTCCTACTATAGCCACCCTCAACTTAGGCTTTTGGCTAGGCTGAGGTTCACAGTGTCTTTTAAAGGACCAGGGCCAGCATGAGCCAACCTCAACTTAAGCCTTTGGCCTAGGCTGAGGTTCACAATGTCCTTGGAGAGACTAGGGCCAACGTACAAATTTGTAGGCAAATAGTAGAGGTGCTTTGGGTTATAAAAGAAAACGGTCTATTCAGGCTCAACTTTTTGGTTCAACATGGGAAACATCATTTGGTTGGTAAACGTTTAGGCTAAGTGACTAATTAACAAAAAAAGGCCAAAGATCACATCCTAATTTAGTCATTCCATTATTTTTGTGGGACTAACCAGGCAATTTCTAGCTTACAAGTGTACCGCCTGAAATAAAATAAATACGCTCAGACACAAGCGACACATCTCTTACACTAATTAGCACTAATCAACATAGTCGTGCTTCATTCATCAATATACCGACCATACAGTGCATAACATGCTTTCCAGAAATCATAACAGTTAGTCAGAATGGGTTGCATGCACATACAAGATTTTAATTTTAACTTGAGGCAATTTACTCAGCTCAAAACATGGGTTACCCTAAACAAATAAAAGCACATGTATTTACGCAAACATCACAACTTAAACATGCCAGTTCCACTAGATAATTCACTTGAGAGAAAAGAAATCTGGCAAGAAAAACTCTCAAGCGGTAGGATACCCCACACCCTCTAAAAAAACGGTGCAATGCCCTCATTGCACTATAGCTAAACATAAAGCACAAAATGGGAATATAACATACCTGGGACGCCCTAAGCGTTAGTCGGGTCGTTAGGGTCAGAAACAACGGCAGGGTCCCTGTCATCAAAAGTCATACCCGGTCTTAATGTGCTCCCGGAGGCTTCTATCCTTGCTACCTCACGTACTAGCAGCTTTTTTTCTTCTTGCTCAGTGGCTGCTCGACACTGGGCTCTCATGGCCTTACGTAACTTCTTCTCTTCTGCATGTTGCGGATCTTGCAGAGGGCTACCTCAATGGCTGCGCCGCTTGTCTTTATCCTTTCTTCTGGATGCCTCAATGGGTGGCACCGGTGCAGCAGCTGGTGTGGGTGGAACACCCCATATTTCATCTAAAACTAGGGCCATCGGGGCATTGAAAAGTGACATCCAAGACTCTGGAGGTGGAGCCGGCATAGTGCGGTGTACTGAGTAGTCATTTGGGCAATTTGGTCCTTCATGTTATTCACTGTCTGCACAAGTTTGAACATTTCATCTCCAGACATACTCCCAAACATATCATGGAAGTACCCCTCCAAAGTGTTGACATGATTCTGCAAGTTGCTGATTTGACCTAGTAATTCAGCTCAGAGATGATCTTGTGCCTGTTGGACATGTGACTGAACCACCTGAGGCATCCGTGCAACTATTTGATCAAATATTGTGCGTGTTTGCCGCTGGTCGTTCACTACTCTGGCCCGGAACTCATAAGGGACACACGCATACCCTTGTTGCATTGGAGGGGCTGCACCATTGCCCTTGGGCTGCTCAGAAGCTTCACTTGACTGTGGGGCAGTGGTGTAATCCTTAAATGACAAGGGTTGTTGTAGAGCCGCCTGTGGAAACATCGGAGGGCCCCCCAGCCTGCGTGATCTAGTGCGCATCAAAGGGTTATGAACATCCTTAATTAGGGCAATTTTAACCACGCCTTTGGGAGCTATCTTCCAGTCTAGGAAGTGCATGGGAGGGACACATACCTGCTTGCAAAGCGCCTGGATTAGGCATAGGAAGGACATACCTACTCTGTCTGATAAGGATCTATCCCGCATTTCAATGGCAGTGATCCGACACACATTAATCCCGTACTTAGCAATCAAAGCACACCACCAACAAAGCATGGGAAGGTTGAAACGTGTTGTCATTAGCTGTGGGTCTTAGTTGGGCTCGCACCACCGACCACCAAAATTTTGCAGCAAACATGAGAGACTCCTTGGCAATAGGAATTCTGGGGTTGGTAACCCAGTCTACACTAGCCCCTTGTATAGCAATCTGCTTAGCAATCCATTTTAGTAGTGTGGCTCGCGAAGTTGGATTGAACAATCGGCCCTCATCAGTGATCTTGACATGTTTGTCAACAAATAAGCCATCTGGAGGGGCCCGATAGTCTAGACCAAATAAAGACCTGTTGATGGTGGTCTCAGAAATGTCCACCCATTCCCCACGCACCATTACATGCTCCCGCAGGGACAATTTATAGGCTAGCTGCTTCTTCACTCTCTTGGACTGGTTTCCCTGAATGGAATCCAATAGGTTGGCCGCATAGCAGGAATAAAATTCAGCTATTAGCTGAGCTCCGTAATAGTCCGGCGGTTGCGCCATCCATCCAAACTGGAATGATTCAAACATATGCCTGATATCTGGACATCTAGTTGATCTGTGAGGACCTACATCTCAGGAATGATTGCCCACTTCTAGTATCCTCCAGAGCCTTTAGTTAGTCCATGTATATAAATGTCCTTTGCATCCAAGACTGTCCATCGGCTGCGCAAAAACACAATAAGCCACTTAGCAGTTCCAAGATCTGATGTCCGAGAAACCGCATAGTGTGTGGCTTCATCATCATTGTCGCGGAGGGTCAAGACGTCATCTGCAACCTCTGTGTGGTGCTGGTCTGTGTCCAAGGTGCATGCATGTTCACCCTGTGCCAGGACATCATCCTCCCCCTCAACTTACACCTCAAGAACCCCCTCCTCAAATTGGGGGGTTATAGTTTGGCCTGCTGCGCGAGCTCTTGTAGTGTGAGGGGAGCGAGAGGAGACATTGTCAGTAAATCATACCTCAAACCCTCCTGAGGAGTCATTGCCTGAGTCACTTTCCTGGTGCTTACTAGAAGATACAGTGGGAGATCACGGAGACGTGACTAAGGCTCGTCCCTAGGTTGGCTTGACCTTAGGTGGGGACCCATGGTACCTGCAATTGCCACGAAGAATAAAATGGTTAGTCATGATGGAATAAGCAGGGCGACAAACTAACGGGTACTCAGACTTCCCCTGTGCTATGAAAGTGATGAAAACCCTTAATAGTGACGTCACCCGGTCTATCATAGGGAAATTGCACTGAAAGACATGTGGAACCTTGTCTAATATTTATCAACGAAACAAATATCAAGTACAAAGGTGATATGGATGGAGGTCTCTACACGGGCCGTGTAGCATGACACGGTCCGTGGCAGGGCCCGTGTAAGGCACTCAGTAGTTTAGTGACTTCAGGGACTCGGCACGGGCCACTACACAGGCCGTGTAGCATGACACGGTCCGTGGCAAGACCCTTGTGAGGCACTCAGTATCTACGTAACTAAGTGACTCGGCACATTCCACTACACAATCTGTGTAGTGTGAAACGGTCTGTGCAATGCACCATGAAGAGCCCCGTCACCCCATTCAGCCCAAAGCATAAAACACCCACACTCATTCATGCAAATTAACACTCTAATGCGTAGATCTACCAACATACTTGCTTAAAGAACACAAGAACATCATTATTTCATCTATAGCACCCTTAAAAGCACAAAACTTCCATGTTCAAGTGTACAAGATTCAACAATGGTGGTTAAGATAGCCCAACACAATATCCACATAAATTTTACACCATAGTGTCCACTAATCAACGAAAGGAACCGTATTTAGGCATGGATTCGCACATGTAGTAAGGAGTAGTGAAAATCTACTCTAAAAGAAAAGGACTAGAGAACTTACTTGACGAACAACAATGAAAATGAGGCTTGGTGTTAGAACAACAGAAAACCACCCAAGGATAATGCTACAGATCATGAGAGTGCTTCACAAATCGTGACAAAAGAGATAGACAAATTTTGTTTAGGTTATGGGAAAGAAAACCAGGCGTGACAGGTGTGAGGGTGAAAGTAAAAGAAAAGAAGTGAGTGTGGGGTATAGAGGGTATAAATACCCTTACCTGACGGTTCACCTCCACGGTTTGTCACACAATCCATGTAATGTGGCACGGTTCGTGAAGACGAACCATATGCCTAGACTTGATGAATTTGAAAATCGTACCTGGCACCAACATCCACATGGATGACGACATGATCCGTGAAATGTTTCACGGTCCATCTAAAGTGTCCGTGTGCCCAGCCTTAGAATATAGTTTAGAGCTTGCCCGGGCCACGCATCACACGGTCTGTGACATGGTCCGTCTGGAGTCACACGGGTTGTGTAGACACACGTGTGGCTTTCCTTTGCCAATTTTAACCACTGTGCTTTCGTGGTCACACCTCCAACCAAACGTACGCGCATGCCCCTCACCAAAGTGCTTATACCTCCCTGGAACTACAAATCAAAAACAAGAAAATGCATGACATAAAATACATATTTTAAATGGGTTACCTCACATGAAGCGCTTGGTTTAACGTCACGGCTCGACGCAATTGTGTTGACTACTTAGACTTCATCAAGGTGTAAGACCTCAATCATTGAGGTTTCATCTGCAGCACCCAAATACTTCTTCACTTGTTGTCCATTTACTTTGAAATGACGCCCTTTGTTAGTTTCTAACTCAACTGCACCACGTTGAAATACCTGGGCAATCTTTTATGGGCCAGACCACCTAGATTTGTGCTTACTTGGAAACCGACTCAATCTAGAGTTGTACAGCAGAACCTTGTCACCAACACCAAAATTTCTTGGTGCAATATGCTTGTCGTGATGAGACTTCATTTTGTCTTTGTAGAGTGTTGCACTATCATAGGCCTGGAGGTAAAATTCATCCAACTCATTTAGCTAATCAAGCTTCACATCGGCAACCTCATCCCACTTCATGTTTAGGATTTTCAGATCACAAAGCGCCTTGTGCTCCAATTCCACAGGTAGATGGAAGGCCTTACCAAACACTAATAGATATGGAGACATACCAATAGGGGTCTTATAAGCCATCCTATAAGCCCAAAGTGCATCTTCTAGTTCCGAGCCCAATCAGTTCTTGTGGCATTCATACACTTGGTCAGGATCTCCTTGATCTGCATGTTTTACACTTCAACCTGCGCACTCGTCTGTGGATAAGGTGTTGTGACCTTGTGTTATCGTACATCACACTTAGATAGTACAACACAGAAGAATTTGTTACAAAAATGGGAGCCCCCATCACTAATGATAGTTCTCGGTGTCCCAAACCTGGAGAAAATGTTCTGCCTTAGAAACTGTACCACACACTCGCTTTTGTTGTTTGGAAATGCCATCACCTCCACCCATTTGAAGACGTAGTCCACTGCCACTAAGATGTACTTCATGTCATAGGAGCTCACAAATAGGCCTATAAAGTCAATGTCTCAGATATCGGATAATTCTATTTCAAGGATATGGGTCATGGGCATCTCTTAATGCCTAGAGATGTTGCCTTGGCGCTAACACTGATCACAACCCTGCACCATGTCATGGGTATCGTTGTAGATTGTGGGCTAGTAGTATCCACATTGTAAGATCTTTTTCATTGTCCAGGGACCATCATGATGTCCCCCACTAGGGAAGAGTGACAGGCTTCCATGATGCTCATAATTTCTGCTTCCAATATGCATCGCCTAATGACCCCATCTGCGCATGTTCTGAACAAGTATGGGTCATCCCAAAAGTACCTGCGAACATCATAAAGAAACCTTTTTTCTCTGGTGAGGGTTAAGGCCCTCAAGCATAATGTCACTCACCAAAAAGTTAGCAAAATCCGCAAACCAAGGGATTAAGTCAGCAGAAGCTGCTAATACCTGCTCATCAGGAAAGGAATCATCGTTGTTCAACCAATCCTTAGATCTCGACTCATCTTCTATCCTTAACAGGTGGTCTGCCACCTGGTTTTCCATGCCTTTCTAGTCGTGAACCTCAAGTAGAACTCTTACAGCAAGAGTACCTATCTGATTAGTCTTGTCTTAGCATCTTTCTTTGCCATGAGATACCTTAGTGTTGCAGTTCTGTGTGCACAATCACCTATGTGCCCAATAGGTAGGTCCTGAACTTGTCAAACGTGTACACCATAGCCAGTAACTCCTACTCAGTCACTGTATAATTTCTTTAAGCATCATTTAAGGTATTGCTGGCATAGTAGATAGGATGAAAGATCTTGTTGCGCTTCTGCCCCAGCATAAAACCCACATCAATCCTACTCGCATCACACATCACCTCAAAAGGGGCATCCCATTCAGGTGCAACTACCACGAGCGCAGAGATCAACTTTTGCTTCAGAGTCTCAAAGGCATGCCGACAAGTGACATCAAACTAAAAAGTAGCATCTTTCTCCAGTAGTTTGCACAGTGAATGTGTAATCTTGGAGAAATCTTTTATGAACCGGCGGTAGAATCTCGCATGCCCAAGAAAACATCAAACCTCCTTTACTGATATAGGAGGTGGCAACTTCTCGATAACCTCAATCTTCGCCTTATCAACCTATATGCCCTTATCAGAAATCTTGTGGCCAAGGACTATCCCCTCTTTGACCATGAAATGACATTTCTCCCAATTCAACACCAAGTTATCTTCCTCATAGCGTTGTAATTCCCTGCTAAGATTTAACAGACAGTCGTCAAAGGAATCACCCACTACACAGAAGTCATCTATAAATACCTCATCGGTGTTAATTTGACCATGTCAGAAAAGATCGACATCATACAATGCTGGAAAGTGGTTGGGGTATTACAGAGCTCGAATAGCATCTGCCTGAAAGCAAACATCCCATAAGGGCAAGTGAAGGTAGTCTTTTCCAGATCCTTTAGAGCTATGGATATTTGATTGTAGCCTGAATACTCGTCCAAGAAGCAATACCACCCTCTACCTACCGGTGTCAAGTATTTGGTCAATGAAGGGCATGGGGAAGTGATCCTTCAAAGTCCATCTATTCAGCTTTCAGTAGTCCATACACACTCGCCACCTCGTGATAGGTCGCAAAAGGACAAGTTCATTTTTCTCATTGGCCACTACTGTTATGCCCCATTCTTTGGGACACATTGCACAGGACTAACCCATCTGCTGTTGGAGATAGGGTATACCACCCTAATATCCAGCCACTTGATAATCTCCGTTTTTTACCACCTCTTGCATGGGAGGATTAAGCCTTCACTGGTGCTCAATACTGGGCACACGGTTATCCTCCAACTGATCTTATGAGTGCATATCCCTAGAGGAATCCCAATAATGTATGCAACGGTCCAACCAATAGCTCTCTTGAACTTTTGGACAACCCCCAATAATGCGTACACTTGGTCTTCCTGAAGATTTGCGGCCACAATAACAAGATGAGTGTTATTAGTGCCCAAATATGCAGACCTTAAGTGTTGGGGCAGCTCCTTGAGCTCTACAGTAGGAGGATCCTCCATAGACGGTTTGGCCGGTGGCATCGACCTGTTTTGTAGGTCCAAGTCTAGCTTCCTGGGAACAAATGGTTTGGTTCCCCTGCCCAGTAAATCATACACAGTGTCATTGTACCCATTGACACCATCTTCTTCATTAACACTGCTACCAGCGTGTCTACAGTCATCTTCTCCTCGAGTAGAATCTCAAAAAAACAATCATCCATGACAAACATCATGGCTACCTCTTTGGGTATCTTTGTTGCAGCATACACACTGAATTTTACCTCCTCAATGTTCAACCGAAAGGTAAGTTCTCCACACTCCACATCAACTAGTGCCCTGCTAGTTGCCAAAAATGGTCTCCCAAGGATGATGGGAACCTCGAAATCAACTTTACAATCAAGGATGAAAAAGTCTACAAGGAAATGAACTTGCCAACATGGACTAGCATGTTAGACAAAATCCCCATGGGCCTCTTCATTGATTTGTCTACCATGAGTAGTCGCATGGTAGTGGGATTTGGGGCTCCTAAGCCCAACTGCTGGTACACTACTAGCGGCATTAAGTTGATGCTGGCACCCAAGTCATAGAGGGCCCGTGCAAAATCAGAAGCTCCAATAGTGCACGGGATATGAAAGCTCTTGGATTGGCCTTCTTCTCGACCAAGGTTTTTGTAGCAATAACGCTATAGTGATGAAAATTGTTTGCTGACTCAGTCGTGACTGTCCTCTTCTTGGTGACGAAGTCTTTCTAAACTTAGCGTAGCCTGGCATCTTCTCAAGTGCATCCACTAGAGGGAGGTTTATCAATAGCTCCTTCAGCGTGGACAAGAATTTCTAAATCATGCCATCTTCATCCTTCTTTCTCACCCTTTGTGGGAATGGCGGTGGTGGCTTTGGGATGGCCGGCAGGCACGGAGTAGTGGGTTAGTCCAACTATTTCTTTTAGCAACTTCAGGTGCCATTAGTGTTGCATCAATCTCATCACCCCTTCATCATCGTGCACCTCCACGAGGTGAGGTACATTGCTATATGCTTTATCAAGACCTGCATCACAGGCAAAAACAAGGTCAGAAAGTACCTTACCATTTCTTGTGGTGACCGCGATGCAGTGGCCATCATTTTTTGGGTTCTGCACAGTATCACTAGGAAGTGACCCAGCCTTTCTTTAATTCAATGAAGCTGGCAGTTGCACCAATTGTTGCTCCAGTTGCTTGATCGAGTTGAATCCGAGTCAACCAATTGTCAAACATTGGACATTTCGCCTTTCACATCTTGCACCCCTATCCCGGTGGACTCCACCTTGTCAAGAATCTTTGCCATCATCTCTTCTAGTCTTGAGTTTTCACCACCCTCATTTGGGTGCTCACGATTTCTATACCCATCTCTATTTTGCTAGTTCTCTTGGTAGTTGTCACGACCATAGTTCCGACCTTGGTTACCAGAGCTGAATGCTCGATAACCCCTCTTAACTACCCAAGAAGTGAGCCTCTTCATCATAATTGTAGCCTTGATCATCATACCTAGGTAGTGTGTCCATAGCTTTGACGTTTTCCAAGTTTCCACCAAGTAGCCTCTTTGACATCAAATCGATCTGGGCTTGCATATTGGCCATGTCTTGATCCCACTCTTTCTTCTTTTTTCGTTGCTCTACAGACATCTCAAAAAGCATCCCAGAGCAGTCTCTATCTCTGGTATACCATGCCCTGTTGTTCTTAGCTACTTGATCCAAGATCACCATGATATCTGGGAACGTTCTAGACATGTATGACCCCCTACATGTTGCATCAATGATAGGTTAAGTTGTAAAGTTGCAAGACCTGTAGAAGACTGCTTTCAAGTGCTCATCTGTGAGATGATGGTTGGGGCATTGCTTGAGTTTCTGCCTGAATGTCTTCCAAGATTGATATAATGCTTCATTTGGCAGTTGTTTTTGAGATCCAATCTCGTCTTTGATCTTCAATTTTCTCGATGCAGGGAAGAACCTCTCTAAGAAAGCTTATTTTAACTCTCCCCAAGTATGGATAGAATCATGGGGAAGGTCACTCATCCACTTTATTGCTTCACCTAAAAGAGACAACGGGAATAACCTCAACCTTAGCGCTTGTTGACAGACTCCTAGAATTTCAGATGATTGGCATGTCACCAAGAAATTCATAACATGCTGATTTGCGTCCTCAGTCATGTCTCAGCTGAACAGCCCTTTCAACTACAACATTTGCAGCATAGTGGTAGTGATAGTGAATTTGACACCTGTAGGTAGAGGTGGCAGCACTATTTCCTCAATGGTCCTAGCACCCTCATCATCGTCATTCACTGCTTGGGGATACTGGGGCCCTTGAGGCCTCAAAACAAGTTAGTGCTGCTGTGGTGGCATAAGTGGCACCTGTTGAACTGGTACCGCTGGTGGCCCCACATTACCGACAAGGTCATCTTCAGCCAAACCGTCATTTACCCTGTCTGCGAGATTCACTACTAACTCTCTCAATCTTTGCTGCTTCGCGGTCCTGGGCGTTCATTTTGCGAATCAATTTGGTGAGTTGGGGGTCTTAGGGAATAAGTGCTTCACCTTTGCTTTGGGTATTTCGCATGCAATGCTAGCAACTAATAGACTATTACTTCGCCGCAGTTCCCCGGCAACGGTGCTAAATTTGATATGCCCAAATTTAAACTCCAAAAGGAATAGTAAAGAGGTCGTTGATCAAATATAGAACTCAAGAAGAGTTGAGGTTGATCCCATAGGGAATGCGTGAGAATAATTCTATTAGCACCCTTTTTCAGATGTAAATTCTATTCCCATGATAAAGATGCATGAAGTAAAAGGGAGGTTTATAATGCTTAAACTAGCTTCCTAAAGGAGAATAACTAATCCGTACGTTGACTACTGGATTTCAACCAGTTAATAAGAAGCTAGGGTTGTGTTCCCATGACGTCTAATACAATAACCAGATTGGTATGGTAAACTCATTCATGATTACGCATACAAGATCAAACAAGTTAGATAACACCTAGTTCACCTTCTGATCATTCCTAGATATATTTCACTCATCACCTTTCGATCTCAGAATGTATACAATTGTAACCTTTGTTTGTAGAACTTAGAATACTCTCATCTTCTAATCTCAAGTACTTAGACTAGGTTGAAGACCCCAAATTTCTATTGTAGAATTCTTTTCCTAATCACTACACCTGAGCATGTAAAAAATATAGGTTTACCCTAACGCGTCGACTCATTAAGGGAGAAGTTAATCGAAGAATGCTATAATGTATGCGATGATCAATCCCAAGAGTTCACCCCCAAATTTTATCATTTTATTGAATTATCACGGTTCCCACAACCCTAGTTGTGGGTTTAGCCTAGCATATTCAACACAATTCACCCACAACAATACAAAGGAATCATGATAAGTGACTTACTATTGACATAATGATGAATCCAGGTGTTACAATCTCCAAAGAGATTATTGAAACCTAAGAATTCAATGTAAATAATAGCACAATAGTGTTCTCCTCTTGTTCTCTAACTCCAGTGTTCAATGATAATTAAAAATGGAATAAAACATATATATATATATATATATATATATATATATATACACAAGAAAAAACCTACTCCAATTTAAAATAGGAAAATAGACGTCGGTATGGGTATGGGTCACTACACAAACCATGAGGGTCCACATGGACCATGAAACTGTCCGTGAGTCTTCACTACTCTTACATCCCAAGTGTATAGGCCCGGTCCGTGTAGAGGTTCATATACCGTGAAATGGCTTGTGGACCTATCCTTAGCAACTTCTCAGCAACACTTTGATCCTCCATCTTCACGTCCCATGTCACAGTCTGTAGTTGGTCACACGGTCCATGACAGGCCCCATCTCTGTTCACTTGTATAATTTCTATTATTTTTTACAGTGATCCTTCCAAGTTACGTCAACTTCACGGCATGTGACACGACTCGTATCAATTTCCATGGTCCGTGAAAGTCCTCGTGGGGTTTGCCTTGGGCTTCATTCTAGCTCCTTTGTTCTTCATGCCAAGTGTGAGGCCACGACAGAGTTAATGGTCCGTGTAACATGGCATGGTCCATGAAGGCACTCGTGGTCCTTCACTTGGTTTAATTCATTGTTTCCTTTGTTCTGGCTAATTCACATCCCCTCCCACAATCCGTGTAAGGCTACACAGGCCGTGAAAGCTTCCATATTCCAATCATTTCAGATCTTTTTCTTTCTTTTTCTCGCACTTCACCCCTTGTTCCATGGCTTAACCATTTTCGTAAAAAATAATAAAATACACACATTAAACCGATATATTTGCTTGAGAACGTGCAAAAAGTCTATGTTCAAAGCATCACAAGGGTCGTATTTCTACGACTCATCATTGAGCATATATGCATACCCACCATGTTTAACTAAAGTTGTGTACCAAGCTTTTTCTGTTGATTAAGGCCTTATGGAAAGACATGTAAATTATGAATCTTATGCATTTGAAGAGCTATTATGCATGCTATGAGATATGTGAATATTGTGGAAATTATGAAAGACATGAAGCCCTATCTTTGATATTATGAAGCTTTGATTTTGAAGAGCTATTTTATGATAATATTAGTATATTATGATGCTTTGCATATTATGATTATAAGTACGATTTGAATTTTCCTTGGGATTGCGGCATAGCACCGAGAGGACCTCCGTAGATAATCATCATACCTTAACTATGTCGCATCCATAGGTTTGTGAATTAGCTAATCGATCCATATAGCTTTTGTTGCATAATTCACCAAAATAGGTGATGCTCCCATAAGGTACATGCTAATTGAGGTCCGAAATGGGTGGTGTTCCCGTAAGGTGTTTTGAAGAATTCTCCAAAATAGGTAAGTTCACATAAGGTGAGTGTTTGGTTTACCTTGGCAAAGTAGACCACTCCTAATCTGGTGCGGAGTGAACATTAGGATTCCAAGTAGTAGCTCACTTATTCTTATATGTCGGTTGTGGTCCCTTCCCATTTATGTATGATATGTTACATGACTTGATGATTCCGCAGGCATATTTTCATTAAGGCATTGAGCATTCATGACATATTGAGCTTATATATGTTGATTATTATTATGCATATTGTTCAATTATGGCTTATGTTCTTTGTTGCATTGCACTACGCATACATAGTACATTCCAAGTACTAGCACATACCTTTTGCCTATATGATATAACTATGAAGGGACAGAAGCTTCTATTCATCCTGCTTCTCCACATGGCTAGCAATTCGATTGAAGATTTGCTATTGGTGAGTCCTCCACATTTGAGGACAATATCCACTTACTTTCATACTTTATTAAGTCTAATCTATTAATGGATATTTATCTTTTGAGGGTGAACCTGGGAGATGTCTTGGCCCCTGTTCCATATGTATTAGAGGTGTTGTTAGATATGGATCTGTATGTTATGAGCTCGACTGCTATCAAGTCTATGTACTATTGAAGATTTTCCTTAATCCCTTCTTCCTTTTTATGTGTTGGTGCTTGTTGTAATGTGGAACGAAATTCCTAAGTCCCTATTTCTCTCCATAGCGTGAGTCATACTTATCCACTCCTTCGACATTATTTGCTATGTGTTCATGCTAATCCTCTTCCCTATAATATCCACATAGCTTGATTCCAAATCCATGTTTTCCCTAGAATTATGTGTTTTGTTCTTTTTGATTATGCTTTTGCAACCAAGGATGTTCCATGTATGTTTAAGAGGCTTGTTTAGGGTGCCTTCTGGTTCCCAATTTGTCATATTACGCCTAGACCCTAGGCTTGGGACATGACACTTAAAGTGGCCTCTTGCATTATGTCTATCTTGTTTTCATATAAAACACCTTATATGTAACACTCCTCATGTTTCTAGGCTTGAAAGGCTGAAAGACTGAGAATTTGTTGATATTCAGGTTGTATGAGCCAGTATATAGGCCAAAAAAGAATCCACGGGTCATAGGTGGCATCGTGGAAAGTACCCAGTGAAAGTGGAAAATTGAAGAATTTCAGGAAGCTGGCTTATGAATTAGTAGATGAGTTGTATGTTCTCATATGGCACGTAAGTAGGTCTCATAGGTGGAGACCCTAGAGAAACAAAATTTTTCTATGTTTAGGGATCTCCTTCAAAGGGTTCCATGGGTAATATGTATTTTGATGAGCCGTACTGCATGTTCATCTATCAGAAGCTGCAATTCCAGTAGCTCAACTTTTGTGATACCCAGACCCACGAGAAAAGGTATGAGTCGTAAGTCATTCCAAGGCCCATAGAAGGGGTTTTGTGGACGACTTTGGCAGTTTTTATGAAGGGTGTTTTTCACTATTCCCAATCCATCTAAGCCCTAAACTATATTTTTTGGCTACTCTAACTATCCTAACCGACCTAATTCCTATAAAGACCTATTCCTAAGTCATTCAAAGTTTTTAATTTCCGAATTTCTCTCAGGGCTTACAACAATGCTCTCTCTAAGTCAAGGGTTCCATTGAAGCTAAGCTTGAAGGATTGACCAAGGTTATTCAAAATTTTCTTCCCCAATTCTAAGGATTATACTTGAGGTATGTGTGGCTTCATTCATGGATTAGTTTCACCCATGAAGCCCAATCCAAAACCATCTTTTGTCAAATATGTTGAATTCCTATGGCTCTTTAAGATATGACTCCTAATGCATGGATTATTACTCCTATATGATTATTATAATCATTTAAGCATGAATTATGATGAATTTCATGATGTACATAATTTTTAAACAAAAGTACGTGATTTCAAAGTATACATGATTAGGGCTTAATGATTTGATGTGGTTTCCCTATCTAATTTCCTAAATTTATTTGAATGCATATCTTCTTCTATGAATCTTACTCAATTGCATGATTTCAACTCAAAAATGTTCATTAGCCCACACTTAGCCCTAGTCTCTTATGATAAAGTTATGTATTTTATGCTTATGGTCCTCAATTATAAAAAAACATGTTTTAAATGACGATGATGGTGATATTATGACAATGATGATGCTATGCTAAAAGGGTGATGAAAACCCAAATGATTATGATGGTGTTAAGGTGGGAATGTCTACCTACACTATGATGAAAGCAAAGTAGATGGACCATTCTTATGACATAATGTTTAATGAAAGTTATGATAATTACTTTGAAAGTCATAAAATTATTATTTTTGTGAAGTATGACTTGTGTTAAAGTTATGTATATGTATGATTTATGTATTCTGTGGGTTATGACTTATCATTGAGAGGGTTTTGGTAGATTCCATAGTCCCATAACTATGTGTCACTATAGGAAGGATGTTCATCTTTTATGCCTTAAAGGTCTGCTAATGTATCCAATTAGCTTAAGTACTAGACACTCACCGTGCTAGGATAGTACCTAAAGGGTAGATATAATGATGGCCTTCACCATGCTAGGATAGAGCCCATAGGGTGAGGATCGAGTTTACCTTGGCAAAGTAGACTCCTCTTATTTTGATGTAGAGTGAACAACGGGATTCCATGTAATAGTCCGCATGGTCTTATGAATGTTGATTATAGTCTTATTCCCACATATGTATATTAAGTTTATGAATGGATTTATGATGCTTATTCTCATGATTTTTAAATGGCATGCTCATGCATATTGTGTCCTTACCCATTGTTATAATTACACATATTGATAAAATTGTGATATCCCTTGATTCATGTCATACTTAGATACTTAGTACATCTTATGTGATAACACATACTTCTTTTTCTACAGATTCTAACCATGTAGGAACGGATGACAACGAGATCATCCCATATTTATGCTAACATTCGGATTCATAGAACTTGAAGATTAGATTGGTGAGTTCCCATGCTTTTTGGGAATAAGCCCTATGATATTTTCCTTTATGTTGAAACTTTGGTATTTTCGTTACTTTTGATATATATCTTGAGGGTGAAGTAGTGAGCTATGTGCTAGACCCCACTAAGATCTTGATGTAGAGGCATGAATTGGACAAATGGATATGATGTACTTGTGCTATTGCTTATATACATTTCTGCTTGCTACTTATCTTTGATATATGCTTATAAGTTGTCTCGTGTCGGTCTTACACAAAGTCTTCCCATGTGATTTAGTTGAGCTTGAGATGACCTATTTCAATGTTATTCTGGGTATGGATTGGTTACATACATCTTATGATTCAATTGATTGTAGGACCCGTAAGGTCACATTCCAAGTTCATAATGAGCCCATCCTAGATTGGAGGGGAACCAATTCTATGTTCAAAGGGAGGTTTGTCTCTTACATGAAAGCTATGAAAATTATCTCTAGGGGTTGTCTATATCATGTGGTTGGAGTCATGGATGTTGAGTCTCATGTTCCTACTCTTGATTTGGTCCCTATTGTAAACGAGTTCCCTAATGTCTTTCCTAATGATCTACCTGGTATTCCTCCCATAAGGGAAATTGATTTTGGTATTAGTCTCTTTTCCGACACCCAACCCATCTCTATACCTCTATACCATATGGCCCCGGCATAATTGAAAGAGTTGAAAGAACAATTAAAGGATTTGCTTGATAAGGGATTCATAAGGCCTAATGTGTCACCATGGGTCGCTCCTGTACTGTTTGTAACAAAGAAAGATGGTTCGCTTCAAATGTGAGGACTACCGATTGTTGAATAAGGTAACCATTAAAAACAAGTATCTACTTCCAAGGATCAATGAACTCTTTGATAAAATGCAAGGTGCAAGCTACTTTTCTAAGATTGATCTTCGGTCTGGATATCACCAATTGAGGGTGAAGGAAGATGACATTCCAAAGACGACATTCAAAATTGGGTATGGTTATTTTGAATTTTTGGTTATGTCTTTTGGACTAACAAATGACCCTACCGCATTTATGGATTTGATGAACAAGATCTTCAAACCATATTTGGATATACTTGTGGTAGTGTTCATAGATGATATATTGGTTTATGCAAGGGATCTGAAAGAGCATAATGATCATTTGAGGATTGTGTTGCAAACATTGAGAGATAAGCAACTTTATGCCAAGTTTAACGAATGTGAATTTGGGCTAAGAGAGGTCGTTTTCCTGGGTCACAACATTTCAGGTGATGGTATTAGAGTTGATCCAAAGAAAATAGAGTTGGTGAAGAATTGGCCTAAACCATTGTCTCTGTCTGATATTAGAAGCTTTCTGGGTTCGACTAGATACTACAGAAGGTTTGTTGAGGGATTTTCCTCCATTGCTTTTCCTGACAAAGCTAACCCAAAAGAAGGCAAAATTCCAATGGTCTGATGAATGTAGAAGGAGTTTTAAAATGTTGAAGAATCGTCTTACTTCGGCTCCTATTTTGACCTTGCCCGAAGGATTAGATGGTTTTGTTGTTGTGTATTGTGATGCCTCACATATAGGCTTAGGTTGTGTGTTCATGCAACAGGGAAAATTCATTGCCTATGCTTCAAGACAATTAAAGGAACATGAAAAGAACTATCCAATGCATGATCTTGAGTTGTTGGTTGTTGTGTTTGCATTAAAGATTTGGCGATACTATCTTTATGGGGTACATGTTGATATATTCACCTATCACAAGTGTTTGCAATAGGTGTTTAGCCAAAAGTATTTGAACCTAAGACAAAGAAGATGATTGGAACTTTTTAATGATTATGACATGAATGTGATGTATCACCCCTGTGACACCCTTATTTTTCCCCCGCATGGTGTTTTGAAAAATAGAGTTTCTCCAATTAAAGTGACAATTTGAAAAAAGGATTGTTTTATTTATTTAGAGTCTCCATTTGGCATTGAGTTTTGGTGTTCCAAGTCACCTAATTTAAATCTCCAATCAATAGGAAATGACTTTTTTTTTGGTCTGCGAAAATAAAGATTGGGTAAGGAATTCTCTTGACCAAAGGGAAGGTGTTAGGCACCCCTCGAGTCCCATGGTTCTAGCACGATCGCTTTATTGACTTATTTATGGCTTAACTCAATTTGAATATATTATCTTGATAAGTTTTACAAAAAATATGTTATTCACCCGCCTTGTTTGATTTATCTGAAACTAGTTTAACACTATCCTATTTTATTGGTATGGTATATTGGTAGCAGTGCTTTCCAACCTTGCCACAAATTGTTTATTTATTCGTATTTTCCAATAATATTTGTTCAATATTATTTAAATCCTAATGTTTTCCTATATTTATTGTTAGCCTAATCATGCTCCTAACTATTCAATAAAAAAAATTAATTACAAAAATTGTTTAACGTTTGAATTTTTTTCTCAAAGTCAAAAGACTTTAATTTTTTTTTTTAGTTAAGTGTTAGTCATTGTGACTTATGAAAAACACAATTCAACAATATATTACATGGATCAACATGAAATTGTTGAATTAGTATTTTAAAAAAAAATCATCACTAAAATGAGATGCAAAAAGGTTACAATATTTTCATTTTTTTTTAATGGTTTTTCTACGAAAAAGTGAGTATGATATTAGTAAGAACATCCCAATATATTTTTATATAAGTTTTACACATTTTGCATGTTAGGAATTTTGAATACCTAAAATTTTCTTTTCTTTATTTTAATCCTAAAAAGGAAGAATCTATATACTGAGGACAATATTTTACACAATGAATTCTTGTCATGAATTATTTTTTGTCATTTCAGTTTATTAAGCCATAAACATATATTATCATAAAAAAATAAATATGAATAAGAATAGAAAAATGTAGACAATGAATTTACTTAAACATGAAATCAACTATGTGTTGTTTAAACATGAAATAAACACATAAATAGAAATAATCACATAATATGTCAATTTTACTCAAAGCTTAACAATTCAAACATACTTCAATAATACAACGTCAAAATTAAATAGACATAAAATTTGAGCAACTTTGTCGCATTAGAATATGTCTTATACAATTATGACTTTAAATCATACAATAAAATTTAAATGTTACCTTTGGTAAATATTAATTCACGAGAAGAACCAAGACTAAGAGCCCCGAATCCGAAATCACAAAAGCAAACCTCGAACTCAACTTCTGTTTTTCTCTAATGGTATTTTTGAGAGTTTTTTTTTGTTTTGTGCAGTTTTTTTTTGTGTGTGTATCCAGTGTGTGTGAAGGATAGCATATAGTTCTTTTTTCTAGGTATGTTTGTGTATGTGGAAAAAAGTTTAAATGAAAGTGGTGTAGGATTTTTTTTACTTTCTGCCTGTGTGTAAAGAATGTGTTGTATATTCTGTAGAATGTTTTTTTTTGCTCCTCTTTTTGTGTGTAGCATATAGAGGGAATATGTGAGAGTGGAAAAGTGGGAATAGTGTGGGGGCATTGTGGGGTAATTTAGTGTGTAGTGGGTTTTTGGTTAGTTTAGGTTTATTTTAGTTTTTTTTTTCATTTTTGTTTTGAAAAGAAAAGAAAGAAAAAAATTAAAAATGTTAGAAAACTATTTCAAATTAAAAATAAATAGAAAAGTTAACTAGCTAAAACTAAGATATAATCAAGAAAATACTAATAATACTAGATTATTTATTAGAATCAAAATTAAAAGAAAAAACATATATTTTTCTAAATTTTCTCTTCTTTAAAACAAAACTTACATTAAAATGTGACTCTATTTTTGTAGTTTTCAAATTACTTTAAATAAGATAAAAATAAAAATATCGATTCAAAAAAATATTTAAATACTAAAAAGTACATAACTTAAGTTTGGTAAAAAATTAGGTTCTAACAACCCCGGCAAAGCTAACGTTATAGCCTATGCATTGAGTAGAGTATCTATGGGCAGCATGGCACATGTTGAAAGTGAAAATAAAGAAATGGTCAAGGAATTTCACTGTTTGGCCTATTTGGGTGTGAGGTTGAATAGCCTAAGCGATGGTGGTATGTCAGTACCTAATGGGGCAGAATAATCTTTGCTGGAATAAAGTAAAGCAAAGCAAGACATGAATCCTACATTGGTAGAATTGAAGAAGTTGGTAGTTGATAAAAAGGTATAAGTCTTCTCACAAGGAGGATATAAGATATTGCGACATCAAGGTCGATTATATGTACCTAATGTGGATGGACTATGGGAGAAGATACTCGATAAAGCTCATAATTCCAAATACTTCATTCATCCGGGATCCACCAAAATGTATAGAGATTTTAGAGAAGTGTATTGGTTCAATGGTACGAAGAAATAGATAGCAAAATGTGTGATGAAATATGCAAATTGTCAACAAGTAAACACCAAAGACCCTGTGGTTTGACTCAAGATATTGAGATACCAACTTGGAAATGGTAGATAGTAAATATGGACTTCATTATGGGTTTTCCAAAGAGAAGAAAGCAACTTGACTCCATATGAGTATTTGCGGATAAAATGACGAAAACATCACACTTTTTGCCCATAAAAAGACTTCTTATGGTGCAGAAGATTATGTCGAGGTTTACATCCAAGAGTTGGTAAAGTGTGTGAGGTACCATTGTCCATTATATCAGATAGGGGTACTTAACTTACTTGACCTTTTTGGAAGTCATTCCAAAAGGGCTTTGGCACAAAGGTGAAGCTAAGTACTGCATTTCTTCCTCAAACGGACGAAAAAGTCAAAAGAACAATACAAACATTTGAGGATACGTTGAGGGCTTGTGTACTTAATTTCAAAGGAAGCTAGGATGATCACTTACCTCTTATTGAATTTGCTTATAACCATAGTTTCCATTCAAGTATCGGTATGGTCCCATTCGAAGAATTATATGGTAGAAAGTGTAGATCACGAGTGGGATGGTTCAAAGTTGGACAAATGTCCTTAATTAGGTCAGGTTTGGTACTTGATTCTATGGAGAAGGTGAAAGTCATAAACGAAAGATTGAAGGCTACCCAAAGTCATCAAAGGTCGTATGCCGATTTGAGGAGGAGAGAACTAGAATTTGATGAAGGTGATTAGATATATTTGAAAGTTTCCCCAATGAAAGGAGTGATGCATTTTGGTAAGAAAGGAAAATTTGAGTTCTAGGTATGTGGGACCTTATGAAATAGTAAAGAGAATTGGGAAGGTAACTTATGAATTGAACTTAGGGAAATATCTATGGTTCATCCAATTTCATGTTTCCATGCTAAGGAAATGGTTGGGTGACCCAACTTCTGATGTTCCATTGAATGATGTGTCTATTAAGAAGGATATGACCTATGAAGAGGTATCGGTTGAGATTTTGGACCGGCAAGTAAAGGAGTTGAGAAATAAAGAAGTTGCATCTGTGAAAGTGTTATAGAGAAATTCACAAGTCGAAAATGCTACTTGGGAGGTTGAAGTGGACATAAAGAGACGATACCCTTACCTCTTTCCTTCTATCAAGCCAAAGGTACCTAATATGATCCATTCCTTCAAAATCCTCACGAACACATATCCCATGTTAGATTTCATATGTGCATGATCATAAAACTATTTTTAATGCATAAGTTTGATGTTTCATGAAAGTGATGATTAAGTTGTATTTTTGCATATATGCTATGATGATGATTATGTTTCTACTCTATCCAAGCGTAACTCTGTCACGACCCGGGGTCGGGGCCTAGATGTGACACGGCGAATGGGGACCTGAAAGCCCCCAAACAAGCCTCAAAATCCCAGAGTTTACGTGGTTCAAATCAAGAGCTATTAAAATGAATAAATAAAAAACGGAGATTCAAGTCCAAGAAAAGAGCATCTCTTTAGTTTAACAAAATAACAAGGTTTTTTTTTACAAAAATGCCCAACGTATGCCTCTAAGTAAGGGACGGGGGCCTAGACAAGTTCCGGGCTCACCCTCAGCAAGACAAATGTACATAAGGAGCACAAGAAATAAAGTTTGCCCTTGGAAGACGGGGCTCACCACAAAAATAGCTGCAAAGAGAGACTATTCGTCTTGCAGATAAGGCTCAAACTGCTTGGTTCCTACCTGGTGAAATCATGCAGGCATATAGTATGCGTTAGTACTTTTGAATGTACTAAATATGCGGGTATGTAATGCACGAGACTTACCGGGCCTGCATAATCCTGTTAGATGGCGAAGGCACATAATATACAAGAATCATATAATCAAAGGAATTTAATATACAGGATTCCATGGAATGCGTGATGCATGCAATGCGATAATGCTCTTATATAACGGGGATAGACTATAACCGACAAACCAAATCCATGCGAGTTATTACATGAATTGGACCGATTTGGACCTCCCACCGGTAGGGAGAAGATTACTTGCCAAGGGTAATCTACATCACACCTTACGGGACCCCCATTTCGATGGATGGTCACCTTCTTTACGAGGCTCCCATTTCGGAAGGATTTGCAAGAATCATATCAAGACATGTTATATCATAAACAAGTAAACGAATTACATCTGTCCCTATGTAGGCACATAGTTCAAGGAAGGGGAAGGGACCCCTAATCCATCGGTGCTAAGTCTTACACATCCCACAAGAATACTTATATATATATATATATATATATATATATATATATAGATACATATGCTTTCAAGAGAGTCAAGTGCAAGTTTATAGCGTTTAAGACATGTTTGGGCTTAACGCCAAATCACAAGATCATATTCAAGATGCTAATGCAAGGAATAGCTCAACTACAAGTACAAGATAGTGTAAAACACCCAAGATGCTCCAAGAGCCATAATTTAGACATATCGGTGATCACCTTCTTGTCAAGTCCCATGTTTTACCAATTACCATATCAAAATTCCATATTACCAAGAATTCCATGCACCAACTTCATGAATGTGATGCAAGTGCAATTTTGTAGGGATGGCATGGGCAATGTAGAGTATATCTAAAACATGATATAATGTAAAGGCTAAGAAATTCAATAAAATTTATAGAAATGGTAGTAAATATCACCCATGCATAATAACATAATTAAAGGGACATGCAAGTTCATAATTTCATAGCCCAAATAGTTCATTTCCATAAAACTAACATAATTCATGACATGGAGTCTTAGATAGCACATGCATGGTTCAAAATGCCAAGAACAAGTAGTAAAAATTCACATTCTAAGTAGACAAGTTCATAAATTAGCTTAAAGAGGAATTTGGGTCTTCTTGTTGAAAGGAACCAAGAATCAACCTCACATACCTGGTAGAAGACAAATTTGAAGAGGAAATGGACTCAAATTTAAGGCCCTAGCTTGAAGAATCCCAGTGAGAGGTTGGAGGGTCTTGAGATAAAATTTCTAGAGAGAGAGGGTGTGAGGGTGAAAATGGCTGAAAAAAGATGGTGTGTTTAGCTTCTATAGGGAACTTAGGAGGGGTGGAAAAGACCAAATTCACGTTTAAAATAATCGATATTACAGAAATGCCATTAATGAAATGGACCAGAAATTTTTCCTTCTAGGCCACACGGTCCAGTAAACGGATCATCTGGCTTCACACGGACTGTTTACAGGGCCGTGGTGATGGACTTAGAATTTTCAAAGGTAAGATCTTTCGGACTAAGTATCGCAACACGGTCCAGTAGACAGACCATCTGGGGTCACACGGACTGTGACCCCGTCCGTTTACAGGTGACCCTTTACACCAGACGAAGGGCCACACGGTCCGTCCAAGGCTACACGGACCGTGTGATGGCTCGTTTATCCTCCAAGTTCCCAGGTGCCATCTCACGGGAGGCCACACGGTCCGTGTGCCTTCACACGGGCCGTGTAGGCCCTTCCGTGAGGTGATTCCTAGCAAAATTTCTGCGCAGTTTCAGGGACCTTAAGGTGACGTCAAGGATCCGGGGCCTTTCAAACTCTATCTCATTCGAGGATGAATGATCCCAAGGGGTACATAATGTAACACCCTTCATGTTTCTAGGCTTAAAAAACTGAAAGACTAAGAATTTGCTGATGGTCAAGTTGTACGAGACAGTATACAGCCCATAAAAGAATCTACAAGTTGAAGGTGGCATTGTTGAAGGTACCCGGTGAAAGTGGAAAATTAAAGAATTTCTAGAAGCTGACTTATGAATTAGTACATGATTCGTATGTTCTCCAACGGCCCATAAGCAGGTCTTGTAGGTGGAGGACCAAGAGAACCATAAATTTTTTTAAGTTACCAGACCTTCTATGAAAGGTTCCATGGCCCGTATGTATTTCAACGAGTTGTACTGCATGTTCGTGGATCAAAAGTTATTATTCTAGTAGATCAACTTTTGTGACACCCTGCCCCACGAGAAAAGGTATTATGCATAAGCCATTCCATGGCCCATAGAAAAGGATTCGTGGATGAATGTGGCAGTTTTTATGAAGGAATCCATCCAAGCCCTAAACTATGTCATTTTGGCTACTCTAACTATCTTGACCGACCTAATTCCTATGAAGACCTATTCATAAGTCATTCAAATTTTTGTATTCCCGGAATTCTCTCAAGGTCTGCACTTCCAGTAGCTCAACTTTTATGACACCTTTACCCACGAGAAAAGGTACAACATGTAAGTCATTCCATGGCCTGTAGAAGGGGTTTTGTGGATTAATTCAGCAGTTTTTATGAAGGGTATTTTTTGACTTTTATCAATCCATCTAAGCCCTAAACCACATTTTTTGGCTATTCTAACTATCCTAACTGACCTAATTCCTATAAAGACCTATTCCTAAGTCATTCAAAGTTGTTAATTCCCAAAATTTTATCAAGGGCTCACAACAATTCTCTCTATAAGTCAAGGGTTCTATTGAAGCTAAGCTTGAAGGATTGACCAAGGATATTCCAGATTTTCTTCCCCAATTCTAAGGATTCTACTTAACAAGACTTTGGTATTTTCATTACTTTTTATGTATATCTTAAGGGTGGGCTAGTGAGCTATGCGCTAGACCCCACAAAGATCTTGATGTAGAGGCATGAATTGGACAAATGGATATGATGTACTTGCACTCTTGCTTATACATTTCCGCTTGCTATTTATCTTTGATAATATGCTTATTTTACCTTGTGAATGTTTGCGATATGAACATCAGGATTGGATGGGACGCCTTCGTGTGTCATGTCCATTGTGTCAGGACTAGGCCCTAGGTCAGGCCGTGACATTATATGAATAGAGACCTTTTTTGATAATTTCTTTGGAGCCAATTCTTCACCCCTTTTCTCTGACCTTCTTTTAGCTTATCTTTGCACTTCAACTTGTTTCTTTTTTTTCAATTCTTCAGCTTCCTTTCATCTTAATTTAGGTTTCCTCCCTCTCTTCTTTTTACTACCTTAGGAGAAAGAACCTCACCACCATTCATCACTTCTGGAAAATGATCTTCGAGGCTGATGAAACATGAGTACACATTTTTTAAAGTTTTAACCTTGCAGTATATATTCACATAATCTTTAACTCTATCACTATTTCCATAGATACTAACCACCACACGAGGATAAGGCAGTCCTGTTAAATCCCATCTTCTAAATGTATAATTTATTTTTGCATATCCACAATATATGGCC
Organism: Solanum rostratum; assembly: GCA_029948455.1. Taxonomy (NCBI): domain Eukaryota; kingdom Viridiplantae; phylum Streptophyta; class Magnoliopsida; order Solanales; family Solanaceae; genus Solanum; species Solanum rostratum. The sequence continues at coordinate 28,687,720 of CM057051.1, forward strand.
CTCTTGGACCCTCAATTGACACCCTTGGGTTCATAAAAAAGAATTGGTCTAAACAAAGTTGCCTCAAGTCTTATTTGGTTTAATGTTTTTTTCAATTTTTGGATAGATAAGAGCTTGGTACTTATTAATCTATTCCTTCTTCTTATACAACCTCTTCATAAGCTTATTCTTTGTCACTTCCATTAGAGTTATAATTTCTTTACACCTTGCATAAGTACGTACTTACAAATTAAAATAGAGAAAGTATAATCAAATGATTGATAGGTGTGCATGATACTTTACATAGATATAAAAATACGCAAGTACCCATTGAAAATTTCACAAAGATTGTTTAAGAGCATGTCACATATGCTATGTGTCTTGAATAATGCTCTGGTCCAGGTTTGGAATGGTCTTTCAGGACGATCAAACCATTTTCTAACCTCTTTATCCTCTTTCTCGAGTCATTCCATGTATATCTGAAATTTCACCTTATTACTTGCTCTTGTTGCATATAGGTCCTTCAATGCCTTGCCTTTATGTTTTTGTCTAAAATTCTTATGCAGGTGTCTGACACAATTTTTATGTTCTGCTTCTACAAACAATACCTTAATAGCTCCAACCAATACCTATAACATTGATTTTAAATAGTTATATACAGACTGCAAAAAAAATAGTAATCTAAAAAGATGAAAAAATTTGGATATCTCACCTTTTATCTGTCAGACATGAATGCGATGTGATGACTATTTGTTATCTCTAAATCATATCCAAGATAAATTAGAAACCAACTCTAAGTCTTTTTACTTTTAGCATCAACAATCACAACATATGCAACATGAAAGATGCAATCATTAAGATCAATTGCAACGGCAGCTAACAAATTGCCTCCGTATGTGCCCTTAAGCCAACAACCATCCAGGCTTATTAATGGCCTATACCCAAACTTAAAGGCTTCCTTCAAAGTATCAAGACACACATAAAATCCCTTAAATTTACCTTCATCTCTCCAAATCTCTACAGTAGAACTTGGATTTATATTCAACAAATCAGCCTAATACCTTAATAATTTCCCTAATCTGCATAAACCCATTCTAAAGCTTGTCGTTTATCCCTCCACGCCTTCATATATTCTATTGTGTAGCCAAGGTCTTTTTGCACTAGTTCAATTAGTCCATTAACATTCCAAGTTGGACCACTCTAAACATATTAAAATGCTTCCTTACAATCCATTGATGTATCTTACGAAAATTTCAAATATGGTAGGACCTGTATGATTTATATTCAAGGTGTTAAGTTGAATCATAGGACCAAACTTACTTATAGGACTACTAAAAACATGAAATAGACACCACAATTACTTGCATTTACAAATACATTTTTTTATAATTAGTGGTGAATTATATTTGCCTCATATTTTTAACACCTCAGTTCATACAAACTACCTTAAACTGTTCAAAGTTGGTAAACTTCATCCGTACTTCTAAAATGGGGTTGTCATTTTCTGCATCTTACTTTGTATATTCTATCTCATTTTTTGAATCAGTACCCCCTTCCAACAATTCATCAAAATCATCATAATCTGATTTAGCGATTTGATTCACTTCTAGAATTAAAATTTCAGTAGTGGATGGACCAACAGTATTACCTCTACTATTAGTATTTTTTTGGGGTCTACCTTTCGCCTTTAAATGGCAGCTCAACAAAACTTCATGATAATCTTCGTCACCTTCCTCCAAGTAATACGAAATCATTAGAATTATCATCCTCTACCTCACCCACCATATTATCTTGGACAACCTCTATTGTATTGTCCCTTTTACAAAAAACACTATCACCCTGAACTTGTTCAGCCAGAACCGTGCTTAAAATATTTTCAAACTATGACGACGTTCCCTATAAACACAAATTAAACATTGAAAAAAATTATAAATCAGACAATATCCAAAGGTTCTTAAAAATAAATGTTAATCTATAAATAACCAAGCCTCGGAGGCCTTAGCGATGCTTGAAATTTCAATTCGAAACACTTTTTTACCAAGGTGTCCCATCAAGGGCACCTCCACGAGCCATGGATGTGGTCTTGGAGTGGACCTTGGTTCATTCCTAGGCTTCCTTGCCTTTTTCCTTGAGTTTTAGGCAAAGCGGTCCTCCACAGAGCCTTTCACAACTCGTCGTCCTCACTACTAGTCCTGATAGGGCTTGTGGAAGAAGTCCTTGCCTTGGTGACCACTATTTTGGCCTAAGGGTACCACCACATGCACCTCACGGTCTGTGAAGAGAACTATGGACCAAAAAGGATACTATGGTGGGACCCTTTGGATGTTGGGGTACCCTTCACGACAGGCTTGATGAGCTGTGAAGGGCTTCACGAGCTGTGAAGCCCATCGTGCAGGGGTGCAACTCCAATTTTCGTGCCATTTTTATTAAGGGCTCTATGGTAATTTGGTTCCCTTCCAAGGTATTTTATGACTTTTATGCCTATTTTAAGACCCCTAAATCATCCCCCATTTATTCAATACCCTTCATTTTCAATTAAAACACTTAGATTCTAGAAATTCAAGTTTCTAAAACTATATTCAAATCAAGCTTTGAAGATTCAAGTTGGAGAATTTAAATGTGCTTCAATCTCAAGCCTAATTCATTTCATTCTTCCTAATTTCTCAAGATATGTGTGGATTTATTCATGATTCCCTTTCAATCATGAAGCTCCAAAATCTATTTCATGAAATTTATAATTTTTCAAGTATGAATCGCAAATGAGTCTTTTAATTTAGCTTCAATTAATGAAATTAACTTATGGGTCGAGTTCGGTTGATGATTTTACTATGATTCAAGTCTTATTAGGTTGATTTGCATGGATTCTATGAGAATTGAAGAATGAATATCCCTTTAATTTATGAATCTATGTATAGGTTTTCAAGTATGTTTCAATTGTTGATTTCTTTATGGATTTTAGTATGATTTCATCTTAGTAGGATGTTTGAATTATGAATTCTAAGTGCCCATGCGATTCTTTCATTCCCCATGGCACACAGATGCATGAAAAAGTATTTTTATGAGATTTATGATGTGGGTCATTATCCAATTATGATTATAACTATGATGATAGATATAGTTATGACATGACATATGATCACATAATGTATATGATATGGCTAAAAGAAATTATAGGTGTCTTACACCACAATGTACAAGTATGAATGAGTTTATTTCTATGCATGAAAGTATGAAATGAAGTATGATTTGATATTTTAGCCCAACATGTATGATAATGATTTAATTTGGCTTTTAAGCCTAAGTGTGCATGAATATGAAATATGTTTTGGCCTTTTAGCCCAAGTTGCATGATTATGATTTGAAAAGACTTATGCTCCTCTTTCAAGCATATATGTGTATGCATTCCTGTGGGATGATGACTTAGCATCGAATAAGATTGGAGGTGGGGAACTATCCCCAAGGGTACTTATGTAAAGTTTACCTTTCTCATAAATATATAGGTTCATGTTTATGCCCCTTAGTGGATGATTATGTTTATGGAAATCCTCATTGAAATGGGTGTTGTTCTCGTAAAGTGAGGTACTCTCCAAAATGGGTATTGTTCCCGTAACATAAGGTATAGGCTACCTTTGGCAAGTAATCTACTCTTTCTCCAGTGTGGAGGCAGCATCCGGTATCTAAGTAATAGCACGCTTGGTCTTATATGTCGATTGAGGTCCCATCCCAGCTATGTTTACGTATTATGGCATTCATGCGTCATGGATTTAAGGCATATTGTAATAACATTCTTTCCTATACAATTCCTTTTATATATATGTGTGCCCTTGTCATATAAAATTGATTTGCAGGTTGGTTTGTCATAAGCATGCATGCCCGCATACTTAGTACATTCAAACATATTAATACATACTTCTTGCCTACATGTTAACTATGTAGGGACTGGAGGCTACCCTTATCCACCTCTTCATGACTAGATTGGACTAATGAGAATTTGCTAGTAGTGAGTCCTTTATTCTAAAGACAAGACCCAGCTTCCATCTACCAGCTTCCATCTACCTTCTTTATGTTATGGCTTTCTTATGTCTTTTATTTTGAGGGTGAGGCAGGGACATGTCTTGGCCATTGTCCTATCTATGACTTAGAGGTATTGTACATCATGTAAACTCTATGAATAATCTTGTAACATTTGATGCTTGTGGAGACTATGATTATGTCTTATGTTATAATGATGAAGTTATGATGTAATGATGAGATGACGAAGTATCTAAGTCCCTACTCCCATAGCTTGAGTGATATGATCCTGCCCTTTAGAATTTGAGTTGTTGATATAAAATGTGTGAAGGGCAAGTCCCATGTTCCCTATCCCTATAGGTTGAGTCCCAAATTCCCGTCCCTTAGACTTATATAATGATATTGTGTGCCAATGAGTCCAATATCTCTTATCCTATAGCTTGAGTCATTTACCCCTATCTATTAGTATCACTTATTAATGTTTGAATTGTGTTTCCGAACTGATGATGTGTAAATAGATGTTATGAGGCTTATTTGGGGAATTTTGGGTTCCCATTTGCCATGTCACCCCTAGGCCCTAGGCTTGGGTCGTGAGAAGATTGGTATTATAGCACTAAGGTTTTCAAATGATCCTCGGAGTCCAACATATCATATCAAGAAGAGTCCTAATCATGGGTGTGAAGCGCACCATACCTATGAATAGGAGGCTATGAGATAATTTTAGGAAATGTCTCACTTTTTCACTGTTTATGTTATGTTATGGAACGTGTCTAGAGATTTCCGAACTTTGACGATGTCCTTGATGCCCTAATAGAAGATGCCTCCTCGAAGAGCCCCTCTACCAAGACAGATCCATGTTGATGATGATTAAATTCCTCAAGAGCCCATGAGGGAGCCAGTTACTCAAGGTGAATTTCTAGACTATTTTTGTCATTGTAACACAAGTGGTGACCAACCAGGCTATACAGGCCATACCTTCTCCTCATGTCCCCACCCCAGTCGCTAGAGTGAAAGGCTTCACCTAGATGAACCCTTCAAAATTCTATGGTTCAAAAGTTAATCATGATGCCCAAGAATTCATTAATGAGCTCTCTAAGGTGTTGACTGTTATGGGGGTGACTTCATAAGAGAAGACTGAGTTGGTTGCTTATCAATTAAAGGATGTCGCCCAAGTGTGGTATACCCAATGGTTGATGCAGAGGGCAGGTGATGATAGGGTTGAATGGAAAAATACAAGTTTGTTTTTTCAGATCAGTTATTTCCCCTTGAGCTTAGAGAGGCCAAATTGACAAAATTTATCAATCTCAAATAGGGTGAAATGAGTATGAGGGAGTATTCCCTCAAATTTACTAAGCTCTCAAAGTATGCTCCTATGCTGATGGCTGACAACTATGCAAGAATGTGCATATTTGTCTTGAGGATTTTTTACTTGGTTGTGAAAGAATATTGTACGACTATGCTTATTTGGAAGATGAACATTTCTAGGCTCATGACATATGTTGAGCAGATTGAAGGGGAGAAGCTCAAGGAAAGGAGAATAAAGAATTCTAAAAGTGCCTATTATGATGGTTGGTTCACAAACTCTAGAAGTGATGGTGGTGTTGGTTGTTTCCATCAAGGTCAAGGCTTAAATATGAGGGCTTCCAATGATAGAGTGCATCCTCCCAAGCCACAAGGTGAAGGTGGGCTAGGATATCCTAGAAGTGGTAGGTTGTGGAAAGGGTGATCCTGGTAGATGCTTGAAGGATTCGGGTGCTTGCTATTGGTGTGGTGAGATGGCCATAAGCTTATTGATTGTCCCAAAGCTCCAAAAGAGGGTCAAATGCTTCCAGGTGGTCAAGACCAACAAAAGGTTCAACAAGGTGGCATTCCTCGTAACAACAAGTTTTATGCTTTGCATGCCAGAAAGAAGGTAGATGAGACTTCTGATGTGGTAAATGGTATGTTAAAAGTCTTTGGTTTGACGCATATGCTTTACTTGATCTGAGTGTAAATTTGTATTTTGTAATATCTCTCTTGGCTATTAACTTTAGTTTGAGTCCTAAAATTTTGAGGGAGCGTTCTCAGTCTACACTCCTATGGGTGAGTCTATTGTTGCCCAAAGACTCTATCGGGGTTGTCCCATTTCACTCTTGCATAAAGTCCTTCCATGTTATTTAGTAGAGCTTGACATGTTTGATTGTGATATTATTCTTGGGATGGATTAGTTACATGTCTCCTATGCCTCTATAGATTGTAGAACCCAAAAGGTCAAGTTTTAGTTTTCAAATGAGCCTATTCTTTAGTGAGAGGGTAGTGACTCCACTTTTAAATGTCGGTTTATCTCTTTTCTTAAAGACCGGAAAATGATCTCTAAGGAGTGTGTATATCATATAGTAAGGGTTAGAGATATGGAGTCCAAGTCACCTAATCATGAGTCAGTTTTGGTGGTTAATGAGTTTCTGGACGTCCTTCCCAAAGCTTTTCCTAGTATTCCTCCCAAAAGGGAAGTGGACTTTAGCATAAACCTTCTTCTTGATACTCAACTTATTCCCACATCTCCCTATCATATAGCACCAGCTGAATGAAGGAGTTGAGAGACCAATTGAAGGACTTATTGGAGAAGGGATTTTATAGGCCAAGTATATCACCTTGGGGTGATCTTGTGTTATTCGTGAGAAAGAAGGATGAGTCACTTTTGATGTGTATTGACTATCGACAATTAAATAAGCTAACCATCAAAAATAAGTATCCGTTTCTAACTATTGATGACTTACTTGACCAATTGCATGGGGCTACTCATTTCTCAAAGATTGATCTTTGCTCCGGTTATCATCAATTGAGGGTAGGAGAATGTGATATTCTCAGGACGGCTTTTTAGACTAGATATGGGCACTTTAAGTTTGTGGTGAGGTCGTTTGGGTTGACTAATGCTCTGGTAGTGTTAATGGATCTCATGAATGGGGTATTCAAGCCATTACTTAATACATTTATGGTTGTCTTCATTAAGGACATTCTGATTTATTCTCAGAGTGAACAAGAGCATATAGATCATTTGAGATTGGTTCTTCAAACTTTGAGGGAGAAGCAATTATTTTTCAAGTTTAGTAAATGTGGGTTTTGGTTAGGAGAAGTAGCCTTCCTTGGTTATACGGTAATGGTATAAAAGTTGATCCAAAGAAGACTAAGGCTGTGAAGAATTAACCTAGATTGTTGACTTCTTCAGATATTTGAAGTTTTCTTGTGTTGGCTAGTTATTATCGAAAATTTGTTAAGGATTTTTCATCTATTGCTTCACCATTGACTAAAGCTGACTCAGTAGAAGGCCAAGTTTATATAGTCTAATGAGTGTGAGAAGAGTTTTCAGACCTTGAAAGATGGTCTTACATTGGCTCATGTTTTGACACTATCAGATGTTTTGGATGGGTTTGTGGTATATTGTAATGCTTCTCAGATTGGGTTGGGTTGTATGCTCATGCAACATGGTAAGGTGATAACTTATGCATTTAGACAGTTGATAATTCAAGAACAAAATTATCTGACTCGTGATCTTGAATTAGCGGTTGTGGTGTTTGCTTTGAAGATTTAGCAACATTATCTATATGGGGTTCATCTTGTTGTATTCATCGATCATAAGATCTTGCAATATGTGTTCACTAAAAAAGATCTTAATTTGAGGCAACGAAGATGGTTGGAGCTTCATAAAGATTATGACATGAGTGTTCAATATCATCCCAACAAGGCAAATATTGTAGCGGACGCTCTTAGTAGACTATCAATGGGTAGTGTGGTTCATGTTGATGAAACCAAGAAAGAATTGGTAAAGGATGTGCACCATTTTCTAGGTTAGGTATTAGGTTGGCGGACTCTAATGATGGTGGCATTCATTTTCAGAATGGGGTTGAGTCCTCTGTGGTTGTTGATGTCAACAGAAAGCAAGATTTGGACCCATCATTGGTTGAGTAGAAGAAATTGGTTGCCGAAAAGAAGATAGAGGTTTTCTCTTAAGGGAGAGATAGTGTGCTTCAGTACTAAGACCGATTATGTGTTTCGAATGTTGATGGCCTTAGGGAAGTGATATTGAAGGAGCTCATAACTCTCATTAGTCCATACATCTGGGGTTCACTAAGATGTATCGATATTTGAGAAAAGTGTATTGGGGGCATGGTATGAAGAAGGACATAGCTAAGTTCATATCCGAGTGCCTTAATTGTCAACAAGTGAAGGTGGAACACCAAAGGCTCGATGGTTTGTCTCAAGACATTGAAATTCCTACTTGGAAATAGGAGGATGTGAATATGGACTTTATGATTGGGTTGCCTCGACCCTGGAAGCAGCTTGACTCCATTAGGGTAATTGTTGATAGAATGACCAAATTAGCTCACTTTTTATCAGTTAAGACTACCTTCAATGCCGAGGATTATGCTTAGTTATATATCTGGGAGTGAATTAGATTGCATGGTGTGCCTATGTCTATTATATCAGATCGTGGTACCCAATTTACTTGTCATTTTTGAGGTTGTTTCAAAGAGGACTTGGCACGAGGGTGAAGTTGAGTACCGCTTTCTATCGTCAAACCGATGGGCAAGCTGAGAGGATAATTAAAACATTAGAGGACATGTTGAGGGCTTATGTATTGAAATTCAATGGAAATTGGGATAACCATCTACCACTTATTGAGTTCTCCTATAATAATAGTTTTGATGCTAGCATCAGAATGGCACCATTTGAATCTTTGTATGAGAGAAGGTGTAGATCCCTGATGGGGTGGTTTGAGATAGGTGAAATTATATTGATTGGCTAGACTTGGTGTTAGAGGCTATGTAGAAGGTGATGTTTATTTGAGGAAGGTTGAAGATGGCGCAAAGTCGTCAAAGGTCCCATTGGTATATTAGGAGGAGAGATCTTGAGTTCCTTATTGGTGATTGGGTATATGTGAAGGTTTCACCTATGTAGGATGTAATGCATTTTGGTAAAAAGGGCAAGCTAAGTCCCCTGTAAGTAAGCGTTATGAGATTGTTCAGTGGAATGGCAATGTGGCTAATAGATTGAATTTTCCTTAGGATATGAGTTTTTTTCACCCGATTTTCCATGTATCGATGTTAACGAAGTTGGTTAGCGATCCTAGTTCGATTATGCCCTTGGAGGGTGTTGAGGTTGAAGAGAACTTGACATATGAAGAAGTGTCAGTTGAGATTTCGGATAGACAAGTAAAGCAGCTTCGTAACAAGATGTGGCCTTGTTAAAGTTCTTTGGAGGAATCAACTTATGGAGAGTGCTACAGGGGAAGCAAAATCGGACATGATGAATCAATATCCCTATCTATTCTAATCTACTCAAGCCTAAGGTACTGGGTTCTTCTTATTCAAATAGTCCTAATTCCTTCACTCTTATTCTTTCATGACATAAAATGCATACATGTGCACGAAAATGGTTTAAATGATGTTTTAACATGAGTTTTGATGGTTTCATGGTTTTAAATGTTGAATTATGCATTGTACCTACATATTGAGATGTTTCATGTTCAAGTCAAGACTTTCAAGCTATGTTCTAGCCCATTTGGGGATGAATGTTCCCAAGGGAAAGATGATGTAAGGACCCAGGCCTCATAAGGCCTTAGCGATGCTTGAAAATTTGATTTCCAATATTTTTGGCCAAGGTGTCCCTTCAAGGGCACCTCCACGAGCCATAGAAGGGTCCATGAGCCATGGAGGTGGCTAGGAGTGGACCTTAGTTTATTCCTAGGCTGCCTAGCCTTGTTCCTTGAGTTTTAGGCTAAGTATCCCTCCACGGAGCCTTTCACGGCTCATGGTCCTCACCACTGGCCGTGAAAGGGCTCGTGGGAGGAGCCCTTGCTTGGTGACACACTGTTTGGCCTAAGGGTGCCACCACGGGCACCATCACGGTCTATGAAGAGGACCACAGACCATGAAGGTGACCGTGGAAGGACCCTTGGCTAATTTTCTTCAAGAAATCACCATCTTAGATGTTAGGGTACCCTTCACGACAGGCTTCACGAGCCGTGAAGCCCATCGTGCAGGGGTCTGGCTCTAATTTTTGTTCTGTTTTAATTAAGAGTTCTATAGTAATTTGGTTCACCTCCAAGGTCTTTTATGACTTTTATGCCTATTCTAAGATCCCTAAATCATCTCCCTCTTATTCAATACACTTCATTTTCAATTCAAACTCTTAGATTCTAGAAATTCAAGTTCCTAAAACTCTATCCAAGTCAAGCTTTGAAGATTCAAGTTGGGGTATTCAAAGGTACTTTAATCTCAAGCCTAATTCATCTCATTCTTCCTAATTTCTTCAAGATATGTGTAGATTTATTCATGATTGCCTTTCAATCATTAAGCCCCAAAATCCATTTCATGAAATTTATGATTTCTAAGTATGAATTGCAAATGGGTCTTTTAGTTTAACTTCAATTTGCTGAAATTAAGTTATGGACTGAGTTCAATTGATGATTTTAATATGATTCAACTCTTGTTATGTTTATTTACTTGGACTTTATGAGAATTGAAGAGTGCATGTCACTTTAATTTATGAATCTATGCATGAATAATTTCAAATATGTTTCAATTGTTGATTTATTTATGGATTTTAGTATGATTTCATTTTATTTATGATGTTTTATTTATGACTTCTAAGTACCCATGTTGTTCCTTCATTCCTCATGGCATATGAATACATGAACAAGTATTTTATGAGATTTATGATGTGGGTTATTACCCAATTATAATTATGACTGTGATTTCAAGACAAATATGATTGTGACATGACATGTGATTGCATAATATCTATGATATGGCTACAAACAATAAGGGGAGTCTTCCATCACTATGTAGAAGTATGAATGAGCTATTCCTACGCATTAAAGTATGAAATAAAGTATGATTTGGCCGTTGAGCCCAAGCATGTATGATAATGATTTGATTTGCCTTTTAAGCCTAAGTATGCATGAATATGAAGTATATTGTGGCCTTTTGGCCCAAGTATGCATGATTATGATTTGGCAAGACTTATGCTCCTCTTTCAAACATGTATATGTGTATGTATTCCCGTGGGATAATAACTTAGGACCAAATGAGAATGGATGTGGAAGACTATCCTTAAGGGTCCTTATCATGACCCGGGCCTAGGAGTGACATGGCAAATGGGAACCCGAGAGTCCCCAAACAAGCCTCTAGCATCCATATACATATCATCGATTTGGAAGCACATAATTAAACAACAAACACATAATTCTAAGAAAAATGAGGCTTTGGACAAAGCTATGGAGATGTTGTAGGAAATGGATTTGCATGAATTCATATAGCATATAGAGACTAAGGGGCGGGTAAGTATGACTCACGCTATGGGTATAGAAGGGACTTAGGTTTTTCAATATTCCTACATCTCATCATAATCACATCATCATAGCACAATACATGTTCATGGTCTCCCAAACATCGACATAACATACACGTACATGGGATTTCATAATGTCGAACAATACCTTTATTACATAGAATAGGAAGAGGGCCAAGACATATCCCGGGAGATAAGTAGGTAGATAGCAGGTAGGTCTTGTCCTTAGAATAAAGGATTCACCATTAGCAAGTCTCACAATCCATTCTAACCGTCAAGAGGTGGATGAAAATAGTCTTTGGTCCCTACATGGTTTGATCATGTAGGCAAGAAGTATGCATTAGTAAGTTTGAATGTACTAAGCATGCAGGAATGCAATACATATGAACATAGTAAACCTGCATTTAAATGTTAGATGACAAGGGCACATGTATAGAAGGAAGTATATATAAGAAGGAGTATCATAACAATATGCTTAAATATCCATGATGCATGAATGTCATGATACTTAACATACGGGGATGGGACCTTAACCAATATTTCAACACATGCGAGCTAATACATGAATCACCCGGTGACCAGCCTCCCACCGGATGAGAGTAGATACTTGCCAATGGGAGCCTACACCACACCTTACGACCCTGTCTTTTTAGTGTTTGGCCAGCTTACCTTACCCCGACCTTTTCAGTAAGGATTTGCATAACATAATCATCCCTTAAAGGGGCATAAACATGAACCCATGCTGGCACATAGTTATGAGAAATTAGACTTTATATAAGGACCCCTTGGGACGAGCACCCACCTCCAATCCCATCCAGTGCTAAGCCTATATCCCATGAGAATACATATACATATACGTGCTTGAAAAAGGAGAATAAGTCTTTTCAAATTCTCATCATGCATACTTAGTCTTAAAATCCAAACATACTTCATAATCATGCATACTTGGGCTAAAAAGCCAAATCGTACTTCAATTCATGAATACATGCATAGGAGTAGCTCATTCATACATGTACATATTGGTGAATCCTCACCTATAAGTGCTTAAGTCCATATCATAGACATTATGTGATCACATGTCATGTCATAATCATACTTGCCTTAAAATTATAGTCATAATCATAATTGGGTCTTAGCCCACATCATAAAAATCTCATGAAAATACTTGTTATGCATGCATATGCCATGAGAAACGAAGGAATAACATGGGTATTAGGAATTCATAATTAAAACATCATAATAAGATTAAATCCATGAAGAAATCAACAATAAAAGGATATTTGAATCACCCATGAATAAATTCATAAATCAAAGGGACATGCATTTTTAAATTTTTATAAAATTCATGAAAATCATTATGAAAAGACAATTCATCACAAAATCAATAGTTAAGTTCAGCCTATAGCTCAATTTCAATAAATTAAAACTAACTAAAGAGACCCTGTAAGGACCCCCAGTTTAGGAGCCTTGAGTTCAGAAACGTTGGCCTAAAAAGTGACCTGGAGTCTATTTCACAAAACCACTTACAGCCCGATGACATGCGGCTCCAGGTTCGGTTCTTAAATATAGAACTTTAGGAAGGGGAAAAGTTTCCAAGTGTGGGATAACTCACGGACCAAGTGATGGCCCGTAGAATATCTTACGACCCTTAGATAGTTTTGTGAGCGGGATCTCAGACAAGAAAGAAATTTAGAGTTTTTAGGAAGGTAATATATGAATTATCAGATGGCTCATGGAATGGGCTATGGCCCGGGTACACCTTTCATGGGTAGGGCAAAGGAAGTGAGAAAAAAGTGTTAAGTGAGGAAGGACTCTACGAGTCCAACCACGACCTATATGAAGTTTCACGGCCCGTACCATTGTTCGTGGTTTTCAATTTAGCAAAGTCAGTTTTTAGGATTTTTAGATGAGTCATAAGACAAGGGGACATATTGCTCGTAAGTCTACCTATGGCCCATAACCAGGGTTTTGTAAGTCACTTCCGGCAGTTTTTAATAAGGGACAATTTGATCATTTTCCATAATTCTATTCGTAAAATATGTCATTTTGAGGATGAAAAGGGACCTATTTCAGCCTTTAAGCACGAATTCCTATCATTCTTCACTCTCAAATTCGCGAAGTCAAAAGAAGCTCTCAAGACTAGGTAAGAACAAGGTTAGGGTTTCCAAGGTTTCTTTCCTAAAGACATCAATTTCGTTCTTCCTTAGCTCTCGAGGTATGTGAGTTGATTTATGGGTACCCTTTCACCCATAAAGTTCCCTATTATGTATTTTTCTTTAAGTTCCTCAATTTAAAGAACATGTTTCTGATGATTTGATGATTTTTATGTTATTATATGATACTCATGAAGTTCAATGACTAATTTGCTAAGTAAATATATGAATATTCGAAATATAATGTTGATTCCATGATAGTTTCAATATGGTCAAGATTGTGCAATCTCGATGTTCCTTTTAAAAGAAATTTCCTAAGACTTATGTAATTTATGATCATTCCATGCTCAAGCTAAGCCCACCTTGTTTTTAATGAAAGTATTCTATGATTAAGATTACGATTAGGGCATTCATGATGAGTTTTAAAGATAAGTTTACCAAAGATATATGTTTGATGTTAATTGCCCTAAAAGATGTTTAGGAAAGATTCTTAAGCTTGAGCTACTCCTATGATTTCTACTTATGATTCTAAGAGCATACTCAAAGATTCCTTGGGATGACTTAGCACCAAGAGGACTAGAGATTAGGATCATTCCGTTAATTGAGGCATGATTCCTTGAAGCTAAATCTCAATGTCCCTAGCTATGTGCCACCATAGGAGCATTAAAGGCTAGGCTAGTGGATCCATGTAGGCCCAACGGTTATGAAAGAAGCAATTACAAAGTTACTAAGTTTTGGATATCTACCTTGGCAAGTTGATTCCCCTTTTCCCAATTGAAGGAGTGCATTGGTCTTTTCCCAATGGAAGGAGTTCATTGGATTCCATGTAGTAGCGCAAATGGTCTTACTATCGGTTATGGTCCATTCTCACAAGTTTTATGATCCTATGATACATCTTCCTTGTGCACGTTTAAGCTTATATCATGACTCTTTTACCTTATGTATATCCATATATTATTTTTAATTATGATGACATTACAATTTCATTCGTGCATTGTATCTCACATACTTAGTACATTCAAACATACTAACACATATTTGCCTGCATGATTTAACCATGTAGGGATAGGTACTCCTCCACCAACTTGTGGCTAGTAGTTGGCGTTCAAGACTAGCTTGTTATAGTGGTAAGCCCTTAGTTCGGGACTCCACCTATGTTCCACTTTGTTTTGTATTTTTGTTTAGACGATATATTTATGGCTCTTTTGAGGCTTTTACATTCTATATTGACTATTTATGGATTTCAATCTATTTGATGGAAATCGACCGTGTCGTTTTCGTCCATTATGTATTAGTGGTATTCTTATGGACAAAATGTTGTTATCTATTTTCATTTGTTTTGATGTTGCTTTATTGTATAAAAATGGCCCATTGTCCTTTCCTCTCATGTTTTCCGCAAAAGTATCAATGTAACACCTATGAATGTTTAAAATGCTTAGATGGATCCGATGAAGTGCCTTTGGGTGTCTCATTCATCGTGTGCCGACTAAACCCCTAGGTCGGGTCGTTACAAACTTGGTATTAGAGCACGAGGTTTTAAAATATTCCTTGGATGTCCATGAATACCCCATAGTGTAGAGTCTCATTCAAGGTTGTGAAGAGCGCCTCTATCTTAATTGAAAGGCTATGAGACGGTTTAGGAAAGTCTTCCCTTCTTTCTTATTCATGTTGTGACTTACAGTTGAATAAGTTTTCAGCTAACTAATGATGGGCTTTTGCTTGTTTCTAGATCATGCCACCATGAAGAGCTCCCCATCAGGGAGGCACTCCAAAGGAACAAGTCCTTCCACTCTGACAAGATGACAGAGTGTCTCATGCGGAGTTATGAGACGCATTCACCTTGTTGGCCCAAGCCTTGGCCAACCAAGCCATTAATCCTCAAGTGCCCACTCCACCCACGAGAGTACATGACCTTATACAGATGAACCCACTAGAATTTCATAGGTCGAAGATGGATGAGGACCTTATTGAGTTTATTGAGGAAGCTTATCGGGTTATGGTAGTGATAGGCATCCTGTTTGAATAGAAGGCCGAGTTGGTGGCCTGCCAACTTAAAGGAGTGTCTAAGATCAGTTTGAGCAATGGGCCGATAATAGAGGCCAGGAAGAAGGTCCTATTGGTTGGGAGGAATTCAAATATTCCTTTTAATTTGGATCGGTTCTTCCCCATCGAGCTTAGGGAGGCTAAGGTTTTAGGAGTTCATCAACTTGAAGAAAAGGAGCATGATCTTGAGGGGGTATGCCCTCAAATTTTCCAAATTGTCAAAGTATGCTCCATTCATGGTCGTGGATCCAAGGGCTCATGCTCATTTTGGGCATCTCTGAGTTAGTCTCCAAGGAATGCAAGAAGGCCATGTTAGTCAAAGAAATGGACATTTCCCGCCTGATGACATATGCTGAGCAGATTGAGGAAGAGAAGCTTCGTGAAAGGGCAAGCGAGTCCAAGAGGGCTTTTGTGGATGGTGGGAACTGCTCTCACAAATGGGGCGGTGGTCACAAATTACAAGGTAGCCAAAAGCAAAGTGGACAAGGATCCACCAATACTCCTCTTTCTCGGAAAGACAAAGGGGTGGCTTCCAAGCCCTAAAGTCCCAATTGCCCTAAGTGTGGGAGGCCTTAAAAAGGAGAGTGGTTAGCCAGGTCAAACACTTGCTTCACTTGTGGGAAGCCCGG
Source organism: Solanum rostratum (assembly GCA_029948455.1). Classification (NCBI taxonomy): domain Eukaryota; kingdom Viridiplantae; phylum Streptophyta; class Magnoliopsida; order Solanales; family Solanaceae; genus Solanum; species Solanum rostratum. The sequence goes on from CM057051.1 coordinate 28,703,864, forward strand.
CCACCATACTAAGGATGGTAGGAGAAGAGGCACAAGGCCTCAAGGCCAAAAAGGTCCAGTTCAAGGTGCCCAAAGGACCAATTCAGGTTGCCAAGAGGTCAAAGAGTCTCCGGATGTGGTTACCGGTATGTTAAGAGTTTTTTATTATAACTCATATGCACTTTAATATCCAAGAGCAAATTTGTCTTTTGTAACCCCATTTATTGCATATAAGTTTTATACATATCCGGAAGTCCTCCATGAGCCCTATGAGGTGAGTAACCCCGCCAGTGAGTCTATCATAGCCCGAAGTGTCTATAGGGGTTGTCCCATTTCTATCTTGCATAAGGTGATTCCATGTGACTTAGTTGAGCTTTCCATGGTAGACTTCGATGTGATTCAGGGATGGATTGGTTGCATGCTTCTTATGCCTCTAGTGACTGCAGAACTCATAGGGTTAAATTTTAGTTCTTTAATGAGCCAGTTCTTGAATGCGAAGGTAGCAACTCTTCATGTAGGGGTCAATTCATTTCTTTTGTAAAGGCCTGCAAAATGATTTCCAAGGGGTGCATCTACTACCTAGTGAAGGTCAAAGATGTCACTTCCAAAGTTCTTTCTCTTGAGTAAAACCCCGTTGTAAGTGAATTTCCTGATATCTTCCTACATGAGTTATCGGGTGTCTCTCCTGAAAGGGAGATAGATTTTGGTATAGACCTCTTGCTTGATACTCAGCCCATCTCAATCCCTCCTTATAGAATGTGTCCCACAGAATTGAAGGAGTTGAAGGAGCAATTGAAGGATTTGTTGAAGAAGGGCTTCATTAGACCCAGTTGGTCCCCATAGGGTGGCCTGGTGTTATTCGTAAGGAAGAAGGACGGGTCACTCCATTTGTGCATCGACTACCAATAGCTCAATAAGGTCACCATCAAGAATAAGTATCCTCTCCCGAGGATAGATGATTTGTTTGGTCAACTACAAGGGGCTACTCATTTAGCTAAAACTAATTTGAGATTCGGTTATCACCAATTGAGGGTGAGAGAAAGTGACATCCCTAAGATGGCTTTTTGGACTAGGTATAGTCATTTTGAGTTTGTGGTGATGTCATTTGGCCTCACTAATGCACCGGCGATATTTATAGATCTCGTGAATAAGGAGTTCAATCCTTACCTCGACATGTTTGTTGTGATGTTTATTGATGATATTCTTATCTATTCCCTAGGTGAGCAAGAGCACACAGAGCATATGAGGGTTGTATTGCAAACCTTGAGGGAACAAAAGCTTTATGCAAAATTTGACAAGTGCAAGTTTTGGCTAGTATGAGGTTGCCTTTCCTAGGCATGTGGTATTTAGAGAGGGCATCAAAGTTGATCCTAAGAAGATAGAAGTGGTGAGAAACTGGCCTAGGTAATTCGATTGACTCCTACTAACATAAAGAGTTTCTTAGGTCTAGTCGGTTACTATAAATGGTTTGTGCATGACTTCTTCACTATTTCATCTCGACTTAACAAGCTAACTCAACAGAAGGCTAAGTTTGTATGGACAGATGAATGTGAGAGGACCTTCTAGATTTTAAAGAATCAATCGACTTTAGCTCCCATATTGACATTGTCAGAAGGAAATGATGGGTTCATCGTGTATTGTGATGCATCAAGGATCGGGTTGGGTTGTGTGCTGATGCAAAATGGTAAAGTGATTGCCTATGCTTCAATGCAATTGAAAGTACATGTGAAGAATTACCCCACTCATGATCTTGAGCTTGAGACGGTAGTGTTTGCTTTAAAGATTTGGCGTCATTACATATATGGAGTTCATGTGTGGTTGTTTTCATCGACCACAAGAGTCTCCAACACATGTTCACCCATAAGGATCTCAACTTGAGGCAATAGAGGTGGTTAGATCTACTCAAGGATTATGATATGAGTACGAAGTACCACCCCAAAAAAGCTAATGTGGTACTTGACGCCCTTAGTAGAATTTCCATGGGTAGTGTGTTGCATATAGAAGATGAGGGAAAAAAGGAGTTGGCCAAAGATGTTCACAGGTTTGCAAGACTGGGAGTAAGATTGAGTAAGTCCGAAAGTGGTGGCGCCATGGTACTTCATGGGTTTGCATCTTCTTTGATTGATGAGGTTAAGGCCAAGTAAGATCTTGATCCCACCTTGGTTGAGTTTGAAAATTTTGGTAAAAGATGGAAAGATAGAAGTCTTCTCACAAGGGGGAGATGGTGCACTCCGATATCAAGGGAGTTTGTGTGTGCCCAATAATAGTGAGTTGAAGAAGTTGATCATGCAAGAAGCCCATAACTCTTCATATTCCATTCATCCCGGCACTACCAAGATGTATAAAGACTTGAGAGAGATTTATTACTGGAATGGTATGAAGAAACACATTGCTCAATTTGTATTCGAATGTGCCAATTGCAGTAGGTCAAAGTTGAACACTAAAGGTCGGGTGGCCTAGCACAAGACATCGACATTCTTACTTGGAAGTGGGAAGAGGTCAACATGGATTTTATAGTTAGGTTGACAAAGACCAAAAAGTGTTTTGACTCCATATGGGTGATAATCGGCTGCATAATGAAGTCAGCTTATTTCCTACCGGTCAAGACTGCATTTAGTGCTGAGGACTATGTCCGTTTATATATCCGACAATTGGTGAGGTTACATGGGATTCCATTGTCCACCATATCATATCATGGAGTTCAATTCACTTCTCATTTTTAGACATCATTCCAAAGAGGACTTGGCACTAGAGTGAAGTTGAGTACGACTTTTCATCCTCAAACCAACAGGCAAGCCAATAGGACTATTCAGATGTTGGAGGATATGTTGAGAGCTTGTGTGTTAGAATTCAAAAGAAGTTGGGATGAACATTTGCCACTTATTGAGTTTGCCTTCAACAATAGCTTTCATGAAAGTATTGGGATGTCACCATTCCAAGCATTGTACTGGCATGAAAGTATTTGAAGTCGATGAGGTGGCATTAATAGGACCAAACTTGGTGATGAATGCTATGGAGAAAATTAAAAGTATAAGGGAGAAATTGCAAACAACCCAAAGCTGACAAAAGTCCTACTCTGTTGTGAGAAGAAGGGAACCTGAGTTCCAAGTTGGTAATTGGATCTATTTGAAGGTGTATTCAATGAAAGGTGTTCTCAGATTCGATAAGAAAGGAAAACTGCGTCTTAGATATGTGAGACCCTACAAGGTGGTGAGAAGAGTGGGGAATGTAGCATATGAGTTGGATCTACCCAATGAGTTGTACTTGATTCATCTGGTCTTCCATGTGTTGATGTCAAGGAAATTCATAGGTGACCCAAATTCCATAGTTCCTTTGCATGATGTGAACATTGAAGAGGATTTATGTTATGAAGAGGTACCAATTGAAATCCTAGATTGGCAAGCGAAAAAGCTAAGGAAGGAGGAAGTTTCATCCGTCAAGGTACTTTGGAGAAACCAACAAGTTGAGGGTGCTACATGGGAAGCGGAAGCAGATATGATAAAGCACTATCCATATTTATTCCACTCCACTCAAGCCTAAGGTTTTATGAAATTCTTCCACCACCTCAAGTTCCATGCATTTTAATTTCTCATGATGTATGCATTTATTTTGATGTTTACGAACTGTTTTAAGACATGTTTAAAGTATGAAATCTGCAATTTTTTGAGAAATGATGCTTGACTTGCATTTTTTACATGCATACTGGGTTATTCGCTCCTGGTTTACTATTTAGAGCCTACCTTTAAGTAAATTTGGGGACGAATGTTCCCAAGGGGGAGATATTGTAACGACTCCTAGTTTAGGGGCCCTGAGTTCAAAAACGTTGGCCTGAAAAGTGACTTGGAGTCTGGTTTACAGCCTGTAGGTTCGATTCTTAAACATAGAACTTCAGGAAGGGAAAAAGTTTCCAAGTGTGGGGTAACCCATGGACCAAATGATGACCCGTAGAGTATCTTACGGCCATATATTGTTTGATGAGTGGGAACCTAGATAGGAAGGAAATTGGAGTTTTGAGGAAGGTACTATACGAGTTATCAAACAACCCATGGAATGGGTTACTACCCGTGTAAACCTTTCATGGGTAGGGCCAAGGAAGTGAGGAAAATGGTTAATTGTGAAAGGACTTTACGAGTTCAACCACGGCCTGTACTGTTGTTTGTGGTTTTCAGTTCAGTGAAGTCAGTTTTCAGGATTTTCAGATGAGTCATCAGACAAGGGAACTTATTGCTCATAAGACTAGCTATGACCCATAATCAGGTTCCATAAGTTGCTTTGGACAGTTTTTAATAAAGGGACAATTTGGTCATTTTCCACAATTTAATTCCTAAACTATGTTATTTTAGGGATGGAAAGGGGCCTATTTCAGCCTTCAAGCCTTGATTCCTATCATTCTTCACTCTCAAATTCTCTAAGGCAAAAGAGGCTCTCAAGACTAGGCAAGAACAAGGCTAGCGCTTCCAAGGTTTCTTCCCAAAAGACTTCAATTACGTTCATCCTTAGTTCTCCAGGTATATGAGTTGATTTATGGGTACCCTTTTACCCATAAATTCCCTATTGCGTACTTTTACCTTTCCTTTAAGTTCCTCAATTTAAAGTGCATACTTATGATGATTTAATTATCTTTATGTTATTATATGATACTCATGAAGTTAATGACTGGTTTGCTAGGTAAATATATTCATATTCGAAATATGATGTTGATTCCATGATAGTTTTGATATGGTCAATGTTGGGTGATCTCGATGTTCCTTTTAAAAGAAATTTTCTAAAACTTATGTGATTTATGATTGTTCCATGCTCAAGCTAAGCCCACCTTGTTTTCAATGAAAGTTTTCTATGATTTTAGATTATGATTATTCATAAAGAGCTTCAAAGCTATGTTTACCAAAGATATATGTTTGATGTTAATTGCCCTAAAAGATGTTTATGAAAGATTTTTAAGTTCAAGCTACTGTTATGATTGCTACTTATGATTCTAAGAGTATGTTCAAAGATTCTGTAGGATGACATAGCACCGACAAGACTAGAGATTGAGACTCACTTCATTAGTTGAGGCATGATTCCTTGAAGCTAAATCTCAATATCCCTAACTATGTGCCACCATAAGAGCTTTATAGGCTAGGCTAGTGGATCCACGTAGACCCAAAAGTTATCAAAGATGCAATTGCAAAGTTACTAGGTTTTGGATATCTACCTTGGCAAGTAGATTCCCCTTTTCCCAATGGAAGGAGTGCATTGGCCTTTTCCCAATGGAAGGAGTTCATTGGATTCCATTTAGTAGCACACATGGTCTTACTGTCGGTTATGGTCTATTTTCACAAGTTTTATGATCCTATTATACGTCTTCACTTTATGTGTTTTCTTATGCATTGTTTCATATTGATTTGAGCCATATTCCATGTACATGTGTAAGCTTATTTCATGACTCTTTTATCTTATATATATCTATATATTATGTTTAATTGTTGCTTCCCTAGCACACGCAAGTGTACGTGGTCATCCCAAGTAATATAGTAGCTCTTTTCAAAGGCCGGATGTCGAACCCAAAGGACTTGTCGATTAAGTATTTACTAAATTATATTAATTCTAATTATTTATTCAAGCGGTGAACAATTAACCAAAAGAGATATTTTTAACCATCAATGAATGAATCGATTTAAGATTATGGTTTAGCTAATAATCATGTTTAGCCTCAATTTCATCAAATTATTTGATTATCTAGTTGTTGATTCACAGGGTTTAAATTACCTAAACAGGGTTGCGCGCCTCTGTCGGCCTACCTTTATTGACTGCCTAACTATATCATTGAGCGGGGATAGACACATCAATAAAAATGCTTTAACGCGATCTTCCTGTATTTTGAACCAAGCGAGGTGTAAGAGTAGTTGTCACGGGTCTTCCTTACACGAATCAATTTAGTTTCCTAGTTGAACAATCTCCCTATACTACTGTGTTCTATCCATTCTAACATCTCTCGAATCCAGAATGAACAACTAATTTACTCCCAAGTTGATAAGACTATAAAGTATAGATAAAAGCAATATAGGAACAACAAATATGATAAACAAATATTTCGAATTAATAATGACTAAACAATCATCTTATTAGCTACCATAATCTTAGAACGAGAAGTTTAACTCCACATAGACATGAAGAAATTAGCACAAATCATTCAAAGATAAATATAAAAACAAATAATAATGGAGAAGAAAAGATGAAACCAAAATTCTCCGGCCTCCACGGCGGCTCCTACTTCTCTCCAGGTCAAAAATTATGTAAAACTTAATTTTACGGAATATTTATAGGTTTAGAAATAAACCCCAACTAAAATAATTGAGTCCAAAATAAAGTGAAAAACCAAAATCGAAAAGGATTTGAATCTTCTCATGCGCTCCACGTCTTCAACTTTGTTGTTGCAGAAATTGCAATTATCAATTTGAACAGTAGGCGCCCTATATATATAAATATATTATTATGTTCGTTTTAATCCATTAAGCTGCCTGCTTGATTTTCCTTCTGTAATCTTCCTTTTTTAATTTATTTGAGCTCCACATATCTTCATTTTCGCGCCAATTTAATCCTACAAATAAATAAAAGTATTAAATATGAGGTAAAGAAGGACTAAAAATATATATTTTTGGCCTCACATCAACACCCCACACTATAACTTTTGCTTGTCCTCTAGCAACCATTAAAGCTCATAAAAAGTCAAATAGGACCACCGTTTTGGTTGATACAAACAATTTAGGTCATTCAAAATATCATGTACACTTCCCAATCATTATGCAAGATCTATGAATAAATAACAAGCTTTCGGCCACCTAGCCTCAAGGAAGAACTCTAACTCATCAAATTTAAATTTTCTCGCCTACTCCCTCAAAGAAAGTTAATAACATCACCTATCTATCATGAAACAAGAGCCCTCACACGGAAAAAAATAGTCCACACACTCAATTCAAAAGATTGAATATAAATTAAGGACTTTGTATTAAAGAACAATTCTCGCACTCACAAAGAATTCACATGTATGCACAAAGAACCATAGGCTTTCCCATTATGTACATTTCCACTAATTAAGCATATGCTTGAATAGAATTAAATAAGACTTTTAATAGGTTGTAATATAGGTAGGGGACGGGCAGGAAAACTATATAATAGTGACTTACACTTCCCTAAGCACTTTGTACTTTTAGACTTCATCACCCATTATCTTCTTTTCTTAAATTTTTTCCAACCCTCTCTTCAATAATTGTTTCACTAGCAATCTCTCTCAACAAGAATGTTACACTTTTTTTTTTAAATAATTTTTTTTCATGACACATTCTTTTAAAATGGGCTTTTTTATCAGCATGTAGCTATTATTGATCATCTTTTACCACTTAAGTATATCTTTTCTTCAAATTTAACAATTAAAAGCCATCTATGCTATAGTGCTCAAGGAAGCAAGGTGTGAACACTAGAGATTCAACAAAATCAAATCAAGGTAATAATATGGCTACCAACAAAAAACTATAGGCTCAAAAGGGCTAACTAGTGATATAATATCTGAAAATGCTAAAATTTTACAAGAAAAATCAAAGAAAGTCTATTATCATCTTCTAAACAAAGCAATACTTTTTATTTCGCTTCAATAACATGCAGGGCAAGTTCTAGACTAATATGCAAAACATGGAATAACCAAATTCTCCCACACATGGCACAAGTATCAATCAAGATGGATCAATTCCATTTCTAAGAGAGATAGGGTCATAACAAACTATAAAATAAAATAAGCTATATATTAAGTCACAACCATGAACCGAGATGTCAAATAATTTCCAATTCAATTAGCAATCAAGCATTCATAGAAAAGTACTAGTAAAAATTAGGCCTAAATAGCAAGTACCAAAGAAGTCAAAGATTTCTTTCTTTTCTCTCCAAAAATAAAAACAAAATAAAATAATTAAAGTTTACTTCCTTAAAAAAAAAAAAAAAACTCGGTTCAAAGGGACCCCCCTCGAAAAAAAATCGAAAAGAAAAACCAAGCGGTGGGCTAGTATGCTTCTACTAATGAAAAAAATATATATAAATAAATAAATGAAAATCTTTTTGTAATTTTTTTTATTTTTTTGTTTTTTAACTTTTTTTTGTTTTTTTTATGAATACTAAACATACCCTAAAGCACACTCTACCCTAAACAATATATTTGGAAGAATTCTCATCCCATACTTGAAAAGATGCGATGTCTTCAATGCATCAATTAAAATTTAAAACTAGGGTTAGAAAAACTCCCTGAAACCTTTAGACCTAGCTAGAAGCATATTCTCTCAATATCCATTGAGGGTCGTACACACCCCATACTTAAGCTCAAATTGCTCCGTTGCTTCAAATTTTGGGTACTTGGACTTTATCTAATCTGCGAAAAAAATAAAAACACAAAAAAATGACAAAAAAGTGGCACTAAAAAAAATGAAAAAAAATAAAGGATAAAAACTTAAATAAATAAAAAGAAAAAAATATAATCTAGAAAAATAATTAATTTCTAAGTTCCCGGCAACGGCGCCAAAAACTTATTGATTCCCTAGCACACACAAGTATATGTGGTCAACCAAGTAATATAGTGACTCTTTTCAAAAGTCGGATGTCGAACCCAAAGGACTTATCGATTAATTATTTACTAAATTATATTAATTCTAATTATTTATTCAAGCGGTGAACAATTAATCAAAAGAGATATTTTTACACCATCAATGAATGAATCGATTTAAGATTATGATTTAATTAATAATCATGTTTAGCCTCAATTTCATCAAATTATTTGATTATCTAGTTGTTGATTCACAGGGTTTAAATTACCTAAACAGGGTTGCACGCCTCTGCCGGCCTACCTTTATTGACTACCTAACTACATCGTTGAGCGGGGATAAACACATCAATAAAAATATTTTAACGTGATATTCTTATATTTTTGAACCAAGCGAGGTGTAAGGGTAATTGTCACGTGTCTCCCTTACACGAATCAATTTAGTTTTCTAGTTGAACAAGCTCTATATACTACTGTGTTTTATCCATTCTAACATCTCTCGAATCCAAAATGAACAACTAATATTACCCCCTAATTGATCAGACTATGAAGTATAGATAAAAACAATATAGGAACAGCAAATATGATAAACAAATATTTCGAATTAATAATGACTAAACAATCATCTTATTAGCTACCATAATCTTAGAATGAGAAGTTTAACTCCACATAGACATGAAGAAATTACCACAAATCATTCAAAGATAAATATAAAAACAAATAATAATGGAGAAGAAAAGATGAAACCAAAATTCTCCGGCCTCCACGGTGGCTCCTACTTCGCTCTAGGTCAAAAGTTATGTAAAACCTAATTTTATGAAATATTTATAGGTTTAGAAATAAACCCCAACTAAAATAATTGAGTCCAAAATAAAGTGAGAAACCCAAACCAAAAAGGATTTGAATCTTCTCGTGCGCTCCATGTCTTCAGCTTTGTCGTTGTAGAAATTGCAATTATCAATCTAAACAGGAGGCGCCATATATATATAAATATATTATTATATTTGTTTTAATCCATTAAGCTGCCTGCTTGATTTTCCTTCTGTAATCTTCCTTTTAATTTATTTGAGCTCCAAATCTCTTTATTTTCGCGCCAATTTAATCCTACAAATAAAATACGTAATTTAGCACAATCCATAAAATTTATGCTCAAAATGGATAAATAAAAGTATTAAATACAAGGTAAATAAGGAATAAAAATATATATTTTTGGTCTCATATCAATGGCATTACAATTTCATCGGTGCATTACATCTCACATACTTAGTACATTCAAATGTACTATTACATATTTTGTTTGCATGATTTGACCTTGTAGGGACAAGTATTCCTCCACCGGCTCGTGGCTAGTAGTTGCGTTCAAGACTAGCTTGTTATTATGGTGAGCCCTTAGTTCGGGACTCCACCAATGTTCCACTCTATCTGTATTTTTGTTTAGACAATATATTTATGGCTCTTCTGAGGCTTTTACATTCTATGTTGACTATCTATAGATTTCTTTCTATTTAATGGAAATCATTCGTGTCAGTTCCGTCCGTTATGTATTAGTGGTATGCTTATGGAAAAAATGATGTTAACTATTTTCGTTGTTTTTAATGTTGCTTAATTGCATAAAAAATGATCCATAGTCCTTTCCCCTCATGTTTTCCGCAAAAGTTTCAGTGTAACGCCTATGAATACTCAAGATATTTAGATGGCTCGGGTGGGGTGGCTTCAGGTGTCCCATTCGTCGTGTGATGACTAGGCCCCTTAGGTTGGATCGTTATAGACCCATTGCAAATCATACTTGAAATCATGAAATTGAAGAAGTAGATTTTTGGGTCTTCATGATTTGAAGGGGATCATCAATCAATCCCACATACCTTGAAGAATTTGGGAAGATTAAGATGAATTAAACTTGATCTTGGCAGCCCACAAGGATCCCTAGCTTGAATCTTTTGAATGAGTGACTTGGAGAGAAAGTCTTAAGAATAATGAAATAAACTAAGTGTAAAGCTTGAATGAGAGATTAGAATTAGTATAAAAGATGTTTGGGAGTGTAAAGAGGGGGCATAGAGGTCTTAAAAAGCCTTGGGAATGAGTCGGAATATAAAAAATACCTCAATAAAATGAGCCTTAAAAATTTATCTAGAAAATACCATAGACATTTATACTGGTCGTGAAGCTTTTCAATGTTCGTGAAAGCTCACCGACTTAGCACTGGTAGATTCTACGAAAATGGGCATAACTTCTTACTCTGAACTCAGAATCAGGTGAAATCAGGTGTATTAAAAAGCTACTTCAGCAAGATTTAATTTAATAGGCTGTAGGTCACCAGGTTATTTTTGTGCTAAGATATATGACCATTTGAAGTTGACCCTTATACCGATTCATGTGAAAAACTTAGCCAATGCAATTCCTTTGAACTTGGCTTGATGTAAGAGATACATAATCACCATAAACCACATACATAAGCTTGGATTGAAGGCTTGAAAGTGAGTTTAGCTTGAGCTTGACGGTTCTAAGGATATTTTTCAATTAGAGTTTGAAAGGAGGGTTTGAAAAACGTTTTGAGCGAATGAATGAGAGGGTAAGTATTATGGAGTGATATGGAAAGCATGGAACTGATTTGGGAGGCTAAAGGACTAGCTTCAATTGAATGGACTTTGAAAGGTCACTTGAGCAACTTCACGAGCCGTACAAAGCTCCACAGACCGTACAAGTGTCTATGGAGGGTGCATCATCGTCAAGACGATACTTTCATACTTAGAAAATCCTTAGACAAGGCCTTCATGAGACCCTACCACGAGCCATGATAGGTTGTACAGACTGTATAGGGTGTCCGCGGTGGCACCCTTAGCTAAACAATGGCTCTAAAGCCGAGGGCACTTTCCACGAGCTCCCTTCACGGCCAGTAGTGAGGACTATAAGCCATGAAAGGCTCAGTGGAGGCCACTTGGCCTCGAACCTTTCCTAGAGCCACAAGAAGCCACGAAAATGGCTAAGGATCACCCCAAGGTTGCCTCCACGGCTCGTGGACCTCTCCACGGCTCATGGAGGTGACCTTGGAGAGGTACCTTGGTCAAAACATTGGAAACCCAATTTTTAAGCATCGCTGAGGCCTCCAGAGGTCCGAGTCCTTACAGTCCTAATATAAAGCCTACCTTTCTCATAACATGTGCCAACATAGGTTTAAGTTTATGCCCCTTTGTGGATGATTATGTTTATGGAAATCCTATCCGAAAATGGGTGTTGTTCCCATAAGCTAAGGTACTCTCCAAAATAGGTGTTGTTCTCGTAAGGTGAGGTATAGGCTACCTCTGGCAAGTAGTCTACTCTTTCTCTGGTGTAGAGACAATATCGAGATTCTATGTAATAACTTGCTTGGTCTTATATGTCGATTGAGGTCTCATCCCTGCTATGTTTATGTATTATGACATTCATGCATCATGGGTTTAAGTCATATTGTTATGACATTCTTTCCTTTATAATTCCTTCTATATATGTATGTGTGTGTGTGTCTGCGCCCTTGTCATCTAAAATTGATTTGCAGGTTATTATGTTTATAAGCAATGTATACCCCCATACTTAGTATATTCAAACATACAAACACATACTTTTTGCCTACATGATCTAACCATGTAAGGACCGGAGACTACCCCCATCTACCTTTTCACGGCTAGATTGGACTTGTGAGAATTTGTTAGTGGTGAGTCCTTTAATCCAAGGACAAGGCCACCTTCTATCTACCTACTTTATGTTAGGGCTATCTTATGTCTTTTATTTTGAGAGTGAACCCGGGACATGTTTTGGCCCCCATCTTATCTATGACTTAGAGGCAGTGTTGGACGTCATATAAACACTATGCACGATCTTGTTACGTTTGATGTTTGTGGAGACAATGGCTATGTCTTATGTTATAATGATGAAGTTATGATGTAATGATAAGATGATGAAGTTCCTAAGTTCCTGCTCCCATAACTTGAGTCATATGATCCCACGCCTTAGAATTTGATTGTTGATATTGAATGTGTGAATGACAAGTCCCATATTCCCTATCCCTATAGCTTGAGTCCTGAATTCTGGTCTCTTAGACTTATGTAATGAAATTGTGTGCCAATGAATCCCATATCCCTTATTCCATAGCTCGAGTCATATACCCGTCCCTTAATATCACTTATTAATGTTTGAATTGCGCTTTCGGAACGATGATGTGTAAATGGATGCTATGAGACTTGTTTGGAGACTTTCGGATTCCCATTCGCCATACCACTCCTAAGTCGTAGGCTTAGGTTGTGGCATAATCATATCTATTAAGAAATGTCTAATACTCATATTAATAAAGAACCCTTATTCCCACTTGTCGTTATTTCAACAACAAATATTTAAAAGACCCCAAAAAAAAACCCTAGACCAGAAAAAAATACACAATTTTCCATAAAAAAACAAAAAAATTATCTTCAGCCTACCTTATTTCTTGTGGAAAAATGGCATAGTGATCCCTTTCCTTGTGAAACAAGGAGTGATGCAGCGAGTTGAAACTCTTTATTTGAGATTCACTCGTAGTTCTCCTTGATTCAATAGCATATTTCATCTTCAAAAGTAAAAATTTGGACTAGAAAACATGTGCTAAGATTGGGGGCTGATATTGAAAAGTGGAAGCAAGGTTGAATTTGAAAAATTAAAAAAAAAATACACAAAGAGGAGAGATCGGAGAGGAGAAAGATTAGTTTAGGGGAATGATTAATAAAGGGTTACATAGCTGCATCATCTTATATTTTAGTGGGTCAGGTTAGCGGTTGAGTTAGGTGGAGGTGGGTCATTAAATAGATATATTTTTAGTTTTTAAAATATTAACTAGAAATAAAAATTAATTAAATAGGTTGTTTGATTATGAGAGGAAAATATTAATAGTTAAGCGGCTTTGAATTAAAAATTAAAGTTAAGTGACTTCTAAAAAAGAATTCATAATTGAATGACTTTTAAATTAACAATAAAATTTAAAATAATTTTTTCGTGATAAATAACCTACTTAATAATTAAAGTATGAGTACTGCTTTCTTACCGGGTCGGTAACCATCTTAGAACTGGCAGAGTGGCAGGATCCTTTTCTTTTCGGACAGATAATGTGCGGCGCTTCATTTATCAAAATCTTTGCCCGCTTTCTCGCAGGTCGCAGCTATATAAAAGCAGCTTCCTGCTTAACTTTCCCTTCCTCCTCTTTGGCCTGTTCAACTTCATTCTAACTAAAAATCAGCTCTCCATTTCAGAAAATCTGTGCATAATTCAAAGCATTCATCAATGGCTGGTGTAAACAAACGAAAACGAGGAAGAAAGCAGAAATCAGATCCCCCTTCAACCCCAGACATCCCAACATCCACCGTACCATCAACTTCACCCCTCATTGACGACGTCGTTTTCTCAGTCAGCAACGTGGAGCTAATCGACCCACCTCCTTGTTCTACTTCCCACCGTCCCCGCCGTGGAAGGCCGCGCAAAATACCTGTTTTACCCGAGAACACTAACCCCGAAAACGGAAAAACCCTAAAAGTCACCTCCCCGACACGACGCTTAATCGATAAACCCAATGGAGTAGCCTCTCTTATTTCTTCTGAGGGTACTATTATAAATGCTGCTGTTGCTAGGGTGGTACCGGCGATGGATGCTGTAGTGAAGGTGTTTTGTGTTCACACCGAACCCAATTATTCCCTTCCGTGGCAGCGGAAACGACAGTATAGTTCCAGTAGTAGTGGTTTCGTTATTAAAGGAAGAAGGGTTCTTACGAATGCACACTCTGTCGAGCATTACACGCAAGTCAAGTTGAAGAAGAGAGGGTCGGATACCAAGTATGTAGCCACTGTGCTCGCTATTGGAACTGAATGTGATATAGGTGAGGTTTCATTTGAATCTCAGTGTATTGTGTAATGGAATTTACATTTCTCCTGGAAATCCATAATTTGTATCATATATTCTTCTCCCTTTGTCTCTTTTTGCATGATACTGTTTGATTCTGTATGGAGTTAAGGCATAAATTAGTGACGATGGAAAAAATATCACAATAATGGCTGATAAATTATTTTGATAGACTTGTCAAAGTTCAAAATTTCAAGAAGTAGTTTAATGATTTTGTATTTTTGGAAGTTGTATAAAAATGTTATGGTGTTAAAACATTTTGGGACATTCAGAATAGGAAGGTTCATGTAAATTCTGATGGAAAGTAGCTTGTTTTAGGTGCGGCCTAATGTTTACGCTCAAATGATATTTACTGCCACTAATGTGAGTTAATACTGCATTCTGTGCTAGGTTTTATGTAGAAGCTTCTGGTAGTGAAATCATTTTTGTTAATAGTCCTCAAGACATTGTTAATTTGGATTTTGTTGTACTGCAGCTTTGCTTACTGTGGATGGTGATGAGTTCTGGGAAGGGGTCTCACCTGTGGAATTTGGGGATTTGCCAGCGCTTCAAGATGCTGTGACAGTAGTAGGTTATCCAATTGGGGGTGACACAATCTCTGTGACAAGTGGTGTTGTTTCACGCATAGAGATATTATCTTATGTTCATGGGTCTACTGAACTTTTGGGGCTCCAGGTATTCAATTTTCACTGATGAATTATTATAGTGTTCTTCCCTAATTTGATGATCCGGTTGCTCTTATATCTAACAAATGTTCTTAGTTTACAGATTGACGCTGCTATAAATTCTGGGAATTCTGGTGGGCCTGCTTTTAACGATAAAGGAAATTGTGTAGGTATCGCATTTCAGTCCCTTAAACATGAAGATGTGGAGAATATTGGTTATGTCATCCCAACACCTGTAATCACACACTTCATTAAAGACTTTGAGAAGAATGGAGCATATACCGGTAAGTCTACTGGAACTTGTAGTTATTCTGTACTTATCGACAAAAAAACAAGTTGTAGTGATTCATGTTGGTCACATCTGTCTTATTTTATTGTAGTAACTCATATTGGTTACAACTATAAGATGACTGTTGTCGAAATGTAAATGTTAACTTGAATGTGCGGTCATATATGATTGAACATTTCCGACAGTATGTGCATTATAATACATAGAGCGTAAATTAGAAGGTCACTTCAGACGGGTTTGCCATGTCCGATGTAAAACTTAATTTTGCATCAACTTGTAAGTGCATCATATGATAACTGAAGGTGGTAAAATAGGATGAAGTAGACCTAGAATCAGACTGGGGAAATTGTCTCCAAAAGCCTACAATGGTGAAATCTAGGCAGAAGATATATGTACCTAAGAATAGAAGCATCTTCCCCCTCAATAATAGTTGTGGCATTTGCATCAGCTTCATTGTGCCCCTCCGACTCTTTTAGAGTCCTGGAACAATTTGTTCTTCCTCTGTTTGGTGGGCATTTAGTATTTCAGAGTTCCTTTCGTTTTTCTGGGATGCTCTAGTGTTAGCTTCTATTTCATATATAATTGAATCCACCACCCTGTCAAGTGTGGGCTCAAGTTGTTTTGTAACTGAAATCGGCCGTTCACGTCAGGAATAGAGGCCGTTATGGCACACTTGCTTGTAAATCTCCCTGCTCCCCGGTCACGTTCTAGTATTCCAACTCCAGATATTAATTTGAATTGCGTGTTAGGTTTTTCTGGTTCCGTGTGACCTCTCTTCATTAGCTCAACTGTCACAGCTATGGGCTTCCTTGTGTATCTCTATCACCTGGTGGTCCTCCAGGAGGTTCATCTTTTTTCCTTAGACAGCGATAGCCATGGTTAATGTCTATCTCCATATAGGTATAAAAAAAATTAAGCTCGTCTTCAATCTCTACTTTTGGGAAACACATGTTTCATCTCCTTTGACCTTCATTCTTGCCCATTTGAGATGGTTTGTGAGAGATATTTCTTCCTCTGTCTCTATCCAACCTTTTGTACTGCTGGCCGATTGCCTTAAAAAATCTTTCTTCCCAGAGGTGAAGAGGACACATGGTTCTTACCCGTGTTCACTCTCTTTCTTGATTACTCGTGCAACAACCAACAACTAGATTCCGCTAATCCAGGTGGCTTTTTGCTTTTTTCCCAACTCCATTCCCCTTGAAGAGTTTGTTCTGTCATTAATTTTGTTGTGAACTTAAATAAGAACAGATTATCTGCCATTTAAAAATGTTCACCCCAAAGGCGTTCTTCCAACTCGATACAGCCTACCTTCTTATATCTGAAAGTGTTGGTTTTTTCTTTCATCTCTTTGTTAAAATGGTTCTCAGCAGACACATCCCCTCCGACCACAATAATTTTCTTATCACTTGTACTGCCAATGCTCTGGTTGACTCTTTGGACTGCCATTTCCTGGTTCTGATAGTTTCAGCATATAGAATTTTTGAATCTGCCTTCCTGGGGATGGTGTAATGAAGGGACTTATAACTCCCTTATGGAATCTAACAATCTTAATTGCAATGCCTCTTCATCTAGCATTAGATGTAACTTCTGTTGTCAACTTTCTACATTAAAAAAAAGGGCAAGCCCGGTGCACTAAAGCTCCCGCTATGCGCAGGGTCCAGGGAAGGGCCCGACTACAAGGGTCTATTGTACGCAGCCTTACCTTGCATTTCTACATAAGCAATACTTATTAATCTACTGAACTTCTTGTTTTTCTTTGAGCAGGAAAAAGTGCATGTTGCTCCTTTAATTTCCACCTTTTTGTCCATGCTTTGATATCCCTTAAAGCTTCCTGTTTAATGTGAATTTCCACTCTATTTTTTTCGCTGGAGAGAGTTAAACCACCCAAACACACTGGCGAAAGAGGATGAGATAGAGGGGGATATGGACCGAACACTTTGGGTCCATCAACACATACTCAAATTGAGCAAACAATTTGGGATATGCTGCAATGGCTGAAGAAGAGGCAATGTCTCTCTTTATGAAAATAGACAGGAACAAGCAAGCAATAAGACATGGGGCAGAGATTGCAGCAGCATCTACTACAGAGAAGAAAAACATGAAAGAATTAGAAGGGTTGGTTTTCAGCATCAAATTTAAAAGCAATGGGCTTAGAAATAGTGGAAAGTGATAAACCATCATGGATCAGTGAAAATGAAAGTAATTTCCTGGAATTTGAGGGGATTTTAACAAGTGTGTCTTCAGAAGGGTGATAAGTAGCCTCATCCATATGGAAGGTTGGTATTTTGTGCTTTCAGGAGATAAAATTGGAGAAAAGGTTTAACAATTACGGGGAATATATGTGTCAGATATGCTCAACTGGAGGCAAGTAGAACAAGGGGTTTTTTTTTTTGGGGGGGGGGGGGTTTGGGGTGAGGTAGTGGCAACTGGAATACTTGTAAGTTTTACATGCCAACCACAATAGTTCAATCGGTATATGACGGGGGTTTGTGCTCCTAACTGCTATAGGGAAAGAAAGAAGTGTGGGAGGAAGTTGGGTCTGTGAGGGGGCTGTTTAATTGATCCAGTTCTGGCTGGAGACTTTAGTGTAGTTAGATATCCCTCGGAAAAGAGCAACTGCAATAGAAGCACCAGGGCAATTTTAGAAATTTTGAGTTCATTGAAGATAGGGAGCTGATGAAATCATCATGTGGGGAGGGGGAGGATAATCAGGAAATAACATCAAACATTTATAGATTTCTGATTTCAGAGGATTTGGATGACATGTTCAGAAACACTGCTTGATTAAAAAAAAAAAGAGGAGGAAGTTCAGAAACACTAAACAATACTAACAAAATTTTGTTCCGACCATCCCCAGTGTGTCTAAAATGTGGTAATGATAACTTGGAACATAACAAATCATACTCCAAGTTCAAAAACTGGTGACTTGAGACCAAAAGTTTTTGCGATGGAGTACAAGAGGGGTGATCATGTATGGACATTGGAGGCAGGCCATATTACATACTTGTTGAAAATTGAAGGAATGGAACCAAAACTACTATGGTGATATGGAAAAGGAAAAGAATGATACTGATAATTAGATCAATAAGCTTGATGACACGCGACGAAGAAGACAACTTACGGCTAATGATATTTCCAAACAGGCAAGCATGGTCACGAATTTTGAAGAATACACAAGAAGGGAGGAAATAGCATGGACACAAAGATCTAGGGAACTTTGGTTTTACAGGGAGATAAGAACAGTGAGTTCTTTAAAAGAATAGCCAATGCACACAAGAGAAAAGCTACATTGATAAGCTGGTGATGGTATGTGATTCAATGAAGAACCGAAGAATATAAAATGGGAGATCATACATTTTTATCGTAATCTCTATTCTGAAGCAGAGGAATAGATACCTCATGTAATATGATAAACTATCCCATTATTTCTAAGGATGAAAAATATTACTTACAAAATAATTTTGAAGACAAGGAAGTATTGTGCTGTGGACAGAGCTTCTGGCCCAAACGGATAGACAATGAGATTTTTCATTCCATGCTGAAGTTGCTCAAGGAAGACGTGATGGCTGCAGTTTCAAACTTTCATTTAACAGAGATGTTTGTAAGGAGCTTCATGCTACATGTGGTATTAACACCTAAAAATAGTGGTACTAAAGCATTGGGAGACTTCAGATCCGTCAACCTTATTGGGGATTTCTATAAGCTGATTTGAAAAATTTTCAGAGAAAAACTCAAGAAGGTGATGCGTAATCTGATGGACGCTCAAGAAACGACTTTTACAAAAGGTAGACAAATACAGATGTAATTTTGATTGCCAATGAATGCCTAGACACTCTAGATTGGAACAGAAAAAACCAGGGATGATGTGCAAGTTGGATAGTGAAAAAGCATATGACCATGTGAATTGGGTGTTCCTTCTCAAAATTTTGCAGCAAATGGGCTTTGGTAGGAAATTGGCTAGTGGGTGTAGTTGTGCATAATCACTGTAAAATTTTCAGTCGTGATTAATGGGCTCCTGAAGTGGTCTTTGTATTAGAAAGAGGACAAAGACATGCTGATCTCCTATCACCTTTTTTATTCATTATTACAATGGAGGGTCTTAACAACAGTCATCTACAGTATGTTGATAATCCTTTAATTTTCTATGATGCTGAAGAAAGTGAATTGATATATCTAAGGATCATTTTGATCTTATTTTAAGCCATTTCAGGATTACACATAAACTAGAGGAAGAGCTTTCATGTGAATACTGTGGACATAATGCAACAGATGTTGAAATATTGGGTGGAGAAATAGGAAGCATTCCAACTATGTATCCTGGAATGCCCCTTGGGTCAAAGAGCAAATCCAAAGACATATGGTTTAGAATTAACTGATCAAGAGAGATGTAAGAATAGATTATCAAGATGGAAATTTAAGCATCTTTCATTAAGAGACACACTAGTTCTCTAATCAACTTCATTTTGGATGCATTTCCCACTTACACGATGTCATTATTTCCTATACAAGTGTGGAGAAGAGGTCGGATGCACCAAGCTAATGATCGCAAGAATAGGTTAATAATAAAGATAAACGCCGGACTACCTACTAACTGTCTATCCTTATCCGCGACCTCTACACCTATCTAAGGTCATGTCTCCGGTAAGTTGAAGATATACCATATTTTGTCTAATCACCTCTCATTTGGCCGAAACTTCCTTGGACTACCTTTGGGTTTGTTGGAGAATGATTTATGCCCAAAAATTCTACTTTTATTAGTTATATTTTTGCTTATAAAAAGTTTAAAAAAAACCCACATATGGAGTAACAAAAGTAGAGTACTAGCATGCCTTGATGTATGTCTACCACCTTTTTTATACAACTTGTCTACTAGAGTTTTCTCAATTATATCATTGTATGCATTTGTCATGGTCCGCCACGTGACCATCGTGAAGGGAAAAGGATCTAGAGTCAAGGAGAGGTTTAAGGAAGACTCTAAAACAATGTAGTCAAATCTTGAAAATCCTTAAAACACTTTAGAGATGTAGAGCATTCTAGAACAGGGATTGACTTGTAAATATAGAGGGACTTTAAGTAAATATTATTTACACTTTGGCCCCTAGTACAACAACAACATACCCAGTGGAATCCCACAAGTGGGGTCTGGGGAGGGTAGAATGTACGCAGCCCTTATCACTACCTCATAGAAGTAGAGAGGTTGTTTCCTGGGAACCCTCGTCTCAAAAACCCATAAGCAGAATAAACTAGATATGACAAAAAGACACTTTGGCCCCTAGTGAGTAGTATAAATGGAGAACCGTTCATTTGTAAGATAATCAAGAAACGTGTAAGCAATCTTCCAAAGCTGTACACAAGTCTTCTCTACAAAAGCGCTCTTTGTCTTCTTCAATCTACCATTCCCTTAGCGATCTGGTTGAAAAGATCTACTTGAGCTTACAAGATCGTGAGAGAGTCGTGAGAGTTGTCGAGTGCCATACGGAAGTCTTCGTCAAAGTCTAAGTCCGTGACACATTACTTTATTTGAAGAAAAATGAGAACCTGCTGAAAGTTTGAAAGATGTAGTTCTTTACAAATCGTAAATTATCTATACTAAATAAGAACCTTGGTGATCCACCGAAAATTAACTAGAAAGAAAAGACATGCTCTGATCCATACAAAACCATTTTGCACATTCCGTAACAACTCACATGTTCCTTTCCCTCCAAAGAACCATGATAGACAAACGAGCTATATCCCATGCTATACAACTTTTTCACATGCTTGATTATAGAAGCCAAACAGACATTACCCCAAATAAATCAAATACCATTCACCACAACCAACTAGCAACTTGGTAGCGTAGAAACAAGTGGTCCATGTTTATATTTAAGCATTTGCACATGGAACACCATATAATCATATGTTTCCTTTTCTTTTCCTCAAAATATCAGCTGTATGAATGTCATAATTGCTGCCAGTTTTATGAAAAAAATGTACTTTTTCCAAATATTTGGTGAAAGATTTCACTGAAAATAATCCACTTTTCACCTTCCTTCATTTTTCAAGCATTTGGGTGTGATGTTCTGCTTGTAAAGGAATTCCATGAGGTATTTGAACCTTCATATTTCCCTATCTGATTTATATTGAATCTCAAGTACCATCAACACAGTTATTTACAGATTTGTCTTATGTACACTGATTAGGCTATGATCTAACTGAATTTATTTTGTCGACTTTCTTGGTCTGCTACGAGATCAAAATTCTCCAAGTTCTTTTTATTTTGTTTTAATCTTCTGACATTTAATGGGGTTGTCAATTGAAGGTCCGTAGATGAAATTCCCTGTTTTTTTAAAGTAATAACACCTACTTCTATATTGTGCAACTATTGTAGCTCAAATAAAGTATAATTTTTGTGTTAGTCATCCCATAGCTGTTAAAATGGTGTATGTAAAATGACTGACAATATCGTATTGGCGAATATCCTCTTCCTTGGATTGATCACTGTTAAGGTAACACAGTAGGGTGCTAAATTGATATTCTGAAAGGTCTTTTGCCATTTTTATTTTTTCTAAGACACTGATAAATAGCTGATTTTTTTGTGGAATACTAGCTCTTGCTGATGTTCATGGTTACATTTGTGATGATCTTAGTTCCTAGACTTCTTTTACTTGTCTATAATTATATACTATCGTATGTATGCTGAAGTTCCTCAGAGGCTCAGACATCAGTATAGAAATTTTAAACATGCAAATGTAAGCTTTTGCTGACGGGTAACAGACCTACAGAGGTGTCCAATCAAATTTTATTTTTGATTAAAAAAGAATACTCTAAAGGCGAGGCAGAAGAAATATGAGGAGCTACAAGTTTTTGTTGTTTACTATTTTGCAAGCCTTGCATTTTCGAGTAATTTCATACTCAATAAGGTGCATATGTGTCGGTGTGTTTCAGCTACAGAAATTTTAAGATTGCTAAAAGAAATGGATCTTGGGCCTAACTAAATCCCAAAAGCTAGCTCATGAGGGGAGGATTTCCCAAGTCCATATAAGAAGACCATCCATCTCTTTTTCATCCGATCTGGGACTTTTAACACCCCACACAGGCACCCACATTCAAGGCTGGAGACTTGGTGTGTTCGCAATGAATATGGGGCCCAACATTGGTACACAATAATTGGAAAGAGCCCTGCTTTGATGCCATGGTAAATAAATGGATCTTGGGCCTAACTCAACCCTAAAAGCTGGTTCATGAGGGGAGGATTGCCAAGTCCATATTGGGAAATAACCCATCCCTTTTTCATCCGATGTGGAACTCTTCACACAGACTTATAATTCACCAGGGATTCTTTGTATAACCCAAAGGTTAAATTTAATTTATGATCACAATTCTACGGCAGACTTCCAAAAAATTCCTGAATTGTTGATCTTCTTGTACGGGAGATTTTTACAAGTCTTGTACTGGAGATATAGTTCAGAGGTTATATTTAGGTGGGGTTAGAAGTTGCTATGAAGTTGAATTGATGTTCCCTGAACATGCAATTAATGAGGATTATCTGCTGGTCTGCATTTTCAGCAAGGTTATGATGCATTGCTACCTGATTCAAAATAAAAGAGAAGTAAAAAAACTTTGATGCTTTTAAAATGAATGGCTGATTGATCTTTTTGGTGTCATCAAAAGTTGATACAACGAGACATGGCTAAGTCATGCATGCCAACTATAAGGAACAATTTCAAATAAGAAAGATGCATAGAATGTGTGTCATAGGTTACTAGCCATTGGCGCCGTATTAATGTGATACAAAAGAATACAAAATAATACCTTTGTTCTTGATTCATGAGAATCAGCTCTTATTTTCTCATAATGTAGCTTGAAAATTTTGACTACTTTTGGCAAAAATGGACAAGTTGCTATATACAATTAATGCCCATTTGACTGTTGTATTTTTGTAATGTCTTTTCGGCATATTATCATTATTTTCATTTTGCCCCAGGGTTTCCCATTCTTGGGGTTGAGTGGCAGAAGATGGAAAATCCAGATCTGCGTTTGTCAATGGGAATGAAACCTGACCAGAAAGGTGTCCGCATAAGAAGAGTCGACCCCACTGCCCCAGAGTCTATGGTGTTGATGCCATCTGATGTAATCCTAAGCTTTGATGGGGTTGATATTGCCAATGATGGAACAGGTTGAAATGCTAACAGTGCTGCTTCCCTTTGCGGTTTATAGTTAACTTAACTCACCACCTTTTCTTTGCAGTAGCTTATGCATTAAGCTTTAATATTTAAATGCATAAAAATGCTGCTTGTAATTTTTACCTTATTGACTCAAACATGACTCTACCTATATGTGGTAGTGGTAAAGTCTGCGTACATCTTACCCTCCCCAGACCCCACTTGTGGGATTTCACTGGGTATGTTGTTGTTGTTGACTCAAACATGATTTGATTGTAATTTTTCAACCCAAGCTCTGCAACTAAGGCAATAAGTTTGATTATCAAACTCACTCATAAATTTTTTCTTCCTGATGTTATTCTCGTGTTATTATTTCTTCTAAGTGGTAAAAACATTCATGTTGATGACCTGACTAAGCCTGATGGCAGTATTATGGAGACCTTGATATTGGATGAGGTATGTACAGGAGAACTTTGTCAGCTGGTAATTTGTACTTCTTGGGGTGCATTTCCATTCCACACATTTGTTTTGGAAGATGGTGAACATCTTACCTGATATTTGCTAGTAGAATTTGTCATCTTTGTTATGGCTACTAATGGTTCAACACATTTGGAACAACATATTGTCAGTCGGAGTTGCATGATAATTACATATATTTATTGATAAGCTTCATGTGTTGTCACTCCTATTCAAGTTAAATACGTTGTCTTTAGATTTTATTTTCTATTGACAGTGCATATGATTTCCTTTTGATTATTTTCAGTTCCATTTCGGCATGGAGAGCGTATAAGTTTTAGTTATCTTGTATCCCAAAAATATTCTGGCGACAGCGCTGCAGTTAAGGTTCTTCGTCGTAATTCTGAGATATTAAATTTCATCATCAAACTTGCAACTCAGATGAGGCTTATTCCAGCTCACAACAAGGGGAGACCTCCGTCATATTATATTATAGCTGGATTTGTTTTTACAACTGTATCTGTTCCATATCTTCGTTCAGAGGTACACAATTTGCTTTGGCATATTGATAGGTCATATCCCTCACTTCATGTAAATTCTGCACATGTATCATTCCTAGATCCATGTTACTCTCTTTATTAACTCTATGACACTGCCCTTCTCTTTGAATTCCTTGTTTGAGTGACCTATTCTTCTCTATTTAATTGTCATGTATGTTTGTGATAAAACTGAGTTTCTTTAAAGTTTCTTTTGCTTGTATATGTTGGAGTTTATGTGGCTTATTGTCACTTCTATGGGAATAATGTGTGTATGGTGAGGTTTATAATACCTTCTAGAGTTGGCTTGATGGCATCATGAGTATTCTTGGTGGTATTATCAAAGTTTATGTACACAGGTAACAAGATTACCTTCTAACCAGCTCATCCTGGGGACTAGGGCCCAAATCTTAGCAGAGGCAAAATATATTTGGGTGATTCTTCCAACCTGCTTAATTTGGTAGGTGTAATTACATGGCCTCATGCTGATGGAAGGATTGGAGAATGAAGATACAAGGTGGACTCTTGTCAAGGTGCATAACTGCACACAAGTTGGTCCAAAGACCACTATTATTTATTAGAAGATTTTTCTAATAGCTCATAAGTTGAATGACATTTTTCAGAAATCCCTAATTCCTATGTGATTCAGAGCAACATAATTTATCATTAGGATATACAATTCTTAATGTTTATGTAATTGTAATAGATTAGTTTGGTATAGTTAATGATTAGGATGTACAATAGGTAGTCGTAAGGCTATATAAGAACCATCTATGTGCATGAGTTAGCTGAAGAGAAAACGTAAAGAGTTGTGTTTTTACACAATATTATTCTATAATCTTCTTCGCTATGCAAAGTGTGTTCTTATCAAATTAATGTTGTCAGTTTTTTGAGTTAACGGTTTTAGTGTAGATTCTACCTTTTACACTGGCAATATGTAGAAAACAACATGCTCTACATGGCCATTTGTGTCACTCTTTTCAATTTTGTGCTTAATACTGACTCATGGGTGCATACAATGCCTCATCATTTATTGCGATAGTTCTATTGTCTGACTCCTCCTATGTGCATAACCAGTATGGAAAGGATTATGAGTATGAAGCTCCTGTAAAGCTGTTGGACAAACTCTTGCATGAATTTCGACAATCACCTGATGAACAGATTGTTGTGGTTTCCCAGGTTATGCCTCATTTAAAAAATCAGCCTTGAGAAGCTGCAGGATTGTTGTATTGAAGTAGGATCTGATAGTCTGCTTTTTGGTTTTTGAAATGCTTTAAGGTTCTTGTTGCTGACATTAACATCGGATATGAGGAGATAGTTAATACTCAGGTTGGTGGCACATGCTTCTATAAATCTTGATATCATTGTCTGTCAAACGGGACTTCCATTGATACTATCTTCTTGTGCCTATGGGGGTGTGGCTTTCCTGTCATGTTCTAGGTTCTTGCTTTCAACGGCGAGCCTGTTAAAAATTTGAAGAGCTTGGCCAGCATGGTAGACAAGTGTAATGATGAGTTTTTGAAGTTTGATTTGGAATATCAGCAGGTATGAACTTTCTGTTGCTCTGGTTTCTTTGAGAACTCTGGCAAAGATGCTATATTAATCCTAGTTTGTTTTGTACAGGTGGTAGTCCTTCAGACAAAGACAGCAAAATCTGCAACATCAGACATCCTTACTACACATTGTATTCCTTATGCCATGTCTGAGGATCTCAGGACGTAAATCATTTCAGCAAGGTCAAATCAAAATTCTTGTAACCAGCATGCCAATATTCATCTATTTTCTTTTTTGGCGCCATCTTTATTTTTTCCCCAGTGTTCTTGGTTTTATAATTGATCTGTAGCCAAGCTGACGATTTTTGTAGCATTTCACTATTAATGGATGGTAAATAAGCCTAAGGTGTTGGTATCTAATGATTATAAGAATTAGTAAAGGGTTGTACCATTTTTATCAATTTTGGATACCTTTGTCATAGCTGTAGAGCAGTCACATGTTACCTTAGCTACTGAATTCAAGGTTTTTTTTTGCCCTTGTACGTGCGTACAGGATGTGATCACATTCTCAGATGGAGCCTGTCAAAAGGAGAACACACATTTCTTGTGATCGATAGATCAATCTTGTTTTCCGAATATGGGTCAGTGCTCAGGAAATTGATGAGGCAGATGATATGGATAGATGTCGGGCTATAGTATACACGCATGCAGCTTTTCTGGCAATTAAATGTAAGACTGCAGGCTTCTTCCAACCAAGCCATAAAAAGTTTCCTGTACTCTATAAGGGGTCGTTTGGTAGGAGGCATTAGAAAAAATAATCCATGTATTATGTGATATTATCTAATGCTATGGTTGGTGGGATTTTATGCAATGTGTAAACTAATTCATGTATTATTTAATATACCCTACATGGTATTAATTAATACCTTCCATTTATCTTCTATTCAATA
Source organism: Solanum rostratum (assembly GCA_029948455.1). Classification (NCBI taxonomy): domain Eukaryota; kingdom Viridiplantae; phylum Streptophyta; class Magnoliopsida; order Solanales; family Solanaceae; genus Solanum; species Solanum rostratum. The sequence continues at coordinate 28,730,831 of CM057051.1, forward strand.
CCATGAGATTAAATATGTAAAGACAAAGATATCTCTCAACTTCTTTTATATATATATTTTTTATTTTCTTGATTTTATGTTTTATATTTGTAATTTTAATCTAGTAAATTTATCTAAACGAATTAGCTTATAAATTATATTTATTTGTGGGTTTATATTTGTATAATATAGAAAATTAATAAATTTATCATGTTAAAATTTTTAAATTTTATTTATTTGTGGGTCCAAAGGATTCAAACTGAGTAGGACCAAAATAGAATACTTAGAGTGCAAATTCAGTGTTGCGAGGGATATAGCAGACATTGATGTGAGGCTTGCCACTCAACCTATCTCTAAGAGGGAAAGATTTAAATATCTGGAGTCCATCATCAAGAGTAGTGACGATATTCATGATGATGTCACACATCGTATTGGGGCAGCATGGTCTAGATAGAGGCTTGCCTTTGGAGTATTGTGTGACAAGAAGATACCACCTAAACTCAAAGGTATGCTTGTCGCAGAGATGAGGATGTTGAGATGGATGTGTGGGCACACAAGGAGGCATAAGATTAGGAATGAGACCATTAGGGAGAAGCTAGAGGTGGCCCCGGTGGCTGATAAGATGAGGGAAGCGAGACTGCAATGGTTTGGACATGTGCAGAGAAGAGATACTAATGCTCCTGTAAGGAGGTGCGAGAGGTTGGATTTAGGAGTCACTAGGAGAAGTAGAGATAGACCGAAGAAGTATTGGGGAGAGGTGATTAGACAGGATATGATAAAACTTGATCTCACCGAGGACATGGCCTTAGATAGGAAGGAGTGTAAATCGCGAATTAGAGTAGAAGGTTAATAGGTTAGCAGGGTTAGGTTGATGTCTAGCCATGGGGTATTGCAGGGTGTTGTCTTTATCAGTATTATATGTGCTAAGTTTATGATATTTACATAATATTATATGCTAGTTTTGGTCATATCTAGGTTATTCCTTTCTTTTCCTTTCATTTTTGTCATATCTAGTTTATTCCGCCTATGGTTTGTTGAGACGAGGGTTTCCAGGAAATAACCTCTCTACTTCTATGAGGTAGTGGTAAGGTCTGCGTACATTATACCCTCCCCAGACCCCACTTGTGGGATTCCACTGGGTATGTTGTTGTTGTTGTTTTTGGGTCCATATATACATAATATACAAAAATATTTTGCCATGTCAATTTTTTTTATAATTAATTTAGTTGAGTGATTTTGTTGATACAAAAGCCTGATTGAGTGAATTTATTGATACAAAACAAAGTGTGATGACTATGTTAGATATATTCTTAAAGTTAATATATAAACTCCATATGAAGAAACTACAACTTGCAAATTTTTATATGTAAATATAGATGATTTGTTACTTTTTACAACTGTTTACTATCTTTTCGATTTTAAAAGGAGATGATTTGTCTTTATTATATTGAAAATCGACGTTTTATAAGTGATCAATTTATTAAGATCACAATTATTTATCCTCATACAAGTGAGAAAAAAACAAACATGGTGACAAAATTGTTTTTCTCCTAACTACTTAGAAGCTAATAAAATAATCTAATTTTTACCCAATTACACGAAATGAAAATTCCATAATACTTCAAGGATATATTTGGAAAGAAGTTTTTTTATAAAATTTAAACCAAATACAAGATTAGATGGGAAGCAATGAACCAAACACTTGATAAAAAATGATTCCTGCATTACAAATCTTTGCATTTATTAGTCCCTGCATTACTAATTCCTGTGTTACTAATCTCCGCGTTATTCATTTTTGTACCAAATGACCTCTAAGTGAAAAGATGAAGGCAGGTACCAAGTTGCTCAGAGTTGATGCAAGCGTAGGGGACCTGTAATATCAGTGAATGCACAAGTCTGCTTTTAAATTTATAGGGACTCGGGGAAGGAGAATAAGAGTTAGGACAACAATCCATTTTGATCACTACAAGTATATATATTTTGCTCGAAGGATTATTGAGATGCGCACAACTCGCGAATAAGGGTTAGGAAAGCAATTTCAATGTCCATTTTGACCACCACAAGTACTATATATTCCACACAAAGGATTGTAATACGGTTGTTAGAGTATCGTCCCACCCTAATTATCTAAATTTAAAAAAAACCCCAAAATTACAATTGTAAACTACCTTTTTATTTTAAAATGAACTCTCACCAAGGAAAAAAAAAATAGATTTTATGTTATCAATGAGATAAAATCAATCTAGGACTATGAGCTATTTAACCATCACATTGTATTCTTCAATTGACTCAACTTCATAGTATATTTGGGATACTAGTTAATGAGTGTGTAATTTGCACTCATTTATAGTTCTTTTTCTCTTGACTTTGTATAAATTTGTGTTGATCAATCAAAAGAAAGAGGCAAATTATACTTTGAATTATGCATATTTGAGGAATTTGTGTTGAGAAGGAGTTTTGATGCAAAAAAAGGAATTCGAGCCAAAATTAGGGCAAAATATAGCTAATAATAGAGATTCATAACTGGCAACAGGTTGTTCTTCGCGACTGCGAAGCAAGACTCATAATCGCGGTCAACAAGAAACTTTTTCATCGCGATTATGATCGCATTTGCCGTGATCACGATGGCTAGGTTAGCTTTGATCTCGTGATCGCGATCAATTGCCTAGTGATCATGATGACTTGGTCAACTTTAACCTCATGATCACGGTCAAATGCCTTGCGATTGCGATGAAGAGTAGGTTAGTGTCACGATCCAAGCTCAGGGCCTAGGTGCGACATGTCGAATGGAGAACCCGAAGGTGCCCAAACAAGCCTTATAGCATACATAAGCACATCATCAATAACAAAACATAAATCAACTAATCCTCAAGTAGTTCTAAGGGTATAGGGGCTTAGGACGCTCTCTGTGGGATAAGGGGATGAGGAGTCTCCACCATTCAATCACATCAAATAATTCTAAGGAAAGGGGGACATGGGATGCCCTTTTTGGGAAATAAGGGCTTAGGAACGTCACCACCGAGCTAATAACATCATAAGCAACAAGTATAGGGTAGGTACTAAGGGAAAGTCATCATATATACGAGATTTCTACATAATACATACTTAGCATATCATCCAACAATACCTCTAAGTCATAGATGGGGCGGGGGAAAAGACATGTCCCGGGCTCACCTTCAAAAGTAAAGTAATAAGAGTCTCAATGTATAATATACACAAACTATATAGAAAATGGATATTGTCCTCGAACTACAAGAGTCACGACAAGCAAAATCTTCTATGATCCAAAGCTATCCATATGGCGGATGTCGAGGATCGCCGATCCCTATATGGTGAAATCAAGTAGGCATAGAGTATGTTTAGTACTATAAAATGTATTAAGTATGCATTAGTACTATGAGATGAATTATAAATCATAGGCTAATGACCGATATGATCAGTTAAGACGTTACTTAAGACATGGAACATAAGATAATGCATGTGGAAAGCAAAGAACGTACACTTAATTGATTTCATGACGAAACACTTAAACTTAGAATGGTAAGGAGCATAGGCCATTATGCATAAGTATAACGATACCTTTAGGAAAAATGCATTACTTTAAGGGAAGGACCATATTATTAAGAAAGAGACATTAGAAATCATAATGAAGAACACATGCATACTCAAAAGGAAAGTAGTGTACCTTTAACTAAATACCATTAGTAGTAACAAGGGATCATAAATATATGCGAAAAGTCATTTGAAATTGTAAAATGATAAGCTATATGAATTTTAATACACCTACCATAGTAGTAAACATGTTTGGACTTAATAAGAGGAACCATCATAAATCATCATAAGAGGACACCTTGGGTACACGAGGATAACATGAACATGTGAGAGCAACCTTTAACCGACATAAACCATGGAGTCTTGATGTTTTCCCTACACTGGAAGAAGGTAAAATTCACTTGCCAAGGTGACCTCCTAAGATGCCTAAGTGGATTCACTAAAGCTAGCTAGAAAGCAAACCTCTATTAACGGGTGGTCTAGAAATCAACCTCTACTAGCGGGTGACCCCTATTTCCTAAGGTGGCACGTAGTTATGGGACGATAGGATTCTACTAACAGTCTCTTGCCCTAGCTATGGCGAGTAGCCATATTTATCCCAAAGTCTACTCGGTGCTAAGTGTAATTCTCACGGAATAGTCAAAAGCATGAATCATAGAGTCATTCAATATGTAGAGGTATTCTACTAACCCATCTCATAAGCATTTAGAACATTAATCCTCATCATAAAGATAGCTCCTAAGTCTTGTCTATGACTCTATTAGTAGCCTATTATCATCTCATAATCATAGCTAGGTGGGGACTCACATTTCAACCATTCATTCATTCTTGACTTCAATAAGTCTAGTCCCATGGAACATGAGTACAATCATTGCATTTATAAACTTGTATACCATAATATCACAACAAAGGGTTTACAATAAGGTATAGCTTTCATAGGATTTCAAAGAGTTTCATAACATACTTGATAGACTTCATCATTCATAATGTTCATGAACTTGCATACATATAGTAAAATCTTTTCATTATATATGAGATACTTCATCATATGAGCTTAGTCCCAAAACATGGTGGGTTCATGCATAATGATTCAAAATCATGAAATTCAATGGTAACTTGCATGATTTGGGTAAAACATAATCACTTGAAACAATTTCAAAATAACCCATAATAATCATTGAGAAACCCTAGTTAGGGTATCATGAAAATCATCCCATGAATCATAATCGAAACAACCCATAATGAGATTCAAAGACACATAATTGTTTAAGACAGGACATTTTCCGAAATCCATCAACTCATGCAATTAGATGGCAGTACATACTTATTTGAGCATAATAATCATGATTGAAAGCAGTATATAGTATTTAAGTAACTACTTAATAAGACTCATTTAATAAATCATCAATCTAATGCAGTAATGTAAAGAGTTCATAAATTCTAACTCATCTCATGCATGTCAAAATATTAAATGATAATTTATAACATGAATCACGTTATAGTTAAGAATAGGAAGTACCATAGTAATTCAAGTCTTAAAATCTAATGTTTAATTGAAGAGGGTTTAGGGCTCCATGGATGGAAGGACCCATGGATGAAGACACCCACAAACCTTAAGGGTCTAGATATAGATGGAGAAGTAGGAATCTTGGGGAACCACCTTGATTCTTGACCTTTAATGGAAGAACTTTGAACACTAGAAATCAGGATAAACTTGGAGATGAATCTTAGGAGGTTTTTGGAGGAATATGACAATGTTTGTGAGTGGAATAGGGTTAAAAATGATGGAACTTTCATGGGTTCCTGCATATAAAGGTTCAAGGATTTGTTCCAATTTTTCTTACTTAAATCTATTTTTTTTAAAAATTTGTACTACGGTAGAACCAGGGCGCAACGCAGAGGCGTTCCTGCACAGTTTATTTTCACGCGAATTTCATTTTTTCTCTCGTTTTGACCTAAGAATGAGTTTAGGTCACCTTTTTACTAACATAAACCCTCTTTGTGATGCAGAGAGGTCGTGTACCTTCTTGGAAAGTGCAAAAAATAAGCGAAAATTATTTTTCGATATGGTTCATTTAAAAATCAAAGGAAACCAATTTTGTGCACAAGTTTGCCTCCTGAACAAGAATATGGACTCAGATTTAGCAGAAAACATACAGGAAACACGTTATGCAATGAATCTATTATAAGGATATTCTAAGGAACTTTGGGAGGTGTTACAATTACCTCCCCCCCATTCGTCCTCGATGTAAATAGAGCTAGCATGAATAGAGTAGAATAACATTTAACAACCCATCATGAATGCAATAATGTAAACCAAATATTGTTTTCATGACAATTTCCAAGTCTTTAGCAATGAACATCATTTTAAATGCATAAATATCATATTTACAAAATTGCACATGAAACGTCAATCAAATCCTACTCCGTGAGCATGCACGTACAATAAGAAACAAGTCAAGGCTAAAAGAAGTGATGCATGAAGATGAACATGAAACTACCACACTTACCTACATCCCAACACCACCACTTAAACCCAAACATCAACCAGAGCACCACAACCATAAAACCATTTAGCACCAACCATTACCATATTCAAAGAAACACATACATACCGAGCAAAACATTATGAGCTCTCTCCCTTCCCTTCCTGGCGGCCACTGAGCAATCCTTCCTCTTCTTCCCCAACTCACCACACTCAAAATAACCTTCTTATCTTGCTAAGCACTCTCCTAAATGCATCTTACTACACTTGTCACAAGTAGGATAAGGGTTTCTTTCCTTCTTACTCCTAGCCTTCAGAGCCTTGGTAAATGATGATCCATCTTCTTCAAAATGGACCCTCTTAGAATCTCTTGCATTCTTTCTTATTTTCTCATAATCAATTTGTAATACCCCTCATATTTTTAGGCCTAGGACACTAAAGCATAGAAAAATTACTGATAGCCAAACTTTACGAGCTAGTTCACGACCCGTACATGGATCCATGAGTCGTAAGTGGTATCACGGAAAGTGCCCAGTGAAAATGGAAAATTAAAGGATTTTTGGAACTTGATTCATGAATTAGCAGACAAGCCGCAAGTTACTATATGACCTGTAAGTAGGTATCGTAGGTAGAGGCCTTGAGGAAACCAAATTTGTCTAAGTCTAGGGTCTTCCTACAAAGGGTTCTATGATTTGTATGTATATCTATGCACCACACTGCATGTTTCTGGATCAAAAGCTGAAATTCTAGTAGCTCAGCCTTTGTGGTACTCTGACCCATGAGACAAGGTACGACCTATAAGTCATTCCATGACCCATAGAAGGGGTTTTGTAGACGACTTCGGCAATTTCTAATGAAGGGTGTTTTTGATTTTTTTGATCCATCTAAGTCCTATACTATGTCATTTTGTCTACTCTAACTACCCTAACCGACCAAATTCCTATAAAGACCTATTCCTAAGTCATTCAATGTTTTTAATTCCTAAAATTCTCTAAGGGCTCACAACGATTCTCTCTCTAAGTCAAGGATTCTATTGAAGCTAAGCTTGAAGGATTGACCAAGGTTATTCTATATTTTCTTCCCCAATTCTAAGAATTCTACTTGAGGTATATAAAGCTTCATTCCTGGATTAGTTTCATCCATGAAGCCCAATCTAAAACCTTATTTTTATCGAAATTCACGATGATTTCTTATGGGCATTTAAGCTGTGATTCCTAATATATGGATTATGATTCCAATATAATGACTATGACTAATTATGCATGAAGTATTATGAGTTTCGTGACGTATATGGGTTTTAAGCAAAAGTATGTAATTTCAACAAATGCATGATTAGGGCTTAATGTTTTGATGTGGGTTCTTTGAAATAAACTAATTTGATTTTAGTTGCATGTTTTCTCTATGAATCCTACTCTATTGCATGATTTTGACCCAAAGGTTCATGGATCCACACTTAGCCCTAGTCTCCTATCATAAAGCTATGTATATCAATGACTATGGTTTCAAGTATGAAAAATTTATTTTTAAATAAGTAAGATGATGATATTATGACAATAATGATGTTATGAAAGCTATGATGATGCTATGGTAAAGAGGGTGATGAATACCCTAATGTTATGATGATGTAAAGGTGGGAATGTCTATCAAAATTATGATGAAAACAAAGTAGATGGACCATTCTTATGGCATGATGTTCTTTGAAAGATTATGATGATGATTTACAAGCTATGAAACTATGATTCTTTTAATGAAGAATGAATTACATTGAAAGTTGTATATATATATATGTGTGTGTGTGTGTGCATGATTTATGTATTCAGTGGGATATGACTTAACACCGGGAGGGCCTTGGTAGATACCATGGTCCCATAACTATGTAACACCATAGGAATAATATTTATATTTTATGCCTTAAAGGTGTTCTATTGGATCCATTTAGCTTATATGATAGACACTCACTGTTCAAGGATAGAGCCTAAAGGGTGGGGTCAAATTATGGGTTCTCACCATGCTAGGATAGAGCCTATAGGGTGATGATCAAGTTTACCTTCGCAAAGTAGAATTCTCTTAGATTGATGTAGAGCGAATGTTGGTCTTATGAATATTGGTTATGGTCTTATTCCCACATATGTATATTAAGGTTATGAACGGATTTATGATGCTTCTTCTCATGATTTTTAAATGTTGTGTCCATGCATATTGTGTCCTTATCCATTCTTTATGATTATGCATATGGATACTATTGTGATGTCCTTTGATTCACGACATACCTGCATACTTAGTACATTTTATGTGCTAACACATACTTCTTTGCCTACATGACCTAACCATGTAGGGACAAACAATGAGGAGATTATTCCATATTGAGGCTGGAGTTTAGGTTCCTAAGCTTGAAGATTTATTTGTAAGTTCTCATGCTTCGGGAACAAGCCCTTATGATGCTTTGCTTATGTTGAGACTTTATCTTTTAATTTTGATGCACATCTTGAGGGTGAGCTAGTAGGCTATGTGCTAGACCCCGCCAAGGCCCTTATATGGAGGCATGGATCAGACAAATGGACATGTGTATTTTTGTATTCTTGTCAACATACTTTTTCGCTTGCTATTTTCTTTGATATATGCTTACTTTACCTTATGAATACTTATGATATGAACACGAGGATTGGATGGGATGCCTTCGGGTGTCACATTCTTCATCACGGCTAGGCCCTAGGTTCGGGTCATGACATAATTTTCTCTATATAAGTCATAAGCCTTGAAATATTCATTTCCCTTACTAGCATAGTGGTCCGGCACTCTGGACAAGCAAGTTGGATGATCCTGACATAAATTTTTTCATTCTAGCACAAGGGTCGGCAATCAATTATGGAGCATAGTTGGAGAGTTAAGTCAACTTGAGAGAATACTCCCTCACACTCATATTCCCTTGCTTAAAGTTTATAAATTTTGCATCTTAGCCTCCCTCAACTCCAAGGGAAAGAAGCAATCTAAAAGGGAAAGAAGCGATCTAAAAGTGTATCTTTGAACTCTACCCAAGAAATAGGAGCCTAATCCTAATTCCTCTCACTCTTTTATTGCGTGTGCCATATTTGAGAAACCCCTTTTAGTTGGAAGGCGACCAACTCCGCCTTTTTCCCTAAAGTCACTCCCATAATGGCTAACACCTTGTGTACCTCATCAACAATATCTTCAACATCGTCCTCCACCTTTGACCCATGGAACTCGAGAGGGTTCATCCTAAAAAAATCCCATACTGTAGAAGCTGGGGTGGAAGAATTTAGAACCTTAGCACTTCAGTTGACCTGATCGGTCATAACTTGTGCCATCATGGTGAAAGCAACTCTAAATTCGGCATAAGTCACTCCTTCATTTCGAGGATCTTGAGGCATTCTTCTTGGAGGAATCGTCTTGAAAAATGCAAAGAACGATCCATTAGATAAAGCAAGTTCTAGAACAACTTTGAGACACGACATAGATCATGAAAGAAGTGAGACAATTTCTAGATGCCTTATAGCCTCCTACTAATAGATGTGGCACACTTCACTCCCACGAATAAGACTCTATTCAATGTAGTGTGTTAGATTTTCAAGGACCATTTACAAACCTAGTGCTTTGGTATCGTGATTGTCACGACCCAATCCTAGGGCCTAAGTGCGATATGGAGAATAGGGAACCCAAAGCTGCCCCAAACAAGCATCATAGCATACATAAGCACAACATCAGTAACAAAATGCAAATCAACCAATCATCAAGTAGTTCTAAAGGAAAAAGGGGTTTAGGACGCACTTTATGGGATAAGTGAATGAGGAATCTCCACCATTCAATCAAATCAAATAATTCTAAGGGGGTGTGGGATGCCCTTTATAGGGAATAAGAGCTTAGGAACTTCACCACCGAGCTAATAACATCATAAGCAACAACAAGTATGGGTTGGGGACTAAGGGAAAGTTATCATATATATGAGGTTTCGACGTAATACATACTTACCATATCATCCAACAATACCTCTAATTCATAGACGGAGCGGGGACCAAGACACGTCCCAAGCTCACCCTCGAACGTAAAGTAATAAGAGTATCAGTGTATTAATATAAATGAACTACATAGAAGATGGATATCACCCTCGAACTAGAGGACTCACCACAAGTAAAATCTTATGTGATCCAAAGCTAGCCACGTGGAGGATGTCAAGGAGTGCCGCTCCCTACACGGTAAAATCATGTAGGCATAGAGTACGCGTTAATACTATGGAATGTATTAAGTATGCGGGTATTCTATGGAATGAAATATTAGTCATAGTCTAGTGAACAACATGATTATTTAATATATTACGTAAGACATGGAATATAAGATAATGCATGTGGAAAGCAAAGAACATACATTTATGAAACACTTAAATTTAGAATGGTAAGGAACATAGGCCATTATGCATAAGTATAACAATACCTTTAGGAAAACAATGCATTACTTTAAGGGAAGGACCATCTTATTAAGAATGAGAACTTAGAAATCATAATGAAGGACACATGCATACTTGGAAGGAAAGTCGTGTACCTTTACGAGAAATATCATTAGTAGTAACAGGAGACCATAAATATATTTGAGGAAGTCATTTGACATTGTAAAACAATGAGTTATAAGCATTTTAATACACCTTCTGTAGTAGTAAACATGTTTGGACTTAATAAGTAGGAACCATCATAAATCATCATAAGAGGACACCTTGGGACATTAGGAGAACATGAACATATGTAAGAGCAGCCTTTAACCGACATAAACAATGTGAGCTAAACCATGGACTCCCGATGTTTCCCCTACACTGAAAGAAGGCAAAAATTACTTACCAAGGTGACTTCCTAAGATGCCTGAGTGGATCCATTAAAGCTAGCTAGTAAGTAATCCTCTACTAACGGGTGGTCTAGAAATTAACCTCTACTAGCGGGTGACCCCTATTTCCTACAATGGCACGTAGGTATAAAAAGATGTGATTCTACTAATGGTATCTTGCCCAAGCTATGGGGTTAACCGCATTTATCCCAAAGTCCACTCAATGCTAAATGTAACTCTCAAGGAATAATCATAAGCATAAATTATAGTCATTTAATATGAAGAGGTATTCTACCAACCTATCCCATAAGTATTTAGAACATTAATCATCATCATCATTAGGATAGGTCCTAAGTCTTGTCTATACCTCTACTAGTGGCCTATCATCATCATCTGATAATCATAGCTAGGTGGGGAAGCATATTTCAATCATTCATTAATTCTTGACTTCAATAAGTCTAGTCCCATGGAACATGTAAACACAAGTATAATTATAACATGCATAGACTTGTATGCCGTAACATCATAATGAGGGGTCTACAATAGGGCATAGCCTTCATAGGATTTCAATGAGTTTCATAACATACTTGATAGACCTCATCATTCATAATATTCATGAACTTGCATAGTCCATGAGATACTTCATCATATGATGTTAGTTCCAAAACATGGTGGGTTCATGCATAAAGACTCAAAATCATGAAATTCAAAGGTAACATGCATGATTGGTGTAAAACATAATCATGTGAAACCATTTCAAAACAATCTACAATAATCATTGAGAAACCCTAGTTATGGAATCATGAGAATCATTCTATAAACCATAATCTAAACAAGTCATAATGAGATTCAAACACCCATAGTAGTTTAGTATAGGACATTGTCCAAAATCCAACAACTCATGCAATTAGATGGCTTTACATATTCATTTAAACATAATATTCTTAATTGAAACCAATATATTGTATTTCAGTAACTATTTAACTAGACCCATTTAATAAATCATCAATCCAATGTAGTAATGTAAAGTATTCATAAATACTAAATCATCTCATGCATGTCAAATTATTAAATGATACTTTCTAACATGAATAATGTATATAATTAGGAATATAATGTACCCATAGTAATTGAAATATGAAGTACACATTGTAATTCAAGTCTTAAAATCAAGTGTTTAATTGAAAAGGGTTTTGGGGCTCTATGGGTGGATGGACCCATGTATGAAGAAACCCATATATCATAAGGGTCCTGATATAGATGGAGAAGACTTGAGGAATCTTGGGGAATCACCTCGATGCTTTACCTTTAATGGAAGAACCTTGAACTCTAGAAATTAGGATAAACTTTGATGAGGAATCTTGGGAGGTTTTGGGAGTGTATGTGAGTAGAATAGGGTTAAAGTTGATGGAATTTTTGTGGGTTCCTGCATATAAAGGTTCAGAGATATGTCCCAATCGCTTTTACTTAAATCTGTAAATTTTCAAAAAAAAATTGTACTCCAGTGGAACCAGGGTAAGGCATGGAAGCATTTTTGCATAGTTTATTTTTGTGCAAAATTCTATTTTCCTTGTTTTGACCTAAGAATGGGTTTAAGTCACTTTTATACTAACAAAAACCCTCTTCGATGCGGAGAGATTACATACCTTCCTAGAAAGTTAAAAAACATGAAAAAATTATTTTTTGGTATGGTTGACTTAAAAATTGAAGGAAATTATTTTCCCACACAAAGTTGCCTCTTGAACGAGAATACAAACTTAGTTTTACCGAAAAACATACGAAAAATGCATTATGCAAGGAATTTATTATAAGGATATTCTAAGAAACTTTGGGAGGTGTTATAGTTAGTGACAGAACATAATTATAAATTTATGATTTTTGTTATCCCAAGACCTATAATCTCGTACTCCTCAACCATAATTCATCATCAATTGAAGAATACATCATAGAATAGAGAGAAGAAACATCTTGGGGGAACAAGATTTAGCTTGGGGTTTGGATTTGAAAGCAAGTTTCACTACAATTTTCTTCTAGATTGAAGATTGCGAGCTTAGATTGTTATACCTTCCATTCATTCTTCATTTCTCTAATTTGTATTGCTAGAATTGTAGGTGTAAGTAATCTTTGGACTGGAACTATTGTTGGGACATTGATTTGAACCTTATGCTTTTACTGTAGTGGATTATTATCTTTCAATTCAGTTGCATTTCTCCTTTATTAGTTGTACTTGATTGACTGTAGGCTCATGCCTTCCTTTACCTACCATTGAATATTTGAGTTCTAGAGCTTGAATCTAAGTTTAGATCATTGTTTATCACATAATTTTGGGTACTCAAAGTGTCGGATTTGCACGATAGTCATGAGTATTTGTTGAATTGGTTGAAGTCCTTATTTGGGATGAATTGAGTAAGGTATTAGATAGGTTTGATAATTAATTACATGAGTTTCTTAGGATTCTTATGTGATTAGGGTGTGAGATTTGTATAGGTTCACATCGAGCCACTACTTTCTGTGTAATAACGATTGTAGTTACAAACAATCTAGCCTACCCATAGGGATAGTATAAATCTATGTGTAATGGATCATTTGGGTTCTTGTTGATTCCCCATTCCTCCATATCCTTTGATCACTTGCTTGATAATTCTTTACCCCAAGTCCTCATTTCCTTATTTTAGTTTATTATTTGATTCTCCACTTTTTGATAATTATTTGTTCGTTGTTTGGATTCAAACTAGTGTCTCATGATTCTTGATCATTTCAATAGTCTTCCTCGTGGGATCGACACTCGATTCATTTGCTGGGTTTTATATTGCTAATAGCCGTTGTATTCCTTAATCATTTTGGAGTACATTTGAGTGTTAGTAAATATGGCGTCAATTCTATGGAAATATTTGTGTACTGAATTGATTTAGAATATGTAGTTACTAGTGTCTATCCAAATGTAAATATTTATTCCTGTTTGTGTTCTATGGCCTTTTATGATGAAAGCACTTGGTGCTTGTGATCCCTATGTCTATGATCCTTGTCCATGCTGTGGAGGATCTCATGTTGGGCAAATTATGTTGAAGACATGTATGGTGAGATGGGTGTTATAAGTCAAGATTGGCTCATGAACTTGTCTCAAAGGCTTGGAAAAAGTGTCATGCTAAGAGACCTATTGTTCCAAATAAGGGATGAATTCAAAATTTTACACCTAACTCGGTGACATGAGATGGTCCATCTTGAGTTTGAGATTGCTACTTTGAAGGCATATGTGAGAAGAAGCATTGGAGTCCATAGGACTCCTTGTCAAATGGTCAAAAATCATAAGCTGGAGTTGGAATCTCAAGAAGAAAGGGTCATGCTAAATGTGAAATAAATCTTGGGTAAGTGCATGCCATCCTAGCCAATAATCATCCAAGATGCCGAAGTCAAGAAAATGATACTAAAGTTGCACAAAAAAAACAAAAAATATCATTTTGGAAATTTTGGTTCATTTGGAGGTGAGAGTATTGTCTGCTTGAAGGCCATGAATTTTGAAGACCAACGTGCAAAAGCCCTTTTGATGTTTTCACTTATGCCCAATGTGCCTAATAGGAAAAATGATGTCAAGTTGGGTAGTTAATTCAAGTCCTCAAAGTGGAGAGATCGTGTGGAATTTTTGATGGTCTCATGTTATCCTCATGCGTTTCATTGGATCCTTGATTTGAAGTTGAGGAGGAGATTCATTGCCTTGAAGTAGAAACACAAAAGGGTGATGTATTTGGTGTTGTGCCATGACATTAAATTGTGTACTTGATGGGAGGCAACCTATCGTTGTAATTTTTTTTCCTGCAATTCTAGTTTAATTTTGAGTTTTTAATTTTTAGATTAGATTTTGATTTTAATTTTTGGCTAATCCTCATAATTTTGAAGTCTTTGGTAGTGATTTGCATTGTGTTGGAAGCAAAGATTCAAGTGGACTTGATGTTTAGGGTGGTACAACCTTCAAAAGTGAGCTTTGGACACTTTTTGGAACATAGGGACTGCCCTTTGAGCTCAGGGATCGCCCATTGCATTTGGCGGATCGCTGAATGGATGCTACCAGTGCCCAAATTTGCAGCAAGTTACCCAGATATGATACCAACTTGTACATAGAGATCACAATGTACGACTAGTCTCTATTGCGATATAGTAACTTGTTTCTCATCATGATCGTATGGGTGCAGTCATAATCGCAAAAAGTTAAGAGTAGGCTAGTCAACAACAACAACAACAACATACCCAGTGAAATCCCACAAGTGGGGTCTGGGGAGGGTAAGATGTACGCAGACCTTACCACTACCACATAGGTAGAGAGGCTGTTTCCTGGAAACCTTCGTCACAAAAACCCATCAGCAGAACACGCTAGATACGATACACAGGCAAAAAGAGAAGAGCACATAATAATACCTAGATACAAGATAGTAAACATATAAAGGCAGATAAATAACATATAAAAGACAGACAATTACCACTCCTTCCTATCCTCCCTATTAGCCTGCTACTGTAATTCTCGACCTCCACTCCTTCCTATCTAAGGTCATGTCCTTGGTGAGATCAAGTTTCACCATATCGTTTCTAATCACCTCCCCCCAATACTTTTTTGGTCTACCTCTACCCTTACGTATAGCTCCCAAATCTAATGTCTCACACCTTCTAACAGGGGCATCAGTACTCCTTCTCTGTACATGTCCAAACCATCGCAGTCTCACTTCCCTCATCTTGTCAACTACAGGGGCCACCTCTAGCTTCTCCCGAATGACCTCGTTCCTAATCTTGTCGCTCCTGGTGTGACCACACATCCATCGTAACATCCTCATTTCTGCGACCTGCATTTTCTGAACATGTACATTCTTTATTGGCCAACACTCCACCCCATACAACAAAGCAGGTCTAACCACCATTCTGTAGAACTTACCTTTGAGTTTAGATGGTATCTTCTTATCACACAATACTCCAGAGGCCAACCTCCATTTTGTCCAAGCCGCCCCAATACGATGTGTGACATCATCGTCGATATCCCCACTACTCTGGATGATAGACCCCAGATACTTGAAGCTTTCCTTCTTGGGGATAAGGTGAGCTGCAAGTCTCACATCAATGTCTGCTTCCTCCCTCGCTACACTGAATTTGCACTCCAAGTATTCTGTTTTGGTCCTGCTCAGTTTAAATCCTTTAGTCTCCAAAGCGTGTCTCCAGACCTCCAACCTATCATTAACTTTGGTCCGGGTCTCATCAATCAGTACTATGTCATCTGCAAACAACATACACCATGGGACTCCCTCCTGGATAGATCGCGTCAGCTCATCCAACACCAAGGAAAATAAAAAAGGGCTTAGCACAGATCCTTGGTAAGTCCCATCTGAACATGAAAATACTCAGAATCTCCTCCCACCGTTCTTACCCGAGTTATGGCCCCGTCATACATGTCCTTTATCACTCTAATATATGCCATTGGGACGCCTTTCATCTCCAAACACCTCCATAGGACATCCCTCGGGACTTTGTCATAAGCCTTCTCAAGATCAATGAACACCATATGAAGGTCCTTCTTACTTTCCCTGTATTTCTCCACTAATCTCCGAACAAGGTGGATCGCTTCAGTAGTCGACCGTCCTGGCATGAATCCAAACTGGTTTTCTGAGATAGAAACTACTTTTCTCACCCTCATCTCCACCACTCTCTCCCATGCCTTCATAGTATGACTCAACAACTTGATACAAGAGTAGGCTAGTCGAGATCACAAAAAGTTAAGAGCGGGCCAATTGCAATCATGTAGACATGTGTTGTAAGCATAATGTCATCATGACCCCAAGCTTAGGTCCTAGACGTGAAATGACAAATTAGGAACTCAAAAGTACCTCAAACAAGGCTCATAATACTCATTAAGCACATCATTGATTATAACATGACCATTGGTGTCCTTTCGAGCTGAGAGATAAGGGATTGAAATTCATTGGACTAGACATGTCTTCTCCATGATCTCAGGGAAATGAAAAAGAATTCTCAAAGATCCATACACAAATCTGTAAAGTTGTCTATAAATGTAAGATCATAAATAACCCCTTATTTTGAGGCAACTATTCCATAGCCTCTTAGACTGCCTTGCCTAACCTTGAGCTCTTTGCGTCTCTATCTTTCGAATCACAGAAAGATTTTCACAATTAAAAGAATCTCAAGATCCAGAAACCTATCTATACGCCTAGCCTTAAGGAAAAGAAATCTTATTAGCCCTACCATAGAAACTATTACCTTGGCTCGATTGAAAGGAAGAACTTAGGACTTTGGGACTTATCCTAGGACTTCAACCCTTAGGTAGATAATAAATTAAGTAGAAACTAAGGGGTAGGGTCTAAGGGATGATCAACATAAACATAAAAACTAAAATCATGGCAATTACATACATGCCCATATTTCCAACAATACCTCTTAGTCATAGATAGGGCAGAGGCTAAGACATGTCCCGGGCTCACTTCAAATTTATAGAAAGCGGAACAAAATGTGATTGTATTAAATTAATAAGCTATATAGCAAGGATATTATCCCCGAACTAGAGGACTCACCAATGAAGAAAAGTCTTCAATTTACAAGTTGACCACGAGTGTGAGGAGGAGGATGATCGCCACACTATACATAGTGAATAATATATCATAATATGCAATATGTATAATTATAATCAAAGTGTAAAGCTCAATATGTGATGAATGATCTATGCATCATTTAAAACATGTTTTGGAGTGACATAATCATAACAAACATCATATACACATCTATGTGGGAGGAGACTATAACTGACACTTAAGATTATGCGAATTACTATATGAAATCGCGATGTTGCCTCCACAAGAGAAGGAGGAGTCTACTTGCCAAGGTAGATCTCTACTCCACTAGGTGAGTGTCATGAGTATGATACTATATGTGGATCCACTAGCTAAGCCATTCGAAAACATAAACCTATGGTGGTATGTAGTTATGAGGCTTAAGACTTTACATAAGGATCCCTTGGGTCGAGCATTCAACTCAAGCCTCATTTGGTGCTAAGTCAAACCCCACGGAATATATATACATGCGAATATACTAGTCATGCATTCATAAGTTCAAAAATAATCATGGTTCAAAACTTGTCAAGACTTCATGCATATAGAGTAGCTCATTTAAACCATTAGTGATTTAAGTACGTGAAAATTATCCTTTCACATAAAGAATCCATCATGTGAGGTGAGGAAACCTTTCTCCAATATCCACTTGTCATTCAAAGGACTCCCATCTGCATAACAATCAACTTCATAAACATTTGATTGGAGCCTTTGACATTCAAATCATGTTTTCATTGAAAATGAAATAAAATAGGTGGGTTCAAGCACAGTATTTAAATCATGTACTTCAATGAGATTATGCATAAACACCATGAATTTCATCAATTTAAATCACAATCCAAACAACCAACCATATATTTCAAAGACCCAACATAACTTGACATAGGAATACTTGGTAAACCAACTATTTCATGCAATTGAGAATCTATTTATATCAAAATAGGTAAATAAACATCAATTATCTCATTATCTATAAATTTAAAAGCTTAGCATGAAAACCTATAGACCGAAATTCCGTTATGGTCCAATTCTGATCGGTAATAAATACCGGGACTTTGCAATTAAATTATATAATTTAAATTAGAGAAAAAAAAACACAGGCTTCATGAGTGAAAGTAACCCATGAGTAAACCCCACATGCCTTGATCAGAAGTCTAGAAAGGAACTTGAATCTTGAAGAAGAATACTTGAAAAACCCTAGCTGCCTCTTGAGCCATGAGAGGAAAATTGCCTTTGGGAAATTTGGGGAAGTTGGAGTGGAGAGTGAATGAGTGAGTATGATAGGGTTGAGGATTGATATAGGTAGAATAAGTCTTAAAACAACGTAGCATTCATCCTAGGATGTGGAAAAATGTCAAAAATACCCTTCATTAAAAACTGTCGGGATCAATCTATGGACCCCAGTCATACCACCATTTTTCGACCTCACTCAATCTAACCCCCAACCTAGCTAACCTATGGGCTTCCCTTGGTAACTCCTTTTTCCCATCATTAATGTGAGCTAGGATACCCATGGACACCTTACTAAGTATGTCAGCCACATTGACTATGGACAGATGGTAATGCTTACTTGTATCAGAGTCCTTAAGGAGCTTCAACCACCTTCTTTGCCTCAAGTTGAGATCTATTTGAGTGAAAATATATTGGAGATTTCTGTAATTGGTGAAGACAACTACATGAATTCCATACAAGTAGTTATACAGAATCTTCAATGAAAATACCACATCCATAAACTCCAGATCATGTGTGGGGTAATTATGCTTATGCACCTTTAGTTGCCTAGAAACATACATAATGACCTTGCTATTTTGCATCAACACACACCCAATCTGACCCTTGAAGAATCACAATAGACAATAAACCTATAACCATCCTCATGGTTTTAAGCCTAGAAAACTAAAAGTTTAGGATTTTACTGAAGGTATGATCCTACAAGCCATTCTACAGTTTGTAGAAGCATCCTTGGGATGTAGGTGCATTCCTCAAAAGTGCCCAGTGAAAATGGAAAATCTGAGAATTTTTGGAAGTTAACTTATGTGATACTAGATAGACCATATAAGGAGCCACGACCCATCAATAGGTCTCCCAGGTAGAGGCCTTGAGGAATCCCAAAATTTATCTAAGTTTGGGATTGATCTACAAAAGGAGGTAGGTGGAACGACGAGTTGCGCTGCATGTTTGTGACTTAGAAGCTGCAATTCGAGTAGCTCAAATTTTGTGACACCCAGTTCCACGAGGAAAAGTATGGACCGTAGGTGTATCCACAACCTATAGAAGGGGTTTCCTGGACAGTTTTGATAGTTTATAATAAAGGGTGTTTTTGACATTTTCAATTTGTCTAAGCCCTAAACGATGTTGTTTTGGCCCTGCTAGATACCATAACCAACCTAACCTCTATAAATACTATTCCTAAATTATTCAAACCTTTTAATTTCCAAATTTCTCTCAAGGGTTCTCAAGAATTCTCTCTCTAAGTCAAGGGTTCCATTGAAGCAAAAACTTGAAGGATTTGATTGAGGATTTCTAGATTTTCTTCTCCAATTCTGAGGATTCTACTTGAGGTATGCAGAGATTCATTCATAGATTAGATTTATCCATGAAGCCTAATTTGGAACCTTTTTTTTTTCAAATTTTATGATGAATTCACATAGGCTTTCAAGCTACTATTTCTAATGCATGGATTATAACTTCAACGTGATAATTAGTACTAATTATATATGAATTAGATGATGAATTAGATTTTTAAGTAAAAGTATGTGTTTTCAAAGTACGAATGATTAGGGCTTAATGACTTGATGTGGGTTCCTTTGTCAATGATCTAATTTAATTTCAATTTCATGTTTTCTCTATGAATCCTACTCAATAGCATGATTGATGTTGCTCAACCTAGCTACTCAAAGGAAGCAGGGGCAATCACAACCCCAACTGAGAGGTTGGGGTTGATCCCATAGGGAATCATTGTTCAATGTAGAAGTGACTCGTTAGACTAAGTAATTGTAGGATTTGAGGGGTTGCAACATTCAAAAGTAATGTTCGGACTAAATAAATTCTAGTTAACAATTTAAACAACAAATAAGGGAAGACACCGGAGATGTGCAAATATGGGCATCGATCTACCAGCTGGGTCTAAATATTTGACTAATTGAGATATATTGAGTAAATAGGCTAGGTTTCTTGTAACCCATGTTTAGCTATGATACACGAGTGTTTCACATAAATCAACTACGAAATCATACGCGGATCGCTGAGGACATGCTTGGCTTTAGAAGTATCAACAAAACCCTTAATACCTTCTCCATTGAATCCATAGCTGTGGACTTCGACTAAAACCCCAAGAGGTTTCCAGCCATTATATCTATTTCACACTCTAATCATTCCGGCTAAAGCATCAATCAGAGATCTAGAGTAAACCCCAAGTTTACAACCTTGAAAATTATAGATTAAACATAAGAATGGATATAAATTCACTCAAATCAACTACAGATAAGTCAAAATATCAAAGAACCAATATATAAATAAAATATCCATATCAATAGCACACCCCATCATGGGAGTTTTAGCCATACATACTAGAAATTAAATATTTGATACCAAACATAGTAGCAACAGTCATGAGTAACAAGATTGAATAGAAATTAGTTGACTATCACCGGCCAATCTTCTCCAATTTGCTTCCCTAAAGCTTCAAAACCTTAACTCCCCTTTGTACTCTAAGAGGAAAGTTCTATGTACTACTCTCTAGAAGATGAATTATTCGGATATGGTATGAACTGATATGTACAATGCCCTTTCTAAAATTGCTTATATACTCTGTAAAAATTTGTGCTATGAAATGCCATTCAGCGATCAATGCCGACCATCGCCGAGCACTCCGGCGATGGGTCGAATATGCACTTGACCGCTTTCCTCTGCATCTTGAAAATCTTTCTCTTCTGCAACATTAGGCGATGACTCTTCATTTCGCTGATCCAATTTGGTGATGCACCTAAGTATCCATCATATCACCTTCTTGTTAGTGTGTTGGGGCTTTGAGTGTTGCAACTTTAGGCGATCACACATGCGATTCGACGATGCGCCAAACATGCATTGCGATATTAAATCTAACTGCCTTCTTAGCTTGATCTTGAACTTGGTTGCTGAAATGATAAGCGATCTCTCTGAGTGTTTGGTGGATCGCAGGATGTGTTGGCGATACCGCTTTTCTCTGCCTTTTTGTACTTTTTCTCCCTTTCCAAGATTTTACCAAGCATTGTCCATTTGTGCACTTCTAATCCTATTTCCTGTCATAGCACATACATATTTGTTAGAAGTTAGAAATGATAGCACACTAAGTGCAATTTTCTTTGCCAGCTAGCCCAAAATGAGTCTAAAATATGGACTCATCAATACCCCCAACTTAAGCCTTGCACTCAAGCAAATCAAACATCAATCTATCCAATTTCAGAGCTTGCAATCAGAGCCATAGGGAACAACACACACATTTTCATCTTTTTCATCTCTTCTCAAACTTCCACAAACCACTTACGTGACTTTGAAGCCTCAAGAGATGACTAAGGAGTAATCAAGACATGGCTATGGTCACAATTGCTCATGTGGCTCCAAATAACTACCTAAAAGCATCACCATTCGCCCTCACGCCAAACAAGATCCTAAAAACTCAAGATTATGACATTGCTATCAAAAGATCTCTTCAACTCTCACTCTCCCAAGTGAGAAATAACATGTAAGCTTCAACCCATAGGCTTGCCCTTATTCTCAATTAGAGTTTACTTGACCTTCTTTTGGAGTAGGATCCCGAAGGACTTTGCTAGGATTGTAATGTAGGGTAAAGGTTGGGTAGGATAACATATGGTCAGTAGTGTCTCATCCCTCCTTAAACTCTATATGTTCCTTTTAGGCTCAAAGGTTCTTTTGGTCCCCTCTTTATTTATCTGCTTTTTTGACATCTATTTTGCTTTTGATTTATCATCCTAAGTGTCTCCATTTTTTTCTTTTGCACTATTTTTCACAATTTTTTGAGGGTCCTCAATTTTCAAGCATTGTTTTTCACCTTTTCTTTCATTCTTTTGTAGGACTCCCCACTATCTTTCATTCATTCTTGTCCCTCTTTTCCGGCTTTTTCATGGGAGACACCTCCTTCTTTCTACTAGCA
The DNA here is from genome assembly GCA_029948455.1 of Solanum rostratum. Lineage (NCBI taxonomy): Eukaryota > Viridiplantae > Streptophyta > Magnoliopsida > Solanales > Solanaceae > Solanum > Solanum rostratum. The sequence goes on from CM057051.1 coordinate 28,753,422, forward strand.
CCCCTAACTTAGCCTTTGGCTATTGCTCAATATTTCAAGCTCAAGGATGGATCAGTAGGAAACAAGAAGGAATTGTCTTTCACAAACATGAGTCAAGGTTACAAGGTTGACAAAGAAGGGATCAAGGCTCAAAAGGCTTCACTAAGGATTCATTGCAATGCAAGGGATGTCACTATGGTCAAATGGACTTAGTGGAACCAAAGAAGGCCTAAGGTCCTCTCCTAATCCGAAATTAGCTGAGTTACTTCTCAAAACAAACAAAACAAGTTTTAGATGTCACAAAACAAGCATTTCAACAAAATAACTAATTTTATATTGGCAAAATGACTTTGCATTTAAACGATGGCAACACACTTGCAATTTTTCGATCATTGCATATCCAACCTCAATTTCTCACATAGTCAACTCAAGATTTCTCAACTCCATCCATGTATTGATTAATGAAGAAAAGTCTAATTAGTGAGTACATGCTCCTCGTCCATGGCACTATCCAAATCAACGATATGGAGCATCGATACTCGGATTGCTAAGGACTAGAGACACGATATTAACATTCAAACGACTTGTCATATATGCATGGGTTTCGCCAAAATTCAAGGACATCATTTGCAATCATTCATCCATTCAACTTAAAAAGAAAAAAAGTAAAAATTGCAAAAATAAACACTACTCTATTACAATCAAAATCAAAATATAAAATTTATCTACAATTTATTGCACCTCAACCATCAGAACTACCAACTACGAATTCTATAGGCAACATGAATCAAATTAAAACACAACTAAAATCACCCCCATAAAAGGATCATTGTCCTCAATGTAGGCGAAAAAAAATAAAAAATGAAACATGGATGAGTGAGTTAAAGAATCCACCTGATGTATGTTGTGATGCACTAAGGTTGGGACTAAAAGGAGCTTAACTATACCAGGTTACTCAGATCTGCTGGGATTGCTGCACGGGTGGCTTCTTGTATGCTAGCAAACTTTCTCTCCCTGCTTGCTTTTCTCTTCGCCTTCCTGGCCTAAAAATGGCCGGCCAAAGTCTTCTCTCTAGCCGTCTCAGCTGGTACTATGTGAGGGCCCTCCAAAGCCTCATGCTTGTTTTTGAAAACATTACCCATAACCGTCATAGGTCAGTTAAGGCTGATTTTTTACCTTGAGTTGGCCCCGAAGGTTACGTTCGTTGGTGATCCTTTGAGGATGGACACTTTCTTTCTACATCAAGGGGACCCAAAGGCCCAAGGATTTGTGGGCATAACATGCCTATTTTCTTCCCAAATCATATTACACCCTTCCTTATTGGATATTTCAGTTGTAATTGACCTATCAAAAAAGACTAGTAAATTCATGAGGACAGATAATAGGTAACAACCTTCAACAAAGATTTTCTAGTATTCGAGGTCATTTAGCCTGCATATCTGACTCAGTAAATCATTGAGTTGGATAGGCGGTCTAAATACCCTTCGACTAAAATAGTAGAGATCAGTAGGGGATGGGCTGGCAATGTGGGTGATACTGTGGTGAGGTTGGCGATTCACCAATTTGTATCGGTGATCGGAAGTCCCATTGCCAAATATCATAAAAACAATCTTTCAACAAGGTTTGCTCAAGGACGATGTGTAGGTGTAATCAGCGTACCACCAAGTGGTCTTCGGCGGTCAAATTGACCACTTCAAACTAAAAGCGGCATCCAAGACCTCACATCCCTCAAGCAAACAAGGTGATTCATCACATAGCCCAACACCCAATCAAACAATTATTTCTTAAGCTTAATATTAGTGAAACAACAACTTTCCCTTAAGAATGACGTCACTCAATCTATCATAGGGAAATTTTAAGTCACTCAACCCCCTACTAAGACTACTCAAACTTCACTACAAAGATTCACAAAATTAGGCCCTACCAAAACAAGTCAAAAATATCTATTTTGTTCAAGGGAAAACACAGATGGCATACTTATAGAATGCCTCGATCCTATTTCTACAGCAACACCAAGTTTAGTGAGAACAAAGCACATACCTAAAGCTCCACATGCTAACAATGGAAAAGAACTGGATGGTGAAGTTGGGCACATTGATCATAGTAAAGAGAAATGAAAATAATAATTGTAGTGTAGAAGCGGTGAGTGTGGAGTGTGGGAAGATGGAGAGTAGGGGAGAGGAAGAGTAAAAAAACATTAATATCCATTTAAGAAAAAAAGGATGAGACTGTTAGATATCCGTGTCACTGTTCATTACTGTTGGGAGTATTTAGCGATCTGCTGCTTGCACATGAGACCACCTTTTTACCTCCTCTTGAAGCTGACCCCACGTACTAAAAAGCAGGATAACCAAGTGTCATCGAGTATTTTAGGCGATACACCAAGTTAGCAATGCTTTCACAAAATTCTGCAGTGACTTACTCCACAACTTGATTTCAAAGAGTGGTCAAAAGTATCATCGCTTTATTCATTCAGTGATAAACCATTTTTTCACCATGTTCACCAAATATTGCAGCACTCTTGGGCTCTTCAAAGGTGAAAAAGTGTGGTCAATTTTGTGATCACCTTTCTAATTCAGCGATATGCCAAATTTTCTAAGAGATAGCCAAATTTATCAGAACCCAAGGAGCTTGATGAGGAGTCAAAAGGCGGGCTAACTGACTATCACCCTTTTTATTCGGCGATATGCTTTCTAGTTCCTTAGATTGCTGAAATCAGCGACAACTCTAAGGCTAATGTTTTACCTAGACAACGACCTAGGTCAAGGTTGCCGATGTTATTCAGTGGCATGCCCTTTGTTTACACAACCTCGCCTTTCTTCCCATGTTTCCTTTGTCAACACAAACCTACAACCATCAGCACACATTATTTTAATTTCACTATTCACTTGGGTTACCTCCCAAGAAACGCCTAAGTTAACGTCGCGGCACAATGATTTTCATTATAACTAAGCATTACTGACTTTGATGGCATGAACCACCCGAACATCCTATAGTTTTCCATAATATATCTTGAGCCTCTGTCCATTTGTCTTGAATCTCTCACCCTTGTGATTTTCAACTTCTACCATTCCATTGACAAGTACCTCTATTATCCTAAAAGGGCCTGACCATCTTGATCCGAGTCTCCTAGGAAACAAATGTATTTTAGAGTTGTATAACGTCACAGGATCCCCTTTAACAAACTCCCTCTTTAAAATCTTTTGATCGTGCCATTTTTTCATACACTCCTTGTAAAGGGATGAGCTTTCATAAGCTCTCAACCTAATCTCATATAGCAAATGGGGTTGGGTTAGTCTAGCTTCTAGAGCTTCATCAGCTTTAAAGTTCAGTTTCTTGAAAGCCCATAAAGCTCAAAGCTTTAATTCAACATGCAAGTGGAATTCTTTTCTGAACATAAGTTGATAAGGGAAAATTCCAATAGGAGCCTTATAAGTGGTACAATACGCCCATAAAGCATCGTCAATCTTGGCCACTCAATCGCTCTTACTCCTATTCACTATTTTTTGCAAGAATCATCTTGATCTCTTTGTTCGACACTTCTACTTGTACATTTGATTGTTGATGATATGGAGTAATTACCCTGTCTTTCACCCCATACTTACTCAACAATGCGCCAAACATTTTGTTGCAAAAATGAGATCCCCCGACTATAATGATGGCCCTAGGAGTACCAAAGCGAGTGAGAATATTTCTCTTTAAAAACTGCACTATTCCCTTGCCAACACTTATTGGTAATACTACAGCTTCAACCCACTTTTATACATAATCGATATCTAGGAGGATATATTTGTTACCAAAAGAGCTTGTGAATGGCCCCATAGAATCCACCCCTCATACATCCACTACTTCCAGCTCCAAAATTGGGGTTAATGGAAATTCGTGCCTTCTTGGGATATTTCCTTGAAATGGTCACTTTGGGCATGCCTTGGTGAATTGGTGAACAGTTTTATGCAAGGTTGGCTAATGATAGCCACTCTGCAATACCTTAGATGCAATCCGAGTTCCTTCGTGATGGCCTCCTATCGCTGATGAATGACATTCCTCTAAAATAGCCTGCATTGTTCACTCAGGAACACATCTTTGGATCATGTTATATGAGCATTCTTTAAAGAGATAAGGCTCATCCCAATAGTATTTCTTCACATCATGGAAAAACTTTCTTCTGTAGTGAGGGTTTGCAAAATCAGGTATACCAAATAATTTCCAAAATCAGTAGACCAAGGCGCAACCATCACATCTAAGTTCATCACCTCTTCATTAGGAAAATTATCAGAAATTTCCTCCTTTTCAATATGAGAGATTAAGTCAGGACATTTGGTCAACCACTTGATTTTCGTAACCTTTTCTATCTCTCACCTTAAAATCAAATTCCTGCAACAACAATACCCACCAGATATGCCTTTGTTTAGCATCCTTCTTCGCCATAAGATAGCGAAATGTAAAATGATCAATATGGACAATTCCTCTTGTACCAAGGAGATATGCCTGAAAATTTTCAAATGCATAAACTACATCTAACAACTCCTACTCTGTCACTGTATCATTTTTCTGGGTTGTATTCAACATCTTTCTAGCATAATAAATTAGGTGGAAGAGTTTCCCAACTCATTGACCTAGCACTGCCCCAAGCGCCGCACCACTTGCATTACACATCACCTCGAACAGTTTACACCAATTAGGAGAAATTATCAGTAGGGCCTTGATCAATTTCTGTTTGAGAGTGTCAAATGATTTCAACCATGCATTGCCAAAAACAATTGTGATTTTTTTCCTAGCAGCTTGCATATAGGACTAGTGATTTTCGCAAAGTCTTTTATGAACCTCTTGTGAAATCCAGCATGCCCAAAGAAACTTTGCACTCCCTTCACTGAAATTGGGGGAGAGAGAATTACAATTACTTTGACTTTGGCTTGATCAACTTGTAGTCCCTTCCACAAAATCTTGTGGCCCTAAACAATTCCCTCTTTGACCATGAAGTGACACTTTTCCCAATTGACCACCAAGTTTGTTTCAACACAACTCTGCAACACCTTCTCCACATGACTAAAACACTAATCAAAAGTATCACCCACTACTGAGAAATCATCTATAAACACCTCCATTGAATCTTCAATCGTGTCGCCAAAAATAGACAACATACATCTTTGAAACGTGGCAGGGGCATTACATAACCCAAACAACATTCTCTTGAAAGAGAATTTACCAAAAGGGTAAGTAAAGGTGGTCTTATCTTGATCCTCGAGTGCGGTAGATATTTGATTATACCCAGAATATCCATTGAGAAAACATTACTACCCCCTTCTGGCTAGTCTGTCTAGCATTTGGTCCATAAATATTAGTGCGAAATGATCCTTCATTGTTGATGCATTTAACTTTTGGTAGTCCATGCAAATTCTCCAACCGATGACTGGTTTTGTTGATATTAATTGCCCTTCTCATTTGGAACCATAGTCAGGTCCTTTCATGGGCACACACTAGACTGGACTTACCCAATTGTTGTCTGCAATTTGAGTATATCACTCCAGCATCCAACCACTTAATGATCTTCTTTTTTACTACCTCCTGCATGGCAGGATCAAGCCTACTCAATAGTGGGCTTGCACCCCTTAATCGATTTGATCTTGTAGGTGCAAATCCCCGAAGGAATGCCCACGATGTTGGCTATTGTCCAACTAATGGCCTTTACATGTTTCTTGAGCACCCTAACAAGAGTCTTAATTTTTTTTCATGTAGCCATGCTGTGATGATTATCGACAAGGCTTTGTTGTCCCCCAAGAAGGTGTATTGAAAGTGATTTGGTAAGTCCTTTAGCTCAATTTTTGGTGGCTCTTCAATAGATGGTTTTGCTGGCTATGTTTCCCAATTTTTCAAATCTGTATTAAGCTTAGCCAAGTTTCTTGAAGGACCTCCAACCCCTATCCATGCAGCCACCAATTCATCACAATCATCCTCATTTTCCTCCACATAATTCAACATAATTTCAGTCATGGAGTCAGCTCCTGAATAAGCTAACTCCCCAAGGTCTTGCACAACTTTATCTACCACATCAACAATGGTATTTACATGAAAGTCATCAGGACTTCGTAGTGTTTTATCAATATTGAAGCTTACCTCTTGACTATTTACCCTAAATTTCAGACTTTCATTTTCAACAGCCACCAAGGCTCTACTGTAGCTAAAACTGGTTAGCCCAAAATAATAGGCACATCAATATCCATGTCACAATCTAGAACTACGAAGTCAGTCAGGAATATGAACATATTTACTCTCACCAATACGTCATACAATATCCCCACCGACCTTTGATTCATCCATTAGCCATAAGTAGCTTCATGGTTTTTGGGGCCAAAGTATTCACACCAAGCTATTCAAACACCATCAAAGGCATCGAATTTACATTAGCCCCTAAATCACATAGAGCTCTCTCCAAATTACAAGCTTTGATAGTGCATGGTATTATGAATGCATCAACATAATCTCTCTTTGTTGCCACTTGTCTAGTTAAAATGGCTCTACAGCTGTGTGGAATCTCAATTATTTCACATTCTAAGGCTCTCCTTTTAGTTACCAATTTCTTTATAAATTGTGGGTATGCTAGCATCTTGTTGAAAGCCTCAACCAATGGGATATTAATTGCCAAAGAAGTGAAAATGGACAAATTTTTTTGAAACTTAGATTTGTCATGGATATTGCTTATGCTAATTACCTATCTAATCTCTCTCCATTATTCAAGTAGTTCACGAGCAAAGCAAAATAGATCAAATTTTGATGAAGTTGCGATATGATTTTGAGATTGTTCGCCCTAACTTGATTAATCGTGACTCATCTCCCTCTTTGGATGTCTGTTTTAGGGGGTTATTTTGTGAAGAGCAACATTTTCTCATACAAAATGCTTTTAAGCAAGATGCTATTCACATTGTTACATTTGTTGCTCAAGGAAAATGAAAAGGTTGGGACATGATGAGCAAGACTCAATGCTACAGTTGCAAGGAATATCGCCATATTGCTAGCAATTGTGGTAAAATGTTCTGCAATTATTGTAAACAACACAAGCATATTATCAAAGAGTATCCCACACATCCTCAAAATAACAAGATCAACGCTTTTTAAGATTGGATAAATGGCTAGTAATCAATTTCAACTAGAGTGACTCAACAAGTTCTTACTTTGGAAATGGTACAAACAAATGATTATGTCATCCCTTTAAGCTTGAGATCTCACCATCTGGGCAAGCATGACAAAGGTTGTACGGAACTCGCCATTTGAGATGGGTTTGTCCTTAGACTCTTGAGGAGCCTGTTCCTTATTAGCGAGAGCTGGTCTTGGTGGGAGGGGTCTTCCTCGAGGCATCTTTTGAAATAGAGCAATGATACCGTCAAGATAAGGGAACCAAATATACTACTCATTGCAAGACATAAGTCATGAAAAAGTGAGGCAATTCCTAAGATGCCTTCGTAGCCTCCCACTTATAGGCATGGTGCACTTCACACCCATGAATAGGACTCTATTTGACGCGACATGTTGGATTCTAAGGACCATTTATAAACCTAGGGATTCGATAACATATTTTGTCACAACTCGGGACTAGGGCCTAGGTATGACACAACGAATGGGAACCCGAGAGAGTTTGGGCCTCAGTTTTCTAATAAACCACCTAGGTCATAATCCTCCTACTTTGTAGTTTGTGCTCCACCACAACTTCAAGGGTCTAAAGGTAATCAGTTAGTCAAAGAACTGAGGGACAAGGTGCACGGAAAATAGGATATTCAGCAAGCCAACAAATTCCTCCTATACATCCTAGCAAACAATGTGGGATGAGTCATTTAGGTATATGTCGTGTTGGGACAGATGCTTGTTATTGGTGTTGTGTACCGGGTTATATGATGAGAGATTGCTCGAGAAGATGTATGTGTGATATAGCACAACCTACTAGGCCAGTTGTTGCATCATCATCATCAGTTCCTCTATTAGGTAGGGGTCAACAATCACCTGTAGGTCATGGTAGAGGTGGTAGAGGGGTAGCTAGCTCAAGAAGAGCCCAGAATCGCACTTATGCTCTGGGGAGTAGGCAAAATTTGGAGGCTTCACCCGATGTGGTCACAGGTACATTGTTCATCTTTTCACATAATGTTTATGCATTAATTGACCCTAGTTCTACATTATCATATATCACTCCACTAGTTGCTGGGAAGCTTAAGAGAACACCTAAATTGTTTAACAAGCCATTTGAATTGTCTACACCAACCGCTGAATCTATTATAGCTAGAAGGGTGTATTATAACTGTGTAGTGACTATTTGTGACCATGATATATTGGCTAACCTGTTGAGCTGGAAATGGTAGAATTTGATGTTATAATGGGTATGGATTGGTTAGCTTCTTGCTATGCCATTGTTGATTGTCGAACTAAGAGAGTGTATTTTCACATTCCAAATAAGGCGATCCTTGAATGAGAAGGCAATGTTGGGGCACCGAAGGGTATGATTGTTTTCTATTTTAAGGCAAGGAAGATGATGTCAGAGAAATATATATGTCATCTAGTTAGAGTGATGGATATGGAGGTAGAATCATAAACTCTTTAATATGTTCCAATAGTGAATGAATTTGTTGATGTGTTTCCTGAAGAGCTTTCGGTTTTACCTCTAGAACGAGAAGTAGATTTTGGTATTGACTTACTTCCAGGCACTCAACCTATTTCTATCCCTCCTTATAGAATGGCCCCGACAGAATTATGTGAATTAAAGAAGAAATTAAAAGACTTGCTAGAGAAGGGTCTTATAAGGCCTAGTGTGTCCCCTTGGGGTGCGCCAGTGTTATTTGTACGTAAAAATGATGGCACCTTGAGAATGTGCATTAACTACGGGCAATTGAATAGGGTGACAATTAAGAACCAATATCCCCTTCCTAGGATTGATGATTTATTTGATCAGTTACATGGTGCCAACAACAACGGCAACAACATACCCAGTGGAATCCCACAAGTGGGGTCTGGGAAGGGTAGAATGTACGCAGACCTTACCACTACCTCATAGAAGTAGAGAGGCTATTTCCTGGGAACCCTCGTCTCAACAACCCATAGGCGGAATAAACTAGATATGACAGAAATGAAAGGAAAAGAAAGAATAGGAAGCACATATTATTATGTAAATACAATAAATTTAACACACCTAATACAAATAAAGACAGCCTAACCCTGCTAACCTATTAGCCTTCTACTCTAATTCGCGACTTCTACTCCTTCCTATCTAAGGTCATGTCCTCGGTGAGATCAAGTTTCGTCATGTCCTGTCTAATGACCTCTACCCAGTACTTTTTCGGTCTACCTCTACTTCTCCTAGTGCCTCCTAAGTCCAACCTCTCTCACCTCCTTAAAGGAGCATTGTTACCTCTTCTCTGCACATGTCCAAATCATCGCAGTCTCGCTTCCCTTATCTTATCGCCACCAGGGACACCTCTAGCTTCTCCCGAATGGTCTCATTCCTAATCTTATCCCTCCTTGTGTTGCCACATATCCATGTCAGCATCCTCATCTCTGCAACCTGCATCTTCGGGACATGTGCATTTTTTATTAGTCAACACTCCACCTCATATAACAAAGATGGTCTAACCACCATTTTGTAAAACTTACCTTTGAGTTTAGGTGGTATCTTCTTGTCACACAATACATGGTGCCAAATGTTTTTCGAAAATTGATTTGAGATCAGGTTATCACCAAGTGAGGGTGAAGGAGAAAGATATACCCAAGACAACCTTTAGGACACGTTATGGTCACTTTGAATTTCTTCTTATGTGATTTGGGCTGGCAAATGCACCAACAGTTTTTATGGATGTAATGAACAAGGTATTCAAGACATCCTTAGATATATTTGTGATAGTATTTATAGATGATGTTTTGGTATATTAAAGATCAACAGAGGACCATGCAAATCACTTACGACAGGTGTTAGAAGTTCTTCGTAATCGACAATTGTACTCTAGGTTCTCCAAATGTGAATTTTGGTTAAAATCAATGGCATTCTTGGGTCATATTGTATCCGACATAGGAATAGGGGTTGATTCCCAAAAGATAGAGGTGGTGAAAGATTGGCCAAAGCCAACAACATCCATAGAAGTTCGAAGCTTCCTAGGGTTGGAAGGTTATTAAAGAAGGTGATTCAGTTATCAAAGAAAAAGGGTTCGCCCCTGGGAATCCATGACACACTGTCCCCAACGGGCTAGGGAACTCGTTAAGGGTTTTTCTTCTATTTCTGCACCTCTAAAAAAGTTGACACAGAAGGCAACGAAGTTTCATTGGAATGATGCATGCGAAAGGAGTTTCCAAGAGTTGAAAAGCAGGCTAACTTCTGCACTTGGGCTAGTGCTTCCAGAAGGCACGGAGGGGTATGTGGTGTATTCTGATGCTTCAGGAGTTGGCTTAGGGTCTTTACTAACAGACCATGGTAGGGTAATTGCTTATACCTCGAGACAACTATGACCGCATGAGAAAAACTACCCAACACATGACCTTGAGCTAGCAGCTACTGTGTTTGCCTTGAAAATATCGCGCCACTATTTGTATGGGGTTCATGTTGACATATATACAGATCATAAGATCCTACAGTACATCTTTAAGTAGAAAGACCTAAATTTAAGACAGCGGAGGTCGCTGGAGCTAATGCAAATATGATAACTGATGCTTTGAAATGTAAGGCAATTATAAATATTGGTGATAAGATCGTTGTAAGTAAAGGAGGGGCTAAGGATCTACGTCAACTAGACAATTTGGGAGTTCGCCTCCTTGAAACTCCAAAGGAAGGGGTTGTTGTGCATAATGCTGCAGAGTCTTCATTGCTAATGGAGGTAAAAGAAAAGCAATTCAAGGATACCTGTTCTACAACGACTTAAGGAAAAGGTTATTCAAGGTACGATGAAGGGCCTTGAACTTACACAAAATGGAGTACTTTATTTCCAAAATAGATTATGTGTTCCTAATATTAATGGACTAAAAAGGAGGATAATGGAAGATGCCCATCATTCAAGATACTCTGACCATCCAGGATCAACTAAAATGTATCATGACCTGAAGGGAATATTTTGGTGGGGAGGCATGAAAAAGGACCTTGCAGAATTTGTGACTCAATGTCCGAATTTCCATCAAGTCAAGGTAGAGCACCAAAAGCCAATAGGTAATATGCAATGTATAGAGCTTCCGACGTGGAGGTGAAATATGATTGATATGGATTTTGTTACTGGGTTGCGTTGCTCATTCAAGAAGTTTGACTCCATATGGGTAATAGGTTATAGGCTCATAACGTCAGCATACTTCTTGCAAGTTAAGAATGATTATACAGCTGAAGGTTATGCAAAGTTATACCTAAAAACGATAGGCTACATGGGGTCCCATCTCCATTATATCTGACCAGGGAGCTTAATTCACTACAAAGTTTTAGAGTCCTTCTAAAGGAGCTTATGGACACAATTGAATTTAAGTACAACTTTCCACCCTCAAACAAATGGTCAAGAAGAACGCACCATTAAAACACTTGAAGATATGTTATGGGCTTGTGCATTGGATTTCAAGGGTAGTTGGGTGGACCATTTTCCACTTATTGAATTTGCCTATAAAAATAGATACAATTCAAGCATCAAGATTATGCCTTATGAAGCTTTGTTTGGAAGGAAATGTAGATTTCCAATCCGATGGATTGAAGTGGGTGAAGCCGTCTTTCTTGGGCCAGATCTAGTTCAACAGTCCATAGAAAATGTCGAGGTAATATGATAACGGCTAGAAAAAGTCCAAAGTGGTCACAAATCATATGCGGATGCTAGAAGAAGAGGACTGGGATTCTTAGTAGGAGACTGGGTATTCTTAAAGGTGTCCCATATGAAAGGTGTTATGAAATTTGGTAAGAAAAGAAAACTAAGCCCACGTTACATAGGGCCATATAAGATTATTAAAAGTTTGGACAAGTTGCGTTTGAATTAGAACTACCCCAGGGGCTTTCAATAGTTCGTCAAGTTTTTCATGTCTCAATGCTTCGAAAATATATAAGTGACCCATCTTGTATCACTCCTATTAAAGATATGCAGGTTACAAAAGATCTCACCTATGAAGAGGTACCTATTGCTATCCTAGATCGTCAAGTTAGAAAGCTAAGGAATAAAGAAATACCTTCAGTAAAGGTACTTTGAAGGAACCAACGAGTAGAAGAGATAATGTGGGAGGCTGAGGAAGTGATCAGATCTAAGTACCCTTATTTATTTGAAGTTAAAGAGGAAGTCCAAGATGTAGAGTTGGGGCATTAAGAGATATGTATGTTTGAATGCTTTTTATGTTTTCCCAAGTTTGTTTGACTAACGGTTTAAACTTGTTTGACCTATCCAATTATGCTAACATTCAGGGACTAATGTTACTAAGGGGGGAAGGATGTAACACCCCACATCTTAGGTGTACTAGTCCTATGCATATGGAACATGATATGATTAGGTAGAAGGATCACCAACTTTAAAAGTGCCTAACTTTTGGACTAGAGGGCGATGATTGCGTCTAATGCTTAAGACGAATGAGTGTATATAAGTTTTAAGCCAAATCGAGGAGAGCGTCGCCTTAAACAAAGTCAAAGGAAGTGAGATGCTTGTAAGACTTAGGAAGCTAACAGGCGAGTCACCTACGTGCTTAGCTTAAATTGGTTAAGTAGATGGAGACGAGGCCCAACACAGAATCCGTTCAAGTCCGATAAAGAATAAATCCAAAGTTAAGGATATAAGTCTGGCCCATGGTTTGGCATTATAAAGGGACAATATAGGCATCCCAAGATGAATAGGAAAAGGGCCAAAGTACATTTACCACACACTTCACGAATAGGGCCAAAACTAAGTGAAAGTAGCAGGAAAAAATTGAAGCAAAGCCCATCAAATTGAAGCCCAATAAGGCCTAAATGAAAGGGCCAAGTTGCTGTATCACCACCTTAATTAAATAAGGCTTAAAATGTAAAAGAAAGTCGTCCAAGAGTTTCCCTTTAAAAGGGGTTAAAATCAGCCACTTCAAGTTATTTTAACAAAGCCAAATATCAGATTTCCTTCGAAGGTTTTCCTTGCTCTCTCTTGATTTTGCAAAGCAGCCAAAGCACACCTTTAGGGTTCCTAAAGAAGCCTAAACCTTGAAGGTAAAGGTAGTAAAGATACTTGTCTATTTACTATGGTTGATTCCATGAAAAACAAGAGAAATAGGCTGGTTATACTTGTGCTAGAATTTTGGACAACATGCGTTCAAAGGATTGTTGTACACTTTTCTTGTTTATTAAGAGGCTTTTATCTTCTTGGTTTGCTTGATTATGAAGTAATTTGATGTTTTTAACAAGGTTTAGTTCTGTAGTGATGTAAGAAGGCTGCTGCACTATTTTTACCTTCCACAAAAATGAGTTCTTGTATGATATCTTAATTGCTCTCCTAGTAGGAACTTGTGGACTAGTAGTTCGGCATTGTTGTTACACATCCTTCTTCTACTTGGGGGTCTGTTTTTGGATTTATTTTAGGACTTTTTTTATCTGTAAATATGTTGGAGATATATTGGTTGAAGCTGAAACAGGTTTGGAATTGTTGACTTCGAAATATAGCGAGAAGATGTAATGTTATGCCACCTACTTGTGTGTTGTGTAGAAATTTTATGTGTTGTTCTTTGTGAGCTGTTGTAACACTGTTATGGGACTAAAGAAGCTTGATCTGACATGTATTTGAGAATGTGTATTAAAACATACAATTAGAGGTGGAGAGGTTGAAAGAATACTCTTAGATTGACAATCACAAGCATGCTGCCCGAGCATTATTTTTTATGAGATTGGACTTCCAAGAAGTATTTATTAGCTGCTAATACTAGCTTTATCACCTAGTATATTGTAGATAAGTACTTGGAGTAAAGTGATACTACTTCGAGGTAATAACAACGTAGTACAACGAGGTATATAAGGCTACTCGATTTCCAATTATTTGGCATGAAATCTAGGTTCTTCCTTGGCACAAAAAGGAACTTACCAACTCCGACATAGCTAATAACTGTGTCTCCACTCTTTACCATGTTCATATGCTCCCATACATAGCCATTGTTAATTCTGCGTGCATACTTTGGATACCAAAATGCATGAGTCCCTTTTGTTCCTAAATAGAGTCCACGTGTTTTTCATCTTCTATGCATTTAATTAGTTATGTAACTCTCTTTTCATTGTCGTGTAGTCTTGCATGATTGTTTGCATGTCACATGTTATGTCTAAAATCCTACAACTATAAATGTTATAACTTCCATATCAATGGATGGTATCCCAGGGGTGGAAGAATCACCTAGCATGGGTCGATCCCATATTATGGGGGGGGGGGGGGTAACCCCGGGGTGAAAGGAAATCCTAGCATTGGTCGATCCTGATATTAATTTACCACTAATTAGCTAGTCATTTATATGATGTACTGTGCACAGATTATACAGTAAAGAAAGGTAAAGTAATAGAAAAAAAGACATAAAGTACATGATTCCATAGTATGACTAAAGCTGGTCCCTTATCTTTACACACCAGTGTATGATTTCATTTGAGTTCTTATATCATATATAGTACTTTCTGCCTTACAAATTCAATACATTATCTTATACTGACATACCTTACGGGGGAACTGCATTTCACACTGCAGGTACGTGAGCTACTAGATCACCCCAATAGGATTACTGGGCATCCAGCTGCTGTTACTGAGCTCCAGGTTGCTTTGGGGCTTTGTATGTCTAGAGCTTTTATATTTGTATCGTATAGTTGGTAATGAGGCAGGGTCTATTCTGATCCGTATAGATATAGTTCCTTATCTAGAGGCTTTGTAGACTATGGTTCCAATGGCCTAGTCATATGCATTTCCTTTTGGCTTGTTATTATTGTCTACTTTCTTGAAAGCATGTTGAATGTGGAATCCCCTGAGTCATATGTGAAATATGGTAACCGATGCTCTAAATCATAAGAAAATTATGAATATTGGTGATCAGACCATAGTAAGTCAAGGAGTGGCTAAAGATCTATGTTAACTAGCCAATTTGGGAGTTCGCCTCCTTAAAACTCCAAAGGAAGGGGTTATTGTGCATAATGTTGTAGAATATTCATTGGTAATGAAGATAAGATAAAAGCATTTCAAGGATCTTGTTCTATGACAACTTAAAGAGAAGGTGAGTCAAGGTACGATAAAGGGCTTTGAACTTCCACAAAATGGAGTACTTTATTGCCAAAATAGATTATGTTTTTCTAATATTAATGGACTAAAAAGGAGGATAATGGAAGAAGCCCGTCATTCAAGATATTCTATCCCTCCAGGATCAACTAAGATGTATCATGACCTGAAGGGAATGTTTTGGTGGGGAGGCATGAAAAAGGACCTTGCAGAATATTTGGCTCAATGTCCTAGTTGCCAACAGGTCAAGTTAGAACACAAAAAGCCAAGAGGTTATATGCAATATATGGAGCTTTTAACATGGAAGTGGGATATGATTAATATGGATTTTGTTACTGGGGTGCCTCACTCATTTCTGAAGTTTAACTTCATATGGGTAATAGTTGATAGGCTTATAATGTCAGCACACTTCTTGCAAGTTAAGAATGATTATACAGCTGAAGAGTATGCAAAGTTATACGTGAAAGCGATAGTTAGGCTACATGGGTTCCCAATCTCCATTATGTCTGATCGAGGAGCTCAGTTCACTACAAAGTTTTGGAAGTCCTTCCAAAGGAGCTTAGGGACACAAGTGAATTTAAGTACAACTTTCCACCCTCAAATAGATGGTCAAGCAGAATGCATCATTCAAACACTTGAAGATATGTGGCGGGCTTGTGCTTTGGACTTCAAGGATAGTTGGATGGACTATTTGCCACTTATTGAATTTGCCTATAATAATAGCTACCATTCAAGCATCAAGATGACACCTTATGAAGTTTTGTATGGAAGGAAATGTAGGTCACAGAATCGAATGGTTTGAAGCGGGTGAAGCCACCTTGCTTGCGCTAGATCTAGTCCAACAAGCCATGGAAAAAGTCAAGGTAATACAACAGCGGCTAGAACCAGCCCAAAGTCGTCAGAAATCTTATGCGGATGCTAGAAGAAGAGGAATGGAATTCTCAGTAGGAGATTGGGTATTCTTAAAAGTGTCCCTAATGAAAGGTGTTATGAGATTTTGTAAGAGAGGAAAACTAAGCCCACGTTACATAGGGCCATATAAGATTATTAAAAGGTTTGGACAGGTTGTGTATGAATTAGAGCTACCCCAGGAGCTTTCAATGGTACATCCAGATTTTCATGTCTTAATGCATTGATAATGCATAGGAGACCCATCTCGTATCACTCCTATTGAAAAATGCAGGTTACAGAAGATCTCACCTATGAAGAGGTACCTATTGCTATCCTAGATCATCAAATTAGAAAGCTAAGGAATAAAGAAATAGCTTCAGCAAAGGTACTTTGGAGGAACCAGCAAGTAAAAGAGATAACATGGGAGGCTGAGGAAGCGATGAGATCTAAGTACCCTTATTTATTTGAAGCTAAAGAGAAAGTCCAAGATGCAGAGTTGGGGCATTAAGAGGTATGTGTGTTTGAATTCTTCTTATGTTGTCCCAAGTTTGTTTAAATGATGGTTTAAACTTTCTTAACCTATTATATTATGCTAACATTCAGGAATGAATGTTTGTAGATGGAGAGGATGTAACACCCCACATCTTAGGTGTACTAGTCCTATGCATATGGAACATGATATGATTAGGTAGAAGGAACACCAACTTTAAAAGTGCCTAACTTTTTTTTACTGGAGGGCGATAATTGCGTCTAATGCTTAAGACGAATGAATGTATATAAGTTTTCAGCCAAATTGAGGAGAGTGCGGCCTTAAAAAAAGTGAAAGGAAGTGAGGTGCTTGTAAGACTTAGAAAGCTAATAGGTGAGTAATCTACGTGCTTAGCTTAAACAGTTGAAGTAGACGGAGACGAGGCCCAACACCGAATCTATTTCAGTCTAGTAAAGAATAAATCCCAAGTTAAGGATGTAATTTTGGCCCATGGTTTGGAATTATAAAGTGGCAATATAGGCAGCCTAAGATGAATAGGAAAAGGGCCAAAGTACATTTATCACACACTTCACAAATAGGCCAAAACTAAGTTTAGAAGGAAATGATTTGAAGCAAAGACCATCAAATTGAAGCCCAATAAGGCCCACATGAAAGGGCCATGTTGCTGCATATCACCTTAATAAAATAAGGCTTAAAATATAAAAGAATGTTGGCCAAGAGTGGCCCTTTAAAAGGGGTTAAAACCAGACACTTCAAGTCATTCTAACAATGCCAAAAATCAGATTTCCTTCAAAGTTTTTCCTTGCTCTCTCTTGACTTTGCAAAGCAGTCAAAGCACACCTTTAGGGTTCCTAAAGAAGCCCTCAACCTTCAAGGTAAATGTAAGTAAAGATACTTATCTATTTAGTATTATTTTTTCCATGAAAAACAAGAGAAATAGGCTGATTATACTTGTGCTGGAATTTTGGACAGCAAGTGTTCAAAGGATTACTGTACACTTTTCTTTTTTATTAAGAGGCTTTTCTCTTCTTAGTTGGCTGGTTTATGAAGTAATATTGATGTTTTAAACAAGGTTTAGTTCTGTAGTGATATAAGAAGGCTGCTGCCCCATTTTTATCTTCCGTAAAAATGAGTTCTTGTATGATATCTTAATTGCGCTCCTAGTAGGAACTTGTAGATCGGTAATTGGGAATTGTTGTTGCACGTCTTCCTTCTACTTGGGGAACTGTTTTTGGATTTTTTTAGGACCTTTTTTATGTGTAAATATGTTGGAGACTATTTGGTTGAAGTTGAAACAGTTTTGGGATTGTTGACTTCGAAATATAGCGAGAAGACGTAATGTTATGCCGCCTACGTGGGTGTTGTGTAGAATTGTTATGTGTTGTTCTTTGTGAGCGGTTGTAACACTCTTATGGGACTAAAAAAAGATGGATATGACATGTATATGAGAATGTGTATTAAAAAATACAATTAGAGGTGGAAAAGTTAAAAGAATACTCTTGGATTGACAATCACAAGCTTGCTGCCCGAGCATTATTTTTTTATGACATTGGACTAGCAAGACATGTTTATTAGCTGTTAATACTAGTTTTATCACCTGCTATATTGTAGATAAGTATTTGGAGGAAAAGGATACTAGTTCGAGGTAATAATGATGTAGTACAACGAGGTATGTATGGCTACTCGATTTCCTATTATTTGGCATGAAATCTAGGTTCTTCCTTGGCACATAAAGGCACTTACCAACTCCGACATAACTAATAACTGTGTCTCCGCTCTTTACCTTGTTCATATGCTTCCATACATAGCCACTGCCAATTTTGCATACTTACTTTGTTTACCAAAATACATGAGTCCCTTTTGTTTCTAAATAAAGTCCATGTGTTGTTCATCTCCTACGCATTTCATCAATTGTCTAACTCTCTTTTAATTGTGGTGTTTCTTACATGATAGTTTACATGTCACATGTTCTATCTAAAATCCTATAGCTCTAAATGTTATGACAACCAAAAGAATAATCTCAAAAGTAAATAAAAGATAACTTAAAGTTCCATATTAATGGGTGGTATCCTAGGGGTGGAAGAATCACCTAGCATGGGTCGATCCCATATTACAGGGGTATCCCAGGGTTAAAGGAAAGCCTAGCATGGGTCGATTCCGATATTGATTTATCACTGATTAGATAGTCATTTATATGATGTTTTGCGCACATATTATATAGTAAAGAAAGGTAATGTAATTAAAAAAAGACATAAAGTACATGATTCCACAGTATGACTAAAGGTGGTCCCTTATCCTTACACACTAGTGTATGATTTCATTTGAGTTCTTATTTCATATATAGTACTTCCTGCCTTACATATTCAATCTTGTATTGACATCCCTTACGGGGCACCTACATTTCATGCTGCTGGTACAGGAGCTACTAGATCTCCCTAGTAGGAGTACAGGACATCCAACTGTTGTTACTGAGCTCCAGTTAGCTTTGGGGCTTTGTGTGTTTAGAGCTTATATTTTTGTATTGTATAGTTGGTCATAAGGCGGGGCTTGTCCCGATACATATAGATATTGTTTCTTATCTAGAGGCTTTGTAGACTATGTAAAGTAAAGTGTTGTCGTATATCGTACTTTAGACATCGTGGCTCCAACGACCTACTCATATGCATTTCCTTTTGCCTTGTTATTACTGTCTACTTTCTTGAAAGCATGTTGAAAGTGGAAATGCCTTTACAAGGTCCACAGAAAGTTCATGGGTATATGATGGTTCTCCTAAGCTTTGTCGGCAACGGATGCCAGTCCACCTTAATGGGATTTTTAGTGTGACAAAACTTTTGAGAGTTAAAGGCCTTGAATGAATTAGGAATAAGATTTATTTAGGTTAGGTTGGTTAAGTTAATTAGATTAGCCAAAACGACGTAGTTTAGGAGTTAAATAAATTGAAAATGCAAAAAACACCCATCATTAAAACTGTCGAAGCTATCCATGAAACCATTCCTACCTGCTGAGGATGAACATACGGTCTGTATGTTAGTTAATAAGCCTTATACCACAGAAGTTAAGTTTCAGGAATTTGCTAGTTCCATCCCACAAACCTATAGGATGACCCATGGATTAACTTACGGGCCATAAGTACTTCTATAAAGTTTTTCCCATACATAGAAAAATTTAGATTCTTTAGGGCCTCTTTCTACAAACATGTTTGATGGGTCATGGTTTCTTATACGATCCATCCTGGTATCACGTAAGTCAACTTTTGAAAATCCTCAAATTTTCCTTTTCATTGGCACTTTCCATGAACCTACAACCCGTGGCTCCTTCTACAGGCCATAGGTTGTCTAGTTGGACCCAACCTTCGGCAAAATTTGTGTATTTTATTTTTCCAGGCCTAAAACACATGGGGTGTGTTATCATATCTCTCCCTTGGGATCACTCATCCTCGAATGAGAAAGAAATACACTTGAATAGAGTAGGAATATAGTCATCATCATAACATAAATTGCAAAAAATGCAACCTAATCATCATTTTCACAAAATCATCAAACTCATGTATCAAATATTATGCAAAAATGGTTTCATGATAATGCATGCTTGAAACTTAACAAAAGATACGTATTTAAGAGAATGTTGAAGGAATGAATCCTATTAAGTACCTTAGACTTGAATAGAAGCAAAGAGGCAAGGGTTTTGTTTCATCATGTCTGCCTCAGCCTCCCATGTACCACTTTCAACTTATTGGTTCCTCCATATCACTTCGACAACTGCAACCTCCTTATTCCACAATTTCTTTACTTGCTAGTCCAGAATCTCAACCAATACTTCTTCGTAAGTGAAATCTTCCTCAATAGACATATTTTTCAATGGAGCAATAGAATTGTGATCCCCCAAGCATTTCCTTAGCATGGAAACACGAACACCGGATGAACCATAGCTAATTTCATAGGAAAATCCAGTTCATAGGCTACCTTCTTAATTCTTTTTATTACCTCACTAGTTCCCACATAGCTAGCACTCAATTGGAGAAACCTTCAAATACACCCAATCACCTTCATTAAACTCTAGTTCTCTTTTTCTAATATCGGCGTAAGAGTTTTGACGACTTTGAGCGACCTTCAATATTTCCCTTATAACTTTCACCTTCTCCATAGCATAAAGTAAATATTATGGTCCAATTAAAGACATTTCACTAACTTCAAACCATCACACATATGATCTCCACCATCAACTATATAATGCTTTAAACGGAGCCATACCAATACTTGAATAAAAACTGTTATTATAAGCGCATTTCGACATGAATACTTATTTTTGTCTCTCGAGTTTCCTCTCGAGTTCCCAAATTGACTGTCTCAGTTTCATTTAAATTGGGCTTAGGTTTATTCTCAAATTGGTCCAATCCCTTTTTAATTTCTTCATATGCTCCATCTTCATCATATTCTTCAAGATCTTGATTTATTGTTTTGAGATCAGACAATTTTTCAGGATCTAGACATAAACTCCACATGCATGTCATGTTATTAAAGTCGGTATTAACGTAACTGAAATGAAAATAAAACAAAATCAGAAAAGCGAAGGGACATGATACGCTTTTACTAGGGAAACTGGAACTTCATTAAACTGGATGTAAATGATAAAGGACTAACATGGCATAAGAACAACTAAGACATTTAGATTACAACCCTAAAAATAGTGCAAATGTAGGAAAAGCTGCAAAATAAACTACCAAAACTCCTTCCTGCTAGGGAGAGGAGTGACTTCCCAATTGTTGAGTTAGACACTGGGGCCGATGAATTGCACATCTGCATGACTGGGGCCTTCGTCCATATGAGCCATGTTCACTTCATAAAACATCTCCTTAAGACCTTGACAGATTTCATCTGTATCATTTTGGGCAGATGGGTTTGGATCCTTCTCACGTTGAGATTTAGTGAAAGACTCAAGAATATGAGGGATCGGCCTTGGCAAGCTCCAACCCTTCTTTTTATGCTCCTTTGCCCATTTCCTGTCAACTTTAGTTGGTTCGAAACCCAACCCAAATGTTTCTTGATTGCCCATTGGATTGATAGGATCTACCCTTCCTTGCAATGACAATCCCAGTCCCTTTCCAGGCTCATAACCATTATGTATCATTTGAGCTACCACCATGAACGAAGCAGGAGAGAGATGAGGATTTGGTATAGGCTTCCCTTCCATAAGCTGATTGACTGCTACTATCTCGAGGGCCTGATAATTAAGGAATTCATATTCTTTTTTGGCATCTATGCATGGTGTGGAAGGGTCTCGATACATCGGGAGGTCGTCTTCACCATGGACAATGATTTCTTGTTTGTCATGTTCAAATTTGACCATCTGATGCAAAGTAGATGGTAAAGCCCTGGCCATGTGGATCCATGGCCTTCCCAGGAGTAAGTTGTAAGAGGTGTTCATGTCTATCACTTGAAAGGTAATTCCAAACTCCACCGGCCCAATTGTCACGATCAAGTAAATTTCACCAACTGTGTCTCACTTTGCTCCATCAAATGCTCGTACACACACATTGTTAGTGCGAATTCTATCAGTGTTAATCTTCAAACTTTGTAATGTGGAAAGAGGACAAATGTCGACACCTGATCCCCCATCAACTAGGACCCTCTTCACGTAATGTTCTTCACATTTCACGGTTAGATGTAGAGCCTTGTTGTGCCCATACCCTTCCAAAGGCAATTCATCATCCGTGAATGCGATTCTATTTACCTCAAATATCCTGCTGGCTATCTTTTCCACGTGACTTACCGTGGTGTTCTCGGAGACGTATGCCTTGTTCAAAATTTTAATCAATACTTGACGATGCTCCTTGGAATGTAGGAGCAATGATAGCAAGGAGATTTGGGCAGGGGTTTTTCTTAACTGATCGATAATAGAATAATCCTGAGCCTTTATCTTTTTCAAGAACTCCTCGGCCTCTTCTTCAGTGATAGGCTTTTTCACCGGGAGCTGACTTTCTTTTGCGTGCTTGGCTCCTCTTAGTTCTTCTGGGACATAACACCGTCCAGAACGAGTCATACCGCCTGCTTCATTAATTTCTTCAGCGAGTTCTTTCCCTTTGTATGTCACAATGGTTTTGTTGTAGTTCCATGGGACAGTTTTCATGCTTGTGATCGGGAGTTGTTTTGCAAACTTTATTACAACTGGCTCCTCTGTCTTTCTTAAACCGTCTTGGGTTAAATAGGCACTTGAAAATCTTCCGGGAACATATAGTTTTGGCCCATTTAATGGTATTCCTCCTTTAATAGCTCCAGGGACATACAATACTGGTTTTCTTAAGCTCTCAGGAGTTGAATTTGCGCCTTTCACAATCAATGGTCCCCTTTGTATAAATTCTAAGACCATGCTTGACTCTTCTTTTGAGGGCCTACCTTCAATGTTCTCTCTATCTGTTGGTTCACTTTTCACATAAGTGCTTATCATTCCAACGACACGCTCGTTGTTGTGAGCAGGAAGTGGATTGTTGGTGACATTCGGAGCTTCTTCATTACGTATCACAATTACTTTGTCATTGATTAGCTTCTCGATGACCCTCTTTAAGGTCCAACAATTTTCGGTGCTATGACCAGGGGCGTTAGAGTGATACTCGCACGTAACTGTTGGATCAAAGCCTCTCATATTTGGGTTGACCTGATAAGGAATGATAGGTTCAACCAGTCTTAATTGCATTAATTTCCGCAATAGGCTAGTGTATGACTCTCCAATTGGGGTGAAAGTTTCCTTTTGACCTTGTTCCTTTGCATAATCTGTCCTTGGACGTGGATTATAAGGTGCCTGGAAGCTCTGTTGTTGGGGCCGAGAGCCTGGTGGGGCAGGTGCCCGCCATTGTCGATGTTGAGGAGGTCGGGCATATGCTTGAGTGTTAAAAACAGCATATGGGGGTGGATAATAGTGTTGAGGTACAACAGGTTGCCCTTGTTGGGCTTGCACATGAGGGTAGTTCGTCCTTTTTTGTGTACCTTTTGATCGTAACACCATCATGGACCCTTCTTCTTTCTTCTTTCGGTTCCCAAAACCACCTGATCCACTTTGTATTGCTTGTGTGGTGGCTTTTATAGCTGCTTGACTCACAATTTTTCCCGACTTTATGCCATTTTCCACCATTTCTCCAATCTTGATTGCTTCAACGAAGGGCTTTCCCATTGCGGCAAGCAAGTAGTGAAAGTAGTCAGGTCCTTGGGCCTGGAGAAAAACATCAATCAACTCCTGATCTTTCATTGGTGGCTTGACTCTAGCTGCCTGTTCTCTCCATTTTATGGCATATTCCCTGAAACTTTCAGTTGACTTCTTTTCAAGTTAGCAAGGGAATTGCGATCTGGGATGATGTCAATATTATACTGAAATTGTTGAACAAAATCCTGAGTCATGTCATCCCAAACATGCCAACGAGAAATATCTTGATCAATGAACCATTCTGAGGCAAACCCCGTTAGGCTCTCTCCGAAGTAGGCCAGAAGGAGTTCTTCTCTTCCTCCTGCTCCCCTTAGTTGATTACAGTACTTCTTTAAGTGAGCCACGGGATCACCATGGCCACTATACTTGTCAAATTTTGGGAGCTTAAACCCATCAGGCAAGTGAACATCAGGGAACATACACAAGTCCTTGAACGAGACACTTTTATGTCCTCCTAATCCTTGCATGTTTTTTAAGTTCTGTTCCAGACTTCTCATCTTCTTAGCCATTTCTTCATGTTCCTCATTCTTGGTTGTTTTCTCAACTTCTGTAGGGGAATTATACTGATGAGTTTGGTAGTAGGCATCTGGAATTTTAATAGTCATTTCAGGGGCATATCCTTGACTAGGATAGGCCTTGGACAAAGGATCATCATTGAATTTAGGGACCAATTTGGGCTGAGGGACTGTATTGGTTTGTGCGGCTGGCATGAAAAGTGGATTACTTATCATAGGCGTATTCAGAGGGCGCACAGTGGAAGTCTCACCAGCATTGGATGTGTTAACATATTGGCCAAACCCAGGAGGGTAAAGTGGATCACTCGTTGGGGGCGGCATAGCTGTATTTAGGTACTCTTGGATTGAAGGTGGCGGGGCTTGCCCGCTCATCCAAGCCTGGTACGTTTCAGCCATTTGCTGCCTTAGCATCCTTACTTCCTCCACTGGCACTGATTCTTGTTGAACTATCGAGTTTTGGATATCCTCATTATCCGACTCTGTTCTGTCTTTGTGGGTCATCTTCTTTTTTCCCTTTGACCTTGTGTTGTATGGATGAGATGCCAGGTTAACCACAAATCAACCACCTTAAAGCTTTCTCTCTTTAACAAAACAACACGTGTTAGGGTTTATAACTTTGCAGATATCAATCACACATTGTATGTTATGCTTCCTAAATTATTTCTATAGTGGAGACGGCTTTCATGCTTCATCCCGGCTTTTAGGTAAATTTGTTTGTTTGTTTTTTTAGCGATATTTTGATCGAACCCATTGAGGGTTGCCTACATATCATGTTGAACATGAATCAGATCATTACGTAGTTCCTGAAAGAAAAAAAAATGTTTTTTGCTTTTTTTTTTCTTTTTTTTTTCTTAATAAAATAAAGAAAAACACAATTTTAATTAACTAGAAAAACATCTTTTCATTTGTGTCCAAAAGGTTCTGAATACAAATAACCCAAAATAAAACTAAAACTTGAAGTTGCAACAGACTTGACAAAAATAAAAGAAAAGAAAGGGAAATAACAATAATAAAAATGCTTTCTTGGAATGTCTTGGATTTCAGTCACTTCTCAGGTCTGAATAAATTTTGAACAGCGCTTTCGGCAGGTGTGGTGCCAATTCCCGTGCTTGTCGGCCCAAGGTCTCATCATCTCGATGAAGATAACTGCCATATACATCAATTAGGTCTTCAGCAAGCTGAACCACGTGTCCTTTGGCTTCCTCCATGTTGTCGTGACAATTCTGCAGCCAGTTCTGAGTGGTATGGATCTCATGGTTCAAATTGTCTTCTTGTGCCTGAAGCTCTTCTACTTGGTTAAGAAGTCCATTCCTCTCTGCAAGCCATTGGTTCCTTTCACTCTCGACCTCTGCCTGGTAAGCCGTGAAACGCCTTGCTATGTTTTTCTCCCGCTCCATAGAGGCTTTCAACTGAGCTTGCAACCTAGTCTGTGTCTGTACCATTAGGGCCTTTTCCCTTTTAAATTCTTCTTCTTGTTGCTCCATGGCGCCTGTGGTAATGCCCAGATCCTCACGCAAAGACTGAATGGTGGCTTGGTGCTCTTTTTCTACCCTCTTTCGAATCAATCTCATTCGAGCCTCCACTGTTGCCTCGTGTTGTACCAGTTCTTCTCGGACATTCTTCAAAGCATTACTTAAGCCATCAAGAGTGGACTGATAACTCCTCTCAACTTCGAGGCGGGCTTGCTTAACTTTGACCTCGGTTTCAGCTATATAATCTATGGGTCCTCTTGCCGATCTTTCGGGCATGGCCTTAAGCGGGGGCTGATCATAAAACCATACCAAGTATGAGTGGTCCACCTCACCTTTGCTACGATCTGTCACTCTTTCCTGGGAGCTCGAGAGTATGCGCCCTCCCCAAATCTTGAATATCTCTGACTCTCTGAGAGGAATATCGGGATGAAACTCATACATAAACTCTCGCATGTCTTCACATCGGGGAAGACACTGTCGTCGACCCAATTGCCTCATGACCCTGAGTGGTGCATAGGGTTGGACACCACGGAGACCAATTAGGACAATGAATGGTCGAAAGGAGGACATGTATATTATCTCTTCTACCGGGAACCAGTGATAATTCCATACAATCTTATCGGCAGTTAACTCATTAAGATACCTTCTCCAAGCTTTGATGCCCTCAGGGAAAACCTGATCTTCGATCCTTTCTTTATGACCACCGATGTAATCATTCCATTCTACTTTGAAGTCTATTGCATAGGGGTGATATCGGATGTGTTCGAGCATCCATATTTGTAACAAGATATTACATCCCTCAAAATAGTCTTCACCATTTTTGCACCTTGTCAAGGCGCGGTAGATGTCAGCTAGAACCATTGGTACCAGGGTAATATTAGGCCTCTTCTCAAAAGCTGGAAGGACAGCGGCCAAGTTTATGTCAATCTTTTGCCTCCTTCTTGGGAATACCATAGTTCCTAAGAAAGCCACTATAAATGCCTCGTAACTGTGCTTCTCCCAAGTCTGGCGGCACCCCTTGTTACATAGTTGTTTTCCATAGACCTCAAATCCATCTTGTCGGCCATATCTTTTGTAGAGGAAATCTAAATGAACCTAACCCTGCTTTAAACAATCCATCTCCACTTGTTTAATGTGCATCAGTTCTAAGAATCTTCTTGCACCAATATGCTTGGGCATCATAGGTTCTCCTTTGTGAAGGTCCTTGCCCGTACCCATAAATGCTCCTATTTCTTCTAGAGTTGGAGTAAGTTCGAAATCAGCAAAACGGAAGACATTGTTCAATGGATCCCAAAAAGAGACTAAAGCTTCTATCACATCCCTTCGCGGCTCAACATACAAGAGGCTTCGCAAGTATCCTAGACGCTTAAATACCTCCCCTTTTCCATAATTTCCCATATTTTCGTACCATGCCTTCAAATACACCGGAGCCTTGTCTAACACCATAAACTGGGGTGGCTGGTCATCTCTAGGCCTCTTATCAAATCTCCCCATTGAGCTCATTTTGTCCCTATAAGGTGATGGCAAATTAGAAAAAATTGACACTGGCGACATCAAGAGAAACTATTGTTGCATTTTGAAAACAGAGGACAGACTCATTGAGAAAATGAGATGGACATGATTTTTCAAGACATTATGTTTTTTTTAAAAAAAAAATAATAATGAATAAATAAATAAATTAAATCTTAAAGTCTATACTTTGGGGAAAAATTGATGAATTTTTTATATATTATTCATTTACTATTTATTATTATTATCTATATTTTTTTTAAAAAAAAAAAAACTTAGGTCTAACGAACTTTATGACACCAAACTAGAGTAAAAAAAATCTATTTTCACTTTAAACCCTATAAAAAATTATTTTAATTAATTTTTAGGTGAATTATGAAAATTAAATCCTCTTTATTTTCTTAAAGGAAAGAAAGAGAAAAAAAAAATCTTTTAGTTTGTTTTGTTCTTTTTTTTTCGAAGAAAGAGTAACTTGAAAAAAGAGAAAACACAAAGTTATCTTATTTTCAATTCGTCTAAAAGCCGGTCAACATTTGATATAGCCCCTCTGATGATGCAACAAGTAGCATAGAGAATGTGCATGATAGTCTTAAAATTGGGTGCCTGTCCTAGACGGACTCGACCCCAGTGTCGAGCCCCACTAAGTCAAAATTCATGATGCAAACAAAGCGTACCCTAAGACTGGTTCAGCTAGGTTTTAATCTGCACCCTTTCCTTCTAGCTTGTGTTTGGTTTGATTTTGAAATGATGTTTTCCATCTCTTCTAAGGCACTCATTTCAATATTGTATTGTCTAGACTTCTTTCTATTGATGGAGACTATCTTTTACAGGTCCCATCGATATGTAGTGTAGTTGGTATCCATATGGAAAACGTAATGACTTGGTTATTCCATTATTCTAATGTTGCTTCGCTGTCAATAGTCCATAGCTCCTTTCCCTTATGTTTTCTTTCCACATTATGCCTTGCTTATTAACTATGAATGCTTGAGATGCTTAGATGACATAGGTGAAGCGTCTCCGAGAATAGCATTTCCTATATTACAACCAATCCCCTAGGTCAGGGCGTTAAAAATTTTGTATCAGAGCACAAGGTTTTACAATGTTCCTCAGATGTCCATGCATACCCCGTAGTGTAGAGTCTCGTTCAAGGTTGTGAAGCACTCCGCTATCTTGTATGAGTGGATATGAGACGGTTTAGAAAAGTCTTCCCTTCTTTCTTATTCAATGTCATGCCCTAGTGTTCAGTAAGATTTTTCACCAACTAACGAAGAACTTTTGCTTCTTTCCAGATTATGCCCAAAGATCTTCAAACCAATAAGGCACTCCGAACCAACAAGTCTCGAGGAGGACGAGGTAGTGTCTCATGCAGATTTAAAAGCCACTTTTAGGGTGTTGGACAATGTGTTGGCTACCTAACCTAATAGGGAGATAGTTGTTCCTCTCAAAGTACCTACCCCAGCAGCTAGAGTGCGTGACTTTATGCCATTGAACCTGCTTGAATTTCATAGGTCAAAGGCGAATAAGGAACATATGGAGTTTATATAGGAAGCCTACCGGGTTGTCGAGGTGATGGGCATGCTGTTAGAGGACTTACCATTTTAAGGTAATCACCAATGTTCGGTATGAGCAGTGGGCTGATGAGAGAGGTCAAGAAGTGAGTCCTATTTGTTGGGAAAAATTCAAGTGTACCTTCCTAGACTGGTTCTTCCACATTAAGCTTAGGGAGGCGAGGTCCAAGATTTCATCAACTTGATGCAACAGGTTATGATTCTGGGGAAATATTCCCTCAACTTCACCCAATTGTCACAGTATGCTCCATTCATGGTCATAGATCCGAGGGCTCTCATAAGCAATCTCATTTTGGGTGTCTCTAAGTTGGCCTCCAAAGAAGGCAAGATGGTGATGTTGTTCAAACAAATGGATATTTCTTACCTAATGATGTATGCCAAACAAATCGAAGAGGAGAAACTCTGACAAAGGGAAATGGAGTCCAAGCGGGCTCGCATGGATGGCGGAAACAGTTCTTGTCAAAGGTGTAGTGGCTACAAATGTCAAGGTGGCCCAACGAAAGGATCCACCAGCACTTCTCCATCCGGGAAGGACAAAGGAATGACCAAAAGCCCTAAAGTCATAATTGCCCCGTGTGTGGAAGGCCCCACAAGGGGTGATGCTTAGCTGGGTTAAATGCCTGCTTCGCTTATAGAAAGCCCGGTCACCATTGCAAGGACTGTAAGAGTAGAGCCACAAGGCCCCAATTCCATAGGGGTCATGCTCGTAGTGCCTCAAGGGCCAATCGATTCTATGTCATTTATGGTCAACAAGAGGTCGAGGAAGCCCTAGATATGGTCACTGGTGGGTTAAGAGTCTATGATTCAGATGCATATGTACTTTTTGTATATAAGTTTCATGCATGTCTTGAAGTCTCGATGATCCTTATTAGGTGAGTAACCCCGTGGGTCAATGTATGGTAGCCCGAAGAGTCCATAGGGGTTGTCCTATTTCCACTCTGCGTAAAGTAATCCCATGTGATTTAGTTGAGATCTCCATGGTAGACTTCAATGTAATTTTTGGGATGGATTGGTTGCATACTTCTTATGGCTCCATTGATTATAGAACTTGCAGGGTTAAAGTACAATTTCCAAATGAGCCAGTTCGCTAATGGGTGGGTAGTAGTTCTTCATCTAAAGGTAAATTCATTTCTTTTGTCAAGGCCTATAAGATGATCCCCAAGGGGTATATCTACCACTTGGGGAGGGTCAAATATGTCTCTTCTAGAGTTCCCTCTCTTGAGTCAATCCCTATTGTAAGTGAAATCCCGAATGTCTTCCCAGATGAGTTACCAGGTGTCCTTCCTGAAAGTGAGATGGATTTTTGTATACACCTCATACCCAATACTCAACCTATCTTAATCCCCCCCCCCTATTAGAATGGCTCCCACAGAGTTGAAGGAGTTGAAAGAGAGATTGAGGGATCTATTGGAGAAAGTCTTTATCTGACCTAGTCAATCTCCATACGGTGCCACGGTGCATGCCGTAACAAAGAAGGATGGGTCATTCAGCATGTGCATTAACTTCAGACAACTCAATAAGGTCACCATCAAGAATAAATGTCCTCTCCCGTTGATAGATTATTTATTTGATCAACTACTAGAGGCCACTCATTTCTCCAAGATTTACATGAGATCTGGTTATCACAAATTTAGGGTGAGAGAAAATGACATCCCTGCGATGGCTTTTTGGACTAGGTATGGTCATTTGCAATTTGTGGTGATATCCTTTGGCCTCACCAATGCACTGGCAATATTTATGGACCTTATGAATAGGGCGTTCAAGCCTCACCTCGACATGTTAGTGAAAGTGTTCATTGATGACTTTTTAATCTACTCCAGAGGTGAGCAGGACCACATAGAGCATTTTAGGGTTGCAGGCCCTGAGGAAACAAAAGCTCTATGCAAAGTTTGACAAGTATGAGTTTTTGCTAGATGAGTTTGCCTTTCTTTGGCATGCAGTATCTAGAGAGGTCATTAATGTTGATCCTAAAAAGAAATAAGCAATAGGAAACTGGCCAAGGTCATTGACTCCTACTGATATAAGGAGTTTTTTGGGTTTAGCCAGTTACTATAGATGGTTTGTCAAAGACTTCATCACAACTTCATCTGCACTCTCCCTGCTAACTAAAAAGAAGGCTAAATTTGTGTGGAGGGATGAATGCAAACAGAGTTTCCAGACATTGATGGATCCATTGACCTCAGCCCTCTTCTTCACATTGCCAGAGGGGGGTGATGGTTTTATCGTGTATTATGATGCTTCCAAGATCGGGTTGGGTTATGTGCTAAAGCAAAATGGTAAGATGATTTCCTATGCTTCATTGGAAGTTGAACGTGCATAAGAAGAATTACCCGGCTCATGAACTTGAACTCACTATGGTTATTTGCCTTAAAGATTTGGCAGCACTATTTGTATGGAGTCCATGTCGATGTTTTCACCGACCATAAAAGCCTCCAACAAGTGTTCACCTAGAAGAATCTCATCTTCACGCAATGGAGATGATTAGAGCTATTAAGTATTATGATATGAGTGTGAAGTACAACCCTGAAAGGTCTACATGGTAGCTGACACCCTTAGTAGAATTTCAATAGAAAGTGTGTCCCATATAAAAGGTGTTAGAAAAAAAGAGTTGGCTAGAGATGTTCATAGGTTGGCAAGACTGGAGTGAGATTGGATGAGTCCAGAAATAATGGTTTGACAGTTGTTCATGGGTCACCATCTTTTGTGATCGATGAGGTTAAGTCCAAGGAAGATAATAATCCTATACTGGTTTAGTTAAAAACTTTGGTAAAAGATGGAAAGGTAGAGGTCTTCTCATAAGGGGAAGACGGTGCCCTTTGGTACCAAGGTAGGTTATGTGTACCTAGTGATGATGAGTTGAAGAAGTTGATCATGCAAGAAACCCACAACTCTTCCTAGTCCAATCATCCTGGCACTACAAAGATGTATAGAGATTTAAGAGAGATTTATTGGTTGAATAGGTTTAAAAGGACATAGCGCAATTTTTGTCCAAATGCGGCTATCTGCCAGCAAGTAAAGCTTGAACATCAAAGGTTGGGTGGATTAGCTCAAAATATTGAAATTCTTACTTGGAAGTGGGAAGGGATCAACATAGATTTTGTAGTTTAGTTTCCAAGAACGTAAAAGAGTTTTGACTCCATATGGGTGATAACTGACTGTATGAAGAAGTAAGCCCATATCTTACATGTAAAGACCACATTTAGTGCTGAAGACTATGATCACTTTTATATCCAAGAGTTGGTGAGGTTTCACGAGATTCCATTGCCCATCACATCGAACCATGGAGTTCAATTCACTTCTCACTTTTTGTGGTCCTTCTAAAGGGGACTCGGCACTAGGGTGAAATTGAGCACAACCTTTCATCCATAAACTGACAAGTACGCTGAAAGGACTATTCATATCTTGGAGGATATGTTGATAGCTTATGTGTTGGAGTTCAAAGGATGTTGGGACAAACATTTTCCACATATGAAGTTCGCCTACAATAATAGCTTCCATGCAAGTATTGGGATGCCACTGTTTGAAGCCTTGTACGGTAGACGATGTAGATCGCCCATTGGGTGGTTTGTATTCGATGAGGTGGCATCTATAGGAACATACTTTGTTATGAATGCTATGGAGAAAGTTAAAAGCGTGATGGAGAAATTGCAAACCACCCTAAGCCGACAAAAGACCTATCCATGCATAAGGAGAAGGGAGCTTGAGTTCCAAGTTGGCAATAGGGTCAATTTGAAGGTGTCCCCAATGAAAGGGGTTCTCCAGTTCGGTAAGAAATGGAACTTGAGTCATAGATATGTTGGAACTTAAAAGATGGTGAAGAGAGTGAGGAAAAGAACGTACGACTTAGACCTACCCAACGAATTGCAATTGATTTACCCAGACTTTTATGTATCGATGTTGAGGAAATTTGTGGGTGACGCAAGTTCCATAGTTCCCTTTCACGATGTGAATATTGAAGAACATTTTAGTTATAAGGAGGTACAAGTTAAAATACTAGACCGGTAAGTGAAAAAGCTATGTAACAAGGAAGTCACCTCCGTCAAGGTGCTTTGGAGAAATCAACAAATTGGGGTGCTACATGGGAAGCAAAAGCGAATATGATGAAGCGACATGCATATCTATTTCCACTCCATTCAAGCATAAAGTACTAAGAAGTTCTTCCAAAATTCCCAACTCTATGAATTTTAGTTTCTCATGGCGTGTGCATTCAATTTGATCTTTATGAATTGTTTTAACGCATGTTTTAAAGTGTAAGACTGAAATTTTTTAGAGATGGTATTTGAGTTACATTTTGCATGGATACTAGGTTTTAGCTGCTGGTTTATTCTTTAGAATTTGCCTAATAAGCAAATTTGGGGACGAATCTTCCAAAGGGGGATATATCATAATGATCCCCAGTTCAGAAGCCTTGAGTGTAGAAACGTTGGTCTGAAAGATGACTGGGGACCTGGTTCACAAGACCATATAAGGCTCATGAAATTTCTACGGCACATAGTGTGGTTCGTAAGTGGGAATGCACCCATGAGTAAATTTGATGTTTCTAGGATGTTACTCCATGACTTACAAAACAACCTATAAAATATTATATGGCTCGTATTAGGTCTCATAAAAATGTGACCTGTCCTGCTTGTCGTAATCCCCAATTAAGAAAAGGCTATATTTAAGGGCTCGCAGGTGAGCCATCAGACGAAAGGGTCTACAGCATGTAAAACCATCTATGACCCATAGATGGGTTTCGTAGATGGCTTTCGGTAGCTTTAGTTGAGGATTAATTTGGTCATTTCCCTTAATTTTATTCATAAAGTACGTATTTTGGGGAAGAAAAGGGGGACCTATATTAGCCTTCATGCCCTAAGAACACCCCTAATTCTATCATTCTTGTAATTCAAAATTTCTACGGCAAGAGCTCTCAAGAGAAAAGGTTGGGATTTTCCAAGTTCCTTCCTGAAGACTTCAACTATAACTATCCCTAGTTTCTCAGATATGTGAGTTTATTTATGGGTATCCTTCCAGCTATAAAGTTCCTTATTGTGCATTTTACCTTTTCTTTAAGACCCTATGTTTTAATGCATGTTATAGTGTGATGTTCTTAAAGTTTAATGACTATCTAATTGTGTAAATGTACATATATTTTGAAATTCAATGTTGATTTTAAGATGGGTTTTGATGTGGCTAAGGTTGGACGATTTTGATGTTCTTTTTTAAAGAAATTTCTTAAGACTAATATGATTTATTATTCCATGCATCAATAAAGCCCACCCTATTTTCATGAATGTTTCTTATTAATTATTAACTATGAATAGGGAATTTATGATTATAAATTGATTAATACGTATGATTCTAAGGTATTTTTAAAGAATTCATGGTATGCCTTAGCATCGACGGGTATTGAGATTGGGATTCATCTCGTTGGTTGAGGCATGACCCCTTGAAGCTGAATCTCAATGTCCCTAACTATTTTCCACTATAGAAGCCTTGTAGGCTAGGCTACTGTATCCACTTAGGCCCTAAAATTATGAAAGATACAAAGTTTCAGATATCTACCCTGGCAAATAGATTCCCCTTTTCCCAATGAAAGGAGTGCATTGGCCTTTTCCCAATTGAAGGAGCTCATTGGATTCTATGTAGTAGCTTACAGGTCTTACTATCGTTATGGTCTATTCACACTAGATTTTTTTAATTCCATGTTATGCCTTAAAGTCTTGTTTTAAAAGTGTTTTTTCTCTTATTAGTCTGAGTCGTACTACTTGTGCATATTTAATCCACGTTCATGTCTCATTATACATATGTATACTTATATGTTATGTTTAATTATGATGGCATTACGGTTTCATCCATGCGTTGCATCTCACATATTCAGTACATTCAAACGTACTAATGCATATTTGCCTACATGATTGAACCATGTAGGGGGAGGTACCCCCTCCACCGGCTCGTGTCTAGTATCTAGCATCCAAGGCTAGCTCCACTAGTGAGGTGATCCCTTAGATTGGGAATCCTCAACACTTTTACTTCTAGCTTGTATTTGGTTTGATTTTAAGATGATGTTTGTAGCCCTTTTAAGGCCCTCATTTCAGTATTATATTGTCTATGCTTCTTTCTATTGATGGAGATTGTCTATTATCGGTCCCATCAGTCTACGATGTAGTTGGAATGCTTATGGACAGTAATTAACTTGGTTATTCCACTTTCTTAATGTTGCTTCATTGTCAAAATTCTATAGCCCCTTTTTCTTATGTTTTCGTTCTGCATTATGTCTTGCTTATTACCTATGAATGCTTGAGATGCTTAGATGGCTTGGGTGAGGTGTCTCCGAGAACCTTATTTTCCATGTGATGACCAAGCCCCTAGGTTGGGTCATTACAAGGGAAATTAATTTTCGTATTGGTCTCTTGTCGGACACCCAATGTATTTCTATACCTCCATACCACATGGCCCTGGCGTAGTTTAAAGAACTGAAGGAACAATTAAAGGATTTGCTTGCTAAAGGGTTCATAAGGCCTAGTGTGTCACCGTGGAGTTCTCCTTTATTGTTTGTAAGGTAGAAGGATGGTTCACTTCGGATGTGTTTTGATCAATTTTCGTATTGATCTCTTGTCGGACACCCAATATATTTCTATACCTCCATACCACATGGCCCCAACGTAGTTTAAAGAACTGAAGGAACAATTAAAGGATTTGCTTGCTAAAGGGTTCATAAGGCCTAGTGTGTCACCGTGGAGTTCTCCTTTGTTTGTTAGGTAGAAGGATGGTTCACTTCGGATGTGTTTTGATTATCGACAATTGAATAAGGTAACCATAAAAAACAAGTATCCACTTCCAAGAATCTATGAGTTATTTGATCAACAACAAGGTGCAAACTACTTTTCTAAAATAGATCTCCAATCTAGATATCACCAACTAAGAGTGAAGGAAGATGATATTTAGAACTCGGTATGGTCATTTAGAATTTTTGGTTATGTCATTTGGACTAACAAATGCTCCTACTACTTTTATGGAATTGATGAGCAAGATCTTCAAATTGTATTTTGATATGTTTGTGGTAATATTCATATATGATATATTGGTGTACTCGCAGGATGTAAACGACCATGAAGACCATTTAAGGATTATATTGCAAACTTTGAGAGATAAACGACTCTTTGCTAAGATTAGAAAGTGTGAGTTTTTGCCAAAAGAGGTGGCTTTTCTTTGTCATATCATTTTGGGTGATGGTATTAGAGTTTTATCCAAAGAAAATGAAGGCAGTGAGGAATAGGCCTAGACTATTATCTCTGGCCTATATTAGAATCCTTTTTTGTTTGGCTGAATATTATAGAAGGTCTATTGAGGGATTTTTCTCTGCTACTTCTCCTTTGACAAGGTTAATTTAAAAGAAGGAAAAATTTCAATGGTCCGATGAATATAATAAGAGTTATGAATTGTTAAAGGATAGTTTTACTTTGGCTCCAATTTTGACTTTGCTTGAAGGATCGGACGGTTTTGTTATGTATTGTTATGTCTCACATATAGGCATAGGTTGGGTGTTGATGCAACATGGAAAGGTCAGTGCCTATGCTTTGAGGCAATAGGAAGTGCATGAAAAGAGCTATTGAAACATCATATTGAGTTGTTGGCTGTTGTGTTTGCATTAATGATTTGTCGATACTATCTCTATGAGGTACATGTTGACATATTCACCGATCATAAGAGTTTTCTATCTGTAATTATACTAAAGGGTTTTAATCTAAGACAATGAATGTGGTTGGAGTTAAAGAAGGATTATGACTTGATTGTGATGTATCACCCCGTCAATGCTAATGTTGTGTATGATATGTTGAGTAGGGTGTCTATTGGTAGCATGACACAATTTGAAAGTGGAAATAAAGAGTTTGTCAAAAAATTGAATTGTTTGGCTTGTTAGGGAGTAAGGTTTAACAGCTTAAGCAACGGTGGCGTGTTGGTGCCAAATGGGGTGGAGTCATCCTTAGTAGAGGAAGTTAAAGTGAAACAAGACATACATCCTACCTTGATTGAGTCAAAGAAGTTGGTGGTTATTAAGAAGGTAGAGGTCTTTTCATAAGAGAGAGATGGAGTATTGTGTTACCAAGGGCGATTATT
This sequence comes from Solanum rostratum, assembly GCA_029948455.1. NCBI lineage: Eukaryota > Viridiplantae > Streptophyta > Magnoliopsida > Solanales > Solanaceae > Solanum > Solanum rostratum. Next base: position 28,790,316 of record CM057051.1, read on the forward strand.
TGTTCCTACTGTAGATGGACCAATGGAGAAGATAATTGATGAAGCTCATATTTCCAAGTATTCTATTCATACGATATCCACAAAGATGCATACAGATTTGAGAGAGATGTATTGGTAGAATGGCATGAAGAAAGACATACCATGTGTGTGATGGGATGTGCAAATTGTCAACTAGAAAAAGTGAAGCACCAAAGACCCGGTCGTTCGACTCAAGATATCTACCAACTTGGAAATTGACGATAGTGAATATGCATTTTACCACAGGTTTTCCAAATATTGGAAAGCTGATTCAATACGGGTAATTGGGATCGAATGATGAAAATAGCCCACATTTTGCCGGTGAAGACTACCTATGGTGCCAAAGATTATGCCATGGTTTGTATCCAAGAGGTAGTAAAGATGCCTAGGGTACCATTGTCCCCTATATTGGATAGAGATGCTCAACTTAATTCTTTTTTTATGTCATTCCATAAAGGGCTTGGCATGAAGGTGAAGTTAAGTACCGCGTTTCATCCTCAAATAGATGGAAAAACTAAAAGGAAAATGAAATGTTGGAGGACATGTAGAAGTTTTAGGTTACTGATTTCAAAGGAAGTCGGGATGATCACTTACCTCTAATGTACTTGGTGTCTAGACCGGCTGTAAAATGAGTGGACAACTCGAGTTTGGGAAGTAACAGCTTACCGGTAGCAGGGCTTTCCGGCCTCACTGTCTAGAACTTCCCATCCTAAAACTTGTGTAACTAAATTCCTTCCCAGGAGCGTAAACGCATCTCTGGTATCTCAAAGAAAGTTTCGGGAGCGTAAATCGCATCTCCGAATAAAGTGGACTTTCAGAAGACTCAGATGGGTGCACGAGAGAGGACAATTTATATTTCAAATAATATTGAGGCAGTAAATAAAAAGGCAAATAGCACATTAAACCAAGAAATACATCATAATAAATAAATAAATAAATAAAGTCACGCATAAATCAATATTCTTTAAGCCTGAATTCTGGTTATCCCCAGCGGAGTCGCCACCTGTCACACCCCTATTTTCCCCCGCGTGAGGTTTCGAAAAATAGAGTTTTTCCAATTAAAGTGACATTTTGAAAAGGGATTATTTATTTATTTAGAGTCGCCACTTGGAATTGAGTTTTGGTGTTCCAAGTCACCTTTTTTTAATCCCTAATCAGAAAGAAATGACTCTTTATTATTATTATTATTTTTTTGATCTACGAACCAGAAATTCGGGTAAGGAATTCTATTGACCGAGAGGAAGGTGTTAGGCACCCCTCGAGTCCCATGGTTCTAGCATGGTTGCTTTACTGATTTATGTATGACTTAAACTAATTTTGAAAACATTATATTTCTTGGTTTTGCAAAAAATTATTTACTTACCTTCCTCAATTTATCATAACTTCGTTTTTTTTTTAAAAAAAAAAAAAACTATCATATTTTATTGATTCGTGGTGTATTGATAGCAGCGCTTTCCAATCTTGCCACAAATTAATTATCACTTTGTAGTATTTTTTTTTAAAAAAAAAGTTTATTTTATAAAGTTTGAGTCCTAATATTTGCCTATCATTATTTATCCACCCAATCATTCTCCTAAATACGAGATCTAAAAATTTTATTTATTTATTTATTCTAATCATTATGACTTATGAAAAGTACAGTTAAAAAATTCATATTAATCGATGGATCACTATAAACTTGTTAATAGTATTCAAAAGTAAAACAAATTACTTAAATGAGATGCAAAGAAAGTTACAAATTTTGTTTATGTTTTTTTTTTTAACCAAAAAGTAAACACAAATTATCAGAAACACAAAATATATTTTCATACAAATTTTGTACATGCAACACTAGTATGAACATGTTAATAATCATGACTAATCTTTTTTTTTTTATCTTTTTTATTTTAGCCATTTAAAATGAAAAGAAAAACATATATTAATTGAAACAAAATATTTTACATAATGATTAGTCATTGATTATTTTCATCATTTATTTTTACTAAATCATAAAAGTACATACAAAACCACAAAAAATTAACAATGAAAATAATTTACTCAACATGAAATAAACTATCTAACAGTTTTACACTAAATTTAACAATAAAACTAAACAGTAAGTTGATATGAAAGATTTGAACACCATATCAATGCATATTAATGAGTCATAAACATACAAAATTTTACAATTTTAATGTATTATGATCATATCAAAGTGGACAAAAGAGATAAGTGTTACCACTTGTGATGAATGATTAAAAAAAAAAGACTGCAATAGGAACCACAAATCTGAAACTCCCAAAAGCAAACCTTAAACTCAACTTTTTTTCTTCACTTGTGTTTTTTTTGTGTGTGTGTTTGTAGAATATGAAGAAGGGGAAAGATGAAATAAAAAAAAATTGTGTCTTGTTTTTTGTGCTTTTTATAGAATGTAAAGAAAGAGAAAAAATTGAAAAAATGTGTGTGTGTGTGTCGTGTGTTTCCAAGAATAAGGGAGTGGGGGATGTGAAGATGTGGAAAATGAGGGAGTAGTGGGGAGGAGTTGGAAATAATGGGTAGTTCTCTTTTTTTTTTTTTAAGTTTATTTATTTTGTCTTGCTTTTATTTTGAAAGAAAAGTAAGAAAAGAAAAAAAAAATATATATATATATATTACAAAACTATTTTAAATTAATAAGATATAGAAAGTTTTAACTAAAATATAATTTAGAAAGTAATAACAATACTAGATTGTTTATTAGAATCAAAATTTAAAAAAAAAAACATATATTTTATAAATTTTTCTTTTTTAGAACAAAACTAACATTAAAATATGACTCTCTTTTTGTTGTTTTCAACTTATTCTAAATAAGATAAAAATATCTAATTTAGACTCAAAACTAAAAATATTTAAATACTAAAAAGTAAAAGACTTAAGTTTGGTCAAAAATTAGGTGCTAACACATAGAGTATGCGTTAGTACTTTAAAGTACTAAGTATGCAGGTATGCAATGCATGTGACTTACCGGACCTGCATAATCCTGTTAGATGGCAAGGGCACATACTATACAAGAATCATATATTCAAAGGAATTCAATATACAAGATGCCATGGAATGTGCGATACTTGCAATGCGATATAACCGACAAACCAAATCCATGCGAGATATTACACTAATTGGACCGATTGGGACCTCCCACCGGTAGGGAGAAGATTACTTGCCAAGGATAATCTACATCACACCTTACGGGACCCCCATTTCGGTGGATGGTCACCTTCCTTATGGGTCCCCCATTTCGGAAGGATTTGCAAGAATCATATCAAGACATGATGTATCATAAACAAGTAGATGAATAATATTCGTCCCTATGCTGGCACATAGTTCAAGGAAAAGGGGAGGACCCCTAATCCATCGGTGCTGATTCTTACACATCCCACAAGAATATACTTATATATACATATGCTTTCAAGAGAGTCAAGTGCAAGTTTCAAAAGCCATTCAAGGCACATTTAGGCTCAACGCCAAATTACAAGATCATATGCAAGATGCTAATGTAAGGAATAGATCATCTACAAGTACAAGATGGTGCAAGCACCCAAGATGCTCCAAGAGCCAAGATTATAGGCATACCGGTGATCACCTTCTTGTCATATCCCATGTCTTTCCGAAGTTCATATCATAATTCCTTTTTAGGACAAAATTGACCTAAATTCTAAGATTTCCATGTACCAATGTCACCAAATATGATGCAATGCACAATGTAGGAATGGCATGGGCAACCTAGAGTATATCAAAACATGATATAATGTAAGACTAGGAAATTCAATAAAATTTATGGAAATGGTAGTAAAATTAGCAATATAATATGAAGTCTAGGTAATTCACAATAAAATTCATATGAAAATAATAGAATAAATCACCCATGCATAATAACATATTTAAGGGGACATGCATGTTCCTAAGTTCATGATCCAAATAGTTCATTACAATAGAACTAATATAACCCAAGATTTGGAGTCTTAAGTAACACATGCATGGCTCAAATACCAAGAACTAGTAGTAAAATTCACATGTTTAAAGTAGACAAAGTTCATAAACAAGTTAAAAGGGGACTTTGGGACTTCTTGGTTGAAAGGAACCAAGAATAAAACCCCACATACTTGGTGGAAGGCAAACTTGAAGAGAAAATGGACTCAAATTGAAGGCCTTAACTTGAAGAATCCTTGTGAGATGTTTGGAGAGCTTGGGAGAACACGTTCTTAGAGAGATGTGTGAAAATGAGAGGAAATGGCTGAAAATGGGGAAGTATGGCTTATATAGGGGCTTAGGAGGGGTGGGAAAAGACCAAATTTTTGTTGGAATTATCCAATATTTCAAAAATGCCATTACTGAAACGGACCAGAAATTTATTCCATCTGGGGCATACGGATCGGTAAATGGTCTGTCTAGCGTCACACGGACCGTTTAAGATGTTGTGGCCCTAGACTTAAATTTTTAAAAGGCGAGATTTCCTAGACTAAATGCCACAACACGGTCCGGTAAACGGACCGCCTGGGGTCACACGGATCGTGACCCCGTCCTTGTACATGCTACACAGACTGTGTGCCTCCGCACGGACCATGTGGTGGCTAGTTTGCCCCCACACCTCCCAGGTGTCAACCCACGGGAGGCCACACGGACCGTGTGGCTTCACATGGACCGTGTAGGTCCTTCCGTGGGATGGTACCTGGCAGATTTCCGGGCAAACCTGTGGCCCTCAATGTGACATTATGATCCGGGGCCTTTCATCATTTCCCCCTTGGGAACATTCGTCCTCGAATATGCAAGAATAAGGCTAGAAAAGTTAAAGTCAAGACAAGATACATCCAACACAAGACACAATGCACAACTCAACTCAATTTGCAAGGTTTGTACATAAAAACTTCTGTCACAAATCAAATTATAGTTCCAAAACCAACTCATGTCAAAACTATACTCAACTCATTTGCCAAGAAAGGAAAATCCTTTAGTGTACACATATGCATGTCATGCCATAAGACTCTAGAGGGCAAGAAAATGACACAATCGACAAGGAGGATTCCTAGTACCTTAGGCTTGAGTAGATTGAAAGAGGTGGGGGTATCGTTTCATCATGTCCAGCTCCGCCTCCTAAGTAGCACTCTCCACTAGTTGATTTCTCCAAAGTACCTTTACCGAAGCCACATCCTTGTTGCGAAGCCATTTTACTTGCCTATCTAAAATTGCCACCGGCACCTCCTCATAAGTCAAATTTTCCTCAACCTCAATCCTCTCCAAAGGCACGATGGAGCTAGGATCGCCAACAAACTTTCTCAACATAGATACATGAAAGACCGGATGGATGGAGCCTAATTCCGGAGGTAACTCTAACTCATAAGCCACATCTCCAATCCGCTCAACAATTTCATAAGGGCCAATATACTGGGGGCTTAACTTGCCCTTCTTGCCGAAATGCATAACGCCCTTCATAGGAGAGACTTTCACATAAACCCAATCCCCGACATGAAATTCGAGGTCCCTCCTCCTACTATCCGCATAAGACTTTTGGCGACTTTGGGCCGCTTTCAATCTCTCCCTAATCGCCTTTACCTTCTCCATAGAATCCATCACCAATTCCGGGCCAACCAAGGCCATTTCCCCCACTTCAAACCATCCCACCGGGGATCTACACCTTATCCCATACAAGGCTTCAAACGGCGCCATGCCAATACTAGCATGGAAGCTATTATTATAAGCAAACTCGATGAGTGGAAGGTGATCATCCTAATTCCCCTTAAAATCCAACACACACGCTCTCAACATGTCCTCCAAAGTTTGTATAGTCTGCTCCGCTTGGCCATCGGTTTGAGGATGGAAAGCGGAACTCAACTTAATTTTGGTCCCAAGGCCCTTCATAAAAGATCTCCAAAAGTGGGAAGTGAATTGAGTACAACGATCCGATATGATAGATCTAGGTACACCATGCAACCTCACCAACTCCTGAATGTACAACCTCACATAGTCCTCGGCACTGTAGGTAGTCTTGACCGGTAGAAAGTGAGCCGATTTCATCATTCGATCTACAATAACCCAAATAGAGTCGAATTGCCTTCGGGTCTGAGGCAACCCAACCACAAAGTCCATATTCACATCCTCCCACTTCCATGTGGGTATTTCAATGTCTTGGGCCAAACCATCGGGCCTTTGATGTTCTACCTTCACCTGCGGACAACTTGGGCATTCCGACATGAACTTGGCAATATCCCTTTTCATACCATGCCACCAATAAACCTCTCCCAGATCCCGGTACATCTTAGTAGACCCTGGGTGAATGGAGTAGTGAGAGTTGTGGGCCTCACTCACGGTCACCTTCCTAAGGTCATCCACATCGAGAACACAGAGCCAGTTTTGGTATCGAAGTACCCCATCTCCCCCTTGGGAGAAAGCCTTGATCTCTTTCGCGGCAACCAACTTCTTCAACTTACATAACGACGGATCTAGATCTTGTTTATCTTTCACTTCATTCACCACTGAAGATTCTGACCCGTTCTGAACTTGAATACCACCCGTGCTAGAATCAGTCAACCTGACACCCAACCTAGCCAACCGGTGAATATCCCTTGCCAACTCCTTTTTCTTGTTTTCAACATGCGCCACACTCCCCATAGACAATCTGCTAAGAGCGTCGACTACGACATTGGCCTTGCCCGGATGATACAGCATACTCATGTCGTAATCTTTTAGAAACTCCAACCACCTTCTTTGCCTGATATTGATATCCCCTTTGGTGAAAACATATTGTAAAATTTGTGATCGGTGAATACATCAACATGTACACCGTACAAATAATGCCTCCAAATTTTCAAGGCAAACACCACCGCTGCCAATTCAAGGTCGTGAGTGGGATAGTTTCGTTCATGTACCTTCAACTGTCTTGATGTGTACGCTATCACCTTACCATTCTTCATAAGCACACAACCCAATACAACCCTCGAGGCATCGCAATAGACCACAAACCCTTCTGAACCACTTGGCAAGGTCAAGACGGGAGCTGATGTAAGCTGATCTTTCAGGGTCTGGAAACTCCTCTCGCATTCATCTGACCATATAAACTTAGCTTGCCTCTGGGTCAACTTGGTCAACGGGGATGCAATAGATGAGAAACCTTCTACAAACCTTCTGTAGTACCCAGCCAACCCAAGAAAACTGCGGATATCCGAAGGAGTCAGTGGCCTAGGCCAATTTTTCACGGCCTCTGTTTTCCTCGGATCCATCTTGATACCATCCCCGGACACCACATGCCCGAGGAAAGACACTTCACCCAACCAGAACTCACACTTGCTAAACTTGGCATACAACTTCTTTTCCCTCAGAGTTTAGAGGGCCATTCTCAAATGATTCCCGTTCTCTTGCTCACTTCGGGAGTAAACAAGGATATCGTCAATAAATACCACCACAAAGCTGTCCAGGAAAGGCTTAAACACTCAGTTCATCAAATCCGTAAATGTGGCCGGAGCATTAGTTAGACCAAACGACATCACCACAAATTCAAAATGCCCATACCTTGTCCGAAAAGCTGTTTTGGGGATATCACACTCTCTAACCTTCAACTGATGGTATCCGGAGCGGGGATCAATTTTTTGAAAAGTGAGTGGCACCTTGTAGTTGGTCAAACAAATCATCAATCCTCGGCAATGGGTACTTGTTCTTAACTATCACTTTATTCAGTTGCCTGTAGTCAATACACATACAGAGTGACCCATCCTTCTTCCTTACAAACAACACAGGAGCATCCCACGGTGATGTACCAGGCCGAATGAAACCCTTCTCTAATAGGTCCTTCGACTGCTCCTTTAACTCTTTCAATTCCGCAGGGGCCATCCGGTACGGAGGGATAGAAATAGGCTGAGTATCTAGAAGAAGATCTATGCCGAAATCTATCTCTCTATCCGGAGGAATGCTCGGTAAGTCTTCGGGGAACACATCCCAAAATTCATTCACCACGGGGACATACTCGAGAGTAGGCACCTCAGAATCTGCATTCCTGACCCTCACCATATGGTATATGCACCCCTTAGAAATCATTTTCTGCGCCTTGAGGTAGGAAATAAACCTACCTTTAACAGAGGAATCACTACCCTTCCATTGAAGAACTGGCTCACTGGGAGGCTGGAACTGGACTTTCTCTACAATCTATGGAGGTGTAAGATGCATGCAGCCAGTCCATTCCAAGAATCACATCAAAATCAAACATTTTAAGTTCCACAAGCTCACATGGAAAGATTTTATGCAACACAGCAACAGGACACCCATAATAGACTCTTTGAGCAACAATAGATTCACCACGGGGGTGTAGACCGAGAAAGGCTCTCTTAAAATCTGGGGTTTCATACCGAACTTGACAGCCAACAGTGGAGTCACAAAAGACAAATTGGCACCTAGGTCAAGCAAAACGTAAGCATCAAAATCAAAAACTTTTAACATACCCGTCACAACATCTAGAGCCTTGTCAACATCCTGGCAAGCATGAAGTGCATAGAACATGTTGTTTCTCAGGGCAACACCTGGAGGACCTCTCTGCTGACCCTGCCCGCCTTGGGCTACCTGACCTCGGCCTCCGCGCGCATTCCTCGGGTAATCAGCAACCTTATGGTCGTTACTTCCACATCCGAAGTAAAGCCCCAAAACCCCTTCGACAGGCACCTGTGTGGGACTTCCCACACTTGTCACACAAGATATATCCGGGTCTGTCACCCGTCTATACCCCGGGAGGGGGTGCCCGAGCATTATTCACCCGAGCTCTCAAGCTCTCGAGCCTTGGCCCTGCTGGAAATGACCAAAGCCAACATTTCTAGTACCGGAGAACCTGCCATCAATGCGGGCCCTCTTGGGATCGAGTGCCCTCTTCTCCTTGAGTTTCTCCCCCTCAATCTGCTCAGCATACACCATGAGTCTGGAAATATCCATGTCCCCAATCAGCATAGCAGTCCGGCATTCTTTCACCAGCAAATCAGAAATACCTGAAACAAATTTGTGCATCCTTGCATGGGGATCGGCCACCAGGGATGGAGCATATTTAGATAGCTTGGTAAATTTGAGGGCATAATCCCTCACACTCATACTCCCCTGCTTGAGGTTAATAAGCTCTGGCCTCTCTCAGCTCAAGTGGGAAAAAGCGGTCAAGGAAGGCAGTTTTGAACTCTCCCCACTTAACATCCCCATCATAAACTCGCTCCATAGCCTACTGTGTATAACATACTTGAGCTACATCCTTCAACTGGTAAGCAGCCAACCCAGCCTTTTCCTCAGAAGAGACGCCCATAATGTTCAGTATTTTTGAGAGTTCATCAATGAACTCCAGAGCATCTTCATCAACCCTTGACCCGTAGAACTCCAGAGGATTCATCAAGGTGAAATTCCTTACAATGGAAGCGGGTGTGATATCCCATGAAAAATTGGTCTGCCTTGCCTGAGCGGTCACCACCTGTACAAGCATGGCGAAGGCGGTACGGAATTCACCGTTGGAGATAGGCTCCTCCATAGGCTCGGGAGGGGCCTAATCCACAGCAGCCAGAGCCGACCTAGGTAGTGGAAGTCTTCCTTGAGGCATTTACTGAAAAAGGATTAATGATACCAATAAGTAGAGAGATTCATAGACTAACCATAGCACGATACACAAAGAAGGGAAGAATTTCCTAATACATTTTCGTAGCCTCCCACTCGTAGGTATGGTGCACTTCACACCCATGAATAGGACTCTACTCAACGCGGCACGTTGGGCTCCCAGGACCATTATAAACATAGGGCTCTAATACCACCTTTTGTCACGACCCGGGGTCGGGGCCTAGATGTGACACCGCGAATGGGGACCCGAAAGCCCCCAAACAAGCCTCAAAATCCCAGAGTTTACGCGGTTTAAATCAAGAGCTATTAAAATGAATAAATAAAAAATGAAGATTCAAGTCCAAGAAAAGAGCATTTCTTTAGTTTAACAAAATAACAAGGTTTTTACAAAATGCCCAACGTATGCCTCTAAGTAAGGGATGGGGGCCAGGACAAGTTCCGGGATCACCCTCAGAAAAACAAATGCACATAAGGAGCACAAGAAATAAAGTTTGCCCTCGGAAGACGGGGCTCACCACAACAAAAGCTGCAAAGAGGGACTATTCGTCCTGCAGATAATGCTCAAACTGCTCGGTCCCTGCATGGTAAAATCATGCAGGCATAGAGTATGCGTTAGTACTTTGAATGTACTAAGGATGCGGGTATGCAATGAATGTGACTTACCGGACCTGCATAATCCTGTTAGATGGCAAGGGCACATACTATACAAGAATCATATAATCAAAGGAATTTAATATACAAGATGCCATGGAATGCGCGATGTGTGCAATGTGATAGTACTCCTACGTAACGGGGATGGACTATAATAGACAAACCAAATCCATGCGAGCTATTACACGAATTGGACCGATTGGGACCTCCCACCGGTAGGGAGAAGATTACTTGCCAAGGGTAATCTACATCACACCTTACGGGACCCCCATTTCGGTTGATGGTCACCTTCCTTACAGGTCCCCCATTTTGGAAATATTTTCAAGAATCATATCAAGACATGATGCATCATAAAGAAGTAGACGAATAATATCCGTCCCTATGCTAGCACATAGTTCAAGGAAAAGGAGAGGACCCCTAATCCATCGGTGCTAAGTCTTACACATCCCACAAGAATATACTTATATATACATATGCTTTCAAGAGAGTCAAGTGCAAGTTTCAAAAGCGTTCAAGTCACATTTAGGCTCAACGCCAAATTACAAGATCATATGCAAGATGCCAATGCAAGGAATAGCTCATCTACAAGTACAAGATGGTGCAAGCACCCAAGATGCTCCAAGAGCCAAGATTATAGACATACCGGTGATCACCTTCTTGTCATATCTCATTTCTTTTCGAAATTCATATCATAATTCCTTTTTAGGAAAACATTGAGCTAAATTCCAAGATTTCCCTGTATCAATGTCACCAAATATGATGCAATGCACAATGTAGGAATGGCATGGGCAACGTAGAGTATATCAAAACATGATATAATGTAAGACTAGGAAATTCAATAAAATTTATGGAAATGGTAGTAAACTTAGCAATATAATATGAAGTCTAGGAAATTCACAATAAAATTCATATGAAAATAATAGAATAAATCATCCATGCATAATAACATATTTAAGAGGACATGCATGTTCCTAAGTTCATGATCCAAATAGTTCATTACAATAGAACTAACATAACCCAAGATTTGGAGTCTTAAGTAACACATACATGGCTCAAACTACCAAGAACAAGTAGTAAAATTCACATGTTTAAAGTAGACAAAGTTCATAAACTAGTTAAAAAGGGACTTTGGGACGTCTTGGTTGAAAGGAACCAAGAATCAAACCCCACATACCGGGTGAAAGTCAAACTTGAAGAGGAAATGGACTTAAATTGAAGGCCTTAGCTTGAGGAATCCTTGTGAGATGTTTGGAGAGCTTGAGAGAACACTTTCTTAGAGAGATGTGTGAAAATGAGAGGAAATGGCTGATAATGGGGAAGTATGGCTTATATAGGGGCTTAGGAGGGGTGGGAAAAGACCAAATTTTCTTTGGAATTATCCAATATTTCAAAAGTGCCATTACTGAAACGGACCAGAAATTTGGTCCGTCTGGGGCACACAGACCGGTAAACGGTCCGTCTAGCGTCACACGGACTGTTTACAGTGTTGTGGCCCTAGACTTAAATTTTTCAAAGGCGAGATTTCCTGGACTAAGTTCCACAACACGGTCTGGTAAACGGACCGCCTGGGGTCACACGGACCGTGACCCCGTCCGTATACATGCCACAAGGACCGTGTGCCTCCGCACGGACCGTGTGGTGGCCCATTTGCCCCCACACCTCCCAGATGTCAACCCACGAGAGGCCACACGGACTGTGTGGCTTCACACGGACCGTGTAGGTCCTTCTGTGGGATTGTACTTAGCAGATTTACGGGCAAACATGTGGGCCTCAAAGCGACATCATGATCCGTGGCCTTTCATCTTTGGACAAGAAATAGTTCTGGGTGTCGACCACGTCCAAGGTGTGAACTCGGGGCATGGAAAGCATCATCATCTGGAATCTCGGGTGTTAACCAAGACCATCCTATGTACTATCAATTTATGGATATCATAAAGTCAAAACAACATTCTGGAGAAACACCCCCATATGCGGCGATCACAAATGAAGAAAACATAGACACAACTGGAGTCTATGCAAGAAATAGAAAAGATGAAGTATTACTTCATCTTGAAGGAAATGATCTCCAATGGAAAAATGATTCATGGCAATTTATGAGTCGCTATATTGACACAACATCATATGTTGTTGCCTCTTATAAATTAAGAATGCATTATGAGATAATACTCTCATGCAAATAATCTGTGGAATTCCAACACTTTTATGCAGCAACACCAGGAAAGTTTATAACTTTCAAAAATAATAGTAAAAAAAGGTTTATACACCTAAAGAGCGAGGAATTATTACTATAAGGGAAAGGAAATACACCCATCCTGAACAAAGAATTCTAGTAAAATTCAATTACTGGGATTATGTAGAATGTTTTAATAAAGCCTTATTATTTGAAAATGCTAATAAAAAGTATTCCTAATTTATCAAAATATGTACCAATGTTTTTAGCAGAATTATATTCCAAAGTGTTTTGGCAAGTGGTGGACCTTATATGGTCCAAAACCGAAAATACCACTAGAAGATTACAAAAATTATATTCAGAATCGATTGCGGTCTCTCCAAAAATAATAAAGGCCCAACAAGGAGACACATATTTTGATGGAATTGCCTTAATGTATTTTTTCATGGAATTCTCAATTCTATGGATAATGAGGTGGATCGTAGAAGTGAATGATAAAAATGAATTTCCTACACTTCAGAGAAAATTTCATACAAAGTTCTGGAACAAGCTCCTTCACAATGACCAACATAATAAATTAAATGGCCAGGAAATTATAGATGAAATTGAAAAGGCCATTGAAAATTACAAAAGGCTAGAACATGATGAACATGAAGAATCTAGTCCATTTAAATATCTTTCAAGAAAACTTTTAATGCAAAGGGAGTCTTGACAAAAGAGGATATTATGGCATCTTATGTAGCCGAAATGAAAAAAGATTTGAAGAAGAATATGGTAATTGGTTTTCCAGATAATATGTCCATCTCCATGGCTACATCAATTGAAGAAGACACATGTCTAGCAGGAGAAGCACAACAAAGTAATAATAATGAGAAAAAGAATATAGAAGACTTTCTTCAGCAACTAAAAGATAATAATCCAGAAAGGGGAGAAAACTCCAACACAAGAGCTAAGGGCAAGGAAAAGATGTCACGCCCCGGGAGGGTACCCTTGGCGTGGCCGGCACTCAGAGACTATTGCTAGTCCTTAAGAGAACCACCTAGTCTCATCACATCATTCTATAAAATAACTCTACTGAATAGCGGAAAGTGTAGGTAAGTAAGACACATCTTAGTGAAGGCTCAAAATAAATAGATAATAATAAGGACTAGTAGAAAACTATCTGACAATCACAACATCAATGCTCAAGCATCATCTATGAAGCCTCTATTACTAATCATGTGGTGCCAATGATAGACCCATGGCTACCCAAATAAAAATAAAAAAAGTAGTCCAAAATCTAACTCTAAAGCATGATAAAATAAAAGTAGTGGATCCTCCTGTGTAAGGAAGGCTCACCAAATCATCTTCGAATCTCAGATATTCAATGGAGCTCTGGTTGACGATCTCTAGTACCTGTCTCTAAATCATTAAATGATGTAGTCCAGAGTGGACATCAGTACTTGGAATGTACTGGAATGTAAAATAGCTGAGTAAAACAAAAACTGGTAGAATAATATGGAAACAACATCAACTCAAAATAATCATTAAGTAACATCAAAACATCAAATGTCTATCTATGCAAGAATAAAGAGTAGATAGGTGGCACATCAATAACTCAAACTCGTAATTGTCTCAGACACATTTCAAAGAAGCTCGCCTCCTCTCATCTCATCTTAGAGGAGCTCACCTCCTCTCATCTCATCTCGCATCAGAGTACTTAGGGTAGGAAATTTATGGGAGTTTCTCTTATCCGACAACAATCAAACTAATGTTGCCACATCCATTCCAAACTTGCAAGGTATGGAACACTCAAAAACCTTATCAGCTCACCAAATATGGAGTAAAACTCAATAGGTCCTCTGTTGCTCTATGGGACCATTACTCTCGAGGGAACCATAATATATATGATGGTTCTATGCCTCACATGTGTTTGGCGATGTAGTTTGACCAATTTGAGTCGAACTAACTCTCACTCTTTTGGTGCTTGATACTCCTCCCATGACTCAATGCTCATAAAACCTCCATCTCAACAAATCTCATAGGGATCCAAACCTCGTTAATGACTGGTATCTCATAAGGGCTTTAACCCTCCCACCAATCAATCTCATCAATGACTCAAGATTTAGAACAATCATTGGGAAGCACTTGAATAGATACATCGGTAGAGTTCATTTATAGAGACTCATGAGACAATCAAATTCTATCAAATCATCATCGTTCTCTCATCACAATCAAGAATCTCAACTCAAGGCTCTAGACTCAATTCTCAAGTTCATTATGCATGCTTTTCAAATTAGTCATGTAAGGTTATGCAAGTTCTTCATGAAAATGTTCAATTCAAGAAAACAAGTATTATGATGATCATCAACGTAGAAAAACATGTAAACTAAATGAATTTTTCAGGAAAAACCATCAAGTGTTTATGTAGGTAGACTCTTGGACCATCAACTCATCTATGACTATCTATGGGGAACATGAGAGGACAATCCCATGCTTTTAGTTTATCCTTACATACCTGGGATGCAACTATCAATCAAGCACGTCAAGGATTTCTTCTCGAATTCTCAAACTCAAGCTCTTCTCATCTTTGCTCAAGCCCTAGCCTTGGTAGAATATTGAAATAGGACTTAGAATGGGGGTTTTAGATCCTTTTTACGTCGAAACGAGCTTATTAGATCTTGTATAGAGTTTAGGAGGGGTGGGGAATTGACCACAATGACCCTCATAATAATTTAGAAATTTTCAACTCGGAAATGACCTAGTTCGCGATGCGGACTGATCGCGTATTGTGTATTTTTAGAAAAAACTTCTGAACATATTTTTTCAACCCCGTCAAAAATTTTCAGAAAGATATAAGTGTTGGTCCGTGATGGGTGCACGACACGCTCCTATTGCGTACTAACACTGTTTTGTGCTTCGGATCGAAAAATCATATTTTGATCGGGTCGCTCTATAAATCGAGGAAGACCATTTTCCCACTCAATATTTTGTGTTAATCACAAATCCGGCCTCAGATTTTCCATACGAGCATTGGAAAATGCTTTACGCGCATACCCTCTATCTGGGGAAATTTTGGTAATTTTACTGGGCGTTACATCATCTCCCCCATGGGATCATTCGTCCTCAAATGATGAGTAAAGGTGGATATCAAGGCACGAATAGACTCAAAACTTATCTCAACACTCAACTCAATCGATTAAACTCTCGACTCAAGAATAAAAAGCCACATCAAGAATAGATACATCAATTTAGTACTCTCATTATTTGGCACGAATAGATGTGGATACTTGGCCTTTATCTCTTTCCATCTTCCCATGTGGCTTTCTGAACTAATTGATTCCTCCACAGGACTTTCACTAGGTTATCTCTTTATTCCTTAATTTATGAATCTGACGATCAAGGATTTGAACCAGAACCTCTACGTAAGATAGGCTATCTTTCACTCCGTTGCTATCAATAGGGATCACCAAGGCAAGATCTCCCAAGCATTTCTTCAACATCAACACATGGAATACCGGATGTACTCCATCTAACTCAGAGGGCAATTCTAACTCATAAGCAACCTTTCTAATCCTCTTCACAATCTGATATGGTCCAACCTAGCGTGGTCTCAACTTTCCCTTTTTCCCGAATCTCAAGACACCCTTCAAAGGTGACACTTTCAAATACACCCAATCATCTACCTCAACTCTAAGTCTCTTCTCCTCGCGTCGGTATGAGATATTTTGCGACTCTAGGCCATCTTTAATCTCTCTCTAATTGCCTTGACCTTCTTCATCGATTTGTGGACAAGATCAGCCCCAATCAACTCTGCTTCTCCAACTTTAAACCACCCAATTAGTGATCTACATCTCCTCCCATACAAGGCCTCATAGGGAGCCATTTGAATTCTTGCATGATAACTATTGTTATATGCAAATTAAATCAATGGAAGGTGATCGTCCCAATTTCCCTTGAAATCAAGAACAAGTTCTCAATATATCCTCTAATGTTTGAATTATACGCTCTGGCTGACCATCTGTCTATGGGTGAAAGACAGTGCTCAGGTTCACCTTAGTACCCAATCCTTTTTGGAACGATCTCCAAAACTAAAAGGTAAACTGAGCTCCTCTGTCTTAGATGATGGACAAGGGAACCCCATGCAACCTCACAATCTCCTAGATATACAACTTAGCGTACTCCTTTGCAGTGTTTGTTGTCTTAACTACCAAGAAGTGAGCCAATTTAGTCATCCTATCCACAATCACCCATATCAAATCATGTTGCTTTTGCGACCTAAGTATACCAGTAATAAAGTCCATATTAACCACTTCCCACTTCCATTTTGAAATCTCAAAGTTCTGAGCCAATCCATATGGCCTTTAATGCTCAACCTTCACTTGTTGGCAATTCGGGCATTTTGAAATGAACTTAGGAATATCGCTCTTTATTCCACTCTACTAATAGACTTCTCTCAAGTCGGGGTACATCTTGGTAGATCCAGGATGAATGGAATATCTAGTGTTATAGATTTCCACCATGATTCTGTCTTGAATGCCATCAACGTCTGGGACACACAATCTACTCTTGTATCTTAACACTCCATCTCCCTTTTGGAGAAGACCATCACTTTCTGTTTGTGGACAAACTCCTTCAATTGGAGTATGACAGGATCTTGGTCTTGCTTTTCTTTCACCTCTGCGACTAAGGATGAATCAGACCCATTATAAACATTGACTCCTCCCTTATTATTCTTTTCAAGTTGGACTCCCAATCAAGCCAATCGATGCACCTCTTTAGCTAGCTCTTTCTTTCCTTCCTTCACGTGGACTGTGCTACGCATTGACAACCTACTAAGAGCACCGGAAACAACGTTAGCATTACCTAGGTGTTAGTGAAAGCTCATGTCATAATCCTTGAGAAATTCTAACCATCTCCTCTATCGCAAACTGAGCTCTTTCTGACTGAAAACATACTGCAAGCTCTTGTGGTCAATGAACACATCCACATGCACTCCATACACGTAGTGCCGCCAAATTTGAAGTGCAAACACCACTGTTGCCAACTTGAGATCATGGGTTAAATAATTCCTTTCATGAACCTTGAGCTGTCTAGACACATAGGCTATCACTTTCCCTCTCTACATCAGTACACATCCCAATCCAACCCTCGAAGCATCACAGTAAATCACAAAGTCTTTTGGCCCGTCGGGTAAGGTAAGGACCGGTGCGGTAGTCAGCCTTGTCTTCAACTCTCCTAGAAATTCTTCTCACATTCCTCAGACCACTGAAACTTGACCTTTTTCCAGAGTCAATTTAGTCAATGGCAAGGATGGGGAAGAAAATCCCTTTACAAATCTGCGGTAGTAGCCTGCCAACCCTAAGAAACTTCTTATGTCGGTCGGAGTGGTTGGTCGGGGACAATTCTTAACTACTTCAGTCTTTGGGCATCCACTCGATTACCATCATCGGAAACAACATGGCCTAGGAAAGGCACTAACTCAAGCCAGAACTCACAGTGAGAATTTTGTATACAACTCATGGTGCTTAAGAGTTTGGAAGACAACTCAGAGGTGGTTAGCATGCTCCTTCTCATATCTCGAATATACCAAATTGTCATCTATGAAAACAATCACAAACATATCAAGATATGGTCTAAATTCTCGATTCATCAAGTGCATAAAGACGACAGGTGCATTCGTCAACCCAAAGGACATGACCAAGAACTTAAGATGGCCATATCTAGTCCTAAATGTTGTCTTTGGAATGTCACATTCCGTCACCTTCAACTACTGGTAGCCATATCTAGGGTCTATCTTTGAGAAACAAGAGGCGCCCTGAAGTTGGTCAAACAAATCGGGACTGACTCTAGAGTTGGGGACCTAACATCTTCAGATTTAACTCGCACGGGGTAATAGATACAACCTTTGGAAATTAACTTTTTGGCTCTAAGATATGAGATAAACTTTCCTCTAGGTGCAACAGAATCACCCTTCGACTTAAGAACCAATTTATTTGGAAATTAAAACTTAACAGTTCGGGATCCACAATCAATAGAGGCATAACAAGCGTGAAGCCTATCCATGCCAAGAATCAAATCAAAATCTTCCATCTCCAGCTCAATCAAATCAACAAGAGTATCCCTATGATAGATGGACACTACATAAGCTCTATAGATTCTCTCAGCTCGAATAGACTCACCCACCGGAGTAGAAATATCAAAGGGTTCAAGAAGACTCTCAAGGGTTCTATCAAATCCACTAGCCACGTAAGGAGTTACTAATGACAATGTCGCACACAGATCCATCAAAACATGACAATCAAAAGTAAAGACTTGAATCATACCCGTCACAACATCTGGGGAGTTCTCTAAATCTTGGTGACTACCTATGGCATACAAGCGGTTTGTTGTTCCATCTGTGCCTTATGTAGTGGCCCTTTGGTTTCCTCTAACTGGTGGGGCTATTGTAGTAGACTGAGCCTAGTCAGCCCGATTTGGACAATCCTTCTTGTAGTGACCCGCTTGGCCATATCCGTAGCACACATCATTCCCATCATGACATTTCCTTAAGTGCATTTTTCGACACTTATCACACAGTGGCTTACCCTGCGAACCTTGAGCCACACTAGCTTGTGACTGGGATCCATGGGTTCCAAGATTCTAAAACCTTTGATCATACCTTCCTCTAGGCATAGGTGCACTAGCAGATAATGGTGCTTGAAATTGGTGGCTATTATCTTTCCTTCCAACCTCATGGCTGGATGTCTTAGCTTTCTTACACTTGAACTCTCCCTGTCATGATGTTTCTCCTCATCAGCTTGTTGCACAAATGTCATCAATCTCCCCATGTCCATGTCCCTTACAAGCATGGATCTTCTTCCCTCTCTTGGGTCCTCTATTCAACCCATCAACATACATCCCTATCCTTCTCCTCATATCAGGAACCATGTCCGGAGCATAGCGAGATAGTTGCGTGAACTTCAAACCATACTCTTGCACGATCATAGAGCCTTATTTTAGATTTAGGAACTCTCTTACCTTAGTTTCTCTTTTCTCTCTTGGGAAGAAGTGTCCCAAGAAGGCTTCCTCAAACACTGCTGAAGTCAAACATGGAGCATCATCCCTTCTACTTTTCTTCCACTGGTCGAACCATAATATGGTCACACCCTTGAGTTTGTAGGCAGCAAGTGTGACCCTATCAACATCACCTACATGCATCACTTGGAACACCTTCTCAAGCTCCTCCACATAGTTCTTAAGATACTCAGTAGATGCATACCCCATGAACTCAGGAGGATTCTCCTAAAAAATTCTCGGACTTTGGAGGTGTCATGAGAATCTAGTCTACCTGCTCTTTCTCTCATAGCAGGTGTTGTGACTTCCTGGGCCAGAGCATGAACAGACCGGCATAACTCAGCTTTGGAGACCTTATCTTGAGGGGGTTGCTCAATAGGGACAGCTTGATCCATAGGCTCCTCGGGTACTTGAGGCTCAGGTGGATTAACAGCTTGCTTGGCAGGATGTCCCCTTCCTCGGACAGCTCTTCTGGGAGGCATGATATCAATTCTGCATGCGTAGAGCATGAACTAGAAGAGAGTTTTCATAGCATTTAGCTCTATCGCACGAATTGGAATGATAAGAAAAGGGTAAAAAATCCTAATGTCCTATAGCCTCCTTCTTATGAAATGCGGCGACAACACACCCATAAACAAGACTCTACTAGACACGGCTTCATAGACTACCCAAGACACTTAAACTCCATGATCTGATACCAAGTTTGTCATGCCCCGGGAGGATACTCTTGGCGTGGGCAGCATTCGGAGACTATTGCTAGTCCCTAAGCGAACCACTTAGCCTCATCACATCATTCAATCAAATAACTCTACTGAATAGCAAAAAGTATAAGTAAGTGGGCACATCTCATCTAATGACTCAAAATAAATAGATAATCTCAACATCAACGCTCAACCATCATCTATGAAGCCTCTATTACTATTCATGTAGTGCCAATGACAGATCCATGGCTACCCAAATAAAAATAAAAGAAATAGTCTAAAATCTAACTCTAAAGCATAATGAAATAAAAGTAGTGTATCCTTCGGAGTAGGGGAGGCTCACCAAATCACCTTCGAATCTCATATCTTCAATGGAGCACCAGTTGACGATCTCTAGTACCTGCCTTTGCATCATAAAATGGTGCAGTCCAGAGTGGACATCAGTACTTAGAATTTACTGGTATGTAAAATAGCTGAGTGAAACAAAAACAGGTAGAATAATATGGAAACAACATCAACTAAAAAAATCATCAAATAACATAAAAATGTCAAATGTCTATCTATGCAAGAACAAAAGAGTAGAAAGGTGAAACATCAACAACTCAAAACTCATCAATCATCTCAGACTCATGTCAAAGGAGCTCACCTCCTCTCATCTCATCTCTACTCGGAGTACTCACGGTAGGAAATTTATGGGAGTTTCTCTTATCCAACAACAATAACTTATGAGCCAATGAATGTATAATAATTATGCAGATGTTGCCACAGTGGTTCCAAACTTTCCAGGTAGGGAACGCTCAAAACCCATATCAGCTCATCCAATATGGAGTCAAACTCAATAGGTCCTCTATTGCATTCAAGGACCGTTACTCTCGAGGGAACCATAAAATAGGTGATGGTTCTATGCTTCACCTACGTTTGGTGACATAATTTGACAAGTTCGAGTCAGACTAACTCTCACTCTTTCGTTGCTCGATACTCCTCCCATGACTTAATGCTCATAAAACCTCCATCTCAACAAATCTCATAGGGACTCCAACCCCATCAACGACTAGTATCTCAAAGGGGCTTTAACCCTCTCATCAATCAATCTCATTAATGACTCAAGAAACAGCCTCTTACCTAAGTGGTAGTGGTAAGGTATGCGTACATCTTACCCTCCCCAGACCCCACTTGTGGGATTTTACTGGGTATGTTGTTGTTGTTGACTCAAGATTTATAAAACTCATTAGGAAGCAATTGAATAGACACATCGGTAGAGTTCATTCATAGAGACTCATAAGACAATCAAATTCTATCAACTCATCATCATTTTCTCATCATTATCAAGAATCTCAACTCAAGGCTCTAGACTCAATTCTAAAGTTCATTATGCATTCTTTTCAAATTAGTCATGTAGGGTTATGCAAGTTCTTCATGAAATATTCAATTCAAAATAACAAGTAGTAAGATGATCATCAATGTAGAAAAATATGTAAACTAAATCAATTTTTCAAGAAAAAACATCAAATGATCATGTAGGTAGACTCTTTGACCATCAAATAATCTATGACCATCTATGGGGCACATGAGAGGACAATTTCATGCTTTTAGTTTAGCCTTATATACCTGGGATGCAACTATCAATCAAGCGTGTTAAGGATTTCTTCTCGAATTCTCAAACTCAAGCTCTTCTTCTCATTCCTCAAGCCCTAGCCTTGGTAGAATATTGGAATAGAACTTAGAATGGGGGTTTTAGACCCTTTTTACGTCGAAACAACCTTATTAGATCAGGTATAGAGTTTAGGAAGGGTAGGGAATTGACTGGAATGCCCTTCGTAATAATTAAGAAATTTTCTACTTGGAAAAGATCGAGTCTGCGACGTGTACTAGTCGCGTACTGTGTACTTTTAGAAAAAGTTTTTGAACGAGTTTTCTCAACCCTATCAAAAATTTTCAGAAAGATATAAGTGCTGGTCCGCGATGGGTGCGCGACACGCTCCTATTGCGAACTAACACTGTTTTGTACTTCGGATCGAAAAACTATCTTTTGATTGGGTCGCTCTAAAAATTGAGCGAGACCATTTTCCCACTCAATTTTTTGTGTTGATAACAAATCTGGCCTCGAATTTGTCATATGAGCATTGGAAGTGAAAGGCCCCGAATCCTTGACGTCACTTAAAGGCCCACGAAACCTGCCCAAAAATTTTGCCAGGCATCACCTCACGGAGGGCCTACACGGCCCATGTGACGTCACACGGTCTGTGTGAGCCCCTGTGGAGTGACACTTGGGAGGAGTGAGGGTAGACAGGCCTCCACACAGTTCGTGTAAGGCTACACGGTCCGTGAGGCCTCCCGTTTAGTGAACTACTGAGGGCCACATCCACACGGACAAAGTCACGGCCTGTGTGACGCCAGACGATTCGTGTGGCCCTCTGTCTAACCTAGGTGTGGGGAGTTACCTGTATACGGACGGGGTCACGGTCCGTGTGACTCCAGATGCTCCGTTTACCGGTCCGTGTGGTGATACTTAGTCCGGAGAATCTTGCCCCTGAATAATTTAAGTCTGGGACCACAGTACAGTAAATGGTCCATGTGACACTACACGGGCCGTATACTGTACCGTATGCCTCAGACGGATCAATTCCTGGTCCATTTCATTAATGGCATTTTTGAAATATTGGCTTGTTCAAATGAAAATTATGTCTTTTCCCACCCTTCCTAAGCTCCCTATATAAGCAAGACTTCACCATTTTCAGCTATTTTTCACTCTCTCTCTCTCACACACTAAAATTCACTCCTTTAAGACTATCCCACCTCTCACTAGGATCTTTCAAGCTAAGACTCACAATTTGAAGTGCATTTCACCTCAAGTTTGTCTCCAAAACAAGTATGTGGGGTTGATTCTTGGTTCCTTTCAACCAAGAAGACCCAAGTTCTTTTCAAACTATTTTATACACTTGTCTACTTAAAATGTGAAATTTTACTACTTGATCTTGATATTTTGAACCATTTATTCAGATGGTCATCATGGCTATAAATTCATTCAAGCAACGACTTACCCTTAAGAATTACGTCACCCAACCTATCATCAAGTAAGTTTATTTTGCTCAAAAGAATTTAACGTTACTCAGACTTGACCCATAGCCCACAAGAATAAAGGGTTTGAGGTTACTCAGACTTCACCATAGCCAACAAGAATAATGAATTCCACAAGCATGCAAATTCATTTAAGAACTCTCATGATCATGGTACTATCTTAAGTTAAAACATTCAATAGGGTATTAAGGACAAAATTAAGATAATACCTACTAGCATTCAACATTTGAGAAACAAATCAATTGCATTTAGCCCTAGCCCACATCATATGCACCACCAATTTCAAGATATTTTGAATGAATCAAAAACCCAAACGAATCACACATACATATAACACAGGGGTTTAGAATCACCATGATGTATCACCCACATTATTTATATCAACATTTTAGTCACAAAACATGATTATCAAACTCATAAAAACCCTAATCAAAACTTCCTCATCTCAAGCGCATCATGCCCAAAAATGAAACTAAAGTTAAGGGCCAAAAAGATACCTCCTTGATGATGTAGAAATCAATGAGAACCTTGTGATAGCTTTTGTTGATGAATTTCTTCTCCCCAAGAGAAGTTTTGCAAATAAAAGACTAGAAAGGAATGTTGGCTTGTAAAGGAAGTGCAAAGGAGGGAACATGAAAAGTGAAAAACTCAAGGCATTTGAAAAGCCTTTAATACATCAGTCAGGCGTGAGGAGTCAATGACATTGACTCTCCCTGCCAAACACGTTCGGAGGTGCTAATTGTAATGAAACCATTATTTTTACTAGAAATCAAACCTTAACTCTAGTCACAAAGGGTGGTGAGAATGACCATCGCTCAATAGGTTCGGTAATTCGCTAATTGCAACTAAGATCGCCGAATTTGATAGCACCTTCGGAGTCCTTGAATGACTCTAAAGGCGGTCAAACTCGCGATCGCCATCTCTTAGGTCGCCCTTTTATTTTCTGCATTAGATTCTCCCACTTCAAACCTACACAAAATCAAAACCCATTATTTAAGAAAAAGGCTTACCTAACTATCCTGGGTTTCCTCCCAAGTAGCACTGTAGTTAACATCATAGCACGACGTAGTCCTTCCACTTCTTCAAGTCACCCATGAGCGGTCTATCACCGATATCACCTGGAGGTCTTTCACCTTGTTTAAGAGTTTTACAGATGTTGAACACTATCTTCTCATTGTTTACCTAGAACCTCAGGTACTCCCCTTTCTACATCCATAACTACCCTTTCTGTGGCTAAGAATGGCCTCCCCAAAATAATCGGCACATCGGTGTCCAGCTCACAATCCTAGATCACAAAGCTAGCCGGAAGAATGAACTTTTCTACCTTCACCAACACGTCATGAAGAATCCTCACCGGTCTTTTGATGGACCGATAAGCCATAAGCAGATGCATAGTGGTTGGTGAAAGGGTTTCCAGCCTAATTCCTCAAATATAGACAAGGATATAAGATTTATGCTTGTGCCTAAATCACATAGCGCCTTGTTGAATTTGTAAGATCCAATGAGTCAAGGTATTGTGAATGCACCAGGGTCCTCTTTCTTCACAACTAGAGCTTTTGTCAAGATAGCACTGCAATTGTGGGATACCTCAATTGTCTTACACTCTAGGGTCCATTTTTTTGACATCAACTCTTTTATAAATTTGGCATACCTTGGTATTTCAGTCAGTGCCTCAACCAATATAACATTTATGGATGGATAATTAAACATAAAAAGAATTTTTTGGAATTTGGTGTCCTCCTCTTTCTTCTTCAATCGCTGAGGGAATGGAGGATCAATCTTAACTTGAAGTGCTTTCAACCTCATAGATGAACTTGAATTTTTGGTGATGTTTTCTTAATGTTCACAACATCATCCCCAACTTTCTCTTTTTCACCACTCTCAAGATTGCCAAGAGCATCACTACTTCCATCATCAGCTACGCTCTTATCAATTTCAATATTCGCTGTACCTTCGTCTTATCCTACCTCATTCTGGCCTTTTTCAATAACAAATGAAGAGTTAGTACTTTCTACCACTCTTCCACTATGGGTAGTGATAGCTAAACACTGTTGATGTGTAGATATATCGCTAAGTTGAGTGTCCAAATGCTTGATAGAAGCTGAATGTGATGTTACTATTTGACTTAACTATAAAAAATCAGACTTCATCTCCTTCAAGACTTTGTCGGAGGCTTCAACCTTGTACAAGATTCGGGTTAGCATATCTTCCGTTTGGAGACTCTCTAGATTCACCAAAGATCAGTAGCTTTCACCCTATCGTGGGGCAGAACATATCTATCTACAACCACGTTATAGTTTCTCCAACCCCAAACTTGAGGTTGGTCATGTCATGCATGATCTCGCCATCCAGAACTATTATTGTTCCAGCCTTGATTCCTGGGTGGGCTTGGAAAAGCTGGCCGAGAACTCACCATTTAGTTTCCCATATAATGCACCTCTTCATCGTAACCACCATCAAATGGTGAACTATCAAACATCACATTGCTAGCAGTCCCCACGGTATTTACACACTTGCAATTTCCTCCCATAACATGCTTAGTCAAGAGGTCAAGCTGAGTTAGCATCTTAACCATATTTTCATCCCGCTCTTGATCTTTACCAAGTTGCTCTTTGGATGTACCCCTGTGACATGAAGATACGAGGTCATCCCTTGTGTACCACGCTCTATTGATTTTTATTATGTCATCTAGGAGGTCCCAAGTTGTAGCAAATATTGTTTCATAATCCACCTCTTATTAGTTGAGGCTTACATAGAAGTATTGCAATAAAAAATGGTCTGGAACTCCATGGTTCAGATAGTGAAGTAAAAATTTCAGAAACCAATTCCATGTCTCATGCAACGTCTCACCTTCAATTTGTTTTAAGTTCTCAAAACTTCTTCTCAGCTTAACCATCTTCGAGGGATGAAAAAATCTTTCTAGGAATGCATCTTGAAGTTCTTCCCATGAATTGATAGAATCATAAGGCAACTCACTAGCCACCTCATAGCCTCTCCAGTTATAGAGAAGGGGAATAGCCTCAGTCTAATGGCTTCTTCGTTCACTCCTCTGA
The DNA here is from genome assembly GCA_029948455.1 of Solanum rostratum. NCBI lineage: Eukaryota > Viridiplantae > Streptophyta > Magnoliopsida > Solanales > Solanaceae > Solanum > Solanum rostratum. The sequence goes on from CM057051.1 coordinate 28,816,601, forward strand.
AATTGAATGGGAGATGACATCAACAAAATTCCTGAGGTGTTCATGAGGATCCTCGTGGCGTAATCCTCCAGGCAATCCCTTCAGCTGGAGGAGTTCCAACATAGTGTTAATCACATGAAAATTAACTCTTTTTGCCAATAGGGATAATCAGATGGCACATGTGCTTCCCACTTGGTCCCAATTAATACCCTGCATATCATTAGCATCTCCAACATTATCACCATAGATGTCTCATCCTTTTCCATCTTAACACCAATGTTTTAATAGAAAAAAACAACAAGAAAGTAGTAAAATAAATCCCAACTATAAGAACAAAGTTCAACAGATACTTCAGTCATGAACTAGCACCATTCCCTAGCAACGGTACCATTTTTTATGTCACCAACTTGGCTGCCCAAAGGAAGTAGGGGTAGTCATCCTCATCATATAACCTAACTTTGGAGTCGGGGTCGAATCCTATAGGGGACAGTTGTTCACAATTTGAAGTGGCTCATCGGACTAAGCAATTATAGATTCTGGGGGGTTAAAATAATTAAAATTGAGATTCAACTACACAATATCTAATTAGAAAATTGATCAACAAATTAAGGGAGGTGTGGGGATGTGCAAATATGAGAATCGATCAACTAGCTAGGTCTAAATATTTGACTAATGAGTTAATAATGAGTGAAAAGGCTAGGTTGCTTGTAACCCATGTTCAGTTACGACACGTGAGTATTTCATATGATTCAATTATGACATCATATGCGGATTGCCAGGGACACTCTTGGCCTTAGAAGTCTCCGTAAAACTCCTAAAATCTTAGCCATTAAATCTATAATTATGGCATCCAATTGAAACTCCAAAGATTTCCAGCCATTACATCCATTTCACACTCTAATATTCATTTTGGTTAAAGCAATAACTAGAGATCTAAATTAAACCCCAAGATTGCAACCTTTAAATTATAGATTAAACATAGGAATAGATGTAAATTCACTCAAATCAAAAATAAAGTCAAAATATCAAAGACCCAATAGATAAATCAAAAACCATATTATTTACACACCCCCAACATGGGGGTTTTAGCCACTCATGCTAGAAAGGGATTCAATACCAAATATAGCAGCTGAAGTAATGGGTAACAAGATTGAATAGAGAAAAGTTGACTAACACTAGTAGATCTCCTCAAATTTTTCTTCCCAAAAGCTTGAAACCTTATCACCCCTTAGTACTCTAGAGCAAGGAATGTTGTACGAACTACTGCTCTCTGTAAAACTAAGAAGAATGATATATACAATGTTCATTCTAATTTTCTTAATTAGTCTATACAAAAGTATAAGAGTTTGTGCACCAAGTTGTCGTTTGGCAGTCAAAGCCGGTCATCGCCAAGAACTCCGGCGATGCACCGAATGTGTACTTGACCATATTCCTTTGCATCCCCTTAAAGGCTTGTATCTCCGCAACACTAGGAGATGGTCATTTACTTCACTGATACAGTTCAGTGATTTTCCAAAGTTTCTCTCTCATCGCCCTCCTGTCATGATTTTGGGGCTCTATGTCCTGCACTTTAGGCAGTTTCTTGAGCCATTCGGTGGTACGTCAAATATGTTTGGCAACATCGATCCTGATTGCCTCTTGACTTGGGATTGAATCTTAGTTGTTGCAATGCTAGGCAGTCTCTCTAAGTGTTTAGTGGATTTCCAAATATGTACGTGATGCCACTTCTACCCGCCTTTTTGACACTTTTACTCCTTTTCCAAGATTTGTCAAGTATTGTCCATTTGTGCATTTTTAGTTCCATTTCCTAACACAACACATGCATATTAGTTAAATATTTGAAATAATAGCACACTGAGGATAATATTTCTTTGCAAACTAGACCCAAAATAAGTCCAAAAGTATGGATTTCATCAGGCATATCTAGACAATGTATGAAATCTGGCCTCATAGTCCGAAATTAACATAAAACTTTACTAAAGTCGGTCGAACTCATCTCAGTGATTGTCCCGAAGTTTATATGGTATAAACCTCTCTAAGAATACCTCTGTGAACTTCTCCCATATCATGACTGGAGATCCAACAGGTCAACGAGCAAAAACTGACCTCCACCACTCCTCAGCTAGGCCGGTGAACTAGTAAGAGGTATAAGCAACTCTATGTGACTCAAGGATGGCCAAATTACATAGTTGGTCCTGACACTCTGATAAGAAATCATAAGCTCTATCACCAGGGTTACCATCAAATCTCAAGGGTGCCAATTGTACAAATTGGTCAAAACTATTCTGCTCAACTATGGACATAGTAGGACTAGCAGAAGATGGGAGCACCAAAAATTTGGACGGTGCAATAGAAGGAGCAATAGCCAATCCCTGAAGCTGAGAACAAGAACTCGATTGTGATGTCTAAGGTAGAATCATAGAATTCATAGAAGGATCCACTGGAACTGAGGAAGGACCTACATGGATCATGGTTGGCTCAGTTGGAGCTATAGAAGGGCCAATTGATGCTATAGAAACCAGTGTATCAATAATATCTGGAGTGAGAGGTGCTCCCTCCAATCTAGCCAATACCCTCAAAAGTAACTCCTAAACTATGGGTGTAGCATCCGGGGCTGAAAATGGTGGAATAGGGTCTATAGGTCCCTCCGACTCATAATCAAGCTCCGAAGAAGCTGATCTAGTATGTCCTCTGGGCGGAGCTGCCCTTCTAGCAAGTCCTCGGCCCTTATCCCAATTACGAACCCCGCCTCAACCTTACGTGGAATCCACATCAATTGGCTTAGGCTCTCCCACTGATCGTTGGGATCTAGTGACTGGCATCTGCAAAGAAGAAGTAGATTAGACACTTTTAAAACATGTGATATGAAGAAACGCACAAATAGAAGCAAGTGTGTAAGCTTTTCCTATCAAGTTCCACGTAGCCTCCTAAAGATGGGTATGGACGTCTATATACTGAACCACGAGACTCTACCAGAAACCCTACTCTTGACTCACGAGCCCAACAAACTTAGAATTCTGATATCAAACTTGACACCACCCAAATCGGACTTGAACTAAAGAGAATAAAGTAAAGCAAAAATAACCACAACATTTAATACAAAAATACCATAATCTGGATTCATGAGTACAAGAGCATCTAAAGTAGTGCAATGAGTAAATACATTGTCTCAAAGGAAAGATGCAATGTTGTTTGATAATATGTAATGCAATGCTTAAACAAAAAGCAATAAAGGACATCTCAAAAGATGCAGGGCGACTCAAAGTCTGAGCCTCATCACTAAGATCTGGGTAGATTGATAGTAACTCTAATAGAGTGAGATCAACTACCTTGTGTGGGTCCCTATGCTCGATCTGCAGGAAGGAAACAAAGTAGGGGTGAGTACACCAAAATGTACCCAGTAGGTTCAACTGACTAGGTAAGTGAATTGAATAAGTATGCGATAATGAAGAATACTACCACCTGCAAGGAAAGGGTTGTACACAATATAAAACCATATAAGAATAGAATAAGATAATAATAACACATGTAGTCTATGAATGCCATGCATGAGGTGGAATCATGGCAGACTCTGGTGGAGGTGTATACATATACTGAGCTAAAGCTACAAGGTAGAATCCATGGGGGTTTCATCAGGCCATACACAAAATCTCTCAAGTGTCACGACGGTCGCGGGCGTCGATGACACCTCGGTAGAATCTGGCACCGATAAAGAGATTTCCAGTATCATGATGCACCCTAGCGCCAATGATACCTCAGTGGACTCGCACCGAAAGGGAGATATCAGGTAATACATCTATCTCAGGGCCAATGCAATACAAATGCAATGCATGGAAAGTCACAATATCAAGATGTATAATAATAATAGTATGCCTTAGCGGGCTCTAAAGCTGGCAAATAGATCTCAAGTAATATGACTATCTCATTATCTCAGTGTCTAAGTGGTATAGATATAATATGAGATGTATACATGCCAATGCCACAACACGAGTACATATATGCAATAAGACATGATAATTTATATGAATAATAGCCAAAAAATCACAAAGGATAAGTCAAGTGCATCAATTGGTACCACAACAAGTCTCAAATCATCACTCTCTCATCAATAATAAAGAATGTTAGTGAAACTGGACTCTTCAAGTCCCAAAATATCTTGTATCACAATTTTCATCAACTTATCACATAACTCTCCCAAATGGTATCACAAGTCTCATATTATAACATTATTATCCAACATATCTCAATTCCAAAGATTTCATCTCAATTTAATGGAATCACAAAATACTCAAATTTCGGTGTACCCGGTATCACATTTCCATCAAAATTCTATCATAATAATCCAATTTCTCATGAATCAATCTATTGCTTACAATTGTTATATAAACATATCCAATAACTTAAATACCATCCCAAAAAGGTTAGCCGAACCAACCTCGATATCGAAACCACACTCGGATAAGCTTTCAATCAACTCAAGCCTCCAAACGATCCCTGAATCGATCAATCACTATCAAAAGTAGATATTACGCATTAAGAGATGAATTTTGATACAATTATTAATACGAATTAGCCTTAGGAGAAAAATGGTCAAAATTAGGGTTAAAATTCAAAGTTTTGGAATATGAAAATTGGCTTTAAAATTAGGTTCTACACAAAAAATGAAGTCTATGGGTGAAAATCGCGCTAAAATCGAGTTCAAATTGAATGAGAAATCGCCATTTAAAGTTTCAAAATGATAAACTAAAAATCCCAATTTTGAACATTCAAAATCATGAAATTCAAGACAATATCAAGTTATAAGTCATGTAAATTAAGTAAAATGATGTTAGAAAGACTTACCCAAAAGACTCCACGAAAACCTTCTTCAAAAGTCACCCCAAAAGTTTGAAATAATTAAAAATGGATAAAAATGAAGGTTTCATAGTTTAAATATTGTCCAGGTAAAGATTGTACTCTACAAATGTAAAAGGGCATCCGCAAATGAGGAGCACTGGCGCGATCAAGGCCGCTGCGAATGCGGAGGGGATGTCTGCAATCGCAGAGAAGGAAAAGGTGCTCGCTGACTAGTACTCCATGAACTTAGGACTGAGGTCCAAGAAAACGGAGAACAGCAACACCAACACTTCCACCAATGTGGAGGCTCTTCCACGAATGCAGAGAAGAGATGTAGCTGCACCAAACAGCAACCAACAACAAATTACGATACGACCCCTCAAAATTGATATGGTCTCAGAATTACAAACCAAATATGTATCCATACCAGAAATGGCAATTCGGGCTCAGTGGAATAATCTGAATTCGATTCCAAGGTCACCTCGACACAATTACTAATGCAAGTCAAATAAACTAGTTTAAAACTCAAATAATCAAATTTACCCTCGGCAACTCCAAAAATTTTAACAAGATTATTTCTAGTGTTAGTTTCACCATCCAGAACTACTGGAACTGTCAAAATTTTGATCCAGGTTTCGAACTCTGAATGCTGACCAAAGTCAAACTTTGGCTCTAGAAACAACTAAAAATGCAACTTTGGGCCTATAAACTTCATTTTAACTCCGAATTGAATAGTGTAACTTCTCCTAGAATAGATTCAATGTTTTGAAACTAGTGGAATCAACGAAGTTTTGATCTGACACCCAAAACTCAGAATGGTACAAAAACTTACTTTTTCAACAACATAAGCTTCCAAAAAATGTCAAAACTCATATTTTCAACTTCTAAAAATTAGGATTTCAATTCCAACAATATAAATAGTTCAAAATAGGTCCAAAGCAACTTATGAAATGGCAAAATAGTAATTTTCATAGACAAGCTCAAAAATGACCTTCAAGGTCATTATAGTGCTAGAGGGACTAGGGTCGATGTTGTGCCTTGTTGTATGCCTCTAAATGCTACTGACAACTGCCTAATAGCCGCATATACCTCAGGTGTAATCATGATGCTAGGGTCTGCGAGGGAATTGGTGCCTTCGGCTATTAGGGAGCTAGGGCATCTTGTCTCTGATCACCAATGAGATTTGGGGGATGCTCCCTATTAGGGACTGACATTGCAGCCCTGCATCTACCCAAAGTCCGAACCCTACGCGGCATATCCACAAAAAGCAAACAATCAAATTTAAAGAAGTTGATAGACAATTGGCAATACTACACAAAAAGAATCAACAATGAGGGGTTTTCTAAGCATCTCGTAGCCTCCTGAATATAAGTTGCGAACATCACTACACCTATCCGAAATACTCAACTACACGTTAGCGTTTGGTGCAGAAGATAAGGTTGTGATACCAACTTGTCACAACCCAAACTTTAACTCATTATGGCACCTGTTAGATTCCATCGACAGGCAAGCCAACCCAAAACTCATGGTACCTGTCCTAGCAGCTAACAGTATAACGACAGCTAACAACAAATAATAAAAGCGAAAGATATAACCTACCCCGGAACCTGAAAATCACCTTACAGAGCTACTATAGACACAAAATACTAATTTATATATACATAAACAATCATAATAACACCCTACACATACAAGCCAAACCTTTATGTAGAAGGCCAATGTCTGGATACAAAAGATGGCCAAATAAAGAGAAGGACACTGTAGAATATCCTAACTGTTGATACTCATCAAAGTTTCCTGAAGCGTCTACAAGCTCCTAAATCAATTGTTATGACTCAAACCTGAACCTTCAGTACGAGTAGATGTAGAAAAGTAGGGGTGAGTACCAATGGAAGGTATAGTAAGCATCATTTGCCGATTGAGTGAAATGCAGTAAATAAAGAAAGATCAAAGATAATAAAATGTTGAAATGCTAACAAGCTAACCCCAGGACAAAAGTAAGCATATATGTATAACTCCCAGAACTCAACTAAGCAAACCCAAGCAATATGAAATAGCACCGGTTGACAAAATTCGATGGACTAGTGTCAACTATGTCTGCAGCCCTAGGGGACCAAAGTTGAGCAGGACCAAGAAGTGTACCATGAAACCAACTGACCAAACTAAGTGAAACCATATCACAACTATCACATGGTTGAGTTATAGTGTTGTACGTGGATGTAAGTCCCTAGTGTCTATGCTTGTATGCCAACTGGGCCCCATAATCCTAGAAGGTACAACCACGCACAATCAAGGTGTGTATAGGTGTAGGGATATAGAAGCTAGTAACAGATGGTATACAATCAAAATTAGTATAGGATATAGTATCACATGGGATCCCACCCCCCTAATTATCACCCGGGGTACTTGGAGTACCACCCCCCCTTCCCGAGCTGGCCTCCGACTAGGGAAAATCATAAGTCAATCAGGGCCAATGGTCTAACAATCAACTGGGTACCACACCCAGGAACACTCAACTGAGTCACAAACCTCAAAAGAATCATCCAAAAAACAGACCTGGAGGCATTATCTAGGTCTCAGACACATGAGCTGGCCACTAGAGACTCGGACCCGAGGAGTGACACCCAGGTCAAACACATGAATATGGCCATCGGAGACTTGAGTCATGAGAATAGACACCAAGGACTCCAAGTCATAAAAATAGTCTAGTGCTCAGCTTGTCTCCTAGGATTTGTGCCTCTCAAGACAACTGTATGTATCTATAACAATGTAGGGCATGAACAATGCAAAGCTAAGGGAGCACTGGCTTAAGCCTAGGCTAAGGCCTGTAGAAAGTAAATAACCAACACTATCCCAAGTATCCAGGAAAATGATAACAATCCAGCTAATAAGCATAACAAGTAATCAGGATAACAAGTCCCCAGGGTATAACAAGTCCCCAGGGTAGAGTAGCAGACAGCCCCCTGATAAATGCAAAAATATCCGACACATCAACAACCAATCTAGCTCAAACACAGGATCTAACATAAATCTCACAATTAGAACCACAATTTCATCAACTAGCAGCCAGGAGATAGTATATCGATAGCATCACAACACAAAACCTTTATGTATAACTAGGAGTACAATAGGTAATAAATCTCCAAGAATATAGCATGTTTCCCCAATACCAGACCATTCTAGATAGGTATACAAGTAGCCAGGCAGGAATATATATCAATACACGTAGTTCAAGTGCATATCTAGCCTTTAACTAGTTCATCACAGCCCAACCTACTCTAAACTTAGTTATCATAATAGATAACCATTACAATGCCCACTCGGTAATCACAATCTCAACTAATGGATGCAGGCTTTACCCAAGGATTCTCAGTAACAAATACATATCCAACATATTTTTCAACTCAGTCTAAAGGATAAAAAAGTCTAGTCTAGGCGAGCTTTTCCCTTCTTAATCACCTCCAAATACTGCCCAGCTGTCAAAACATGAATCACAATATAAATACAGCTATACTTGGTTATAATATCTTACGAAATGGGGGAAAATACATCAATTATGACTAAAATAGGAAAAATAGGGTCTACGTCTGAAATACCAAACTAACTCCCATAAAACAATTGTACGTCACCCCGAGTCTATAACCAAAATTTGGGCTCAAAATGAGGCTCTCAGAACAACAAGAAATAGCCCAAAAATCACATGACATTTTTTATCAAAAAAAGATATTCTGCACAGCAATGTGATGGCTAAATTCCTCAAAAATACGGTCAAACTAACAAATATGAATACAAAAGCATAAGTCTCAAAAAGTAGTACAATTTAGGCCAAAATTTTACTTAATTTCGATAAGAAACGACCAAGATATCACAACATGAAGTTTTTGGAAATTTACAAAAACATATTCAGCAAAAGCAGCAATTCTTACCTCAAAATATACGCCAAAGCTAAAATCTAAGGTCCCCACGATGTTCCTCACAAAATTACATATAATTAAGCCTTTTGAATCACTAACATTGGTTATATTTTTGCTGAGATTCGCTATGACATGTTTTCGTCCTTAACTTAGTAAAATGATCCCTTTTAAGCACTGCCCACCGCCTAATGGCCTCACGGACGTGAAAGGGGCACTGCAAACGTGAAGCTTAGGCTGCCAAGCCACCACGAACATGAGCCCCAGCCCCGTAAATACGGAGGTCTGGCTCTTTTGCCTTCTGCGAACGCAGATATCCCTCCGTGTATGTGGAAGGTTATTTTGCTATAGTTGCACCAACTAAGTTCGAATCTTCTCCAGGTTATTTCGGGCCCATTTGATGTTCGTTTTATGCAAACCAACTATGTAACCATTTTATTTTGACATTTCAGATCCAACGATGTGCTCGGAATTCCCAATGGAGCTCGTTACGACAAGATGAGGGTCCTACTTCTTTTTGTCTAATTTTGACTAAAAAAACTGAGGGGGTCAAAATGTGTCTGGAAGTTCCTGCCATCCAACGAAAGGTCTTTCTATACTAAGTTCAACGTTCCAAAATTAACCACGCAATCATAATTCCCTTTTGAGCATGTTTACCTAGGTTATCAATAAAAACCACTTCTTAGCTTATTTCTGAACTAATTTCGCAAATTCTCAGTTAAACTCTCACCCAAACCCCCAAGTTTCCAGCCAACCGTGCTGCTAACCTAGTTTGTCCATTTTGAAGCTAATCAAACTATCAAAATTCCACTCTGAGGCTATTTACTAGGATTTTATCAGAAAACTCACTTTATAATTATAATCTTCCATTTAACTCATAAAACTACATAACTCTCAAACGATCCACCCAATAACCAAACCACCAGAACCCATATATCATAAACAAGCCCAAGATCACTATATACATGCTCAAGCTAATGAAATAATCATGAAAACACTAAAATGACCTGGAGGGCCATTACAATCTTATTGCATTGCACCCCCGTATACTTAGTACATTCAAAGTACTAACTCATTATGCCTAGCATTAAATAGACTTTATATTCACATTATCAAGATCTCAAATAAATATGGGGTTTGTTTGGAACCTTCTAAATGGGCATCTAAATTGGACCAAACCCTTTTTCAGGCTATGGTTCCCTCAAAGTTATGGAGTAAGACATCGATTTCTCAACAAGATCATTTTTATGATTGTCTGATGAACTCCCTTGAAAAATGTTGGCACGCATGTAAATGAGGTTCTCTACCAACTGAGTTATAGCCCTTAGTTCTTGTGATACATATTTTATCATGTAGGTAAATTCTTGTCAAGAGAAGTATTCCACCAAACACACTCCTCTAGATGCAGGAATCGCAATGTGGACTAAATATGCTATCCAAGATAGTGATGATGCAATTATATTTTGTGATTTTAACCAAGTAACTGACTCGATCAAAGGGTCATTGGGAGCTCAAGGAACTATTTCTGCATTAGCTTTGGCTCTTTTTTTGGGTAGAGTTCTTCCTAGATGCACTTTCTAAAATCACAAAAAGCAATCATTAGAGGAGAAAAAACTAAAAGTGCACTCTATCGCATGACAAGCCCATGAAAGAAGTGAGACATTTTCTAAAATTCCTCATAGCCTCTAATTCATAGATGTGGTATGCTTGTCACCCATGAATAATACTTTATTTGACGCAACATATTAGACTCCCTAGGACATTTAAATCTTATGCTCTGATACTAAATTTTTCACAACCCAAGTTATGCCTTAGTTGTAACATGGTGATTAGAACCCCAAAGGACTTCAATTATGCCTTTTAGCATTAATTGCATAGGTCAGATAAGTAAAAATATTGAGATAAAAGAGAATATGAAAGGTTGAATCGAATATTGAGATAAAAGAAAATATGAAAGGTTAAATCTTAAACACATAGTCTAGCAATAGAAGAAAATCTCAAATAAGATCCGATTATATGATGTACATCATAAGCTTTGTCTAGCATGCCTCTAAAATAAACTGCAGCATAAGACAGTCCCCTAGCTCAACCAAATGAGAAATGGTAAAATGGTCCAAGCATAACAAAAAACATTGATAGGTTCACCCTCGAATAATGAGGACTCACCTAAAGGTACTTCAAGTTAATAATCCAAGCTAGCCAGGGGGAGGATAGGATCCTCGTAAGATCATATATTATAATACAATGGAGGTAAGAGAAAGTGTATGTTAGTATGCTGAATGTACTAAATATGTGATCAATATGCATAACATAAACATGCAATAGGGTAGGAAATGAATCATGAAATGTAAGTTCGATAATTAGTTAAGTACATGAGACATAAATCATATGATTATAAAAGGTGGTCAATGCATCAAATAATAATAAAGGCTTAACAATAAACTTAGTCATTTTGTGGATATCAACCTTAACCGACAATAAGATCATGTGAGCTATAACATGTAATCTGATGCAACTCCCTTATTGATAAGAAGGAGGCTGCTTACCTAGGTAGGCTCCATGAGAATATCATAACATCATCAGCTATATGCAGATCCACTAGCTAGTCCAATACGGCAACCTATGTGGGATACATAGTTAAGAAACAACAATTGCAGTTTAGAACCAGGGATTGCTACTAGGAACTCCCTTACCAAGTCCCCACCACAAATTTCTCTCAGAGCTAAGTCAAATCCCAAAAGAATAGAAATCATAGGTAATTAAATACATCATGGGGAAAAGAAATATTTAAATACCTATCCAATTTGACAATCACCCTTTACAGAGTAGCTCATTAAAATCTTTAATTCAATCAATATGAGAATTTTCTTTCAACATCTTAAAAATATGTGAGTAAGTGAGAAAACATCATAATAATTCATAAATCCTTTGGTATTAGCATAAAAGCTTAACTCATCTTTTTCATGAAACTTGCATAAAAATCTCATCAATTCATTATCATAATTTATAAAGAAAACTAGGATAAAAGTATGGGTTCACATGTAATCAACTTAAAATCATATAATTGAGATAAAATCAAGCATAATATGTATAATAAGGTCAATTGAAGAAATCATGATTGAAGGACTCATAATCAATTTCTTGAACCCTAGGTCATATTGGGAAGAATTTAACTAGGAAACATTGAAATCATATAATTAAAGTCAATTCATGCATAATAGAATCCATAATCATATAATAAATCAAAATTTATGGAATTCAATGATAGAGCATGAAATCCTAAATTTTTCATAATCAAAATTCATAGAAAAGATAAGAATTCTTTGAGTTTCATGGATAAAAGGAGTCCATGAATGAATACCACATACCTTGAGTGAAAATTTTGAATAAATCTTAGAAATTCATGACTGAAATGGAATAATCATAGCTTGACCTTCAATGGATCCTTGGATAAGAAAAAACTTGGAGAGAATTGATGAGTTGGGTGAATGATTTGGAAATGAGTGGATTTGATGTATAAAATAGTTATGAGGTAGTATTAGGACTAAAATGATATAATTTAGAGGTTAGGAGGGTGTAAAATACCCAAAAGACCCATTAAATCTGGCCAAAGTGGACCACAAGTAGGGATCTATGGGTCGTAGATCTTTGCACGAGTCATACAACTAGCTCATGGAAGTTGGGCCAAAGATTTATTAACTGAAGTGAGTCTACACCCCAAGAATACCGTCCTGCAACCCCTATCTTTGAACCACTCAAACCCCTATTCTACAGACAATCTTTCACCGCTTGTGGTTCCTTTCACAAATCATAGAACCTTCTCACGGAACCCCTCAACACTTGTGGAATTTTCAACTTTCAGGTACCCATCTACGAAGCTGGTCAATGGCTCGTAGACCTAACTATGGCTCATCTTGTCTATTCCTAACAAAAGTAATGAGACTTGTAAATTTATAAGATCCTGACATCCCCTCTACAATAGCTTTCTACTGGTCATAGTTCAATTTACAGTCTGTAGATGGTCCTTGTAAAACTTATAACAGTCTACTATTCCACATTTTCCTCCTTATTCCAACTTCTAGGGTACTACATGACTTAATTATAAGTGATTTCTATTTTGTTGAGATTTGACTTAGTGCTGAGAGAATTTTGGGGTGGAGCTTAGTTCAGAAGCACTAAGAGAAACCTAAGGGATTTTTAGTAACATCCGCTAGTCTCAAACAATGTAGCCCCCTAGGTCGCCTAATTGGCCTAGCTAGTGGATCCATGTATAGTCTCAAACAATGTTGTTTTTGCTCTTTTAAATCTTTCATTATGACTCTTAAATTGCATTGACCATGTTCATGTTTTACTATCATGGTTCAAATAAAATGCTTACCATATTTTCTAGCTTGGCCAATCACACATCATGACATATTATATATTGCATTACTACATAATTAGTGAATTTTATATACTAATGCATACTTTTTGCCTACATTATGTTATAATATAGGGTCCGGCGATCATCACTCTCACCCTACTCTTAGCTAGTTTAATTCATTAAAGTTCCTTAATTGGTGAAACCGCATGTTTTGAATACAACCCAATATGAATTTTATGCTTTTTCTTGTTTGACTTTTTTCCTTACATTAGGGTGAGTTAGGACTTATCCTATGCCTCGTCTATACTAGTAGAGGCATGTTACACATTCATCATGTGTATCTCTATTTATTTGAATATTGGCCTTTGCCTTTCTTTTATATAGAAATCTATCATTTGAGACTTTATTTCACATTATGTTTTTCATTGATATCTTTTCTCACGACCCAGAGCTAGGGCCTAGCTGTGACACGGCTAATGTGACACCCGAAGGTATCTCATCTAAGCCTCGTGTTCACATCATAAGCATCCATAAGGCTAAATAAGAATGCATAGGAGAATAATCAAGCAGAAGTAAACAAACAAACTAATGTCATAATTTCCCTTAGGGGAACACACATCAATCCATTATGTCCAACATGTCTCGACATCATAGATCTTGGCGGGGTCTAGAACATAGCTTACTAGCTCACCCTCAATATATACATCAAAAGAAAATGATAAAGTCTCAACATATGGAAAATCATAAAAGGGCTTGTTCTTGAAGCATGGGAATTCACCAACAAATCTTCAAACTTGAAATTGGAATCTAGCCACGAAAAAGAATAGGCGCCTCGTCGTCCATCCCTACATGGTTAGATCATGTTGGCAAAGAAGTATGTCTTAGTATGTGGAATCTACTAAGAATGCAGGTATGTCATAAATCAAAGGACATCACAATAATATCAATATGCATAATCATAATCAATAGGACAAGGTCACACTATGCATGAGCAATACAAGTTAAAAATCATGAGAAGAAGCATCACCAAATCCATTCATAACCTTAGCATACATATGTGGGAGTAAGACCATATCCAACATATAAGATCATGCGGACTATTACATGGAATCTCGATGTTCCCTCTACACCAAGCAAAGGAGCCTACTTTGCAAAGGTCGACTCGATCCTCACCTATAGTCTATATCCTAGCACGGTGAGAACCATCATTTGACCTCATCCTTTAGGCTCTATTCTAGAAAGGTGAGTGTCCATCATTAAAGCTAAATAGATCAAATAGGACACCTTTAAGGCATAAAACATGAACATCATTCCTATGGTGGTGCATAGTTATGGACTATGGAATCTATCAAAGCCCTCTCAATGCAAAGTCATATCCCATGGAATACATAAATCATACACATACATAGCTTTCAACATGGTTCATACTTCATTAAAATGATGCTTTCATAGTTCATAAAATAGTCATTATAATCTTTCAAGAAAACATCTCATGTCATAAGAATAGTTCATCTGCTTTGCATTAATTATAGTGTGGGTAGACATTCCCACCTTAACATTATCATCATAAACATTAGAGTTTTCATCGCCCTCTTTTGCATCATCATTATCATAAACATGATTTTACATACTTAAGATCATCATTATGAAAATTCATAGCTTTATCATAAGAGACTAGAGCTAAGTGTGGGTTCATGGAAAATTGAGTCAAAACCATGCAATTGGGTAGGATTCGTAGAGAAAACATGCAATTAAAACTAATTTGAATCATTAGTAAAGGAACCACATCAAATCATTAAACGTTAATCATGCATACTTGAAGTCACATGTTTTTGCCTGAAAATTATATAAATTGTAAAAAAATTCATCATAATTCATGCATAAATAGGTTTAATAATCATGGAATATTCAATAATTAATGCATTGGGAATCATAGTATAAAAGCCCATAGAAAATTATCATAAAACTTTGACAAAAGAGGATTTTTTTATTGGGCTTCATGGATGAAATTAATCCATTAATAAAGCCCTCCATACCTCAAGTGAGAACCCTTAGTATTGAAGAGAAATATCTGGAAATCCTTAATCAGACCTTCAAGCTTTAGCTTTAATGGAACCCTTGTCTTAGAGAGAGAAATATTGAGAACCTTTATGAGAAATTTGAGGATGAATGACTTTAAATGAATTAGGAATAGGACTCATAAGGGTTAGGTCGGTTAGGGTAGTTAGAAGAGCCAAAATGATGTACTTTTAGGACTTAACGAATTGGAAATGTCAAAAAACACCCTTCATTAAAAATTGTGGGAGCTATCCACAAAACCCTTTCTATGGATCATGGCTCATCCTACAGACCGTACATTGGACCATGAAACTTTATGTCACAAAAAGTTTAGTTTCTGGAATTTGTAGCTTCCAAACCACACACATGCAGGACAGCTCATAGTCTTGTTCACGAGTCGTAGGTACCCTTCATAGAAGTGTTCCAGACTTAGAAAATTTTAGGCCCTTCAGGATTCCCATCTACAAAACCTTTGACGAGTTGTGGTTCCATATACGATCCATCCTGTTAATTCATACGTCAACTTCCCAAAAATTTTCAATTTTTCATTTTCACTGGACTCAATCCACAAACCCACCTTAGACCCATGATTGCTTCTAAGAGCCATAGACTAGCTCGTAGGACCAAACCAGCACCAAAATCCTTATCTTTCTCTTTTCCAAGTCCATAAACATGAAGGGTGTTCATATATCTTCCTCCTGGGTTTATTCATCCTCGAATGGGACAGAAATAAGCTTGAATAGTGTAGAAACATAGTCATCTTCATAACATATATGAAAAATGCAACTTTAGTCATCATTTCCATAAAATCAACAAACATATGCATCAAATATCATTTAAAATCAGTTTCATGATCATGCATGCATGCAACTTATCAAGAGGCACGTAATCATGAGTATTTTGAAGGAATAAATCATGTTAAGTACCTTAGGCTTGAATAGAAGGAAAGGGGTAAGGGTATCATTTCATCGTGTTCGTTTCAGCCTCCCAAGTTGCACTTATAACTATTTGGTTTCTCGATAACACTTTGATGGATGCAACCTCTTTATTTCATAAACTATTTATTTGTCGGTCCAAAATGTCAATCAATACTTCTTCATAAATCAAATCCTCCTCAATAGGAACATCCTTTAATGGAACAATAGAATTAGGATCACCTAAGCATTTCCTTACCATCAACACGTGAAACACTAGATGAACCATAGCTAATTCCATAGGCAAGTCTTGTTCATAGGAGGCCTTTCTAACTCTCTTCACTGTCTCATAAGGTCCTATATATCTAGGGATCAATTTTCCATTCTTGCCAAAACACGTCACTCCTTTCATTGGGGAAACCTTTAGATACACCCAATCACCTTCATCAAATTCTTGTTCTCTTCTCCTAACATCGACATATGACTTTTGATGACTTTGGGCAGCTTTCAATCTTTCCCTTATTACTTTCACTTTCTCCATGGTATCAAAAACCAAATCTGGTCCACTCAAGGACATTTCTGTAACCTCAAACCATCGACATTTCTGTAACCTCAAACCATCCTACGGGTGATCTACACCTTCTACCATATAATGTTCAAATGGCGCCATTTCAATACATGAGTGGAAGTTATTATTATAATTAAATTCATTAAGAGGTAAATGATTATCCCAACTTCCTTTGAAATCAAGCACACAAGCCCTCAACATATCTTCCAATGTTTGTATTGTTCTTTTTGCTTGTCCATCTGTTTGAGGATAAAATGTGATACTTAGCTTCACCTTCATTCCAAGGACCTTCTGGATAAACTTTCAAAACTGAGAAGTAAATTTAGAACCTCTATCCATATAATAGACAATGGCATCCCATGAAACCTTACCAATTCTTAGATATAAACCTTAGCATAGTCTTCGGCACCATAAAATGTTTTCACCGACAAAAGGTGGGCCATTTTTGTCATTTTATCAACAACCACCCATATTGAGTCAATTTCTTTCTAGTTTTTGGCAAACCTGTAATGAAATCCATATTTAACTCCTTTCATTCCCAAGTTGGTGTCTCAAAATCTTGAGTTAAACCACTGGGTCTTCGATGTTCCACTTTCATTTATTGATAATTTGCACATGCAATCACACGTTTTGCTATGTCTTTCTTCATGTCATTCCACCAATAAACTTCAATCAAATCTCTATACATCTTGGTGGATTCCAAGAGAATAGAATACTTGGAATTATGAGCTTCATCAAGTATCTTTTACCTTAAGCTATCCACATTGGGCACACATAATCACCCTTGATAACGTAACACTCCATCTCCCCCTTGTGAGAAGACCCTCATCTTCTTATCAACAACCGATTTCTTCAATTCAACCAAAGTTGGTTCCATGTCTTATTTTGCTTTAACTTCCTCCATTAATGATGATTCCACCCTATTAGGCACCAAAAACCGCCATTGCTCAATCTATTCAACCTCACACCCAAACGAGCCAAATGATGGCAATTCTTTGAGAAACTCCTTCTTTCCATTTTCAACATGTGCAATACTTCCCATAGACACTCTACTCAAACCATTAGCCACAACATTAGCCTTGTCGGGATGATACATCACACTCATATTGTAATCCCTCAATAGTTCTAACCACCTTTTTGCCTTAGATTTAAATCTCTTTGGTTAAACTTATGTTGCAAACTCTTGTGGTCAGTGAATATATCAACATGTACCCCATAAAGATATATCGCCAAATCTTCAATGCAAACACAACGGCCAACAACTTAAGATCATATATCGAATAATTCTTTTCATGCAGGTTCAATTTCCTTGAAGCATATCCAATGACCTTTCTATGTTGCATCAACACACAACCCAAGCCTACATGTGAGGCAACATAATACATAATAAAATCATCAGGACCTTCGGGTAATGACAGAATAGGAGTCATTGTAAGACGATCCTTCAATAATTGGAAACTCTTTGTAGATTCATCAGACCATTGGAATTTTACCTTCTTTTGGGTCAACCTTGTCAAAGGATAAGCAATGGAGGAAAATCCTTCAAAAAATCTCCTATAATATCTAGCCAAACCCAAGAATCTTCTAATATCGGATGGAGACAACAGTCTAGGCTAATTCCTCACAGCCTCTGTCTTCTTTGGATTAACTCTAATACCATCACCCGAAATAATGTAAACAAGAAAAGCCACCTCTCTCAGCCAAAATTCACAATTGCTAAACTTTGCAAAGAGTTGTCCATCTCTCAATGTTTGCAATACAATCCTCAAATGGTCCTCATGATCCTTCACGTCCTGTGAATGAGCCAATATATCATCTATGAACACCACCACAAACATGTCTAAGTATGTTTTGAAGACCCTGCTCATCAAATCTATAAAAGTGGAAACGGCATTTGTTATCCCAAATGACATAACCAAAAATTCAAAATGACCATACCGAGTTCTAAATGCCATCTTTGGAATGTCATCCTCCTTCGCCGTCAATTGGTTATATCCGGACTGGAGAACAGTCTTAGAGAAATAGTTTTTACCTTGTAGTTGGTCAAATAGGTCATCGGTCCTTGGAAGTGGAAACTTGTTTTTTATGGTTACCTTAATCAATTTTCAGTAATCCACATACATCCGAAGTGAACCATCCTTCTTCCTTACAAACAATATGGGAGCACCCCATGGTGACACACTAGGACTTATGAATCCCTTATCAAGAAAATCCTTTAATTGTTTCTTCAATCCTTTTAACTCTGTCCAGACCATTCGATATGGAGGTATAGAAATAGGTTGGGTATTGGGCATAAATCAATACCAAAATCAATTTGCCTTATGGGAGGATTACTGGGAAAATCATCAGGAAAGACATCGGGGAGCTCATTAACTATAGGGACCGTATCGAGAGTAAGAACATAAGACTCAACATCCATGACCCAGACAACAAGATATAGAAAACCTTTGGAAATCATTTTCATAGATTTCATATAGGAAACAAATGTCCCCTTGAACACAGAATTGGTTCACTTCCATTCTACGATAGGCTCATTAGGGACTTGGAATATGACCTTATGGGTCCTACAATCGATAAATCATAGGATGCATGCAACCAATCCATACCAAGGATAACATCAAAATCGGTCATGTCAAGCTCAACTAGATCACATGGGAAGACTTTATATAGGACAAACATGGGAAAATTTTTATAGAACTTTTTGTCTAGGATCGACTTACCAATAGGAGTATCGACCAAATAAAGCTCTAACAAAACTTCCAAAGACACATCAAACTTTATGGCAAGGTAAGGAGTAACAAAAGACATATTGGCACCAAGGTAAAGTAAAGCATACACATCATGATTAAAGACTCTTAACATATCGATAACCACATCGAGAGACTCATCCACCTCTTGCCTAGAATGCAAAGCATAGAACTGGTTCCCATGAGGACCACCACTTTGAACTTGGGCACCTTGTTGCACTTGCTCTTTTTGAGCTATGTGACCTTGTAGATGCTCTTCTTTACTCTTATTAGAAATATTAGGACATTTGGCAATTTAATGTCCTATCTTCTCACAACCAAAGCAAGTATTGGTACCTCTAAATATTCACCAACATGGTTCCTTCCACACTTGGGACTTCTAGGAGGAGTAGCTACACCCTTCGCAACATCACCTTGAGCCTTAAGATTGGCCCCTTTCTCTTTGTCGAACTTTTGAGAAGCGCCCTTTGAAGACCCTTGGCCTTGTTGGAATTGGATACCACCATACTTACCATAAGAAGATCCACCATCATACCAACCCCTCTTAGACTGCCTTGTCCTCATCTTTTGAAGTTTCTCACCCTCCACTTGTTTGGCATATGAAATATCCATTTCTTTAATGAGCATCATGGTCTTGCACTCCATCTTTACCAAGTCGGACACACCCAAAGTAAATCTGTTCATATGGGCCCTAAAGTCAGCCACCAAAGAAGGAACAAATTTATACAACTCGGTAAACTTGAGGGCATACACCCTCACACTCATACCACCTTGCTTTAAGTTCATGAATTCCATCACTTTGGCTTTCCTTAGCTAAAGTAGGAAGAAACGATCAAGGAAAGCGGCCTTAACATTTCCCAACCAATAGGCCCTTCATAAACTCTCTCAGACTTCCATTGAGTGAACCAAACTTGAGTGAATCCCTGAAGTTGATAAGTCCTCGGAAGACACTCCCATGATCTCAACCACCTTGTACACCTCATCAATGAACTCTTGTGGATCCTCATCCACCTTGGAACTATAGAATTCCGGGGGATTCATTCTAGAAAAATCTCTTATCCTCAAAGATGGAGTAAGAGTCTTTGGGGAAGTGACGGCTTAAGCCAACATAGTAATAGAGGCTCTAAACTCATCAACAAAAACTTGGTACAGTAGAGGAACTTGAGGAGCTTAAGGAATTAGAGGAACTTAGTCTTCATTAGCATTACCTCCCTTAGGTAAAAGAGCACGTCATGGAGCCATTTTTGAAAATACCAAAAGATAAGCATTAGGATACGTAAGCTTCAAAGGCACGACATAAATCACAAAAACAAGCAAAATTTACCTAAACATCTCTATAACGACCTGACCTAGGGGCCTAATTGTCACATGACGAATGAGACACCCGAAGGCACCTTACCTAAGCCATCTAAGCATCTTAAGCATTCATAGGCATTAAATTGAAACTTTATCGAAAAATATAGGGAGAAGGATCTATGGGTCATTTCTAACAAGGAAGAAACTTTATAAAGCAGTGGGATAACTATAACCAATTTGTTTGTCCATATGCATACCAACTACATCATATACTGATAAGACCGATATCGGTCGATCTCTGTCAAATAGAATAGAATTCAAAATGAGGGAACATAGAAAGTAAAAGTGTCAGAAGGGCTATAAACATATCATCTAAAATTCAAAGCAAAGATACAAGATAGATGAAAAGGTAGAGTAGTCCCGAACTAAGGGCTTACCACAATAACAAGCTAGTCTTGAATGCCAATTACTAGCCTCGAGCCGGTGGAGGAGTGTTTGTCCCTACATGGTTATATCATGCAGGCAAAATATGTGTTGGTACATTTGAATGTACTATGTATGTGAGATGCAATGCATGGATGAAATTGTAATGCCATCATTATTAAACATATCATATAGGTATACATAAGATAAAGGAGTCACGAAATAAGCTTAAACATGCACAAGAAATATGGCTCAGATCAATATGAGACAATGTATAAGAAAACTCATAAAGTGAAAACATTTCATAAGATCAAAAAACTTGTGAGACTAAACAATAACCGACAGTAAGACCATGTGAGCTACTACATGGAATCCAATGAATTCCTTCTATTGGGAGAAGGCCAATGCACTCCTTCCATTGGGAAAAGGGGAATCTACTTGTCAAGGTAAATATCCAAACTTAGTAACTTTGCAACTACATCTTTCAAAACTTTTGGGCCTACGTAGATCCACTAGCCTAGCCTATAAGGCTCCTATAGTGGCACATAGTTAGGTAAATCAAGATTTAGCTTCAAGGTATCATGCCTCAACTAACGGAATGGGTCCCAATCTCTAGTCCTCTCGGTGCTAAGTCATCCCACGGAATCTTTAAAACATACTCTTTGAATTCATAAGTAGCAATCATAGGAGTAGCTCAAATTTAAGAATCTTTCTTAAACATCTTTTAGGGCAATTAACATCATACATATATTTTTGGTAAACTTAGCTTTCAAGTTCTTCATAAATGCTCTAATCATAATCATAAATCATAGGAAACTTCCATTGAAAACAAGGTGGGTTTAGCTTCTAGCATAGAACAATCATAAATCACATAAGTCTTAGGAAATTTCTTTAAAAGAAACATAACATAGAAAACACCCAATGTTGGTCATATCGAAAATCATCATGGAATCAACATCATACTACAAATATGCATATACTTACTTGATAAAATAGTTGCTAAACTTCATAGGCATCATATAATAACATAAGGATCATGAAATCATCATAAGCACGCACATTAAATTGAGGAACTTAAAGAAAAGGTAAAAATACTTAATAGAGAACCTTATGGGTGAAAGGATACCCATAAATCAACTCACATACCTGGAGAACGAAGAAGGAATTGAAGCCTTTGGGGAAGAAACCTTGAAAGCCCTAGCCTTGTTCTTTCCTAGTCTTGAGAGCCTCTTTTGCCTTAAAGAATTTGAGAGTGAAGAATGATAGAATTTAGGGCTTGAAGGCTGAAATAAGTCGCTTTCCATCCCCAAAATGACATAATATAGGAATAGAATTATTGGAAATGACCCAATTGTCCCTTATTAAAACAGTCAGAAGCGACTTATGGAACCCTGATTACGGGCTGTAGGTCGACTTACGATCCATAAGTCCCCTCGTCTGTGACACATCTGAAAATACTGAAAACTAACTTTACTGAATTGAAAACCACGAACAATAATATGGACCGTGAAACCTCTTATGAGTAGTGGTTGGACTCGTAGAGTCCTTCCACACTTAACCATTTTTTCTCACTTCCTTGGCCTTACCCACGAAAGGTGTACACGAGCCATAACCCATTCTGTGAGCCGTCTGATAACTCGTATTCTACTTTCTTGAAAACTCCAAATTTCTTTCATGTTGGGGTCTCACTCACGAAACCATCTATGGGTTGTAAGGTATCCTACGAGTTATCACTTAGTCTATGGGTTACCCCACACTTAGAAACTTTTCCCTTTCCTGGAGTTCTATGCTTAAGAACCAAATCTACAGGTTGTATGTCAACTTACGGGCCATAAGTGGTCCTGTAAACCAGGCTTCAAGACACTTTTTAGGTTAACTTTTCTATACTCAGGGCTCCTAAACTAGGGGTCGTTACAGTCTCATAGTCCTATTTATCGATGTGGCTCACTTTTCACTAATGATCAAGACTCTACTAGATGGGGCATGTTGGACTCCCTAGGATGCTTTCAAATCTTATACTCTGATACCACTTTTGTCACGACCTGAACATAGATCCTAGCCGTGACATAGCAAATGTGATATCCGAAGGCATCTCATCCTAGCCTCGTGTTCATATCATAATCATTCATAAGGCTAAATAATCATACATACGAGAATAAGCAAGAAGAAGTACACAAATAAAAAAATGTCATCATTTCTCTTAGGGGAACATACATCAATCAATTACGTCTAAAACTTGCTACATCATAGATCTTGGTGGGGTCTAGAACATTGCTTACTAGCTCACCCTCAAGATATACATCAAAAGAAAATAATTAAGTCTCAACGTATGAAAACATCATAAAAGGACTTGTTCCTGAAGCATAAGAACTCACCAACAAATCTTCAAGCTTGAAATCTGAATCTAGCCACGAAATAGACTAGGCGCCTCGTCATTCATTCCTAGTTAGATCATGTAGGCAAAGGAGTATGCATTAGTACATGAAATGTACTAAGTATGTAGGTATGCCATGAATCAAAGGAAATCACAATAATATCAATATGCAAAATCACAATCAATAGAATAAGGACACAATATGCATGAGAAATGCAAGTTAAAAATCATGAGAAGAAGCATCATCAAATCCATTCATAACCTTAGAATAATTATGTGGGTATATGACCATAACCGACATATAAGTCCATGTGGACTATTACATGAAATCTTGATGTTCCCTCTACACCAACCAAAGAGGAGTTTACTTTACCAAGGTAGACTTGATCCTCACCCAATAGGCTAGCATGGTGAGAACCATCATTTGACCCCACTCTTTAGGTTCTATCCTGGCACGATAAGTGTCCATCATTAAAGCTAAATGGATCCAATAGCACACCTTTAATGCATAAAATATAAATATCATTCCTATGGTAGCACATAGTCATGGGACTATGAAATCTACCAAAGCCCTCTCGGTGCTAAGTCATATCCCACGGAATACATAAATTATGCATATACATAGCTTTCAACATGGTTCATACTTCATTAAAATGATACTTTCAAAGTTCATAAAATAGTCATTATAATATTTAATAAAAATATCTCATGTCATAAGAATAGTCTATCTACTTTGTTTTCATTGTAGTGTGGATAGACATCCCCACCTTAACATCATCATAATAAACATTAGGGATTTTATTACCCTCTTTATCATAGCATCATCATTATCATAAACATGATTTTATTTACTTAAGATCATAATCATGAAAATCCATAGCTTTATCATAAGAGACTAGGGCTAAGTGTTGATTCATGAACAATTGAGTGAAAATCATTCAATTGGGTAGGATTCATAGAGAAAACATGTAATTAAAACCAATTTAAATCATTAGTAAAGGAACTTACATCAAATCATTAATCCCTAATCATGCATACATAGAATCACATGTTTTTGCTTGAAAATCATATAAATCATATAATTCATCATAATTCATGCATAAATAGGTTTTGATAATCATGGAATATTCAAAATTCATGCATTGGAAATCATAGCATAAAAGCCCATAGAAAATCATCATGAAACTTTGACAAAGGAGGATTTTGGATTGGACTTCATGCATGAAACTAATCCATGAATAAAGCCCTACATACCTCAAGTGAGAATCCTCAGAATTAAAGAGAAAAAACTAGAAATCCTCAATCAAACCTTCAAGCTTTCGCTTCAATAGAACCCTTTTATTAGAGAGAGAAATATTGAGAACCTTTGAGAGAAATTTAAGGATGAATGACTTTTAATGAATTAGGAATAGGACTTATAAGGGTTAGGTCGATTAGGGTAGTTAGGAGAGCAAGAACAACGTCGTTTTAGGACTTAAACGAATGAAAAATATCACAAATACCCTTCATTAAGAATTGCCAGAGCCGTCCATGAATCCCTTTCTACGATTCATGGATCATCCTATAGTCCGTATTTTGTCCCGTGAAACTTTATGTCACAAAAGTTAAGTTTCTAGAATTCACAGCTTCCAAACCACGAACATGCAGGACGGCTCATAGTCTTGTCATGCCGTAGGTACCCTTCATAGAAATGTTTTAGACTGAGAAAAATTTAGGCCATTCAGGACTCCCATCTATGAAACCTTCGATGGGTCGTGGTTTAATACACGGTCCATCCTATTAATTCATACATCAACTTCTAGAAATAATTCAATTTTCTATTTTCACTAGATTCAATCCATGAACCCATCTACGATCCGCGAGCCATAGACTGGCTCGTACGACCAAACCAATACCAAAATTCTTATCTTTCAGTTTTCCAAGCTTATAAACATGAGGAGTGTTACATCTTTAATTATGTATGCAATATATACTAAGAGGATTGATTGGAGTCCTTTGAAATTCTTATCATTATGTTATATCTAAGACCTAGCTTGAATCATGACAAAAGTAATACCAAGGTTGGAGGGTGTGGTGGTATAAAAGGAGGCGAAGGTAGTGAAGACAATGAAAGAGGAAAAGGCTAAGGGGCTGGTAATCATTTAAAATTTATTAAATCTAAATTTTAAAATGATTCAAATTATATCAAATTCATGAATATATTAGTCCAAATAAGTATGATGAATTAACTAATTGGTTGATTAATCCAATAAATGTGAATTTAATCAAAATCCAAGTTCATTAATTTGGGCCACAATAGGTAAGCCCAATTTGATAATGTAAGAACCCAAACTTTGTACGACCTCAAT
This sequence comes from Solanum rostratum, assembly GCA_029948455.1. Lineage (NCBI taxonomy): Eukaryota > Viridiplantae > Streptophyta > Magnoliopsida > Solanales > Solanaceae > Solanum > Solanum rostratum. Next base: position 28,842,418 of record CM057051.1, read on the forward strand.
GTAGCATGGAAATCTGGTTCTGGAAAAGTTTTGGACCAAGGTGACACGTCATCGGAGCCCTCACGGTCCGTGTGAGGTCACACGGCCCGTGTGGAGCCTCTATGGAGTGGCCCTTGGCCTTTGGAGGATGTTTGGCCCTTAAACATAGTGTTTTAAACTAAGGCACACCAGACTTAGATCCCTCACGGTCTTTGTGACACTTCACGGACCGTGTGGTCGTCTGTGTGATGGCCTTGGCTTGAAATCCCATAGTTTTGGGACCAAGTATGGTCACACGGCCAAGTTCACAGCTCGTGTGGAATGTCACGGCTCGTGTGGCCATCTATAAGGCTTTTGGAGTGAAATTTTTCTAAATAAGGAATCATCTTCTCATAACTTGATTGTGGAATTTTTCTAAGGAGAGGGGGTACGGGCAGTGACACAGCCCATGTGGCATTACACGGCCCGTGTGGCCTCCCGTGAAGGTGAGTTCGTTGAAAAATTCTAAGTATGGGATATTCAATCTCAATCTAAGTTCACTTTCAAGCCTTCAATTCAAGCTTATTTATGTTGTTTAAGGCCATCATGGGTCTCCTACATCAAGCCAAGTTCAAAGGAATTCCATTGGCTAAGTTTTTTCACAAGTACCAATAGAAGGGTCAACTTTAAATGGTCATATCTCTTAGCACAAAATGAACTAGGTGGCCCACAACCTGTAAAATTGGATCTCTTTAAATGATCTTTCCAACACACGCATTTTCACCTCATTCCGAGTTCGGAGCAAGAAGTTATGCCCTTTTTCGTAGAATCTGTCTGGGCTAGACGGGGAGCCTTCATGGACCGTGAAGAGCTTCACGACCCGTGAATCCAACCATGTCAAGTTTCCTTTAAAATTTAAAGGGTCATTTTATTGAGGTGTTTTTGATATTTTGATCCATCCCCAAGGCTTTTAAGACCTTTTAAATCCCCCTTTACATTCCTAAACTTCTCCTACACTAATTCAAAACCCTCATTCAAGACTAACACTTAGTTTCTAGAATTAGACCCTCAAAATTCTCTCCAAGTCTCACCTTCAAGATTCAAACTAGGATTCAATTGGGGTTTCAACTTCAAGATAAATTCTTCGCAAATTCCCCTTCCTAAGTAAGGTATGTGGGATTGATTCTTGGTCCCTTTCAACAAAGAATACCAAACTCTTTTCAATTGATTTTTATGGAATTTTGCTTACTTTAAATATGGGTTTCGAGAATTATTGATTAATAAATTCAATTGATATATAAATTGTACTTCATTTATGATTTTAAGTTACTATAAGCCCTAATATGATGGTTTGCATTGAGATTATGAAGTTATGAAGGTGCATGTCCCCTTTAAAACTTGTTTTGTGGATGGGTGATCTATATTATGATTTGAAGGTGGATTTAATTATGGATTTACTTTAATTTCACATTATATTATTGATTTTAGATGGAATCTCAATTACCCATGTTATTCCCCAATCATTCATGGCATATGCATTCATGAACATTGGATTTTATGAAAATTATAAAGTGGGTTAAGCCAAATTATGTTTTATGATATGATTTTGATAAGGTATTGGTTATGACAAGAATGTGATCACATATATGTCTACGGTTATGGATCTTTGAGAATTTTGGGTGCTTGCATCATCTTGTATATTTGAATGAGCTATTCTTATGCATGAGCATCATGATTATGAATTATGATTTGGCATTTGAGCCTAAATGTGCAATGAACGGATTTGAAATGACTATTGCCTCTTTGAGAGCATATATATATATATATATATATATATATATATATATATATATATATATATATATATATATATATATATATATACGTATATATATTCTTGTGGGATGCCGACTTAGCACCGATGGATTGAGGGTTCTCTCTCTTTCCTTGAACTATATACCTAACATAGGCTATGAGACTATACGAAATGGGTGATTTTCTCGTAAGGAAGGTTGTTTCATACGATTTGGATGATGTTCCGGTAAGGTGAAGTATTATGTGATATGATATGCTACATGAAAATCCTATCCGAAATGGGTGATGTTCTCGTAAGGAGGGTTACTTCATGCGAAATGGGTGATGTTCCCATAAGGTGAAGTATAATTTACCTTTGGCAAGTAGACCACCTCTTTACCGGTGAGGGGATTTCATCAGGATTCCAAGTAATAGCTTGCTTGGTCTTACTATTGTCACATCCCCACTATATATGAGCATTTTTATATTTCATGCATCATGGACTTGATGGCATAATGTATACTACTCTTCTTTGGATATATGATTCTTTCTATAGTATGTACCCTTGTCATCTAATATTAAAATGCAGGTTTGATAAGTCATATGCATTGCATGCCCACATACATAGTACATCCAAACGTACTAACGCATACTTTTTCCTACATGATCTAACCATGTAGGGACTGGAGATTACCTTCATCTACCGTTTGACGCTAGATCGGATTTGAGACATTTCTTGAGGTGAGTCCTATATTCCAAGGACAAGCCACCATTCCTCCACCAATGTTGCTTCCATTTGTGTTATTTACCTTGAGGGTGAGCCCAGGACATGTCTTGGCCCCCGTCCTATCTTATGACTAGAGGCATTGCTGGACATCTTTTTAGACTCTCATCGGATCTATATGTTATGTGTTGTGTTTGAATCTTATGGTTATGGTTATCTATTGGATATGGCTATCATGGATTGGTTATGAGAATTATGATATGTATTGTGGAAATGTGGAAGATCCTAAGTCCCGTATTGCCCCCATAGAGTGAGTCATACTTACCCGCCCCTTAGTCCTTATGTGCTATGTGCTATGTGAATCCATGTTAATCCCTTTCCCTATGATATCCCCATAGAATGAGTCCTACTTTTCCGTCCTTTAGAACTATGTATTTACTATTTGTATACGTTTCTGAACCGATGATGTGAATACGGATACTTTGGGGCTTGTTTGGGGACTCTCGGGTTTCTATTCACCATGTCACTCTTAGACCCTAGGTCTGGGTTGTGACAAATAAGCCTAATATTACTTTATCCTAGAGGCCTATTTGGTACCACGTATCAAATGGTGTGGCATGCCAAGTCAAATAAAAAAAGCCAATAGGATCATGCCATGTGTCACCATGACAAGCCCACTTCATAAGGTCTAATTGCCATGTCACTTAGATCTAATTGGCTGAATGGAATTTTTTCCTATAATAATTCCTCTATTCTATAACTATAAATCAGGGTTTTCATAATTCAAAAAGAGGACATCAAGAATTCTAACAAGAAGTTGAGAGAGATTGTGGATTAAATGTCATAAATTTCTCTACAAGTTCTAGGATTCAAAATTCAAGCATTCAACTTTAAGAACATTTTCAAAATCCCTTGAATTCAAGATCAAGCTCAAAAACAGTTTCAAATTTCAAGATCAAGAACAAATTCAAAACTCAAGAACAATTTCAAGATTAAGCTTAAGAGTCCTTGAATTTACATTTGAAAAGATGAATCTGGGGATTTATGGAGATTGTAAAACTCACATATTGAAATCAAATATTACAATTGTTACGATATTTCATTTCTTGATTATTATTTTCTTGATGCAAATTTTATCATCTACAAATTCTAGCACACCTGGTGGCACAATCTCTACCTCTCATCTCAACCTTTCCAACATTGAAATGACTTTCACTATAGAAGAACAACTAGCAAGTTTGACCAAAGCAATTGAAAGTTTGACAAAGTGTGTGTATGAACAAGATGTTAAACTTTTCAAGATGACAAATAAGATGGATAACATGATTAAGAGAGGATCAAATCAAGCACCTATGACGCTTCCTAGAATTCAAGATGAAGGAGAGTCTTGCATAAAGCAAATAAAGATCAAAGAAATTCATCTCTCCAGTGAAGGTTTGATTTCTATTGATCAATTGAAGAACTTAATCATAGGGACTATCTAAGATAAATATGAGTCTCGTCTAAAAGTTTTCCTCACATATGCAAAGTCGTACACACAACAAATTGTTTGATAACTTAGAGATGTCTGAGGTCAATCAACCTCCTAAGTTCCAACAATTTGATGGCAACGTAAATATGAAATACCATATAGTGCACCTTATTAAAACATGCAATGACGCTAGAACGAATAGTGATTATCTCATCAAACAATTCATGCGATCCTTCAAAGAAAATGTCTTTGATTGGTATACAAAATCTCGAACCTAGTTCTATAGATTGTTGGGAACAGTTAGAGCAAGATTTTCTCAATCGTTTTTATAGCACATGACGTGTTGTTAGTATGATCAAACTTACAAAGTCTCACCAACATGAAGATGAGCTAGTTTTTTACTTTATTAGTCACCAAAGAAATTTGAGCCTCAACTGCAAAGATCGCCTTAGTGAAACTTCTAGCATTGAAAAGTACATTTAAGGCTGAAATAAGATCTTCACTACATCATGCAATGATTAAAGCCTAATACATTTGAAGAGTTGGAAATTCGTACGTATGACATGGAATTAAGCATGACTATAAGAAGAGATCAACAGTCTTTTATCCATAGGCCTCACAAAGATAAAGATATAGAAGAACTCCAAAGTGAGGGTAAGTTTGCATTTAAAAATGACTCTTAAAAGTCTATGTATATCTCGACGCTCGTTAACGTATGAGGATAAACTACAAGTTATAACGCTCCTAAACTCATGAGGATAAACTACAAGTTATAACACTCCTTAATGCATGAGAATAAACTACAAGTTATAATGCTCTTAGATGCACAAGCCTAAACTGTATCTCACAAAACTTTTCAAATTTGAGCTAAATCTCAAAGTTTGAAAGCTCTTCAAATTTGAGCTAAATTCTAAGTTGAAAAGCTCATCAAATTTGAGCTAACCTTCATATTGTGAAGCTCTTTAATTTTGAGTATAACCTCCTAACTGAAAGATCATCAAATTATGAGTGAAATTTTCAAATCACGAAACTCTTCAAATTCGAGCTAGATCTTCAAGTCACAAAACTCCTCAAATTTGAGCAAAATCTTCAAGTTTCAAATCTCATTAAATTTGAGCAAACTTTTCAAGTCAAAGTGCTCTCATCGCATGAGCTTAAACTGCAAGTTATAATACTCTTAGATGTACGAGCCTAAACTGTATGTCACAAAGCTTTTCAAATTTGAGCAAAGTCTCAAAGTTTGAAAGCTCTTCAAACTTGAGATAAACTTAAAGTTGGAAAGCGCGTCAAATTTGAGTTAACCTTCACATTGTGAAACTCTTTAATTTTGAGTTTAACCTCCAAATTGAAAGATCGTCAAATTATGAGTCAAATTTTCAAATCACAAATCTCTTCAAATTCGAGCTAAATCTTCAAGTCACAAAGCTCCTCAAATCTAAGCGAAATCTTCAAGTTTCAAAGCTCATCAAATTCGAGCAAACTCATCGAGTCAAAGCTCTCATTGGTGCACGAATCTAAAATGTATCTCATCAAATTTGAGCTAAGACCCAAGTTCCGAAGCTCCTCAAATTAAGCTAAGTTTTTAAATTTTGATGCTCCTTAAATTTAAAAAAAAATTCAAATTTCAAAGCTCATCAACTTAATTTGAGCAAAATCTTTAAGTCAAAACACTCCTGGTACGTAAGAGTATAAACTGTGTATGGCACCCTAAAAGAAAAAAGATGTTGCCTAGATTGAAAATCTCAAAAGAGGTGGCCTAGGCAAAAGTTAGGACACCAAAATGATGTCCACTAGGTTGAAAACCTCAAAAGAAGTGACTTAGTCAAAAGTTAAGACACCCTAAAAACATGTCCACTAAGTTGAAAATCTCAAAAAAAGGCGGTCTAGGCAAAAGTTTAGGCAAAAAAACACTTCTTCAAAACTACATTGTGACTTGACCCTCTTTATTGAAGTACGTAGGCGCTTAAAGTCATACTCTAAGTTCAGTTGCATGAGTGTCATAAAACTATATATTCCCATCGAATTCCTTAGGGGGGAAAATTCTCATGAAAGGTGAGTTTCTGCAATAGTATGCTTGCGGTCTTCAAATTTGACCAAGCTTGCAAATTGAAGTTTTCAAATTCCTTAGTTCTGCAAGTTGGAGTCTACAAGTTGGTTTCCAAATTAACCAAGTATGCAAATTAAATTCTTCAAATCCTTCAAGCATATGCGAGGTGAAGTCTTTGAATTCTTCAAGACGCAAGTTGAAGTCTTCAAATTCTTTGACTTTACAAGTTGAAGTGTTCAAATCCTCCAAGTATGTGAGTTGAAGCATGTATAATTTTCATGTTTGTACATTAAAGTCTACAAATTCTTCAAGTGTGCAATTTGGGGTCTCAAATAAATTAAGTATGCATATTAAAAACTTTAAAATTCTCAAAATTTGTAATTTGAAGTCTTCAAATTCTCTTCTTAAAGTTAAAGTTTCAAATCCACCATGTTTGTAAGTCAAATTCTTTAAACTTGTTGAGTCTAAACGTTGAAGCCTTCTTAAGTCAAAAATGAGTAATTATCTCTTTGCATCGTGAGGATTCCATCAAATTGCCTTTCTTGGGGCAAAGATGTGTATCCATCCCTTTATGCCGTTAGAATATCTCTAAATTGTCACGGGCTTAAGGTGGACAAAATTTGTCCCTTTGCATCTTAAGTTGGCCTTTTCTCGGGCTTAACCTTAAAAGGATCTCTAAATTATCATGTCTTAAGGTGGACAAAATTTGTTCCGTTGCAGCTTAAGCTAGCGCTTTTTGTAGGTTTATCTTTAAAAAAATCTCTAAATTCCATTTTTTAAGGTGAACAAAAATTATCCATTTACACCTTAAGATGGCTTCTTCACGCCTTATGTTTAAGTATTTGGAATCTTGTAAAGCCTCAAATTTGTGATATCAAGGTCGGGACGTTAAACATATCCCTTTACGCCTTATGCTTAAGCATTTGGAATCTTGTAAAATCTCAAATTTGTGATCTCAAGACGGGAACGTTAAACACATCCCTTCACACCTCAAAATCACATTTTTGTGTTTTGGTAAAACTCTCCATTGCCTCCGTAAAATTTAAATATTACTTTCTTTAACCTACAAAAAGGACGAACAAAAAAATTATGTGAAAACAATAAATCATACCTTAATAAGAATGCTTGATAATTGGACTTTAAAATTTGATTGAAAAAATATGAAGAAGCATACCCCTATTTATAGGCTGCTATCTAAAAAAAGGAAAAAGAAGGAAACAAAATTTCAAAAAAGGTGTGTGTCCAAAAGGAAAAAACATAGTGGGGTGGGGGCGGCGCGGGGGGAAGAGAAATCACGTGTTTTTTTTTTAAAAAAAAAAAGGTAAAATTGAGAATGATTTCCTTCTCCGCAGATAAATATTATAATAATATTTTGACAATGTTTCCTTATAATGTTATAGTAATAATTATAATATTAAAACAATACTTCAAATCTAATCTTTAAAAAATAAAATATTTCGATAACACTTGAAGTAAGAAGCATTTGTAATTATTTAAAATTTATTAAATATAAATTTTAAAATAATTCAAATTTAAGAATATATTAGTCCAAATAATTGTTATGGATTAATATAACTAAATTAATTATAAGTACAACAAATATGGATATAATTAAGGGGAAATTTCATATATATACAAAAAATTAATTTATTTACAACAAATATAGCTCATTTTTTATCTATATTAAAAATAGCCAAAATGGACCTAATTGTTGAGTCCAAAATTCGATAGGCCTTTCTTTGCTTCCTTTCTTTTTCTTTCTTATTTTCTCTTCTTTAGCAGCATTGAACTTTTTTTAAAAAAAAAATCAAACTTATTTTTTAAGTTATTTTTTACTACAACAACATACCCAGTGAAATCCCACAAGTGGGGTCTGGGGAGGGTAGAATGTATGCAAACCTTACCATTACTTCATAGAAATAGAGAGGTTATTTCCTGGGAACCCTTGTCCCAGTTATGAAACCTCATCAAGTCTAAAAACTTTAGTTCCGATAGACACAAGGGATGCAAACTTCCTCATCTATCAAGGCAAACAACATGACTACAAAAGACAGGAATTTTACTCCTCTAGAAAAATGATTAACAGATTTTAAAAAAAAATGATTGTCATTTCATATGCTTGCCTTTAATTGTTTCTTGAAACAATGCAATGGTAATAGTGAGTCTGAACTTTGGAACTCTTAAGACAGCTATGAAGAGGGTGATTACAAAGACCTACCTAAAATATATTTGCATGCATTGTATGGCTGAGGAGACTGGCTTAGTGCCAAAGTGGTTTCCTCAGCTGCTGTTGGATTCATATGCATCTGAATTTACTATATTTTCTAAAATAAAAAATATTTTTTATTTTGTTGTGATTTTTTATATTAAAATGTTCTTTTTCAAAAATAAATTTTTTCATGTATTTTGGGCTACATTATTTTTTATTAAAAATTATTTTATTTTTATTTTGTTATGACTTTATATATATATATATATATATATATATATATATATATATATATATATATATATATATAAAGAAAAATTTTCAGATAAAAAATTTTCATGTATCAATTTCGTATAAAAGCGTATAAACGTACATCAATATTGTATAGATAGTTACGTAGTAAAGCAACATTGTATAAATTATGTATAAGCATGCATCAATATTGTATAAATAGTATGTAAATATGTATCGATACTGTATAAATTGTATATAAACGTGTGTTGATATTATATAAATATATATGTAATATATCGACATTATATAAATAGTGCATAGTCGTGTATCAATGTTATATAAATAATCATGTATTGTATTGATATCGATATTTATTTGACTATCATGCATTCCCCAACTTAATAAATAAAAAATAAATAAGACATAATAAAATGACGTAAGTATTCATTTTTTTCACAAAATAAGTGAAACGATGTCAAAAGTGAAAAAAACTTTTTAAAAAATAGCAACAAAGAAATTGTACAAATAATTATGTAATATATCTATATCGATATTTATTTGATTATAATGCATTCTCACCTTAATACAATAAAAGAATAAACAAGAAATAATAAAAAAATTAAAAAAAAATCACAAACGAAGTGAAATAATTTTTATAAGAAAAAACTTTCTTAGAAGTGCAAATTGAAATTTTTGTAAAACAATTACATTTAAAAGAATTAATTTAAAATAGCACAGCTAAAAAAATTAAACAAAAGAGTTTTTTTTTTAAAAAAAAAAAGGCCAAATAGATAGAGTCAACATGTGAGACCAAAAAACTAAAAAAGGTTATTGGCATATCAAATCAAATAAATAAGCCAATAGAATCATGTCATACGTCACAATGACATGTCCACTTCATTAAGGCCCAAATGTCATATGATTTAAATCTAATTGGTCGAAGGAAAGTCTTTCCTATAATAATTCTCCTATTCTACAATTATAAATAGGAATTTCTTAATTCAAAAGGAGGACATCAAAAAATTCTAGCAAAAAAACTAGAGAGCACATGGATCAAGCACCACAAATATTCAAGCATTCAAGTTCAAGAATTCAAATATTCAAGTTCAAGAATAAGCTTAAAATCTCTTGAATTCAAAATCAAGTTCAAAAACAAATTTAAATTTCAAAATTAGAAACAAGAACAAATTCAAAATCAAACTCAAGAACTCTTGAATTTCTATTTGAAAAGATGAATCACAGGATTTATAAAAATTGTAGCACTCGCATATTAAAATCATGTAGTACAATGGTTAGGATACTTTCTTTTGTTGATTATTATTATCTCAACGTAATTTTTATTTTCTACAGATATTAGGTTGCAATTGAGGAGGAAGTGATGGTGGAGGAAAAAGGGGAGGGTTCTAATGAGAGAATAAATAGTAGAGATTTTGTTAGAAAATTATATAATTATTTCAAAGTGTAGTATGTATGATAAAAATAGGGTATAAGTGGAGTAATTTTTCCAATTATTTAGCACAACTGCACAAGATTTGAGTCAAAAGTAGTCGAAGTCCAAACCCTTCTTATCTTCCAGAGAATTGACGAGGCAATTCATTTGAGAGTAGCCGAAAAGAAAAGTGATGAAAATTAGAGTGTTTGTCAAGTCAATTCTTCATACAGCAGATCCCCAGATGTAACCCTTAGATCAAAAGATGGAATATTTAACCAAAAGGGCGAACAGGAAGCAACATCTTTAAACATTTACACCATACTATCACATCAATAGCAGGAACCCAAGCTTGAATCAAGTCCCAACTTGTTATAACCTCGTAAGGTCTGTACAAGAGAGCTAATTAGAATGAAGCTGTACTATCAACGCTCTTTTTCACGTACAATTGCTTAATTTCTCACTGCTGCTCCCATCTACAAATTCTAGTAAATCAACAAATAATTCGACTTCAGCAAAAGCCTGGACAAGATGTTACCTGAAAGATGCCTATCTGAAGTACCTCAGACCTGGCTAAAGCTATTACATTACCTTCACAATTGTGCGAGATAAAGTATAGCACTGAAGACTAACTTTATACAGTCATCTCCTAATACACAGGAGATATATTTTTTCTACCAATGGCAAAAATGAAGCCCACAGGTTCCTCCCTACAAACTTGAAAAGATGTACACAAAATGAATCATATTTCTTGATAAGATAAAAGTGGCCAGCACCTAAATGATTGGACAGCCTACATTACATTTGAGGTGACAATTCAGTGCCCATCAATTTCTGTTCCTAGTGCCACCATATTTAGCACCAAAACTTCTTAGGAAGTAGAGCTAGTGGATTTACCACCAAAACACGGGAAAATCAATTCATTTATGATCATAGTGAAAGACATTGTACCATGTTAGGGAGATTTTTTGGCATTGGAAGAGCAGTAACATATCTCTGTGTTAAAAGTTTATGGCTACATGCATCTGATGAAGATGTATCAACACCATCAGATTGCACCCGACTATGGAACTTTGCAAGCCGATAGATGACTGAGAACTTCTCAATATCCTGGCCTTCCACTACAACATCTAATATTGATGCTCTCTTATCCAGTCTGCAACAGAGGAAAAGGAATAACAAAGCTTAATACGTTGATTCACCTTGTCAAGTAGAAATTGAAGTTCGTAAAGAAGATAGCTCCTAAAGACCACTGTAACATGTAAATAATGAAATGAACACTGAGGAATTAACAGAAACCCATTATGAAGCAGCTATAAAAGACTAACAATATTGATATTTTCTGAAACAAATCAATTACTGCTAGATTTTATCTGAAACATCGGCATTACCACTTCTATCCTCAAATTTTCAGCAAAGGAAACGATGATTAAATTATCTTTACAACAACATATCCAGTGTAATCCCACAAATGGGGAATGATTAAAGACCTTTAGCTTTGTATATTCCAATTTGTGCTAACAGAAGCAAAAAGACCATATCAGAATCCAAATGAAGCCCCAGGAGATGCCCAATAAAACAATATTTCATTTATCACAAAACTGAAGTCTGCAGATCCAGGGCTGAGGTTTAGCAGTACATATTGTTTCCCTGTAACTTGGCAGACTCATTCTAACATACTGATATTACTAAGACAGAAGATATTACAAAATGGAACATTTCTTGCAGAAGAGGTATAGCTCAAGATAGTAATCCACAAAGGGAAGAGATCGGACATGACAGAACTAACCAAAGATCTGATGAACTTCTATGACTCAGGAGAAGTGACTATATTCAAAAACCTGAACAAGTATTGATATAAAAGCAGATAAGTTAACCTATTTAACATGGCAAGACTCCATTTTCCTCAGACTTCTCCTTTTTTTGTCTCCAACAAGTTTCCTTCCCTCCCTCCTCAACAGCCCCCAAAAGTAAAATCCAAGAGGCCCCGTGGGTCTAATGTATAATATACAAGCTCATATGCTGTAGTGGTGTAAGCCAATCATTAAGCATTACCTTGAAAAGTCACTTTCCAGTCTCCTCGCTCTTGCCATCAACTCTTCCACAGCTTTGGCAAAAATCTGGTTGTCATATCTCTGTGAACGTTTGTGTTTGCCATGAAATCTATGAGAACACATTAAACACACTGTTAAGGCAATTTAAAATGTAGACCTGATCGGAACATCTCAAGCAACAACTAGCGAACTTACAGTTCTTTGCTACTGTGAGGTGCATTGGAATCAACATATGAGCATGAGACCATGCTGCATGCATCCCCCAATGCCAATCTAGAAGTGGAGTATGCCACATTCTCATATTCTGAGTTAGCATCAGAAAAAAGAATTGTGGCAGGAGGAGGACGAAATAATTGCTGCATAAGCTGAGTAGTCAAAACAAGCCTTCTTTTAAGTCTCAGAGGCCCATGTTCAAGCAGGTCAATGTCTTCTTCAGCCTGTTGTTACAGGAATGTGGGTTATTATAACTGATAAGCAAACAAATTTTAAGAAGGGAATTACAATAATACAATAAACAAATCAAGATACCTTTTCAACAAGCCTGTTAGTTGATTTGGCCCACTCTATTTCTGCCAAGCTGCAGATAGGCAAATTAACAATTATCATTAAACCTGACTGGAACTAAGACAATACAAATGAAAACAAAATGGTATAGCAGAAATCATTGAGAAAGCAACAAAAAAGCATGAAAGAAAAGGAGTTCACTAAAAGTAGTGCAAAATATGAACCTGATTGTCTGCTTGCCCCGCAAATCCAGTAATATTTCTTTGCACCAAGGAGTAAGTTCAGATGTAACACATTTCCGCTTCTTAGGTTTCAGCAATTGGTGATGCTGTCCAACATTCAGTGGCAATGTCTGTGGAGAAGAAAAAACTTCAATGGCAGCACAGTTAGCAGAAGAACTTTGCCCAAGATTAATTATATCACCATTTGCAGGGATTAATTTCTGTATAGAATCAAATGCCTGCAAGCCATTGGAAGACTTCCCAAGGGTGAAAGGTTGATCAGTTGCCTTCATGGAAGCAGCTCTGTTTGCTTCATACATCTGTAACATCTGAGCATTTTTGAAGGTCCCATATTGATTAAACCAGGAAGGTGCCATCTGAGGACTAATCTGAGTATGCTCAGGTCTAAAAGAATGTATATTGCTGTTCTGAGAGCTGCTCTGAACATCATCATGATGAGATGCAAGTATGTCCTGAGGAGTCACATTGCCTCCTTGTTGCGATGATACACTTCTTTGTAAATTTTCCCGCCCAGAGAACCTTGGGATTCTAGAATCAGCAGAAAGTATTTGCTGAACACCTGTATTGCTGTCTGATACCCTCATTCTTTTCAAGGGCCTTTCACTAGAATCAGTCTCCACATCTTTCATCACCTGCACTTGGTTTAGTAAGGAATAATTTGGTTGAGGAAAGTTATTTGGTTTCAGCGATCGACCAAAAGCTTCAATATCTCTCTGCATCAATATAGAATTTCTAGGAGATCCTTCTGAAAAATTCATAACAGGTTCTCTGTCCTGTGAATCATTCATTTGAACTAGTTCAATGTTTTGAAATGATGTTTGCCGAGAAGCACTTTCTTTCGCTTGTTCTTCTTCCCCCTCAACAGAGCCCAAAATATTCACTGTGCTTGTACCAAGCTCAGATGTGAACTTCCATCCTTTATTTGCATCTTGATCACCTTGCCTCTCTGCAGCAGAAACAGATGACTCCATATTATTCGACTGATGTGACTGGTGAATACGAGAAGACTCCTTGGTGGACTGGGCAACAAAAAGGGGCTGCCGTGGTGGGAAATTGGTCCACATATTAGTGAACATTTTTGAATATGCACCATGGTGAGCGGGGCCAGACATTGAAATGGGCTGAGAAACTGACCCTTGCTCTTCAGATGAAACTTGATTTGCAGAGAACCTTTGATGGGGACCATCGGCATTACTTAATTGTGACTTACCTGCAGAGATTGAAGGGCTGTCCTGTTTATCATCTCCAGCCCCTTCGGATATGGAAGCCAGTACAGATTGACCACTTCCAGGTCCTCTGCGAGAGTCACCTTTTTCTGTAGAAGAGGCACCATGTTTATCAAAAGATATATTTATAGAATGATCTGTTGAAAGTTTCCCAGTAGCTCTAACCACAGGTGGATTTTGAAGTGAGCTTCTCAAGTATGGAAAACCAGAACTAGAATCAAATGCTGAAGAAAACTTTCCAGGAATCGTGTACAAGGAAGCTTCGTCATATGTACTCCCTGGAACCCCAGATCTGTTATTCTTCAACTCTTCCAAAGAATGTTCAGCAGGAGGCAATGATTGACCCTGATGAGGAGGGTGCATCTGTCCTCGACTCTTTTCATTGATCTCCTCAGTAGTGTGCAAGTGTGAAGATCTAACTGCGTGGGTACTCAGAGATGACAAGGAATGGTTTGCAATTGAAACCCATTGAGATGGAGGGCCAAGTTGTAGACCAAAGCCTTGAGAGGCAGAAAACTGACTTCGCTGGAGATGACCAACACACCCATCAGAATTTTCTGCTTCAAGCATCTCAGATGATACTTTCTGTTCAGAATTACATAACTGAGTCATAGAACCATGCACACTTGATTGGTCTACCTTGTGAAGAAGCTGGAGCATGTTTGGACTACAAGCGGAAAAAGAATCAAACCATAGAACACAAACAGCATTGGGAAGAAGTTTTTACAGCAGAAATGAAAGCTAAGTTGCTTGGATTCACTTCTTGTGCGGGACCCGTGTCGCCACAACATGGGTGTGGGATCCGTACCCAATTTGGTCAACAGGTTTTGGATACTTTGACCAAATTCGAGAGAAATTCTGGACAGATTCGATGACTTTCGTAATCAAAAACAAAAACTAAGGTGAAATTGAAGAGAATGAAATACCTTCTATATATAAATTTCTATTGCCACTTCCTTTCCTTTTATCTCCTTCCGAGATTCTCCTCTTGATCAATATTTTCTTAAAGGTTTTCCACATAATTTCATAATTTAGATTTTATAACTCTATTTTTAGACATTTGAATTATTTTTTAGCTGAACTCCAGCATCCATATATGGATCCGTATTCCAGAATCTTAAAATTTAGATCATAGAGGATCTGACCTCTAAATCCGCCCGCATCCAAGTCCAAGCAACTTAGAAAGAAAGTCAACAAGGACACCAAAGATATATGCAGGATAATGAACAGCACAATTAGGCCTCATTTGTTTTCGTTAAGATCAAGACATCTTAATGTGAATGAATTAAGATGTGCATTAAGACTTCAAGGATTGAATCTAAATACACATCGGAATATTACGATGTTGCATTAAGATTTGAATACTAAATAGTTAAAACAGTTTTTTTTTTTTTTTTTGCAATATATGAATGTATAAATTTTGTCTTTGTTTAAAAAATAATAAATCTAAATTTCAATAAAATACTAAATTGATTTAACATTATATCAATAAAATAGTTTAAAAGTTTTATATGACATCTGGTGGTGGTGGTGACTAATGATGGTGATTGTGTGCATCGATTTGGGATGTTGCCTAATGATGATGGTTATGGGTAGTAGTATCCTACGGTATAGTGGTTGGCAATAGTGATTAGCCATGGTTGGTGGTGGCAACTAACAATTAGTAGTGGAATGATACTGATGGCTAATGACGACGGTGAAAGATGATGGTGGTTACCAATATATAATATAGACTAATGGTGGTAATTAGTAGTGATTAACAAAAGTAATAATGTTTAGTGGTGACGATTACAAATGATGGCTAATAGTAATGATGATTGATTTTGGTGATTGGTGATTGGTGATTGGAGATTGTGCTGGTTGTGGTTGTGGTTGTGGTTGGCCCGAGGATGGTGGTTGTGGATGGTAGGTGGTAGTGATTGACGGTGGTGGTGCTATGTAGCTAAAGTGGTGGTAGTGCGTGGTGGGTAAAATAGACTCCTTAATGATATTAAGACTTTTTGTTTTTTTATGACAAGAGGAACCCATAGCTGCGACCCTTCGAGTGAGCATAGGGTAAACCCCCGCTCATATGCAATAGCTCGCAAACCATAAAAGAGAGGTAACCCGCACTAGGCAAGCCCGGTGCGACGAGCTTGACCCAGAAGGTAAATCCTTGCTTTCGCTAGCAAGAGGTTTCAAACCTAAGACCTCTAATATGGAAGCCCCAAGCCCAAACCACGGAGCCACCCCGAAGGGTCTTAATGATATTAAGACTTTTTTATAGATCTTAATCATTCATACCCATTAAGTAGTTGTAAAAAAAGGAAAACAAATACAGTTGAGGATTAAAATTCAGATCGTGAAAGCAAAACACACTTAATGACTAAGGTACAAATGATTAAAATTAAGACCTTCACTAACTGCAAACAAATGAGACCTAACTCTTCTAAGATTCTAAGAACATGAATGAGTAGTGATGAAGAAATTAATTACCTAGCTTGTGTAGCTTTATTTGGTGCATGTAAGTCCGATTTATTGAAGGGACCAGGCGTAATATATCCATCACTATGAAAGCTACTTTGCGAATGCACCTCAGTAAAGTCTTTGCCATCTCTCGTAACATCATAAGGCTTCCCCTGTTTGCCATCTCTCATAACATCATAAGGCTTCCCCTGTAGGTTTAAGGAATATTATCTTTTATTAATGACCAATGTGTAAGACACAAATAATGTATTACGTGAAGCACATATATTACCTCTTCCAATTCTTCCCGACTCTTAGATACTTGACCAAACACTTCTGACTGGCCATGATTGGCATTCTGCAGCAGCATAGACTGAGAATGGCTAGGGTCTTTCCTGTCATACGGGGGATCTAATCCCTCATCCATATTTCCCATGGGATGATACTGGAACTTGCGAGGCCAAGAATTTTTCTGGCCAGCCTGGTCAGACGACTTCTGCTTCCCAGTGGGAAGAGACCTTGAATCACAAGCATCTGACAAGATATTTTCCGTCATATTAGCAGCAGGTGAATGAGGAAACAAATTAGAGCAGTAGCTATTATTCAAGTTCTTATTATCACTGTTCTGTAAGCCATGCATTTTAGCTTCTACATCACTAATGGCCCTGTGCAAGACCTGATTGTCTTTGGTAAAATGGCGCTGCACAACTCCTGAACCTTTGCTTACTGTAGACTTAACAAAGAGATCAGTGTTCTTCAAATGATCAGAATGATAATTATTTTGAAGTTGACTGGTTTCCTCACCCTTGATGGTACTTGAGTTGGGTACACAGGCAGAATTCTGCGACATAAAGACCTCCGAATTCACTTGGTGATTAACAATAGATGATCCCACATGCTTCATATCAACTGCAGAATTATGACCAGGGTTAGAGTTCCATATCACACCACGATGAACAACTTCAGCTTGGGTGACTTTCTTCCGCTTGTCATCTTGGGAACAATTTGATGAGTTCTCACTCGAAACTCTTAAAGCTGCATCCCCAGAGGGCACTGCAGATCCTCCATCACTCCAACCAGCTGTTTTGTCCCATAGTTGTCTAGCTCCACCAAGCTCAGATGTCAAAGTACCAGAAATCTTTCTCATATTTATTTCTCTATTAATAGGATGAGAACTGCTCCCAAACATCATTTGGCTTACTTCAGCAGCTGACTTATGCTGTGCACCAGTTGACCACTTGTTTCCTTCCTCCGATGACTGGACAAATTGTTGAGAAGAGTTGGCATGCAAACTTGAAGAGTTGGCATGCAAACTCTGGCCTGGCTCATATGGAAGCACATGGCTCTGGACATTGGAGTAGTTATTGTTCATATTGGTATCATCAGAGGGCTGAAGAGGAACAGAATTCAAGGATGAGTTTGGGGGCAAATTCTCTTCAGCAGAAGATGTTTTATGTCTCTCACTGTTATACATCAAATCCTGAGTTCCCGAAGGAATTTCAGTACTGTGAAAATTTAAACCACTCCACTCCTCCCGCACCCCAAGGTCAGGACTAGAAGTTTCTGCAACAGCAGAATGCATCAGTGCACTCCATGTACCACTTTGGATAGAAGAAAGCCCATTCACTAATCCTTCACCATCAAATGGATTACCACCTTCCCCATTCATATGAGCGCTCTTGCCAAAGGCCGACCATATATTATCCTCTGTACCAAACAATATTCTTTCTTCTGCCGGATCTAAGCCAACTTCATTCTGTGAGGAAGAAGCATGTGTCCCTGCTTTCTCCTGGGAGTTCTCTGAAGGAACAGCTAGACCCCGTCTGTCGCATAAGTCCTGGAAAACTGAATTTCTCTTAGTGTTTGCCTGCTGTGGGCTCTCCATATTTATTGCATTAGTCAGAGATTGACTTGAAGCATGTCCAAAAAGATTGTCATCTGGGGATCTCAGTCTAGGAATGAAAGTCCCATCCTGCACACTGGCATGATCCTGCAATCCAGCATACTGATTGACCGGAAATGAACTATCAAAGGTTGGCATTGGCTGCGTTGTGGGCTTATCAGCTATTCCTTGTGAGAACAGGTTCACGCTTCCTCTAGAACCAGAAACAGGAACTCCATATAGAGAATGGTCAGCTGATAGAGGAATTATGTGTTGTGCCTGTCCAATGTTAGTTGGATTCAGTCCATTGGAACATCCTTGAATGATTGGAGAGCCACGTTGCAACCAATTTGTGTTGCCAAGATCACTTGACCAAGGATAATTTAATGCACCAGAATTTGTGGTGTCATGAACCAATGCAGGTAGGTGGCTACCAGATGCCACCTTAGATAAGGTGGAAACCTGATTTAGTGCATCTTGCTGCCTGGAATCTAATTGCTGAAGTTGGTGCTGCCTCTGAAGTTCCTGCATCTTCAACATGAGTAGCACTTGCTGCATCTCACTATGCCCCGACTGCTGCCTCTGTAGAGACTGCAGCATGTTTGATTGCTGACGGTTCATTTGCTGACCACCAAAAAGATCAAAACTAGCAGGGCTCTCAGAAGATTCTGACATGACCAGTACTCTTGTCTGTTGCTCTGGACCCACTCCTTGATGTGATGCATAAGGAGATGAGACTCCTGAGGCTAGACTACGTTGACCATAATCTGTATTGACAACCAGAAATTTGGATTCATCCTGCCTTGTCTGGTAAAACTGATTACCATACATGTAGCCATTCAAATTTGTCTGCTGATTTTGTGACTGATCCTTTCCAAGCTCAGGCCTTGGAGTGGATTGCATATAATTCAATCCATGCTGTCTGGTAAAGGGATAACTGCTCGGACCTTTCTCGCTATCTACAAATGCAGAAAATATAAGAGAACAACTATCATACAGACCTATAGCTACTAAATACTAGTTTAAAGAACGTATCACATGTCGAATTACCAGAGTTCTGAAAATTGTAAGTTTTTGCGTTGGAAGTCAGAGCACCTATTTGTCTCTGACTTCCAACCCACAGATTGTTACTATGAGCTGGCCAATTCCCATCCACTTCTGGGGAATTGTGCTGCTCTTGCGACAAGCTGTCTTGTGCAAAGAAGTTGTGAACCCTGTCTCCAACATCGTTGCCAGGCATAGATGATTTCACTCTGAAGTCTTTGACTGTTGAATGTTGCTATGTAGTTATTAGCACAGAAAGATATCAACGAGCATCAAATAATGGACAACCTCACGTCACAACAGATGCATAATCCAGCATTTAGACATAGTCGTCTCGTGTCACTATTCTCTTGAAAGCTAAGAATCACTGCCTCAAACTCCTGCAAGAACATTCTAGTGTGACTAAATAAAGTTGAAAACAGTCATAGCGTGTTTTGCTATCAACAGTGCTAACCAATAGTTGCCAATGTTGAGTTACCAAAAAGTGCCATGTTAACAATTGGACATTCACACTTTTGATAGTACTATTTCAATGGATGGCATGATAGCAAGGGCATAAATCTTATCAAAACAAAAATATGAGATAGGGCATAATGAATTGTTTATAGATGTTTACAATCAATGGGAAGGCAAAGCACTGAAGCTCTAATTTTTTTCTTCACAGCTATCACAACTTCAATGGTGGACGAAGTGGACATAGTATAAAAAATAGAGCACAGAACCTTAGGATGTACATGTGCAAATTTGATGACCTAACTCAGGAAAAGTGCAGAGCATATATTAGGTTTTTGGTCCAGTAAATAAAATCAAATCATACTGGTGATCTATTTTTTTTCCTTATTCGCAGTTTGCCCAGTACCAAATATTCTTGCTAAACTAAATAACATAGAGCCATAAACCATTCAGCCCTATTGCTGCATTCTCCGTGTATGGACAACCAATCACTAATCACAAACCCCATATTAAAGTATACCCTACCACAATCATAGCACAACCACTTCATCAAAACCCTTATAAAGCATTTCTTGCAGACTCTTCAACTATCTACAAGTGCCTCACTCAGGCCCAGTATGTTACAATTGGATTAGTTTCAACTATCTTAACAAGTGCCTCACTCAGCCCTAGTATGTTACAATTGGATTAGATTCCTAAGCACTAAAATTTCCTTGGACCAAACCTTTTTGTGTTTCTAATGCTTATCAAAACTACATCAACTTCTTACTACATGGCTAAATTGGTACTTCAACCATCTTATTTAATGTCAAGGTGTTTTACCGGGCACAAAGTTTAATTAAAGGAAAAGAAAATTTTAATACTCATGGTCTAAAACAAGTCATAGATATTTAATCTATGTGTGTTGTTGCAAATCATCTCATTAGGAGTAAAAATAGAAAGTGTAAAGTTAATTGTGTCTATATAGAGAAATGAGTCCTTTTTTTGGGACAGACTAAAAAGGAAAGTATCTATATAAACTGGAACAAAGGAAGTAGTAGTTAGAATAGTTTCTATTGGTTTCCATACTAATTGCTCTTTGCCACAAACTTTTTTCTGAGTATGCATATGCCTGTTGCTCCTAGAAAATCAATAGGAAGAATCTCTACCAGAGCATCTTAGTTTGTCGCAAACAAGGCAGTTAAATTGGATCCAACAAATAGTTGTAATATTAGCAACCAAAAAAGGAAGTATACTGGGTTTTTATTCCACCCCGTCACAATCAAGAGAGTTATCAAATAGTACTGTGCAGAATATTTTTTTCCTTTTTTTAACTATGTAGAATATTTCTATTGATTATGACATTGCAAAAGACTTGAGTATCAACAAATTTCGCCACAGTAGAAAGTCAACAGAGAAATTAAAATATTTGGGTAGAATATTCTTAATGTTTTTGATGAAGGCATATCAAGAAGATGCAAAAAGTACAAAAGATTACCAAAAATATTTTTAAAACTTCCCTTATTCATGTAGCTTGAAAACTTCTTAAAATGGAGTCCTTTGGTTTGTTGTCACCAACCAAATTCACACATTTCTTTTCCATTTTTTCTCTTTTTTTCATATGGTATCAAAAGTGATCCAGTACAGATTTAAGTACTTTCCCTGTAACCAACTGCCCCATACGTTACCTGACTGGTCAAAGACTTCTCTTTCATTACATAGTTTACCTACTTTTTTCTATCCGTAGAGCCCAATGCAATGACAAATTTCCTGACCATATTAACTAACCTAACAAGGGAGACAGTCAGCATCAGTCTAGGGCTAATGTTATCGGTTCAGATCAACTACCCAGTCAAGTCAGGGCTCTACATTTGACTACTGATCAATCTATTTCAACTATCTATTCAAGTTAGTCATTTATGTCAATTGACATGTCAAGTCAACAAGGCATTTCTTTCCCCATTAGTTTTATGTCAATGCCGAACCGTTACTAAGCCAGGAATGTGGAATGCCAGCAAATTTGTCAGAACGATATCTTGTTTGTCTCTTTTTTTTTTTTTTTTTTGGATAACCATTTCTTGTTTGTCATTATCAACTTAGGCAAGTTCGACATGTACTTATGTCTGATGGATTCACAGCAACACCAAGGCCAAGACATTACAACTTGATTTTTCAACTTCATATAAAGATGAAAAAGAAACATCCTGCTCTTTGCTAATGGATTCTTCAAGTTTATATCCACAAAAATCTAGGGCCACTTTTTCCTATCACTTCTATCCAACTATGAAGCTTAAATCCAGACACTTGAGAATAAATTGGAACTCATGGGGGCTTGGCAGTAACACATACAAAAGAGTAACTTGACTCTATAAATAATAAACGTCACAAGTCCTCACACACCAAACTACACGATCCAGCTACTAACTCCACTTCGAGACTTTTTTGTCTGGCTACTAATCCTTCTTCTTTCAAACCATTCGGTACTGAGACAACATTTAAGAATTCTGAAATCCAACACATTCTGTTCCAAGAATGATAAATTCCAGTGAATCAATATATATTATAAATTGAAATTTATAAGAAAGATTCCAAATTCAATGCCCACATGATCAATTTAAATGGAGCCAAAAGCAGATAAGCACCCTTTCATATTGGTTAGCAGGAGGCAACATATTGATAATCACATTCTGCTAAAAACCTACAAAATTTAGCAGTAAATTTTTTCCCTTTGGGGAAAGAGGAGGTAGGAGATTAATTAGCTTAAAAGGCCACCCTTTTTATTACGACTTCTCCCAAAAAACTTGCATGAACCGATACTACAGATTTACTTAAGAATGGAGAGATGGTTCAAATTCTGGCAAAGACAAAAAAGAAAGGTGATTTTTTCCACCTGTGTATGTCTTAAGAGGGTAGAGTACCGTGTACTTTTGCTAGATACCCGGTAAAAAAATCCGACCGGGTGCAAGTTCAGGCAAACAAATCGTTGCAAGAAATTGATCAAATTATCAAGAACAAAATGGTGCCATAAGCTGTAAAGTTACTGTAAGAGAGCTTTAGTTAACCAAAGAGTGTCCATTTTATGCATGCGTAGAGAAAACTAGGGTTTATAACAGTATTTGAAGATAATTCATAAATAAAACTCACGCAAATACTGAAGCTGACACCAATGGAGCTCGGATCCTTTGTGTATTCAATTCTAGGGTTTCGAATCGACGATAGAAAACGCTAGCTGCTAAAAGAGAGAGGAGCAGAAGAGAGAGAAAAAATAACTTGCTAATTACAAGGAGAGAGAGAGATAAAGTGAGCGAAATTTTCAACGAACTATTGTGGAGCGAGGCTAGGTTCCGAGTCAAGCTAAGCTTCGAACTGGTTCGGATCCAAACCTGAGGCTCGGAGTCTGTGTTTCAATTGGTACAATCGCAGATGAAATTGAGCAGTCATCCAATTAAATACTGACGCGTCGTAAGAAAGCAGGTGGAGCCTACCTTTTCTAATTTTGGAAACTTAAATCTCTGAACAACCCAATGGTATACCTATAGGAATAATTGTTTGATCTTTTAAAATTTTCCCTCCAAAAATATGGTTTACGTGATCATAAACGTGGCCAAATAGGTTACCCTTTTTTCTTTTCTCTAACTGTGACTTTTTTTTTAAATGATGTAATATGGACAATGGATGAAGGCTTACTCATCTTCGTGCAACTATGCAAATGTTTTGTGCCATGTGACCATGTTTATCACAGAATGTTTTAGCCAATTATTTAGATTTTGCATTAAATATGTGAATACTTTCATTTCATAATATGTTAACATTTTTATTTTGTAAGATGAAATGTGTGTATTTAGTTATTGATTATCCAGATAATGTATACATTATATGACTATTTAAAATTGATATTAGTAACTTCTCTTCCAAATTCTGAGTTAAAATTTTACTATGGATACCAACTAGAGGTCCAAACTAGTTGAAACAATGAATTAGTAATAAAAGTTACATCTAGCAATTGCATGCTAGTTAGTTTACACGAGTTGATTATGATAATTAACATATTAAATAAATTATATTGTATACTTAAGCATAAACTTAATTGCTTATATTAAAATCAAATTGAAGAATCATATCACATATATATTATGAGTGGTCAACTTCAAAATGTTGAGAATAGATCATTGATTCAATGCAAAAGTTGAATATGTTCTACTTCTATCGGGATAAATTAAAATTTACATGACAATAGCTTATGGAAATAAGACATTTAATGCTAATATATCAATAAAGTCTAACCTAATTTACATAACAATATTTAATTGAGAATATGTTAGGGTTAATAATGTAGTGATCAATTTATTATTTTATGACTGATTATACTGATATTGTAATGACCTTATTGGTCATTTTTGAATTTATCTGTAAAAATTACCATTTTACCTTTTGTAAGTTGCTTTGGATCTATTTGAACTACTTGCATTGTTGGAACTGAAATCCCGAGTTTTAAAAGTTAAAAATATGAGTTTTGGTATTTTTGGAAGCTTAAATTGTTGAAAAGTGAGTTTTTGGGTCATTTTGAGTTTCAAGTGTTGGATTGAAAATTCATCGATTCCATCATCTCCGGAATATCGAATCTGGTCTAGGAGAAGTTATACGACTGAAATCAGAGTTAAAATGAGGTTTTTAGGTCCAAAGTTGCATTTTTAGTTGTTTTCGGACCCAAAATATGATTTTAGTCAATATTCAGAGTTCGGATCTCGGATCGAAATTCTGAAAATTCCAGTAGTTCTGAATGGTGAAACTAATGCTAGAAATGATCTCATCATAATTTTTGGAGTCACCAAGGGCGATATTTGTATTTTGAGTTTTGAACTAGTTTATTTGACTTGCATTGACAATTATGCAGAGGAGACCTCGAAATTGAATTCTGATTATTCTGTTGAGTCCGGATCATCGTTTTTGGTATGAATACATGTTTGGTTTGTGAAATTCTGATTTTGGATGAATTCCAAAGGACCATATCAAGATTTGATATTGGTTGACTTTTGCTGGTGCAAGGAATTTTTGGTGCATTCAGGTTCCTTCTCTGCGTTCGTGGAGTCATATATCTTGGTCCTCTCTACATTCACAGAGTAATAGTTGATCCATTGTCACCACTCGGACCTAGAGTCTAGGAGTGACATGGCGAATGAGAACTCGAGAGCCGCCAAACAAGCCTCATAGCATCCATTTACAACCATTGGTTCGGATGCGCATAATGAAATAGTAAACACATAGATCTAAGGGATGAAAAAGTATGATGCATGTTATGGGGATGCCGTAGGGATAGGATTCACATGGATTCACATAACACATAAGAACTAAGGGGTGGGTAAGTATGACTCACTCTATGGGGGCAAAACGGGACTTAGGATCTTCCACATTTATACATCATAACATAAATCCATATCATAAACCCCAATCAATAGATGACCATAATCATAATCTCTAAATAACAACACATAGCATATATCTGTACAAGAGTTTACAAGATGTCCAACAATGCTTCTAGTCATAGAATAAGACGGGGGCCAAGACATGTCTCGGGCTCACCTTCAAAGTAAATAATGTACACGGAAGCAACATAAGGTACATAGATGGTGGCTTGTCTTTGGAAGATATGACTCACCACAACACTTTCTCAAATCTGATCTAGCCGTCAAGCGGTAGATGAAGGTAGTCTTCGGTCCCTACATGGTTAGATCATGTAGGCAAAAAATATGCATTAGTACGTTTGAATGTACTAAGTATGCAGGCCTACAATGCATATGACTTATCAAATTTGCATTCAATGTTAGATGACAAGGGCAAATAATATAGAAAGAGATATATATAGCAAAAAAAGTAATATAACAATATGCCATGAAATCCATGATGCATGAAATGCCATAATGCACATATATAGTGGGGATGTGACCATAACCGACATCTCAAACTCATGCAAGCTATTTATGAATTTGTCCGATGTAGACCTCCCATCGGTGAGAGAAGATTATTTGCCAGAGGTAATCTGCACCACACCTTACGATCCGGTCATTTTAGTGTGATGACCACCTTCCTTATGACCTCGATCATTTAGAAGGATTTTCATATCATATCATATCAAATGTGTAACCATTTCTTACTACCCTGGTCATTTTGGTAATGTCTACCATATACCTATGCTAGCACATAGTTCAAGAAAAGGGAGAGGACCCTTGGAGATAGCCCTGATGCCCCCAATCCATTCGGTGCAAAGTTGGCATCCCACAAGAATACTTATACATATAGATGCTTTCAAAAGAGGCACAAGTCATTCCAAAACATTTCAATGCATACTTGGGCTTAAAAGCCAAACATTCTGCATAGTCATTCATACTTAGGGTAAAAAGCCAAATCATAATTCAATCCATGCTTTTCATGCATAGGAATAGCTCATTCACTTAAAACAAATTGGTGTAAACACCCAATATACTCAAAGAGCCAATATCAATAGACATTTATGTGATCACATTCTTGTCAAAACCATACTTTTGTCAAAACCATATCCATAAACATATGTGGGCTTAACCTACGGTAATTTTCATCAAAATCCAATGATCATATGTATGCATATGTCATGAATGATATGAGAATAGCAATGGGTAATAGTGATTCAATATTAAATAAAAATATAATTTGAAATTTCAAGTAAATTCATAAGTAAAATCCACATTCACATCACAATTTAGATTACTCATGCTTAGATCAAACTTTAAAGAGACCATGCATATTCAAATCTTCATAATATTCACGCAATTAAACATATTCGAGCTTAGATCACTTTAAAATCAACAATAAAACATAGCTAATATCTTAATTGAATTAAATAAACAATAATCTTAAAACCCCATATTTAAAGTAAGCTTAAAATTTATAAATCAAGTGTATTGCAAGAGTTTGAGTCTTCATGGTTGAAAGGGACCATAAATCAATCCCACATAACTTAGTTAATCAAGAAGAAATAGGAAGAAATTTGATGAAGAAAAAGACCCTTTCCTTGATCCCAAGCTAAGCCTTAACTAGAGTTCTTGAGAGCAATTCTTAAGAGAGTTTGGATATAATCTAACTATCAGAATGAATTTGAATGAGGGAAGAAGAGTATAGGTCATTTGAATGTCTTAGGATAGCTTAGGAAGTCACAAAAGTCCTTTAGGAGTAGACATAATTATGAAAACAACATTAATGAAACAAAATAAAAATTATTGTCAGGGGTCCTGAGGGAGGGTCTCACGGTCCATACAAGGTCACACAAACCGTGTTCCCTTCTATGAAGCCTCACTTAGCCAAATCACAGGACACTCAATGTGGATGGACTTTACAAAAACGGGCATAACTTCTTGATCCGAACTAGAAATTAGTTGAAGCCAGATGCGTTCAAAAGCTAATTCAAAGAGATTCATTTTGGTAGGTTGTAGGACACTCAGTTTTATTTTTTGCAAGGAGATAGGACCATTTATAGTTGACCCTGCTACTAATTCATATGAAAAACTTAGCCAATGGCATGCATTTGGACTTGGCTTGATGTAGGAGACCCATGATGATCCTAAGCCAAATAAATGAGCCCAAATTGAGGGCTTGCAAGTGAATTTAGATTGAGCTGGAAGGTTTTATGGGAATCTTCTGATTAGAGCTCAAGAAGAGGATTCAGAAAGCGTTTGAGCGAATGAATGAGAAACTAAGTGTTAGAATAAGAACGAATAGCAATGAAGGAGTATAAACTGATTTTGGGGGAGGGGGTCCCATATAGGGGTCACACAGACCATGTAGGGGTCATGCGGACCGTGTGGCCTTCCGTGGTGCTTCACTTAGCCAAAAATCTTCACTGACTGTAACATCTGGTAAAATTACCAAAATACCCCTAGAAGAGAGATGTGCGCATAATACGTCTTCCCAAACTTTGATGGCAAATCCAAGGCCAAAAATACGATCAGCATGAAAAATTGTGTGGGCAAATGGTCTTGGGGCGAACCTCAGCGAGGACACTAAGTCCCTACAGGAGGGGGGGGGGGGGGGTTATGAGTGCAGGGATGACGATACATAATGCCTGGCTCACTTAGCCAAATCCCACATCGGAAAAGAGAGGGAAAGTTTTGGGCTATTTAAGTGAATGATTGGACCTAATACTGTGAGTCGCCTTTTGGGGTGAGCCCAAAGGGACAAATCCATGATAGGCTAGGTCTAAGAGCGGACAATACTTCACAGTGTATGGACAGGTCGTTACAGATCTACTACCTCCTGTACCTGCAACATGAAATGCAGGTCGCCCATGAAGGACGTCAGATGAGATAATGCACAGATATGTAAGGCAAGAAGTACTATATGTGAAATAAAAACTCAAATGAAATCATGCACCGGTGTAAGGATAAGAGACTACCATTAGTCATATTATGGAATCATGTACTTTATGTCCTTTTTTGTTACTTTACCTTGCTTTATTTTACATCTGTGCACAGTATATAATACAAATGATCAGCTTATCAGTGGCAAATCAATATCGAGATCGACCCATGCTATGATTTCCTTTCACCCTTAAAATACCCTCCATAATATGGGATTGACCCATGCTAGGTGATTCTTCCGCCCTTAGGATATCACCCATCAATTTCACTTATATTTTTTTATTTACTTTTTAGATAATTCTTTTGGCAGGCATAACATTTTGAGATGCAAAAGACTCTATATAACACGTGACATGTAAAGAATTATGTAAGGCAATACCACATTAAAAAGAGTAGGTTACAAAACTAACAAATTACGTAGGAGATGAAGTAACATATGGACTTTATTTAGCTAAAATGAGAACTCATATATCTTGGTATCTAAAGCATATGTGCAGACTTGAAAATGAATATACATTGGGATACATCAACATACTAAAGAATGAAGACAAGGTTATTAGTTTTGCGGAGTTTGTAAGCGCCTCCATGTGCCAAGGAAGAACATAGACTTCATGCTAAATAATAGAAAATTGAGTAGCTTATATACCTTGCTATATCACCTCGTTATTATCTCAAAGTAACCTCCTTTTCTCCCAAATATTTATCTACAATTGGGAGGGTGATAAAACTAGTATTAGTAGCTAATAGCATGTTTTAGTATCCAATGTCACCCAAAAATAATGCTCGAGCAGCAAGCCTGTAATTATCAACCCAAAGGTGTTCTTTCGACTTTTCCTTCTCTAATTGTGTTCTTTCTAATGCATATTCTCATACACATAACATATCCAAAAAAAATTTATCTCCATAATATGCTTACAATAGTTCAAAAAACATAACACATAACAACTCCACACAACACACAATTAGGTAGCACAACATTGTACCCTTTCCCTATATTTTGACGTCAATAATTCACACTTGTTCCAACCTTAACCAAACAGTTCTCAACATATTTACACACCAAAATAGTCCCGAAATAGATGGAGGACGTAAAATAATAGTTTTCAATTATCAGCACATAAGTTCCTACCAAAAGCACAATTAAGATATCATACAAGAACTCATTTTTAAGGAAAACAAAAATGGTGCATCAACCTTGGTATATCATTTCTGAACTAAACCTTATTACAAAAATTCAACCTTCCTTCATAATAAAGTCAACCAACAAGAAAAAAGTCCCTCAATAACCAAGAAAAGTGAGCAACAATTGTTTTGGAAACATGTTGTCCAATATTTTACACAAGCATAACAAACATACTCCTCATGCTTTTCATGGAAAAATGATACCAGAACCATAGGTATTTCTACTTACCTTATCCTTCAAGGATCAGGTCCTCTTCAAGAACCCTAAAGGTATGCTTTAGTTGCTTTGTAAAGCCAAGAGAGAGCAAGAAGAGAAACTTAGACAAGGCTTATTTTTTCCAACATTAAGTGACCTTAAGGAGCTGGTTTAACTCCTTTTAAATAGACCCATCTTGTCTGACTTTTCCTTGATTTAGAGCCACATTTTATCAAGGTGGTGATGTACCTACTTATCCCTTTCACTTGGGGTTTAATGGGTTTCAATTCGGTTCTTTCACTTGGTTTGAGCCCAAATTGTCAAGTGTAATGTACTTAGGCCCTTTATCTATCCATTTTGGCTTCTATTCATGCCCTTTTATAATGCTAAACCATAGGCTACAATTACACTCTTAGCTTGGGCTTTATTCATTATTGGACTTTGACAAATTGAGTGTTGGTCCTCGTCTCCATCTCCTTTTTTTACTTAATGTTTTGGCCTCAAGTGAGTTCACTCATGTATGAATTAATCTTCCCCATCTACCTAGCCTATTTAAGCTAAGCACGTAGGAGAATCACCTGCTTGCTTCTTAAACCCCTACGAGCACCTCACTTCGTTTACTTCGTTTAAGGTCGTGATCTCCTTAATTCAACATAAAATTGATATACACTCGATCATCTTAAGCGTTGGATGTACATATAGCCCTATACTATGAAATTTAGGCACTTTTAAAAATTGGTGCTCATTTGACCAAGCCATATCATATCCCATATTCATAGGACTAGTACACGTAAGATGTGGGCTGTTACATCTTCCCCCCTTAGGAACATTTATCCCCTAATTCTGTATCTTGGACTTTCTCTTTATCTTCAAATAGATGAGGGTACTTAGATTTCATTGCTCCTCAGCTTCCCACATTATCTCTTCTAGTTTCTGGCTCCTCTGAAGTACCTTTACTGAAGCTATTTCTTAATTCCTTAGCTTCTTAACTTGACGATCTAGAATAGAAATAGATACCTCTTCATAGGTGAGATCTTCTGTAACCTGTACCTTTTCAATAGGAGTGATACAAGATGGGTCACCTATGAATTTTCGAAGCATTGAGACATGAAAAATTGGATGAACCATTGAAAGCTCTTGGGTAGCTCTAATTCATTGTAACCTATTCAAACCTTTTAATATTTTATTTGGACCTATGTAACGTGGGCTCAGTTTTCCATTCTTATCAAATCTCATAACCCCCTTCCTTGGTGACACCTTCTAGAATAGCCAATCTCTTACTGAGAATTACAACCCTCTCCTCCTAGCATTGACATATGATTTATGACGATTTTGGGCTGTTTCTAGCCGTTGTTGTGCTACCCTAACTTTTTCCATGGCTTGTTGGACTAGATCTGTCCCAAGCAAGGTGGTTTCACCTACTTCAAACCACCCAATTAGTGACCTATATTTTCTTCCATACAAAGCTTCATAAGGTGCCATTTTGATACTTGAATGGTATCTATTATTATAGGCAAATTTAATAAGTGATAAGTGATCCACCCAACTACTCTTGAAGTCTAATGCACAAGCTCGCAACATATCTTCAAGTGTTTGAATGGTGCGTTTTGTTTGATCGTCTATTTGAGGATGGAAAGTTGTACTTAAATTCACTAGTGTTCCGAAACTCCTTCGTAAGGACTTCTAAAACTCTGCAATGAATTGAGCTCCCCGATCAGATATAATAGAGATTGGGACCTCGTGTAGCCTAACTATATCCTTGATTTATAAACTTGTATAATCTTTAGCCGTATAATCACTCTAAACTGGCAGGACTTGTGCTGACTTTGTGAGTCTATCAACTATTACCCATATGGAGTTAAACTTATGAAATAAGTGAGGAAACCCAGTAACAAAATCCATATTGACTATATCCCACTTCTAAGTTAGAAGCTTTATACATTGCATATAACCTTATGGATTTTGGTACTCTACTTTGACTTGTTGACAATTTGGACACTGAGCCATAAATTCTACAAGGTCCTTTTTCATGCCTACCCACCAAAACATTTTTCAGGTCATGATACATCTTAGTTGATCATAGTTTATGGAATATCTTGAATGATAGGGTTCTTCCATTATCCTCTTTCTTAGTCCATTAACATCAGGCACATATAATCTATTTCGGGAATAAATTACTCCATCTTGTGTAAGCTCAAATCCCTTCTTCGTACCTTCACTTACCTTTTCCTAAAGTCGTCATAACATAGGATCATTGAACTGCTTATCTTTCACCTCAATTACCAATAAAGACTCCGCAATATTATGCATAACAATCCCTTTCTTTAGAGTTTCAAGAAGGCAAACTCCCAAGTTGGCTAGTTGACATAGATCCTTAGCCATCCCTTGCTTTACCACGGTCTGATCACTAGTACTCATGATTGTCTTATGACTCAGAGCATTGGCTACGACATTTGCCTACCCTGGATGGTATAGTATATCAACATCATAATCCTTTATTAGCTTTAGACACCTCTGTTGCCTCAAATTAAGGTCTTTTTGCTTACAGATATACTGTAGTCTCTTATGATCAGTATATATGTCTACGTGAACCCCATACAAGTAGTGGCGCCATATTTTTAAAGCAAATACAACTGCTGCTAGTTCAAGATCATGTGTTGGGTAGTTTTTCTCATGTGAGCATAATTGTCTTGAGGCATAAGTAATTACCCTACCATGTTGTGTTAATACACACCCTAAGCCAACTCCAGACGCATCGCAATACACTGCATACCCCTTTGTGCCTTTTGAAAGTACTAGTACAAGTACAAAAGTTAGCCTGCTTTTCAACTCTTGGAAGCTCCTTTCACATGCATCATCCCACTGAAACTTAGATGTCTTGTGTGTCAACTTAGCTAGAGATGCAGAAATAGAAGAAAACCTTTCAACGAGCCTTCTATAATAACCTACTAACCCTAGGAAGCTTCAAACTTCTGTGGGTGTTATTGGCCTTGGCCAATCTTTCATGGCCCCTATCCTTTGTGAATCAACCCTTATGCCTTCATCGGATACAATATGACCTAAGAATGCCACTGATTTTAACCAAATTGCACATTTGGAAAACTTGGCATACAACTGCCGATCATGAAGAACTTGTAATACTTATCGTAGGTGATTTGCATGGTCCTCATCTGATCTTGAATACACCAAAATATCATCTATAAATACCATCATAAACACATCTATGAATGGCTTGAACACCCTATTCATCAAATCTATAAAAATTATTGGTGCATTTGTCAGCCCAAATGACATAACAAGAAATTCAAAATGATCATAGCGTGTCCTAAAAGCTGTCTTGGGTATATCTTTCTCCTTCACCCTCACTTGGTCATAACTTAATCTAAAATCTATTTTTGAAAAGCATTTGGCACCTTGTAGTTGATCAAACAAATCATCAATCCTAGTGAGGGGATATATATTCTTAATTGTCACCCTTTTCAATTGTCGGTAGTTGATACACCTTCTCAAGCTGCTATCCTTTTTATATACAAATAACACTGGTGCACCCTAGTGGGGCATACTAGGCCTTATAAAACCCTTTTCCAACAAGTCTTTTAGTTGCTCCTTTAATTTACGTAATTCTATCGGGGCCATTCTATATGGAGGGATAGAGATAGGTTGGGTGCCTAGAATTAAATCGATACCAATATCTACTTCTAGTTCTAGAGGTAAACTTGGAAGCTCTTAAGGAAACATATCAGAAAATTCATTCACTATTGGAATAGATTGAAGAGTAGGTGATTCTGCCTCCATATCCCTCATTCTAATTAGATAACATATATATCCCTCTGAAATCATCTTCCTTACCTTAAAATAGGAAATAACTTACCCTTTAGTGCTCTAATATTGCCTTTCCACTCGAGGACTGCCTTATTTGGAAAGTGGTAATACACTCTCTTAGTTTGGCAATCCATGGTGGCATAGCAAGAAGCTAACCAATCCATACCCATTATAATATCAAATTCCACCATTTCTAGCTCAATAAGGTCAACCAATGTTTCACGGTCACAAACAATTATTACGCAGTTATAATAAACCCTTTTGGCTATAATAGACTCCCCATTTGGTTTAGACTTTTCAAATAATTTTTTCAGTAGTTTAGGTGTTATTTTAAGCTTCCCAACAACTAGTGTAGTGGTATATGATAGTGTAGAACCAGGGTCAATCAATGCATATACATTATGTGAGAAGATGGATAATGTACCTGTAACTACATTAGGTGAAGCTTCCAAGTTATGCCGACTCCTTAGAGCATACATGCAATTTTGGACTTAGGGCTAGCTGCCCCTCTAACAACTCTACCATGACCTGTAGGAACTTGCTGACCTCTATCTAATTGAGGCACTGATAATGATGATCCAACAACTGATCCAGTAGGTTATGCTTTATCACCCATGCGTCTCCTCGACCAATATCTCATCATATGCCCTGACACACCACACCAATAACAAACATTTATCCCAACATGACATGTACCTAAATGACTCCTCCCAAATTGTTTGCAAGGCTGCCTGAGAGGCATTTGTTGACTAGCTGAATACCCTACTGTTCGTGCACCTTGGCCTTCACCCCTTTGCCCAAACTGATTACTTCTAGACCCTTGAAGTTGTGGTAGAGTACTAGTTGCAAATTATGAGGATGATAGCCTAGGCGGTCTATTAGAAAACCGAGGCCTAAACTCACCTTGGGATAGTGTAAATTGCCCTGCAGGTCTGTCCCTCTTGAAGTGTCCCCTTTCTAACTCTTATGTCCTTCTTCTTTGCCTTTGATCCTCATGTTTTTGTGCAAAAGCTTGAATCCTTGCTATATTGATGTGCTATAAAAATACAACACTTTTGATGCTTAAAACTTGAAATTTTTTGTGTTCTCAAAGTGATGTTAGTATATTTGATGTGTTTTTATGTTTGTTTTATAGGATTACAAGGTTTGGCACGATTTTGTGCTAAGTGTATAGTTGCTGATATTTTTGCTGTTCTATGACATCCTTTATGAGCCATGGAAGTTTCTGCGGACTTAGAGTTAGTCTCGTAGGAAAATCTAGTGAAGGGGAGATTTTCTAAATTTGAATGTACGAACATGCAGATGAGATGTAAAACTATGTACGAGTTATATATATGATTTCGTACCCTAAGGATCAACAAGTAGGGAGTTGCTGAAAAGTCATTAGATGAAACCCTTCACATGTCGTAAGTCTTTATACGACCCATAGATATGTATCGTAAAAGTCAACCCCTGAATTGAAGATGAAGTCCATGAAGCCCCAATTACGGGCCGTAGAACTTTATACGGCCCGTACAGATGGTCGTAGAGCCTGCCCGACCCAATTCTCATATTTTGATTTGCTTTTTTATTTTAAATACTATAAAGAGTTTTTTTTGGTTATTTTTCATGTGCAACCGTCAGGAACCAATAAAGAAATATTGTGATACACTTGGAGAACAATATTTTGATCTTAATTCATACTTGTGATTTTCATTGAAGAGCTTGGATTTCTTGTTCTTAATTTCATTCTTGTAAGTGCTTAATTGTGCTATTCAATATCATGATTCTTGCATCTACAATGATAATGAGTAGCTAAATCTACAATTAGGGTTGTGAGAACCATGAAGACCTAACAAGGTAAAACTAGATAGTTCGTAATTCTTGGAAATTGTGCATGCTTAAGTAATTCTATTCGTTTTGATTGCTATTTTAACAGTGGTCAACGTTAGAACTCACCTAGTGTTACTGACTGGATCAAGGTAGTAATGAATAGGGAAAGAGATTAAGTAAGAGGATTCGATTGATGTTTCTTATCTAATCAACCAAACTGGATCAAGGGGAGGTTGTAGCAATGTCACACCACGGGGATGGATCAAATCACGTAGTGAAATTTACCTCTCGCCTGGATCAAAGGGTTTGGTAAAATTAACTTACCATTCTGCATGCTACACACTAGGAAAGAATACGATTATCTGGTAACACCAAGTTAGGGAATCATGTGGAACACAATACCCTAGTTACTCTTCTTACTAATTTCACACACTTGTCTTAGTTTAAGATTTCTTTCCATAGTTTTACAAAAAAAACCCTTTGGGCATGTAAGTAGGTTAATCAATTTGAAATTACTCTTAAGTCCACCATATTCTCTGTGAGTTCGACCCTAACCTTGGATAGGTTATATATCTTGAAAACGACCGCTTTAACCTTCAAAAAAGAGGTGTAGATTGGGTGACATCAAGATTTTTGTGCCGTTGCCACGGAATATAACTAGACTTGCTTAATTTGAGTAATTTGGAATTGATCCTTATTTCTCTCATTTTACGATTTTTGTTGGTTTTTATTTTATTTTAGCGCACAGGTGTAGTGTATGCATAACACTCAAAGTTGAGGCATTCCCTTGACTTCGTTTGACCCAAAAATCCAAAGGATGCTGAGAAAAATGGCTTAAGACAATGCGAACAATGCTGCAAATAATGCAGTGAATGCAACACTGAACTAGAACCAAAATGAGAATGATAATAACCCACCACCTCTCGAGGATATTGATCCACAACCATAGGATCTTAATTTCGAAGCTTATACATAGAATTAATATCGGCTTAATCCTATGGCGATGGATGTCACTGGAGCTATTGTGTTACCGCCACTACCAGATGAGACAAAGTTTGTTGTTTTGAGTGAGTTACTTCAAATGCTACAAAATCGTGGGTTGTTCATGGGCCTACCATCAGAGGATCATCATAGCTATCTATACAACGTTGTTTTATTTTGTAAGAGCGTGATGGGAAACCAGAATCTATCTATGGATGTCATTGGGCTCTGTGTCATCCCAGTGTCTCTAATAGGCAATGCAACACTATGGTTGCTCGAGCTTCCATAGAGTTCGATCACCAATTAGGTTGAATTGCAAAAGGCCTTTTTAGAGAGGTTCTTCCAGAGATCAAAGAATCTGAAGTTGAAAGACCAAATCAACAACTTCTAGCAACTCCTTGTAGATTCAATCAGTACCGCGTGGGAGAGGTTCACAAAGTGTCTGAGGAGTGTCCCTAACTACAAGATCGTAGATGATGCCTTAGTGGAGATCTTCTACCACGCTATAAATGAGAATAGCCAAACATGTGCTGACACTATCATGGGTGGCACATTTCTAGATCATCAATTTTCAAGGATTGTTGAGAAGTTGGAAAAGGTGGCCAAGAAAAATCATGCATGGAATGAAGGATAAGTGACAACAAAGAGCTCGTGCGTAATCAGTACTAATTCAGTGCAAGCTAAGAGTAATGAGGATATGATGAAAACGCTTGCTCGGATTAGTATCAACGTGGAGCTGTTGATGAAGCAGAACCAAAAATGTGTCAATGCAGTGGCTCATTAGCCTTCACAAGCACCCATGTATGAGAAGTCTTACTATAGGGAGGACACTTGCTTTGTCACTAATCAGATGGGGGGTTTTCGGAAAAACACCCAAGGGTCTAATCAGGATTATTAGCACCAAGGTCAAGGAAACAAAGGTCGAAACTATAACATGCTCGGGTTGGTTAGCATTTTATCTTGCTGGGCTCCCGTTCACTTCATCAGCTCTTCTTTCATCAGCTCTTCTTGGAAACATGGTCACAATTCTGAAAACGCAAAATGCACGAATCAGAAGAGAGCTTTCTTAGTGTTTAACTCTATCGCACGAATATGGAATTAGAAAGAAGTGTAATAATTCCTAATGTCCTATAGCCTAATACTTATGAAGTGTGGTCGAAAACACACCCATAAACAAGACTCTACTAGACACGGCTTCATAGACTCCCTAGGATACTTGAATTCGGGCTCTGATACCAAGTTTATCACGCCTCGGGAGGGTACCAAAGAAGTGGGTGGCACCTAGAGACTATTGCTAGTCCTCAACCGAACCACTTAACCTCATCACATTTATTCAATCAAATAACTCAAGACAATCAGCGGAAGACTAAGCAAAGTAAATGGGCACATCTCATCTAGTTCTCAAAATAATATATATAACAGAAAAAGGTTAGTAGATAGAACTAGCTCACAATCTTAACAATCAACATCCAACTCTAGTCTATAAAGCGTCTATCATTATCAAGTGGTGCCAATGACAGACCCATGGCTACCTCAATCAAAATTAAGCTAGTCTAATCTAACTTTAAAGAAAGATAAAATAAAGGTAGTGAATCCTCCAGAGTAAGGGAGGCTCACCAATCAGTTGAACGTCTCGGATCCTCAAGGGTGCGCCTATTGACGATCTCTAACTCCTGTATCTACATCATGAAACGATGCAACACCGAGTGGTGTCAGTAAGTGGAATGTATGGTATATAAAATAGCTGAATGAAACAGAAACAGGTAGAATATTATGGAAATAACATGAAATCAGAATAATAACTAAATCAAAATATCACATGTCTATTTAAAGAAAGAGTAAAGATTAGACAAGTGACCCATCAACCAATCAACCTCATCAATCAACTCAACTCAACTCGACTCAAAGTACTCAAGGTGGGAACTTTTGGGAGTTTCTCTTATCCGACAACCATCACTTATGAGCTAGTGACAGTACAACATCCCGTCGGTGTTGCCACAGCCGTTCCATACTTGCCAGGTAAGGAACGCTTATGATCCTCAAGGGATCGGGTCTCTCGAGTCCTCTATTGTTTTAGGGATTTTTAAAAGGGGGACATTTCTGACTTTAACAGATACTTAGTCCTCCAAATAGGAACTTATTCGACTTTAACAGAATCATTCCACTCCTATGCTTGGCGACGCAGTTAATGAGTGCGAGTGGGACTCACTCTTACCCATTTCGGTGCTCGATAATCCTCTCAAGACTCAATGCTCAGAAGACCTCCATCTCAGCCAATCTCATAGGGACTTTAACCCTGTCAGCGATTAGTATCTCATAGGGACTCTAACCCTATCATCAATCAAACCTATAGGGACTTTAACACTTTCATCGATCAATCTTAATCAATAGCTCAAGGCTTGGAACAATCGTTAGGAAATAATCGAATAGACCATCATTAGAGTTCATTTATGGAGACTCATAGGACTATCAAACTCTATCAACTCATCATCATTCTCTCACCACAATCACAATCACAATCATAATCAACAATCTCACGTCAAAGCTCTAGACTCAACCCCTAAATTTATTCATGCATGTTTTCAAAAGTTAACATGTAAGGCTATGCAATTTTCATGAAAAATATTCAATCCAAGAAAATAAGTGTATGATGATCATCAACATAGAAAAATACATGGAATTAATATAATTTTTAAGAAAAACCATCAAGAATCATGCATGTAGACTCATTAGGTTTCAACTCATCTATGACCATCTATGGGGCACATGAGAGGACAATGTCATGCTTTTAGTTTAGCCTTCATTACCTGGGATGAGGCTCTCAATAATCGCTTCAAGGATTTCCTCTTGAATTCCTCAATCTCGAGCTTTTCTCCTTTTCCTCAAGCCCTAGTCTTATTGTTAAAGGTTTTGAAGGACTTAAAATAGGATTTTATAACCCTTTTTATAGTTAAAATGACCTGGTTTGATCATACATTAAGTCCAGGAGGGGTTTATAAAGGTCTAGAATGCCCCTCGCGAAATTCAAAAAAAGTTTATCTCGGGACATGGGGTTCGCGACACCGACTGGGTTTATTTTATATATTTTTCGTCAAAAATTCTCTGAACGAGGTTTCTAATCCCATAGAAAATTTTTAGGATAAAACCAAGTGTTTGTCCGCAGCAGGTGTGTGCTGCACACCTATCGCGCACCCTCACTAGTTCGCGTTTGTGCATCAAAAAATTATCTCTTGATCCGGTTGCTCTAAAAATCAACCAAAACTATTTTCCCACTCAATTCTTCATGCTAATCGCAAATCCAGCCTCGGATTTACCATCTGAAAATGGGAAGATGTGTTATGCGCACATCTCTCTTTTAGGGGTATTTTGGTAATTTTGTTGGGTGTTACAATTTAATGCACTCTTTCTTCTATGAGGGCATTTTTCAGCTCGTAGTTTTCACTATGACCCATAAAAGAGTCTTCATAGACTCATTTGTACCAAGTTCAGATATGTTCTTGTTTTTCATTCCTTTACTTCTGAGGCTAATCATGTTTGCTAAATATGCGCGTTTCAGGTACCATGGCCCCAAAGGCAAGAAGAAGTGAAATACAAGGCTTACAGCAGCATATACGAGTAAAGCTTATGGAGGATCACGAAAACTCTGAGGCGAGTAGATCGTTGGTGGAGCTCAGTGTCAAGCTTGACTCAAACATTGAGCAACCACAGACACGGGCTGCCACTAGACAGGCTGGGCAGCCCCAGACTTAGGCTATCATAGTTTGCTCTCCCCATACTGAAGAGGGAGGAGACAAGGATATCAGTTCCATCTAGATGACTCTTTCTAGAGAGTAGTTCGAGTTTGGATCCGACGAGGAATCAGAGTCAGAGTCTTCAGCAGCACCTCAGGCATCACCCTCACCTCTGGATGCTCTATCTAGCCGGTAGTGCATTGAGGGCATACAGGCCATCTACTAGGAGGGCATACAAAAGAATGAACATGGCCGAGTAGCTCGTTCTATTTTTAAGGAGCCCTTCATTGCTTTAGGGTTTGACAGTGTCCCAGGCCTCCAAGATGCTATCACCAGGTACAGGCTCCAGTGGCTTGCGGGACCATCAGAGAAGTACTCCTCAGACGTGGTTCAAGAGTTTATTGCATCCTATGCTGCAACATTTTTCAGAGATCTTTCCAAGGAGAAGAAACCCCTCACTTAGCCCGATTGACACATACGAGGGTGAGGGGTTGACAGGTGGATATTTTGGCCAGAGTTCCCAGCCCCCAGGTCTATAGTAGAGTTCGATAGAAGATTGGGTCAGACACAAGATAAGACCCTGATGAGAGATAGGTCCACAGGGCTAGTTTAATGAGATGGGTTGCTGAGAAAATCACAGAGTAGGGCCTGGACCCTGAGTGGATAGCTACTTTATTGGAGCCTATCATGAAGGCCTTACTCATCTTCACCGGAAAATTTTGGTGGGCTGTGGTGAGATCACGATCCAGCCTACACTTGTTGATAATACATTGACACCAGGCCGTGCAGTACTAGTTGCCAACATCTTGGTTGGCTATGAGATTGATTGAACCTACCTAATTGCGAAGAAGATACACGAGGCGGCCTTGAAGAGTTCACCTCCATCCTCTTCCCGTGTCTGATTTATAGACTATGTATAGAGTCGGGGGTAGGGATATTGCATTAGTTTGACTCATTGATCAAGGTTCAGTGGATGCTAAATGCCCGCCTGATAAAGGCTGATGAGAATCTAGTGGCCCTCTAGTGAGCACCACGCCCACCTGCTCAGATGCTAGAGATGTTCATGGCGGTGACACTGCCTGAGCCTCCATCGACTACCACCACTAGTGCTCCCACTGCTGAGGGCCCCTCACAGGCTAAGACTGATGTGGAGATGGAGCCGACTACTGCTACAACTACTGCCCATAGGTCGTACCCACACCGATAGCACATATTGGCAGGGTTTACATGTCAGCGGCTTATATTTAGGCCATGGAGCAGAGGTAAGCCCCTACTGAGTCCCAACTGACTTAGTTATTACAACAGATTCGACAATGGGTTTCCAGGTTATTTCACAGGCTGAGGCTAAGAAGCAGGCATCGCGGCCACGACCATTCAGGAGAGACTTACACCCATGGACAACTTTATTGATGCATTCGAGAGGCGAGTACAACAGATCCTCAGCTCAGCCAGCCTGTAGACATGACGACCATTCAGACGGAGATCTAGCAGCTCCGAGCCGAGATCACAACAGCACTAGCAACACCTGTTGTGTTCCTATCTGCCGATCTTACACTACAAGAAACTAGGTCTTTAACAAGAGGAAATTTCAGTCGCTAAAAGTACAAATTCGATGGTTAAAGTCAATAACAACCAGTAAAAATCCCATCGTCACTGTTCGTTAAAAGCTCTATCGTTAAAAGTTAACGACCCGATTAAATTCGATCGTTGAAAATGTTTTAATGACAACAAAAATCCAATTGTTATACCTCTTTTCAGAAAACTCATTTTCCTTCACTAATTGATATTCTAGTTATTAAAAAAAGGGCAAGCCCGGTGCACTTCCGGGGAAGGGCCCGACCACAAAAATCTATTTGTATGTAGCCTTACCTTGCGTTTTTGCCAGAGGATGTTACCAAGGTTTGAACCCGTGACCTTCTGGTCACATGGCAACAACTTTACAAGTTACTCCAAGGCTCCCTTCAGTTCTAGTTATTAAAACCTTAATTATATCCATAAAGCATATCAGCAAAAGTGTATACAGACACGTACACACATATAAATACGTGCACATATGAAAACATACAAATTGATTATATTCCATATAAAATTCCATAGTTAATTATAAAAAGTGATATTGTGTAATGTTACAAAAATATATACATACAAATTGTATGATATTATATTTTTTTATTCATAGTAAAAGAAAAACTAGAATATCTTTAAATAATTTCTGAAATATGAAATGCATTCTTTTTGTGCTTCAAAAATTTTCGTTGCTTATTCTTCTTAACACTTTCCCTGAGGATGGGTTCTTCAAACTGCATGATTTGTCAAAGACAAGTATAAAAACTTCATGTAACGTTATTAATAATACTCCTAATAACTATTATCTTTTTTTTTTTCGCAAAATCAAAGATTAACCAAAATGAAATATAGAATTTATTTCTATTCTCACAACCAAATAAAAGAAGTTGGGCATTCTAGTTCTAGATATAAATTGTTTGTTTTGTATTTTGCACCTTAAGTTATTGATTTTTTGCACACTGCTTCATGGATAAAAACCCCAACTTCTTTTAGTTATACTAATGGTATTCACCTAATATAAATAATTCAATATCATTAAAATTGTTATAAGATATAAATCAATTATATCATCTTAAACTCTAAACAATAATAAAGATTGCGATTTCTTAATTAATTAGAAGTTGATTATATGTCATGTAAAACCTTTTAAATTTTCTGTTTGTAAAATTTCACTTTATACTTTTCTAACTCAAATGAATGATTTTTCTTTGTATACACCTGAGTTTCATAACCTATAATGATAAAAGGTTGACACAATATATATCTTGTTATTAGAAGAAAAATTATTATTGAATACTGATTCTTAAGTCTATTGATCGAGGTAATTTGCAAGTGGAGAAACATCTGTCCTCTTGAGAAAATTACTTACTACCAAATTTATATAACTTTTCTACATTAAATTAATCTCATAAGTTCATAATTATATATTTACTATTATTACTTCTATTTTTAATTTTTTGTTTCATTACAATTTTTTATTTTGACCTACTTCATCTTGCATCTTTAAAAATGTCAAGTAAAGATGAATAAATTGTCTCTCAAAATAAGAATATATATAGAAACAATATCAAGAAAGTATTTAAGTTAAAAATATTGTACCAAAAAGATTGTAAATAAATGCTTTTATAATATTTTAAAATTTTATAGCATTGACTATAATAAGAA
The DNA here is from genome assembly GCA_029948455.1 of Solanum rostratum. Taxonomy (NCBI): domain Eukaryota; kingdom Viridiplantae; phylum Streptophyta; class Magnoliopsida; order Solanales; family Solanaceae; genus Solanum; species Solanum rostratum. The sequence continues at coordinate 28,885,455 of CM057051.1, forward strand.
TAATGGATAGAGTTATTAGAAAATAATACATTAATATTTTTTTGTTAAGTTTTTTTTATGAAATAAGAAAAATTATAAATAATGAAGGACTCTTATCAGAATGATGAAATGATTAATTAAAACACCACTTATTATACTTATAACATGATTTGGTCTGATTTCTTTGCATTCATATTAATCAAAACGTATTTTTAAACTAACTAATATGTTTTAACTATGGGATGTTATGCTCTTTAATGATCAAATTCATCTCCTCGTTAATGTTGGATTAAAATTTATCTTTAACGACCAAAAAAATTTGGTCACTATAAGTGTATTTATAATGACAGAAAAAGATCTGGTCATTAAAAATATATTTATAAACGATAGAAAAAAATATTTGGTCACTATAAGTGTATTTATAACGATCTAAAAGAAATTTGGTCACTATAAGTGTATTTATAATGACCGAATTCATTTTTCTTTGTTAAGAAATGATCGTTAAAAGTCTTTTTCTTGTAGTGCTACTAAGGTGGTGGTAGACTTATTCTCTCCTGAGGAGACACCATCTCTTCCCTCGGGAAGAGGCCCCGCACTGATGCCCTGAGGCAATGAGATTAGAGGCGGGGATGACAGAGGAACAAAAGTTAGAGCTCAGAACACTACACTCGATGTACGATGAGAAGATGCTGCGAGCACGTGAGCTAGAGAGAGTGAGAGGTGTTGGACCCTCCAGACATGCTCTTACGATTAAGGAGGCTACCAGGCAGGTTGAAGGTGGTCAGACTCAGCGAGAGACCGACGCTTAGGCGCCCATGTATGTTTTTTAACCCCTGTGTTTTATTATTATTATTATATTTTGTGCATTGAGGACAATGCAAAGCCTTTTCGATGGGGTGTGCATAATTATAGGCCTTAGTGAAGTCTGAGTAACCTTGGCCTATAACTATCCATAATTTTGAATTCGAGGGGTTTTCTTGCTTGTGTTCTTTTTTCCCAAGGATATTTATTTTTCGTTGAAACGGCATGTTTAGGATGTGTAGGTAGTATTAGTCTCATGCAGTACTGAAATCTATGGCATATGTTTGTTTTTGTGTGAAAAATGATACCCGCCAGAAATTTTATTTGTTAGCTAGTCTTGATAGCAACCATACACGTCTGATTGTTTGAAAGTGCTTTTTCAGATAAGTGAGGTTAAATTATGATGAATAGCATGATATGAGAGTCTTTATTAATAGTGTAATTAGTGCCATGTGTTGTGAGCTTTCTTTGCTAAATTCTTATGTTGTGTTTCAATTCGGAACTTGCCCTGTTACTTTGACTTAGACTGTAGTTTAGTTGGATAGGAAAGGATTTTAGGCCATTGTTCATATTAGTCCACTCAGCCTAAATAACCAACCAAATAGGTAATCTAACGCTTGATCTCAATGTTTGAGCCTTGCATGTACCCTTTTCTTTGTAAAAACCTAACTTACCTAGCCTTGTTAAAAGTAAAATCCTAATATTGGCCCTGGTCCTTCCTTGAGCATCATGTACCTTGACTGAGGTAAAAAGATTAAGTTGAGAATGGCTACCAAAAGTGGCCTGGTTCATAGGTTAGATATTGTGCACCTCGACTCAGGCAAAAAGCTTAAGTTGAGGATGGCTGGTATAAGAGTAATCACATTAAATGAGGTGGAAGATAGTGATACATTAAAAAAGGGATAAAAAATGTGCTCTGGGTGCAAAAAGTAAGTAGATGCCTAATCAATGAGCTAAAAAGAAAAATGATGTGAAAACAAAACACAAAGAGCTAAAAGATGAGAATAAGTCATCCAAAAGTGCTTGAAATAGGAGAAGGGGAGAATGGGTTGGTAGATGACAGTGTTGGTAGGCAAAAGTGTAAAATAACGCAGTGTCAATGAGGGCCTTTAGTCACTATGTTCCGAAAGCATTATACCAAAGTCCCCTGAGCCTATGTTATAAGCAAAGAAAGTCATATAGTGATCCCAGTCCAAGTAGTCGAAGGTCATAGTCGTGAGTACAAGGGCAAGCTTATGGTATTGAACAAGGTATTTGAATATCTTTTTTGAGAGTGAGTGATTTTGTTTAGTCCCAAGCATTGAATCTGAAAATATCATCATGAGCGGGATATGCGACTTCTTTATGTGAGGGAACTTGCATTATATTATTGATATTGGGCTAATTCAGTGATTGTTACTTATCGTTGATGACCTTGCATTGATCTGCATTGGTTCAATTGACAACTATCTGATATGCATTTATAAGTGGTATGGGTATTTGTGCTTGAGTTTGAGATGAGGTGTGCCATTAGATTGAGGTCTGTGTGTTACTCAACTGCTTATGTAGATTGAGTCCGTCACTTAAGGAAAAGCAATATTTTCAAGTTGAGGACATTTATATGTTTTCAAATTACAACACTTCTGATACTCAAAACTTGATATTTTGTGTGTTCTCAAAGCAACGTTAATAGATTTGATGTGTTTTTATGTTTGTTTTGCAGGATTACAAGGTTTGACATAATTTTTGGCTAAGTGCATAGATGTTGAAATTTTTGCTATTTTACGACACCCTTTATAGGTCGTGAAAGTTTTCATGGGCCATAAAGTTGGTTTTGTAGCAAAATCCAGTAAAGGGAGATTTTCTAAAGTTGAATCTACGAACATGCAGATGAGCTGTAAAACTTTGTATGAGTAGTAGATATGGTGTTGTACCTTGAGGATCAGGAAGTAGGGAGTTGCTGAAAAGTCATCAGATGAACCCCTTCACGGGCAGTAAGTCTTTATACGACACATAGATAGGTCTCGTAGAAGTCAACCCAGAATTGAAGATGAAGTCCACGAAGCCTCGACTACAACCCGTGGAGATGGTCATAGCGCCTGCCAAACCCAGTTCTCCTATTTTGATTTGGTTTTATATTTTAAATACTATAAATAGGTTTTTTAGGTTATTTTTATGTGCAACAGTTAGAAACCAGTAGAGAAGCATTATGATACACTTGGAGAACAATATTTTGATCTTAATTCATACTTGTGATTTTCATTGAAGAGCTTGGATTTCTTGTTCTTAATTTCATTCTTGTAAGTCCTTGTTCTTAATTTCATTCTTGTAAGTGCTTAATTATTCTATTCAATATCATGATTCTTGTATCTAGAATGATTATGAGCAGCTAAATTCGCAATTAGTGTTGCAGGAACCATGAAGAACTAACAAGATAAAGTTGGATAATTCGTAATTCTTGGAAATTGTGCATGCATGTAATAATTAACTCTCTTCATTTCGATTGCTTTTCAACGGTTGCCAATGTCAGAATTCGCCTAGTGTTACTGACTAGATCAAGATAGTAATGAAGAGGAAAAGAGATTAATTAACAAAATTGTCACACCCCTATTTTTCCCCCCGCGCGCGTGGTGTTTGGAAAATAGAGTTTATCCAATTAAAGTGACATTTTGAAATAGGGAATATTTTATTATTTAGAGTCGCCACTTGGAATTGAGTTTTGGTGTTCCAAGTCACCTTTTTTTTAATCCCTAATCAAAAGGAAATGACTCTTTATTTTTGGTCTGCGAAACAAAGATCGGGTAAGGAATTCTGTTGACCGAGAGGAAGGTGTTAGGCACCCCTCGAGTCCCGTAGTTTTGACACGGTCGCTTTATTGGCTTGTTTATGGCTTAACTTAATTTGAATATATTATCTTGATAAGTTTTACAAAAAAATATTATTTACCCGCCTTCTTTGTTTTATTTTAAACTAGTTTAAAACTATCTTATTTTATTAGTGTGGTATATTGGTAGCAGCGCTTTCCAACCTTGCCACAAATTATTTATTTATTCGTGTTTTCAAATCATATTTGTTCAATGTTATTTAAATCTTAATGTTTGCCTATTGTTGTTTATTGGCCCACTTATGTTCCTAAATTCAATTTAAAAAAAAGTAACATTTCAACTTTGAATTTTAATCATTAATCTTCTTATAAAAATTGGAAGGTACTAAATTATTTTTTTACCAAATTTAATTGTACATCAACATAAACCCATTAATTTAATATTCAAAATAAAATTCATTATTCAAAAGAAGTGTAAATATAAAATAAAAATATATAAAATTTATTTTTTTGCTTTATTTTATATTTCTGAAAAAATCAATATTATTAAACATACAAATCTCATTCGAGTATACATTAATTAAATATCATAAAAGCAATAATTTTTTACATTTTATTCAATGACAAGTTAAATTGGGTGTTTAAGTATGCAAAAAATAATTACATGCTACACCGAATGTTACTTTTAATTTAACAATATAAAACGTTCAGACATACTTCAATATGATAACATCAAAGTTAAAACATACATAGAATTGGAACAACTTTATGACATTAAAACATGTCTTGCATAATTATGACTTTAAATCATTCAGTAAAAATTGTTACCTTTTGTGAAAATTAATTCACAAGAAGAGAAGAACACAATGCGGAATCACGACCCCGAAATCTCGAAAGCAAACCTCAAAACTCAACTTTTATTTTCTCTAATTGTGTTTTTTTTTTGAGATCTTTTTTTGTGTGTTTGTGCAGATTTCTTTTCTCTTGTTTTTGAAGTGTGTGTGAAAAAGAAATGTAGTATTTTTAGGTCTGTTTGTGTATGTGGGAAAAGAGGAAAGAATGTGGTGTAGGATTTTCTTTTTAAACTGTGAATGTCTTGTGTTTTTTTTTTGCTTTTGTAGAATGTGATGAAAGAAAAAAGATGGATGATAAAAATTGTCTCCTCTTTCTTGTGTGTGTCGTGTGTTTATTAAAATATGAGGGAGTGGGGGATGTGAAGATGTGGAAAATGAGGGAGTAGTGGGTGTTGTGGGGGTAGTTTTAGGATTATTTTGATTTTCTTTTTGATTTCATTTTTTGTTTTGTTTTTTTGTTTTGAAAGGAGAAACAAAAGAAAGAAAAACAATGTTAGAATATTACTTAAAATAAAATAATTAAAAAAAGGAAAGTTAACTAGCTAAAACTAAAATATAATTAAGAAAGTAATAACAATACTAGATTGTTTATTAGAATCAAAATTTTAAAAAACATATATTTTATAAATTTTCTTTTTTTTTTAGAACAAAACTAACATTAAAATATGACTCAATTTTTGTTGTTTTCAACTTATTCTAAATACGATAAAAATATCTAATTTAGACTCAAAACTAAATATTTAAATATTAAAAAGTAAATAACTTAAGTTTGGTAAAAAATTAGGTGCTAACAGGATGCCCCTCTTTGCTTGAGAACATGAAGAGTTTTCAAGCAAAGAAGTTAACGTGCCTAATTTTTGGCCTAACATTATTAAAAGGTAAGGAAAAAGAAGGGAGAAAAGAAATAGTAAGCAAGAGTGACCGAGTCCTGATTTTGGGCAGCCTACATATCTCGAGTTATAAGAGAATCAGGTTACGTGTAGTTCAAATAGTTGCAGAGATGGATGGATGGACTAGAGAGTTGAGTCTAGTCCCATCGAGATTCCGGTTCGTGATTCCTATTATTACATTGAAGATAATAACACTAAAAGGAAACGATACAAGATCTATTCAATTCTACTTGGCTCGACCCTCTTCTCTTTCATGTCTTCCCTTGCATCTTCAATTATCACCTCGCCTTTTCCTGGCGGGTATCTTGATCTCAAAATCTAATCTTGAAGTTTGTGTTTGAAGCTTGAACTTGAAATCTCAATTGAGTTACCGATGCCTCTCCAGAAGAAACTTAGTACACTATTCGTGTACACTTGTTTCCTGAATTGAAATTGGGAAGCAGAATCTTGATATGTTAAGCTGCTACATGGGTCCGAATCGACTCTTAATGTCATTCTTCACTTCATAAATCGGACAAATGTCACTCTGTTATTGATGTCCAAACTTGTGGTCGTAGAGGGACCTGCCTGCAATCAAAGAAAAAAACAAAACAAAATTTTTCTGCTCCAGTTTGTGCTAAGAAAAATTTTGTGGGTTATTTTGCTTGATTTGAACATAATATTAAACAAAATAATAAAGTGATTAAAACAAGGAAAAAAAATAAATACTCTATTATTGAATGAAATTAGATTTTTTGCTTTATGGAAAATAAAAATGGGGGCTATCATGCCCTATGAAGATATGAACGAATATTATGAGGGTTCGCGCCCTAAGCGAATATTATGAGGATTCGCGCCCTAAGCGAATATTATGAGGGTTCGCTCCCTAAGCGAAAATTATGAGGGTTCGCGCCCTAAGCGAATATTATGAGGGTTCGCTCCCTAAGCGAATATTATGAGGGTTCGCGCCCTAAGCGAATATTATGAGGGTTCGCGCCCTAAGCGAATATTATGAGGGTTCGCACCCTAAGCGAATATTATGAGGGTTCGCTCCCTAAGCGAATATTATGAGGGTTCGCGCCCTAAACGAATATTATGAGGGTTTGTGCCCTAAGCGAATATTATGAGGGTTCACTCCCTAAGCGAATATTATGAGGGTTCACTCCCTAAGCGAATATTATGAGGGTTCGCTCCCTAAGCGAATATTATGAGGGTTCGCGCCCTAAGCGAATATTATGAGGGTTCGCGCCCTAAGCGAATATTATGAGGGTTCGCGCCCTAAGCGAATATTATGAGGGTTCGCGCCCTAAGCGAATATTATGAGGGTTCGCTCCCTAAGCGAATGAATTATTTTTATTTTATTTTACTTTTTTTTAAAAATTTTAAAAATAAGATAAAATAAAATATGCCCCAGTTTTGAAACTAAGAAATTTTGAAACTTTTTTTTTTAAAATCTTTTTATTGGTGAATTCTTTTTTATTTATTATTATTTTTTATTTAGAAAAGAAAAATGCCTCTGTTTGATTTTTTTTCAAAAATATGAGAGAGGAAAAAATATTCTTTTTGTTTGAGACCGAGCCCTTTTGTAGGACTGCCTACGTATCTCATCATAGCAAGAATCATGTCTAACGTAGTTCATACGAACCAAAATATTATTTTTTTTTGCAAAATAATATCTTTTGAAAAGATTGCTAGATAGAAAGAAATTTACTTTTGATTGATCATATCTTGGCTTTAGATGGTACCAACAATCAGACTTATGCATATAAATCGCCTTTGAGTACTTCTAGGCAAATTTGAGACCAACTTTGAAGTAATTTCTATAGTTTCAAATGACACTTGAAGCATACTTAAGTATTAACAAGATCTATTCATCTTGCATCAAATATGAGGTTAAAATTATTCATGTCCTTATGTTTCAAGTGCCTTACCGAAAAAAAAAGTCCCAATTCACACAAAATAGAAGAGTTGAGATCGTGGGTCATTTTGAGAGTCACTCACACTCAGAAAGATGTTCAATGCATGAGATTGAGATACCATATGCTTGACCCTCATGTAAGTATCCACTAATGTGAGAACATCGAAAATGAAATCAAGTAGGACTTGTATTCGGCTAAAAATGTAGGCTTGGAATGGGTAAGGTAATCTTTGTATAAAGTGACTATTTTCTCCCAACATTGCACTATGCACTCAATTATATTTTTCATTTTCACATCTGATCTTTATCTGCTTGGTTTCTTTTCTTTTCTTTTTTCAGACTTTCTCCTCTTTTTTTTTTTGAGTTTTCTCTCCTTTTGTTGGAATTTCTTTTTAAATGTCACATTTTCATTTTCACCTTGTCATCCGACTTAGGACTTTGTTAGTGCATTCTTGGAGATGAGAGAAAAATAGAATGATGCATTTGTGCAGTCAAAAGGATATGGGCAAAAATATGGTTATCAAAAAAAATATATTTTAGGCTCAAAAAGGGAACCACTAGGGATCAAGTGTTATTTGGTAGGCTTACAAGGCACAATTGGATCAAAGAAAGCCTACAATCCTTTTTCAAATTAGATGTTGCTCAAAATTTCGCCTCAACAAACATTGGGGTCAAGTTCTAGATCAATAAGTCATGCCATTGAACTTTATATCTAAAGCTCACCACACAATGCATATGAAACAATGAAGTCAAATTATTTTTTTTTACCCTTAACTTGAGCAAGAGAATTTTCCAAGTGTGACATAAGTATAATCAAGAGGTATCAAAAGAATCTATATAGGTCACAACAAAGTTGGTCCACTCTATTATGCCAAATAGTTAACATTTTTTATGCACACTTCTAAGTATGTTGGTACCAATCAAGACAAGAATTACCTTTTATTTTTAGTATTTTTATTTTGAAAAGAGGTAAAAAAATATTTAATTTATTTTTTTGAATAAGAATGAATATATATATATATATATATATATATATATATATATATATATATATATATATATATATATATTTCTTTTCTACACAAAGAAATAAGATCTTGCTTTTTTTGAATTTCTTGGATGAGGATCCTTTTTTTTAAGAGTAAAATCTTTTTTATTATTATTTTTTTGATAAAGAATTATTATTACTGTTTTTTTAAGAATCACCGAACCCGAGGAAGGTCGCCTACGTATCTCATCAAGGTGAGAATCAGGTGTGCGTAGTTCTTGAAAATAAAAAAATAATTATTTTTCCTTTTGAACAAACAAAATTTTCTTTTTACATTTGATTTTGTAAATAAAGATTAATAATTTATTTAAAAAGATTCCCTTTTTTATCTTTTATTTTATTTTTTTAATAAGAATCACCTAACCCGAGAAGGGTTGCCTACGTATCTCATTAAGGTGAGAATCAGGTGTGCATAGTTCTGGAAAATATATATATAAAAATATAATTTTTTTTCCTTCTGAATAAATAAATTTTTTTTTGTTCAGCTTTTATGAATAGAGAAACAAAATGTTTCTTTTTCAATAAAGATTATTAATTTTTTTAATACGAATTTCTTTTTTATTCTTTTATTTTATTATTTTATTTTTTTGAAGAAGAATCACCGAACCCGAGGAGGGTTGCCTACGTATCTCATTTAGATGAGAATCAGGTGAGCGTAGTTCTCAAATCAAACAAATATTCTTGTTTAGTTATTGTTATAAGATATAAATATTTTCTTTTGCTTTTATGAATAAGAATGATTTTTTTTACGTTTAATAGGAAAATATATTCTTTTTTTTCAATTTTATCAATAAAGATCACCGAACCCAAGAAGAGCTGCCTACGTATCTTAACGAAATAAGAATCAGGTGTGCGTAGTTCGACCGACTTTTCATTAAAATGTTGACTTTCTGAAAACCTTCCTTTGTTAGGATATCTTATTGCCAATATGCTAGGACCGAACTGTTTGAGATTTGACCCCAAAAAAAAATATTCAACGACAATATTCAAACGTGACAAGTAACACATAGTCATGAACATGTTGGTCTGAAAGAAGGTACATGTTTTATATGATCCTAACACCTGTGTTTAGCCATATAAAATCAAACACAGATTATGCAGATTAAGTGTATCCTAAGAGGAATACTGGTTGTATAAGGCTTGTTCTATTAAATTTGAAGTCCTTATAGAACTGGTAGCTAGACCGGCGATAAAACGAGTGGACAACTCGAGTTGGGAAGGAACAACTTACCGGTAGCAGGGCTTTCCGGCCTCACTATTTGGACCTTCCCATCCTAAAACATGTGTGACTAAAATCCTTCCCAGGAGCGTAATCGCATCTCTGGTATCTCAAAGAAAGGTTCGGGAGCGTATACCGCATTTCCGAAAAATGTATCTTTCAGAAGACTCAGATAAGTGCTTGAGAGAAGATAGTTTATATCACGGTTCAAATAATATCAAAGCAATAAATTAGCGGGCAAATATCACATTAAATTAATGAATACAATATTTCAAATAACAAAGCCATATAAAAGTCAACATTGACAAGCTCGAATTCTGGTTTTCCCAGCGGAGTCGCCACCTGTCACACCCCTATTTTCCCCCGCGCGCGCGTGGTGTTTGGAAAATAGAGTTTATCCAATTAAAGTGACATTTTGAAATAGGGAATATTTTATTATTTAGAGTCGCCACTTGGAATTGAGTTTTGGTGTTCCAAGTCACCTTTTTTTTTTAATCCCTAATCAAAAGGAAATGACTCTTTATTTTTGGTCTGCGAAACAAAGATCGGGTAAGGAATTCTGTTGACCGAGAGGAAGGTGTTAGGCACCCCTCGAGTCCCGTGGTTTTGACACGGTTGCTTTATTGGCTTGTTTATGGCTTAACTTAATTTGAATATATTATCTTGATAAGTTTTACAAAAAAATGTTATTTACCCGCCTTCTTTGTTTTATTTTAAACTAGTTTAAAACTATCTTATTTTATTAGTGTGGTATATTGGTAGCAGCGATTTCCAACCTTGCCACAAATTATTTATTTATTCGTGTTTTCAAATCATATTTGTTCAATGTTATTTAAATCTTAATGTTTGCCTATTGTTGTTTATTGGCCCACTCATGTTCCTAAATTCAATTTAAAAAAAAGTAACATTTCAACTTTGAATTTTAATCACTAATCTTCTTATAAAAATTGGAAGGTACTAAATTATTTTTTTACCAAATTTAATTGTACATCAACATAAACCCATTAATTTAATATTCAGAATAAAATTCATTATTCAAAAGAAGTGTAAATATAAAATAAAAATATATAAAATTTATTTTTTTGCTTTATTTTATATTTCTGAAAAAATCAATAATATCAAATCTCATTCGAGTATACATTAATTAAATATCATAAAAGCAATAATTTTTTACATTTTGTTCAATGATAAGTTAAATTGGGTGTTTAAGTATGCAAAAAATAATTACATGCTATACCGAATGTTACTTTTAATTTAACAATATAAAACGTTCAGACATACTTCAATATGATAACATCAAAGTTAAAACATACATAGAATTGGAACAACTTTATGACATTAAAACATGTCTTGCATAATTATGACTTTAAATCATTCAATAAAAATTGTTACCTTTTGTGAAAATTAATTCACAAGAAGAGAAGAACACAATGCGGAATCACGACCCCGAAATCTCGAAAGCAAACCTCAAAACTCAACTTTTATTTTCTCTAATTGTGTTTTTTTTTGAGATCTTTTTTTGTGTGTTTGTGCAGATTTTTTTTCTCTTGTTTTTGAAGTGTGTGTGAAAAAGAAATGTAGTATTTTTAGGTGTGTTTGTTTATGTGGGAAAAGAGGAAAGAATGTGGTGTAGGATTTTCTTTTTAAACTGTGAATGTCTTGTGTTCTTTTTTTGCTTTTGTAGAATGTGATGAAAGAAAAAAGATGGATGATAAAAATTGTCTCCTCTTTCTTGTGTGTGTCGTGTGTTTATTAAAATATGAGGGAGTGGGGATGTGAAGATGTGAAAAATGAGGGAGTAGTGGGTGTTGTGGGGGTAGTTTTAGGATTATTTTGATTTTCTTTTTTATTTCATTTTTTGTTTTGTTTTTTTGTTTTGAAAGGAGAAACAAAAGAAAGAAAAACAATGTTAGAATATTACTTAAAATAAAATAAATAAAAAAAGAAAAGTTAACTAGCTAAAACTAAAATATAATTAAGAAAGTAATAACAATACTAGATTGTTTATTAGAATCAAAATTTTTAAAAACATATATTTTATAAATTTTCTTTTTTTTTTAAGAACAAAACTAACATTAAAATATGACTCAATTTTTGTTGTTTTCAACTTATTCTAAATAAGATAAAAATATCTAATTTAGACTCAAAACTAAATATTTAAATATTAAAAAGTAAATGACTTAAGTTTGGTCAAAAATTAGTTGCTAACAAAAAATTGATTGATTTTTCTCATCTAATCAACCAAACTGGATCAAGGGGAGGTTATACTGGAACAATAGGTAAGGGTTAGTAATCCCACACTTTGAAGATGGATCAAATCACGTAGTGGAATTTACCTCTCACCTGGATCAAAGTATTTGGTAAACTTAACTTACCGCTCGACATGCTACATACTAGACAAAAATACGATTATCTGGTAATGCCAAGTAAGGGAATCATGGGGAACACAATACACTAGTTACTCTTCTTAATGATTTCACACACTTGTCTTGGTTTAGGATTTCTTTCTACAGTTGTATGAACCCCCTGCCTTTGGGGAGATAAGTAGGTTAATAAACTCGAATTACTTGAAATTACTCTAAGTCTACCATTTTCCCTGTGGGTTCAACCCTAACCTTGGTCGGCTTATATATTTTGGCAACAACCGCTTTAACCTTAAAAATGAGGTATAACTTGGGCGATATCTTGATATTGACCCCATGCATGTACGCTTTTCTTTGTAAAAACCTAAGTTACCTAGCCCTGTTAAAAGTATAATCCTGAAATTGGCCCCGGTCCTTCCTTGAATATTACGCACCTTGACTGAGCTAAGAAGCTTAAATTGAGGGTGCCTACCAAAAAAGGCCCTGGTTCATGGGTTAGACATTGTGCACCATGACTCAGGCCAAAAGCCTATGTTGAGGGTGGCTGTTGTAAGGGTAATCACATAAAAATGAGGTGGAAGCTAGTAATACTTGGAAAAAGGATAAAAAGTATGCTCTGGGTGCAAGAAAAATGAGTAGATGCCTAATCAATAAGCTAAAAAGAAAAAATGATGCAAAAACAAAATACAACGAGCTAAAAATGAGAGTAAGGCACCCAAAAAAGGTTGACATGGGAGAAAGGAAGACTTAGTTGAAAAGTGACCGAGTTGGTAGGGTAAAAGTGTAGAAAAATGCAATGTCAAGGAGGGCCTTTAGTCACTATGTTCCTCATACCAAATCCCCTGAGCCTATGTACAAGCCGAGAAAATCCTATGGTGATCCTAGTTCAAGTAGTCGAAGGTCATAGTCTTTAGTATAGGGGCAAGCATATGGTATTGAGCACGACATTTGAATATCTTTTGTGGGAGCGAGTGATTATGTTAGTCCCAAGCATTGAATCTAAAATTATCATCATGAGTGGGATATGGAACTTCTTTCTGCGAGGGCACTTGCATTGCATTGTTGATATTGAGCTAGTTCAATGATTGTGGCTTATCTGTAGTCACCTTGTTGTCATAGTTGCATTGTCACATGTATTCATCTGTGTTGGTTTGCTTGATAGCTATCTGATATGCATTTATAAGTGGTATGCGCATCTGTCCTTGAGTTTAAGATGAGGTGTGCCATTAGATTGATGTCTGTGTGTTACTCTGTAACTTATGAAGATTGAGTCCATCGCTTGAGGACAAGAAACAATTTAAAGTTAAGGGTGTTGATGTGCTGCCAAATTACAACACTTCTGATACTTAAACTTAGAATTGTTTGTGTTCTCAGAGTGATGTTAGTAGATTGATGTGTTTTTATGTGTGTTTTGCAGAATTACAGGGTTTGACATAATTTTGGACTAAGTGCGCAGATGCTGACATTTTTGCTAGCCTATGACACCCTTTATGGGCTGCAAAAGTCTCCATAGGCTGTAAAGATGGTTTCATAGAAAAGTCTAGTGAAGGGGAGCTTTTCTGAAATTGAATCTATGAATATACAGGCAAGCCGTAAAACTTTGTACGAGTTGTAGATAAGGTGTTGTACCCTGAGGATCAAAGAGTGGAGAGTTGCTGAAAAGTCATCAGACGCAAATCTTCACGGTCCTTAAGTCTTTACATGGACCATAGATAGGTCTTGTAGAAGTCAACTCCAAAATTGAAGATGAAGTCCACGAAGCCCCGACTACGGGCCATAGAACTTTATATAGTCTATAGAGATGGTCGTAGAGCCTGCCGAACCTAGTTCTCCTATTTTAATTTGGTTTTGTATTTCAAATACTATAAATAGTTTTTAGGTTATTGTTCACATGTAGCAGTCAGGAACCGGTAGAGAAACATTATGGAACACTTGGAGAACAATATTTTGATCTTAATTCATACTAGTGATTTTCATTGAAGAGCTTGGATTTCTTAGTACTAATTTCATTCTTGTAAGTGCTTAATTGTGCTGTAATAATTCTTGCATTTACAATGATAATGTGTAGCTACATCCACCACTAGGGTTGTGGGAACTATGAAGAGCTAACAAGGTAAAATTAGATAATTCGTAATTCTTGGAAAGTGTGCATGCATATATTATAACTCTCTTCATTTTGATTGTTTTTTAACGGTGGCCACTGTTAACTCGCGTAGTGTTACTGACTTGATCAAGGTAGTAATGAATAGGAAAAGTGATTAATCAATAGGATTTGATTGATGTTTCTCATCTAATCAACCAATCTGGATCAAGGGGAGGTTGTACTGGAACAATAGGTAAGGATTAGTAATATCACACTATGGGGATGGATCAATCACGTAGTGAAATTTACCTCTCGCCTGGATCAAAGGGTTTGGTAAACTTAACTTACCATTTTGCATGGTACACACTGGAATAGAATGCGATTTTATGGTAATACCAAGTTAGGGAATCTTGGGGAAAACAATAACCAGGTTACTCCTCTTATTGATTTCACACACTTGTCTTAGTTTAGGATTTCTTTCTACAACTTTAAACTTATCTCCCTTCAGGGAGATAAGTAGGTTAATCAACTTGAATTACTTTAAGTCTACTAAATTCCCTGTAGGTTCGACCCTAACCTTGGTTAGATTATATATCTTTACAATGATCGCTTTAATGTCAAAAAAAGGAGGTGTAGCTTAGGTGACATCCAAATTTTGGAACTGGTGCCAGGGAATACGTCTAGACTTGCTTAATTTGAGCAATTCGGGAATTAATCCGTATTTCTCTCATTTTACATTTTTTGTTATTTTTGTTTTGTCTTGGCATGCAGGTGTAGTGTATGCACTACACTCAAACTCGTGGCATTCCCTTGACTCTATTTGACCCAGAAATCCAAAGGACGTTGAGAAAAATACCCAAGATAAGGAAAACAACACTACAAATAATGCAGTGAATGCAACACTAAATCAGAAACAAAATGAGAATGATAATAACCCACCACCAGCTTGAGGATATTGATCTACAACCATAGGACCTTAATGTTGAAGCTTATACATGGAATCAATATCTTCATAATCAGATGGTGATGGATGTCACTGGAGCTGTTGTGTTACCGCAAATTTTAGATGAGACAAAGTTCATTTTTTAATGGGTTATTTCAAATGATGCAGAATCGCGGGCCTATCATCAGAGGATCCGCATAGACATCTACACAACGTTGTCTTTGTCTTTAAGAGTGTAGTGGGAAATTAGAATCTGTCTATGGATGCTATTGGGCTTCGTCTCTTCCCATTGTCTCTTACAGGCAATGCAACACTATGGCTATCTAAGTTCCTAATAAATTTTATCACTAGCTAGGCTGAATTATAGGAGGCCTTTTTGGAGAGGTTCTTCCCGAGATAGAAGAAGCTACAGTTGAAATATCAAATCAACAACTTCAATCAACTCCCTGGTGATTCGATCAGTACCAACATGGGAGAGGTTCACAAGATGTCTGAGAAGTGTTCCTAAATACAAATATTGATAATGCCTTAGTAGAGATCTTCTACCAAGCTCTGGATGAGAATAGCCAAGCATGTGCTAGTACCATCATGGGTGGATCATTTTTAGTTCAACCATTTCAAGGGTTGCTGAGAAGCTGGAAAAGTTGGTCAAGACAAATCGTGCAGGGGAATGCGAGATAGGTCCACAACAAATAGCTCGCGTGCAGTAAGTACTAATTCGATGCAAGCTGATATAAATGAGGAGACGATGCAAGAGCTTTCTCGAATTAGTACCAATGTAGAGTTGTTGATGACATAAACCAAGACTATGTCAATGCAATAGCTCATCAACGTTCACAAGCACCCAAGTATAAGGAGCCTATGAGGAGGACACTTGCTTCATCACTGATCATATGGGGGTTTTCTGGACTAACACCTAAGGGTCCAATCAAAACTATCGATGCCAAGGTCAAGGAAACCAAGGTTGGAACTCAATAAGAATGGCCCTTTAGAGACAACAATCGAGGAGGCTACTATGATAGAAATAGGGTCCAGGATAGAGATGCTGATTGGGGTCGCAAGATGTTTACAGGAATGGTCCATATGTTCCACTACATAATCGAGGTTTAGGTTCTAGTGGCTCCAACGTTGAGGAGATATTTGCTCATCTGTAGAAGAAGGCTGACATAAAGGATGAGACCTTGAGGGGGAGGAAGTCCAACATCTCAACATTAATCAGAAGATCGAGTCTGATTCTTTCACTATCAAGTAGCTTACAGTTCAGTTAGATATCAACTCAACTCAACCAACGATACAAAGGTACATTGCCTAGCAATACAGTTCAAAATCCAAAGAAAGAGGGGCAGTGTATAGTAATGACTACTTGTACGACAAGCAGACTATTGATCCTCTAATGCTGATTGATAATGATGATGTTCATGAGGAGATAGTTGAGGTCAAAGATGCATAGACTAGAGATGAACATGCCAAGGATAGGGCGAGTGATGCTGTAGTGACACCATAAAAGTTGAAGTCCAATTCTATACCTCCTCCTCCCTTCCCTCAAAGAATCAAAAAGAAGGAGGATGAGGGTAAATTCAAGCACTTCCTCTCCATCCTAAAATAACTCTCCATGAACATCCCTCTCATTGAGGCATTGGAAAAGATGCCAGGATATGCTAAGTTTATGAAGGACTTGGCCACAAAGAAGCAGACTATAAGCTAGGAGCTCTCTCAAGAGCTTCAACATTGCAATGTGATTGCTACAAGTTCCTTGGTGCAGAACCGAGAAGATCTCGATGCATTCACCATATCTTGCATTATTGGAGATCTGGAGTTCGCAAGGGAATTATGTGATCTCGATGGCAGCATAAATTTGATGTCCCTTACGGTCTTCAAAAATCTAGGATTGGGAGCCCCTATTCTGATGAGTATACGAGTTCATGGCTGACCGAACAGTGAAAAAACATGGGAGGATATTATATGATGTCCTCGTCAAAGTAGGGAAATTCATATTCCCCACAGACTTTGTGATCCATGATTGCGAAGTCAACTTCAAAGTCCCAATCATCTTAGGAAGGCCCTTCCTAGCCACTGGGCGAGCACTAGTGGATATGGACGCCGACCAAATGTAGTTTTGATTGAATGATAACAAAGTTGTCTTCAATATCTCTCAATCGATGAAGAGGCCAGACGACTTGAAGATGGATGTTTGGGCACTTAATGAAGTCTAAGTAACCAAGTTTTCTAAGTTGTGCCGCAATAACAAATCAGGCGCTACTGGGGAGGCAACCCAAGATATTTGATGTAATAATTGTAGTTTTGTTTTGTTTTGTTTTTTGGGTAGATTAATTTTTAGTAATTCAGTTGTAATTTTCAGACATTAGGCTGGTGGCATATAGTGTCACAGGGTCTTTTCTGTTGAAAATGCAGGTAGAAGACCAAGTCAGCCATCTTGGGCTTAAAAGGCACCAAGAAGTGCTTTTATGCCTGCTTCTATAGACCGTATGTCAAACTATGACTCATATACTCGCTCGTAGAAAACTTCCAGTGAGCTAAATTATGTGCACACTAGTCCATGAGCCAACTTTATAGTCCGTAGATAAAACTACGCCCGTGAATGGGGCTCGTAGAACCCAGGTAAGTTTTTTTTTATTTTTGACTAAGTGTTGGGATTTTTACGACCTAATTTATGAGTCGTATTTCATTATACGGCTCGTAAATGGGTCCGTGAAACTCAATCAACAAATCAGGATTTGGGCATCCTACGAGACCAAGATTCATGAGCCATAGAAATTTTTATAGCCTGTAATTGGGGTCTCATAATGCCTGGGCCCAGTCATTTAAACCGACCCGGTCAAAGTATAAAAAGGGTCAAATAATTTTGACCCCCGCTTTTCTAAAAAATCCCCAAAATACCCGACCCCTCTCTTTTACCTTAAGCTTTCCACCACCGTCCGGCCACCACCCCATTTTTCGAAAAGATTTCCGGCCACCTTTGGCGACCTAGGGTTTTCCATCCTTTAGTATCTTCCTTCAATTTCCCAATCTTTTTGCTCAAATTCGATAAGTCCTTGGCCCTAAAATCCTTGTTCTACTGATATTGATGTTATTAAGATTGTAGTTGATTGATGGATATGGTGGTCCAATGTTAATGGGTTCGAATCCATGGTTGCCTTTGTATGTGCTTAATTGTGAATAAAATGTTGCTGATGTTTGAATAGTGTTAAATGCCAAAAAATGTGTGCGTGTCCATGTTTTTTGTGTTTGAATGTTAGTGTGTGAATTCCAGGTCATCACATGTTGTTTGAATTGAATAGGATACATTGCTTGAAAAATGATGTGCAATTACATGTGTGAGCCTTGATGTTCAAACATTCAGAAGGATGTCAGTTTGTAAAATGAAAATCAACGGGGTCGTGTGTGATCATTACATGTGGGGTATTCAAAATTTGTGAAATCATATGGATGCGCATAATGTGTTTCTTGGGTGCTAATTTTGAATGCTGAGTATATCGTTTGGGACCCATTTGATAGATTTGGAAAATCGAAATTTCTGGGTATTTCACACTATGAGAGCCTTCTACGGCCTGTGAAACATTCCACGAGCCATAGTTTCCCCTCGTAAGAAAATCCAAAAACATGAAATTTCTGGGAACCTATCAGACGAGACCTTCTACGAGCCGTAGATTAATCTATGACTCATAGATAGGTCTCGTAGGGACGTGCCTGTATAGAGCCTTATAGACTTATCTGTAGCCATTTCAGAATTGTTCTTGTCTTTTGTTCCTTTATTTGTGGGGCTAATCGTGTTTGCTATATATGTATGTTTTAGGTACCATGGCCCCAAACGCTAGGAAGGATAAGATACGAGCCCTACAGCGACGACTACAAAATGATCCCTCAGAGGATCAGGTCAACTCCGAGGATAGTGGAATATTAGAGGAGCTCGGTGTTCAGCCTAACCCAGATGCTGAGTGACCACAAACACGGGCTGCCACTAGATAAGCTAGACACCTTAGACTCAGACTATTGTTGTCTGCTCTCCCCAGCCCAAAGATGGAGGCGACAAGGATAGCAGCTCTATACAGATAAATCCCTCCGAAGAGGAGTCTGAGTAGGATCGTGTGACAAGTCGGAGTCAGAGTCTTCAACTGCATCTCATGCATCATCTTCACCTCCGGCTGCTCTATGTAGTCGATGGTGTATTGAGGGAATGCAGGCCATCTACCAGGAGGGCATATAGAAGAACAAGCGTGGCCGACTGGCTCGTTCTATTTTTGAGGAGCCCCACATCATCACTTCGAGATTGGATAGTGTCCGCGGCCTTTAGGACACTATTACCGGATACAAGCTCCAATTGCTGGCAGTATCGCTGGGGAAGTACTCCCCGACCATGGTTTAGGAGTTCTTTGCATGATACATTACCACCATTCTTAGCTATCTTCCCAAGGGGAAGAATCTCTCACTCAGCCCCAGTTTACACATACAATGGTAAGGGGTTGACAGGTGGATATAATAGAGACTACTATTCGCCGTATGTTATTTGGGTCAGAGTTCCAAGCCCCCAATTCTACAATTGAGTTTGGTAGGAGATTGGGGCAGACTTGGGATAAGGCCCTAATAAGAGACCAGGCTCGCATGACATCTTTGATGAGGTGGATTGCAGATCACATAGTAGAGCAGGGCCTGAATCCTGAGGGGATTTCTACATTAGAAGAGCCCATAATGAAGGCCTCACTCATCTTTACTGGCAAATTTTGGTGAGCTGTGGTGAGATCATGAATCTAGCCCATACTTGAAGATAATACACTGACGCCAAACCATGCAGCATTGGTTGCCAGTATCTTGGCTAGTTGTGAGATTGATTGGGCCTGCTTGATTGCAGAGCAGATACACGAGGAGGCCCTGAAGAGGTCCACCTCCATCCCCTTCCCGCGCTTGATTTATAGACTGTGTATAGAGTTGGGGGTGGAGATATTACATCACCTGGACTTTTTGATTGAGGTTCAGCGGATACGTGATGACAACTAGATAAAGGTTGATGATAATCCAGTGGCCTTCCAGCAAGCACTATGCCCTCATGCTTAGATGCCAAAGATGTTCACTACTGTACCACCACTTGAGCCTCCGTCCACTTCCACAACTGCTGCTCCTACTACTGAGGGGGCCTTACAAACTGAGATTGATGTGGAGAGGGGCCCTACTACTACTACTACTGCCCCAAAGGCCGTGCCCACACTAACAGCACCCGCTGGCATGGTTTATGTGTCAATAACTTCTATTCATGCCATGGTGAAGAAGAAGGCTCGCACCCTGTCACAGCTGACTCAGTTACTACAACAGATTCGGCCTTAGGTCCGCCAAGCCATTTTAGAGGCTGAGGCCAAGATGTAGGCATTCGCGATCATGGCAATTCAAGAGAGACTTGTACTCATCGATAGACGTATTGATGCATTTGAGTGGTGAGTAAAGCAGAGCCTCAACTCAGCCTGGTCTATAGACACGATGACCATTTAGATAGAGATCTAATAGCTCCGGGTAGATATGACAGTGACTCTAGCATCACTAGTTGTGTTCCTACCAGCCGATCCCACAGAGGCAGTGGTTGATTTTTTTTCTCTAGAGAGGACATCACTTCCTTCCCTCGGGAAGAGGCCCCACACTAACAACCATGAGGCAGCGCGCCTAGAGGCAGGGATGAAAGAGGAGTAGCATTTCGTGTTTTCGTTATGATTCCTTAAAATTGGACTTGGCTATAATTGTGTGTGTTGTATGCAAATTCTTGAACTGATGATGAGGTTATGGATACTTGAGGCTTATTTGGGGGCTCTCGGATCCCCAATCGCCGTGTCACACTTAGGCCCCAACCCCGGGTCATGATTGTCAAACTGGATGCTTACCAACTCAAGGGTGTGGCTAGGCCGTTGCCAGGCTATGGTTCGACCAATGGAAGAAAAGAAGAGGGAATGGTGCTCTATGTTTGACTTGGGCAGTGTTCGAGGAAGCCTTCTTGGGACGCTTCTTCCCGAGAGAGAAGAGAAGCTAAGGTGAGAGAGTTCCTGAATCTGAAACAAGGCTCTATAACTATGCAAGAGTATAGGTTGAAGTTCACGCAACTATCTCGCTATGCTCCGGATATGGTTGCTGACATGAGGGGAAGGATGGGGATGTATGTTGATGGGTTGAATAGAGGACCCAAGAGAGATAGGAGGGGAGCAATTCTTGTGAGTGACATGGACATTGGGAGATTGATGACACTTGTGCAACAAGCTGACAAGGAGAGATAACATGACAAGGAAGAGTTCAAGCATAAGCAATCTAAGACATCCAACCATGAGGTTGGAAGGAAAGGGAATGCCAACCGATTTCCAGCGCCATCATCTATTAGTGCACCTGTGCCTAGAGGCAGGTATGATCAGAGATCTCAAAATGTTGGAGATCATGGACCTCGGTCGCAAGCTAGTATGGCCCAAGGTTCACACAGTAAGCCACCGTGTGATAAGTGCGGCAGAATGCACTTGGGGAGATGTCTTGATGGGAATGACGTGTGCTATATATGTGGCCAAGTGGGTCACTACCAGAGAGATTGTCCAAAGCGGGCTGACTAGGCTCAATCTACTACACCAGCCCCACTAGTTAGAGGAAACCAGAGGGGCACTACATCAGGCGCAGGCGAAATAACAAACCGCTTGTATGCCATGGGTAGTTGCCAAGATTAGGAGAACTCCCCAGATGTCGTGACGGGTATGATTCGAGTCTTTACTTTTGATTGTTACGTTTTGATGAATCCGGGTGCCACATTGTCATTTGTATTCCCTTATGTGGCCAGTAGATTTGATAGAACCCTTGAGAGTCTTCTTGAACCCTTTGATGTTTCTACTCTAGTGGGTGAGTCTATTTGAGCTGAGAGAATCTATAGAGCTTGTGTAGTTTCCATCCATTATAGGGATACTCTTCTTGATTTGATTGAGTTAGAGATGATTCATTATGATTTGATTCTTGGCATGGATTGGCTTCACGCCTGTTATGCCTCCGTTGATTGTAGATCCCAAACCGTTAAGTTCCAGTTTCGAAATGAACCGGTTCTAGAGTAGAAGGATGATTTTGTTGCACTTAGAGGAAAGTTTATATCATATCTTAGATCCAGAAAGTTGATTTCCAAAGGTTATATCTATCACCTCGGGCAAGTGAAATCTGATAATGTTGAGTCCCCAACTCTTGAGTCAGTCCCAATTGTCAATGAGTTTCTGGAAGTATTTCCTGATGATTTCCCTGGAATCCCTCCTAATAGGCAGATTTTCTTTGGGATTGATGTTCTTCCCGATACCCAGCCTATTTTGATTCCACCTTATTGGATGGCCCCTGCTGAGTTGAAAGAGCAATTGAAAGATTTGCTAGAGAAGGGCTTCATTAGGCCAAGTTTCTTACCTTGGGGTGCTCCTGTCTTATTCGTGTGAAAGAAAAATGGGTCCCTTAGAATGTGTATTTGTCATGCCTCGGGAGGGTACCCTTGGCGTGGTCAACACTCAGAGACTATTGATAGTCCCCAAGCAAACAACTTGGCCTCATTGTCACCTCATACCCAACAACGGAAGAAACATTTTCAAGGAAAAGACTGTAATGTAATTAAAGTACTCAAGTCTTCATATAAAAAGTTAATTTCCAATAAATGAAAAAAAACAATACATAACATCCTTTACTCAATGTCTATGAAGCCTCTACCTCTAACATCTAGATGGTACCACGACAGGCCATGGATATCCAACTCAAGGAAAATGAAGTACTAATTCAAGCTAGATGATAATAATATGGAAATCCTCCGTAAACAAGAAGATCTCACCGATCAGCTAAATGCGAATCGATCCTCAACAAAGCGCCTGTCGATGGTCTCCAATATATGCCTCTGCATTATAAAATAATGCAGTCCCAGAAGGGGACATCAGTACGTGGAATGTATTGGTGTGTAAAATAGCTGAGTGAAATAGAAATAGGCAGAATAATATAGGAATAACATCAACTCAACATCAGAATGTCACATGTCTATCTAAAAAAAGAATAAGAGTAGACAAATGACCCATCACCATATCATCAATACACCATCAATACATCAGACTCACCTCAAGGAAATTCTGCTCAACTTAACTCAACTCGAAGGACTAATGACCATCTAGGACAAGGATAAAGGGTAGATAATAAGACATCAGCATCCATCAAGACTCATACAATCACATTAACATCAGAGTTCTATCAGTGAGGAACCTAACTGGGAGTTTCTCTAACCGACAACCATCACCTATGAGCCAGTTATGATACAACGAATGATGCCGTTGCCACATCCATCCAATACCCTGCCCATGGTGAAGGACATCAACCTCAGTGGATCCACAAGAAAAACATCAGTCCTCTTTTAGGATAAGGAGCCATCCACATTTCTATTTCACTCAGCTATTTTAAATACCATTACATTCCAAGTTCTGATGTCCCTTTTGGACTGCATCATTTTATGATGCAGAGGTAGGTACTAGAGATCGTCAACAGGCGCTCCCTTGAAGATCCGAGACTTGCAGCTAATTCGTGAGCCTCCCCTATTCCGGAGTATCCACTTCTTTTATTTCATCATGCTTAAGAGTTAAAATTGGACTATTTCTTTTATTTTTATTTTGGTAGCCATGGGTTTGTCATTGGCACCACATGATTAGTGATTGAGGCTTCATAGACGATGATTGAACGTTGATGTTGAGATTGTGAGCTAATTTCTTTGTACTAGCCTTTATTACTATCTATATATTTTAAGACTTTAGATAAGATGTGCCCATTTACTTATTTCTATTTCCGCTGTTGAGTAGAGTTGTTTGATTGAATGAATGTGATGATGCTAAGTGGTTCGCTTGGGGACTAGCAATAGTCTCTAGGTGCCGGCCACGCCAAGGGTACCCTCCCGGGGCATGAGAGTTATACTTTCAATTGTTGTTTTTTGAATTAGTTTGTAAATTAGGAATTGAAGTGTTGTTGAATGTAGAAATTAAAAGTTAGATTTAAGAAGTAAATATAAGTTAGACGTTAGAACTTGAAATTGAATTTTTGAAGTTGAAGAACTAATTAGAACTTTGAACTTGAATGTTTGAATTGTGTTTTTTTGTTCTTCAACTTAATCATAACTTGTATTAAAATAATTAAGTTGTTGAACTTTGAACTTCATGAATTTAGAAGTCCAACTTTAGGCCGGATTTTTAAGGTGATTATAGTTAGATTTTTTTTTTAATAGAAGTTAGAATGTGTTGGGATTGAAGAATATATATTAAAGTTAGAATGTTATTAATTTGTTAAGAATGTGTTGTGTTGAACTTTGAATTTAGATTTTAGAAATAACTTGAACTTTAGGCCGGATTTTTGAATTAAACACTTAGAAATTAGTTTGCAATTTAACTTAGAAAAATTCAACTTTTGCACTGTAGAAAAGTTGAATTATTATATTTCAGGGTATAAGTTAAATATTAAGTAGTTGTGAACTTTAAGTTGAATAGAATTTAGAAGTTAAACTTTATATACTTGTTAAAATTGAACTTTAGGACTTTGATTTTCAACTTGAATTTAGATTTTAGAATTAACTTGAACTTTAGGATTTTTGAATTAATTAAGTACTTAGAAATTAGTTCACATATGTATAATTCATCAACATCAAATTGTTGAACTTTAGTTATACTTGAAATTTGAAAGTTTGCAATTTAACTTAGAAAAATTTCAATTTTCGCACTCTAGAAAACTTGAATTATTATAAATTATAAGTGGTGAACTTTTAAGTTGAATAGATTTTAGAACTTAAACTTTATACAACAACAACATACCTAGTGAAATCCCACAAGTGGCGTCTGGGGAGGGTGAGATGTACGCAGACCTTACCACTACCACATAGGTAGAGAGGCTGTTTCCTGGGAACCCTCGTCGCAAAAATCCATTAGCAGAATACGCTAGATACGATAAACATGCAAGAAAGAGAAGAACAAATGATAATACGTAGATACAGGATAGTTAACATATAAAGGCAGATAAATACATATAAAAGGCAGACAATTAACCATTCCTTCCTATCTACCCTATTAGCCTGCTACTCTAATTTTCGACCTCCACTCCTTCCTATCTAAGGTCACGTCCTTGGTGAGATCGAGTTCCACCATATCATGTCTAATTACCTCCCCCCAATACTTCTTTGGTCTACCTCTATCCCTCCGTGTAGCCTTCAAATCTAGCCTCTCACACCTCCTCACAGGGGCATCGGTACTCCTTCTCTGCACATGTTCGAACCATCACAGTCTCGCTTCCCTCATCTTGTCAGCTACAGGGGCCACCTCTAGCTTCTCCTGAATGACCTCGTTCCTAATCTTATCACTCCTGGTGTGACCACACATCCATCTTAACATCCTCATTTCTGTGACCTGCATCTTCTGAACATGTACATTTTTTATTGGCCAACACTCCACCCCATACAACAAAGATGGTCTAACCACCATTCTGTAGAACTTACCTTTGAGTTTAGGTGGTATCTTCTTATCACACAATACTCCAGAGGCCAACCTCCATTTTGTTTAAGCCGCTCCAATACGATGTGTGACATCATCGTCGATATCCCCTCTACTCTGGATGATGGACCCCAGATACTTAAAGCTTTCCTTCTTGGGGATAAGGTGAGCCACAAGTCTCACATCAATGTCTGCTTCATCCCTCGTAACACTAAATTTGCACTCCAAGTATTCTGTTTTGGTCCTGCTCAGTTTGAATCCCTTGGACTCCAAAGCGTGTCTGCAAACTTCCAACCTATCATTAACTTTGGTCCGGGTCTCATCAATCAATACTATATCATCTGCAAACAACATACACCATGGGACTTCCTCCTGGATAGATTGCGTCAGCTCATCCATCACCAAGGCAAATAAAAAAGGGCTCAGCACAGATCCTTGGTGAAGTCCCATCTGAACAGGAAAATATTTAGAGTCTCCTCCCACTGTTCTTACCCGAGTTTTGGCCCCATGTACATATCCTTTATCACTCTAATATATGCCATTGGGGCACCTTTCATCTCCAAACACCTCCATAGAACATCCGTCGGAACTTTATCATAGGCCTTCTCAAGATCAATGAACACCATATGAAGGTCCTTCTTACTTTCCCTGTATTTCTCCACTAATCTCCGAACAAGGTGGATCGCTTCAGTAGTCGAACATCCTGGCATGAATCCAAACTGGTTTTCTGAAATAGAAACTACTTTTCTCACCCTCATCTTTACCACCCTCTCCCATGCCTTCATAGTATGACTCAACAACTTGATACCCCTGTAATTATTACAGTTTTGAATATCGCCCTTGTTCTTATACAGTGGAACCATTGTACTCCTCCATTCATCCAGCATCTTGGCCGTCTTCATGATAGTATTGAACAGTCTAGTCAGCCACTCTATGCCATCTTTGACCATGCTCTTCCAAAAATCTATCAGAATCTCATCCGGTCCGAGTGCCTCCCTCTCTTCATCCTACTAATAGCCCTTCTAACCTCCTCAACTCTGAACCGCCTGCAATAACTAAAATCTCGGTGACTTTTGAAATGTGCCAACTTGCCCAGTTCAATATCACTATCTCCTTTTTCATTTAAAAGTTTATGAAAGTAAGCTTGCCACCTTTGTTTAATAGAAGTCACATCCACTAGCACCTCACCCTCCTCATCCTTAATGCACTTCACTTGATCTAAGTCGCGAGCTTTCCTTTCTCTCTCTTTAGCAAGCCTGTACATTCGCTTGTCCGCACCTTTATCACTTAGCTCCTCATATAGGCGCTCAAACGCTGCTGTCTTAGCACTCGTCACCGTGATCTTTGCTTCTGACTTAGCTGTCTTATAAATCTCCTTAAGCCTTAGTTTTTCATTCTCATCCCTACACTCCAACCACTTTGTATAGGCCCCCTTCTTAGCTTTTACTTTGTCTTGAACTTCTTCATTCCACCACCAATCACCTTGATGTCCCTCGATGGTTCCCCTCGAAACCCGTAGTACCTCAGAAGCTACCCTTCTAATGCACCCAGCAGTATTGTCCCACATATTATTCACATCTCCACCACTACTCCAAGCCTCTAGGATTCTTAGTTTTTCTTCCATCTCATGAGAGAGGGTAGGAGTCAGGCCCCCCAATCTAATCCTCAGTTGGGCATAGACAATCTTCCTATTCTTTTCTCTCTTAATCTCTAAGTCCATCACTAGAAGCCTATGTTGAGTGGAAATACTCTCACTCGGAATAACTTTGCAATTCTTACAAAGGCTTCGATCACCTTTCCGTAAAAGTAGGTAATCAATTTGAGTTTTAGCTACCGCACTCTGAAAGGTTATCAAGTGAATTTCCCTCTTCTAGAAACATGAGTTAGCAATAACTAACTCAAATGCTTTAGCAAAATCCAAAAGAGACGTCCCCCCCTCCATTTCTTTCCCCAAAACCAAAGCCTCCATGGACATCTTCAAACCCACTACTGGTAGCCCCAATATGTCCATTAAAGTCTCTCCCAATGAAACGCTTTTCCGTCACCGGTATGCCCCTCACCACCTCATCCAATTCTTCCCAAAAGAGCCTCTTGACTTCCTCATCTAAACCCGCTTGAGGCACATAGGCACTAACTACATTCACTACGTGCTTACCCACCACCAGTTTAATAGACTTCATCCTATCGTTAAACCTCCTAACCTCCACCACATATTCCCTAAGTTCCTCATCTACTAGTATACCTATACCATTTCTGTCCCTAGAACTCTCCGAGTACCATAGCTTGAATCTATCTACATCTCGAGCTTTGGTCCCTACCTATCTAGTCTCCTAAACACACGCTATATCAATTTGTCTCCTCTTAAGACACTTTACTAGCTCTATGGATTTTCCTGTAAGTGTACCTGTATTCCACGATCCTACCCTTAATTTAGATAAGCTTGTGCCCTTCCTACCACCCCTACCTCTTACCGCCGACCCCAACCAATGACATGACCCTACTCCACCATCAGATCCGTACGCCACCAACTACAAATTACTCTCACTAACCACTCACAATTAATCAGATAAGCAAAGTCCAATCAAATATCAAACTAATACAACAACATCAGTAATGTAACCCACTAATATAAAGCAATGAATGTAACATCAGTAATATAAAGCAGTAATGTAACCAAATAACCAAAAGTATAAAAAATCAAAGTAAAATCAAAGTAACAAAGGATTCAAAAGAAGTAATCAAGGGATGATGTTGCCGGTAAATGGTATAAAGAGGAGGAACGATGGAACCTGGTTGCCGGAAAGGATTGTTTTCTGAAACAAATGTCGTCGAAAAATGGTTGCCGGATTTTCTGGAAGCTGTTTCTGGCCTAAAAATGGTTGCGGATTTGAGATGTCGCCGGAATCTTGCGTCTCAGTTCAGTCATTGTCGTCGTCGTCGTCGTCGTCGTCTTCGTCTTCGTTAGTCATGAATCCAACGTGCGAGACGCCAAGAACACCCAGCAAGAAAAACCAAAGATTTGACCTGTAGAAAAAGAAGGAGGGAGCAATTTTCTGTCGTCCAGTCCAAAATCCAGTGAGAAGAGCAACAAAATTATTGCAATGATACGAGGATTAAGGAATTCACGCTGACGACGGTGATGAGATCGAGATTGGTGAATGTGGCAGTGACGTCAGTATCCGGCGGAAATGATGTAAACTACTCGTCGGGAATAACCCCAAAAAAATGTCATATTCCACCTCAAACTTAAACTTTATATACTTGTTAAATTGAACTTTAGGACTTTTTAACTTGAATTTAGATTTTAGAATTAGTTTTAACTTTAGGGTTTTTAATTTAAATACTTAGAAATTACTTCAATTAATATGTTTAAATTATCAACATCAAGTTGTTGAACTTTAGTTTCACTTGAAATTTGAAAGTTTGCAATTTAACTTAGAAAAAATTTAATTTTGCACTCTAGAGAACTTGAATTATTATATTTTAGGATATAAATTAAATTTTAAGTAGAATAGAATTTAGAACTTAAACTTTATATACTTATTAAATTGAACTTTAGGACTTTAATTTTTAACTTGAATTTAGATTTTAGAATTAACTTGATCTTTAGGATTTTTAATTTTAAGTACTTAGAATTACTTCAAATTAATATGTATAAATTATCAACATCAAATCATTGAACTTTAATTATACTTGAATATTTTTTGTAGATGGAACATCGTTTGTGGATGTATGACATGTATTATGAAAATGATAGTGAGTTGAAAGATACATTTATTGACGGTGTTAGAAGTTTCATTGACCATGCATTGACACTTGATATTTATAAGAGAAATGAATTTAGTTAGGTGTCCTTGCAGTCCATGCAGGTGCCTGATTTTTTAATCTAGATACAGTTATGATGCATTTGTACCATAAGGGATTTAAACCTAGATATTTTATATGTGTAGAATATGGAGAAATAAATGGACTGAATGGTGTATTTTATAATTCAATGCTCGTGAATGAATATAATATGCTTGTACCACATGGTCAAATTAGAACTGAATCTGATAGGGGTCAACATGATACATTTCAGCATGATAGAGTTCAATCCTTTCAGAGTTGAAGGTGGGATGGAACTTGAACAATATTTTAGTGAAGCTCCTAATGAAGAAGCAAGACGCTTCTATGAACAATTAGAGAAGGCTAGTCATCTACTATGTAAAGGAAGTCCACATTCTTCTTTGTCTGTTGCCATTAGATTAATGAATATTAAATCAGATTAGAATTGTCCTCATGCGATTATGGACTCAATGGTTGATCTCTTGGGTGAGTTGGTTAATCCTGATTTTAAAATACCCAAGAACTTCTATTAGGCAAAGAAATTGATTCCCAAATTAGGATAGTCACATGATAGAATTCATTTTGTGTTAATGACTGCATGTTATACTACAAGGATGATAGTAAATTGGGAAATTGTAAGTGTTAGGTCATGTTCATTACAAGAGAATGCCGACTGGAAAGATGGTTCCAATTAAGGCGATGCATTATTTATCTCTTATTCCTAGACTGAAGAGGTTGTATATATCGATGAGGTCTGCCCCACATATGAGATGGCATCGTGAATATAGAAGGCCGCCGGGTGTGTTGTCTTATCCATCTGATGGAGAAGCATGGAAGCATTTTGATAATGTATATCCCAACTTTGCTAGAGATCCTAGAAATGTTAGATTAGGGCTATGTGCAGATGGTTTCACACCATTTTTTAATTCTTCCTTGCCTTATTCTTACTGGACCGTGTTTCTTACTCCATATGATCTTTCTCCTGAAATGTGCATGACAAGTCTATTCATATTTTTAAGTTGTGTTATTCTGGGTCCCCGTAATCCAAAAAGTTTGATTGATATCTATCTACAACCATTGATAGATGAGCTTAAATAACTACGGTCTGAAGGTGTAGTGATGTATGACATATCAACTAAGCAGAGTTTTGTTATGCGCTCTTGTTTGATGTGGACTATTAATGATTTTCATGCATATGGTATGTTTTCTTATTTGATGATTGCTGGAAAGCTTGGTTGTCCTCATTGCATGGAGTATAGTAAGACTTTCACCCTAAAGCATGGCAAGAAAAAATTATGGTTTGATTGTCATCGTCAATTCTTGCCAATGGATCGCGAGTTTAGAAATATGAAACACGCGTTCCAAAAAAACAGAGTGGACAATGATTCCCCACCTCCATAATTGATAGGGCATCAAGTTTGGGAGAGAGTTTCTCATCTTCCTAAAGATACAGAGGCTCCGGCTCATTTTAGACTTCCTGGATATGCCGTTGAACATAATTGGATCAAATAAAGCATAATTTGGGAGTTACCATATTAGAAGGATAATCTCCTATGATACAATCTTGATGTGATGCATATTGAGAAAAATCATTTTGACAATTTGTTCACACATTGATGGATGTCAAGGGGAAGACAAAAGACAACCCAAGAGCTGTACTGGACTTAAAGGAATATTGTAGGAGAAGGGAATTGTGGCTGCAGGAACTATCAAATGGCAAAATTGTCAAGCCCAAAACTAGTTTTTCATTCATAATGGATGAGAAACGTGAAATATGTTAGTGAATGAAAAATTTGAGTATTCCAAAAGGATATGCTTAAAATTTAGGCAAGTGGGCAGATATAAATGAGGGGAAGTTGATAGGTATGAAAAGTCATGATTGTCATGTATTCATGAAAACTTTGATTCCTATCTCTTTTAGCAATTTACCTAAAAGGATATGGAAGCCAATCACATAGATAAGTCTTTTCTTAAAGGATTTATGTTCTGGTTAGTTCTTGAAAAGTAGTTTAGACAAGATGGAGGAAAATATTCCTATTATTACTACAAAGCTAGAAAAAATCTTTTCATGTGGCTTCTTCGATGTGATGGAGCAACTTTCATTTTATCTTGTACAAAAAGCTCGACTTGGAGGTCCTGTTCAAACATGGTGGATATATTCATTTGAAAAGTAATGAGTTTTCTTAATCGATTATTAATTCTTTATATAATCTTATTATTGGTTAACATATTTGCATGCATACATACATACAAAAAAATTAGAGACTGCAAATAATCAGTTAAGCAAAAAGGGATAGATTGAAGGATCAATTGTGCAAGCCCATATTGCCAGAGAAACTTGTGAGTTTTAGTCCTTTTACTTTGGGAATGAAGACCCATGTAGGAGAAATAGGCCAAATCACCATGATGATGGTGATAGTGATCTTATGTTTCTACCTATTTCAATTTTTAGTCAAAGTGGATGAGGATCTAAAAGGCATGGAAGACGAAGCCTCACTACTATGAAATATCAATCACTTATGACCCATATTTTGCTTAACTATCTCAAAATTCAGCCATATCTTGAGTGAGTGTTCAATTATGTTATCAAATTACAAAGTAATATATGAGTATTAACTGACAAAATTGTACGTGTTAATAACAACTTTTTTGTAAATACATGGGGGCAACAAAGCTATATATACAAGGTTTTCGACATGGTTAAAGAGTTATATAAGTGTGAAAGTTTAAACAAATTGAATCGATAAGTATAATGTATTTCATTTATACTTGATTGTATTATCATGACTACAATCTGTAGGTTTATGATGAATACTCAAACATCAAACATTCATTATTTGTGAGAGAGATCACACTCGGGGCCTGATTCTCAAATTCATACACTTTACAAGTACTATGTGAATGGTTTTAAGTTTCAAACTGGAAAAGTTTCTATGTACAAGAAAACCAATAATAGTGATGTGTGTTTTCAAGGTGATGTCAACGATAATGGCCATACTATTGAATATTTTGGTGTCAATCAAGAGATTATTGAACTAAGATATTCAAGCTAGATTAAGAAAAAGAAAATATTATTTCGGTGTAAATAGTTTGATCCATCACAAAGAGGAACAAGGGTGGACCAGAAACATAACATAATTGAATTTGAACACCCAGACAATACGCAAGTTATAATCCTTTTATCATTGCCCAAAATGCTAAGCAAGTCTATTATGCTCCATATCCATTGCGTAAAGATATGACTAATTGGTGGGTTGTTATTAAGACAAATCCTGTGGGAAGAATAGAAATTGAGAATCTATTAGATATGGTGTACCAAAATGATGTTGCACTTGTTCAACAATAAGTTGATGTTGTGTTGGAAACAACACTAGAACATCCTCATCACATACTAGAAGAGGTTTTTGATGATGACCTTGTAATGCCAAATATTGAATACGAAGTAAACGAGGAATATGAATCATTTGAGGAGGAGGAATAGGAGGACAATAAATATGAAACAACTGAGGAGGAGGTATGGGAGGATGATGAAAATAAAACAAGCGAGGAGGAATAAAGTGATACATTATAACTAGTATATATTATTTATTATGCTAACATTAAATTCATTTAAAGTTTTTTTACATATCATATTATTACTTTACACACAAATGTCATCTGGTGGTGAAGGTGATAGACTTCGAAATCATCTTGGGGCAAGAAGTTCTAGTAGAAGCAGGAAGAAAAAGTCTAATAGGACATCTATTGATCCTAAGTATATCTCAAGATATATTTCCTTAGACCTGGATCTCCAGCGCCACACAACTACTACTCTTACCATTCATGTTATGCCATTTGAGACTGTGGATCCTTTGGCATATCATAGTCAGTTTCAGAGACCACACGATGCTTCTTCTTCATCACAGCCTAGGTTCACTTTTTATGACCATACCACCCAGCTATCTATAGTGACTATTCCACGGCCCCACATATTATAATCTTTGGGTACTCTATCTCCTAGTGTTCAGTCTCTCACATATCAGTCTCCTCACCTATCATCCCCGAGACTTAGAGATTCTAGTGCTTAGTCCTCTATTGACTCAACATTATGTGCATCTTTTGATGTCAGCTTCACCTACTTCTGCTGCTACACCTGAGGCAACACAGGATGTCACTTTGTTAGCTCTTAGCCAGCAGGACAGAATTGGGAGAGTTATCATAGGGCCTGATGGAACCTTGTAAGTATGTTCTTTTATTTATTTATTTATTTATTTATTTTTGCTACATTACTAACTATTCATGAGCTAATATGTTTATTATATGTCTTGCAGGTGGCATCTATCGAAGGATGCTTCCAAGGCCCTACAAGCGAGTGTTAGGAGGATATTTAATGAGCCTTATCACTCTTAGGGATAGATTCAAAACAAAATTTGTCAGGCGATGTTTAATGAGGGTAAGGTATATGTTTACATGTTTATTATAAGTTTAGTTTAATATCTATAGTAGATTTTATCTAACAGATTCTCTAAGACTTTTCTTTTATTTTTCTAGACATTATGTACTTGGGAGAAAAAGTATAATATTGTCATTGGGACCACTTTTGAGAAAAAGCTAGCTCCAGGCTATCTAGCTGGCTCAAGAAAGCTCGGGATAATGGAAAACCTTCGAATTTGTTGTGGCTTCACTCATATGAAGTGTTGCATCTGTATTGGGCCTCCAACAAACTCAAAGCTTTGTCTGAGCAAGCTAAAAAGGCTAGAGGTAGTTTGAAGGGTGGGTCGTTGCACACCGGAGGTGTGAAGAGTGTTGGGACTATTTTGAGAGAGATAATAAGATTTTTAAATTTTTGATTAAATATTATTTCATTAATTATATTATTAATTATTTATAGGAGAAAAACATTGGGATGTGTTCCATTTCGTCATGAGGAGTCGGATGTGTGGGTGGAAGAAAGGGTCGAACAAGCTTACGCAAGCTTCTTAACACAACTTGAATATATATATATATATATATATATATATTTAGTACGTATTCTAACTTTGAATTATTTTGTAATATGCAACAAGACTACGAGTGGTAAGTTTGTGAGCTTAGAGATGATATCTATCTTACGCCTGAACAATCCACTCCAATTTGGACTGAAAAGGTAGTTGGTGAGAGCCACAAAGGCCATATCTATGTGATGAGCTCTAGGAATGACATACGATGACTCCAATCACTTTTAGAAAGTATTGGATTGTCGAGTCAGGCCGAGGCCCTTGACTAGGTTCAGATTGTTTCCATTTCTCAGAAAATAGCATAGCTTACAAGTGCATTGATAGCATCTGAGGCAAGGCTTAGGAGCAAAAGACTACGAGTAAAGAAGTTACACAAATCAGAGAACAAATGCTCAACCTCGTCCGTCAGCCTTCACCACATTATTCCACTCTCAATGAATCTAATGAGAGTAATAAATTTGTTTAAAATAGTCCTTAGGTTCCTTTTATTTCAGTTTTAGACAATTCGAAATGTTTTGATGAAGTTTGAAATAATTTAAAACATTGTAAATTATGGATTTTTTAAATTTTTAATGTTTAATTGTGGTTGTTATTACGTATTTTTTATGTTATAGTTATTGTTAATTGTACTGGATTGGGTGTATTAAAAGATATTAAATTAGATTTTAATTGTAGGTGGGTATCAAAAAAATTACAACAAAAGTGACGGACAGGGTCCCAAAGTCGACCGCTTTTTTGAATTTTCAAAAACAATTTTTTTCAGAAAAATAATGGACAGGGGCCCTGTGTCCATCCCTTTTTAATTTTTTTTAAATAAGTTTTTCAGAAAAGCAACAGACAGGGACCCTATGTTCATCATTGTTTTTAAAAGAATTACAGTAGTTTACCAAATTGCGATGTCGTCCGTCGCAAATTTTAATTATTTAAAATTAATTTAATTATTGTGACATAGTCCATCAATATTTATTAAATTTAAAAAATAATTAAAATAAGGGGCGATGGTTTGCATCGCAAATAAGCGAGGCTCGCTTCTTTGAGGCTAGCCGCTTAAGTGGTTGCTGTTGCGACATTTGCATCTGGTCTTAAGGCCATTTTTGGGGACCTTTTCCCTTATTA
This sequence comes from Solanum rostratum, assembly GCA_029948455.1. NCBI lineage: Eukaryota > Viridiplantae > Streptophyta > Magnoliopsida > Solanales > Solanaceae > Solanum > Solanum rostratum. The sequence continues at coordinate 28,920,751 of CM057051.1, forward strand.
TTGTAAATTGACTTAAGGATCTTTGGAGATTGATTCTCGATGGAAAGTTCCTGTAATTTCTATATATTATTGAAAAAATGTGTAGGGACCTTCGGGGAGGCATCATAGTGTGGTTTCGAAGGTAAATTCTTGCTCTCTTGGCCTCTAATGGCTTCCATGGAAGGTGTTAGTATATATTTCTTGCATTTTATGAATTAGGTGTTTAGAGCCCTAGATTGTATTCCATTTTAGGACATAAGTTTGAGGAACTATTTCGTACCTTTTTATAGAGTTAATTTTAGAATTTTTATTTGGGACAATGTCCTCAATGTGGAATCCAAAATTAATGCATCTCTATTTCTTTATTTTTAGTGACAAAAAGATTGTAATGATGTTGTGGTTCTATTTTTGGTAATGTGACAACGTTTTGAGGCCACTCAAAAGGTAAAAGCTCTAATGGAGTGACTTGAAGCACGTGTGACCAACCTTCAGTTAGTCTATGACTTCCCTTATTTTAAGATTGAGTTTGAACATATTAGTTTATGCAGATTTACCTAAATATGGGTAGAGAGTTAGTTGAGTATGTCTTTGTTATTAGAATTCTTGATTTAGGCCAATTTTTGGTTCAACAAATACTTGTGCTATTATTGTTAACTATCTATACCTTGTAGCCTGACTTATACATGATTTATGTGTATAATTGAGCATGCTGGCCTTTTTTTAGACTGACTAGTGGAAGCCATAAAATTATGATTTTTCTAGAGTTGGTAGGTATTATTTCCTCTTTTTGGCATTGTTATGGATGACTTAGATTCTTGTAGACTGATATAGTAGTCTTGGATCTAATAGAGAAGGGCTTAGCTAGGTAGTAATGTTGCTTTTGTGACTTGTTATAGATAAATCCAAATTTCATGATACCATTAATTATTTTGGCAGCAGTGGGTCTCGTTCTATGATTTTGGTCTAGGATATTGAATTCGGTTTAAGTGGATGGAGTATTTGGCATACAGTTGATATGACCGCCCTCAGCGCTCACTTTGATACCCTTAACAAGCATCTGAGTTTATAATCCAACCTCGACACCATTATTATCTTTTGGTGAGCATCTAGATTTACACTCCAGCCTTGATATTAGTTGATTTCCACCAAGCATCCACATTTATGCTCTAGCCTTGAATCTGGAGATACTTTTGGTGAGAATATAGGTCTATGCTCTAGCCTTGACTCCGAAAATGCTTTTGGCATATCAGTAAGCATCTTGATTTACATCCTGGCCTTGGCTCCGAAAATGCTTTAGGCATGTGAATCAAATTTATGCTTTGGCCTCATCATTTTCCTGGTACTTTGAGTTTAGAACAATGTTCTGGTCTATGATCTCAATCTCATCTTGTAGTTTTAGTTCTTAGTAGATATAGCTATTTTGTGTACCTGTTAGGATTATAGAGATCTTTTCGAGTTTTAATCTCAATTTTATGCATGAGTGTACCTTCTGGGCTTATGGGGGCTCAATTGCAGTTAGTTATTTTAAGATCCTTGTTCTATACACCCGTGTGCATACCTTTATAACTTTCCATCCCTGACTTCTATTTATGTTTTATTAGAGATTTTCCTATTATTTGTACTATTCTTACTCAGTCGGCCTATGATACTTACTTGGTACCTATATCTAGTACTTATACTACAGTCTGCATATGTTTTTGTGATGTAAGTCTGACTATTAGTTACCAACATTGATTTTTTGAGCCTGCAACAGTCATATCCAGAGATGAGGGTGAGTACTTAGTGTTTTGAATCATTATATTCTCTTTACCTTTCATGACCTATCTTTCGCTATTTCCGGACTAGCCTATTGTGTATATCTTTATTTTTTTCCCAATTTTGGGGTTTATATCCATTTGTAGTAGCTCTATACTTGTGACTTCATGGTTCTAGGAGGATCTTTATTGTATTTTGTGTATATTTGAGTGTCTTCTGATTGTTATTCTATTTTAGCTTCTAAACCATTATTCTTGCTTGGTTTCATCCTCTAATGACCTCGAAGGTCATTTTTGCCATTTTCGACAAAATTACCATTTTTCTTTCTGAAAGTAACCTTGGATACTTTTTGGTTAAGTCTAAAAGTTGAATTTTGAAAACCTTGTAAAAAGTTGGAGTTTTTCTAAAGAAAGTTTTTAAAAGCTTAAAGTTGAAAATTTCCTCGAAAACTTCTCTACTTCTATGAGATAGTGGTAAGGTCTACGTACATTTTACTATCCTCACACCCTTCTTGTGGGATTCCACTGAGTATGTTGCCGTTGTTTTTGTAAAGTTGGAAATTTTGAGTTTTGTGACATCTTGAGTTTTGATGGCTAGAATTCAATTCCGTCGATTCCATAAGCTCAAATACCGAATCAGGTCGGGAAGAACTCGCAGAACTAAAATTTGGAGTTAAAAAGAATATTTTAGACCGAAAGTTACATTTATAGTTCATTTTAGATCATACTTTGACTTTGATCAACATTCGAAGTTCGGAAGCTCGAATCAAAATTCCAACAATTTCAGTGATTTTGAATCGTGAAACTAATGCTAGAAATGATCTTGTTGTAATTTTTGGAGCTTCTGAGGTTATTTTAAGTATTTGAGTCCTAAACTAGTTTAAATAATCTTTCTCGAGTTTTGAGCCGAGGAGGCCTTGAATTTGAATTCTAACAGTTCCATTAAGTTTGGAACGTCATTTCTAGTAGGCTCTCATGTTTGGTTTACGTTCACGGGTTTCTAAAAATCCCGAGGATCCATTCATGATTTTATACTGTTGTGTTCTAGCTGGTGTGATATGATATCTGGTGCATCTATATTGTTTTCTGTGTTTGCGCCTCTATCTCTGCGTTTACGAAGGTCAAAATATTTAAATCTCCGTAATCGTGAAAGAGGGTCCACGTTTGCAGAGTTATGGGAGCCAAGCTCTAAACACCTCAATGTCCGCGGGGTATGGCACCATGTTGATGGAGTACTTCCCAACTTGACCTCCGCGTTTGCGGAGTGTTGCGGAAGCCTTGGCTTCCGTATTTGTGGACAATGCTTCGTGTTCATGGAACATTAAATATCCATGAATAGTGAAATCTTTTAAAATATCGGGATTAGCCATTTTGCACCATTTTAAATATCCCAAGCTTCGTTATAGAAAGGATGTTCTGGTTTTTCAAGGCAAACTGATGTGCTGCCAAAATACAACACTTTTGATGCTTAAAGCTTAGGATTTTCTGTGTTTTAAATGCGACTTTAGTTGTTTTAATGTGTTTTTGTGTCTGTGTTTGCAGGATTATAGGTTGGCAATGATTTTTGGGAAAGTTACAAAGTTGCTGCAGATTTGATGTTATACGAGACACCTTACAGGCCGTAGACCATTGTACGAGTCTTAAGGTGGTTTCGTGAGGAATTCCAGTGAGGGGCCAAGTTTCTGAAGTTACTTTTACGAACGTGCAGACGGGACATAAATTAATGTTTGAATTTTAGAAGAGGTTTCGTGCCCTGAGGATCAGGGAATGAAGAAAGACTTTCTGAAGTTCATCAGACGAAACACCCTTTACATGTCATAAACTATTCTACGAGTCGTAAAGGAGAAGTCCAATTTTCCAACAATAGTGTACGAGACCCTGATTACGGGCCATGAACTTCAATATGGGCCATAAAGTACTTTTATGGAGGTTGCCGACTAATTTTCCTAATTTGTTTAGAACTTATTTTTAATTATTATAACTAGGTCTTTTAGGTTTTCAAGTGGAGACGACTAGTTTACAAAAGATTTGCTTAGTTTTAGGTTAGTGCTCAGAGAATTCAATATTCTAGGGGAGAAAATTGCGAGAGAGTCTTTGAAAACACTTGTGGTTGAATTCAATCTTCAAGCTTGTGATTTCATTGACATTGAATTTGCTTGTTCTTAATTCAGTTGTGTAAATGTTTAAATATGTCTTCTAAATTCATAATTTCTTCATCGACACAAAGCACGAGTAGATAAATCCATAACTAGGGTTGTGGGAACCATGAAGAACTAACAAAGTAAAACCATTCTTGGAAGGTGTATATGCATGTATTTATTAAGTCTCTTTGTTTTGCATGTTTCTAATGGTGGCCAACATTGGAACCCGCCTAGTGTTACTGACTGAACCAAGGTAGTAATGAATAGCAAAAGAACGATGAAGAAGTTGTCTTTAATGTTTTCCAGTCCATGAAGAGACCTTACGATTTGAAAGTTGTCTCTGCAATTAAGAGTATTGATAAAGTGCAACCAAAGGTACCTATAGAGGAGAGGTTGTGTTGATAAATTTTTAGAGTGATGGTATCCTAGACTATGATGAGGTGGTTAAAGCACACAAATCACATGATTACCCTAGACACCAACTCAAGCTTGAGTTCAACTTGAAGAACTGCTTGACACCACCTACTAGACCATCCATTGAAGATCCACCGGTGTTGGAATTGAAGGCTCTTTCATCCTACTTAAGGCATGTGTTTTTAAGACGTAATAATACTTTACTTGTGATGATTGCTGCAAATCTTGATGACAAACCAGTGGAGGCATTGGTTTCAATTCTCAAAAGATTGAAAAGGGCGATTAGATGGACAATTACAAACATCATTGGCATCCCACTAGGCATCTGTACTCACAAGGTTCAGTTTGTCAAGGATTATAAGACAAGCATTGAGAACCAAGGATGTCTTAACCAACAATGTAGGAGGTTGTGTGCAAGGAGATCATTAAATGGTTAGATGCGGGCGTGATATATTCGATTGTTGACAATGAATGGGTGAGTTCGGTCCAATGTGTTCCAAGAAAGAGAGGTATCATTATGGTTCCTAATGCTAAAAATGAGTTGATTCCTATGATACCAATCATACGTTATAGGGTTTGCATGGAATATTGCAAGCTAAATGCTTTTACAGAGAAGGATCACTTCCCTATGCCGTTCATGGATAAGATACTAGATCGATTGGCAGGCAAAGGCTGGTATAGTCTTCTTGGTGGTTATTTGGGCTACAACGAGATTTCTATCACTCTGGAAAACCAGGAAAAGACCAGTGTTACATTTCCTTATGGCACCTCCGCATTGATGAGGATGCCATTCAGATTGCGTAATACACCAGCCACATTGCAGAGATGTATGATGTTGATTTTCTTATATATGATAGAGGACGCTATTGAGGGTTTTTGGATGATTTCAGTGTTGTCTGAGATTCATTTGAGAATTCTTTGAAATATTTACATGACGTGTTAAAGCGATGTGAAGAGTTTTACCTTGTGTTGAATTAGGAAAAGTGTAACTTTATGGTGAAAGAAGGTATCGTGCTAGGAGACAGGATCTCCATCAAGGGTATCGTGGTTGAAAAGATGATGGTTGAGGTAATTGAGAAGATTCCTCCACCCATCTCTATTAAAGGTGTGAGGAGTTTTTTGGGACATGCAGGCTTCAATCGACGGTTGATAAAGGACTTCACAAAGATTGCACATTCCTTGTGCAAGCTACTTGAGAAGGTTTCTAAGTTTGTGTTTGATGATGCATCTCTCAAGGCATTTGAGGGGCTAAGCATAGATTAATTTTGATACTAATCATTGTCACACAATATTAGACTCAACCCGTTGAGACTATGTCTAATGCAAGCAGAGTAGCACTTGGTGTGGTATTGGGACAACATAGAGAGAAGATGATACATCTATCTACTATGCTAGTAAAGCCTTTAATACTGCAAAAACAAACTATATATTCACCGAGCAAGAGTTACTCATAGTGGTTTTTGTGTTCAAGAAGTTCAGGTCATATTTGTTGGGACCTAAAGTCATTGTGCATACAAATCATTCAGCGTTGAGATATTTGATGATGAAGAAGGATGCTAAACTGAGGTTGATTCAATGGGTAATTCTTCTTCAAGAGTTTCACTTTGAGGTTGTTGACAAAATAGGGATGGAGAATCAGGTTGCTGCCTATCTATCCAAACTCGAGGATGAGGCTATGGCTAAGTTTAAAGATGAGTTAGAGATTAATGACGTGTTTCTGATGAGAGAGTATTGGCTGTATTGAATGATTTGATACCATGGTTTGTAGACTTTGTGAATTATTTAGTCACTAAAGTTGTGCCACTCGATTTGACTTCCCATTGGCACGATAAGTTCATGTATGATGTAAGGAAGTTCTTTTGGGATGAACCATATTTTTTGTGTCTATGTAGATGGGATTATTCATTGCTGCAATCCTAAGGTTGAGATGATGAGCGTTCTTGAAGCTTGTCATTCTTCATTAGTCGGCGAGCATCATAGTGGTATTTAGGAAACACATAAGATCTTTCATTATGGTTACTACTAGACGACCATTTACCAAGATGCCCATGATTATGCTAAAGCATATGATAAGTACCAAAGAGAAGGTTGAATTTCCTAAAAGCATGAGCTCCCACTTAACCTTGTTATGGTTGTTGAGTTATTTGATGTAATGGCCATAGACTTTATGGGACCATTCGTCAGTTATGGGAATAAGTGCATCTTTGTTGCTGTGGACTATATTTCGATACGGGTGGAAGTGGTTGCACTTCCTAAAAATGAATGTAAGAGTGTCACAACATTCCTGAAGAGGAACATCTTCTCGTAGTTTGTCACTCCTCGAGCGATCATAAGCGATGGAGGTTCCTAATTTTGTAATAAGTTATTCAAAGCTCTACTAGAGAAATATGGGGTGAGACATAATGTGTCAACACCTTACCATCCATAAGCGAGTGGGAAAGTTTAGGTATCTAATAGGGAGATTAAGTAGATTCTTTCTAAGACAGTGAATGCAAACTGGATAAATTGGTCGTGAAATATAGATGATACGTTGTGGACTTACCAGACTAGATTTAAAGTCTCACATAGGTATGTATCCTTACCAACTTGTTTTTATAAAGCTTGTCACTTACTTGTAAGGCTTAATCATAAGGTGATGTGGGTATTAAAGAAGCTAAACTTAGATTGGAATGATGCTGCTACTTCAAAGCTTAAACAACTCCATGAACTCGACGAGTTTAGGTTGAGGGCATATGAGAGCTCAATATTTTACAAGCAAAGAATGAAGTTGTTCCTAATCGTCACATTAAGCACCGTCAGTTCACACCAGGAGATTTATGACTACTGCTAACTTCAAGGTCGAGGCTATTCTTAGTGAACTCAAGTCTAAGTGGTTGGGTCCTTACAAAGTCACACGTGTCTTACACCATGGGTTGTTGAGTTAGAAAGCAATGATGGGATGAGGCTTAAAGTCAATGTCTAGAGAATCAAACTATACCTTTGCAACCCAGATGGAATAAGTTGTAACACCTCCCAACGTGTCCCCAAAAGACCCTTATGAAGTGTTTCTTAAATATCTTAAAATTCATGCATTATTTTGCAAATCTAACTTTGGATTGTTTTTCAAGAGGAAGAAATGTGTAAGAAAAGAACCACCTTCAATTTTTAGCTCACCTATATCAAAAAATAATTTTTTGATTAAATTGCGAAAAATAGAAGAGTCCACAACAAAGCCGTGGCTCGCCCTTGCTCCCCCTCAGTTTAAAAAATTTTGAATTTTGTTTTAAGTCAGGAAAGTTAGTTGGGACTAATCCTAACACCTATATATATGTATTTAGCAAAAGATCCTTCTATTTCTAGACCTAAACCTCTCTAAGCACTCTCAAATCCTCTCAAACTTCTCTCTAAAAACCCTCCATCGAATCTCTTCAGTTTATGGAGATCAAACCTCCTCCATTTAAGAAAAAGCTTCAAAAAGGGATTCTTAAAGTTCTAAAGTCATCTTTTCAGGTTTTAAGGTCTAAAAAGGTATGTATGTTTTTTCATTCGTGGGTTCTTCCACCTATGGATTACCAAAACTGATTTTCTAAATTCATCAAGTTTTTATGATAAGTTCCTCATGGTTACTTTCTATTACTTGTATTAAGCATGAATTATGCTGAGATCATTCATCTATTGCATGAAATTATAGATATTCATTTCAAGATTTTTTTCTCCTATGACCTATTATATGAAATTACAAGCCACGAAGACAAATTTTCTATGAGTTATTGTGAAATTAATGATTTTAAGAAATGAGTTGCATAATTCTATGCCTAAAGCTCAAAGATGATATGTATGATTATGGTTGGTTGTTTTAAGAATGATTTAAATTGATGAACTACTCTATTTTCATGCATAGTCCTTTTGAGTAACATGATGTAAAGTTACATGCATGAAATCCACCCAATATGATATCACAGTTTATGAAAATTATGATGCTTGAATGCTTGTTATGAATGATGATGATGGTCAAAGGACAATTCTCACCAAGATGATATATCCTTTGTGATAAGGACCATTGTCACATTTTGGATCTTGATGTTTAGATGAGCTACTATTATATATGATGATAATGATGATGTTATGCTTTTAAAGCTTATAAATGATTATAATTATGCGTATGTTCTCAAATGTATTCTGTGGAAATGACTTAGCACCGAATGGGGCATCGAGGTGGGATTCAGTAAGGGAATCCTAGTAGTAACCTCTAGTCCATTAACTATGTGCTACCATAGCAGCCCTTGTAGGCTAAGATAGTGGATCCACATAAGCCATTTTTATTATTTGATGATGCATGTAGGATGTTGACAGAGTTCTTTATGGAAAGTAGTCTCCCCGTGCCAATGTAGGGGGTTATGTTGGATTCCCAATAGTTGCTTGCTAGGTCTTATATATCGGTTATGGTCTACCTCCCACATATGTAAGATGATAAAATGTTATGTTTATCTCTCATGAATGATTTTATCAAAGCATCGTCATACATATCACATCGAGCTTATTTATATTGTATATGGTTATGCATCTTGATGTGAAGATTATTATCTACTATTACATCCCGCATACGAGTACATTCTAAGTACTAGCACACACTTTTTGCCTGCATGATCTAAGCATGTAGGGATTGGAGCTCCTATTCATCCTCCCCCACGTGGCTAGAATGGATTCGTGAAGATCTTTGGGTGGTAAGTCCCCTATTTTGGAGACAATATTTGATTTAATTCTTGCTTATGTTGAGACACTAGTACTTTACTTTCTATTTTGATGGTGAGCCTTGGACATGTCTTGGCCTCCATTCTATTCATACTTAGAGGTGTTATTGGATCATATACTATACTCTACTATGTACCTATTATGAGATGTTGAACTTCTATGGAGACTTATCCTTTAGTCCCTATCCCCTATGCAATGTTATATGATACTATTGATGATGGAAGAAGGTGATGAAACTCCTAAGTCCCTACTTCCCCATAGCTTGAGTCATACTTACCCTTCCCTTAGTACTTGCTTTCTATGTGATTCATACAATTCCATTTTCCTTATTCATACCCATGGCATGAGTGGTGAGCCCCTATTCCCATAGAATTGCTTGTTGAATGTTTTTTATTATTCAAAAACCAAGGATGTGCTTAAGATATGCTAAGAACCTTGTTTGGGTTACCTTCTGGATACCCATTTGTTATTTCGCTCTTAGGCCCTAGGCCCAAATTATGATAAGATTAGTATTAAAGCACTAGGTTTATGGTCCTCGGAAATCCAACACACCACATCAAGTAGAGTCTTATTCATGGGTGTAAAGCGCGCTACATCTATGAATAGGAGGCTGTTGAGGCATTTTAGGAAATATTTCACTTCATTATGATTAATGTCGAGCAATTAGAAGTATAGAAGGTTATTCATCTAACTAACGATGCCCTCTTGGTCATTTCTAGAAAATCCCACCAAGAAGAGTACCCTTGCCAAGGGATGTGGCCGAAGAGCAAGCCCATCCCGAGCTATAAGAGGAGAATGTTTCTTATCTAGAGTTTAGAAATACCTTCACTATGTTGGCCTAAGCTTCGCCAATCAAGCTAATAGAGAGGTTCTCATTCCTTCTCAAGCACCTAACCTAGAAACAAGAGTTCATGATTTTATGAGGATGAACCCATTGAAGTTTCATGGATCAAAAGTTGATGAGGACCTGGTTGAGTTTCTTGACGAGGCTTATAGAGTTGTATCCATCATGGGTGTTCCATTAGAGGAGAAGGTCAAGCTTGTGGCCTATCAATTAAAAGGGGTGGCAAAGGTTTAGTATGACCAATGGGTTGAAGAAAGAAGTGAGGAAGCGAGCCGACTAATGCCCATGCAACATTCATGGATTTAATAAACCGTGTGTTCAGACTCTACTTGGACTCTTTTATTACAATTTTCATCGATGATATTGTGGGATCATTAGTTGTATGCCAAATTCACGAAGTGTGACATTTGGGTTAAGTTTGTGACATTCTTGGGGCATGTGGTGTCCCAGGATACGATTGTGGTGAACCCAACTAAGATAGCTATTGTTCGCGATTGGGCTGAGCCTTCTTCTCCCATAGAGGTGCATAGTTTTATTGGTTTTAAAGGGTATTATAAGTAGTTTATGGAGGAGTTCTCTTCTATTGCAGAACCTTTGACTAGATTAACTCAGAAGAATATTCCCTTCCAATGGTCTGATGAATATAGAGCGAGCTTTCTAAAGTTCAAGATCTTATCGACTTTAGCCCCAATCCTTACTATTCCTATTAAGGGCCAGGGGTTTGTAGTCTATTGTGATGTCTTGATGTAGCAGGGTAGGGTTAAAACATATGCTTCCATACAGTTTAAGGTGCATGAGAAGAACTACCCCATGCATGACTTGAAGTTAGCCAGTGGTAGTCTTTGCTTTGAAGATTTGGAGGCATTACTGGTATGGTGCTCACTGTGAGATCTTTGTTGACCACCATAGTATTCACTACATTTTCAGTCAGAAGGATCTTAATTTGAGGCAATATAGGTGGTTGGAGTTGCTAAAGGACTATGATACAACCATTCTTTTGTCACTTGGGAAAGGCTAATGTTATAGTAGATGCCTTGAGCTGGAAGGCAATAAGTATGGGGAGTGTGACTTTCTTAACAGTTGAGGAGCGACCTCTAGCATTGGACATTATATCCTTAGCTAACTGGGTGGTTCAACTTGATATGTTTGAGCCAGGTAGGGTTCTTGCGTGCATAGAGGCTAAATCTTCCCATTGGAGTAGATTCTGGCACAAAAGTTTGATGATCCACAATTGATAGTGATTCATGATAATGTGCTCAGGAGAGGGCTAGGAAGGATACCTTAGATTTAAAGAGTATTTTTAGGATTGAGTATTGTGCTTGTGTTTTGAGAATCAAAGACTTGGTTAGGCTGATACTTGAGAAGGCTAATATTCTAAATATTCTATTCATCATGGTGAAGCTAAGATGCATTGTGATCTTTGACAATATAACTAGTGGTGCAGGATGAAGAGAGATATTTTAACCTTTGCAGCTAGGTTCTTAAACTATCACTAGGTAAAGTTCAAGCGCCAAAGAAGTGGTGGTGTGATGCAGTGACTTCCCATTCTAGAGTGGGAAGTAGGAACGAATAGCTATGGACTTTGTAGTGGGACTACCATATAATTCCATGGTTTTGATTGTATTTGGGTCATCATGGATCGATTGACCAAGTCTGCACACTTTTTGTCAGTTCACACTACCAACAGTTTAGAGAGATTGACTCATATTTACATTCGAGAGATAGTCCAATTATATATGGGGTACTGGTATCTATAATTTTAAACGGTAGTACGCAGTTCACATCCCACTTTTAGAGGTTAATTCAAAGAGAGTTAGGCACCGAAGCTGATGTCAGCATGATTTTTCACCCTAGACTGATTGCCAATTTAAGAGGACAATTTAGGTCTTGGAAGACATTTTTAGGGCCCGTGTTATTGATTTTGTGGGTTAGTGGGACCAGTCCTTGTCTTTGACAGAGTTTTCATATAATAACAACTATCGTCCAAGCATTCAGATGCCACCGTTTGAGGTGTTATATTGTACAAGGTGTTGTTCCCTACTGGGTTTGTTTGATACTTTCAAGGTTAGGTTTGGGGGTATAAACTTGTTTCATGATTCGATGAATAGGATCCATGGAATCCAAGGTAGACTTTATACTGCCTAGAGTAGGCAAAAGATATATGTTGACCATAGGGTTTGACCATTAGAGTTTATTCTTAGTGACTGGTTTTTTTTTATGGGTATCGCCCATAAAGGGCATGATGAGATTTAAGAGGAGGAGTAAGATTAGTTCAGGGTTTATTGGCCCCTTTGAGATCTTGAGGCAGATTGGAGATATAGCTTATGAATTAGTTTTTTTCCCAGCTCTTTCTGGTGTTCACTTAATTTTCCATGTCTTTATGTGGCGACGGTATGTACGGGATGTCTCATTTGCTTCAGTGGGACTCGATTCATCTTGATGAGTTTTGACATCTGAGGAGGAGCCAATAGCCATCTTAGATAGGACGATTAAGAATTTGAGGTCCAAAGAGATTCCATAGTTAAGGTTAAGTAGAAGAACTTCCCAGTCAAGAGTCTACTTGGGAGATAGAGCAAGATAAGCAGACCTAATATCCCTAGATTTTTGAGTCTTCAGGCATTTTCCCTCTTCGTAACTTTTGAGGACGAAATTCCTTTAAGTAGTGGATATTGTAATGACCTCCAAGGTCATTTCTGTACATTTGCAGAAAATTTCCCATTTTACCTCTCTTAGTAGCTTCATTGTAGTTCGTGTATAGTGTTGGGATGGGTGGCACATTCACCAAGGTCGTTAGGTAAGTTTGGTGTGAATTTTTCCCTTTTTAGAGCCTTGAGTTAGAGAGGGTTGATTTGGTCCAGTATAAAGGTTTGTTTTGAGTTCAAGGCTCGAATGGAAATTATGAAGGTTCCATCAACTTCGGAAGGCCCATTTTGGTCTATGAGGAAGGATAGTTTGGGTTTTAGGGCTTTCATTTTGAGTTTATGCAAAAAATCATTTTAACTCTAATTTTTGCCTAGTTTGAATTCGATCAACATTTGGAGTAAATGCACTCAAATGAAAATTCTATCAGCGCCAGTTAGCTTTGAACATTGAGTTTAGTCTAGAACGACTCTTGGTTTGATTTTCGAGGTGTTCAGAATGATTTTTTTGGCCATTTTTCTATTTTGAAGAGTTGAACTCTTGAAAATGTTAACTTCAGCAAACATTTCACTGAAATGGCCTCTGTTGAAAAATTCGTTGATTCCATTTAGTAGAATGTCGTTCTCAATTGAGTAGCATTTATCGCTTGTGTCGATGGAGTCCCAAATGGACTTTGAACCCCACATTGGGGAATTCCTTCTTTTGCCTATGTTCAGCACCAACCACTAGGTGCCTTCATTTTTTTGGCCCTTGGTCGCTAAAGCAAAGTATACCTTAGCGACCAAAGGGCTGCTTTAGTGACGTACCTTCCGCTTTAGCGTGGGTTGCTTTTTACAACCTAATCATCACTTTAGGGATGGCCGCACTTTGGGCAGGTGTCACTTAAGCGACTTCATGGGTTTAAAACCTCAACCTCTGCAGCCAAGTCCTATTGTAGGACTTGGTTATTTTAGGATTTTGGAGCATTTTTCCACACAAATTTATGATTTTTGTTTCGGTAGCTTCTCATTGGGACGTTCATGCAACCTTCCAACATTCTTAGACCTCATATCTTTTTGCATTTTCGTGATTCTCCTCCATTTTTTGGTTAATTAGGGATTGACTTTTGGTGGGTTATTTGAGGCCCTTTTGGTGCTTTGAATATATCTATTTCGCTGCACAAGTTCCTTGAGTCATTTTGGACCTTGTGATGGAATTGTTTTTGTGATTTTGTGCACGGATCCTAATGTAAAATTTTGACATGATTGTAATCTTTAATTTAATTATCGCAATATGGGTATCAATAAACTCATTTTGACTTGCTTATCTATAATTTGATGGAGTGCATCATTTGGAGGCTATTTTGAAGGGTAAGACTCCGGAGTAGCGACTTGATAGTCTTTTCAACTTGACATACGCTACGACTTCAACCTTTTAGACATGGCTTAGAGTGATTAATGTATAACTTGAGTAGTTTGCTTAATTAGGATATGACTTAGTAGCATCCTAGTAAGTTGGAAGACTTGAAAATATTGAGTAACATGATTTGCCGAATGAGGATTGTAAAGCCTTAGTTTAGGAATTTCTCGATGTTATGCCGTAGAACATCCTTAAAATTGCTTGATAGGGTAAATAACATAGGCCGGTGTGGCGGATTGCTGGATTATTTTGTGAATTTTATAATTATGAATTACTGTATTGTAAATTGTCAAGTCGATGGAAATTATTTAAAAGTTGAAAAATTTGTATGTATGATGAGCTTGTATCATGTATATTCATATTTTGGTGAAGTTGGCTTATGATGGATATAATTTATGATATTTTAGTAAAAAGGGAGATATTAGAAAGTTCTGACATTTACTGAAAATATGAAATGACTTCAATGAAAGTGTTGGTACTTTCTTTTATAAAATGGGTTTGAGAATTGGATTAAATAGTGATAAATGGAATACCTTGTGGCTTGAAGGATTATGGAAAATTGTGTCATAAGCGATGGTGCTTGTAAATTTGGTGATTGACAGGTGTCAAACTAGTGTAAATATATGTAGAATATGGATAAGTTCAAAGAATAATCTCGGGCAGCCCGTAGACATATTCTGGGTTTCATAATTATAATGCTAAGCTTGAAGCTATTCCGGGCGGCCCGTAGACACATATCTGGGTCAATTATATACAATTTGGTAAGCTCAATGTCGCTTTTGGCAGCCCGATGGCTAATTATCCGGTTACTTGTATTTTGATAAGTTCGATGATATTCAAAGGGGTCCATGACTATACTTCCCCAGTTGAAGTTCGATATCACTCTTTGTTCCATGCATCATCTTCATAATGTGTGAGAAACTGATATTTGTTGTATTCTGCTGCCTGATTCCTTTATTATGATAGATGATGAGGTTGTCTCGTTACCTGCTGCTTAGTCAATACTTGTTTTTTATTGTTACTGTTACTTTCATATATACATTCATCTCAATTTTCACACCATATTTTCGAGGTCATATTTCATCGATTTTCATGTTTCAAAAGGCCAACTTGCGTATTTTTTGGGACAAACATTGTAGAAGTGTTAAAAGTTGCTTTTGACACGCCGTTCGAGGTAAAAACAACTCTTTTGCCTTATATAACATCATTAAATGTTGGAAACTTTGAACTGAGATATCTTTGCCATTTCTTATAGGAATCAAGAGAAATTTGGGTCTAAACTGTACTACTTTCGGAGCTTTAGGTTGTGGTATGTTCGGATTTTGTTAATTTGGTCATATATTTGAGAAATCTGACAAGGAAGCTGCTATACATATATGTTTTCTTTTCGATAAGAAATGTCACTCTATTTTTTGCTTGTTCCTTAGTGTTCTGAGCCTCGTTTTGAGCTCAATTTCTTACAATAGACTCGGGGTGATGTAGATATCATTTTACAATGGTTTGTTTGGTATTTCTGATTTGGACCTTATTTTCCCTATTTTAGTTGTAATTAACGTAGTTCCCCTATTTCTTCATATATTACAGTTAAAACAACCGTATTTATTTGTGATTCGTGTTTTGATAGGTGAAAAAAATTGGAAGTGGTTAGGAAGGTTAAATATCATGTGGACTATTCTAGAGAACGTGGATTCGCCTTCCCGATAGGCTACGCTTTCCTTACCTCTAGACGAAGCTGAAATGGGTTGTGGGAACTTGTTTGTTATTGGAGATTACTAAGTATAGTATATCTATGTTGATGAGACTGTGGTTATTGTTGGGGCTTTGTAATACCTAATTATGTTATATAAGCCGTTTTATTATTATTTTCTCTATGAATGATTCTAATAAGGATTGTAAAGGGGAGATCGAGCACGACCGAGGTAAGCTAAGCATAAGTGCTACCTGTGTGCATATATTTGAAAGTTTAAATATTGATATGACATGTTGGGTTACTACACCCATTCTTATACTGCTCTTAGTGATACCTATGTCTTGTTGGTAACCTAATATACCTATTCGGGTTTTGATAGGTGAAAAACATTTGGAAATGGTCAGGAAGGTTAAATATCATGTGGACTATTCTAAAGTGTGTGGATTCACCTTCCAGGTAGGCTAGGATTTCCTTACCTCTAGACGAAGCTGAAATGGGTAGTGGAACTTGTTTGTTGTTGGAGCTTTCTAAGTATAATATATCTATGTTGCTGAGACTATGGTTATTGTTTGGGCTTTGTAATAACTAATTTTGTTATATTAGCTGGTTTTATTATTAGTTTAGCTATGGATGATTCTGATAAGGATTGTAAAGGTGAGATGCAGCACGACCGAGGTAAGTTAAGCATTAGTGCTACCTGTGTGCATATATTTGACAATTTAAATACTGATATGACTTGTTGGGTTATTAGACCCATTTTTATACTGCTTTTAGTGATACACTTCTGGTTGGTAATGTACTATATTTATTCATGTTTTGATAGGTGAAAAACATTTGGAAGTGGCCAAGAAGGTTAAATATCATCTGGACTACTCTAGAGGACGTGGATTTGCCTTCTAGGTAGGCTGTGCTTTCCTTACCTCTAGACGAAGCAGAAATAGGTAATGGGAACTTGTTTGTTGTTGGAGATTTCTAAGTATAGTATATCTATGTTGCTGAGACTGTGGTTCTAGTTTGGGCTTTGTAATACCTAATTCTGTTATATTATCTAGTTTTATTATTATTTTGGCTATAGATGATTTTGATAAGGATTGTAAAGGCGAAATAGAGCATGACCGAGGTAAGTTAAGCATTAGTGCTACTTGTGTGCATATATTTGACAATTTAAATACTGATATGACCTATTGGGTTACTAGACCCATTCTTATTTTTCTCTTAGTAATATATATGTTTTGTTGGTAACCTGGTATACCTGTTGGATGTCAGGTACTAGGGAACATGCTATACTTTGGGTGATTGGCCATCACCTGTACTCCTAACTATGCCCTGAGGTTCTGCTATTGTGTGAAGTTGTGGATAGATAAAACCCCTAGTTACTTAGTGATCAGATAACGATCTTAATTGGGAGATATATGCTATATACTAGGAGTTAGTAAGATTATCTAATATGTGTGGGTTCTGTGTTGTATTGATCAGTTGGATTGCCTACTATCTTAGGAACTTATTACACTCATCAACTAGCATATGGATTGTTGCCCTGGTTACTTGTTACGTTATCAATTGGGTTGTTATTATTGCTTTGGATACATGTAATATATATGGCTATTTGGTTTCTATGGGACTTGGCCTAGTCTAAAGCTAGTGCTACCCTAGGGTTATGTTATTCAGCCTATATGATAGCGTATATATATGGGTTGATTTGAGAGGCACAAACTCTAGGGACCAATTGAGCAGTGATTGTCCTCGGTTTGAGGTCTGTTTGATTATTCTTGGGTTGGAGGCCCCTTTGATTGTTCCTGGTTATGCTAACCAGTTGATTGTGATCTATTGTCCTGGTTGACTTATGATTTTCTTTCCCTAGCCATACGCCAAGTCCGGGAAAGGAGTTGGAGGCCTTAGACAGCAGTTAGGGGGTGTAGGCCTCAGATGACTGTTAGGGGGTTGGTGGCCTCCGATGACAGTTAGGGATTATAAAACCTTGATTAGAGTTAGGGGGTTGGAGACCTCATATGATAGTTAGGGGTTATAGGCCCTAGGTGATAGTTAGGGATTGAAGGCCCAAGGTATACAATGTTCTACACTGACTGAGATCGCTTACTATCTATTGCTAATCCCTATGCCCCTACACCTATACACACCTTGATTGTGCATGGGTGTACCTTATGGTCTTAAGGGGTCCCAATCCTCATCCAGACATAGACACTAGTTCCTTAGATCCACGTACAACACTATACCTCGATCCTGTGACAGCTTAATATGTTCCCAATCGAGTTTCACCAATTAGTTTCATTGTACATTATTGGTCTTGCTTAGTGGTCTCTCCTATTTTTACTTGGTTAGTTCTTCTAGTTCTACTCAGTTGGGCCTTCAGATGCCACAAACATAGTTGACACTTGATCTTTAGGTTTGGTCAGTCGGTATCATGACCAATGAGAAACCCATGGCTACCCCAAATAACAAAGTCCAATCTCTTACTCTAAAGCAAGATGAATAAGTCATTGTGGATCCTCCGAAGTAGGGGAGGCTCACCAATTCAGCTTCAAATCTCAGATCTTCAATGGAGCGCCTGTTGACAATCTCTAATACCTGCCCCTGCATCATGAAACGATGCAATCCGGAGTGGACATCAGTACTTGGAATGTACTTATATGTAAAATAGCTGAGTGAAACAGAACAGGTAGAATAATATGGAAACAACATCAACTCAAATAATCATCAAATCACATCAAATTGTCAAATGTCCATATATGAAAGAATAAAGAGTAGACAATCAACCCATCAATAACTCAAAACTCATCAATCTCAGACTCATCTCAAGGAGCTCACCTTCTCTCATCACATCTCATATCAGAGGAGCTCACCCCATCTCATCTCATCTCATCTCATGTCAGAGGAGCTCACCCTCTCACATCTCATATAGACTCGGAGTACTCAAGGTAGGAGATTTATGAGAGTGTCTTATCCGACAACAATCACGTATGAGCCAGTGAATGTACAAAAATCACATTGATGTTGCCACAGCCGATTCAAACTTGCCAGGTAGAGAACGAGTTGAAATCATATCAACTCACCCAATATGGAGTCAGTCATCAATAATTCTGCTATTGTTTCTGGGATATCGAATCAAGAGGGAACCACAATATATGTGATGGTTCTAAGCCTCACCTACGTTTGGCGACATAGTTTGACAAGTTCAAGTCAAACTAATTCTCACTCTTTCGGTGCTAGATACTCCTCCCATGATTCAATGCTCATAAAACCATCAATCCAATCAAATCAATCAATTCATGGGGACATTGGCCCTATCATCAATCAACGTCTCATAGGGGCTTTAGCCCTCTCATCAATCAACATGTCATAGGGACTTTAGCCTTCTCATCAATTAATATCTTATAGGGACTTTAAAACTCTCATCAATCAATCTCATCAATGACTCAAGATTTAGAACAATAATTAGGTAACAATTAAATAGACACATCGGTATAGTTCGTTTGTAGAGACTCATAAGAAAATCAATTTCTATCAACTCATCATCATCCTCCCATCACTATTAACAATCTCAACTCAAGGCTCTAGACTAAATTCTAAAGTTCATTAGGCATGCTTGTCAAATAATCATATACTTATGCAAATTCTCAAGAAAAGGTTTAATTCAAGAAAACAAATAACATGATGATCATCAACATACGAAAACATGTAATTTCAAATATAAGTTTAAGAAAAAAGCCCATCAAAGATCATGCATGTAGACTCTCCAAATCATCAACTCATCTATGACCTCTATGGGGAACATGGAAGAACTATCCCATGCTTTTCGTCTAGCCTTACATACCTGGAATACAACTATCAACCAAGCACGTCAAGGATCTCTTCTCGAATCTCTCATTCAAGCTTCTCTCTTCTCTCCTCAAGCCCTAACTTTAGTAATGTATTGGGATAGGACTTAGAATAGGGGTTTTAGACCCTTTTCATGTCGAAACAACCTTATTAGATCACATATAGAGTTTTGGAGGGGTGGGGAATCGACTGAAATGCCCGTGATAATGATTTTGAAGTTTTCAACTCGAAAACGACACAGTTCGCGACCCAGACTGGTCGCGAACAATGTATTTTCAGAAAATAGGTTTTGAACGAGTTTTCTCCATCCTGTCAAAAATTTTCATAAGAATATAAGTGCTGGTCTGCAATGGGTGCACGACATGTCCCTGTCGCGTACTAACATTGTTTTGCGCTTCGGATAGAAAAATTATCTTTTGATCGGGTCGCTCTAAAAATCGACTGAGACCATTTTCCCACTCAATTTTTTGTGTTGATCACAATTCCGGCCTCAGATTTGCCATAAGAGCATCAGAAGATGCGTTACACGCATACCTTCACTCTAGGTTTATTTTGGTAATTTTACCAAACGTTTCATCATCTCCCCCTTGTGATCATTCATCCTCGAATGATGAGTAAAGGTGGATATTAGGGCACGAATAGACTCAAGACTCATCTCCGCATATCAACTCCATCAATCAAAGTCTCGACTTGGAAATAGAAGGTCACATCAATAGTAGACTAATCAATTTAGTGAAAGGTAAGTAATTTACCTTCAACACTCTCATCATTTGGCACAAATAAGTGTGGATATTTGACCTTCATCTCTTCCTCAGCTTCCCAAGTGGCTTCCTCAACAAATTTATTCCTCCACAGAACTTTGACTGAGGCTATCTCTTTGTTCTTCAATTTACAAAACTGACGGTCAAGGATTTGGACCAAAACCTCTTCGTAATATAGGCCATCTTTCGCTCCAATTCTATCAACAGGGATCACCAAGGTGGGATCTCCCAAGCCTTTCTTCAGCATTGGCACATGGAATACCAGATGGACTCTATCTAACTCGGAAAGCAATTCGAACTCATAGGAAACCTTCCCAATCCTCTTTATAATCTGATATGGTCCAACAAAACGTAGACTCACCTTTCCTTTTTTTTCCAAATCTTAGAACGCCCTTCATAGGTGACACCTTCAAATACACCCAATCATCTACCTCGAACTCTAAGTCTCTTCTCCTCATATTAGTATAAGCTTTCTGGCGACTCTGGGTAGCCTTTAACCTCTCTCTAATGACCTTGACCTTCTCCATCGATTGGTGAACAAGATCAGGCCCAATTAACTCCGCTTCTCAAACCTCAAACCACCCAATTGGTGATCTACATCTCCTCTCATAAAAGGCTTCGTAAGGATCCATTTGAATGCTTGCATGATAACTATTGTTATATGCAAATTCAATCAATGGTAGGTGATCATCCCAATTTCCCTTGAAGTGAAGAACGCAAGCTCTCAACATATCCTCAAGTGTTTCAAATTGTGCGCTCCACCTGACAATTTGTCTGTGGATGAAAGGCTGTACTCAGGTTCACCTTAGTACCCAATCCTTTTTTGAACGATCTCTAAAACTGGGAGGTAAATTGAGCTCCTCTGTTTGAGATGATGGACAAGGGAACCCCATGCAACCTTACAATCTCCTTGATGTATAACTTGGCGTACTCCTCCGCAGTGTTAGTTGTCTTAACTGCCAAGAAGTGAGCCAATTTAGTCATTCTATCCACGATCACCCATATCGAATGATGTTGCTTTTGGGACTTTGGAAGACCGGTAACAAAGTCCATATTAATCATCTCCCACTTCCATTCCAGAATCTCAAAGTTTTGAGCCAATCCATATGGCCTTTGATGCTCAACTTTCACTTGCTGGCAATTCGGGCACTTCAAAACAAATTCTGTAATATCCCTATTCATTTCACTCCCCCAATAGACGTCTCTCAAGTCGTGGTACATCTTGGTAGAGCCTGGATGAATAGAATACCTAGTGTTGTGGGCTTCCACCATGATTCTGTCTCGAACGCCATCAACGTCTGGAACAAACAACCTACTTTGGTATCTCAAGACTCCATCTCACCCTTTGGAGAAGACCATCACTTTCTGTTTGTGGACAACCTCCTTCAATTGGAGTATGACAGGATCTTGGTTGCTTCTCTTTCACCTCTGCACTAAGGATAAAGCAGACCCATCCTAAACATTAACTCTTCCTTCATTATTCTCCTCATGTTTAACTCCCAATCGAGCCAACCGATGCACTTCCTTGGCTAGCTCCTTTCTTCGTTCCTCCACATGGGCTGTACTACCCATTGACAATCTGCTAAGAGCGTCAACAACAACGTTATCTTTACCTAGGTGGTAATGAATGCTCATGTCATAGTCCTTGAGCAACTCCAACCATCTTCTTTGTCGCAGGTTGAGCTCTTTCTGACTAAAAACATATTGCAAGCTCTTATGGTCAGTGAATACATCCACATGCACTCCATAGAAGTAGTGGCACCAGATTTTAAGTGCAAACACCAATGCTGCCAACTCAAGATCATGGGTTGGATAGTTCCTTTCATGAACATTGAGTTGTTTGGAAGGATAGGCTATCACTTTCCCTCTCTGCATTAGCACACATCCCAATCCAACCCTCGAAGCATCACAGTAAATCACGAAGTCTTTTGTCCCCTCAGGCAAGGTAAGGACTAGTGCAGTAGTCAACCTTATTTTCAATTCTTGGAAACTCTTCTCACATTCCTTAGACCACTGAAACTCGACCTTTTTCTGAGTCAATATAGTCAATAGTGTGGGTAGGGAAGAAAACCCCTCCACAAATATGTGGTAGTAGCCTACCAACCCTAAGAAACTTCTAATGTCCATTAGAGTGGTCGGTCGGGGCCAGTTCTTAACCGCTTTAATCTTTTGGGCATCCACTCGAATACCATCACCGGAAACAACATGGCCTAGGAAAGCTGCTGACTTAAGCTAGAACTTACCCTTGGAGAATTTCGCATACAACTCATGGTCCTTAAGGGTTTGAAGGACAACTCTGAGGTTATTGCACACTCCTCCTCACTTCTCGAATACACCAAAATGTCGTCGATGAAAACAATCACAAACATATCAAGATATTGTCTGAATACTCTATTCATCAAGTCCATAAAGGTGACAGGTGCATTCGTCAATTCAAACGACATGACCAAGAACTCAAAATGGCCATATCTAGTCCTAAAGGCTGTCTTTGGAATGTCACATTCCCTCACCTTCAACTGGTGGTAGCCAGATCTAAGGTCTATCTTGGACAAACAAGAGGCGCCCTGAAGTTGGTCAAACATATCATCTATCCTTGGGAGAGGATACTTATTCTTTATCGTGACCTAGTTCAGTTTCAAATAATCAATGCACATTCTGAGGGACCCATCTTTCTTTCACATGAATAGGATAGGAGAACCCCAAGGTGAAACACTCGGCCTAATGAATCCCTTCTCTAGCAAATCTTTCAGTTGCTCTTTCAACTCTTTCAACTTAGCAGGGGCCATCCTATAAGGTGGAATCGAAATAGGATGGGTGTCAGGAAGAATATTAATCCCAAAGTCAATCTCCCTATCAGGAGGGACTCCGGGTAGATCATTAAGAAATACTCCCGGAAACTCATTAACAATAGGAATTGACTCAAGAGTTGGGGACTCAACATCATCGGATTTCACTCGCTAAGGTGATAGATACAACCTTTGGAAATCAACTTTGGGCTCTAAGATATGAGATAAATTTTCCTCCAGGTGTAATAGAATCACCTTTCCACTCTAGAACCGGTTCATTAGGAAATTGGAACTTAACAGTTCGGGATCTACAATCAACAGAGGCATAACAGGTATGAAGCCAATCCAGGCCACGGATTACATCAAAATCAATCATTTCCAACTCAACCAAATCAACAAGAGTATCTCTATGATGGATGGACACTACACAAGATCTATACATTCTCTCAACTCGAGTAAACTCACCCACTTGAGTAGAAACATCAAAGGGTTCAAAAAGACTCTCAGGGGTTCTGTCAAATCTACTAGACATATAAGGAGATACAAATGACAATTTGGCACCTGGATCCATTCAAAACATAACAATCAAAAGTAAATACCCAAATCATACCTGTCATAACATCTGGGGAGCTCTCCTGATCTTGGCGACTATCCATGGCGTACAAGCGGTTTATCACTCTGCCTGCGCCTGACGTAGTGGCCCTCTCGTTTCCTTTAACTGGTGGGCGGTTGTGAAAGATTGAGCCTGGTCAGCCTACCTTGGACAATCTTTCTGGTAGTGATGCGTTTGGCCACACTTGTAGCACACATCATTCCCGTCACGACATCTCCCAAAGTGCAACTTCCCACCCTTATCACATGGTGGCTTACCCTATGGACCTTGAGCCATACTAGCTTGCGAATGAGGTCTATACTTTCCATATTCTGAGATCTTTGATCATATCCGCCTCTAGGTACAGGTGCACTAGCAGATGATGGTGCTGGAAACCAGTTGCCATTTCCTTTCCTCCCAACCTCATGGTTGGATGTATTCGCTTTCTTGCGCTTGAATTCTTCCTTGTCATGCTATCTCTCCTCATCATCTTATTGCGCAAATGTCATCAGTTGCTCGATGTCCATGTCTCTCACAAGCATGGCTCCTCTCCTATCTCTCTTGGGTCCTCTATTCGACCCATCAACATACATCTCCATCATTCCCCTCATGTCAGCAACCATGTACGGAGCATAGAAAGATAGTTTTCATGAACTTCAAACCATACTCTTGCATAGTCATAGAGCCCCGTTTTAGATTCAGGAACTCCCTTATCTTAGCTTCTCTTTCTTTCTTCGGATGAAGCATCCCAAAAAGGCTTCCTCAAACACTGCCCAAGTCAAACATGGGGCATCATCCCTTCTACCTTTCTTCCACTGGTCAAACCACAGTCTGGCCACTCCCTTGAGTTGGTAAGCAGCCAGTTTAATCCTATCGACATCAGCCACGTGTATCACTTGGAACACTTTCTCAAGTTTCTTTACATAGTTTTGAGGATCTTCAGTAGATGAAGACCCCAATAACTCAAGCAGATTCATCCTTAAAAATTCTTGGACTCTATAGGTGTCATGAGAATCTGGTCTACTTGCTCCTTGTCTCATAGCAGATGTTGCGATCGCCTGGGCTAGAACTTTAATAGCCTGCGTAGCTCAGCATTTGAGACCTCATCTTAAGGGGGTTGTGCGGCAGGAACAACTTGATCCATAGGCTCATGGGGTACTTGAGTCTCAGGTGGATTAATAGCTTGCCTGGAAGGACGTCCCTTTCCTCTGATAGCTCTTCTGGGAGGCATGTTATCAATTTCGCACGCGTAGAGCATGAATTATAAGAGAGTTCTCATAGTTTAACTCTATCGCATGAATTGGAATAAGAAAGAAGTGTGACCATTCCTAATGTCCTATAGCCTCCTGCTTATGAAATATGATCGACAATATACCCATAAATAAGACTCTACTAGACATGACTTCATAGACTCCCTAGGACACTTGAACTTTGTGCTCTGATACCAAGTTTCTCATGCCCCGAGAGGATACCCTTGGCGTGGCTGGCACTCAGAGACTATTGTTAGTTTCCACGAGAACCACACAGCCTCATCACATCATTCAATAAAAAAAACTCTAATGAACAGCGGAAAGTATAAGTAAGTAAATGGGCACATCTCATCTAAAATCTTAAAATAATTATAAAAATAAGGGCTAGTAGAGAGAACTAGCTCACATGTCTCAACATCACCGCTCAACCATCTTCTATAAAGCCTCTATTACTATGCATGTGGTGCCATTAACAATCCCATGGCTACCCAAATCAAAATAAAGAAATAGTCCAATCTCTAACTCTAAAGCAAGATGAAGAAGTCATTGTGGATCCTCAGAAGTAGGGAGGCTCACCAATTCAGCTTCAAATCTCAGATCTTCAACGGAGTGCCTGTTGATGATCTCTAGTAGCTGCCCCTTCATGAGAAACATAAACAGGTAGAATAATATGGAAACAACATCAACTCAAATAATCATCAAGTTACATAAAATCGTCAAATGTCCATCAATGAAAGAATAAAGAGTAGACAAGTGACCCATCAATAACTAAAAACTCATCAATCATCTCAGACTCATCTCAAGGAGCTCACCTCCTCTCAACTCATCTCATCTCATCTCAGAGGAGCTCACCCCCTCTCATCCCATCTAGACTCAGAGTACTCAAGGTAGGAAATTTATGGGAGTTTCTCTAATCCAACAACAATCACTTATGAGCCAGTGAATGTACAACAATCATGCTAATGTTGCCATAGCCGTTCCAAACTTTCTAGGCAGGGAACAAATTAAAACCATATCAGCTCATCCAATATGGAGTCAGTCGTCAATAAGTCCGCTATTGTTTTAGGACTTCCAATCAAGTGGGAACCACAATATATGTGATGGTTCTAAGCCTCGCCTATGTTTGGAGACATAGTTTGATGAGTTCAAGTTGGATTAACTCTCTCTTTCGATTCTTGATACTCCTCCCATGACTCAATGCTCAAAAAACATTAATCCAATCAAACCAATCAATTCATAGGGACATTGGCCCTATCATCAATCAACATCTCATAGGGGTTTTAGCCCTCTCATCAATCAACATCTCATAGGGACTTTAGCCCTCTCATCAATCAATATCTCATAGGGACTTTAGCCCTCTCATTAATCAATCGCATAAATGACTCAAGATTTAGAACATAAATAATCGAAGAGACACGTCGATAGAGTTCATTTTTAGAGACTCATAAAACAATCAATTTCTATCAACTTATCATCATCCTCCCTTCATAATCAACAATCTCAAAACTCAACGCTCTAGACTCAATTCTCAAGTTCATTATGCATGCTTCTCAAGTAATCATATAGTTATGCAAATTCTCATTAAAAGGTTTAATTCAAGAAAATAAATAGCATGATGATCATCAACATAGGAAAACATGTAGTTTCAAATATAAGTTTAAGAAAAAAACCCCATCAAAGATCATGCATGTGGACTCTCCACATCATCAACTCATCTATGACCTCTATGGGGCATATGAAAGAACTATCCCATGCTTTTGGTTTAGCCTTACATACCTGGAATGTAGCTATCAACCAAGCACGTCAAGGATCTCTTCTCGAATCTCTCAATTCAAGTTCCTCTCTTCTCTCTCAAGCCCTAACCTTAGTAATGTATTGGAATAAGACATAGAATGGGGGCTTTAGACCCTTTCATGTTGAAACAACCTTATTATATCATGTATATAATTTTGGAGGGGTGGGGAATTGACCGGAATGCCCCTCATAATGATTTAGAAAATTTCAACTCGAAAAAGACACAGTCCGCGATGTGGACTGGTCGTGAACAATGTATTTTCAGAAAAGTGTTTTTGAACAAATTTTCTCCATCCCGTCAAAAATTTTCAAAATAATATAAGTGCTGGTCCGCGATGGGTGCGCGACGCACCCCTGTCGTGTACTAACACCGTTTGCGCTTCGGATCAAACAATTATCTTTTGATCTGGTCGCTCTAAAAATTGATCGAGACCATTTTCGCTCTCAAGTTTTTGTGATGATCACAATTTGGATCTTGGATTTGCCATACGAGCATTGAAAGATGCATTACGCGCATACCCTCACTCTAGGGGTATTTTGATAATTTTACCGGGCATTACATGTTCCCGTAAGGAGAGGTATGGTCTACCTTTAGCAAGTAGATCACTCTTTCTTCGATTAAGAGACAACATCAAGATTCCATGTAATAGCTCGCATGGTCTTATATGTCAGTTAAGGTCCCATCCCCGCTATGTTTAAGTATTATGACATTCATGCATCATCGATTTAAGGTATATTGCTATGGCATTCTTTTCTATATACTTATTTTTATATATACGTCCTAGTCATCTAACATAATGCAGGTTATCATGTTCATATGCATAGCATGCTCGCATACTTAGTATATTCAAACATGCTAAAACACACTTTTTACTTATGTGATAACCATGTATGGAACAAAGACTTTCCTTATCCACCTATTCACGGCTAGAGACCCACCTTATATCTACCTATGCTATGTTATGATTATCTTATGTCTCTTACTTTAAGGGTGAGCCCAGGACATGTCTTGGCACTCATCTTTTCTATGACTTAGAGGCATTGTTGGACATTATGTAACTCTATGTATAAGCCTTGTTATGTTTGATTCTTATGGAGGCTAATCTTATTCCCTATATTATGTTAATGTTATTGTGATATGATGATGAGAGGATGAAATTCTTAAGTCCCTACTCCCATAGTTTGAGTCATATTATCCTGTGATGTGCCACCAAAATATGATAAATTTGATGCTTTAAACTAAGAATTTTGTGTGTTGTCAAAAAGATGTTAGTAGGTTTGATGTGTTTTTATGTTAATTTTGCATGATTTCAGGAGTTGAGAAGTTTTTGGGGTAAATTAGATTGATTGCTGCTTTTGGGTTTTTACGGGACTTTCTACATGTAAGGACCCGGATGTTGTACAACTTTAATGGAGCTTGGAAGTTGGTTCCAGAATGTTTTGGACCAAGATGATGCTTCATGTTAGCCTTCATGGTCCGTATGGTGCTATACGGACCGTTTGGAGTATCCTTGAAGTAGCCCTTGGTCTTGTGTGGGGTGTGAGGGCCTTAATGTAGTGTTTGGGACCAAGGTTGTAATGACTCATTGGGTCATTTTAAAAATAAATCCTCTCTTTTATAAAATATTTTTTCATAAATTTTAAATTGAAAATTTGAACTGTTCAATAATTACGAATATTTGATTAACACATAATTTTAGAAAATTAATTCAATTGGTAGAATAAATTAATAACTTATTTAATATTTTATATCACTTGTCCTATATTTATTAAAATAGAATAATAAAATTTATTATCTTAATTTTTGGGTACTTAATTAATTTGAAATAAAAAAAAAGGAAAAAGAAAAAAAAAACAAAAAAAGGGCCACTTCCCATTTAAATAGAAATAGAAAAAAAGAAAATAAAAGGTTTGAGAGGGGTTGGAAGCCCCCAAAACAGAACAAACAAAACAAAAACAATAAAATGACGCAGAAGAGAAAAGCAATGCAGAAAAACAAAAAGACAAGAAGAGAAGAAAAAGGAGGTAAAAGGGAAGAGAAAAATTGGGATTTTCATCCCAAAGAGTTAAGGTAATTATTCTCATTCTTTCTATTAATTTTTTATGAGATATAAATAGATTTTTAGGGTAGAGCGTGTATAATTTATGTTTAATTAAGAAATATGGCCCTAGGGTTCTTAAAATATCATTATGATTTGGGGGTAGAATAACAATCCGTTTTAGTTGAAATTTGGCATATAACTTTAGTTTATTATGAGTAGACATAATTTAAAAGAAAATTTCAGATTCGAATTCGAGAGCTCGGGATGACTTTTTTACCTGATTTTTTAATTGAAAATAAATATAACAATATGAGGGTAATTAATTGGATTCATATTCTTGTGTAGTTTATGTATTTAAATAGATTTTGACCATCCGGAAGCATTATGAATAGACTCAAGATTTGGAGTGTTATTCGATTCATTGAGACAAGTGGACTTTCAAAACATTGTAATTCTCGTAGAATTTTCAAAATTTTCTTTCTTCTACATGTGATTCATGAAATATTTTTAATTTTATAAACATGGGGTGATTAAATGTAAATGTGAATTGGTGTGGTACTGTAACACTTGAATTAAAAATGTTGTTAAGTGATGTGAAGTATATATTGAGATATGTGGTTGTGATTGGTGATTATTAGTAGATTTGTTGTGGACTTCATCTTATGCTCATTCATTCTATCATACTTGCATTGGTTCTAGATATTGATATGAGTGAGATAGTGAAAACTGGGGCTGAAATCTCTACCGGTTCAGATGCGATGCCGAAGTCATTGCCAACGATATTGTGATACTGAAATCTTTTTAGTGATATTGTGATTCTGAGGTGATTGCCGGAGATATTCATGTGATACTGAAATATTTGTAGTGATATTGTGATGCCGAGGTCATTGGTGGCAATATTGTGATACTGAGATATTGTTTAGTGATATTGTGATACTGAGCTCATTGCTGGCAATATTGTGATAATGAGATCTTTGCTGGTGAAATTGTTATACCGAGGTCATTGTCGGTAATTATTGCATAAGTATTGCATCTCATCCTTGCATATTCTTATGTGGCATGATGTTATTCTTGTGATTGACTGTGTTATCACTTGTGAGTTGTGGCTTGTGATTTGAATTGTGTTATTGTGAAAGCTATCTTTATTGTGTATTATATGTTGTTGGGCTGGGCTGATTTTCTGTGCAAGTTAGAGTTGTGGAGATCGGTTGGTATAAAGGAGTTTGTGTATTCTATTGGACTTGCTGAGTACTGTGTGGTTGGTACTCATCCCTTGCTTCTACATTTTGTATATTATGCACTCAGATCTTTGTGATACTCTCTCTTCTCTTTTTATTTGAGGCTTTCTGTAGATATTATTGAGGTAGTTACTTGTCATCTCAGCGAGCCTCATCCTCCTACTTATAATCTTGTTCTACTTTAGAGATAGCATAATTTTAGACTTGTATTTTTTTTTCAAATCAATTATAACACATTAGAGGCTTGTGCATGTGAAAATAAGGTTTTGAAGGATTTTAATTAAGTTGACTTATTATCCACAGTTAAACTTTTTACATTGTATTATCCTTCCGCATTTATTATTATAATTGGATTTTAGGCTGACTTATTTTTGTGGGATAAGAGTGCCATAATATCCACTTTTGGGTTGTGACAAAGGCATACCATACTTGGACCCTACACTGTCTGTGTGAGGCCATACGACCGTGTGGTGGACCGTATGGTAGCCTTGGACTTAATACTTCACAGTTGTGAGCCTAAGGCAAGTGGTACGACCCCTTTCACAGACCGAATGTAGCTTCATGGTTTGTGAGACCCTCCCGTATGGATTCCGAAGTAAATATTTTCTGAGTATTGGATCACCATCTCAGAATTTTATCACGAAGAATTTTTCTATGTAGGGTGGCACGGAGGAGTACACAGACCATGGGTTTTGGTACGGTCCATATAACCCTCCCGTATGGGTGCATATGTTAAATGTTTCTAAGTATGGTATTCCTGTTTTAGACTTTCGATGAGTGAAATTTCTCAAAGTGTTGGACCACGGACAAGTGTATGGTCCGTATGGTGTCTCACTGACTTTACCCCCCTCTCCCTGACACTTGACTTCAATTTTTCCTACACATTGCATTAATGGCATTTTCGTAATTATGGTTTATCTTAAGGGTCTTTTGTGAATTCCTATGCTATCTAAAGACTTTCAAATGACCTATACTTCATTTTTATCATTCAAATTCATTCCTATACTTAGAATTCTCTCAAGTCACTCTTAAAAACCTTCTCTCAAAGAACTCTTGTGTAGACTAAGCTTGGGAATCAAGGGGAGGCGCTCTCTTCTTCAAA
Source organism: Solanum rostratum (assembly GCA_029948455.1). NCBI lineage: Eukaryota > Viridiplantae > Streptophyta > Magnoliopsida > Solanales > Solanaceae > Solanum > Solanum rostratum. Next base: position 28,951,744 of record CM057051.1, read on the forward strand.
TTTCTTCTTGAATTTTCTTCATTATTTAAGGTATGTGGGTTTGATTCTTGGTCCCTTTTCAACCAAGACAACCCAAACTCTTTTCACTAGAATTTTATGAGAGTTTGCTTAATTTAGTTATGGATTTTAAATATTATTGATTATTAAATTTAATTGAAGTATGAGCTATGCTTTATTGTTGATTTTAAGTTGGTTTAAGCCTTAATATGTTGAATTGCATTATTATTTTGAAAATTTAATTATGCATTGTCCCTTTAAAGTTTGATCTAAGCATGGGTAATCAATATTATGAATTGAATATGGATTTTACTTATGGGTTTACTTGAATTTCATACCATATTATTGATTTTAGATTTAATCGGTATAACCCATTGCTAGTTACATATCATTCATAGCATATGCATTCATAACACTACTGGAAATTTAATATACGGCAACGGTTCAACAACCGTTGCTATAGGGCCCATATTCGTCGCTGTAGGGCTATTGCCACGGTTCGACTAATCGCTACATTAGGTGGCGTAGCAATAGATCTATTGCTATGCTTAGTCCTACGGTTAGCCAAACCGTAGCAATTGAGGTGACCTGTTACAACGGTTCCTCCTTTAAGAATATCCGGCGGTTCGATTTTTATTTGCAACGATTACTAACCGTAGCAGTAGAACTATAGTGCTACAGTTATTTATACACTAATACAACGGTTTTGCGTGTCTATTCAAATAATCCTTCAGTCTATTGTAACGGTTTTTCGTTCGTAATGCAACAGTTTTTTGTTAGTAATGCAACAATTCTATAGCATTATGGTTGGTAAATTCGTTGCTATTGCCACGGTTATTATTTGATAATGCCACGGTTTTTACCTATTACAACAATTATTCTTAATCTATTGCAACAAATAAATAGGCTATATTGCATGTCATAATTTTATGGTACTACGTACTACATGCCCAGATAAAGTCATGCTATAATATAATAATTTTATGTAACAGTAATTTAAAATTGACCACAAAATTAAATAATATATACGTATTCATTATCAAAATTACAATTCATGAAGATTCACATACTGATCATTTGGTAATTAATTAGCTAATAGTATCGATAAAGTTAAATATACTATTCATTATCAAAATTACGATTCATGAAGATTCACATACTGATCATTTGGTAATTAATTAGCTAATAGTATCGATAATTAATTAGCTAATAGCATATGCCAAAAAGGGTGAACACACCATAGCTTTAAATTCTCAAAAAATATACAATCTTTCTAGAATAATGTAGGTTGTGATCACCATAAACCCAATCCATCTCCTAGGTCAAGCTTTCGTATTGCTTCCATCCCCTTCAATTTCATCACCTAAAAATAATGAAAATGTAATATAATTAATAATCACATTGTGATGCCAAACAACCTAGACTAAGATCAAATAATTTTTGCTAGCCTCATTTCTGCAGGCAGGCCTCATTTCTGCAGAACAAACTACAACAAACTTTAGTCATTTCTCAACTACTATGCCAAACAACCTAGACTAAGATCTATATTATTTTTCAACAATCTTAACTACTCATTTTCTGTATTAATACAACAATACATTTAGTATTGTTTTTTTTTCAAAGAATGATCTAAAAAATATTAATTTCTTCTCCATGTAAATAACTATATTTTGTAAACTACTCGTTTTCTACATTAATACAACAAGAGTGATCTAAAAATTATCAAATATATACCGATAAGCTATTTCTAATAGATTGTCGACTCATTTTCTATCCCAACAATTTTTGAGAATCTATATTATTTTTCAACAATATTAACTACTAATTTTTTCCACCTACCCCCAACCCCCACCCCTCACTAATTCTGCAATTGCATTAATTGGACAATGCCAATACAAACAAGTGATGTTCTCAATTGTTATAGTCAGAATTGACTAATCCTATTTGCTGTATTTTCTCTTCTGATGTGCAGAAACAAAACAATGAATAAATAATGTTTCAGAGAACAAGTCTATAAATACCTATACATATATATAGGCTTCTCTCTTTACATTGACTATTCCATAGCTTTAATTATTCCCCAGCTTCTATTTTCCTTCTATATAATGCCTCCAATCCATCTAATATGGATATTATGGAATTTAAGTTGTCAATTGGAATTCACATTACATTAATAGTAGAGAAAAGTATCAGCTAATTGGCAGAGAGAACATCACTCAAACTTCAATATAAGAGTAGGTATTTGACTTCAATATTCGATGTCACAGTGATTGAGCCATAAATTGCACGTTCCAACTTTTGATGGATCATATAAATGAGATAGAGGGCTGCTTTCATATACTCTCGGCTCAAGTACATTTCAAGTGAAAAAATAAAAAGAACCACTTCAGAATATCAATCACAAGTCCAAAAAGAAGTTCTATATCATACAAGTCCAAAAAATCCTTAAACTGAAATATCAAAATTAACCCAGAAGTAGTTTCTAAGCAATAGATTCAATATTGCACTAACATTATCTATTACCAGAAAAAAATGAACCAAACAAAAGTACAAATCGAAAAACTTAAATCAACACATTTTTTTAGAAGGGAAAAAGACAAATATACCTTTTAACAAAGAAAGTCAGCTGCAGTATAAATGGGTGAAACATCTGCTGGCTTAACTAAACCATAATAGTATATAACAGTATATAACTGAACCATCTTGCTTGAACCATAACTCCTCAGAAAACCCAATAGACTAACTAAACCATATATAAGAGTATCTAAGGCATTTCTTTGGCTAGAAAGAAAAAAAACTATACCAGCAATTCAGGTCATGCTTTAGTAAGACACTTGCAGAACAATCTCAACAGAGAAGAAGCAGCAGAAGAAGAGGAAGAAGAAGCAAAATAGAGTTATAAGGCAAAGAAGATGATGAAGAAGAAGCAGAAGCAACAGTAGCAGCAGAAGAAGAGGAAGAAGAAGCAACCACAAAAGAAGAAGAAGAAAAAGTTGAAATAGACAGAGAATAACCTTGATCAGCCGCTTGTCCAGATGTTCCTTCTGCTGGTGAAGGAACAGATAATGCTGCTAGTATGCTTGGATCAATTAATCCTGCACGCTGAAGTTGTGCAACTACATCTGTTGTAACTTCTTGTCGCATAGTTCTCCTTTGTTCCTCAATTTGTTTCTCCATTTTTTGCATCCTTTCTTGCATTTGTTGTACCACATCATTTGTGGCATCTAAAGGTGGTGTAGAATTGCCATTTTCTTTCAAACTGCTCTTTGTAACCCCCAATCCATATAGCCTGAGACGACCCGGATGTTCAGGGCCCATGACGACTGAAAATGCATCACCGAACTGACCATTCGCGCTCATTTCTTTTTCAATTTCCTCCATTTCAGCCTAAAAAATTAAAGTACATCAACAAGCATAACCATGAAAATAAAATGTACAATAAATAATGATCTCAATTAAAGATTGAAGTCATCAACATTCATATAATTTTTTACTTATTGCATTTTCATTCGAGGCCTTGTACAAACGTCCAGATTTTCTTATTCTTGTAGCAACAAAGACCTCCTTTTGTGACACAATTTCCTTCTCTTTTTCCTATTCACATAAAAATATATAGTAAGAATTACGTAAATGACAGCTAACGACTTCACAATAAATAAAAGAACACACCAATTTATTACGAAATAAAGCAAAACTCTTTTTGCCGGTAGTGTATGGATTCATCAGTTTCTTTCGATTCTTAGTATTAGTTTCTGACATTTTCTGCAAACAAATAGTGTATATGACTATAATAATATTGCAATAAAGAAGAGAATAGTAAAGCAGAATGTGTATAAGGAAACAATAAGTTGCAACTATAATATTTGAAATACATTTTACCTTGAATTTGTCAGACTTCCAATATTTGAGAAGCTCTCTAAACTGACATTCAGGAATATGAGCCGGTTTCTTTGACATGATAACTTCATCATTGTCATATGGGTCATAATGATTTAACTTCAGCTGTCTTCTATGCCTTCTCCAAGCCTCTCGAATTGTTGCCAAAGTCCATGGTTTTGCAGCTTCAGGAATAATATATTTCTCCTACAATTCAGTATCATTCAGTTAGCTACTAATTAAGTGTAAAAAACTTTAACAAATAATTAAAAATTGAAAATTCCAGACCTTCATATAAGCCCATAAATCCTTTTCGTCTTCATGTTCTTCCAGTGAAATACATAAACGGGCAAAGAGTCACAGTTTTTGCCAATGTACCTAGGAAGCTACTTAACTCTGTTACAACTTCATCAGTAGGACCAACGGGCTGATTTTGGGCATTGAGTGTGATCAGTTTACGCTCTTTTCGGGCATGTACCTTAGGCATTTGCTTTGTACCTCTTGTCTTCTTAATGGAAATGCCTTCATCTATAAATAAAATACAGGGAATAAGAAATAGGAGATGAATCTCATATATGTGTCTAAGCTTATATATTACCTTGTTCTGCTGATTGTTCATTTACTGGAGGAGCGACGGAATTCATTTGATGTTGCACCTCTACAGCTTGCTCCTCTAGCGTCTTCTCCTCTATAGATTGTCCATCAGCTTCAGATTGTGGTGCTACTATTTGTTGCTCCTCAATCAATTTTAGCAGATGCCCTTTCTCAGATTGTATAGCTTCAACAATATCATTTGTTGTCAAAACCCGTCGTTTTTTATTCACCAAGAATGATAATGACCCAGGTTTAGCATATGTCTTATTTTTGGCTTTTTTATTTCCTTTTGAAGGCTTTTGTTGACTCATGACTGTCTGAATCTGTAAAATAAATAAGACAAAATCAGTAAAAAACTCTTTCACAGCAGTTTAGAAATCAATTTGATCAAAATACACTCTTTGACAAGATTTATAGCTGCTAATAAACTAATAGATTTGATACACAAGATATATACACATATTAACAGCCACCAATCACAGATATATTAGCAGCTTATTCACAGAATACTCAACACAACCTTCAAATTAAATATCAACAAGAAATTCCTGAGCAAGCCATCTGGAAACTCAATACCCATGGGAAATTCACTTGTGCTTCAGCTTGGGATCATGTGAGGAATAAAACGAACAAGACCTTACCTGATACTCTCATTAGGCATCGAAATATACCTTTCAAGGTCTCTTTTTCACTGTGGAGAACTCTCAGATTTAAGCTCCCAATTAATGAAAAATATTATCTCCTCTGGGCATAAACCTAAGTACAATAGGGTCAAGGGACAAGTTGACAACAACCATGTATCTATACAACTTATATGAAAGGCATGACTACATAAAGGGAGCAGCCTCAATTCGTCTTGTTCTGAAAACTCACAGAGACAAACAACACAATCAAAAGGCTCCTTCAAACCCACAATATCTTTGTAAAGAAAAACAGGGAGAGCATCAATAAAAGCCTGATCTAAACCAGAGTCATGGAGATGAAAAAGCTGTTGTAAGTGCATTTGATAGGCACCAGAATCAGACATTTCAGGGTCTCTATTGGATGAAGCAGAGGACCACCTATGTTTCATCAAATACCTAACTATCAAATGCAAAACACCGGAAATAAAGAATATAATAGCTAGTATTACTATGATAAAAAGAACAACTGGGCTAATTTTATTTCCAGATGATGATGGGACAGAGGCTTCTTTCTAGGAAGTAGAAAGAAGATGAATATGATTCAAGAATCAGACAACAATTTCACTTCGGCTGGTGGTATACAAAGACAAAGCCAACTCATATATATTGAGGAATACAAGAATCAGACAGCAAGAATCAGACAAAGCCATACCTTGCTCATACCTTTTCAAGAATCAGACAACAATTTCACTTCTGCTGGTGGTATACAAAGACAAAGACAGCTCATATATATTGAGGAGTACAAGAAATAGACCCACATTTTCTTAACCTTTACAAGAAACCCAAATTCAACTTCAAGGCAGCAACTTTTAGGATTACTTGGTGCATACAACATGAATACAATAGGGTCGTATTGGAAGTGGATTCAGAGCTACTAGTCAAGTGGCTCAAACAGGAGATCACCCCTACCATCGAACATCAACATAGATATCAAGTAGCTTCAAGATATGGTCAAAATGTTTGATTACTTTAACTGTAAACAGGTCTTTGGGAAGCAAATATTCCTGCTGATACTGTTTCTATCTAAGTACAATCACATGGTAGGCTCTACTCAACAATCCTACAACTACCATCAACTTCCTCATGATACTAGAGGTTACTTTAGTTTAGACAAAATGGGGATGGAAAATTTCAGAAGAATGAAATTGAAAAGAATCAAAATACTTGTTCAAGTCCATAGAGTAGGTTCCTACTTGTTCAAGTCCTTGATCTTATCATCTCCTTTTAAACTATATAGTCATATATATAGATTCTAAGAAGAGGTCTACTATATAGCCACAACTGATAATTTAGAAGGACATGAAAAGCAAAAGTACTTCTTTTAGCTAAAATGAAAAACAAGCACATTCATATAGAAATTAACAAAAAGAGATAAAATTAGAAGGCAATCAGCTATTCACATTGCTATGCTGCAACTCAGAAACAAATTTATTAGAACTTACCACCCAAAAAAGAAGACTACATATTTGAATAAGTTCGTAAAATCCTTTGTCAATCATCTGCCTTCATCCAATCCCAATCAGTATCATCAAAGTTATCCTCCTCTTCCGATGTTTCCGTAGGTACATCTTGTAAATGTTGTGCAACGGAAGGCATATCAATGATATCTACAGGGAGATCTTCTCTCGACCATCTCACATCATCAATATCAAGTAATCTTTCTGATGAACCAATATCATGATTAGTCTTCCTCCAAAATGTTTCTTCAATATTAGGACAATTCTCTTCCTCCAAATCATACAAATCAGCAGGAACCTTATTTATCGCATAGTAAACATTTTTCTTAATTAGATCTTCAACATAAAATACTTGATACACTTGAGATGCTAATACAAAACAATCATCTATACTACATTTTTTGTTAAAGTATACGCGAGTCAAACCGTATTCATCGATTTCATTATGAAACTAATCACATTTGAATAGTACTACACTAAAACAACCCCAATAATCGATCTCAATGATATCCTAAATAATTCCATGATAGACAACCATTCCATCGACAGGGTTTTTGTCCCTTGTACTAGCAAAACTATCTGTTGTTGCTGACAAAGTCACTCCACTATTTTGACTCTTACATGGGACATCCCGTGTTTTTGTATGAAATCAATATCCATTAATGAAATATCCAGTATATCTTTTAGCCACAAAGTTAGGACCTTTGGCTAGCCATCTTAAGTGATTGGACACTTCAATATTTTAAACTCTTTCCCTAAACCAATCACCAAATTCTCTGCTATGGATCTTTGCCTTTAACCATGCATTTTCTCGAGTACGATTATCAAGTAAATTCTTATGTTCCCTACAATTATATATTGCAATTTAATTAATATGAATTTATAAATAAAATCTAAAACACATTATCAAAACTTATAAATAAAATCCAAATCAAGCAACTATTTTATCTTACTTGATGAATGTCTCGACTTGCTCATCTCCAGTATTGAACAAAACATATCGATGTGCTTCAAACCACTCATGATGCTCCATGTTGAAAGTCTTGCCTTTCCTTTTATTATCACTTCTGATTGGATGACCTATCTTAGGAAATAAAGGTGATAAATCATCTCCTTCTGCTTGAGTGTCGTCATCATCCTCAGTTTGATACCTACTGAATCTTGTCTTTACCCAATCAGGTAGGTATCTTGAACAAAAGGTCAAACACTCCACAGCTGAAAATCCCTCTACTATTGATCCTTCTGGATTTTTTCGATTACGAACAAGCCTCTTGAATTTACACATATTTCTTTCACTAGAATACATCCAACGCAAATGAGTTGGGCCCCCAAGTTTAATTTCATATACTAAATGGATAGGCAAATGTGTCATTATATCAAAAAAGGAGGGAGGAAAAATCTTTTCAAGCTCACATTCTATATTTATGATTTCAGCCTTCAACTTATCAAGATCACATCTTCTTATAACCTTACTACATATAGCTCTAAAAACATTTCCTAACCTAATTAGAATCAAAGACACATGTTTGGGTAACACTTTCCTGACAGCAACTTGGAGCAAGTAATGAAGTATAAAATGAGCATCATGGCTTTTGTATCCCGATACTTTCATCTCTTCAATTTGCACATGATTTGATATATTAGAGGCATACCCTTTTGGTAATTTGGCGTCTTTTAAAATGGTGCAAAATATATTTTTGTTCTCTGGTTTCATGGAAAAGTAAGCTTTAGCAAGATGAATCTCTCCAGTATCATCATCCACTACCGGTTGAAGCTCTTTGCGTATCCCCATCACTTGCAAGTCATAGTGAGAAGTTATGTGATCTTTGCACTTTCCAAGTATATCCAATAAAGTCCCAAGCAAACTATCACAAAGATTCTTCTCTATGTGCATCACATCAAGATTGTGCCTCAATTTGTTGGTTGCCCAATATGGCAATTCAAAAAATATAGACCTCTTTTTCCATGGACCATCATTCTTCCGTTTTCTTTTCTTTTGCCCCTTTCCAAAACATTATTGAATTCATGAAGTTCTTCAAGCACTTGTACGCCTGACAAGGGAGTAGGTGCAGCTTTATGCTCCTCTTTACCATCAAATGATTTTTTATCTCTTCTATATGGATGATCAAAAGGTAAAAATGCCCGATGGCCCATGTAACACATCTTATGACTATGTTTGAGATATTTAGAAGAAGTATTATAATTACAAGTAGGGCATGCCCATCTCCCCTTGGTGCTCCATCTGGAAAGCATTGCTAAGGCTGGAAAATCACTTATTGTCCACAATAAACCTGCACGCATAGTAAATGATTTGTTAGTTTTGGCATCATACGTTTTGACTCCCACTTCCCATAGTTCCTTCAACTCTTCAATCAATGGTTGTAAGTATACATCTATATCGTTTCCAGGAGATGATGGACCTGGAATAATCATCGATAAAATTATATACTCCGGCTTCATACAAATCCATGGTGACAAATTATAGTTCATTAACATAACCGGCCATGTGCTATGGGAAATGCTCATAGTTCGGAATGGGTTAAAACCATCAGTTGAAAGACCCAATCTAACATTACGAGCATCACGAGCAAAGTCAGGGTGCAAGGAATCAAAATCCTTCCAAGCTTCTACATTAGCAGGATGTCTTAAATTTCCATCTTTGGGGCGTTCAGTAGCATGCCATCTCATAGCTACAGATGTTTCGTCACACATGAATATCCTCTAAAGCCTAGGCTTTAAACGGAAGTACCTTAAAACCTTTGCTGGAATTTTAGTGCCCTTATTAGTTAAGCCATCATTAACATTCTTCCATCTTGAAGATCCACACACGGAGCAATTATCTAACTTTGCATTGTCTTTCCAAAATAACATGCAATCATTAGTACATGCATGAATTTTCTCATAACGAAGACCTAAATCTTTTATCAACTTTTTTGCCTTGTAAAAAGACTCAGGTATCTGAGCAAATGGAAATGCCTCTCTTATCAAGTCTAACAAGTTTGAAAAGGCAACATCAGTCAACTTGTGAAGACATTTAAACAAGTATAATCGGATAGTGAAACTCAACTTAAAAAAGTTCTTACACCCTGGATACAACTCTTGTTTTCCTTCCTCAACCAATTTATAAAACTTTTTTGCATCTTCAGATGGTTCCTCCCTCATTCCTTCATGCCCCAAGTCATCTTCTACATTTATAAAAGTATCATGAAATAGTTTATCAATATCGTCATGCATGTCAGAACTTTCATTATCATTTGTTGGAGATGGCTCTTCTCTTGAGGAAAATTCTTCTCCATGAAAAACCCATTTGGTGTATCCATGAATGAATCCGTGACAAATCAAGTGATCCTCAACCATATTTCGACAATGCCAATAACGATTAAAGCACTTTTTACAAGGGCATAATATTTCATTTCCTTGAGAGGCTCATTCAAATGCCTTATCAAGAAAATTAGTAACTCCACGAATATATTCAGCAGTGGATCTTCGGACATCCATCCAACTATTATCTCCGGTATCTATTCAACACCCTACGTGACATTACACAAAATATTAAAGCTGATAATTATATTTAAATGTTACAAGATATTCTTTTACCTTTTTGTTCTAACAAAATCATGATTGTAAATCAACCGACTTCCACATTAGGTGAGTAAATTTTAATTACACATTGTGTAGATTTTGATGAATTAATTGAGTCACGACAATTAATTTAGATTAGAAGAAGCTTGGGGTAATTGGGTGATGGAAGTTGATTAGAGTATTAGGGGTTACTTCAAATTGCTATTAACACTATTGCAGACCTAACTCTCAAAAGGATTAGATCTCATTTGAGGAGGAAATCTGGTTCCTCAATTTTAGTTCCTCAAGTTTCAGCTTGCTAAGTTTACAAAAACCACAGAAAAACATCAATTAGGGAATGACTTCATGCTACAAGAAATGAATCTCGCTTAAACTATGATAAAGGGGCTGAAAATATTTTGATATTTGTAAACTTAGCAACTGAAACTTCAAATGGAAATTTAACCAAAAGTTATCAAGTTTCATTCAAAATTTCTCAATAAACTGTAAAGCTATGGAACTTCACCTATCCAAAGTAGTACAGTTATCGAAAGCGGAAACTAATGAAGCAACAAAGCAACTAAGGAGATTAATCATTCTTTATGCTTAACCCAGTCATTTAGAAATGGAAACTAAGTTTAAAAATAAAAACAGAAAGTGAGTCATTTAGTTGCATTCTAAAACATAAAGGGCAACATTTCTATCAAACCATAATACATCACAACAGAAAAGATTATTACCAACATTATCATATTAAATATTATTTAAGCAGAAAAGAAGAGTCCTAGCTCTTTGAAATCAAAGAAAAATAAAAGGGGCAAGGAAGCGAAGATCAATCTCGAAACAATCATGTATAGTAGATTGGAGAACTTGTTAAGAATTAAACCAAGGCATGTAATGAGGATCTAAGACTCTAAAATACCTTGATAGGCAACAAACTCGGGAAAAAGATTTTAACATGATAGGCAAGAAGTCAGCAGCAACAAACAACAGCTAAAGTTGAACTTAAAATCCACTTGACACTCATAAAGGAGATGACAACATCAATATAGGGATAAACTGAATAAACAAACACATTCGAGCAGCGAACAACAGTAGCTAAAAAAAAGAGTCAACGAGATTAAGAATGTGATAACCCAATGAAGTGAAAGAGATCTCAGGATCAAATCACATGATCATGATGTCTAAGCCCCTTCAACTCTTTACTACTCTTTTGCACATTGCCAACCAATGAAAAGCTATCATTATAGCTTTACCAACTTGTGATAACATGATATCAAGAATAAAAGCATAATTGAAATAATCAAACCATTATATATACCTCAATGTACAAACAAGTTGTATGTCTAAAGATAGGCTTGGTAGAGAGTTCAAGCTTTAGACTTATATGGATTTGGGGGCTATCAATCCCAAGTACATGCCTAAATGTCTTAAATTCAATCTTCCGTCTTTACAACTCCTTAATTTCAGTCTCACAAGTCTTTATGGCTGATTTTAAAATGGCTAAACTACAAATATGTTGTAATTTTCGGGTCTACTGAACTGGTAATACAGCACATATACTGAACTGGTAATACAACACATGAATCAACAAACACAAAGACTTTCAACTAAAAAAACAAAGTAATACAATACATATACTGTTCACAAATCATAATGTATGTCGACAATAAGGTGAAATCTGACAGAAATGGCCAAGAATAGACTTCATTTCAAAGAATCAACAAAGAACTTTGAAAAAATAGCACTAACAATAGCAAATAACATAGATTTCAGAAACCCATTTGTTATTCTTTATGATTTTTCAAAACCCTATAATGAAATTTCAGCATTTGAAAAAATAAAGTACATGCACAACAAATTACACATTGTGGGGACTTAGAAATCAAGAAATACACAGAGAATGAAGAGTATTTTTTGAAATCGTACCTCTCTGCAAGTTCTAACTTCTCTGTGAAAACAAGCCCTTGAGAACTTGAGACGTCTTTTGTAGATGTTTGAGAGATTTGCAGCTCAATGAGGTCGTACCTCCGATAAACCCACCGAAGCTCGACCTTTCACCTGGTTCACCTGAGAGACGCAGATTTTGAGCTTTGGGTGTTTGAGACAACGATGATGAAATGCCCTAACGAAGCTTATCGAAGACGAGGAGTGAAATAACTCACCTTTTCTCGGGTCTACTGAACTGGAGACGACGATGAGAAATGCCCTATTGAAGCTTCATCTTCTTCATCTTCATCTTCTTTGTTTGACAAATAAATGACAGAAATTTCGGAACTAAAGCCCTAAGAAGAAGATGTAGAATGCCCGATTGAAGCTCTTAATGGAGAGGAAGACAACACTATTGAGAGAGAGAGAGTAAACCTTTTACTGAGAGAGAGAGAGTAAACCTTTTCAGAAAAGGCGCCGCCTGTTTTGGGAGTGGAACGAAATATAATATATTTTACGGGTTAATTTTTTTGGGGCTAGTAACCGTTGCCATAGGTACTCTATTGCTACGCATAAAAAGAACCATTGCCATACCAAATATATAGCTACGATTTTAACTCTAATAGCACGGTTTATGTTAATCATATATTGCCACGGTTACAACCGTAGCTATAAGACATATATTACTACAGTTGAAGAACCGTTGCCGTAGAACCGTTGCCGTATATCTAATTTCTAGTAGTGTAAGCATTGGAATTTTGATGAAAATGAAATAGTGGGTTAAGATCACATATGTTTTGAAATGAATTGGTGGGTTAAGCTTACTTATATGGTTATGACAAAAATGGGGTTACATAAATGTCTATGTTATTGGCTCTTTGAGCATACTGGGTGTTTACACCTCATTTGATATTATGAATGGGCTATTCCTACGCATGAAAAGTATGATATGAAATGTGATTTGGCATTTGAGCCCAAGTATGAATTATTATAAATGATGTTTGGCTTTTAAACCCAAGTATGCATTGAAATGACTTGCATCTCTTTTGAAAACATGTATATGTATATGTATTCTTGTGATATGATGAATTAGCACCAATGGATGGGGCCGTCAGGGCAATGCCCAAGGGTCCTCTCCCTTTCCTTGAACGATGTGCCAATATAGGGATTGCGGTTACAACATTGATATATAATATCATAAAATTGTGAAAATCCTATCAGCCATGGGAGGCCCGTAAGGAGAAGTGTGATTTACCTTTGACAAGTAGACCACCTCTTTTCCAGTGTGGGCATAACATGAGGGTTCTAAGTAATAGCTTTCTTGGTCTTATATGTCAGTTGAGGTATCATCCCCTCTTATATAGGCATTTTTCATTTCATGCATCATGGATTTCATAGAATATTGTTATACTACTCTTCGTTGGATAGATACCATTTTCTATATTATGTTCCCTCATCTAATATTGAATGTAGGTTTGATAAGTCATGGGCATTGTATGCCCGTATACTTAGTACATTCAAACGTACTAACACATACTTTTGCCTATATGATCTCACCACGTAGGGACCAGAGATTACCTTGATCCACTATACAACGGCTAGTTGGGATTTTGAGACACTAATTGTGGTAATTCCTATCTTCTAAGGACAAACCACTGGTTCTCTATCTATGAAATTTTGCTTATGTTATTTACTTTAAGGGTGGACCCTGGATATGTCTTGGTCCTCGTCCTATCTTACAATTAGAGGCATTGTTGGACACCTTGTAGACTCTTTTACATTTATACGCTATGTGTTATATTCGTGGATATGGCTATCTATGAGATATTGTTATATGGATCGATTATGAGTATTATAAGATACTTATGTGTTATGATGTGAAAGATCCTATGTTCCGCATTGCCTCCATAGAGTGAATCATACTCACCCGCCCCTTAGTTCTTATATGCTATGTGTTATGTGAATCCATGCTAATCCTTATCCCTATGACATCCCCATAGCGTGAGTCCTACTTTCCCGTCCCTTAGAACTATGTGTTTACTACTTGAATACGCTTCCGAACTGATGATGTGATTATGGGTATTTTGAGGCTTGTTTGGGGACTCTCGAGTCCCATTCACTATGTCACTCATGCGCCCTAAGTCTGGGTCATGACACTACAGTTCTTAGTTTATACCACGAGCTGCAGATGGGTTTCTTAGGTTTGATCTAGTGAAGGGCTGATTTTCAAAAGTTATGTGTTACCAGGATGGGTCGTAGAACATTTGACGGGCCGTACAAAAGTTCGTGCCTTGAGGATTAGAGATTTTGTATAATGCGGAAGGGTTACCAGAAGAAACCTATTATCCTTGGAAATTGTGCATGCATGTATTATTTATCTCTTTGTTTGGAATGCTTTTTAATGGTTGCGAATGTTAGAACTCGCCTTATTCTTACTTACTAGATCAAGGGGTAATGAATGGGAAAAAAGATAAAATAATAGGATTCGATGTGATCACACTCGTCCAATCAACCTGAACGGATCAAGGGATAGCTGTGCTGAGACAAGGTAAGGGTCAGTGATGCGACACCGGTTGATGGATCAAATCGAGTGGTGAAATTTACCTAATTGCTAGATCAAGGGGTTAGGTGAACATAACTTACCATTTCTGCATGCTACACACTAGAAAAGGTTGTACTTATGAGCTTATACTACATTAGGAGTTCATTGGGAACTCAATACCCTAATTACTTCTGTCACTGAATTCACAACATTTGTATCAATTATGTGATCATAGATTAGGTTTAATTACTATTTTTACATTAAAACCGCACTCTTTGGGAAGTAAGTCGATTAATTCATCTTAATTGCTTAAATTACTCTAAGTCTAGACCATATTCCTCATGGGATTACCCTAACCATCGGTAGGTTCTATATTTGAACATTGACCACTTATACCTTAATTGGGAGGTGTAGGTTGGGCGTGAAATAATTTTGGCACCGTTGTTTGGGAGTATGACTTTTAGATTGGCTTTGTTAGGGTGATCTGTGAGTTAATTTTTATTTTTTTTATTTTACATTTTTGTTATTTTTCTCTCTCTTCTGCATGCAAAAGTATAGTGTATGCCCAATACCCGCAGTTGAGGCATTCCCTTGACTCCAATTGATCCAGAAATTCAAAGAACGTTTAAAAGAATGGCTAAGATATTACCTACAATGCTGCTAATGCTGCACTTAACTTAAGCAATCAAATCCCACCACCACAAATAGTTATTGATAACCAACCGCCACAAGGTCAACAAGTGACAGGAAATAGGTGGAATCCTTACAGACTTGATCCTACAACATTTGATGTTATAAGAGCAATTGTGTTTCCTCCTCTATCGAAATATATAAAGTTTTTCATCTTGAGTAGGTTAGTACAAATGTTGCAGCATAGAGGGTTATTTGCGGGCCTACCAACAGAGGATTCGCATAACCATCTACACAATCTTGTCTTCGTTTGTAAAAGTATGATGGGAAATCAGAATTTTTCCATGGATGCCAATGGACTCTTTGTCTTTCCACTATCTCGCACAGGTGAAGCGACAATATGGTTATCCGAACTTCCACAGAGTTATATCACTACATGGGGAGAAATGCAGAAAGCCTTTTTTAAGAGGTACTTTTCCAAGTCGAAGAAGCTGAAGCTGAAGGATCAGATTAACAACTTCGAGCAGTTGCCTGATGATTCTATAAGTGCTACTTGGGAGAGGTTTACTAAATGCTTGAGGAGTGTTCCAGACCACAAGATTGTTGATGATTCCTTAGTAGAAATCTTCTATACGACATTAGATGATAATTACAAAGCGATGGCTGATACTATAACATGAGGGTCATCTTGGATTGTACTTTTATGGATGTGGCTAAATGATTAGAAAGGGTAGTTAAGATAAATCGATACATAGGGAACAAATAAGAAATTAGTGATAAATAACTCTTTCACAGTAAGTACAAATCAGAGCAGGCAAAAAATCAATGAGGAAGTTTTGCAAGAGTCAGCTCGGATTAGTACTAATGTTGGGTTGTGAAGAAAAATCTGGAAAGCGTGAATGCAATCATTCATCAACCACCTAAAGTACCCAAATATTAGGAGCCATTTATAAGGAGGATACTTGCTTTGGTACTAATTAACCCAAGGATCCCATCATGACTATTGGTGCCAAGGTCAAGGGAAGCAAGATTGGAACTACAACAAAGATAATGCATATAGGGACAACAATCGAGGTGGATACTACGACAGAAATAGGGGACAAGATTGAGACGGTCATTGGGGTCATAGAGATAGGTATAGAAGCGGACCATGTGTGCCACCACAAAATCGTGATTCTGGGGTTGGTAGTTCGAGGAATAAAGAGATGTTTGAAAAGTTGCTGAAGAGGGCAGATGCATAGGATGAAACCTTGAATTAGTTAATGAAGCTGGATATTTTTGGGGACAATCTATAATGATCTGGTTGGTCATTTTTGGCTTTATCTATGAAATTACTTTTGTAAGTTGCTTTGGGCCTAATTTGAACTATTTGATAGTTAGAATTGAAATTGTGAGTTTTGAAAGTCAAAATATATGAGTTTTGGTCTTTTTGAAAGTTAGAGTTATTGAGAAAGTGAGTTTTTCTGTTATTCTGAGTTTCGAAGGTCAGATCAAAGATCCATCAATTCTATTAGCTCTGAAATAACAAAATTGAACTACAAGAAGTTGTAGAACTGAATTTGAAGATAAAATGAGGTTTTCAGCCCAAAGTTGCGATTTTAGTCGTTTTCGGAACCAAAGTTTGACTTTGGTCACCATTCCGTGTTCAGAAGCTCAGATCAAAATTCTGACAGTTCCAATAGTTTTGGATGCTAAAACTAATGCTAAAAATGGTCTTGTCATAATTTTTGGAGTTTTTGAGGATACTTTTGGTATTTTGAGTTTTAAACTAGTTTTATTGGCTTGTATTGGTAAATGGAAACCTTGGAATCAAATTTTGATAATTCCATTGAGTTTGGATTGCTTTTTTTGTTTGGATACATATAAAGTTTGTGAAATTCTGAGTACGAATGAATTAAGGGGGGGGGGGGGGAGGATGGGAGTCCATTTTGCATTTTGGCATTGATTGGTATAGGGGTATCTAGAGCAACCCAATCTGTACGCCACCTTTGCAGAGGTATTGTATCCACGATCGTGGACAAGGGTTCGCCCTCGCAGAGAACATTTTTACCGTGTCATTTTTAAAGACGTAAAGCCCCTATTTTCACTCCATTTTTAAAATTTCAAGCTTTGGGAGATACTTTTTGGAGAGGGTTTTCCAAGAAAACTCTTGGGTAAGTGTTGCTAACATCATTTTGATTAATTTTCATGGTTTTAATCTTGATTTTGACTTGAATTTCATGATTTTGAATATCCGAAATTGGGGATTTTTGGTCTATGATTTTGAAACTTTAAATGGGGATTTGTCCTTCGATTTGAACTCAATTTTAGTGGAATTTTCACCCATGAACTCTATTTTTCATGTAGAATCCAATTTTTGAACTCAATCTCTAGATTTGACACTTTTGAATTTTAGCCCTAATTTTGACCATTTTCCTCCAAGCCTAAACTATGTCAAGATGGGTATTGAAATGAATCTCTTGATGTGTAGTATCTATTCTTGATAGTGGTTGATAGATTTGTGGATTATTTAGAGGCTTGAGTTCATTGAAAGCTTGTTTGAATGCGGTTTCGGCCTCAAGGTAGGTTCGGCTAACCTTTTGGGACTGAATTTGAGTTATTGATCTTGTTATGTGATAATTGTGAGATTTTGATGGATAATTGTGTAATTGGGTTGTTATGATTGAAATGATGATCGAAAGAAATCCCGGTTGAGCCAAATTGTGGTATAATATTGGTCATATCTATGAATTGAGTTGAATTATGCTATCTTGACGAGGATTTGAGATCAAATTTGACTAAATGAGTTTTATGAGACCAGTTGGGGCGAGTAAGGTCCGGTATTTATGTTATAGTTGTATTTTTGGGTTGAGATAGGATCGGTATCATTATTATACTTGTATATTTGGGACGTGTCTTGTAGGGTATCATGGTCATGCTTGCATAATATTGGTATTCTTGTATACTTGGGAAGGTTTAGGTCTGATATGGTTGATATTCTCGATTATTGATATAATTAGGATGATCTAAAATATGATGATGGTTTGGGCATTAGCTATGATACTTGATATTATTCCTTAGGAACATATGATCGGTATGAGATTTGTGCTTTAGTATCCTTGTTGAAATGTTAAAAACATATCTTCATGCATCATTGAGTTGCGCTGAGTCAAGGGCATTATTATTCACTTTGGAACCATCCCTTTGACTCGGGCACGAGGCAAGCGTGAGATCTATACTTCTTATATCTTGACCACGAGCAGGTGGCAAGGACCTGGTATCATATTATAACTTGACCATGGGCAGGTGGCAAGATTGTGGAACACAGATATTACTTGACCATGAGCAGGTGGCAAGGCTGTACCACCCTTGGTATTTTGCTTGATGCAGGCATAATGGTTCTTTGAGGATGTTTTAGCTCATCAATATTATTTTTATCATCCTGTGCTAACCTTTTTGGATGCAGGGACAGAGTTCTTCCTTATTACATACTTGTTCGATTTCTCTTACCCAGTAAGTTGAACCTACTGCGTACATTTTGGTGTACTCACCTCTACCTTCTTTCCTCCCTGCATATCATGCATAGGTCACAAGAGAGGGTCATTGATCCTTTCATTAGAGTGCTATCTTTATCATCTAGATCACAGCAGAGAGGCCCTGACTTCGATTAACCGTAGATCCTTGGATCCTCTTTTGTTTTTTTTTCTCTTAGACAATGTATCAAATTTTGAGATAGTATTATATTTGCTTTAGAGACCGTTATATTTACTCTTTGATTCTGTTTTAGATGCTCTTGTACTAATGAATCCAGGTTTTGGGAGATTTCTTATATCTTATGAGTTTGTTTCCGCTTTATTTATCTTTCCTTAGTTGCGACCTATTTTTGGTTGTGAAAAGTTTGGTATCAAAGGTCTAGGTTCATTGGCTTGTGAATCAAGAGCAGGGTTTTTAGTAGAGTCTCAAAGATCAGCGTGTAGATGTCACACCTATCTTCGGGAAACTACATGATATTTTGTAGGAAAAGTTTTCACATCTTGTTTCTATTTATGCGTTTGTTCATATTACCCATTTTAAAAGTGTCAAATCTACTCCTTCTGCGCAGATGCCAATTACTCAATCCCGTCGCTCAGCGGGAGAGCCCGAGGCGGCTAATGTGGGTCCCACCCAAGGTTAAGGTAGAGTTTGGTGAAGGACTAGGGGTGCAGGACATGTTAGAGGGGAAGCTCCACCTTAAGGGCAGACTAGATATGCTTCTCCAGAGCCTGTTCACGAGACAGAGGGGCCTATGAATCCTATTCTACTGCCCATAATCCCAAAGACTACACCATCAATTCACCAGCTACTTATGAGGTTATTGCTAGATTGGAGGGAGCTCCTCCAATCGCAACTACTATTGAGATACTAGTTTCTACCATATAGGTCAGTCCTTCTAGTGCTCCACCGGAGCTTTCTATGATTCAAGTGGGTCCTTCTTCAGCTCCAGCAAACCCTCCTACGACTATTGTTACTCTACTTCAGGCATCTAGAACGAGTTTGGGCACTCAGTTTTAGAGTTTGGCTATTGCTCCATCTATTGCACCTCTCTTGTTTATGGTGCCACCATGTTTTACCAGTCCAACCATATCTACAGTGGAGCAAAAATGTTTTGAGATGTTTTTGTGATGGGCTCCACTATGATTTGATGGCACTCCTGGTGATCGAGCTTATGATCTTCTGTCAGAGTGCCAGGACCAGTTATGTAACCTGGCTATCCTTTAGTTGCATGGAGTTACCTATACTTTATATAGGTTCACTAGCCTTGCTAGGTATTGGTGGAGGTTAGTGGTAGCTCGTCGACCGGTTGGATCACCAGCAATGACCTGTGGACAGTTTGGTGAGATATATTTTGAAGGATTCATGCCCTACAACCTTTGACACAACTGTCGAGATGCGTTTGATAGGCTACTATAGGGATCTATGTCTAATTCTGACTACGAGGCTAGATTTCATGCCTTATGCCGATATGCCTTGTCTAGTGTTCCTATTGAATTCGAGAGGATATGAAAATTTGCCAAGGGTTTGGTAGGGTATCTTCAGGAGGCTACGGCTTCCTTGGTGTTAGCTGGAGGTACTTTCAGGAGTGCTGTGGATCACACTCATATGATAGAGCGTATCAAGCAAGATAGAAAGGGTGGCAGGAAAAGGTTTCATCGACATGGTCAATTTAGTGGGAACCCGCCATGGGATAGATTGATTCAGAGGTAGGGCCATTAGGCTGGGCAGTTCAGGTAGCTCTTCCAGTATCTGATAGTTTTGACAAATCTAGATCTACTTAGGTGGGTAGTGTACCCAGGCATGGTGGTTCTTCGGTACAATAATCTCATGGTGAGACCCTAAGGCTTGTTATGTTTGTGATGAGGTTGGGCACTTCGCCAGCCATTGCCCATATCGGGTGTTTCCTACTTATGCTTCAGAACCTCAGACAGCGGCCAGAGACACCTCTCAGGGCATGAGGGTTGGTAGTAGAGGAGGTAGGGGTACATCGAGAAGTGGTGCTCGTAGAGGCCAACAGGCTAGTGGAGGCCATAGAATTTGCTATACTTTTCCTGACAAGGCCAAGGCAAATGCTTCTAATGTAGTTATCACCGATATGGTTCCAGTATGCCACCATTTAGCTTCAATTTTATTTGATCCAAGCTCTACTTTTTCATATGTGTCGGCATATTTTACTTCTGATATTGATATTATCTGTGAGCCACTTACTGAGCAAATTTATGTTTCCACCCTAGTAGGTGCATCTTTAGTGGTGAATCAAGTTTATTAAGGCTGTGTTGTGACTTTTATGGGAAGAGATACTGTTGCTAATATGATATTGTTGGTACGGTTGATTTAGATTTGATTTTGGGTATTGATTGTTGTCAGCTTAGCATGCTATTCTTGACTGCCATACGAAGACACCGACCCTATCTTGCCCAGGTTTACCTTAGTAAATGTGTACTGGAGCGCCTAGCTCCTATCCTAAGGGCGTTATCTCTTATATACGTGCTTGCCTATTGATCGGGAAGGGGTGTTTGGCATATTTAGCTCTTGTTTAGGCTGTTTCTCCGGATTCCCCATCATTGGAAACTACCAGGGTTGTTGGAGAGTTTATGGTTGTATTTTTGATAATTTTCCTGGTATTCCTCCATATCGTGTTATTGACTTTGCTATTGATCTGGAACGGAGCACTAAGACTATATCTTTTCCTCCTTATCGGATGGCTCTGGCTGAATGAAAGAAGTTGAAGGAACAGTTGGAAGATTTGTTAAAGAAAGGTTTTATTCATCCAAGTTTATCTCCTAGGGGTGCTCCTGCATTATTTATTAAGAAGAAGGATAGCACTATGCATATGTGTATTGATTATTGTCAGCTTAAGAAAGTGACCATCAAGAACATTTATGATATTTTTGACTAGTTGTAGGGTACCTCAGTGTTCTCCATGATTGACGTGAGGTCTAGTTAACATTAGTTGAGAGGTTAGGAGTCTAATATCCCGAAGACAACCTTCAGGACCCATTATGGGCATCATGAATTCATAGTTATGTCATTTGGATTGACCAATGCCTCGACTGCTTTCTGGAGTTTATGAACCGAGTGTTCAAGTCCTATTTGGACATCCTAGACAGATCATGTTCAACACTTGAGGACCATTCATCAGAGATTGAGGGAAGATAAGTTGTATGCTAAGTTTTCAAAGTGCGAGTTTATGCTTGAGTCTGTTGTATTTCTTTGCCATGTTGTGTCAAAAGAGGGTATTATGGTCTCAATCTGGCAAAGGTAGTAGCTGTCTATGAGTGGGATAGGCATACATCAGTGACCGAGATACGGAGTTTCCTTGGCTTAGCGGGGTATTATCGGTGTTTTCTTCAGGGTTTCTCATCTATATCAGCCCTATTGACTAGATTGACTCAAAAGGCTATAGCATTCCAGTGGTTGGATGATTGTGTGATGAGCTTCCAAAAGCTCAAAGATTTGTTGACTTCAACACCTATTCTTGCTTTACCCAAGGAGGGAGTTCCATTTGTGGTATATTATGATGCTAAGGTGTGGGTTTGGGTGGTGTATTGATGCAAAAGAGGAGAGTTAACCTGTGCTTCTAGATAGCTGAAGGTGCGTGAGAAGAGCTACCCTACCCATGACTTGGAGTTGGATACTATTGTGTTTGTTTTGAAGTTTTGGCAACATTATGTTTATGGGATGCATTGTGAGATTTTTACTGATCATCAGAGTCTCAAATATATCTTTACTTAGCCTAATCTAAGCATGAGACAATGTAGCTGGTTAGAGCTGCTTAAGGATTATGATATCTATATTCTCTATCACCCCAGGAAGGCGAATGTGGTGGTAGATGCGTTGAGTCGGAAGTCTACTAATATGGGGAGTTTGACTTTCTTGAGGGATGAGGAGAAGCCCTTAGCTCTAGAGGTTCAGTCACTTGCTAGACAAATGGTCCGTTTGGACATTTCTCCTCCTTGGAGTATTTTGGCATTCATTGAGGCTAGATCCTCTTTGCTTGATAAGATATATGCTCACCAGTTCGAGGACCCCAGATTATTCATGATTCATGATAAAGTGTTGAGAGGTGAAGCCAAGGTGGCTATTATTGATTCTTGATGTGCATTCAAAACACAACACTTTTTGATGCTTAAAACTTGGAATTTTCTGTGTTCTCTATGCAATGTTTGTTGATTTAATGTGTCTTTAAGTTTGTTTTACAGGATTACAGGGTTGGCAAAATATTTGGCCTAAGTGTACAGGTTTGCTAAAGTAAAGGCTCCACGAGACCCTTTACGGGCTGCAGAAAGTTCTATGAGCCGTAAAGTTGGTTTCATGGACAATCTAGTGAATGGTTAATTTCTGAAGTTAAGTCTATGAACATGTAGACGAATCATAGAAGACTTTACGAGCCGTAGACTGGGCGTCGTGTCACGCAGATAAGAAAGTGGGGAACTGCTGAAACTTTATTAGACAAAACCCCCTACAGACCATAGAGGGGTGTCGTAGAAGTTAGCCCCAGATTTAAAGAAAGAATCCATGAAAGCACGTTTATGGGACGTAAAATGTTACATGACTAGTAGAACTCTCCTTAGAGTTTGCCGACCCAGTTTTCCTATGCCATTTGGTTTTTGTATTTTAAACATTATAAATAGGTTTTTAGGTTATTTTTCATAGAGAACAAAGAGGGAACAATAGAGGAATATTAGAGAGCTTGAGAAACATTTTTAAAACTTTATTTCATCTTTCGATTTCAATCTTGTAATTCTCATTGAAAAGTTTGAATTTCTTGTGCTTAATTCTTTTGTGTAAGTGCTCAATTATGTCATTCAAATTCAAAAGCCTTACATCTACACTGATCATGAGTAGCTAAATCCACAACTAGGGTTGTGGGAACCATGAAGAACTAACAAGGTAAAACTAGATAATTTGTAATTCTTGAAAATAGTGCATGCATATATTAATTAATTCTCTTCGTATTGAATACTTTCTAATGGTGGACAATGTTAGAACTCGCCTACTGTTACTGACTGGATAAAGGTAGTAATAAATAGAAAAAGAGATCAATTAACAGGATTCGATTGATATTTCTCGTCTAATAAACCAAACTGAGCCGGGGGGGGGGGGTTGTACTGGAATGATATGTAAGGGCTAGTAATGTCACACTGCGGAATGTACCTAATCAAATAGTAAAATTTGCCTCTCGCCTGAGCCAAAGGGTTTGGTGAACTTAACTCACCGTACTGCATGCTACACAGTAGAATTTTTTTTGATTATATGGTAATACTGAGTTAGGGAATCATGGGGAACACAATATCCTAGTTACTCTTCATACTGGTTTAACACTTGTCTTAGTTTCAAATTACTTTTTGTAGTTTTCGTAAAACCCCCCACCCCCTTTGGGGAGATAAGTTGGTTAATCAACCTGAATCATAGTGAATTTTTCTAAGTCTAACATATTCCCTATGGGGTTCGACCCTTACCTTGGTTAGGTTCTATATCTTGACAACAACCACTTTACCCTCAAAAGGAGGTGTAGCTTGGGCGACATCAGGATTTTCACGCCGTTGCCAGGGAATAGATACTTGTCTAATTCAAGTAATTAGGAAATTAATCCTTGTTTCCCTCATTTTACCTTTATGTTGTTTTTGTTTTATTTCAGGGTATAGGTATAGTGTATCCGCAATATGCGAAGTCAAGGCATCCCTTTGACTCCATTTGACCCAGAGATCTAGAGAAGACTAAGAAGGATGGCCTAAGACAATACAAACAATGTGAAAAGTATGGCTATGAACCGGAATCAGAATGAGAATGCAAATAATGAAAACCCACCTCCCCTTGAGGACATTGCTCCATATCCATAGGACTTTAACGTCGAAGCTTATCAGTGGAACCAATAGCGGTTGAACCCTATGGCTATGGAGTTTACTAGAGCTATTGTGTTACCACCACTACCGGCTGACACAAAGTTCATAGTTACGAGTGGGTTGTTTAAGATGATATAGAACCGTGGATTGTTCGTGGGCCTACCATCAGAGGATCCGCCTAGTCATCTACAAACGTTGCATTCGTCTGTAAGAGTGTGATGGGAACATATAATTTGTCGATGGATGCTGTGGGACTTCATGTTTTCTTGTTATCTTTAACAAGAAGTGCAGTGCTATGGCTATCTAAGCTCCTGCAAAGTTCGATCACCAGTTGGGATGAGTTGCAGAATGCCTTTTTTGAGAGGTACTTCTCGAGATCGAAGAAGCTCAAGTTTAATGATCAAATCAACAACTTTGAGAAACTTCCTGGTGACTTGATTAGTAACACATGAGAGCGATTCACAAAGTGCTTTAGGAGTGTCCCTGACCACAAAATTGTTGATGATGCCTTGGGGAGATCTTTTACCATGCCATGGACGAGAATAGTCAAGCATGTGTTGATACCATCATTGGGGGCATATTCTTGGACCAACAATTTATAATGATTGCTGAGAGAATGGAAAGGAGGGTCAAGACAAATTATTCATGAGGGCAAAGAGACAGGTCATCTACCAAAAGTTCGTGCGCTGTCAGTATTGGTTTGGAGCAAGCTAAAATAAATGAGGAGATTATGCATGAGCTTGCCCAGATCCATGTAGGTATGGAGGTGATGATGAAGCAAAATCAGGAACAAGTTAATGCAGTTGTTCATCAGCCTACGTGAGCGCCCATGTACGATGATCCCTACTATGAGGACACTTGTTTCATTACTGATCAGACGATGGGTTTCTAGACCAATGCCCAAGGGCCCAATCAAGACTATTGGTGGCAAGGTCAAGGAAACCAAAGTCAGAACTATAATAATGATGGTACTTTTAGAGACAACCATAGAGGTTACTATGACAGGAATTGGGGCCAAGACATAGATGCAGATTGGGGTGACAGAGATGGTTATAGAAATTGTCATTATATACCACCATACAATCACGATACCAATTCTAGTAGCTCCAAAGTTGAGGAGATGTTTGACCATCTGTCAAGTGGCTACATGTTGGTATCATCTATCCTATTTCAGACATCCACTAGGTGAGCCTGATGCAGTGATCCTAAAGAAGGGTTGGATGATAGTTATTACCAATGAGAACAAAGAGCTCATCCCCACCAGAGCAACCACATAATGGAGAATCTGCATAGATTACACAAAGATAATTGATGCAACAAGGAAGAATTGCTACCCAATGCCATTCATCGATTAGATGTTGGACAGATTGGCAGGACAAGAGTTTTGTTACTTTTTGGATGGGTATTCAGGGTACAACCGATCATTATTGCACCTAAGGTTCAAAAGAAAACCATATTCACATGTCCCTATGGCTAGATGTTGGTATCATGTATACTATTTTAGACATCGACTAGGTGAGCCCGATGAAGTGATCCCAAAGAAGGGTGGGATGATAGTTATTACCAATGAGAAGAAAGAGCTAATTCCCACCAGAATGATCACAAGGTAGAGAATCTGCATAGATTACAGAAAGCTAAATAATGCAACGAGGAAGGATCACTACCCAGTGCCATTCATCAATTAGATGTCAGACAAATTGGTAGGATAAGCATACTATTGCTTTTTGGATGGGTATCCAGGGTATAACCAAATCACTATTGCACCTAATGATCAAGAGAAAACTACATTCACCTGTCCCTATGGCTGGATTTTTTGTATCATCTATCCTATTTTAGAAATCCACTAGGTGAGCCCGATGTAGTGATCCCAAAGAAGGGTGGGATGATAGTTATTACCAATGAGAAGCACGAGCTCATCCACACCAGAATAATCATAGGGTGGAGAATCTGCATAGTTTACTGAAAGCTAAATGATGCAACGCGGAAGGATCATTACCCAACGTCATTTTATGATTAGATGTTGGAAAAATTGGAAGTACAAGAGTACTATTGCTTTTTTGATGGGTATTTAGAGTACAAACAGATTATTATTGCACCTAAGGATCAAGAGAAAACCATATTCACCTATCCCTATGGCACATATGCATTCAAGCGCATGCCTTTTTGGTTTGTGCAACACACTTGCTACTTTCCAAAGGTGCATGATCACTATCTTTCATAACATGCTAAAGGATTTCATGGAGATTTTCATGGATGGTTTTTCTGGGTTTAGGGATTCTTTTGAGACGTACTACTGAATCTTGACAAGGTTATAGCTTGTCATGAGGAGATTAATCTTGTGCTAAATTTGGAAAAGTGCCATTTCTTGGTTAAGGAGGGAATAGTCTTGGGTCATAAAGTGTCCTAAAAAGATTTGGCGGTTGACAAAGTGAAGACCAAGGTGATAGAAAATCTACATCAAACCATTTGAGTCAGAGGAATCAAAAGCTTTTTGGGACATGCAAGGTTCTATTGAAGATTCATCAAAGAATTTCTAAGATCTCGAAGTCATTGTGTGCTTTACTAGAAAAGCAGGTAAAGTTTAACTTTGATGTTCCTTCTTTGCAGGCTTTCGAGATCCTAAAAAAAATGTTGTTACAAGCACCTATCTTTGTGGCCCCAAATTGGGGGCTCCCATTTGAGCTCATGCGTAATGCTAGTGATACAACGATGGAAGCGATTTTGGGCCAACACAAGAAAAAGATCTTCCACTCAATATGCTATGCCGGCAAAACCTTTGAGAAGTTCCATTCTTACGTGGTGGGTATCAAGGTGATTGTGTTCACGGATCATGCGAATATAAGGTACCTTTTAAATAAGAATGACGTAAAACCCAGACTCATTCGGTGGACCCTCTTGTTGCAAAAGGTTCACATTGAGATAAGGAGCAGAAAAGGGTGTGAGAAATAGATCACAGATCACTTGTCCCGATTAAAAGATGACACTCATATTAGAGAACAAGAAAAGATCAAGGAGGAGTTTCTAGATGAGCAACTCTTGGTGTTGAATATTAAGGATTTGTCGTGCTATGAAGACATTGTCAACTATTTGTTGTGTGGGGTGTTCCCACGCCATGTTACTACCCAACAAAAGAAAAAACTGGCCTATGATGCTAAGTTCTATGAATGGGATGAGCCTTACCTCTTCAAATAGGGCACAAATAGAATGGTAAGGAGATGTGAACCAAAAATAGAGATGCACCAAGTGCTTGAGCGGTTCCATGGTTTACCATATGGAGGACACCATAGAGAAGAGAGGAAGACCCATACGGTATTGCAATCCAGTTTCTTCTAGCCTACTTAGATACTGTTGATTATGTTAGGAACTGCGATGCATGCTAGAGGACAAGGGCTATATCCAAACGACATGAGATTCCTCCTTATAACATATTGGAAGTTAAGATCTTTGATGTCTGTGGGATGGACTTTATGCGACCATTCCAACTATCCTTCAGAATTTAGCACATTCTTATGGTTGTGGACTCTGTGCCTAAATGGGTCTAGGCTGTAGCACTACTCACTAATGACTCCAAGGTGGTAAGCACATTCTTGAAGAATCATATCTCCCCAAGGTTTGGAACTTCACGAGCTACAATTAGTGATGGAGAGGTATTTCTTATCACGCAGACTGTAAAGAGAACCTGCTTGCAAAGTATGGAACCGGACACAAAGTTGCTACAACATATCACCAATAGACATGCGGGAACGTGGAGTTATCTAATCACGAAGTGAAATAGATCTTACAGAACACTGTGAATGCTACAAGCAATCATTGGGATCTGAAGCTAGATGAAGCTTACTTGGCATATAAGACAGCTTACAAAATTTCGATTGGGACTTCACCTTATAGGATGGTGTATGGTAAAGCTTGTCATCTCATCATCGAGTTAGAGCACCAGGTGTATTGGCCATATAGTTCCCTAATCTTGATCGCGAGCTTGTAAGGTGGATGAGGATGGAGCAACTAGAGGAGCTAGATGA
The DNA here is from genome assembly GCA_029948455.1 of Solanum rostratum. Lineage (NCBI taxonomy): Eukaryota > Viridiplantae > Streptophyta > Magnoliopsida > Solanales > Solanaceae > Solanum > Solanum rostratum. The sequence continues at coordinate 28,980,391 of CM057051.1, forward strand.
GTTCAGGCTCCAAGCCTACATAAATGTCAAGCTCTATAATGAAAATACTAAGAAATGGCATAATCGTCATATCATCAAGTACACGTTCGAACCTGGACAAAAGATACTTCTTTTCAACTCTCATTTGAAGCTTTTCCCAAGTAAATTAAGGTCCATATAGAGTGGAACACATACAGTGGTGCGCATGATGCCACATGATGTGGTACAACTCCTCAACAAAGTCAACAAGACATTTTTGGTTAATGGACAAAGGGTCAAGCAGTTCTATGGTACTGACGATGATTGTGAGGAGGTGGCCATTGAGTAGGCCAATGATGAATAAAAGAAACAAAGATGATGAGTCATGCCAAGAGCATAAATCAGGTGTTGCACTGGAGGCAACCCATGGTGAGGCATTTTTATATCCTGCAGTTTAATTTTTAGTAAAACAAATCCCATTAAAAAATGTTATCTGGCACAAAGTGTTAGTTCACAACCAGTTTGCATCACGGACCTTGGCACTTTGTGTCTAGATTTTTATCATTTTCATTTCCCATTAATCCGTTAGGTATTTTTTGACTTTTTATTGGCTAGATTAACTTGTTTTTATGTTTTAGAGCATATGCAGGTGTTCGAGAATTTTTTCGGGGTCAAGACGCTAAAAAATTAAAATTTTTGGACCTTGATAGATTTCCTTATCCAGAAAAGTATGTTATAGGTCCGCGACTACATGAGTATCTCCAGGTACCTAAATAGGAACAAGAGAAAAAGAAGCACAATGTGATGGGGCTTCAAGCTGTAGGAAGAGGACAAGGGGTAATCCTGATGTGCTAAAGGCTCCCGCTCACCCACGAGGCCATACTTTGCACATCGGGCTTCGGATGATTACCCAACATTAGAAGAAATGGTATAAGACCTATGATGAGATGAAGTACTTCCACAATATTCCTATTAACACTGATAGTCTAGCTCGTGAATTCCCAGTCGTTTGGTTTGGGAGTTTTATGCCAATCTCAAGTCTAAGGCGACAACCCAAGTGGTGATAGTACGGGGGGTGGAGGTCAACATTATCCTCGTGGATATTAATGGCATTCTATGGTTTGTGAACGTCCCCTCATGCACCTCTACTAATATGTAGATCTGGCCAATATATTGGGCCATCAGAAACACCCTGGTAGTCGTAACACCATGACCAAGTAGATCTGCCATGGCTGCAAAAGATATCATCAAGCATTCCCCTTTGCCTACATGAACAGGGAGGCTTGGGTATGGGTCAAGATCATCATGCATGCTATTTTCTAAGGTTTGCAATTCACTTAGATCACCAAGGACAGGGTCTACTTTGCGTATGCCTTCATGAAAGGAGTTGGGCTTAATATTGGGGCCATCTACAAGTCATCCCTGAGAAAGGCTCCTTTTCACCAAGGCTACAGGTATGATTTTAGTGGCCTTATTATTGAGCAATTCAGGTGTGCTAGAGGATCCCCAAGAATACTTTCCTCATATTGAGCCACAACCCTATTCTATCACTAACATTAAGGGGCCAAATAACTCTATGGGGCCGGTATCTAAATCACAATGGAGAGGGAACATCGAGATGCGCTTATCATGGAATGAATGTACAACTAGAGATGTTATGCCATTGGACTGGTGGAAGACCTTCTATTGAGGCTAAGCTTACCTTGGCGGAAGTCTAGTACCCTCTAAATGACCATGCCAATGCAGCCTTGGGTATTGGACCTCATTTCTTTGAGTTGTTAGAGGACTATGTGCCTATAGACTCGAAGAATATTAGGGAGACTTCTGATGTTGATGAGGATGAGCCATATATAGATAAGCCACCATTGAATGTGCATGGAGCTCCAACACCTCCATTGACTGCTATGGAGGATTCCGTCCCCACAGGTTTCATATGGTTATGCACTGAGGGCAATTTTTTGTTTAAGTGTGGGATGGGAGTCATTACTATCTTTATTCTTTTAGTTATGTCTATTCTAGCCTTGTGAAATTCATACTATGTTGTTTCTTTCTGCTTTTCTGATGTTAAGTCTAGACAATGCTTTTATTAATATTGGGTTGTAATTAGTTGCATGGCATGATGTTTTTTTATATTAGTGGTAATGCAACTATTTGGATGGTTGAATGTTAGTAAGTGCGATGAATATGTAGTATTGTCGATGTTCTATGTTAATAGTCATAGGTAAGTGATGGTACTCTATGATGGATGGATGATGGACGCCCTAAGAGTATTCGTCAATTGTGAGTCTCATGTAGAGTGTCGGTAGTAGTTAAAGTACAGTGCATAGTGGGTTTGAATTGAAGAAAGTCGAAAAACTTGAAGGGCCCATGTCTTAATTTTGGATCTTATGAATGCATGCTTAATATCGAATTCTAGAGAATGATATGATAGTTATTCTATTATTAATCCTTTGATGAAATTGTGCCATGTGAGGGTAAGCATGAATGTGAGTCCATGTTGTGATAATTTCTAGAAGTTGCTCGATATATGGACTAAATTAGATAGTAATAGGACTAAGAGGATAGGATCTAGGCATTTTCTTGGTAGCCTATTTTAGACCGTCTTTTTGACCTACCAAGACATATTCATCCCCAGTCGGCCCCGTTGAGATTTAGCCTTTTTCTTTGGATAACCATGTGCACTTTCGTGTTGTAGGGAACCAATAAGAATCTGGTGGCTATATGGAAAGTACCACAACCTCCAGTTTGATTACCAAATATGTTCCCCAGGGCACCAAAACCTAAGCACCACTATATTAATTAGATTGACCATGTTCACTTGCATATGCTAGGGAAGCAACAAGAATCTAGTGGATGTACGGTGGGAACCATAGCCTCAAGTCGAATTACCAGAGATATTCACTGAGGCACCATAGCCCGAGCCCTCTACGACCACTGCTACTCCTCTTGAGACCGAGAAGCCCCCACAAATTGATATTGAGATGGAGATAGGGGCCACTGCTACTTCATGCATTGTACATAAGGCTGTGACCACACATCCTCACACCTCAGGTATAGTTTATGTCTCCCGAGAGTAAATTTAGGCTCTGGTTGATGTCGCCCAAGTTACACCTCCTTTTTGAGGATAAAGCGGTCATTGTCAAGAAATAAAATCTAACAAAGGTTAGGGTCGAACCCACAGGGAATATGTAGACTTAAGAGATTTCATGTAATGCGATTCGAGTGATTAACCAACTTACTTTCCCAAAGGGGGGTTTCACAGTAACAAGAAATAAAGTAAACTTAACTAATGCAAGAGTTTAATCAATATGGAGAGAAACTACGGTATTGTGTTCCCCATGATTCCCTAACTTAGTGTCACCGGATACATCACAACAAACTTAAAATCATATACCCATACCACTTTTTTTTAAAAAAATCAGACAACCGTCTAGAAAACTAGTACACACTAAAGCATGTGAAAACACAATTATGACATGTGAGATACTACCAACATTGTATAATCACTAAGTAAGCCTAGTGCTAACAATGAAATGCAAGTGCTCTGACAGAAAGAAGTCTCATATCTCACTCTAGATGATGTTTTCATGTATAATCTCTAGACTATGCAAAATCACGCACTCTCACAAAAAATAATCATTTATCATGCATAATACTATAGGCTTTCCCCTATACTCCTGACTAAGACCTTCAACTACTTAAACTAGGATCACTTTAGGACTTTATGGGCTTGTAAAGTAGGATCAGAGGGCTTTAGTATGATATTCTGGGAACATAGTGACAAAAGGCCCTCCTTGACACTGGGGTTTTCTGTATTGTTTCTCTACCAATACTTTTACTTTACATTGCACTCCATTCTCCCCTTTTTCTCATATTTCAAGCTTTTATGGGTGCTTTTTTTTTTTTCAATTTTTCAGATATTTGCCTTCCTTTTACCCTTTATTTTTCTTGTGAGCTCACACATGAGGAATCACTTATTTTTCTTGCATCCAGAACATAATTTTCTCCTTTTCTCTGTATCGCTAACTTTCCCCCAATTTTCATGTTTAACCTTTACACCAGCCACCCTCAACTTAGGAGTTTGGCCTGAGTTGAGGTGCATATTATCCATCCTCAAAACTAGGGCCACTTTTTGCAGCTACCCTCAACTTAGGCTTTTTGCCTCAGTCAAGTTGCACAATGTTTAAGGAAGGACTAGGGCCAAACTTCAGGATTTTACAACTAACTAGGCTAGGTTAAATAGGTGTTTACTAAGAATAGGTACATATTAGGCTCAAACATTGGGATCAAGGGGTATTTTGAAAATTTGGTTTGTCATTTAGGCTAAGTGGGCTTTTAAGAACACTGGTTAAGATCTTTTCCTAATCTAATTAATCTACAATGTAACTTAGAGTAACATGGCAAGTTTGGAATTAGCACACAACACATGAATTTAGCAAATTAAGCTCACACTCACATGGCATTGACTATATTAATTATCAACACAAAAATCTCAAATCATGACTTTTATCCAAATTTAACCTCCAATATCAGAATAAACTTTGTCAACACACCTAAACATGCATGGTTGCTATCTATACTAACTAATCAAAATTTGATGGGTATCATTTTTCAATAAACCAAAAAACACGTATATGCCATGAATATCAGTACTATATGCTACAAATACTACCTAAATCATCCTTAACATGTCAGTTCAACAAAAATTAAATATCCACGGCGAAAAATAACACAGGCAAGAAAACCCTAGGATAAAAAATATGGGTAGTTATGGACCCAAGCTACTCAGACTTCACTAAGACCCATAACTACCCCCACCCCATCGAAAAAGAGGTGCATTGTCCCCAATGCACACAATCAAAGTGAAATAAAGTATAAGGGTAACGAATCATACTTGGTACCTAAGTGCCAGTTTCCATGTTAGGTTGCCTCCCAAGCAGCACCTGATTTATTCTCGCGACATGACACAGATGGCTTGAGTACTTAGACTTTCTCAAGCTTTTGTGCTTCTTTGTCAGTTGTTGTAGAAGGATCGGGCTGTTCCCCTTCCTATAATTCATGTCCATCTTGCATCGTTCACTATTCTTTAGGTCTTGCATTATGGTGCTGGGTACTAAGCCCTCCTGAAACTAGCAGATTTAAGTTGATACTTGTCCAAACTGAAGGTCAAGCCGTGTGATCGCTACAGAATGGTATTCTAGTTTTTTATTTATGCTAGTGATGTCAGACTTAGTTTTCCTCAAGGTCTCGTCTTGTGCATAAACCTTTCTCAATAGTTGGCTAAGCATCTCCTCAACCCTGGAATTATTGGTACCCAAATCGCGATTTTTTGGGGGTGGAGTGGGGGGTGCGGGCATATAACAACTGTTACTATAGCCATCCTTGTGGTCTCCTTCTGAATCTCTTTCCTTTCCCCTCTGCCTAGTGTGGTAACCTTATTAGATGTCTCTAGACCTATCTAGCTCTTGCATCTGCTTCATTAGCATCTCCATGTTGGTATTGCTTTGAGCTAACATCTGCATGATTTCCTCATTTATCTTTGCTTACTTTGGGATTATGCCAGCAGTGCCTGAGCATCTTGTAGAAGGCTCATTCATGCCCCCCACGATCTAATTTAGTCTCTATATCAAACTGCTTAGCAATCTCTGCGGTTGATTGATCTATGAGCAAGCCCCCAAAGAGGGTGTCAGCGTATGCTTGGCTATTTGCATCCAGGGCCTAATAGAATATCTCCACCATGAGATTATCATCAATCTTGTGGGTCTAAGACACTCCTCAAGCACATAGTAAACCGCTCCCATGTAGTACTGATGGAGTCACTAGGAAGTTGCTCGAAGTTATTGATCTGATCTTTCTGAGCTTCTTCGACCTTGGGAAGTATCTCCCCAAAAAGGCCTTCTACAGTTCAGCTCAACTGGTGATCAAACTATATAGGAGCTCTGATAGTCGTAGTGCTTTATTTCCCATAAGAGACAATGGGAAGACACGAAGTTGAAGAACATCCATAGACAGATTCTGTGCTCCCATCACACTCTTGCAGAAAAAAGTAATGTTGTGTAAATGGCTATGAGGATCCTCCAATGGTAAGCCCATAAATAGCCCACATTTCTATAACTTCTGATGCAAACCATTCGAGACAACGAACTTTGTGTCGGTCAGTAGTGGTTGTAACATAATAACTTAAGTCACCTCCATAGAAATAGGATTCAACCTATATATATTCCACTAATAAGCATTGAAATTGAAATCCTATGGATGTGGAGCAATATCATTAAGAAGAGGTGGGTTCTCACGATCAATACATTCATTCTTGTTCCTGTTCAGATCTACATTAGCCATGTTGTTGGTGTTATCTTGGGACATTCTTTTCAACGTTTTCTTGATCTCTGGGTCAAATGGAGTCAAGAGATTACCTCGACTTTGCATGTTGGGCATACACTACACTTATACCCTAAAGAAGAATAGGAACAACAAAAAAAACGTAAAATGAAAGAAATAAGGGCTAACACCCAAATCACTTTTTAGTTGACCAAGTCTAGCCGTATTCCCTGGCAACTATGCCAAAATCTTGATGTCGCCCAAGTTACATCTGATTTATAGTGAAGCGATCACTGCCAAGAAATAGAACCTAACCAAGGTTAGGGTCGATTCCACAGGGAATACGTAGACTTAGGAGAATTCAAGTAATTTTAATTCGAGTGATTAACCAACTTACTTCCCAATGGGGGGAGGGTTTGCAATAGCAAAAATAAAGTAAACCTAACTAACACAAGAATTTAATCAATATGGAGGGAAACTAAGGTATTGTGTTCCCCGTGATTCCTTAACGTAATGTCACCAAATAACCTAATTCTTTTCTAGTGTGTTGCATGCATGATGGTAAGTTAAGATCATCAAACCCTTCGATCAAGGCAAGAGGCGAATTTCACTACGTGACTTGGCCCTTCTCCACAGTGTGCATTACTAATTAGTCCTAGTACAACCTCCCCTTGGCCCAGTTCGGGTAATTAGATGAGAACACATCAATGGAATCCTGTTAATTAATCTCTTTTCCTATTTAGTACTACTTTTTTTTGGTCAGTAACACTAGGCAGGTTCTAACGTTTGCCACCATTTAAAAAATATGCAAATCAAGAGAGTTAATTAATACATGCATTCACACTTTCCAAGAATTATGATTTATCCAGTTTTACCTAATTAGCTATTTATGGTTCCCACAACCCTAGTTGTGGATTTGACTACTTATGATTTGTGTAGATGCAGGACTTATGAATTGGAATAGCATAATGGAGCACTTACACAATTGAATTACGAAAAAAAATCCAAGCTTCAATGAGAATGACTAGATTTATTTATCAAAACTCTCCAATATTTTCTCTATGCTATCTCACCATTTTTCCTCTCTACTAGTCAAACTCTCTATTTTTTCATGAAAAATAACCTAAAAACTTATTTATAATATTCAAAATACATGTTCTAAACAAAATAAGATAGCGAAATCAGCACACCTCAAGAACAACTTTATGGAAAATATTGCATTCCACGGCCTGTAATCGCGCTCTCGTACTATGTTGCTACAAAAGTAGACTTGAGACCTACGATACCCCTCTACAGCTTGTAAAGTGTTCTACAACCCGTAAGGAGGTTTCATCTGATGAAACTTTATAAAGTCCTCTGATCCTCACAGAATAAAACATGCTCTGTGACTCCTAATGTAATCCACGACCCGTCTGCATGATCGTAAAATAAACTTCAAAAACTCAACCCCTCAATGGATTTGTTCATGAAACCTACTTCACGGCCTGTAGAATGCACTATGTTCTGTAAACGGCTTGTACTTCATAAAAAACAAAAACTTTTGCATTTTCTTCCCAAAATCTAGGCTAACCTTGGAATCTTGCAAAGAAAACACAAAAACACATAACACCAACTGACATCTCATTGAGAACCCACAAAATTTAAGGTTTTAAGCAGCAAAAGTACTGTATTTTAAAAGCACATCACTGGTATAGAGACAAGTTTGCACCGAGTTCCAATTGACTCAGTTACTGCAATAGATTCGACCTTTGGTTCGCAAGGCCATTGTAGATTCTGAGCGCATATGTATAGGAGCACTTCACAATCACTATTGAGGATATATAAGCACATTTCATGGCCGTGTAGATGCATCTGAGAGGTGCATCGAGGAGCACCTCGGATTCACCCAGACTCCGAATCTTACAACCATCAAAACAGAGATCTAACAGCTCCGCATGGATATGAGGGTAGTGGCTTCAACACCTTTGATGATTCTTATGCCTGATGTTACTATAGAGGTGGTGGATTTATTTTCTGATGAACCCCCAGCCCGTGCCTATAAGAAGTGGTGCTGTATTGATGATGATGACCCTGACGCTGCCAGGCGCGAGGCTAGAGAGTCAGTATATGGAGTTTGGTAGATTAGCCTTGATTGTGAACTAGATAGTTTTGCATGTACGTGAACAAGAGCTAGTGAGGGGTTTTGGACCCTCAGGACATACCACCACTACTACATAGACCACCCAGTTGGTTGAGGATTGTGAGACACAAACTGAGACTGGGCGCCTAGGTGCCCAACTATGTCCCCTTTTATTTTGTGGAATTAAGGACAATGAAAGTGTTTTTTTGATGGGGTGTGAGTAGTTATAGGCCTCAGCGATGTTTGAGTAAATACGTTTTAACATGAGTTTTAATGACTTTATGATTTTCAAGTGGTGAAATATGCATTGTATCTTGTGTTTCAATGTTTCATGTTCTAATTCAAGCCTTACAAGCCTTGTTCTAGCACATTCAAGGACGAAGGTTCCCAAGTGGGAGATGATGTAAGGACCTTGATGTTGTACGACCTCAATGGAGCTTGGAAATTTTGTTTTGAAAAGTTTTGTACCAAGGTGATGCTCCGTGGAAGCCCTCACGGTCCATATAAGGCTATATGGACTATGTGGAGCCTCCTTGGAGTGACCCTTGGCCTTGTGTGGGGTGTTGGAGCATAATCATGGAGTTTTGGTCTAAGGCATGCCACACTTGGTCCCCACATGGGTCGTGTGAGGATTCACAGACCATGTGGCAGCCTCAGTCTTGAAATCTCATAATTTTGGGACCAAATAAGGTGGTATGGCCAAGTATACTGCCCATACAAGGTGGTAAGGTCCGTATGGCCTCTTGTATGGCTTCAGGAGTGAAATTTTTCTAAATATTGGATTGCCATATCGAAACTTCATTGTGAAGAAATTTTTCTAAGGGAGGTGAGATAGAGAGGGCACACGAACCGTGTATCTTGGTACGGTCCGTACCACCCTCCGTATGGATGACTTCATTGAAAAATATTCTAAGCATGAGGTTACCATTTCGGACCTTCGTCAAGTGAAAATTTTCCAAGTCTAGGATCACGGACATGTATACGATCCTTATGGGATGTCACGAACCATATGATCCTCTCTGAGACAAAATATTTCAAGTTTTCAACTCGTTTCACTAATGATGTTTTCTTAATTATTGTTTATCCTAAGGGTCTTTTGTGACCTTCTATGCTACCTAAGGACTTTCAAATGACCTATACTTTATTCTTTTCATTCAAATTCATTCTCACACTTAGAATTTCTCTCAAGTAACTCTTAAAAATACTCTCTCAAAGGGCTCTTGTGAATCTATGCTTGGGAATCAGGGAAAGACTCATTCTTCTTCAAATTTCTTCTTGAATCTCCTTCAATAGCTAAGGTATGCGGGTTTGATTCTTGGTCCTTTTCAATAAAGAAGACCCAAACTCTTTCACTCAATTTCATGAAATTTTGCTTACTTTAAAAGTGGGTTTTGAAGATTTGTTTAATAAATTCAATCGAAGTATGGACTATGCTTTATTATTGATTTTAAGTTGATTTAAGCCCTAGTATGTTATATTGCATTATTATTATGAAGGTTTGATTATTCATTGTCCCTTTAATGTTTTATTTGAGCATGGGTTATCCAAATTGTGATTTGAATGTGAATCTTACTTATGGATTTACTTGAATTTCATATTGCATTGATGATTTAAGATTGGAATTATATTACCCATTTCTATTCACATATCATTCATGGTATATGCATTTATGATCATTGACTTTTATGAAATTATTTGTGGGTTAAGCTCACATATGTTTTACCAAAATGATTTCGGTGAGTTAAGATCACATATATGGTTATGAAAAGAATGTGATCACATAAATGTATTGTTATTAGCTCTTTGAGCATATTCGGTGCTTGCACCATATTGTGTAATGAATGAGCTACTCCTATACATGAGAAACATGATATTGAACTGTGATTTGGCTTTTTAACCCATGAATGATTGATTATGAGAAATGTTTGGCTTTTAAGCCTAAATGTGTGTTGAAATGATTGTTGCCTCTTTTGAAAGCATGTATATATATAAGTATATTTGTGGGATCACGACTTAGAATCAAATTGATTAGGGGTGTCAGGAGTATCCCTAAGGGTACTCTCCTTTTTCTTTAACTATGTGCCAGCATAAGAATGGTAGCCATCACCAAAATGACCAGGTTATCAAGGATTGTTATTCATTTATTGATATGATATGGTATAAAAAATCCTTCCAAAACGAACAGGTCGTAAAGAAGGTGGCCATCACACTGAAATGATTGGGTCGTAAGGTATGGTGTAGGTCACCTTTGGCAAGTAATCTTCTCTCACCCAATGGGAGGTCAACATCAGAAAAATTCATGTAATAGTTCACACGAGTTTGAGATGTTGATTAAGGTCCCATATCCACTATATAAGAGCATTAGTGCATTTCATGCATCATTGATTTCATGTCATATTGTATATTATATCTCTTGCTATATATCTCCTTCTATATTATATGCCCTTGTCATATAGCATTAAATGTAGGTTTTGTAAGTCATATGCATTGCATGCCCGCATGCTTAGTACATTCAAATATACTAACTCATACATTTGCCTATATGATCTAACCATGCAAGGATCAAGGACTACATTCCTCTACCATATTACAGTTAGCTTGGATCGTGAGATTTGCTTATTGTGGTGAGTCCTATCTTCCAAGGACAAACCACCATTCCTTTACCTATGATGATTTATTTATGTTATTTTCTTTGAGGGTGAGCTCGGGGTATCTCTTGGCCCCCCATCCTATCTTATGATTAGAGGCATTGATGGGCATCGTGTAAACTCCTTTACATTTATATGCTTAGTGTTGTATTTTGAGATTTTGCTTAGGGATATAGTTACCTATTGGTTATCGTTATGTGGATTAGCTATGCGTATTGTGATATGCTTATATGTTATGATGCAAAAGATCGTAAGTCCCGAAGTATCCCTATGGAGTAAGTCATACTTACCCAGCCTTAGTAATTACATGCTATGTGTTATCTGAATCCATGTTACTCCCTTTCCCTATAACATCCCCATAGCGTGAGTCCTACTTACTCGTCCCTTAAAACTACGTGTTTACTATTTAAATATGCTTTCAAAATGATGATGTGAAATGGGATACTTGAGGCTTGTTTGGGTACTCTTGGGTTCCCATTCGCCATGTCACTTCTAGGCCCTAAGTCCGGGTCGTGATAGAAACCCATTTGTTTTTTAGATTGATGATGTGTTATCAAGTAGTTTTGATGACAATCATGTTTAATTAGTGATTGACAATGTTTGTTATGAGAATATAGGCTTCAATGTGATAAAAAGTATGATATGAGAGTCTACATTGACATATATTTAGTGCTAAGTATGTTAGACCATTATTGCGTGACATCCGTGTGGTACCCTTAGCCTCCGAAAAATTCCAAGCGTTGGCACTGCAAAATTATATAAGTAATGGTTCACGATCACTATTCACGGTCTATGTGACAACTCACGAACCGTGTAAGCGATAGTATAGACCTGATAGATCCAATTTTGCCCGTTTCATTAATGGCGTTTATGTAATTTTGGCTTATTTTAATTATGAATTAAATCTAATGGATGTATGGGATGAACTTATCTTATGATTTTAATTTACTATGATCACTATTATGATGATTTACATTGAGTTATGAAGTTATGATCATGCATTTCCCCTTTAAAGTTGATTTATGCATGGGTGATTTATATTATGATTTAGATGTTGATTTAATTATGGATTTACTCAATTTCAAATTATGATGTCACTTTTAACTTCAATCTATGTTACCCATGCTATTGTCACATCATGCATTGCACTTGCATTCATGAACATTGATCATTATAGAAATCAAGAAGTGGGTTAAGCCCAATTATGTTTTATGAAAAGATATTGATAAGATGTTGGTTATGACAAGAATATGATCACATACATGGCTTATGATTATGGCTCTTTGAGTATTTGGGGTGCTTGCAACATTTTGTATAGGTAGATGAGCTATTCCTTGCATGAGCATTATGATTATGATTTATGGTTTGGCTTTTGTGCCCAAATGTGCATTGAATGGTTTTGAAATGAATCTTGTATCCCTTGAAAGCATTTATAGGTATAAGTATTCATGTGAGATGTTTTGACTTAGCACCTATGGATTGGGAGCATCAAGGCTATCCCTAAGGGTCCTCTCCCCTTCCTTGAACTATGTGCCAACATAGGGACGTTAGCCATCACCCAAAAGATCAGGTCATAAGTAATGGTTATTCACTTATTATGTGTATGATATGATATGATTTGATTATGGAAAATCCTTCTGAAAAGCGTGTTCGTAAGGAAGGTGACCATCCACCGAAAAACATGGTCATAAGATGTGATATAGATTACCTTTGGCAAGTAATCTTCTCCTACCGATGGGAGGTCTTTATCGGACTAATTTATATAATAGCTCGCATGAGTTTGATTTATCGGTTATTGTCTATCCCACTATATATGAGCATTGTTGCATTTCATGCACCATAAATTTTATGGCATCGTATATATATTTTCATTAGATATATGATTTTTTCTATATTATGTGCCCTTGTCATCTAACATTGAAATGCAGGTTTGGTGAGTCATATGCATTGCATGCCCGCCTACTTAGTACATTTAAATGTACTAACACATACTTTATGCCTATATGATTTTACCATGTAGGGGTCGAGCACTTCGAGTATCAACCATTTGACGAGTAGTCCAATCCAGAAGAATATTTATGGTGAGTCCTATTTTCCAAGGACAAGCCATCTTCCTTTTCCTTTACTATCTACAAGTTCCTTTTTAATTTTAGGGTGTGCCGGGAACATGTCCTGGCCCTTGTTCCATCTTGATTAGAGGAATACGTTGGACAATATATAGACTCTTTTGAAAACCTTATGTTATGCGTGATATCTTGCTTATGTATTTATTGGATTATGGTAAATTCATATTTGGCTATATGCATATCTTGGTGTAGAAATGTGGAAAGTCACTAGTCAAATATTGCCCTCATAGCGTAAGTCCTATTCTCCTGCCCCTCAGAACTATGTGTTACTATTTGAATGTTCTTCCCGAACCGATGATATGAATTTAGATACTTGAGGCTTATTTGGGGACTCTTCCCATTAACCGTGTCACATCTAGGCCCTATACTCGGGTCGTGACAAAAGATGGTATCAAGGCCTTCAGTTTATAAATAGTTCTCGGAGTCTAGTATGCCGTTTCTAGTAGAGTCCTATTCATGGGTGTGAAGTGCACCATGCCTATGAATGGGAGGCTACGAAGGTGTTCTAGGAATTGCCTCACTTCTTCATGCCTTATGTTGTGCTATGACTAGTATATTTGGTTCCCTTATCTTGAAGGTGTCTTTGTTCCATTTCAGAAATGCCTCAAGGAAGACCCCTCCACCAAGGCCGGCTCCGACTAATGAGGAACAGGCTCCTCAAGAGCCTATGGATGAACCCGTCACAAATAGCTAGTTTCGTACAGCCTTTGCCATGCTTGCCCAGGTGGTGACCTCTCACACAAGGTAGGCTAACCTTCCACGGGATCCTATGCCTGTTTCTAGAGTAAGGGATTTCACCCAGATGAATCCTCCAGAGTTCCATAGGTCAAAGGTTGATGAGGATTCTCAGGAGTTCATTGATGAGCTTGCCAAGATAATAAGCATCAAGGGTGTCACTTCTGAAGAGAAGGCTGAATTAGCTGCGTACCAACTAAAAGATGTGGCTTAGGTGTGGTATATTCAATGGTCTATGGAGAGGGTTTGCGGTGGTGATGTTCATATACGTAGATTTGCATTCCTTGATCCCTTCTTTCCCCTTGAGCTTAGGGAAGCCAGGTTGACTAAGTTTATCAACCTCAAACAAGGAAGTATGAGTGTGAGGGACTATGCACTCAAATTCACAAAGCTTTCCAAGTATGCTCCGTAACTTGTGGCTTACCCCATGCAAGGATGCACAAGTTTGTTTCGGATATCTCTGATTTTCTTGTAAAGGAATGTCGTACCGCTATGCTCATACGAGATATGAATATTTGAAGACTCATGGTATATGCGGAACATATCGAGGGGGAGAAACTCAAGCAGAGAAGGGTCCACAATCCCAAGAGGACCCGTTGTGATGGTGGATTCTCTGGTTCTCGGAACAGTGGTGTCGATCGCTTTTAACAGGGCCAAGGTTCTGGTACTCGGGTCACTAATACTCAAGTACCTCCTCCCAGGGCATCGGTTGGTGGTGCTCAGGGGTATCCATTGTTTGACAAGTGCGGAAGGCCTCACACGGGAGTGTGTTGGAGGGAATTGGGTGTTTGCTACGATTGTGGTGATAAATATCACAAGGTTGTTGAGTGCCCTAAGAATGCCCGTAGGGATCAAGGTCAGGTGGAAAAGAACTCCCCAATGTGTTGCCTCAAAGAATAATTGGTTCTATGCACTCTATGCATGCCAGGATGTCGAGGAAGCTCCAGATGTCGTGATGGGTATCTTAAATTTATTTGATTTTGATGCTTATGTTTTTCTTGATCCGGGTGCAAATTTGTCTTTTGTGACTCCTCTATTGGCTGTTAAATTTGGTTTGAGTCCCAAGGTTTTGAGGGACCCTTTCTCAGTTTATACTCCCATGGGTGAATCTGTTGTCGCACATACAATCTATCATGGATATCCTATTTCTGTGTTGCACAAATATTTTTCGTATGATCTTGTCGAACTTGAGATGTTCGACTTTGACATGATTCTTGAGATGGATTAGTTGCATGCATCATATGCCTCTATAGATTATAGAACCCAGAAGGTCAAGTTCCAACCACCTAGTAAGCCCGCTGTTGAATAGAAGGGTGGTGACTTCTCTGTTTAAGGTCGATCTATTTCCTACCTCAAGGCGTGAAGAATGATTTCTAAGGGTTGCATTTATCATATTGTGAGGGTCAAGAATATGGAGTCCGAAGTGCCTACTCTTGAGTAGGTCCCTATTGTGAATGAATTTTCGGATGTGTTCCCCTAAGACTTTTTGGGCATTCCTCCTGAAAGAGAGGTAGACTTCGACATAGATCTTCTTTCGGATACTTAGCTTATTTCTATTCCTCCTTACCATATGGCGCCGATGGAGTTGAAAGAATTGAAAGAGCAGTTAAAGGATTTGTTGGAGAAGCGTTTCATTAGGCGCAATATGTCATCGTGGGTGCTCCAGTGTTGTTTGTAAGGAAGAAGGACAAATCTCTTTGGATGTGTATTGATTATAGGCAACCAAATAAGGTGATCGTTAAGAATAAGAACCCGTTGCCAAGGAGAGATGACTTGTTTGACCAGCTTCAAGGGGCAACTCGATTCTCAAAGATTGATCTTCATTCCGGGTATCATCAGATGAAGGTTAGGGGGTATGACATTCCCAAAACATTCATGCAGACAAGGTATGGGCACTTTGCGTTTGTGGTGATGTCGTTTAGCCTAACTAATGCTCCGACCGTGTTCATGGATCTAATGAGTCAGGTGTTTAAACCATTCCTTGACAGTTTTGTGGTGATCTTTATTGACCACATTCTTATCTACTATTGAAGTGAGAAAGAGCACGAGGAGCACTTGAGGATGATCCTCCAAACATTGAGAGAGAAGAAGTCGTATGCCAAGTTAAGAAAATGTGAATTTTTATTAGGCGAAGTGGCTTTCCTTGGTCATGTGGTGTCTAGTGATGGTATCAAGTTGGATTCAAAGAAGACTGAGGCCGTGAAGAATTGGCACAGATCATTGACTCCTTTAGATATTCAAAGTTTCCTTGGGTTGCCCGAGTATTATTGCAGGTTTGTTAAGGGGTTGTGATCTATCACATCTCCATTGACTAAGTTGATCCAAAAGAAGGCTAAGTTTGTGTGGTCGGATGAATGCGAGCGAAGTTTCCAAACTTTAAAGGATCGGCTTACATCGGCTCCCGACTTGACTTTACCAAATGGCTGGGAGGGATTCGTCGTGTATTATGATGCCTTAGGAATTGGGTTGGGTTGTGTACTTATGCAACATGGTAAGGTAATATCGTATGCATCAAGGTAGTTGAAGGTGCATGAACGTAATTACCCAACACACGAGCTTGAGTTAGTGGTGGTAGTGTTCGCCTTGAAGATTTGGAGACTTTATTTGTATGGGTTCATGTTGATGTGTTCACCAATCACAAGAGTTTGCAATATGTGTTCACTCAAAGAGATCTCAATTTAAGGCAAAGGTGGTAATTGGAACTCCTAAAGGATTACGATTCTATATCATCCGGGCAAGGCCAATATAGTGGCCGATGCTCTCAGTATGTTAGCTATGGGGAGTGTGGCCCATGTTAGGGAGGAAAGGACGGAGTTAGTAAGGGATGTTCACTGGTTGGCTAGGTTGGGTGTTAGGTTGGCCGATTCGATCGATGGTGGTACCCGTGTTCAGGGCAGGGCAAAATCTTCTATGGTTATTGATGTTAAAGCTAAGCAGAATTTGGACCAATCATTATTGGAATTGAAGAATTTCGTTGCCGAAAAGGAGATCAAGATTTTCTCCTACTGCTCCAGTACCAAGACCGGCTTTGTGTTCTGGATATGGATGATCTTAGGAGGGTGATTATGAGTGAGGCTCAAAACTCTCATTATTCTATTCACCCGGGGTCTACCAAAATGTATCGGGATTTGAAAGAAGTGAATTGTTGGCATGGTATGAAGAAGGACATTGCTAATTTCATATTCGAATGCCCGAGTTGTCAACAAGTGAAGGTATAACACCAAAGGCCCGGTGGCTTGGCCCAAGACATTGAGATTCCCATATGGAAATGGGAAGATGTAAACATGGATTTTGTGGTTGGTTTGCCTCAGACCCGAAGGTAATTCAATTCCATTTGGGTTGTTGTTGATCGAATGATGAAGTCGGCTCATTTCTTACCGATCAAGACTACCTTCAGCGCTGAGGATTACACAAGGTTGTATACCTAAGAATTGGTGAGGTTGCATGGTGTACCTAGGTCCATTATATCAGATTGCGGTACCCAATTCACTACCCACTTTTGGAGATCATTTCAAAAGGGACTTGGAAATAGGATTAAGTTGAGCACCGCTTTTCACCCTCAAATCGATGGACAAGCTGAGAGGACTATTCAGACCTTGAAAAGGATATGTTGAGGTCTTGTGTGTTGGAGTTTAAGGGCAATTGGGATGACCACCTTCCACTCATTGAGTTTTCTAACAATAATAGCTTCCATGCTTGCATTGGTATGGCATTGTTCGAGGCCTTATATGGGAGAAGGTGTAGGTCACCTGTCGGGTGGTTTGAGTTGGAAGAGATGGCACTAGTTGGCCCGGATCTAGTGATGGAGGCCATGGAAAAGGAGAAAGTGATTAGGGAAAGGTTGAAAATGGCCCAAAGTTGTCAAATATCTTACTCGGATGTTAAAATGAAGGATCTTCAATTTTCTGTTGGTGATTGGGTATATGTGAAGGTTTTGCCTATGAAGGGCGTGATTCGTTTTGGTAAGAAGGGCAAGCTAAGCCCCCGGTATGTTGGCCCTTATGAGATTGTTGAGTGGGTTGGAGGTGTGGCTTATAGGTTAGAGTTGCCTCCAAACTTGAGTTCCATTATCCTAGTATTCCATGTGTCTATGTTGAGAAAGCTAGTTGGTGATCCTAGCACCATTGTGCCTTTGGAAGGGATTGAGGTTGAAGAAAACTTATCTTATGAGGAAATCCCGATGGAGATCTTGGATAGGCAAGTAAAGCGGCTTCGTAACAAGGATGTGGCTTCAGTGAAGGTGCTTTGGAGAAATCAACATGTGCAGAGTGCTACTTGGGAGGCGGAGCTGGACATGATGAAGCGGTACCCTCATCTTTTCTAATCTACTGAAGCCTAAGATACTAGGATTCACCCTTTTCTAATGGACCCATTTCTTTCCCTCTTGAGTCTAATGGCATGACATGCATACATGTGCACGAAAATGATTTCGGGATGTTTGAATGACTTGAATACGATTTTAATATGAGTTTAAAAGCTTTATGATTTTTCAAATAATGAACTATGCATTGTACAACATGTTTGGGTGTTTCATTCTCTAAGTAAAACCTTTCAACCCTTGTTCTTGCACATTCGGGGATGAATGATCCCAAGGGGGAGATGATGTAAGGACCCGAATATTTCGAGCAGCTATACCGAACCTCTTGGTACCCTCCTAAGCGAAATTGATAGGCATCGCTCCATAGAAGGCCCACACAGGCCGTGTGAAGCCACACGGTCCATGGCCTCCCGTGGATGGACACTTAGTCTAGCTTATGGCAAGGGGAAAAGAAGACGGGGGACTTCAAACCAAGTGAGGGCACACGATCTATGTGATGTTTCAGGGGCCGTGTGGCCCTCCGTGTGGCTTGCTATGCGGAATGTTTTCTAAGTATGAAACTACCATCTTGTAACTTTGTTGTGCAGAAATTTCCTAATTACTATCACACGGTCCATGCCATGACCCATGTCTCGTCACACAGGCCGTGTAGCTGTTCGTGTGGTACACCTTAGCATCGAATAAATTCAAAGCATTAACACTTCGAAATTATCTAAGTGACGGTTCACAGTCACTGTTCACGATCCGTGTGATGACTCACGGACCGTGTAGGGGACCGTTTGGACCTAACAATTCCAGTTTTTCTTGTTTTATTAATGGCATTTATCGGCTTATTTGTAATTATGAATTATGACCTTTAACCTATCCAAAACCCCTAATTTAGCTGATATCCCTCCCCTCTTAATTCATTCTTCTAAAACCTTCTACCCATCATAAGATCACCTCCCAAATACTCTCTACTCTACCCTCTCAAGATTCATGGTTAGGGTTAATTGAAGTTCAAATTCAAGCTAAATCCTTCCCCAAATTCAGCTCCTCAATCAAGGTATGTGGAATTGATTCTTGGTCCCTTTCAACCAAGAAGACCCAAAATTCCTTTCAATTAATTTCATGAATTTTAATTCACTTTAAATGTGAGTTTTCATCATTTAATTTTTTAAATCCAATGGATGTATGGGCTGAACTTTTCCGTTGATCTTAATTTACTTTGATCACTATTATGATGATTTACATTGAGTTATGAAGTTATGAACATGCATGTCCCCTTTAATGTTGATTTATGCATAGATGATTTATATTATGATTTAGATGTTGATTTAATTATGGATCTACTCAATTTCATTTTATGATGTCTCCTTTAACTTGAATCTATGTTACCCATGCTATTGTCACATCATGCATTACACTTAAATTCATAAGCATTGATCATTATGCAAATTAAGAAATGGGTTCAGCCCAACTATGTTTTATCAAAAGTTTTTGATAAAATGTTGGTTACGACAAGAATATGATCACATACATGTCTTATGATTATGGGTCTTTGAGAATTCTGGGTACTTGCACCATTTTGTATAGGTAGATGAGCTATTCCTTGCAGGGGCATTATGATTATAATTTATGGTTTGGCTTTTGAGACCAAATGTGCATTAAACAGTTTTGAAATGAATATTGTATCTCTTGAAAGCACATATATATATAAGTATTCATGTGCGATGTTTGGACTTAGCACCGATGGACTGGGGGCCTTAGGGCTATCCCAAGGGTTCTCTCCCTTTCCTTGAACTATGTGCCAACATAGAAACTTTAGCCATTACCAAAAAGACAGGGTTGTAAGGAATGGTTATTCGTTTATTATATTTATGATATGATTATGGAAAATCCTTCTGAAAAGTACGGTCGTAAGGAAGGTGATCATCCACCGAAAAGTGTGATCGTAAGTTGTGATATAGATTACCTTTGGCAATTAATCTTCTCCTATAGATGGGAGCTTATTCATGTAATAGCTCGCATAGGTTTGATTTGTCGTTATAGTCCATCCCGCTATATATGAGCATTATTGCATTTCATCCACCATAAATTTCATGGCATCTTGTATATATTTCCATTGGATATATATTTCTTTCTATATTATGTGCTCTTGTCATCTAACATTGAAATGCAAGTTTGGTAAGTCATATGCATTGCATGCCCGCATACTTAGTACATTCAAACGTACTAATGCATACTCTATGCCTACTTGATTTTACGATGTAGGGGTCGAGCACTTCGAGTATCAACCATATGATAAGTAGTCAAATCCAGAAGAGTATTTATGGTGAGTCCTATTTTTCGAGGAGAAGCCATCTTCCTTTGCCTTTACTATCTTTGACTTCCTTTTTCATTTGAGAGTGAGCCTGGAACATGTCCTGGCCGCCGTTCTATCTTGATTAGAGGCATTCGTTGGACAATATGCAAACTCTTTTGAAAACCTTATGTTATGCGTGGTATCTAGTTTATGCATTTGTTGGATTGATTTATGGGAAATTCATATTTCGCTATATGTATATCTTGGTATAGTAATGTGGAAAGCCCCTAGCCCCGTATTACCCCCATAGTGTGTGTCATATTCTCCCGCCCCTTAGAACTATGTGTTACTATTTGAATGTTCTTCTCGAACTGATGATGTGGATTTAGATACTTGAGGCTTGTCTGGGGACTCTCGGGTTCCCAATCGTCGTGTCACATCTAGGCCCTAGTCCCGGGTAGTAAAAATATTAGTCCACTTAGCCTAAAATGACCAACCAAATGTGTTATGTATCCCTTGATCTTAATATTTGAGCCTTACATGTACCCTTTCTTTGTAGATACCTGGGTAACCTAACTTTTTTGTCTATGAAATCTTGAAATTAACCTTGTTCCCTCCTTGAGTATTATGCACCTCGACTAAGGCTAAAAGCCTAAGTTGAGGGTGGCTTCCTAAAGTGGCCCTGGTGCATAAGTTAGACATTGTGCACCTCAACTCAAGCCAAAGGCTTAAGTTAAGGGTGATTGTTGCAAGGTAATCACAAAAATTTGGGGAAGGAAGAGTAGTAATACAATGAAAAAGGGTTATATATGAAGTGAGTGCGAGAAAAACAAATAGATGCCAAATATGTGAGCTAAGAAGAAAAAAGAATTGCGAAAAATAAAAGGCAATGAGCTGAAAGTTAGAATCAGTAGACCTGAAAGTGTTTAACATAAGAAAAGGGGATCAATTAGTTAAAAATATCAGTGTTAATAAAGCAAAGTGTAAAATAGTGGAGTGTCAAGGAGGGAAAGTAGACAATATGTTCCAAAAATATCATATAAAGCCCCCAAGCCTATGTTACAAGCTAAGAAAGTCCTATTTTGACCCTAGTTCAACTAATCGAATGTCATAGTAATGAATATAGGGGCAAACCTATGGTATTATACACAATGTGTGAATATCTATATTGAGAGTGATGGGTTTTGTCAGTCCCTAGTATTGAATCTAAACATATCAGTTTGAATGAGATATGAGACTTCTTTTAGTGAGAATACTTGAATTACGTTGTTGACTATAGGATATCTCGGTGATTGTTGCTTATCTATGTTACCTTGCTTGTTCTACTTGCCCTGTCAAGTATTGATCTGCTTGATTTTTTATTATGGTCTTATATTTGCACTGATGAGGTTGATTGGGTATCTGTAGTTGATTGAGAGATAATGTATGCCATGAGATTGAGGACTATGTGTTACTATATTGCTTATGTAGATTGAGTCTGTCGCTTGAAGACATACAATAATTTTAAGTTTAGGATGTTGATGTGTCACAAAAATATAACACTTTTGATGCTTTAAATATAGAATTTTGTATGTTCTAAAAGTGATATTCGTAGGTTTGATGTGTTTTTATGTTAATTTTGTAGGATTTCCGGAGTCGAGAAGTTTTTGGGCTGAATTTGATAAATTGCTGCTTTTCTATTTTTACGAGACCTTCTACAGTCCGTGGTTTTTCATAGGTCTGATCTAGTGAAGGGCTGATTTTCAGATGTTGAAACCACATGTTACTTGGATGGGTCGTAGAACATTTGTTGGGTTGCACATTAGTTCATATCTTGAGGATCAAAGATTTTGTATAGTTATGGAAGAGTCACAAGACAAAACCTATTACGGGTTATAAGTCAGAAGATGGTCTATAGAAAGGGGTTTGTACACATGTGATAGTTTTTGAAGAATGCAATCCACAAAGCCAGTCTACGCATTATGAATACAACTACATCTCATAAATGTGTTCTTCAAAGGCCCTGATTACAATATTTCTATTTCGTTTAGGATTTGGTTTTCTTTTATTATAAGAGGTTTTAAGTTTTTTTAGATGTAGAGAGCATATAGAATATTTAGAACTTGAGATTGGAGATTATTACTTTGTTCTTTGAGATTTCTTGTGGATTACTTTTGACTTTATCTTTGAATTATAATATTGAGATTTTCGTCAAGATTTCAGATTTCGTGTTCTTCAATTCTTCATTGTAAGTATTTAATTATGCAAATCCATAATATGATTTTCTCATCTACAAGAAACATGCATAGCTAAATCCACAACTAGGGATGTAGGAACCATGAAAAACAAAGTAAAATCAAATAATTTGTAATCCTTGGAAATTGTGCATACATGCATTACTTATCTCTTCATTTTGTATGTTTTTTAACGATTGCGAACGATAGAAGTCACCTTATTCTTATTCATTGGGTCAAGTGGGTGATGAAAGTGAAAAGAGATAAAATTACAAGGCTTGACGTGGTCACACTCAACCTTTTCGCCTGAATGGATCAAGGGATGGTTGTACTAGGGCAAGGTAAGGTAAGTAATGTGACACCCGTAGATGGATCAAATTACGTGATGAAATTTACCTAATTGCTGGACCAAGGGTTTAGTGAACATAACTTACTAATTTTGCATGCTACACACTAGAAAAAGGTTAAATTATGAGGTTATACTGCATTAGGAGTTCATGGGCTACACAATACTATAGTTACTTCTTTAACATAATTCACAATATTTGCATTGATTGTGTGATCATAGTTTAGGTTTAATTATTGCTCTAACATTAAAACCCCCCTCTTTGGGAAGTAAGTTGATTGATTCATTTTAGTTGCTTTAATTACTCCATGTTTAGACCATATTCCTTATGGGATCAACCCTAACCATTGTTAGGTTCTGTATTTGAACAATGATCGCTTATACCTTAATTATGAGGTATAGTTTCGACATGATCATCCCACCCTTTAGGATGTCTTGTTGATAAATGTATGATGGAAATTCCCATGTTCCCTATGCCCATATCTTGAGTCCCGAGATCCTGTCTTTAGACTTACTTGTTATGTTTGTGATTGTGTGACAATGAGTCCAGTACCCCTTATCCTACATCTTGAGTCCTAAATCCCTATCTCCTAGTATTACTTTATAATGTTAAATTGCAATTCTGATTGATGATATGTAAATGGATTTTATGAGTCTTGTTTGGGGACTTTTGGGTTCCCATTCACCACATTACACCTAGGACCTAGGCTTGAGTCATGAAAAGCTTGGTATCAGAGCACTAAGGTTTTAAAATGGTCCTTGGAGTCTTACATGTTGTGTCAAGTAGAGTCCTACTCAAGGGTGTGAAGTGCACCATACTTTTGAGTAGGAGACTATGATGCATTTTAGGAAATTTCACACTTGTTCATTGTTCAAGTCATGTCATGGAATGTGTCATGTGGTTTTCTAACTCTGAAAAATGTACTTGAGGCCTTACAGAAGATTCTTCTTAGAAGAGTCCCTTAACATAGATAAGTCCTTGTTGATGAGGACTAAGTTCCTAAAGAGACCATGGGGGAGCTATTTACTCAAGAGAAGTTCCGGATTGCTTTTGCCATCAGAGCTCAATGTCACGACACGAGAATAGGGTTTAGATGTGACACGACGAATGGGAACCCGAGAATCCCCAAAAAAGTCTCGAAGTATCCAAATCCACATCATCGGTTTGGAAGCGCAATCAAATAATAAACACATAATACTAAGGGATGGGCGAGTAGGACTCATACTATGGCTACATCAAGGGGAAAGTGACTTACATGGATTCACATAATACATAGCATACAAGAATTAAGGGGCTAGTAAGTAAGACTCACACTATGGGGGCAAACGGAACTTAGGACCTTTCATATTTCAACTCCAAGCATTCAAACATGACATATGCCCATAATTGGCCCATAATATCCATTTCAAAAAAAGTAACCAATAACATAAGCTACAAATAAATCACATAGCATATATATATAAATCTCTGGGAGTCTACAAGATGTCCAACAATGCCTCTAGTCATAAGATGGAACGAGAGCCAAGACATGTCCTAGGCTCGCCCTCAAATAAGAAAGTAGACATAGGATAATATAGATAGAGGAAGGTGGCTTGCCCTTGGAAGATGGGACTCACCACAAGTTCAACCTACGAAATTCGTGCTATTCGTCAAACGGTGGATAATCGTAGCGCTCGGTCCCTACATGGTAAAATCATGTAGGCATAGAGTATGCATTAGTATGTTTAAATGTACTAAGTATGCTGGCATGCAATGCCTACGACTTATCAAACCTGCATTTCCATATTAGATGACAAGGGCACAAAATATAGGAAGAAGTATATATCCAAGGAAATAGTATACAATATCCCATGAAATTCATGATGCATGAATGCAATGATGTTCATATTTAGAGAGGATGTGACTTCAACCGACAAGAGTAAGACCAAATGAGCTAGTACTTAGAATCCTGATAAAATCCCCTCACCGTACAGAGATGGTTTACTTGCCAAATGTAAACCATACTTCACCTTACGGGAACATATCCCATTTCATGTGAACCATCCCCCTTATGGGAACATATCCCATTTCAGAAAGGATTTTGCATATCATCACCTTACGGGAACATATCCTATTTCATATGAAGGAACCTTCCTTACGGGAACATATCCCATTTCGGATAGGATTCTCATAACATATGCTAGGCACATAGTTCGAGGAAAAGGAGACGACCCTTGAGGATATCCCTCATGCCCTCAATCCATTGGTGCTAAGTCAACATCCCACAAGAATACATATAGTATATATACATACTTTCCAAAACGCAATGGTCATTTAAAATTCGATCAATGCACATTTAGGCTTAAATGCTAAATCATAATTCATAGTTAAAATATTCATGCGTTGGACTAGCTCGATTACAATTATGGAATGATGCAAGCACCCAAAATGCTCAAATTCCATGATCATTGACGTATGTGTGATCACATTCTTGACATAACCAATATCCTATCAAAATCATTTCATAAAACCTAATTGGGCTTGACTTACTTAATAATTTCCATAAAGATCAATGTTTATGAATGCAAATGCAATGCATGATGTGAGAATGACATGGCTAATAAAGATTCAAGCTAAAATCAACATCATAATATGACATTAAGTGTATCCATAATTGAATCAACATCAAAATCATGATGTCAGTCACCCATGCATAAATCAACTTTAAAGGGGACATGCATGTTCATAACTTCATAACTTCAATCTAAATCATCCTGATAAGGATTTAAAGTAATTTAAATTATAGATAAAGTACAACCCATACATCAATTGAATTAATAAGATCAAATAATGAAAACACACATTTAAAGTAAGCTAAAATTTATGAAATCAACTAAAAGGAGTTTTGGGTCCTCTTGGTTGAAAGGGACCAAGAATCAATCCCACACACCTTGATTAGGAAGATGAATTTGAGATGAATTTAACTCAAAGTTGAATCCCCTAATTGAACCCTAGCTTGAGTCTTGAGAGAAGTTTTAGGGAGTATTTTGGGAGTTGATTTTAATGTGAGGGTGTTTACAATGAGAATGAATTAGAATAGAAGGGTATAAACTGATTTAGGGCTCTAGGTTAGGAAAAAAGGTCATAAAAAACAATTAAAATAAGTCGTAATTATGTTAAAGTCATTAATGAAATGGATGGAAAATGGACCATCATAGCTTCACTGACACCTACATGGTCCATGAGTCACTTCACGGCCCGTGAACAGTGCTCGTGAAGTGACACTTAAAAAATTTTGTTAATGCCCAACACTTAGGATTTTTCCAAAGCAAAGGGGGTTAAAAAATTTTGTTAATGCCCAACACTTAGGATTTTTCCAAAGCAAAGGGGTGTCATACGGACGACTACATGACCCGTGTGACGGCACTTAGAAAATTCTTGCACAAAAAAGTTACGAGACAATAATTTTGTACTCAGAAGAATTTCACGTTGCTAGCCATATGGTAGCCCACATGGCCCATGACATACCACACGGATCGTGTGGGTGGCCGTGTTCCCTCACTTAGTCCAAATTTCTCTGTTGACTTCCCATAATTGAAATTATGGCAAAGTACCTCTCCCCTGAAGGCGACACGATCCGTGTGGCTTCACACTGGCCGTGTGGGCCTCCAATGGAGCGAAACTTGGTCAAATTTTCTCCCAGGTCAACGTTATAAGATGCGATAAAGTCATTCGAAAAACCCGGGTCTTTACGCTCAAGTTGTGACCAACTTAGTTAGAAAAGCCATTCCTCCTTCCCATGTCCCCACCCCAGATACTAGGGTGAGAAACTTCACCTGGATGAGAAGGTTAAATTAGCTACTTACCAGTTTGAAGGAGTGGCCCAAGTGTTGTATAATCAATGGTTGAACCAGAGAGTGGGATATGATGGAGTTGGTTGGGAAGAGTTCAAGTTTTCCTTCTTGCACAGTTTCTTTCCTCTTAAACCCAGGAAGGCCAAATTGATAGAATTTATCAACCTCAAATATGGTGGAATGAGTGTAAGGGAATATGGCCTCAAGCTTACCAAGCTCTTCAATTATGCTCCTACACTAGTAGTTGACCATCGTGCAGAATGCAAAAATTTACCTTGGGCATTTCTGACTTGTTTAGGAAAGAAAGTTGTACAACCATACTTATTCAAAAGATGGAAATTTTCAAACTCATGACATATCTGAATAGATTGAAGGGGGGAAACTGAGAGAGAGGAGGATGGATGATTTTTAGTGAGCCCAATATGATGGTGGGTTCATAAACTCTAAGAGTGGTGGTAGTAATGGTCTCTTCTAACAGAGCTAAGGCTAGATTTAAGGGTTACCAACAATAGAGTGCCTGCTCCCAAGGCACGGGTTGGAGGTGGGTCAACTTATCTTAGGTGTGAAAGGTGTGGAATAAACTACCTCGGTAGGTGTTTGAGGGATGCAAGTGCTTTCTTTGGGTGTGGAAACATAGGCCTCTAAGTTTCTAATACTTCTAATACTCTCAAGAAGGGTCAAGAACAAATGACTCCCGATGATCAAGGTCCACTAAAGGCTCAACAAGGTGGTGCTCCTCAGAACATCGGGTTCCATGTCTTGCATTCTAGGAAAGAGGTGGAGGAGACTCCTATTATGGTGACTGTTATGTTAAAAGTCTTTGATTTTGATGAATATTCTTTGCTTGATCCAAGTGCAAATTTATCTTTTGTGACACCTCTCTTGGATGTTAACTTTGGTTTGAGTCCTGAAATTTTTAGGGATCCATTCTCAGTCTGCACTCCTGTGAGTTAGTCTATTTTTGCCCAAAACGTCTATTAGGGTTGTCCTATTTCAATCTTATATAATGTCCTTCCATGTGATCTTGTAGAACTTTAGATGTTTGATTTTAATATTATTCTCGGGGTGGATTGGTCGCATGCTTCATATGCCTCTTTAGATTTTAGAACCTAAAAGGTCAAGTTTCAGTTTCCAAATGAACCTGTTCTTTAGTGGGAGGGTAGTGACCCCACTTTTAAGGGTCAATTTACCTCTTATCTTAAGCTCAAAAAATAATATTTAAGGTGTATATGTATCATATAGTTAGGGTTTGAGATATTCAGTCTGGGTCTTGTACTCTTGAGTCATTTCCTATGGTTAATGAATTTTTGGATGTCATTTTTGAAGATTTTCTCAATATTCCTCCCGAAAAGGTGGTAGAATTCGGCATAGATCTTCTTCCTGATACTCAACCTATTTCCATTCCTCCTTACTAAATGGTACCGACTGAACTAAAGGAGTTTAATGATTAGTTGCAAAATTGGTTGGAGAAAGGCTTTATCAAGCCAAGTATATCACCTGGGTGCTTCTGTATGTTTTGTGACAAAGAAGGACAAATCACTTCAGATGTGCATTGACTATTGGCAATTGAATAAGGTAATCATCAATAATAAATATTTGTTGCAAAGGATTGACAACTTGTTTGACTAATTGCAAGGAGCTACTCATTTCTCAAAGATTGAAATCCGTTTTGATTATCATCAATTGAGGGTAAGGGCGTGTGGTATTCCCAAGACAACCTTCTGGACTAGATATGGACAATTTGAGTTTTTGGTAATATCTTTTGGGTTGATTAATGATCCAATGGTGTTTATGGATCTCATGAATCAAGTGTTTAAGACTTTCTTTAATACATTTGTGGTTGTCTTCATCGATGACTTTTTGATTTATTCACAGAGTGAACAAAAGCATATGGATCATTTGAGGTTGGTTCTTTAGACTTTGAGGGAGAAGCAATTATTTGCCATGTTCGGTAAATGTGGGTTTTTGTTGGGTGAGGTGTCCTTTCATTGTTATGTGTTGTCTGGTGATGGTGTTAAAGTTGATCCATAGAAGACTGAAGCTGTGAAGAATTTGCCTAGACCATTGACTCTTTCGGATGTTTAGAGTTGTCTTGGGTTAGCTGTTATTATGGGAGATTTGTTGAAGGATTTTCATCCACTGATTACCATTGATAGAGTTAACTCAAAAGAATCCAAGTTCATATGGATAAATGAGTGTGAGGAGAGCTTTCAGACTTTGATAGATTTGCTTACATCGACTCCTATTTTGACCCTACCGGATAGCTTGGATGGATTTATGGTATATTGTGGTGCTTCTCAGATTTCCTTTGGTTGTGTGCTTATGAAACATAGTAAGTTGATAGCTTATGAATCTAGATAGTTGAAGGTGCATGAAAAAAATTATCCGACTAATGTTCTTGAATTAGCGGATATGGTGTTTGCTTTGAAGATTTGGCGACATAATCTATAGGGGGTTCACGTGGATGTATTCATAGATCACAAGAGATTGCAATATGTGTTCAGTCAAATGGATCTTAGTATGATGCAAAAAAGATGGTTGGAGCTTCTTAAAGCTTATGACATGTGTTAAATATCATCTCCAAAAGGTCAATTTTATAGATGATGCTCTTAGTAGGCTATCTATGAGTAGTGTGGTTCAAGTTGATAAGGACAAGAAAGAGTTGATGAAGGATGTGCACGGTAACAACCCACACTTTAGAAGCCTAGAAGTGCAGAACAGTTGGTTTGAAAAATGAGCAGGACAAGTTCACAAGGTCGAGTCTATGGTTTGTAGATGAAACCATGAACATAGGTATAACCCGTGATATGAACTTCAGGAAAGAAAAAAGGTTTCCTAGTGTGAGGTAACCATCAAAGCCGTCAACGACCCATAGCTCAATAAATGGCCCATAGGAGAGGTCGTAAGTGAGGGTATCAGACATGAAGGAAATTTGGAGTTTCTGGAAAGGTGGTCTATGATCAATATGATGGTCCATAGACCATCTCACAATCCATAATTTGTCTTCATAGAAAGGGCCCTAGAGAAGCCAAAATTGGCTAAGTGTGGAAGTACTCTACGAGTTCAACCATGCCAGTAAATCAAAAGAGGACCTGTAAGTTAGGGTTTTGTATTTGGGGTTGACAAAAAGTTACTGAAGATTGGAAAAGAAGACAATACTTCCAAGACTATGGTCCGTGGCTCAAACCATGGCCCGTAATCACGGTCTCATGAATGGGATCTAGACAGTTTTAATGATGGGCAATTTTGTTATTTCTGCAAATTAATCTTATGCTATGTCATTTAGGTAGTCTTTTAGGCCTCAATCAGACTTTAAAGCCTTATTCTTCCTTTCATTCTTCCATTCTAAAAAATTCCTAAGGCAATGAAATATTCTCTCTTCAAGAACAAGATAGGGAGGCTAAGGTTTCAAGGGGATTCTTTTTTCAATAGCAAATTTCTTCTTCCTAAGATTCACTAAGATTTGTGAGTTTAATTTGTGGGTCTTTTTCACCCACAAAGTCCTATATAATGTCCTTTTACCTTTTTTTAAAGTTCCTTCGAGTTGCCATGCATGCTAATGATGATTTCGTGCAATTCTATATTATCAAATGATCTCAATGATATCCTATGATATTTTACTAAGTATTTACAAGTATTTAAGTTTTTGATGATGACAACAATGATGAGTATTTTGAATGATAAAGTTGGGCTATTTTACATGTTTTAATTAAGCATAACTTCCTATGATTTATGATGTTTCATATTAAGAAGTTAGCCCACTAAGTTTCAAGTTACGTTGTCCATGTTTCATGATGATGATTAAGGAATTAAACAAAATTTTTATATTTATGATTTGTCAAAGATATGAGCATGTTGATAAGTGCCCTAAAACGATGTCTAAAAGGGTCCCCAAGATTAAAGGGCAATTCTCAGTTGGAGGTTCCCTAAGTTTGAGCTACTCCTAGGATTTATACTTATGTTCTAAATGTCATTATTTAACTAAATTATATTTCAAAGACTCCGTGGGATGACCTAATACTGAATGAGGCACCATGTGGGGTTCAGTAATGGAACCCGAGAAGCAACCTATTTGTCTCATTAATTATGTGCCACTATAGAAGCCCTTGTAGACTAGGCTTGTGGATCCATGTAGGCCATTTACTTTATCTAAAGATGCATGCGAAGTGATGGAGTTCCACCCAGAAAGTGGTCTTCATGTGCCAACGTAGGGGTTTATGTTGGATTCCATTTAGTAGCTCACATAGTCTTATGTGTCAGTTAAGATCCATTCCCACAAGCTTTGTGATTCTATGATCTGGTTCCACTCATATGTTTCACTTTTGCATGATTCTCATTCATATTGAGCCTTATTCCTTGTGCATGTTTAAGCTCATGTTTATGTATCTTTATCATCTTATATACATACCTATGTCCTACTTTTGAATGATGACATTACAATTTTATGTTGCATTGTATCTCACATACTTAGTACATTACAAAAGTACTAATGCATATTTTGCCTGCATGATTTAACCATGTAGGGACGCTTGTGGCTAGTGTTTAGGCATTCGAGACTAGTTTTTTGTGGTGAGTCCTTAGATGGAGTTTGTACCATTTTTCATTCTTGCTATGTATTTCATATATTGATATATATGTTGACCTTTAGAGGATTTTACATTCTATGTTATTTATGTTTGGAGTCGTTTCTATTTGCTGAAAACTGTCCATTACCAGTTTTGTCCATCCATGGTTTAGTTGGTATGCTTTATGTACAATTGTTTAGGTTTCCTTTGTAATGTTGCTTCATTGTTATATATCGCCACATAGTCCCGTCTCTCTTTTTATTTCACAAATGTTTATGTTTTATGTCTATGCATGCTTGAGATATGAAAGATGGCTTTGATAGGGTGTTTCTAGGTATCTCATCCACAGTGTGACAGCTAGGACCCTAGATCGGATTGTTAGAAACTTTGTATTAGAGAACGAGGTTTTTAAAAGGTTCCTCGGATGTCCATGCATACCACGTCGAGTAGATTCTTATTCAAAGTTGTAAAGTATACGACTATCTTGAGTGAGAGGTTATGGGACGATTTAGAAAAGTCTTCCTTTCTTTCTTATTTATGTCGTGCCTTTCAATTTTACTAAGGTTTGCCTATAACTAACGATAGTCTCTTTCTTAATTTTAGATTATGCCTCCAAGAGATGTGCGACATCAAAGAGGCACTCCCAAGCAAGAAGCCCCTCCACTTCAACAAGATGATAGGGTGTCCGACGCGGAATTTAGAGCCACCTACACAATGTTGGCCCAAGCATTTGCCAATCAAGATAATAGGGAGATCACCACTCCTTCCCAAGCTCCTACTCCAGCCACGCACGTCAGAGACTTCATGAGGATGAGCCTTCTAGAGTTCCATGGTTCTAAGACAGAGGAGGACCCCATTGATCTAATTGACGAGGCCTATCAGATAGTAACAATCATGGGTGTTTCATTGGACGAAAAAGTGTCTTACTAACTAAAAAGGGTAGACAAGATTTGGTATGAGCAATAGGTGGATAATAAGGGCCAAGAAGCAGGTATAATTGGATAGGAAGATTTCAAGTGAGCCTTTTTTTATTAGCTCTTTTTTATTTAATTTAGAGAGACCAAAGTCCAAGAATTTATCAACCTCAAGCAAGCGCATATGAGATTGAGGGAGTATGTCCTCAAGTTCACTAAGCTCTCCAAATATGCTACTTTTATGATTGCAGATCCAAGGGCCTGTATGAGCAAGTTCATTTCCAGTATTTCAAATTTGGTTTCCAAAGAGAATAAGACGGCCATGCTAGTGAAGGAGATGGATATCTCCCTATTGATAACTTATGCTGAGAAATAGAGGAGGAGAAGCTAAGGGAAAGAGCAAGGGAGTCCAAGAGGGCCTGGGTTGATTGTGGGGATACTCTAACCAAAGGAGTGGAGGTCACAAGTTTCAAATTGCGCAAAGTCAAGGCGGACAAGGGTCTACCAACACTCCTTCTCCCCGGACCACTAAATACAAGGTGTAGCTTTGAAGCCTCAAACTCTAAATTTCCCTTAAGTGTTAGAAGCTTCACAACTGAGAGTGACTAGCCGATTCAAATGCTTGCTTCAACTGTTGGAATCTCGGAAACCATATAGAGGATTATAGGAGTGGCAGTACAAAGACCCAAGGCCAAGGTAGGAAAGTTCAAGGAGCTCAAAGAAATAACCATTTTTAAAAAGGCTCTGGATATTATCACCGATGTGTTGAGAGTTTTCAATTTTGATGCATATGCATTGTTAGACGCAAAAGATAATTTGTCATTTGTAATTCCTTTTCATGTAAATAGATTAACACATGTCCTTAATGCCTTCATTAGCCTTATGAAATAAGTACCCCAGTAGGAGAGTCTGTTACTGCATGTAGGGTTTATAGAAATTTTCCTATCTCTATCTTGCATAAAGTTGTCCCTTCTGACTTAGTAGAACTCTCCATGATTGATTTTGATGTAATACTTGGAATGGATTTTTTGCATGCTTCCTATGCCTCCATTGATTGTAGAACCCGTAGAGTCAAGCTTCAATTTCCAAATGAGTCCATTCTTAAGTGGTAGGGTGGTAACTTTTCATGTAGAGGTTGATTTGTTTCCTTCCTAAAAGCAAAACAAAAGAATGATCTCAAAAGGGTTCATAAACCATTTAGTAAGAGTCAAAGATATCACTTCAAAAGTTCCTTCCCTTGAGTCGGTGGCCATTGTTAGTGAGTTCCCTAATGTCTTTTAGGATGAGTTACCGCGTGTTCCTCCCAAAAGAGAGGTAGATTTTAGAACAGACCTCCGACCCTATACTCAACTTATCTCAATCCCTACACATAAAATGTCTCCCATAGAATTGAAGTAATTGAAGAAACAATTGAATGAATTGTTGGAGAAGGGTTTCATTAGACTTGTAAGTCTCCATGGGGTGCTCTGGTTTTTATTGGTGAGAAAGAAGGACGGGTCACACCTATATGTATAGACTATGGGCAACTCAACAAAGTCACTATTAATAACAAGTATCAACTCTCAAGAATAGATGACTTGTTCGACCAATTGCAAGGGGATACACATTTCTCCAAAACTAACTTGAGATCTGGGTATCATCAACTAAGATGAGAGCGAGTGACATTCCTAAGATGATTTTTCAGACTAGGTATGGTCACTTTGGTTTTGTAGTGATGTCATTTGCTCTCAGTAATGCACCAGTCCTATTCATAGAACTTATGAACAAGATGTTCAAGCCCTACCCGGACATGTTTGTAAGTTGTATTCATTGATGATATCTTCATTTACTCGCGAAGTGAGAAAGAGCATATGGAGCACTTAAGGGTGGTGATACAAACCTTCAGGGAGAAAAAGCTTTATTCTAAATTTGATAATGGTTTGATGTTAATTTGGCATGTCATATCAAGTAATGGCATTAAAGTTGATTTGAAGAAGATAGAAGCTGTGAGAAATCGGCCAAGGCCATTTACTCTTATGAACATGAGGAGTTACTTAGGCCTAGCCGGATACTATAGAATGTTTGTGCAAGATTCTCCTCCATTTCATCCTCACTCACCAAGTTTACTCAAAAGAAGGCAAAGTTTGTCTAGATGGAGAAGTGTGAGAAGACTTTCCATACTTTGAAGGATCCACCAACTTCGGGTCCAGTATCGACCTTGTCGGAGGGAAATAATGGATTTGTTGTTTATTGCAATGCTTCAAGGATTGGGTTAGGGTGTGATCTGGTTTGGTAAAAATGGAAAATTGAGCCATAGATATGTGGGGGCTTACAAGGTGTTGAGAAGAGAGGGAAAAGTGGCATAAGAGTTGGATATACCTAATGAAAAGCATTTAATCTATCCATTTTTTCATGTATCGATGTTGAAGAAGTTCATAGGCGATCCAAACTCCATAGTTCCCTTAGATTTTGTGAACATTAAAGGGAATTTGAGTTATGACAAAGCACCGATTGAGATTCTAGAACGTACATGAAAAGGCTAAGGAACAAGGAAGTTTTTGAGTTAAAGTGCTTTGGAGAAATCACAAAGTTAAGGGTGCTACTTGGGAAGCGGAAGATGAACTATTACCCATATCTACTCCACTCTACTCGAGCCTACGGTATTAAGTTATTTTTACCCATATCTACTCCACTCTACCCGAGCCTACGATATTAAGTTATTTTTCCTTAAAACCTTCAATTCCTTGCATTTTAATTTTGCATGATGCCATCTTTATGGTTATGGACTATTTTGAGACATGTTTTAAATATGGATTTTTATAATTTTCTGACATGATGTTTAAATTTCATTTTTGCATTCATATTGTGTTGTTAGCTGATGATTAACTCTTTATAGCCTGCCTTTATTACATTTGAGATGAATGTTCCCTAGGGGGAGATATTGTAACGATCCTTAGTTTAGAAGCCTAGAAGTGCAGAAACGTTGAGCTGAAAAATGACTGAGGCCAGTACATGAGATTGAGTCTACGGCCTGTAGATGGAACCACGAGCTGTAAGTTCTGGCCATGAATATGAGCTTTAGTAAAGAAAAAATGTTTTCAAGTGCGAGGTAACTCACGAAGTCATCGACGACCCGTAGGTCAATGAACGTCCCGTAGGAGAGGTCGTAAGTAAGGGTATCAAACATGAAGAAAATTTGGAGTTTCTAAAAGCTATTTCATGAGTAACAAGATGGATTGTATACCACCCTATGACCCCATAATTCATCTTCATAGAAAGGGCCCTAGAGAAATGAAAATTGGCTAAGTGTGGAAGGACTCTACGAGTCCAACTATGACCCATAAATAAAAAGATGACCCCTAAGTTGGGGTTTTGTGAATGAGGTTCAAAAATAGTTTCTAAATATTGGAAAAAGATTCGAAAAACCAGGAAGAGCAGGACTATGGTCCATGGTTCAAACCATGGCCCATAATTGGTGTCTCATGAATGGGATCTGGCAATTTTAATAAAAAGCAATTTCGTCGTTTTCACCTACTCTAATCCTAATCTATATTTTTTTGGGTGGTATTTTAGGCCTTAATCAGACCTTAAATCCCTAAGATCCTTGTTCTTCCTTTCATTCTTCAATTCTAAAAAATTCCTCAGGTACATAAATATTCTCTCTTCAAGAACAAGCTGAAGAGGATAGGGTTTCAAGAGAATTCTTTCTTCAATTGCGAATTCCCTCTTCCTAAGATTCACCAGGGTATGTTAGTTTGAGTTGTAGGTCTCCTTTAACCAATAAAGTCCTACATAATGTCTTTTTACCTTTTATTTAAGTTCCTTCAAGTTTCCATGCATGCTAATGATGATTTCATGCTATTTTATGCTATTAAATGATCTCAGTGATATATTATAATGTTTTAATAAGTATTTATATGCATTTAAGTTAATGACGATGACCCCAATGATGAGTATTTTGAATCATGAAGTGTGGTCTGTTTTACATGTCTTAAATAAACATAAATTCCCATGATTTGTGATGTTTCAACTTAAGAAGTTAGCCTACTAAGTATCAAGTTATGTTTTGCATGGTGCATGATAATGATTATGGAAATAAAGAAAACTTTTAAAGTTTTGATTTTTCAAAGATATGAGCATGTTGATAGTTGCCCTAAAAAGATGTCTAAGATTGTCCCCAAGATGTAAAGGATAATTATCACTTGGAAGTTCCATAAGTTCGAGCTACTCCAACGATGTCTACTTGACCTTAAGTGTCATAATTTGACTAATTTATGTTTTAAAGACTCAAAGGATGACTTAGCACTAAATGATGCATCGTGGTGGGGTTCGGTAAGGGAACACTGAAAGCAACACTTTGTCTCTTTGACTATGTGCCAGCATAGGAGCACTTATACACTTGGCTTGTTGATCCACGTAGGCAATTTATGTTGTCTAAAGATGCATACAAAGTGACAGTGTTTTACTCCGCAAGTGGTCTCCTCATTCAAATATAGGGGGTTATAATTGATTCCACTTAGTAGCTCACATGTTCTTATATGTCATTTGAGGTCCATTACCATAAGTTTTATGATTCTATAATATGGTTCCATCACATGTGTTTCACTTTTGCATGATTCTTATTCATATTGAGTGTTATTCCTTGTGCATGTTTAAACACATGTTTATGTATCATTATTGTTTTATATATGTACCTATGCCCTACTTATGAATGATGGCATTATAATTTCTTGTTGCATTGCATCTCATATACTTAATACATTCCAAAAGTACTAATACATATTTTGCCTACATGTTTTAATCATGTAAGGACAAGTACTCCTCCATCGGCTCGTGGCTAGTTTTCAGGCGGTCGAGACTAGTGCTTTTTGTTCGAGCCTTAGTTCGGCTCTCTACCATTTTTCATTCATTCTATGTATTTCAGACATTGATGTATATGGTTGCCTTAGAAGCTTTTACATTCTATGTTTTTTCTATTTGGCGTCTTTTCTATTTGATGGAAATCGACCATTACCAATTTTCTCCATCCATGGTTGTCGATATGATTTATGGACAAATGTTTATGTTTCCTTTTTAAAGTTTCTTCATTATCATATGTTTCCCCATAGTCCCCTTTCCCATTTTATTCTTCAAATGTTTACATTTTATATCTATGAATGTGTGAGATATTAGTGATGGCTTGGATGAGGTGTTTTCAGGTATCGCATTTGTCATGTGATGACTAGGATCCTAAGTTGGGTCATTACATGCAACGTCTACCTAGATTAGGTTTTAGATTGGCTAACTCTAATGATGGTGGCATTCATGTTCAGAATGGGGCTAAGTCTTCTATGGTTGTTGATGTGAAGGAAAAGCAAGACTTGGACCCGTCATTGGTTGAATCAAAGAAGTTAGTTGCCAAAAAGAAAATAGAGGTTTTCTTCCAAGAGGGATATGGCGTGCTTTGGTACCATGATTAGTTATGTGTTTCGGATGTAAATGGTCTTAGGGAAGTGATTCTGCTTGAGGCCCACAACTCTCCTTATTTTATACATTTGAGATCCAACAAGATATATCGATATTTAAGGAAAGTGTATCAATGGCATGGTATGAAGAGGGACATAGCTAAGTTTGTATCTAAGTGTCCAAATTGTCAACAAGTGAAGGTGGAACACCAAAGGCCCAGTGGTTTGTCCTAAGACATTAACATTACCACATGGAAATGAGAGGATGTGAATATGGACTTTGTGATTGAATTGCCCTGTACCCCAAAGTAATTTGACTCTATTTGGTTCATAGTTGATAGAATGACAAAATCGGCTCACTTCCTAACGGTGAAGACTTCTTTCTATGCCAAGGATTATGCAAAGTTTGGGTTAGATTACATGGTATATGTATTTCTATTATATTAGATCATGGTACCTAATTTACTTCTAACTTTTTGAGGTTGTTTCAAAAAGGGTTGGTACTAAGGTGAAGTTGAGTACCGCATTCCATCCTAAGACCGATGGACAAGCTAAGAGGATGAGAAGACATATTGAAGGCTTGTTTGTTTGAGTTCAGAGGGAATTTTGATGATCATTTACCACTCATCGAGTTCGCCTGCAATAACAGTTATAATGCTTGCATCGAAATGGCACCATTTGAAGCTTTGTATAGGAGAAGATGTAGATCTCCGATGGGATGGTTTGAGATAAGTGAAATTGTATTGATTGGTGTGCACTTGATGTTGGAAGCTATGGAGAAAGTGAAGTTGATTCAGGAAAGGTTAAAAATAGCTCAAACTTATCAAAAGTCTTCTTCGGATATTAGGAAGAGGGGTCCTTAGTTCTTTGTTGGTGATTGGGTTTATGTGAAGGTTCCACCTAGAATGGTGTAATGTGTTTTGATATAAGAGCAATTTAAGTCTCCCATATGTAGGCCCTTATGAGATTGTTCATAGGATTGGGAATGTGTCTTATAGGTTGAATTTGCTTTCGGATATGAGTTTTATTAACTTGATTCTTCATGTGTAGATATTGAGGAAGTTGATTAGTGATCCCAATATGATTGTTCCTTTGGAAGGTGTTGAGGTTGAAGAGAGCTTGACTTATGAGGAAGTTCCGATTTAAATCATAGATAGGCAAGTGAAGAGACTTCGTAACAAGTATGTTATTTCGATTAAAGTGCTTTAGAGAAATAAACATCTGGAGAGTGCAACATGGGAGGGAGAATCGGACATGATGAAGCAATATCCTTA
Source organism: Solanum rostratum (assembly GCA_029948455.1). Lineage (NCBI taxonomy): Eukaryota > Viridiplantae > Streptophyta > Magnoliopsida > Solanales > Solanaceae > Solanum > Solanum rostratum. Next base: position 29,019,466 of record CM057051.1, read on the forward strand.
TTTTTTCCAATCTACTTAATCCTAAGGTACTAGTATCTTCTTGTTCAAATTGTCCAAATTCCTCCATTCCTATATTTTCATGTCACGGCATGCAGACATGGACACAAAAATGATTTAAATGATGTTTTACCATGGATTTGATGATTTCATAGTTTTAAAAGTTGAATTATGCATTGTACTTCCATGATGAGATGTGTCATATTCAAGTATAGCTCTTCAAGACATGTTCTAGCTCATTTGAGGATGAATGTTCCTAAGGGGGAGATAATGTAAAGAGCCGAACCTCGCAAGGCCTTAACTATGTATAAAAATTTGTTTCTGAGACATTTTGGCCCAGGGTCCCCTTCAAGGAACCCTACAAGACCCTTGGTGTATAGGATGTCATAGAGTGAGCCTTCACCTTTAAAAGGTTATGTTCTTCTAAGAAAGGCTACCTTGACAGTGTGCCCATAACAGAGCATACCACGACCTATGATGCACATCATAGGCCATGGAGTTCCTCATAAAGAGCCCCCCTCATAAGGACCCCAATGATTTTGCCAAGGGTTGTAAGGACCTGGATTTTTTGAGCGGCTTTATCGGATCTCTTGGCACTGTCTCAAGTGAAACTGCCAGATATCGCTCCACAGAAGGCCCACACGGGATGTGTAAAGCCACATGGACCGTGTGGCCTCCCGTGGAGGGACACTTGGTCCAGCTCCCAACAGGGAAACTTGAGACGGGGAAATTTTGACTAAGTGAGGGCACACGACCACTCACACAGTCCATATGATGTATCATGAGCCATGTGGCCCTCTGTGTAACTCGCTACATAAAAGGTTTTTCTAAGTATGGAAGTACCGTCTCGTAACTTTGTCGTGCAAAAATTATTTCAAGTGCTATCACACGGTCTGTGTCATGACCCGTGTAGCATCACAAGGGCCGTGAAGTCATCCGTGTGGTACCCCTTAGCCTCGAATAAATTCCCAGCGTTGGCTGTGCAAAATTTTCTATGTGACGGTTCACAGTCACTATTCATGGTCCGTGTGATGCCTCACAGACCGTGTTGGCAACCGTATAAACCTGACGTTTCACATTTTCACCCGCTTCATTAATGGAGTTTATGTATTTTCGGGTTATTTTAATTATGAATTATGACCTTTTACCTATCCTAAACCCCTAATTCAGCTGATATCCCTCCGCTCTTAATTCATTCTCCTAAAACCTTCTACCTCTCAGAAGATCACCTCCCTAATATTCCCTACTCTCCCCTCTGAAGAATCAATGCTAGGGTTTTGGAGTTCAAATTCAAGCTAAGTCCTTCCCCAAATTTAGCTCCTTAATCAAGGTATGTGGGATTGATACTTGGTCCCTTTTAACCAAGAAGACCCAAAAATCTTTTAATTGATTTCATGAATTTAGTTTACTTTAAATATGAGTCTTCATTACTTGATTTATTAAAATCCAATTGATGTATGGGATGTATTCTACCTATGATTTCAATTCACTTTGATCACTATTATGATGATTTACATTGAGTTATGAAGTTATGAACACGCATGTCCTCTTTAAAGTTGATTTATGAATGGGTGATCTATATTACGATTTACATGTGGATTTAATTATGTATTTCTTCCATTTCATTCTATATGGCTGATATTAACTTGAATATATGTTACCCATGCTCACCTCACATCATGCATTGCATTTGCATTCATGCACATTTTTTTATATGGAAATTATGAAGTGGGTTAAGCCCAATTATGTTTTATGAAACGACTATGATATGATTTATGTAAGGCATTGGTTATGACAAGAATGTGATCACATACATGTCAATGATTATGGTTCTTTGAGCATTTTGGGTGCTTGCACCATTCCGTTTATGTAAATGAGTTATTCCTTAGATGAGCATTATGATTATGATTCATGATTTGGCATTTGAGCCTAAATGTTCGTTGAATGGTTTGAAGTGAGCACTGTTGTTGACACCCAATTTTGACCCACCTTAACCCTGTTTTTTATGTTATTCGAATATTTAAGTATTTTAAAAAATATTTTTTTTTATAAATTTATATTTTAATTATCTTTTTCTACCCAAACAATTGTATATTTTTTGCATTCATAATTTACAAAATTATTGCTATTCTATTATTATTATTTACTCACTTTTGAAATTTATCTTTTGTGTTATTTTATAATTGTTTCAATGAGAAAATTTTAAGTTATTAATTTATCGTAAATAACATTTATCTATTTTTTTTATAGTAAATATCATTAGTGATTTAATAAGATTTATTACGTAGTAATTTAGTAGTTATTTATATTATGTATTTTGATGAAATTTGATTTAGCCTCAATTATATTCAAATTTTAAACTTAGTCAAATATTTTCATATTTAAAAAAAAAATCCTCCTAAATATGTATTTCCTTCAGATGGAAGAATATATTTTCTCCCTCCCAAAAAAAAAAATCCCCTCCTAATGATTGTTTCCTTCTTTTAAATTTACCGAATATTTTTATTTACTCTTAGTATGGCAAGAATTCTTTTATGTGATTATTTTCCTTATTTTAAATTGACCGGATTTTTTTACTTACTCCTAGTATGGCTAGAATCTTGATTTTGGTTAACTGAATCCGTGCAAATCAGTTTAAATATCCTCATTTATGGAAAATATATTTTTGAATAAGGCAAGTTAATCGATTTATTTTAGGATAAATATAATCGAATCAAATTGATTGATATTATATTTTGAATTTAATCAATTACGGATTGTGATTTGAATTCTGATTATTTCTTTCCTTATAAGTGGGGATGATTGGTCATTAAGAGATTTTCTGCCTAATTAATTGGATTCACTCCTTTATGGTAACAATATATTTTTATCCTCTTGCCTTTTAAAATTCTTTTTCTCTATCCTATATAAGCATTCCACCTCCCACTCCTCAGGGATGAAAAAAAAAGCATATTCTCTCTTTTCAGATATACACTATTTTGTTTAGTACTTTCTTTAGTGAAAAAAAAAAAGAAAAGAAATGAGGAGACATTACACTAAGCGGATTGCAATAATCTTTTCAACTTCATCCTTTTCTTGGCATTAATTCGTAACTGGTTTGTTCTCTGTTCATATTATATAAGAATAAGGTCCTTTACGTGCTTGATTGTCATGACTATGGTGTTGCTGGTTTGTTCCTCTTCTGTGACGTATTAGAATAAAACATTTACATTATGTGTTTACTACTGCTGTTACGTTACTATTATTGCTAGTCGTTGTGAGTGCTGCAGGTCCTCTTATTATAAATTGGAGCGTTGCCCTTCACGGGTTGAAATTGAAATAGGAACATGGCCTTGAAGCTTTCACTATTAATATAGATATCTTCTTTACTGTTAGTAGCATTAGGATTATTATTTCCTTCTTTATTTTGCAATATTGTAACAATAAACAACTTGGGGATCTAGTTAAAAAGGGGGGCGGGGAAATACGTGTTATATTTCTTTTTCTTTTCTTTTATTTTTAATTTTTTAAACAAGATTTCACTAAAATATTTTCTTCTAAAAAGTTCATTGTCTAGCCTCTTTTCAACTTGGGCTAGACAATGCGGAAAAAGACTATCTCCTAACCTATAGTTAGTGAGGAAGTCAAAAGGAATTATGAGATCTAATTCAAAAATTTTATAATAACCGACGCGTCTCCGGAAATACCACCTACCCAATTTCTTAAAAAAAAAACAAAAAGAGAGATTATGTGTATCTATACTTAAATAATTATGTGCATATATATATATATATATATATATATATATATATTGTATCAAAGTTTTTTTTACTTTTTTTTAAAACACAAAATTATATATAATTTTTCTAAGACCGATCTCAAATAAAAATATTTCTAGGTGAAGGAGCTATGATAACTAAATATCATAGTTTCGTACCTACAAAGAAACAAACATTTTTTTATAATTACTTGTTCAATTACACTTCCGTTATTTTTGTCACTTATTTAATAAATAAAATAAATGATTTTATCACTTAGAATCAATTTAGGAAATTTTAAAATAAAGACCTTGCTTATTATTTGCAACCCCCACATAAAATACGAGAAACGGTCGGGACCCGCATTTGCGGACCTCGAAGGTGCTTAACACCTTCCTTTCGAGGTAATTTGAGCCCTTACCCTCTCTCTGGTTGACTTCGACCCTTAGGCTAGAATGGTGTCCTAATGCACCCAATCATTAGGTGGCGACTCTTCCAAATTCCAAATCCCAACCCGTTTCTCCGCGAGGAAAAAATGGGGCGCGACAGAATGGCGACTCTGCTGGGGACTTAGGCTCTCACCATTACGTGTCTCTTTATGTGGGTTTTCATGCTTTCCTTATATTGCTTTTATTGTATTACTAACTTATTTTCTTTGTCCTTTTTCCTTACCCCCTCTAACTTTCCTTTACTTTTTCCCTCTAACTACCCTTCCCTTTATCCCTCTAACTCTCATCCCTTATTCCCCCTAACTCCTTCCCCTTCCCTTTTATTTATTTATCGCCTTAAATTATCTGTTTAAATATTGTTTTACTTGCTAATTGTTACTGCTTTGAATTAAACTGGCATTCCGTTCATAAATTCCCCCACTTGGGATCCTCTTTATTTTCTTTTAAAGGTGATGTTGTGCCTTTGCACTTCTCCCGACTCCTTTCAAACCCAAATTTTAGAGAGTAAGCACTTGCGTGGTGAATGGCGGATAGTCTTACTACCGTTGGACCACGTGCTTCTCATATAAGAATACCCAGTCCGTGTCCAACCCACTCTCAGAAACCTAGGATAGAGCTATCCACCCCAAAACTTAGGATCATGCATGCATAAGCCCTAGGTAGTTTGACCCCAAGGGGGTCAACCTACATAATAACAGCCACCCTGTTAGGTCTAGAGGGTCCAATCACCCTCCAAGACAAAATACTGCATATTATGTGTCTATGTGATTGTCGTAATTAATCCAAGCCTAATTATTGTCAAACTGGAGTTTTAGAACAGGTTTTGTCTTTCTTGCATGCAGAATTGAAATGGCCCTCCCAGATTTTCCTGACACTCAGATGGTGGCGGACGTCAATCCCAGCCTTCGACGATGGTGGGAAAATATGAGGCAAGATTATGCTACAGAAATAGCCCGATTGGTGGGCGGATTGACTTTCCTCATCTATGTCCTCCCGGACCGACATCTTATCAAGGCATTGCTGAAATTCTGGAACCCAATCAGGGCAGTTTTCAAATTTGAGCACTTCGAACTGACCCCAACTATCGAGGAAATTGGGGGTTTTTCTGATCTAAAGTATTATGGGAGAAGCATGATCATACCCCACAAACAAACGCCTAACAGGTTCTTGAGAGCTTTAGGACTGAAGTACATGCCATGGGTGATTACCTTGGATTACAATTGGGTTTCGATGGATTTTCTGTACTCCCGATTTGGACATCAAGACGGGTACAAAAATTTTAGCGAAAACTTCTTTTGTTCAGCGGAAGCATGGGGAAAATATCGCGTAAATGCTTTTGCCATTGCATTATTGGGCACCCTAGTCTTCCCCAAAAAGGACGGAGAAATAGACACTTCCTTGGGTCATGTGGTTCAGGTATTAGCTAGAAAGCGAAGCAATGCGACTCTGGTGCCCATGATCGTCGCAGAGATAATGAGGGCATCCTCCAAGTGTGTCAAAGGTGGAACGTTCTTTGAAGGATGCAACATGCTACTCCAATTATGGGCCATCGAACACTTCCATCAAAATAATATTCAAGGTGGGCTGCAGAACAAAATTCACAATCATTCAAGAAGAATGGTCGGGTTTGTTGCTCCTGAAGGGACTGAGGAATGGTATGCTTTCCTGAGAGACTTTTCTGCTCTTCGCGTTCAGTGGATGTACCCCTGGTTAGACATATATCACGCCATGACAAGAGGAGAGGAATTGTGCTATCTTGAGCTTATTGGCCTGACTGGTGTCCAACCATACGCTCCATTGCGAGTTCTTCGACAGTTTGGGCAGATCCAAAGGGTTCCACCAACAGATGATATGAGGGCCTCCGAGTATGATTTTGGGCCAGGAGTCCCACAAGTTCGTGGCATAATGAGGAGGTGGGTGAGATCTATCGACATCAGCATTTTGAGGTATCAGCCTCACATCACGCTAGAGTACTCCGAGTGGATTACAAGAGATACTGAGGAGATTGATCAAGATCCCTAGAAGACTTATCATTTTATCCTTTAAAAGTTTATTTCCTTTATCTGTCCCTTAGGCCTAGCTTCTGTCTTTCTCGAAAGTGTCGGATGTTCTAGCTTTCGCTTTGTTTCTGTGTTATTCAAGGAATAAAATAGTATGTTTTTTATCTCTAACTCTAAAACTCCAACTAATAATCTAAGGCTTGGATTAATTATCGAGAATCACTTGCTTGTCGCGTTAGGCCTACCTCTGGTTCAAAGAGGCTCCCTGCATTTTAGGGCGTTTATTTTTTTGTTCACTTAAGCAAATATATACTTTTATTATCATGACACTAACTCTATCTCTTTTACTTCTCTTGTCTCTTTTGCGCTTTTATTGTCATGTCTTCCCCTTTCCCAAAGGTTGATCTGTGCACACACTTTGGCCTACCACACACGATCGAAAGGTCCTCCGCCTACTCCTCCAAGTTTGAGTCATCAAAGAAGGGATAAAATGACTGACGATAATGCTATTGAAAGGGTGGAGTCTTCTGAAAGGGGAGTCCAATCGGATGATCTAACTCTAAGGCTGGAAAGGAAAATTCAAGAGTTGGAGGGTGAAATGGCCAGCATGCGCAACTTGGCCAGACTATCCATTTCTCTCGGCACTCCTTTCGGAGAACACATGGATGACCCAGTCACTACAACTCAAACCACCTTCTCAAATCATCTTCCACCAACTCATCCAACCCCCCAAAATCAGTCCAACCCTACTTATATACCCCCTTTAAACAATCATCCAAACCCACATCAACTAAGCAGTCATGAACCAACATGGTACCCACAAAACCCTACCTACGTTCAAGATATGCCTCCCAAGTCCACTGCCAACATCTTAAAAGCCCATGCCTCTGGAACTCACACTCATAATCCTATATATGTCGAGACATCCCCTTTTGTCCATAACTACCCTGAATCAGAATCCTCTCAAAAGGATATATTGATAAAATCCCTGACTGAGAGATTGGATAGTCTGAGCAATCGCATGCAACATGTAGAGGAAAATAAGGGGGTAATGGGTTTGAGCTATGAAGATCTATGCATGCACCCAGATGTCGAGTTACCAGAAGGATACAAACCTCTGAAATTTGAACTGTACAGTGGTATTGGAGATCCGAAGGCTCATTTACGCATGTATTGTGATAAATTGGTAGGGGTTGGAAAGGATGAAAAAATCAGGATGAAGTTGTTCATAAGAAGCCTCACAGGGGAAGCTCTGACATGGTATATAGAACAAGATTCACGAAAGTGGACAAGGTGGGAGGATCTGGCTTCTGATTTCATGAACAGGTCCGGGTTCAACATTGAGAATGCACCAGATTGGTTTTATATCCAAAACCTAAAGAAGAAGCCAAGTGAATCATTCCGAGACTACGCTATAAGATGGAGGTCCGAAGCTGCTAGAGCTAAGCCTCCCATGGAGGAATCTCAGATGAAGGATTATTTTATTCGGGCCCAAGAACCTCAATATTATGATAGAATGATGCTTGTGGCAGAAAAGAGTTTCGCAGACATCATCAAATTAGGTGAAAGAATTGAGGAGGGTATAAAAAATGGCACAATTATCAATCTAGAGGCCTTACAAGCTACTAACAAAGCCTTGCAGTCCGGAGGTGTGCCTGAAATTCGCAAGAAGAAAGAGGTAGGTTCGGTAATGATGGCACATAGAGCTCCCACAAGACATCAAATCTGGACTCCGCCACTCCCTCACTATCCTACATCTTCATACACCGCACCTCCTCCATTTTATCCACCACCTACCCCTTATCAAACTCCTCCCACTCCATATCAACAAACTGCATACCCCGTTTATCATGCCCAACCAGGATACTTTCAAACACCTCCACCTCCACCTCCTCAACGACCGAACTATAGAAATCGTCCCAACATTGAAAGAAAACCATCTAAAAGCTACACTCCTCTGGCTGAACCCATAGCCCAACTCTACGAGAGATTGAAAGAAGCTGGCTATATCACGCCTATCCCTGCTTTGAATCCAGACACTCAATCCAAGTGGTATGATCCAAATAAAGTTTGCGCGTACCACTCAGGAATGAAGGGGCACACAACTGATGCATGTCGCGCATTGAAGGATAAGGTTCAAAACTTGATCGATACTAAGGTCATACATTTGAAGGATCCTACGCCAAATACCTCCAACAATCCACTGCCCAATCATCAGTGAGCATGATAACCCAAAAATCTGGCCTCCTTCTATTTCAAGTGTTTTATTTGATTCTCTTTCATCCTTGTATTTGGAACTACGTCAGACCTGATTCCCGTTTAAGAGGGATACGTAGGCGCTCCTTTGGAGTTCGGTCTTACCATAATAAAAATCTTATTTCCCCACTTGACCGCAGACTGGGGCAGAATTTTTGAGAGGATCTCAAAAATTCTTTCGGAAAAGAGCATAAGTAGACAAGACAACTGGGGCAGAATTTTTGAGAGGATCCAAAAATTCCTTAGATTATTTTCTACAAACTGGGGCAGAAATTTTTGAGCAACTCTCAAAAATTTCTAACTGAAAACCGACAACGAGGACATCAAGACGAAAGGCGAGAGATCAATAAAAGGACGCGCGGGCTACAGATCAACCTCCCCTTTTTCAAACTAATGATTTTTCTTTGAATGCAGACTGGCATACATGCTTGGATAATCTCTTCGTACCATACGAAGCTATCGACAATTACTCACAACGGGCGAAGGTTAAGTTATCTTATTCCTTTTTATATCAGTCTACCTACTGAAATTGCACTTGGCCTACAAGAATCGCATTAAAAAAAAAAAATATTACATGAAATTACACCGCCCTCTTTGAAAGCTTTTATAGTCTATTGAACATTGCGCTTTGCATTGGCCTACTAAAATTATTAAAAAAAAAAAAAAAATTTGCATTTTCGCATTGGCCTACTAATTACCCTTTTTGGCCTACTAAAATTGCATTTTTGGCCTACTAGGTTCACATGAAAATCGCATTTTCTCATTGGCCTACTGAAAAGTGCATTTTCTCATTTGGCTTACTATTTGCATGAAATCACATTGGCCTACTAGATTCACACGAAAATTGCATTCTTACATTGGCCTACCGGAAAGTATATTTTGCATTGGCCTACTAACCCGCATGAAATTGCACTAGCCTACTGAATTCACATGGAATTGCATTTTTGCATCGACCTACTAAAATTCGCATTGAAATTGCATTTTTGCATGGGCCTACTAAAAATTACATGAAAATTGCACTCTTGTATCGGCCTACTAATATTACTGAAGATTACATTTTCTGCATTGGCCTACTAAGCCTATTGAAAATCGCATATTTTGCATCGGTCTACTAAACCAACTGAATTTGCATTTTGCATCGGCCTACTAAAGTTACGCAAAATTGCATAAAATGATATTGTGGGAGAACGAGATTCGTATTTGGGCCTACCAAGGATGCATTAAAAATTGCATGGCCCATTAAAACAATACTTTCGGCCTACTACGTTGCCTTCTTTGAAAGCTATATATATATATATATGTATATATAATTTTTTTTTTTACATGGCCTTCTGAAAACTACACCTTGCCTTCTGAAAATTGCATTACCTCCGATCCTTTTGTAAATTTTGCATTGGCCTGAAAAATCGCATGAAAATGGCATACCCTTAAGGCGTCATAGTCCAAAGGCATCATTTTCATGGCCTAAGGACATCATTTCATGGCCTAGGGATTTAATTTATGTTTAGCATGATCCGAGGGTGTCATCGTCCAAAGGCACCATCCTTCATGGCCTACGGACATCATTTCATGACTCGAGGATATAATTTATGTTTAGCATGGCCCAAGATATCATAGCCTAAAACGTCATCCTTATCGTTTTATGGCAAATCTCATGGTCTAAGTGGGAACTTGCATCATATTTATGAATTCATTTCACTGTCTAATATACATGTTCTAACCGTTTTACCTAGTGTTTTAAAGTTACAGATTTTGGATTTTCCGGAGCTTTATATATTATGCTACTCGGTTCGGAGACATGCCTCTCGCAACAAATCCTCGACATGTTTTTAACACTGTCCGTACCATCCCTTGCTCTCACTGTTCTACTACCATCCGAACCATATCATGTATTCTCACTTTTCGTACCATCTTATCGTTCCAATTCAAGCTACTATCGTACCTACTTCAAGATCTGCACTGTTAATTTTAGTTTTAGGAATTTTATCCGTTCCTAAATCTAGAACTACACACGGCCTGATTCTCGTATAACCAGAGATATGTAGGCGACTTGAAATCGAAGTCTCGGCCGTAATATTTTCACAACCCCTCATGTCTTGTTTTTCCTCCGATAATATTTCATCGGTCGGACAAAATTGGCTACTCCGTCAACTTTCTTTGCTCAACAATTCATCCCTCATTCCCGAGCAAAGAAGGGGCAGCTGTTGACACCCAATTTTGACCCACCTTAACCCTGTTTTTTATGTTATTCGAATATTTAAGTATTTTAAAAAATATTTTTTTTTGTATAAATTTATATTTTAATTATCTTTTTCTACCCAAACAATTGTATATTTTTTGCATTCATAATTTACAAAATTATTGCTATTCTATTATTATTATTTACTCACTTTTGAAATTTATCTTTTGTGTTATTTTATAATTGTTTCAATGAGAAAATTTTAAGTTATTAATTTATCGTAAATAACATTTATCTATTTTTTTTATAGTAAATATCATTAGTGATTTAATAAGATTTATTACGTAGTAATTTAGTAGTTATTTATATTATGTATTTTGATGAAATTTGATTTAGCCTCAATTATATTCAAATTTTAAACTTAGTCAAATATTTTCATATTTAAAAAAAAATCCTCCTAAATATGTATTTCCTTCAGATGGAAGAATATATTTTCTCCCTCCCAAAAAAAAAATCCCCTCCTAATGATTGTTTCCTTCTTTTAAATTTACCGAATATTTTTATTTACTCTTAGTATGGCAAGAATTCTTTTATGTGATTATTTTCCTTATTTTAAATTGACCGGATTTTTTTACTTACTCCTAGTATGGCTAGAATCTTGATTTTGGTTAACTGAATCCGTGCAAATCAGTTTAAATATCCTCATTTATGGAAAATATATTTTTGAATAAGGCAAGTTAATCGATTTATTTTAGGATAAATATAATCGAATCAAATTGATTGATATTATATTTTGAATTTAATCAATTACGGATTGTGATTTGAATTCTGATTATTTCTTTCTTTATAAGTGGGGATGATTGGTCATTAAGAGATTTTCTGCCTAATTAATTGGATTCACTCCTTTATGGTAACAATATATTTTTATCCTCTTGCCTTTTAAAATTCTTTTTCTCTATCCTATATAAGCATTCCACCTCCCACTCCTCAGGGATGAAAAAAAAAGCATATTCTCTCTTTTTAGATATACACTATTTTGTTTAGTACTTTCTTTAGTGAAAAAAACAAGAAAAGAAAGGAGGAGACATTACACTAAGCGGATTGCAATAATCTTTTCAACTTCATCCTTTTCTTGGCATTAATTCGTAACTGGTTTGTTCTCTGTTCATATTATATAAGAATAAGGTCCTTTACGTGCTTGATTGTCATGACTATGGTGTTGCTGGTTTGTTCCTCTTCTGTGACGTATTAGAATAAAACATTTACATTATGTGTTTACTACTGCTGTTACGTTACTATTATTGCTAGTCGTTGTGAGTGCTGCAGGTCCTCTTATTATAAATTGGAGCGTTGCCCTTCACGGGTTGAAATTGAAATAGGAACATGGCCTTGAAGCTTTCACTATTAATATAGATATCTTCTTTACTGTTAGTAGCATTAGGATTATTATTTCCTTTTTTATTTTGCAATATTGTAACAATAAACAACTTGGGGATCTAGTTAAAAAGGGGGGCGGGGAAATACGTGTTATATATCTTTTTCTTTTCTTTTATTTTTAATTTTTTAAACAAGATTTCACTAAAATATTTTCTTCTAAAAAGTTCATTGTCTAGCCTCTTTTCAACTTGGGCTAGACAATGCGGAAAAAGACTATCTCCTAACCTATAGTTAGTGAGGAAGTCAAAAGGAATTATGAGATCTAATTCCAAAATTTTATAATAACCGACGCGTCCCCGGAAATACCACCTACCCAATTTCTTAAAAAAAAACAAAAAGAGAGATTATGTGTATCTATACTTAAATAATTATGTGCATATATATATATATATATATATATATATATATATATATATATATATATATATATATATATATATATATATATATATATATATATATGTTGTATCAAAGTTTTTTTTACTTTTTTTTTAAAACACAAAATTATATATAATTTTTCTAAGACCGATCTCAAATAAAAATATTTCTAGGTGAAGGAGCTATGATAACTAAATATCATAATTTCGTACCTACAAGAAACAAACATTTTTTTATAATTACTTGTTCAATTACACTTCCGTTATTTTTGTCACCTATTTAATAAATAAAATAAATGATTTTATCACTTAGAATCAATTTAGGAAATTTTAAAATAAAGACCTTACTTATTATTTGCAACCCCCACATAAAATACGAGACACGGTCGGGACCCGCATTTGCGGACCTCGAAGGGTGCTTAACACCTTCCTTTCGAGGTAATTTGAGCCCTTACCCTCTCTCTGGTTGACTTCGACCCTTAGGCTAGAATGGTGTCCTAATGCACCCAATCATTAGGTGGCGACTCTCCTTAATCAAAAATCCCAAAAGAGTCGTTGCCGCGACGTCGTCCAGGATCCCGTTTCTCCGCGAGGAAAAATGGGGCGCGACAACTGTATCTCTTGAAAGCACGTATATGTATAAGTATTCATGTGGTATGTTATTGACTTAGCACCGATGGATTGGGGGCGTTAGGGCTATCCCTAAAGGCCTTGTCCCTTTCCTTGAACTATGTGCCAACATAGGTTCGTTAGCCATTATCGAAAAGACTGGGTCATAAGGAATTGTTTTTCATTTATTATGTTTATGATATGTTATGATATGATTATGGAAAATCCTTCTAAAAAGCGTGGTTGTAAGGAAGATGAGCATCCATTGAAAAGTCTGGTTGTAAGGTGTGATGTAGATTACCTTTTGCAAGTAATCTTCTCCTATCAATGGGAGGTCTTTATCAGACTAATTTATGTAATAGCTCGCATGGATTTTATTTGTTGGTTATAATTCATCCCCACTATGTATAAGTATTCATGTGATATGTTATTGACTTAGCACCGATGGATTGGGGGCGTTAGGGCTATCCCTAAAGGCCTTGTCTCTTTCCTTGAACTATGTGGCAACATAGGTTCGTTAGCCATTATCGAAAAGACTGGGTCATAAGGAATTGTTTTTCATTTATTATGTTTATGATATGTTATGATATGATTATGGAAAATCCTTCTAAAAAGCGTGGTTGTGAGGAAGGTGAGCATCCATTGAAAAGTCTGGTTGTAAGGTGTGATGTAGATTACCTTTTGCAAGTAATCTTCTCCTATCAATGGGAGGTCTTTATCAGACTAATTTATGTAATAGCTCGCATGGATTTGATTTGTTGGTTATAATTCATCCCCCACTATATATGAGTATTGTTGATTTCATGCATCATAAATTTCATGGCATCTCATATATATTTCCATTGGATATATGATACTTTCTATATTATGTTCCCTTGTCATCGAACGTTGAAATGCAGGTTAGGTAAGTCACATGCATTGCATGCACGCATACTTAGTACATTCAAATGTACTAATGCATACTCTATGCCTACATGATTTTACCATGTGGGGGCCGAGCACTTCGAGTATCACTGTTTGACGAGTAGTCCAATTCAAAAGGGTATTGTGGTGAGTCCCATTCTCCAAGGACAAGCCATCTTCCTTTACCCTTACTATCTTGAGTTTCTTTTTCATTTGAGGGTGAGCTCAGAACTTATCTTGGCCCCTGTTCCATCTTGATTAGAGGCATTTGTTGGACAATATGTAGACTCTTTTGAAATCTGCTTGTTATGTATGGTATCTAGCTTAAGTATTTCTTGGAATGATTTATGGGAAATTCGTATTTAGCTATATGCATATTTTTATACGGAAATGTGGAAAGTCCTAAGCCCCGTATTGCCCCCATAGCGTGAGTCCTATCCTCCTGCCCCTTAGAATTATGTGTTGCTATTTGTATGTCCTTCCTGAACTGATGATGTAGATTTAGATACTTGAGGCTTGTTTGGGGATTCTCGGGTTCCCATTCGCATATCACGTCTAGGCCTTAGTCCCTGTCTTGACAAAGGTCCTCACCATGGACCCTTTCATGGCCAATGGTTCACATCATGACCTGAAGGGGGTTTTGTGCAGTGACTCTGTGAAAAAGACCCTCATAAGGACCCAAGTTCACAACTATGAAACCCTATATAGACCATGGTGCATACCACGAGCTTTGTAGGGTGTCGTATAGTGCACTACTTCATATTTTAACCCCATTTCATCAGGGATATTTTGGGTACTTTGGCCTAAGCCCTTGATTTTTTAAGACTTTTATGCCCATTCTAAGTCCCCTAAATCATTCTTTAGCCTATTATTTTCACTTCATTCTCATTCTAACACTTAAACTCTGGAATTCAAATCTCCTAAACTCTATTCAAATGAAGCTTTGAAGATTCAAGCCAAGGAATTCAAGGGTGCTTCAAGCTCAACTCTAATTGATCTTAATATTCTTAATTTCTTCAATGTGTGCGTGGTTTCATTTGCGATTTCCTTTTAATCATGAAGCTCCAAAATCTTTTTCTTAAAAATTCATGATTTCTAAGTAAGATTTGCAAGTGAGTCTTGTGATTTAGCTTCAATTTAATAGAATTAAGTTATGGCTTGATTTCAATTGATGACTTTAGCATGATTTGAATCCTATTATTTTAGTTTATGTGGATTTTATGATATTCGAATATGCATGTCCCTTTTATGATGCATTTATGCATGGGTAAATTTCAAGTATGTTTCTATTGTTGATTTCTTTATGGCTTAAGTATGATTTCATCTTATTAACATATTTGAGTATGAATTCCAAGTAGCCATCTATTCCCACATTTCTCGTGGCATAAGCATGCATGAACAAAGTACTTTATGAGATTTATGATGTGGATTATTACCCAGTTACGATTATGACTATGATTTCAAGGCAAGTTTGGTTATGACATGACATGTGATCACATAATATCTATGATATGGTTTTAAGAAATTATGGGTGTGTATCACCATTATGTTAAAGTATGAATGAGCTATTCCTATGTATGTAACAAAGGATTTAAGTATGATTTGGCTTTTAAGCCCAAGTATGTATTATTTTGAAATATGGTTTTGGCTCTTAAGCATTGGCATGCATAATTATGATTAGAAAAGACTTATGCTCCTACTTCAAACATGTATATGTATGTATTACCATAAGATAATGGCTTAGCACTGAATGAGATTGGGGGAGGAGGATTGACCCAAAGGGTCCTTATATAAAATCTCCTTTCTCATAACTACATACTAGCATAAGTTTGTGTTTATTCTGCTTTTTGGATGATTATGTACATGTAAAATTCTCTCCAAAATGGATGGTGTTCCTGAAAGGTGAGGTAGCCCTCTGAAATGTGTGGTGTTCCTGTAAAGAGAGGTATGGTCTACTTTTGGTAAGTAGATAACTCTTTTCTCCAGTGTAGAGATAACATTGAAATTCCATGTAATATCTCACATGGTCTTATATGCCAGTTAAGGTCCCCTTCCCATTATGTTTAAGTATTATGGCATTTATGCATCATGGATTTAAGGGATATTGTTATGAAATTTGTTCCTCTATACTTCTTTCTATATATATGTGCCCTTGTCATTTCATATGGAAATACAAGTTATCATGTTCATATGCATAGCCTGCCCGCATACTTAGTACATTCAAACATACTAACACATATTTTCTGCCTACATGATCTAACTATGTAGGGGCAAGAGACTTTCCTCGTCTACCTCTTCACGACTAGATTCAATTTGTTGAAGTTTGCTTATGGTGAGTACTTTATTCCAAGGACAAGACCCGCCTTCTATCTACCTATGCTATGTTATGATTATCTTATGTATTTTACTTTGAGGATGAGCCTGAGGCATGTCTTGGCCGCCGTCCTTTCTATGACCTAGAAGTATTGTCGGACGTTATGTAACTCTATGTATGAGCCTTGTTAGTTTGATGCTTACGAAGGCTAATATTATGCCCTATCTTTTGTTGATGTTGCGGTGAAATGATGATGAGAGGATGAATTTCCTAAGTCCCTATTCCCAAAGCTTGATTGTTATGATCTCGCCCTATAGAATTGTTTGTTGATGAATGTGTGATGGCATGTTTCATGTTTTCTATCTCCATAGCTTGAGTCTTAGACTTACTTGTTGTGTTTGTGATTGTGTGACCATGAGTCCCATCTCCCGTTCTTCCATAGCTTGAGTCCTAAGGTACTATCCCTTAGTATAACTTTATAATGTTTGAATTGTGCTTCTGAATCGATGATGTGTAAATGGATGGTATGGGACTTTCAGGTTTCCATTTGCCATGTTATACCTAGGCCTTAGACTTGGGTCATGTTAGCAATGTTAGAATCAATCGGTCTGATTCCATATGCATAAGAGGAAACTGAAGATCTTAGCCTAGAAATTTTCAAAGTGTTACACTATTAGAGTTACAAGAATTAATGGTCGTGTAAGTTACAAGAACTTACAGTTATCTTCTACTACAACCTAAATTCACTAACATATACACTAAGATATAAAATTCTATTTTAAAACATTGGATTCTACGACTCGAAAATCAATCTTGTATTCATCACTTCTCCTCTTATAGGTAAGATTAAAAGAAATTTTCCACATTTCCTCCTCGAACATATCTCCATTGTCTTTAGAAATATAATGGAAAATTAGAAAACTAGGGGCCCATTTGTCCTTATGTTCTCTAAATAAAACAAAATTAGGTAAAACAGCTGTCTTTATTACTTCAATTGTCATTTTACCAATTTAATTACACTTCAAGAAAATCAAATCTACTAGTAGTCTTCTGTGGCTTCTTCAAATGCCATTTTCAGAAAATTGAAACATTCTAGAGCGGAGAAAACTAGATGAAAAATGAATAGCTCTGCTTCATCATCTTTTGAAAAAATTGGGAAGGTACACACTTAAATTATATGTGTAGCTTTTCTAATTTCTAATTTTGTTAGTTAATTTTAATATTCAAGATGTAGATATCTTATAATTGAAATTCGAATTCATTCAAAATTTATTGTTTATATCTATGTTTTTGTGTGAGATCTAAATTCAAGATATAGGCATCTTAAAAGATTTGTATATAAGGTTAACGGTTGTTTAAGAAATTAAATTTTGTTCTAGTGTTCTGCTATGTGAAGTTGTGTTATGAATGATTATTGTAAAAGTTAATTAATGAAATATATCGTGACATGATTAATTACATCAAATTATTTTAAATAATTGATCTTTATGACATCTAGAAATTGGTAATCTATTAAGAAGTATCTAGACTTAATTTTATGAGAGAATTACTTTTTGCTATTATTTTAGATTAATTTAAATAGCATGATTTTTAATCAATTAGAGTTTCTACTAATTAGAGGACATAATTGAGTTAATTAACTGTTACAATCATTAAATCTACTCTTGATTATGTTTCAATTAATATTTGCAAGTCTAAAAATGTATAAAACAAGTCTTTTCTTGATTATCTTTCATGCTCTGTATGTATGTGTATACATTTATGCATGTATGTTTGTATGTATGTAGTATGTATGTATGTACAAGATGAAAGAATTTCTTTGGGTAATTTTATACCATTGTATGGTGTTCTTTTATTATTAATAAAATAAAATACAAAATTTTGAGTTGGCCGAAGTACAACCAAGGCCTCAAGACACACGTGCGTGAGCATGCACGTGCACACACACACACATATATGGCTTTAATCATATGTGGCCCCATAAAATTGTTCATATATTTCATTTAGATGCTTTAATTTAGAATTATACGTATTGAACACTTTAACCTTAAGAAATTTATACCTATTTGACATAAAATAACAGTGAGGAAAAAAATAAATATTCGTGTATCTCAAATGCTAATGCATAATAGATCCAATAAAATGATGATACACGACATTGGATCCAATTTTTTTTACAAATCTATTTAAATAATCCAACTAGAATTTTTGAAAAACTATAAACTTTTTTTAAAAAAAAATTAAACCACCACCCCACCTCTCCTCCTCCTCCTCCTCCTCCTTCTTCTTCTTCTTCTTCTTCTTTTTCTTCAAGCCTCGTTTCCCCTTCCACCGGCGCTAGTGCTTGTGCTGGACCGGTGACATGAATTTACCTTCATACAACCTCTTTCTTCTTCTCCATTGAACTTTACCCTTTTTATCAACGTCGGTAGAACATCATTGCTACTCATCCAAGCTAAATACTCATTCTCTTTCATTTTGATAGCATCAAAATCTCCAATTCATTGTGTTCATCTTCTTTTCGTTAGTGATCATTTATCTCAATTATAGAAGAAATAATAATAACAAGCTTTTCCCAAAAAAAATCAGTTCAGATTTTTTCATCGAAATTAATGAAACTTTTCCAAATATTTTTGAAACATATATCTACATAAAGGGAAGAAAATGAAAAAAGCAGCAGAAAAAGAAGAATTTGAGAAGGTAAGAGAAAGAGAGAGATGTAGGGATTTTGGGATATAAGTTTGTGCATATAAGATGATGAAATGATGTATGAGAATAGTTGCAGGGAGGAAAATATTAGGGTTGGGAAGAAGACACTCTCTTTTTTTTAGATTTAGTTTTGTTTTTCTTTTGAGTTTAAGTGTATAAGTTAGAAAAAGAAAAAAAATTATTTGTCATAGCTTTACGTGCTTAAAGAGAGTAAACACACATTTTTTTTTGTTTAATATAAATGACTTTTGAACAAATAACGTGCTTAATAGGTACAAAGATAAGTTGAACTGTCTAAATAAAATATGCAGACACCATCAAGGGGCCGCATATGATATAAGCATGTGCTTGTGTGTATGTGTGTGTGTGTCTGTGCATGCACGTGCGTGTGTGCGTGTGTGTGTAGCTTTAAAAGAAATTCTTTTCGTGATTTTATAACACGTGTGATGAGACGGATGTGATTCCTTCATTCTTGATCAACATTTTATATTTTAATCCTATTAAGGAATGTTCTCCTTTAAAAGAATCTATGCAATCTGAATTATTCTTAGTAGATTCCAAATTTACCAGAATATCTCTAAAAAAACTATCACAAAAGCCCATAGAAGGTTATGTGGTTTCTTAGTGTGATGGAAAGATAAGGTATGAGGTTTAAACAAATGATATGAGTAGTAAGATTGTTTGGTATATAAGATAAGATACAATATCACACGATTACATTTTTGATTAAAAAAATATATATTTTGTTGACAGTATAGATCTGCTCTAATTCCATATTACATCATAGATATCCCACCTTATCCGATCAAACTTATAAATTAGTTCAAGGACTATAATATAAAATTATAATCTCAGAATAATTTTGTGCGTATACCAAACGATCCTTGAAGTTGACCATCCAATATATCAAGGAGAAAGTGGAACATAAAATCTAAAAGTTGAACCAAAAAATATATATGTGGTTCAGGTTTTTGTTCATTTCTAATTATTGAGATATGTATTGTCATTAACTCGGGATTTATGAAAATGTTTCTCTTTTATATTCCACATAATACTTCTCATTATTCAATATTTATTCTAAGAAAAGATGACAAAAAAAGTTCAAGAAAATCTAAATACACATTGTTGATTATGTATAATGTATGTAGATGTTCAATTAACTTAGTCAAGTATCAACAAAGAAGTGAAGTCTTAGTTTTTCCTAAAAATTAAACTCTAAACTAGCAAAATTTTATTGTTAAAAAGAATAAATGCAGTCTTAATTAATTATTGGATTTGGATCACTCCTAAACAAACCTTAATAAAATATTAAACCTTTAAAATTCATTAACCTTCACCAAACAAATGTTGAATGAGACACTTAAGAGATAATTAGCTTGATGAATATTTCTTTTTTTCATAATTTTTTTCTATATGTGTACTTGATAACAATATTGTTTCAAGTATAAATATTATTCAAATAGTGAGAAAGACTTTTTAAAGAGATAAATTAGCTTTATAAGTATTTTTTATTTATTTATTTGTACTTTACTTTATATATATATATATATATATATATATATATATATATATATATATATATATATATCTGATGATAGTTTTACTTTAGACAAGTTTACTATTTTGATAAGTAATATTTTTTTTACAATTTAAGCTGCGCAACTGAGAATACCATATAATAATTATATTTGTAGGAGAGATTGGAACTTAGCAGGAATATGCCAACATGACTACGACATTTTTAAAGTAGACGTTCTTTGGGACATGTTTGGTGCATGCTCAAGTTCCAAAGAATGAAGTTGAAGAAGTATTACATCACATGTGATTCAAATTTATGCATGTACTGCATCTCTACAAATAACAATGATATTGACATACTAAAGATTTATCGACGTATTGACAAAGACGTTGTTCCTCTCGAGGAGATGAAGAATCATATTGACTGCCAGAAAATTCAGGTAAATTTAAATTGATACAGGCAATTGCAACTACAAATTAAACGAGATCTTATTGATTATGAATTGATGCTATGGACATTAACAAATTTGAACATTTGAGTAAGAATTAACAGTAGTTAATAATAAATTAGTCATTTATTGGGAAATGACTCAAATATGCCATCAATCTTTTAGAAAAGCTCGTTTATGCCATCCGTTAAAAGTTTTGCTCATTTATGCCAATGCCATTTGAGAAAAGATTCATCTATGCCATTATTTTTTAACCAGTTTTGCAAAACCACTTAAACATCTTTTTTAACCAGTTTTAACCAGTTTTGCGAAACCACTTAAACATCCAAAAAAAGGCAAATCGGCCCCAAAATTTTAAAATTACTTTTATTGTTATTTTTATACTGGATCCTTATTCTGTAGTATTTTTTTTGAGTCTATGTTCAAAATTTCAATTAATTTAGAGTTGAGGAGTCAATTTTACCAATAAAGAAGGTTAAAGTTTTGAACTTTGAAGATAAATATCAAGTGGGTCTTGTTAAGTTAGATTGATTCTGAGCTCAAAAGATATTGAGTTTATCTAGCTTGAAGGAACGCTACTCTTGAAATTTGAGCTGATTTTGTAAAGATTTGAAGAAGTTCAAATTTGGGAGTTCTTGGTGTTCTTCATGTATTCTTGGCATTCTTGAAAAAAAATGACTAAAAAGACTACACTTGATTCAAAACTCTAATTTAAAAGTATTTAAAGTTTTTAAGTGGTTCTGCAAAACAAGAGTTACAAAATAATGGCCTAGATGAGTCTTTTCTCAAACGGTAATGTTGTAAATGAGCTGAACTTCTGACGGATGTCATAGATGAGTAATTTCTCAAAGTTTGAGGCATATTTGAACCTTCTCCCTATATTATTTTAGATGTTTTCCATTGAAGTCAAATTTGACAAAGTCTAACTTCAGACATTATCATTCGAAGTTAAGCTTGACAAAGTCTAACTTCTAAAGTTATTCTAGAGTTGATAGATCTGTGCACAATATTTTTAATCGACTATATATTGTTGACTATTTCACACATATCAATTAGTAGTAACAATTGGCAATTCTTTGTTATTGGTCTTTTTTAGTGAGGAGTGATATATGTTAGTAGGATCTCCTCTGAATCAGAGCACCTGTTGCACAATGTGGCAATGGATTCAAAGAAATTGTACATTCTGTTGTATTTCTCAGCTACACATATAGAAAGTTATATATGTCACAATTCAAAATTCGGGTGTGATGGCATTCACCTAATCCACCAAGGCTAGTCAACTCAAAACCCAAGCAACTTAACAAATAAAGATACAATGAAAGATAACAGTCTAAAAATATATGTAAGTGGAAGAAAATAAGCTAACACTATCCCAAGGACTGGGTCACATGTACAAACCTCTATATATAGAATAATCAAAGGAAGTACAAGATAGAATGTCTACTCCTCAAATAGAACAAAAATATAATAGTGGAATCCTCAAGGCCAGTTAGAGACATAAGCAGCTACCTTACAGAAAGTCCAGAAGCTTGATCCAACAAGAAAGAAGTCAAGCAAGATGGATCAGACTCACAACCTACAAAAATGTAGCAAGGTGTGAGCACCAATCACAGGGTACTCAGCAAATAGGACTAACTTAAGTTAAAATAATGAAGAACACAAGTAACTCCTTAAATGTGAACCACAAATTACCGAACTACAACCCTGCACTCATAAAAGTCCTAACACAATATACTATATGGATAACACTTAGATAGATATACTCATCTTCTAGAATAGTATCTCATCACAAAAAATATATATATCGATCCAACACATACATCAAGATCAATAGTACAATAAGCACATAATCTCACAAAAAATATACAACTATATCAATTAGATATGATATGAGATGAAGTAGATGTCATAAGATGTATATAATGCAATACAATGTCAGTTAATTGTGATGTATGTCTGCCCTACGATACACATTCGCTGACCATATATATTCCTCACATCCAAACCCAAGGGGTCTCGCTCACCCATCCAGAGAAGTCCTCGGAATAGCCTAGAAATGACCTCGGACCGCCAACAAAGACCTTTGCTCGACCAATAGAGACCTCGGCCACCAATCCATATGTTACCTTACTAATCTCTCCACCGTAGCTATCACAAGTATCAATGCACAAATAATAATAGATGCAAAGTGCATGATCCCAATTATATCACAATATTAGAATCATAATGATCTCAGTATCTCAATATCATCAATAAATCAATATCATCAGTATCTCTAGTTCATAGTCCTCAAATATCAATGATATCATAATATAAGCACCATCCTGCTATCAACATCTAATGACTCATAACATCACATAGATTATAAACTCATAATTAATTACATCTAAATCTATAGCCATATGAACAAGTATTCAATATAAAAAACCATGAGCAAGCCTAGAATGATACAACTCTACCCCAAACACTTAAATCCATACACATAGGAGCATACAAGGTTCATTCATACTTAACAAAAGGTTAGAAGTCCACTTGCCTCAAATAAAGTCTCGTATAAAGCAAAATCCATTGCTTTCCCCCTCCTATGGTACTCTAAATCACCATAATCTATTCAAATATAACATCACAATCATATAGAAAATCTAATGATGCTAAAATTAATTAATTTAGAAGAAAAGGATAAAATGGTCAAAAATCCAATACCGAAGAACCTAGCCAGAATCTGAACATTAATATATGAAAATGTTCTCCTTATGATAAGGATTCCAACAGTGAAAACCAATTTGAAAATAGAGTTAAGATGAAAGAGAAATCACCAATTAAAGTTTGGAAATCAAAGTCTCAAAAATTCCCAAGTTCCACCATTTAATACCCAAAATTGAAAGTCAAAAACACAAATTAATCAATGGAAATGGTTAAATAGGTTAGAAAATTGTTTCCCAATCAGTTTGCCTTGAAAATTCTTGAAATCTCTCTTTAAAATGAAGCTTTAAGGGTTGAAAATGGTGAAAAATGAAATAAAAGTGTCTTTTAAAGGATCTCACTGTTCAAGCACTTAATGTACTCTGCGAACGCGGAGACATAGGGAGCCTAAGACTCCGCTAATGAGGGACCCATCATCATGAACGTGGAGATCAAGTGCCCTCACAGTTTTGCTAATGCAGAGTGGTCCACACAAATGCGGAGAAGGGTGCTAATTGCAACAGAAACAACCACAAATCAACAACCACTCAGCATAAAAAGTCCCCAACCTTACTTTTGGAATTCGTTCAAAACCCCGTGAACATAAACCAAACATGAAACCCTACCAAAACAACGATATAGCTTCAACTGAATAGTCCGGATTTGAATCTGAAACCTCCGTGGCCCCGAATCCTAGAAAGGTCATTAAATTTATTCAGGTAATCTCTGGTGAGATGGGTAGTTTTCCAGCAGATTTTACATTTGTAGACCCCTATAAAAATTAAAATGAAGATACTTTTAGCATTGGTTCCACCACCCGAAACAACTTTAGCTGACGGAATTTTGGTCCGAGCTTCTAAACCATGAATGGTGACCAAAGTCAAAGCTATCATCCAAAATAAATTTAAAATGCAACTTTAGGCCTAAAATCTCTATTTCAACTCCAAATTCAGTTTTGGAGTTCTACTAGACCATATTTGACATTCTATAAACTGATGGAATCAACAAAACCACAGTTTGACACTCGAAAGGCATATTGACCAAAACTCAAACTTCGCAACTTAAAGCCTTCTGAAACTTTCCTTTGCAAAACGCCATCTTTTTACATGATTTTCAAAATCCAACTTACTAATCTAAAAATGACTCGAGGCAACATTCGGGTAGGGAAAAATATAATTTGATCAAAATTGTCAAAAATGACCTTTAGGTTCATTATATCATTTTCCCCTAAAAACCATGTCCGTCCTCAAACATACGACAAAGGAAGGAGCCTTTTAAGGAGTAACCAAGAGTCTGAAATACAATTCTTAAAGTCATTAACTGCTTCCAAGTGACCTCATTCTCGAGAGCTATAACATCAAACGTATTATCAAGAATAAGACTTATGAGCCAACATGAAATTCTACCCTCCTAGAGTGACTACAAATTAGGAGACTAGATAACGAACCAAACTTGAACCAATGCTATCATACCACAATGTAATTATCAGGATGAACCTCATCCCATAAGACTACAAGGCAAACCAGGTCTATTCCCAGTGAAGGTCAAGAGTGAATTTGAGTTAATCATAACCAATTGAAATATACACATTATAATAAGCCCCATACAAGTTTCGTCCTCCTAACATAATCCTCCTCGAACTTAAGCTGCAAGATTCTAACACTCCAATAATACATATACGTAAGAGAGAATTCGATTAAACATGACCCAAAGAAAGATAGAAAACAGGAAAAAAACCAGTAGATGATACTTCTAAGCCTATAAAACCTCAATTAACACTACTTGAATGCTGGAATAATATCTAGAACAAGGTCCTCAAACAAGAAAAATACCCAAAAGTATTAGAAACCACAAGTTTTCATGAGATCACAGTTATTTCCTTTAGGAATAACCCTCACCCACCTTTAAGAAATTCTTGAACACTCCATGAATCCTATACACCATAAGCATATAACCTTTATTTATCACTAACTGACTACTTAACCTATTATGACAGCCTATGTCAACTTCCATGCATCCAGCCAAACCAAAATCATCCATGGCAAACATAAAATCATAAGTCCTTTCTGTAATGCTTTCATGAGTCATTTATTATTATTGAATAATCCACCCTAACATGAAGCACGAAATTCCTCATATCCTTGTTTATCTTTCCACCCAAACTGAACACCGACAACCTTTCATAACTCTTTGGTGAGTCAACCCACGTCACGTTATCACCAAACTCAAATCGAAAATCTATAAAATTTATAACTCTGAAACATAGATCTATACATGATGTCTAATCTCCTTCACGCTTCTTAACTTGCATCTGTCTCCAATGTTCTAAGAATGTTTAGATACTTAACCCATACTCATGGCCCAATGCTAAATGCTCAAAATTATTGTACCCAAGGCCATGTACTCACTCCAAACCCACTTATTTTCATCATTTCTCAGAAAAAATCCATAGCAGATTGCCTTTTACTTCACACAACAACTCAAGTGCAACCGCATTAAGTTCTTTCACCATAAAAAGTAGCAAAGTCAATAATCGAAACCTCACTCAAACTCCATTAGAATGTTCAATAGCCAACGTAACCAATCATCTCATTTCCTGACTAATCTTTACCTTAACAAAAACAACTACCATGACTGCAGCTTACCATGAAATCTTGGGTCCTGACTCATACTTTGCAACTAATTCCCTTCTTAATCATGATTAATGCAAACCTTGGAGACCATTAGAAACTGCATACCCTAGTTCACCATCAATTGCTTTCTCCTATATCCTATCGTGCACATCCTTAGAAACCTAAGCCGTACTAGTCAAAGAATTGAAAGACATAAAGAAACCTATTTTAACACTATCACCAACTTCTATAGACTTCTCTATCATATCTTACCCTACATTCTCTTAACCCCACTAATATATGTGTGACCATATTATCATATGCCGATCAATATAAATAAGGCCATACCTTACTACGAAATTGAACATATAGTTGATGTGGCAATCTAACCCCAAGTCATACTAGCGAAATTTAGTGACTCGACCAATTATCCATATGCACTTTCTTACTAATATCCCAATTACATCCTTACAGGCAAACTTAGGGAAACCTATTAGTTCATATGCTTGTGATCTCAATATCAATGTGTTCCTTTTTGGCTTATAATGAAGTCGTCAGTTCCCACATAGATCTCTAAGATAAACTCCATACTTAAACATATTAATACCCATTCCATTATTCACCACTATGACTTTCTTTATGAGAGACCCCAAACTCAAGCATCCGTACAACAACCAATTAGTCCTCCCCCAAATGTGGCAGTAATGTCAAACTCTACTGCCAGAGTAAGTAAAATGTTTGATAATTCCTTGGTAACTTTTGTTCGCACTCAAAGACCAATGTCTCTATCCTTGGTCTATCTAGCATTACTAAGGTCGCACTCTTGACATAGAAATTAGGGACATGACATTATAGAGATAGCCAGCCCAAACCAAGAATTGTATCAAAATCTACCATATCTAATATAATCAAATCTACTAAAGTCTCATAGCCCGCCAATGTAGCAAGATCGGATCGGTACTCCCGATCCACTACTAAGGACTCCCCTAATGGGGTCAAAACCTGAATAGACACTAATATGGAATCATAAGGCAACTCAAGCCCCAAGGAGAAATAAGTAGATAAATATGTCTAAATGGAGCCTGGATCAGATAACATAGATATAAAATTATGGAAAACTAGAACCATACCTATGATCACAGCATCAGATGCCTCAACCTCGGGTCTATCTGAGAAGGTATAGTAATGGCCATCTTGACATCCACTCATAGAAGCTGGTCCTCTACCACCTGAATAAGTAGAGATATCACCTACTCCCCTACCATTGATTATGTCCACCTTTATTAATATGACCTCTACTACAACCCCTAATTTGTGGGGCTAATACTCTGGATGGTGGTGTCGGATCTCTGATTGGTGCTGCGGAGTATCAACGGTAAGGCCCAAAATGAGTCTATCAAATCATATGATTGGGAGATCCACGCACATAGCAAAATCTAGGGTTGGCAGCTGCTGTGATGGAGCAGAAGGGATGCTATAGCAACCTTAGCCCATAAGCCTCTAATTAGAACCAAATGAACTCTGACCTGAACTTTATGAATTACGAAGGTCTCTTCCTCCCTTTGAAGCCGGTAAGGCTGCACGAACCCCTTGATGCTAAAGTAAGCCTCCTCTGACCATACCTCTGCCCCATGATGAGGCATGTGGGTCTTGCCCCAATGTATGGACTCTTTTGGGGCCTCCAAACACCCCTGACTACATGATCTCTGTCTCCTTGGAGGCACTAACCACTAACTTAAAAGATGCTCCATCTCTAGACATCTATAACATTTGACTGCCTGATGGAATATGCCAACTCTCTAATAAAAAGTGAACTCTCTTTGTCTCTGTAGGAATGATGGTTGTAGTATGCCGAGCCAACTGGTAGAAATGAAGTCATACTCTAAAACCATCATGGAACCCTACCTCAAACTCTCAAACCTCAGAAGACTCTGTTCCCTAACATTCCAAAGAACAACTCTATCATAAAAAACACTAGCGAATGTCACCCAAGTCATTAGAGGAGAATCAATTAGAAAGGATCCCAAATATGTCCTCCACCAATCCTTGGCTGGTCCACGAAGCTGAAGGGTATCATAACAGACACCGTGGCTCTCGGCTAGTCCAATGGTCTCAAGTAGCTCCATACAAATAATCAAGAACATATACGCATCCTTAATCTTCCCACGTTGGACCTGAGGTGGGTCCATCTTCTTGAACCCCTCACATTTATGTTGTTCCTCATCAATCAAGGAAGCTATTGGAGGAACCTTAATAATAGGTTCCGCTGGTGGTTGTTTCACCGGTACTTGGGCCTGAGGAGACTGCTGACTCAGAAGTTGAACCCCAACTCATGCCTGAGAAGTATCTGGTGTATCAAGTGTTCTAACTACTTGCCCCAAAGTGTCAAGAACCCCCAAAACTCTTAAAGTATATCTTGGAATAGTGTTGCTTTGGCAAACTCATGTGGGACCTGCTTCTGTCTAGGCTCTATAGCTAGCTTGGTGGAGATACCCCACTCATAGTCCCTTCTCTGTGCACTCCCTCAGCTCTGGTCTCTAGCTTATCCTCAGGCACGACCCCTACCCTTAGCTGGGGTCTCAATAGCAATATTAGGGGCAACCTCCCCTCATCCTTTATCAGCAGTGGCTCTAGTCCTTGCAATTTGTCAAAAGGCCCACGACTACGTAGCACTTACACAAAGACCCATGCACGAATGGATTAGAAAGAAATAATAGAGAGTTTCCTAATGTTCTCTGTAGCCTCTCAAGGATAAGTGGCAGATGTCCCCGCACTGATCCTTTAAACTCTACTCGATTGGGCTTGTTCACATGTGAGACCTATTAACTTGATGCTCGAATACAAAATTATCACAATTAGAAATTCGGGTGTGATGGTACTCATCTAACCCACTTAGGTGAGTCAGTCTAAAACACAAGAAACTTAACAAATAAAGATACAACAAAAGATTACAGACTAAAACTATAGGTAAGTAGAAGAAAATAAACTGAAACTATCCCATGGACTGGTGTCACATGTACAAGCCTCTATATATAGAATATTCAAATGAAGTAGAGGGCATAATGTCTAGTTCTGAAGTAGAACCGAAACATAAAAGTGCAATCCTCAAGGTGTACTGGAGACACAAACAACTACCTCACAGAATGACTGGAAGCTCGATCCAACAAGAAAGAAGTCTAGCAAGATGGATCAGGCTTACAACCTACAAAAACGTAGCAAAGGGTGAGCAGCAAACACGAGGTATTCATCAAATAGAACTAACCTAAGGTAAAGAAATGAAGAACATACGTAACGCTTTCAATCCTAACCACAATCCGCTGAACTACAACCCCGCACATAAAAAGGTCCCAACACAATATCATATATAGATCAAATATAGATATACTCATCTTCTTGCATAGTATCTTATCACTAAAAAATTTAGATCTATCCAACACTTACATCAAGATCAGAGGTACAATAAGTACACAACTTCACAAACAATATACAACTATATCAATCAGATATGATATGAGATAAAGTGGATGCCATGGGATGTATATAATAAAATATAATGCAATACTAGTTAATCGTAATTCATGTTTGCCCTATGATATACATCCATGGACCATGTATATCCCTCATATCAGAACCCTTAGAAGTCTCACGTAGACCATGTATCCATGAACACTGCTGGAAAAGGCCTCAACTAATGCTCATCTATCCGAAAAAGAACTCGGACTGGCCTAGAAATTACCTCGGATTGTTGATAATGACCTCGGCTTGACTGGTAGAGATCTAGGCCACCAACCTATATATTATCTTACTCATCTTTTGGTCGTAACCATCAGAAGTATCAATGCACAAATAACAGTAATAGATGCAAGGGGTATGATCACAATTATATCATAACATCAGCATCATAATGATCTTTGTATCTGAATATCATCAATAACTCAATTTCATCAGCATCTCAAGTCATTACAGTCTTAAAATATCAATCGTATCACAATATAGGCAGCATCCCGCTATCAAAATCGAATAGCTCATAAGATCACATAGATTATAAACTCATAATTAATTTAAAACTCAATATATAGCCATATGAATAATTATTCAACACAAAAAATCATGATCAGATCTCGACTGATATAATTCTATCCCCAAACACTCAAATCAATACACATAGGAGCATACAAGATTCATTCATACTTAACAAAAGGTTAGAAGTCCACCTGCCTCAAATAAAAGTGTCATATCAAGCCAAATCCATCCCTTTCCCCTTCTTACGGTACTCCAAATCACCACAATATATTCAAATATAGCATCACAATCACATAATGAATCTAATGATACTAAAATCAATGAATTTGCATGAAAAAGGTAAAATGGTAAAAATTCCTATGCAAACGAATGTAGCCAGAATTCGAAAACTAATATATGAAAATGTTCTCCTAGTGATAAGGATTCCAACGGTGAAACCAATTTAAAAATAGAGTTAATATGAAAGGGAAATCACCAATTAAAGTTTTAAAATAAATGTCCCAAAATCCCCAAAATCCACCATTTAATATAAAAAATTTAAAGTTAAAAACATAAATTGATCAATAGAAATAGTTGAAATAGGTTAGGAAATAGTTACCCATAAAACTTTCCTTGAAAAACCTTGAAATCCCCCATTGAAAACGAAGATTTAAGGGTTGGAAATGGTGAAAATTAAATAAAACATCTTTTAAATGAGCCTAGTATTCACGCACTTACTGGACTTTGCTAACGCGCAGCCATACTCGCAAACACAAAGATATAAAGGACCCAACACTCCATGAATGCAAGCTCCATCTCCGTGAGCACTGAGGTCAATGCCCTCACACTTCCGTGAACACAGAGAAAGGTGCTAATTGCACCAGAAATAGCCACAAACTAGCAACTACTCAGCATAAAAACTCACGAATTGGACTTTCAAAATTCGTTCAGAACCCCATGAACACAAACCATATGTGGAACCCTACAAAGAATGATGATCCAAAGTCAATGGAATTGTCAGGATTCGAATTTGAAATCTCTGTGGCCCCTAATTCAAGAAAGGCCATTAAATCTAGTTTAGGACCTAAACACTCAAATATTCACGGAACCTTCAAAAATTAGAAAGAAAGTATTTTTAGTATTAGTTATACCTCTCAAAACCGCTGGAATAGATAGAATTTTTATACGAGCTCCTAGTGTCAAGCATAACTTCAAATGAATTTGTCTAAAGTTAGACTTTATCAAATTTGACTTTAAAGAAAAATATCTTAAATAACATATGACTAAATAAATAACTAATTTCTTTATGAACTATTGTTAATCGTTACTGAAATGGTCAAATTTGTTAATGCCCATAGAATATATTCATAATCAATATGATCTTGTTAGTCTCTAGTTTTAATTTTCTATTTCAATTCAAATTTACCAAAAAATTTTGGCAGTCAATATGACTCTTCATCTCCTTCGAGAGGAACATCTTTGTAAACATGTCCATAAATCTTTAGTACGTCATGATCATTGGGTTTGATTGTAGAATTGCAGTACATGTATAAATCTGAATCACATGTGATGTATTACTTGTTCAATTCATTCTTAAGAACTTGAGCATGCACCAAACATGACCCAAAGAATGTCTTCTTTAAAATGTCCCTACCCATGCTGACATATTCCTGCTAGGTCAATATCTCCTACAAATATAATTATTATATGATATTCTCGATTAATGTAATGGCCTAGTTGGTCATTTTCAACATTAACGGTGAGAATTTCTATTTTAACCTTTCTTAAGTTACTTTGGGACTATTTTGAACTATCTAGATTGTTAAAACTGAAATATTCTATTTTAAAAGTTGAAAATATGAGTTTTGACACCTTTTAAAGCTTAAGTTGTTGAAAAAGTGTGTTTTTGTATCATTATGAGATTCGGGGGTTGGATCAGAGATAGGTCGGTTCCAATAGCTCCAAAACATCAAAACTTAACAATGAGAAATTACAAAACCAAATTTTGAGTTAAAATCCGTTTTTTAGACCTAAAGTTTTAATGTTAGTCATTTTCGAAACCAATGTTTAACTTTGGTCAACATTTGGAGTGAGAGACTCGTAATAATTTTTGGATTTGGTAAGGATAGTTTTGGTATTTTAATTTTTAATCTAGTTTTATCGGGTTGCATTAGTAAATATCGCGAGAAGGCCTTTAAACTAATTCTTGTTGATCCTGTTGAGTCCGGATCGTGGCTTCTAGTTTGGATACATATTTGGTTTGTGAAATACTTATTTCAGATGA
Source organism: Solanum rostratum (assembly GCA_029948455.1). Lineage (NCBI taxonomy): Eukaryota > Viridiplantae > Streptophyta > Magnoliopsida > Solanales > Solanaceae > Solanum > Solanum rostratum. The sequence goes on from CM057051.1 coordinate 29,051,980, forward strand.
GTTTCGTGGGTCCATTTCGAGTAGCAAGTTGGACTTGGGTTGCTGGTTTTAGCTGATATCTGGTGCAGGTGAGTTTCTTCTCCGCGTTCGTGGTGGATTTAGGTCTGTTGTGATCCATGTTCATGGACTATGTCCTGCATTCATGAATTTTTGACATGTTTAATCTCTGCATTTGCGGGATGGGTCTGCGATCGCAGAGTAGTTTTTACACCTGGATAGATTAAAAATCGAGACACACCATTTTTAATCCATTTTCAAGCATCAAAGTTTAAGGATTTTTGTTGCGTAAGAATTTCTAACACTAATCTAATCATTTTCCATGAGCTTTATCTTGATTTTTTTCTTTAAATTCATGAACTTGAACACCAAAATTGGGAATTTTTAGACTATAATTTTCAAACTTTAAAGGTTGATTTCTCATTCAACTTGAGCTTGATTTTAGTGTGATATTCACCAATTAACTCCATTTTTACTTTAGAACTTGATTTTAAAGTTATTTTTAAGATTTGGAAACTTCAAATTTAGCCCTAATTTTGATCATTTTGTCCCTAAGCCTAATTCGTGCCAATATGGGTATCAAAATTTATCTTTTCATGCGTAGAACCTATTTTTGATGTGGTTGAGTGATTTTGCGATGGTTTGGAGGCTTGAGTTGATTGAAATCTTTTATGTTGTGCGATTTTGGCATTGAGGTAGGTTCGTCTAACCTTATTGGGGCTGGATTCGAGTTATTGGACGTGCTTATGTAGTAGTTATAAGATCTACATTGATTCATGAATAATTGGGCCGATATGTTATGATGGTGATAGAATTGGGATTTTTGTTATTTTGAAAACTAGTAAAAATGCGATATTAATGTACGTTGTGATAAAATTTGTGAATTGAGATGTCTTGGGCTATCTGTATATTAATGTGAGACGTGATATAATTTGGGCACTTATGTGGAAATTGATTATTTGTCTTATACCTTTTGGGGTACTTTTGATGGTCTTTAAAGCAACACAAGAGTTAAGGTCAATTTGAGGATTTGTTATGATACATTCATGTTTTTTAAGCATATTATAATACTGGTAGGAGTTAGTCTAATAGTAATTGGTTACTGATGATGAAGTGGTAATGTAAGACATATTGGGTGTATCATGGTATCAAATGATGCTCCTAGATTTGTGTTTTTGAGGTTAAAGCTAATGTATACATCCTTTATCAGTTGTATTGATGCTATATATATTTATATGTGCTGGTACTATAGTCTGGGCATGCACACATCTTGTATTATATTTATACCACTTGAGACATTGTGATACCTGAGACATTCATGTATACAGCCTACGATGCTTTGAGTTACTCTTGGGGAATTCCGGTGCATAATTAGGGATGAAAGAGGTCCGGCTTTGTTGGCATACCTGACTACTAATATAATTGTGGTGACCTAAGACTTCATAGTTGTTGAAATACTGTATTATTTTCTGTAAATCCCCTTGCCTACGATGAGCAAGCAAGAGTGAGAGGTACCACTTTCTATGATATTGTACCACTATATATTATAAGACCCCTTGCTTACTTTAAGGTAGCAGGGGAAGGATTGTACTACTTTCTACAACCTTGACCACGTTGAGGTGGAAAGGCGTAGATTATGAGACATTGGAGACTGTAAGCATGTGTTGATACCTGAGAGTCTGGTGTGATTGAGACTTTTGGTTAGTGGAAGAACTCTGGAAATTTGAGAAACATTGGGGATTTGCGGTACCAGTGGGGCCACCTGGCATATTTTCTTCTTCCCCTCTTGACTCTGTGAGAAATTATTCTTTGATTATCTCATTATACTGCTGATATATCTATTTGACCCATGGCATTGGCATAAATTCATATCTTATATATAATACCACTTTCTTGACCATGCTAAGGTGGTAAGGTTGGGATATTATGGCACCCTTGACCATGCAGAGGTGGCAAGTCTTAACTCTTGACCATGCTGAGGTGACAAGCTTTCACTCTTGACTAGGCTGAGGTGGCAAGATTACACTCTTGACCACTGTCACGCCCCAAGAGGTTATCCTTGACATGGCTGGCCCTTAGAGACTATTGCTATCCCCCAAGAGAAGCACTTGGCCTCATCACACTCATTCAGTCATAACTAACAACGGAAGACATCAATGATTAAGAAATACTTAATGGAAGGCGATAATGGTATGTTAATCAAAGGCCAAAGGCCAAACACCATAACAATCAAACTGAGTAAGACTAGTATGAAAGAAATTAGCCAAAAATATAGTCCAATGATAACTCAAAAGTCTAGTCTACGAAGCCTCTAAATCATCTTACTAAATGATGCCAATGGCAGTTCCATGGCTACCTCAAAATAAGGTAAAATGGCTAAACTAAAAGTTAGAAGAGAAAAGATGATATCCTCTGAAAGCAAGGGAGGACTCATCAATCAGATGAAAGCAATAGGTCTTCAATAGGGCGCCTATTGATGACCTCTAGTACCTATCTCTGCATCATAAAAAGATGCAAGCCCAAATGAATGTCAGTACATGAAATGTACAAGTATGTAAAATTGTAGAACGAAACATATAAAGATAGAATAATAAAAACTCAAGAAGTAGGAAACTCAATTAACAAAACAAGGGTCTAAAAAAAGAATGCAATTTAAATGATGACCACTCATAAACCATCTAATCTAATCCACTCAGAGTACTATACATAGCTATATGAGAGTTTCTCTAATTGAAAACTATCACCTATGAGCCGGTAAAGATACAATGAATGATGTCATCATGACATCCACTCAATACCTTGCAAGGGTAAAGGACATCCCATCAGTGGATCCAAAATAAGTTACATCAAGTTCACTTTTTTGGAGAATAGGAAACATCCAATTTTATGGTTCAATCCTCTCCTATGCCAGCTATGTAGTTATTGAGTTCGAGTTTGACTTGCTCTTACTCAATTCGGTGTTCAACACTCATACTACGACTCAATATGCTCATAATACATCAATCCTATGGTTAACGTATTCCGCTAATCTTATAAGACATTTGTCATCTCAATTCATCACATCAACAATCATCTCTTTAATTAGGAACATTCTTTTAAGATTTATCTCATTGACCCATAAAGACCATCCATCATCTAACAATCAAACAACATAGTATCAAAAAACAAGAGTGCGGTTAAAGCATTTAGGAACTCTATAGACTCTTTAAGTTCAAATTATACTCATCCATACCCACCATTTAAGTGAAATGTGTAAAACTAATAAGAATTTTTTCTAGGGTTCATGTAGAAAAGTAAAATCATTTGTTTCAAGTATTCAATTTATAAAAGCTATAATTCATGGAATATTTGATAGAAATATATAGAAATATTTTATGGAATATATTCGGGCTATGGGGCACGAAGAAGAACAAAATCCATGTTGTAGTTATCCTTACATACTTGGTTGTTTTGAATCATTAAACAACTTGGGAGAATACACAGGATTATCTCTTGAAACATTGCTCTTAGTTGGAAAAGGTATTTTAGCATGAAAAAGCTGAATGATTATTTTTAGGGACTTGTTTAGGTAAAGAAACATCAAGTTATGTCTTTGAAAGGGTAGAAAAACACAAAAATAATCCTTCTTAAAAAATGTTTTCAACGTTGCCTACGGGCCAACCAATGACCCATAGAACCTACCACGGCTCAAAGGAACCAATCCATAAACTTTTGGGCAAATGTCAGGGTCTCTGGATCGATTCCCCGAGCCCAATCTATGGCCCATAGAAGCATCTAGACCCATAGTTGGGTCCGTTAAGTTTGGGACTCAAAAATACATTTTCTAAAGTTTTTCCATGAGTTGACAGTACGGGTCGTAACTCAAACCATGACACGTAAGTCATCTCGCAGCTCAACTCTACTCTCGCAGTCTGTAGTAAAATAGCTATAACATCTAACTCAAAACTCCAAATAAGGTGAAATCAATAGTGTTGGGAAGATAATTCAAAGGGATTTCATCTGGTAGGTCATGGGACAACTAGTTCCTTGTGTGCTAAGAGTTATGGTAAGTTAAAGTTGACCCTTGTATAATCTAATGCAAGAAACTCAATTGATAGGAAAGTTTTGAATGCGGCAACATACTAGAGGTCTCTTATAACCCTAATCCACTTCTCACATATAAGATTGAGGCTTGAAACATAGGTACATGTCAGAATAGAGTTATGGGGTATCATAATATCTCCCGCTTGGGATCATTAGTCCTTGAATGATGAGCAATTAAGAGACTTATCAAGTAGGAACACCATCAAGAACTCAAATTTTCAGATACTCATACTCTAAAAATCAACTTCAACTCAGGATTCAGAATTGAAAGACTATTTCCAAAATCATCATTAGGCATGAATACAATTAAAGATATACATATTCAAATACTCATAGACTCAAGACGAGCATCAACTCAACCAATGGTAAAGTGAGTCAACGAATAGGAATAAATCATTACCATTAATTTCATCATAAAGAGGCACGAATAGGTAAGGGTTTCTAGTTTTCATATTCTCTTGAGATTCCCATATAGCCTCTTCAACGGATTGACTTCTCTACAATACTTTTACAGATGCCACCTCATTGGTTCTCGACTTGCAAACTTGATCTTCAAGGATTTGGACTCAATTTCCATTCTTCCCAAATCTTATTACATTCATTATGTGTGACACTTTCAAGTATGCCTAATCATTCACTTTGAACTGTAGGTCCCCTCTACTAACATCAATGCAGGACTTCTGACGACTCTATGCTTCTAAATCTATCTTGGATAATATTTACCTTCTCTATATCCTGGTGTACCAAAACGTTACCTACCTCAAACCATCGAGTTAGTGATCTACATATTATCCCATAGAGGGCCTCATAAAGAGCCATTTGTATGCTCCAACGAAAGTTGTTGTTGTAGGCAAACTAAATTAGACGCAAGTGGTCATCCCAATGACCCTCGAAGGTGATGACATATGCTCTCAACTTGTCCTCCAAGGTTTGTATCATAAGCTCAGCTTGGCTATTGGTTTAAGCGTGGAAGGAAGTGCTAAAGTTCACCTTTTAACCTTGGACTTTCTGAAAGGACTTATAGAATTGAGCAGTGAATTAAGCTCCTCTGTCTAATATAATGGTCAAAGAAACTCCATGCAATATGCAAATCTCTCGAATATAAAATGATGCATAGTCCTCTACCGTATTAGTAGTCTTTACTGCTAAGAAGTTGGCTAATTTAGTCATCTGATCAACAATTACCCACATCAAATCATGTTGTCTGTGAGGCCTTGGTAAGCCTTTTATACAATCCATTTATTATCTCCCAATTCCATTCTGGAATTTCAAAATTCTCGGCAACTCCACAATGCCTTTAGTGCTCAACTTTAACTTATTGGCAGTTTAGATACTTAGAAACAATGTCTGGAATGTGTCTCTTCATCCTACTCCACCAATAAACCTCTCTCAAGTCATAGTATATTTATGTGAACCCTAGATGGATAGAATATCTCGAGTTATAGACTTCTGATATGATCCTTTCTCAAATACCGTCCATATTTGGAACTCACAATCTACTTTGGTATCTCAATACCCTATCTCCCTCTTTTATGAATGTCATTAATTTCTGTTTATGTACATCTTCCTTCAATTGGAGGAAGACGGGATCTTGTTCTTGCTTCTCCTTTACCTTTACCACAAAAGATGATGACCCATTATGCACAAGTATTCCACTTTCACCAGATTTTTCTGGTCGAACTCCAAATTGCACTAGTCTGTGCACCTCTTTGGCTAACTCTTTCTTCTCTTTTTCCACATGAGCAGTGCTTCTTATATACAACCTTCTAAGAGCATCAACAACCATATTAACTTTACCTAAATTATAGAGGATCTCATATAGTAGTCCTCCAGCAGCTCAAGCCATCTCCACTACCTCAAGTCAAGCTCTTTCTTGGTGAATATATAATACAGGCTCTTGTGGTCTATGTATACATCAACATGTTCTCTATATAAGTAATGCACCAAATCTTGACTACAAACACCATCCAACAATTTCTAAGGCATGAGTTGCATAGTTCCTCTCCTGGTGATTAAGTTGTCCCGTAGCAAAGGTTGTGACTCACTCTAAAAGCATCACAATACATCACAAAACCATCAGTCCCCTCAGGTAGAGTCAACACTGATGCAGTAGTTAATATGGTTTTCAATCTTGAAAATACTTCTCACACTCGTCGAACTTAGCGTTTTTGAGTCAGCTTAGTCAATGGTGAGGATATAGTAGAGAATCCCCTATTAAATCTGTAGTAGTAACCAACCAAACCTAGAAAATTTCTTATGTACGTTGGAGAGGTGGGTCTAGGCTAGTTCTTAACTGCCTCAATATTCTGCATATCAACACGAGTACCATCACCCGAGACAACATGGCCTAAAAATGACACCAGTTTAAGAATAACTCACATTTTTAAAATTTGGCATACAACTCCTTATCCTTGAGGCTTTGAAGAAAAATTTAGAGGTGATCGACATGCTCTTCCTCATCTCTGTAGTTCACAAAAATATCATCAATGAATACAATCACCATCATACCAAGGTACTGTTTAAAGACCCGGTTCATCAAGTCCATGAAAGGAGCATGACCATTGGTCAATCCAAAGGACATCACCAGAAACTCAAAGTGACCATATTGGGTTCGAAAAGTCATCTTTGGGATGACATGTTCTCTCATTTTCAACTAGTGATAGTCTGATCTAAGGTCTATCTTGGAGAAAATAGTGGCACCCTAAAGTTGGTCAAATAAGTCATTGATCCTCAAAAGGGGATATTTGTTCTGAATGATTTCCTTACTCAATTGGCGATAACCTATACAAATCCTGAGGAAACCATCTTTATTGCACACAAATAGGACAGGAGTGCCCCATGGAGAGACACGTGGCCAAATTAATTCTTTGTCCAATAGATCCTTCAACTACTCTTTTAGTTTTTCAACTATATCAGAGCCATTTTATATGGAGGAACATAGAGAGGCTGGGTATCGGGGGAAAATTAATCCCAAAGTTGATCTCCCTAATAGGAGGGACTCTAGGAAAATCATCGTGGAAGACATCAAGAGCTTATTGACAATTGGAACTGACTCAAAAGGTGGAGACTCTACATCATCAGTCTTAACTCGCATGAAGTGATAGATACATCCTTTAGAAATTATTTTTTTGTCCCTAATGTAGGAAATACACTTACCCTTAGGCACTGCAGAACTACCCTTCCACATTATAACAGGCTTATTTAGAAATTGCAATTTGACCATCCAGGTTCTAAATTGACAGAGGCATAACAGGCATGAAGCCAGTCCATGCCAAGAATCACATCAAAGTCAATCATCTCTAACTCAACTAAGTTTGCCAAAGTATCTTTATGATAGATAGACACCATACAATCTCTATATACCCTTTCAGCTAGAATAGACTCACCAAAAGAAGTAGAAACACTGAAGGGATCAAGAAGATATTCACGAAGAATCTCAAACATACTATTTACATATGGGGTTACAAATGATAAAGTGGCACCTGGCTCAAGAAAGGCGTACACATCATGGGAAAAGACTCAAAGCATACTCGTAATAATATCTTATACAACTTTCTGATACTGTCGACTACACATCGCATGTAGACAGTTTGAACCCTTGCCTGTATTAGTGGTGGTACCTCTCTAATTACCGCTAACTTGTGGTGCTACCAAAGACTAAGATTTATTACCTCCATCGCCCTGCCTCCTTTTTGGTCACTCATTCTGGAAGTAACCAGTCCGTCCCCACCTATAGCAAGCATTTATGTCCTCATGGCTCTCACCTAGTTAGGGTTTACCACACTTACCACCCTGGAACCATGAGTCATGCTAGCTTGGGATTGAGAACCTTGAGATCTAGAATTCTGATGGCTCTAAGACTTCCAATCATACTTGTTACTCGGAGCTGGTGCACTTGTTGTAGCTGGTGCATAATTTGAAGACCTTTACTGAAAATTGGACCTGTGCTACTTACTTTGCTTTTGCAGGCTAGGCTTATGCCCCATTGATTTATCCTTCTTGCTTAAATGCTCCTCCTTATCCCTTTCTTATACTCTTCAAGTTGTTGTGTATAAACCATAACTCTATAGATGTCCATACTAGGAATCAACAATATCATTTTGCACTCCTTTTTCACATGCTTTCCCAAGACGAATATGAATTTTCTCATTCTAGATCACATGCTAGAGACCATCTCTGGAGCATACCTTGGTAGATATGTAAACTTAAGGCTATATTCTTTGACAGTCATCCCCTCTTACTTCAAATCAACAAACTCCTCGACCTTCATTTCCCTCAAGTTTAGTGGAAAGAAGTGATCAAGAAAGGCACTCTCAAAGCCATCCCAAATGATAGGGTCAACATCCTCAACTCGGCTCTCTTCCTACTTATTGTACCAAACATTTTCCATATCATTGAGTTGATAGGAAGCATGTTCAATTCCCTAAATCTCCAGTGCATGCATAACTTTCAACACCTTTCATATCTCATCAATAAAATTTTGGAGGGCTTCCTTAACCTTAGACCTTGTGAAGACCGGTGGATTCATCCTCCGAAAGTTCCTAAGTGTAATTGCTGCAGTTGGCTCTTGGGAGATAGAACTAGGAGCTTGTGGACTTTGATTCCCACTCAAGGCAGCTACCAATTGGGTAAGAAAAGTGATAGCCCCTCTGAAATTAGCCTATGTAGTAGTTGTGGAAAAATGGGTAAGTTATTTGGGTACCTATCCATATTTACTCATCTTAAATGAGTTGGGTATCCAGCTTATTTAAAAAGGATAAAAAATAGGTAAAGCTCATATTTACTCATCTGAAATAGGTAATTTAATAGGTAATATGGTTCTAAGAGACTCATTCATAATGTAAATTAAGTTTTTATTGGAAGAAGTTGGGGTGGGTGAGGATAATTAAAGTTATTTGAATTTTCTAAAAATCAAATTAACTTTTTATTGGGAGGGGAATCTTTTTTAACATTTGGCGGTAGGAATGTGCATCGGTCGGTTCGGTTCGATTTATTGATTTCAATTTTTAAATATGCTAAGCAAATAACAAACCAATAAAATATCTTTTATTAGTTTTCAATTTATTGGTATTAAGTTTTTAACAGTTTGATTTTTTATGTAAACGATAAGAATGATAATGAGATTTTGCATTAGTAAAAGCAGATGGATTAAAAAATAGTAAACACTAAAGGCTAAATACTAAAGTGGATAAGTAATCACTTATACGATAAAGATTAAAATAGGTAAAGTACAACTATTGTGTCTTATTACTATTAAATACTAATATTTAATATTTACGAAGGGATAAAATAGTAAACTATTGTAATCTTATTCGGTTATTGGGTAATGGATAACACAATAGTAAGAATCGATAAAGAATCGATAATCTTGTACCTCGTTTTTCAAAACAATTGAAACCCCAATAACCTAATAACCCAATAAGAATAAAACAATAATATTTTTATCGGTCTGTTCGATTTTTGTACATCCCTACATGGGGGTAGGTGTGGGGTTGTAAGATTTTATATATATATGTGTGTGTGTGTGCGCGCGCGCGTGTGTGTGTCTGTGTCTGCGTTAAAAAAATTATATTTTTTTTGGTAGGGTGGGGGGTAAGGAGATACTACGGGGTCGGGGGCACTTAGGAAGAAGGCGGGAGTTAGAGGTAAAAAATATTCAAGAATTGTTCTTTGAAGAAAATAGTTTTTTTTTACTTTTTTTGGGATCAGGGGGTTGGGGGCAGGGATTTCGAGTGGGGAGGGGGTGGAGGATTGGGTAAAAAATTAATTTTTTTTTTAAAAAATGAATTTTTTATATTTTATTTTATGTAAGAGCCCCTCAAGAGTGGGGTTGGGAGTAGGGAGCTCGGGGTGGAAGGGTGTGGATTGACTAAAAGGATTTGTTTTTGAAATTTTTAACATGATCCCTACTATAATATGAGTATCTACATGTACCATATTATCCATTGGGTAACATATTCCCGATTAAAATATGAGTCAACTTGGATATTTTATCTGTTTTTAACTTAACTCATATTTTATCTACTCATATCTGACTTGACCAGCTCGTTTGTCAATCCTACTTTATAGTAGAAGTAGGTGAAGTAGTAGGTGCTTATGGAGCCCTAAAAACTCTTGCACGTCGACCTCGTCCTCTCATCTCCCTTTGAGGAGGCACCTCTGGTGGGGGATTCTCAAGGTTGTGAACTAAAGCATCTCTTGGGGTGATAGCATACTTAGTAGTCGTGATCTGAAAACGCATAATGCATGAATTAAATAGGTACTTCAATGGACATAAACTCTATAACACGAACTCATAATATAAGAAAGTGCAACAATTCCTAATGCCCTATAGCCTCCTGCTGATAAAGTGTTGTGCATAACACACCGATCATCAAGACTCTATTAGACACGACTTCAGAGACTCCCTAGGACACTTGAACTCTATACCCTGATACCAAGTTTATCACAACCAGAAGGGTACCCTTGGTGCAGCCAGCACTTAGAGACTATTGCAACCTCCCAACTAAACCACTTGGCGTCATCACATTCATTCAATCATAACTAACAACGAAAGACATCAGTGATCAAGAAGCACTTAATGGAAGGCGATAATGGTGAGATAATCAAAGGCAAAAGGCCAAACAACATAGCACTAAAACTGAGTAAGACCAGTATGAAAGAAACTCGCAAAAAACATAATCCAATCACAATTCAACAGTCTAATCTATGAAGCCTCTAAATCATCAGACCAAATGGTGCCAATGAAAAATCCACGACTACCTAAAAATTAAATAAAAAGTCTAAATTGAAAGCTAGAAGAGAAAACATGATATCCTTGAAAGAAAGGGAGGTCTCACCAATCAGCTGAAAGCAATGGGTCCTCAATAGGCCGCCTGTTGATGACCGCTAGTAACTGACTCTAGATCATAAAAAGATATAGACCCAAATGGATGCCAATACGTGGAATGTACGAGTATGTAAAATGGCATAATGAAACATGTAAAGGTAGAATAACATCAACTCAAGAAGTAGGAAATTCAATCAGCAAGACAAGTAATTCGGTATCCATACAAAAGACTAGAAGGGAAGTGACACGGGTAACTTCTCTTTTTAGTACGCAATTTCAATACTGGCCAATCCACGTGGCCTACTGGACAAATATTAATGACAGAGACATTGTAAATTGGTCCTAGTCACTGGCTAGAGGGCGACTAAAGTACCGGACTAGAGGCAACCAAGAATGTTATGTTAAAAGGACCAAGGAGGGTCTCTTTTCCTTGGTACCCGAACTGAAGAACTATCCACAAGACCGCTTCATGCTCCAAACTTGAGAAAATGCTTTTGCAGGCGTGTGTAATAGGAAAAGAAGAAACTGCTATAGTGACCGCGAGTAGTTCCCTTCTTTGGTTATGTCTGGAAAAAACGAAATAAAATGACCCAAGCCATAGATGAGTGCCAAAGGGAAGATGCTTTCTAAAACTCTAGAACCAACTAGTTTCACTAAACGAGTAGGTACAACATCACATTTGACACATAAGGAAGATACAATCCAACTATGAGGAATCTAAAGTGATAATATATTTTAGACAATGACTACTAATATACCATCTAATATAATCCACTCAGAGTACTATCAAGACCTATATGGGAATTTCTCTAATTGACAACCATCACCTATGAACTAGTGATGATAAAACAAAATGTTATTGTTGCGATATCCATCCATTACCTTAGTAGTGTAAAGGACATCCCATCAGTGGATCTAAAATCAGTAACATCAAGTCCTCTTTTTAGGACAATAGGAAACATCCATTTTTAGAGTTCAATTCTCTTCTATGACGGCTACGTAGTTATTGTGTTTGAATTGGACTTACTCTTAGTTAATTTGGTGCGCTATATTCCTCCTAAGATTCAACATGCTCATAAGACATCAACCTTATGGTATCCAGATTCAACTAGTTTCATTGGACATTTTTTAACACAATTCATCACATTAATTATAAACTCTTTTATTAGGAACATTCTTTTAAGATTTAGCTTATTGACCCATAAAGACCCTCCATCATCTATCAATCCAACATCATATTATTCAGAAAACAAGAGTGGAGTTAAAGCATTTAGGAAATCAGTATACTCTTTAAGCTCAAATTACTCATTCATACCCAGTTAAGTGCAATGTGTAAAACTAACAATAATTCTTTCTAGGGTTAATGTGGAAAAGTAAAATCCTCTATTGCAAGTATTCAATGGCAATTCATGCAAAATTATAAAAAAAATACACTAGGGTTTAAGAAAAATCTTCAAGAAACATCCACGAGAGACTCAATTCGTTAACAACTCCAAAAATTTGGGTTAGGAGAACATGGAACAACAAAATCCATGTCCTAGTTAGCCTTATATACCTTGATGTTTTGAATCTTATAATAGTTTGGGAGAATTCACAAGATTATTTTCAAACTGTAGCGTTTTTCTCCATTGAAACCTTGCTCTAAGTTGGAGAAGGTGTTTTAGCGTGAAATAATTTAATGGTTATATTTAGCTATAAAAATGTCAAGTTATGACTTTGAATGGGTGAAAAAATACCAAAATAAACCTTCTTAAAATGCTTCCAAAGTCGTCTACGGGGCTACCTATGTCCTGTAGAAACTTCCACGATCCGTTGGAACAAATCCATAAATTTTTGTGCAAATTTTGGGGTCACTAAATCATTTTCATGAGCCCAATCTATGGCCTGTAAAAATATCTATGACCCATAGTTGGGTCCATCATGTGTAGGACTCAAAAATGGATTTTCTGAAGTTTTTCCATGATTTGATGGTACGAGCCATAACTCCAACCACAACCCATATGTCATTGCAAAACTAAATTCTACTCTGATAGTTTGTAGTAAAACGACCATAACCTTTCGATTAAAGCTCGAAATGAGATGAAATTAGTTGCGTCGGAAAGCTAATTCAAAGAGATTTCATTTGTAGATCATGAGTAATTATTTCTTTGTCTGCTATGAGTTATGGTCATTTAAAGTTTACCCTTACATAAGGTAACACGAGAAACTCAATTGATAGAAAAGTGTTGAACTTGGCTAAGTACTAGAGGTCTCTTATGATCCTACTCCACTTTTTACATATAAGAATGAGGCTTGAAACATGGGTGCATGTAAGAATAGAGTTGTAGGGTGTCACAACCTTGCTTAGGTGGCAAGGCTGAGGTATCGTAACACCCTTGATCACGCTGGGTGACAAGGCTTTGAGACACTTGATATATGATTTGTTGAGACCCATTATACTATTTTTACATTTCGTTTTGTATTATATTTTCAGTTTTGTTGGATATCTCATCTTTTCTCATATATATATATATATGTATGTATGTGTGTGTATGTTTGTGCGTTATTGTGTAATAACCTTTTGGATGTAGGTGTTAAAATTCTACATTACTACATGTTTGTTCAATTTATCTTACCCAGTCGGTTGAACCTATTAGTACATTTCGGTGTACTCACTTCTATTTTGTTTCCTCCCTGAAGATTGAGCACATGGATCCACACTGGGTAGCTGATTCATTCTAGCTGAGATATCCTATACCTACTCATATCTTATGATGAGGCTCCAACTTGATTCGTCGTGGATCTTTGAGATTTCCCTTATTGTCACCTTTTGACCTTGTACTAGATGTTATTGAGGAAACTTTGTATTTTTATTTGGGATAGTTGTATTACTCCTTTTTACTACTTTAGTTGCTCTTGTACTCATGACTCGAGGTCTTGGAATTTTATTTCAAAGGTTATGGTTGTTTTTCCTTTGGTACGTATCTTTTAGTTATGATCCAATTTCGAGTCGTGAGAAGTTCGGTAAAAATGATCTAGGTTCGTTAGGCTCATAAGACTAAAGTAGAGTCTCTATTATAGTCTCGTGGATCGGTGTATAGATGTCCATACTCATCTTTGGGAGGCCGTATTGCACTTACTAGTAAAAATCATAGTTTTTTATTCTATTTGTGTGTTTCTTCATATCAACTCGCTTGAAGGTGTATAATCTACTCCTTCTCCCTAGATATCGATTACTAGATCTCAATGATCTTTGTGAGAGACTTAGTCTGCTGATGTGGCTCCCATACATGGTCGAGTTAGAGATCGTATGTAATGACTCGTTAGATTATTTTAAAAAAAAATATAAATAAATAAATTAGCCCTCTTGTTTTCTTGAAATATCATTCTCGTGAATTTTAAATGGGTCTTTTTGACTATTTGATAACTGTGGGTGCTAACTTATGGGTAAAATTAAACAATGAAATTAGTTTATGGACCAAAGAGTTAAGTTATTTAAGTACCATTTATTCTATATATTAAAAAAATAAATTAGTAGATTTATCACTTTTAACACCTGATCAAGTCAAGAAAATAAGAGAAGAGAAAGAAGGGTTTGAAAAAAATATATAGGCGGCGCCGGAGGTGAACAACAAACCGCCTGTAAGTGAAATACTTTTCACTCCAATTCCTTTTCTTTGCCTTGTTAACTTTTCACTCCAATTGCTTTTCTTTGCCTTGTTAGTAAAATTAGGAACTTGTAGTGGCTGCCAGCATGGGCGAATTGAGGCGCTGCTTCATGCAGCGTCCTCTTCGTCCCATTAACATAGATATATATATTGTATTATATATATTATATAATTTTCTTGTATTAATATTGGGAATTTCGTATTATATAGATACCATGGAATTTTAAATATGGAATACATTGTGACTTAACCCAAGACTTGATTATAAGATTTTTATGAGTTTTTGGGGGTCGGGGCTAGATACATAGTAATATGGGTGTCGTTGGACTCCTTGTGACGTGTATGTTCCATTCTTGATAGAGAATTTTCATTGTGGGAGTTGAATTCAAAATTTGGTCCATTTGGTAGAAGTGCTCGAGTGCGGTTTCGACATCGAGGTAGGTTTGGCTATCCTTCTTTGAGATTGGGATTGAGTTATTGAGTATCCTTATGTTTTAATCTATGGGATGAGATCATATCATGTGTTGGGTTGATAATTATTATTGTATTGCTTCGAGAGCATGTGAATCCTAAATTGAGAATATTGTGAATGTGACATGTTGAGAATGGGAGAAAATTTGTGCTTATTGAGAGGAATGTTGTTTCCATAATTGTGTCTTGCTTGCATACATCCTCATACTACGTATCATGACATTTTGGGAAGTTGTGAATGGTGATTTTTATCATGAGTCCTTGACCACGGGCACTTGGGTGGCAAGGTAGTTGATATATTGTGATTGAGGTATATGGCCTGCGAGGTCCCCATGGGTCCCCTTAGTCTGGGAGCCTTAGCTCGACGGGGGTGTATACGACAGGCTGTGCGACGGTCTTGATACCACCTTGCATTGCATTGCATTGCACGACATTGCATACCATTTAATTTTACTACTTGTGGTTGTTTTGGGTTGGCGTATATGAGATGATATGTTTACTTTGCTTGCGTGATCCTATATAAATTGGCGGCGCCGATGCCGGACTGGTTTTCTGTTGCAGGTGGAAGCGTTCCTAGATTATTTCATAGTTTATTCAATTTCTAACTCCCAGTCGGTTAAACCTGCTGGGTACATATTATGTGTACTCACCCCTACTCCTTTCTCCCCCGCAGATTCTCGTCAGGATTATCCACGTGGTAGTTGAATTGCTCGTGCACTTGGTTCATACCAGATCTAGTGGTGAGACTCAGAGCTTCGAGCTTCCATTGGATTCTATCTTAGTTGCTTGGTCTTTATTTCTATTCGAAGACTGAAATGCATTTATTTCTTTAGTTAGTTGTTAGATGCTCTTTACACTTGTGACACCAGGTTTTGGGACATTATATTATTTTATGTGGTTTGTTGTTTATTTATTGGAGTTTTCGCCTTCTAGGGTACATTTATTGTTGGGAATGGAGTTAAGTGGTCTTTTGGGTCGTGACAAGTTGGTATCAGAGCTCTAGGTTCACCGGTCTCATGAGTTAAAGAGCAGGGTATCTAGTAGAGTCTTGCGGATCGGTACGTAGACGTCCATATCTATCTTCGAGAGGCTACAGGATGCTTGTTAGGAGAAATCCTCTTTCCATTGATTCATTTCGTGCGATTTGTTCATTCAAGTTTTGTACGCTTCTAATCTATTCTTCCTGCACAGATGGCGAGGACTAGAGCTAGAAATACCGAAGATGAGTCGGTACCTGCTGTCCAAGCCCCCGCTAGAGGGCAAGGCAGAGCTCGTGGCAGAGCTAGAGGTGGAGGTCGAGCTAGAGGAGCAGCACCAGTTCGGGGTCGGACTAGAGGGGCTTCACCTGAGCCTGTTGCTGACCCAGTTTATGAGTATGAGGAGCAGCCTGAGGACCCAGTTCAGCCTCCGGCATCTTTAGAGGGTACACCAGTATTACAGGAGCTATTGATTCGGTTGTTGGCAAGGTTGGAGGGTACCCCTGCTTCTAGTGATGTTCCAGGTACCCCAGTTCCTGCTATACCGGTTGGTCCTTCACAGCCAGCTCAGGGACATAATATGGGATTTCAGACCCCGAGTCCATTTCCTATGCCTTCTATTGCACCCCCGAGGTTTTCAGCTCCGCCAGTTTCTGCCAGTGCTGCTATGTCCTTGTCTGAGCAGAAGAGTTTTGAGAGATTTGTGAGATTGACTCCTCCCAAATTCGATGGTACCGCTGGGGATGGGGCATATGACTTCCTGACAGAGTGCCAGGATCGATTGTTTAATTTGGGTGTTCTGGAGGCCCACGGAGTAGCTTACACCTCTTATCAGTTCACAGGCATGGCCAGAGAGTGGTGGAGGTCGGTTATGGCCCGGAGGCCAGTTGATGCTCCAGCGATGGATTGGGGGCAGTTTACTGAGATCTTTCTTGAGAAGTTTGTACCATACAGCCTTCGTGATAGACGTCGTGATCAGTTCGATAGATTGGAGCAGGGTTCCATGACTGTGACCGAGTACGAGGCACGATTCCATGAGTTATCTCGTTATGCCATGTCTAGCATTCCCACAGAGTTTGAGCGGATCCGCCGATTTGTGAAGGGGTTCACAAGTTATCTTCAGGAAGCCACGGCCTCTCTGGTGTTATCTGGTGGTTCCTTTCAGAGTATTGTTGATCATGCTAGAATGATAGAGGGCATCAGACAGGCCCGTCAGGGTAGTGGTAAGAGGTCCCGCCATCACGGTCAGTTTGGCAGTTATGCACCCAGAGACAGAGATTCTCAGAGGCAGGGCGCTCAGGGTTATCAAGGGAGACCAGTTCATGCTGCCATTCCTAGTGCAGGTAGTACAGGCTGGTCTGGACCTAGAGGTTGTTATGTGTGTGATGAGTTCGGCCACCATGCCAAGGATTGTCCTAAGCGTGCTCCTGCTTCTTTTCCATCGGGGACACCGATGGCACGGTCTACGCTAGCTCCAGCAGCTAGAGGCGCTTCACAGAGTGCGAGGGGCAGCACTAGAGGTGCTAGGGGTGGAGCTCGAGGTGGTGCTCGTGGTGGATCGCAGGTTAGTGGAGAGCGCCGAGTGTGTTACGCCATTCCAGGTCGTACAGAGGCAGAGACATCTGATGCTGTGATTACAGGTATTATTCCAGTTTGCCATCGTTCAGCCTCAGTATTATTTGACCCTGGGTCCACCTATTCATATGTATCCACTTATTTTGCTCATGATATTGATGGTGCGTGTGAGCCTCTTGATGTGCCTATTTCTGTTTCTACACCCGTGGGTGAATCCTTAGTGGTGGATCGGGTCTATCGGGGTTGTATTGTGATATTCTCAGGTAGGGAGACCCAGGCTGATTTGATTCTTCTAGACATGCTTGATTTTGATGTTATCTTGGGTATGGATTGGTTGTCCCCATATCATGCTATCCTTGATTGTTATGCTAAGACTGTGACTTTAGCGTGTCCGGGTTTACCCCAGTTAATGTGGGCAGGTGCTCTCAACTCTTACCCTAGGGGGATTATTTCTTATGTTCGTGCTCGGCATATGATAGAGCATGGGTGTTTATCTTATTTGGCTCATGTACGTGATATTTCTAAGGAGTCATCTTCTTTAGAGACCATGAGGGTGGTGAGGGAGTTCATGGATGTGTTTCCTACAGATCTACCAGGTGTTCCTCCAGATCGTGACATTGACTTTGCCATTGATTTGGAGCCGGGCACTAAGCCCATATCCATTTCTCCTTATCGAATGGCTCCTGCAGAGTTAAAGGAATTGAAGGAGCAATTAGAAGATTTGCTGAAGAAGGGGTTTATCCGGCCTAGTGTGTCGCCTTGGGGCGCACCAGTGTTGTTCGTAAAGAAAAAGGATGGTACTATGAGAATGTGCATTGACTATCGTCAGTTGAATAAAGTGACCATCAAGAACAAGTATCCCTTGCCTCGTATTGATGACTTATTTGATCAACTTCAGGGTGCCTCAGTGTTCTCAAAAATTGATTTGAGGTCAGGGTATCATCAGTTGAAGGTTCGGGAGTCAGACATCCCGAAGACTGCTTTCAGGACTCGATATGGGCACTATGAGTTTGTGGTTATGTCATTTGGGCTGACTAATGCCCCTGCCGCTTTTATGGAGCTGATGAACCGAGTGTTCAGACCTTACCTGGATTCCTTTGTGATTGTATTTATTGACGACATATTGGTGTATTCCAAGAGTGAGGCAGACCATGTTCGTCACTTGAGGGCCGTGCTCCAGAGATTGCGTGAGGAGAAACTATATGCTAAATTCTCCAAATGCGAGTTTTGGCTCGAGTCTGTGACTTTCTTGGGTCATGTGGTGACTAAGGATGGTATTATGGTTGATCCAGCCAAGGTTGCAGCAGTTTGTGATTGGGTGAGACCCACTTCAGTGACTGAGATTCGAAGTTTTATTGGGCTGGCAGGTTATTATCGTCGATTTGTGCAGGGATTCTCCTCTATCGCAGCTCCTTTGACTAAACTAACTCAGAAGGAAGTTGCATTTCTATGGACCGCTGAATGTGAGGCGAGCTTCCAGAGGCTCAAGGAGTTATTGACTTCAGCACCTATTTTAGCATTGCCCGAGGAAGGTGTAGCCTTTGTTGTTTATTGTGATGCTTCGGGTGTCGGTTTAGGTGGAGTGTTGATGCAGAAGGGAAGAGTTATAGCTTATGCTTCGCGACAACTGAAGGTCCATGAGCGGAACTACCCTACTCATGATTTGGAGTTAGCCGCGGTGGTATTTGTTTTGAAGTTGTGGAGGCATTATCTCTATGGGGTGCATTGCGAGATCTTCACAGACCATCATAGCCTCAAGTATATTTTCTCTCAACCTAATTTGAACATGAGGCAGCGCAGATGGTTGGAGTTGCTGAAAGATTATGACATCTCTATTCTCTATCATCCTGGCAAGGCTAATGTGGTAGCGGATGCCTTGAGTCGGAATCCTTCTAGTATGGGTAGCTTGGCATATCTTAGAACGGAGGAGAGGCATTTAGCTTTGGAGGTTCAGTCTTTGGCTAGACAATTGGTTAGACTTGACATCTCCCCATCTCATAGTGTGTTGGCTTTCATCGAGGCTAGATCTACATTGATGGATCAGATTCGTGCTCACCAGTTTGATGATGAGAAATTATGTGTGATTCGGGACAAAGTGTTGAGAGGCAAAGCTAAGTCAGCTTTTCTTGATTCTGCGGGAGTTCTGAGAATTAATGGGCGCATTTGTGTGCCCAAGGTAGGTGATTGGGTTCGTTTGATTTTGGAGGAGTCTCATTGTGCTAAGTATTCCATTCACCCTGGTGTAGCAAAAATGTTTCATGATTTGAAGCAACATTATTGGTGGTGTGGGATGAAGAGGGACATTGCGGAGTTTGTGGCTAAGTGTTTGAATTGTCAGCAGGTTAAGTATGAGCATCAAAAGCCAGGAGGTCCGATGCAGCGGATGCCCATACCCGAGTGGAAGTGGGAGCGTATTACCATGGATTTTGTGACTGGATTACCTGTGACGTTGGGCAAGTTTGACTCTATTTGGGTGATCGTAGACAGGTTGACCAAATCAGCTCACTTTATTCCGGTAAGGACTAGCCACAGTGCGGAGCAACTAGCTAGGATCTATATACGTGAGATTGTTAGATTGCATGGGGTGCCTATCTCTATTGTGTCAGATCGAGGTTCGGTGTTCACCTCCCGATTTTGGAAGGCATTACAGCATGGGTTGGGTACACGATTAGACATGAGTTCGGCATTTCATCCTCAGACGGACGATCAGTCCGAGCGGACCATTCAGGTGTTGGAGGACATGCTTAGGGCATGTGTGATTGACTTTGGTTCTCGGTGGGACCAACACTTGCCCTTAGCGGAGTTTGCTTATAATAACAGTTATCACTCCAGTATTCAGATGGAACCATTTGAGGCATTGTATGGGCGTAGATGTCGATCACCTATTGGGTGGTTCGACTCAGTCACCGTTGAGGCATTAGACACTGATTTGCTCAGGGATGCTATGGAGCGGGTGCGCTTGATCCAGAGTCGACTGTTGACAGCCCAGAGTCGGCAAAAGAGCTACGCTGATAGGAGAGTTCGTCCCTTGGAGTTTATGGTTGGCGAGCATGTGTGGTTGAAGATATCACCCATGAAGGGTGTCATGAGGTTCGGGAAGAAGGGCAAGCTTAGCCCGAGGTTTATTGGCCCGTTCGAGATTCTTAGGAGAGTAGGTGAGGTGGCTTATGAGTTGGCTTTGCCACCTAGATGGTCAGCTGTTCATCCAGTATTTCACGTCTCCATGCTCCGAAAATACATACCAGACGAGTCTCACATTATTTCTTATGATGCCATAGAGTTGGGTCCAAATTTGACTTATGAGGAGGAGCCCGTAGCCATTCTAGATAGACAGGTTCGTAGGCTCAGGACCAAGGAGATCGCTTCAGTTAAGGTTCAGTGGCGACATCGGCCTGTTGAGGAGGCTACTTGGGAGATAGAGTCAGATATGCGTGCTCGATATCCTCAGTTTTTCGAAGCTTCAGGTACTTTCTTCTATCTTATGTTCGAGGACGAACATGATTTTTAGTGGTGGATGATGTAATGACTCGTTAGATTATTTTAAAAAAAAATATAAATAAATAAATTAGCCCTCTTGTTTTCTTGAAATATCATTCTCGTGAATTTTAAATGGGTCTTTTTGACTATTTGATAACTGTGGGTGCTAACTTATGGGTAAAATTAAACAATGAAATTAGTTTATGGACCAAAGAGTTAAGTTATTTAAGTACCATTTATTCTATATATTAAAAAAATAAATTAGTAGATTTATCACTTTTAACACCTGATCAAGTCAAGAAAATAAGAGAAGAGAAAGAAGGGTTTGAAAAAAATATATAGGCGGCGCCGGAGGTGAACAACAAACCGCCTGTAAGTGAAATACTTTTCACTCCAATTCCTTTTCTTTGCCTTGTTAACTTTTCACTCCAATTGCTTTTCTTTGCCTTGTTAGTAAAATTAGGAACTTGTAGTGGCTGCCAGCATGGGCGAATTGAGGCGCTGCTTCATGCAGCGTCCTCTTCGTCCCATTAACATAGATATATATATATTATATTATATATATTATATAATTTTCTTGTATTAATATTGGGAATTTCGTATTATATAGATACCATGGAATTTTAAATATGGAATACATTGTGACTTAACCCAAGACTTGATTATAAGATTTTTATGAGTTTTTGGGGGTCGGGGCTAGATACATAGTAATATGGGTGTCGTTGGACTCCTTGTGACGTGTATGTTCCATTCTTGATAGAGAATTTTCATTGTGGGAGTTGAATTCAAAATTTGGTCCATTTGGTAGAAGTGCTCGAGTGCGGTTTCGACATCGAGGTAGGTTTGGCTATCCTTCTTTGAGATTGGGATTGAGTTATTGAGTATCCTTATGTTTTAATCTATGGGATGAGATCATATCATGTGTTGGGTTGATAATTATTATTGTATTGCTTCGAGAGCATGTGAATCCTAAATTGAGAATATTGTGAATGTGACATGTTGAGAATGGGAGAAAATTTGTGCTTATTGAGAGGAATGTTGTTTCCATAATTGTGTCTTGCTTGCATACATCCTCATACTACGTGTCATGACATTTTGGGAAGTTGTGAATGGTGATTTTTATCATGAGTCCTTGACCACGGGCACTTGGGTGGCAAGGTAGTTGATATATTGTGATTGAGGTATATGGCCTGCGAGGTCCCCATGGGTCCCCTTAGTCTGGGAGCCTTAGCTCGACGGGGGTGTATACGACAGGCTGTGCGACGGTCTTGATACCACCTTGCATTGCATTGCATTGCACGACATTGCATACCATTTAATTTTACTACTTGTGGTTGTTTTGGGTTGGCGTATATGAGATGATATGTTTACTTTGCTTGCGTGATCCTATATAAATTGGCGGCGCCGATGCCGGACTGGTTTTCTGTTGCAGGTGGAAGCGTTCCTAGATTATTTCATAGTTTATTCAATTTCTAACTCCCAGTCGGTTAAACCTGCTGGGTACATATTATGTGTACTCACCCCTACTCCTTTCTCCCCCGCAGATTCTCGTCAGGATTATCCACGTGGTAGTTGAATTGCTCGTGCACTTGGTTCATACCAGATCTAGTGGTGAGACTCAGAGCTTCGAGCTTCCATTGGATTCTATCTTAGTTGCTTGGTCTTTATTTCTATTCGAAGACTGAAATGCATTTATTTCTTTAGTTAGTTGTTAGATGCTCTTTACACTTGTGACACCAGGTTTTGGGACATTATATTATTTTATGTGGTTTGTTGTTTATTTATTGGAGTTTTCGCCTTCTAGGGTACATTTATTGTTGGGAATGGAGTTAAGTGGTCTTTTAGTCATGACCCTATTTATGGTCGTGACATCGTAATAGTGCTGGGCCCGGGGATGTGCCAGAGGGGCAGCTCCGCCAAGTGGACAAACTAGATCGGACTCTCTAGAGCAAGAGTATGTGCAAGAGGGGCCTATAGATTATGATTCCCCACCTTCAGCCCATAATATTGAACCCTCGATTCCGGAGTTGCTATTGAGGTTGTTAGCTAGATCTGAAGGAGAAACTCTCTCCCCAGCTATTATTGCTGTGCAAGTTCTTACAACATCAATTGGCCTATCTACCGCTCTAGTTGATCCGACCATGCTCCAGGATGGTCCTTCGTGGATATCGATAGATAATCCTATGGCTTCTATGATTCCGTCTTAGACATCTCAGCTAGTTTCTGTTTTACATCTTCAGGGATTGGCCATTGCACCTCTCATATATATTTTGCTGCCATCTACAATTACTTTTGCTATGTCCACTATTAAACAAAAGAGCATTGAGAAGTGTGTACGATTAGATCCCCCGAAGTTTGATAGTACCATTAGTGATAGAGCGTATCATTTCTTGATAAAGTGACATGATCAACTATGTAATTTGGCCATCCTCAAGTCACATGGAGTTTCTTATACCTTTTACAAGTTCACTGGCCAAGCTAAGGAGTGGTAGAGGTTGGCTTTTGCTGGTAGACTGGTGGGATCTCCAATTAAGACCTGGGAGCAGTTTACTAAGTTATTCTTAGAAAGGTTCATGCCATAAAGCCTTCGTGAAAGCTGTTGAGATGAGTTTGATAGACTCAGTGGGGGTCTATGTCAGTATCAAATTTTGAGGATAAGTTTCATGTAGTACCCATGTATGCCTTATCCAGTATCCCTACGGAGTTTGAGAGGATTCCAAAATTTGCTAAGGGATTGTTAGAGTATCTTCAGAAGGCTACATCTTCCTTTCTTCTAACCAGAGGTTCATTTCAAAGTGTAGTGGATCACACTCACTTGATATAGCGCATCAAACATGATAGGCAGGATGGTCGGAAGAGATTCCGTCAACTCGACCAATTTAGTGGACTCCCTCCACGAGGAGTAGAGTTGTAGAGGCAGAGCAATTAGGGCCTTGCAATTCATGCAGCCATTTAGGCATCTGAGAGTGGTGGCCGCTATAGGCCTACTCAGATAGGCCATGGTAGCTCTTTAGTACAACAATCTCAGTGGCAGGAGCACATCGCTTGTTATGTTTGTGATGAAGCTGCGAATGTGGCCAGTCATTGTCCCCATCAAGTATTTTCCAGTCAAGTTTCCTGATCTTAGCCATCCTTCCTAGCCCCAGCACCAATAGCTAGAAATGCCTCTCAGGGAAAGAGGGGCGGTACTATAGGAGGCCGTGGTACTATGAGAGGTGGAGCCTGTGGAGGCCCCCGTGCTGAGATTCTAGGTATGGTTTTGGTGTGTCACCATTATGTTTGGTTTTGTTTGATCCAGGCCCTATTTATTCGGTTTTGTTGTCTTATTTTGCTTCAGACATTGATATTATGTGTGGGCCCTTGTCGAGCTTATTTATGTTTCCACCTTTGTAGGTGAATCATTAGTAGTGAATCAAGTGTGTGGGGGCTGCATTGTGTCTTTTATAGGGATAGACACTATTGTAAAGTTAGTACTATTAGCATACTTGGTCATTGACATGACTACGACTGTACGAGATGTTATGATAAATTGAGATATCAGTTGTGACACTTGATTTTAATCTCCATAATTATGTGAGGATTTATTTGTTATTACACTTGTCATGAAGTTATTATACTTATGCATATATCTAGGTTGGTACCATTGACTCACATTTTCCCATGTGGCATTCTATCACCCCCCTTGACTCGGGTAGGAGGCAAGGGTGAGATTCATACTTTATAAATATCTTGACAATGGGTGGATGGCAGGGATGAAATATACTTGGTATAGGGTCTGTTAAGGCCCCTATGCAATGCTTTTACACCTCTTTTTGGGCTATACCATTTGTTATATTTTCTATTCTTGCTATGCTCGAGGAGAAAGTGTCAGTCGTAGTGTTTTGTGATGCTTCTAGAGTAGGTTAGGGTGGTGCATTGAAGTAAAGGGGGAGTGTAATATCTTCTATTTCTAGATAGCTGGCTCAGTTGCGTAGTTCTCCTTCTTAGAGTATTTTGTCCTTTGTGAGGATTAGATCTTCATTATTTGATTAGAATTAAGCTTGTCAGTTGGAGGGTGCTGGATTAAGCTTGGTTCATGATAAAGCATTGAAGGATGAAACCAAGACGTCTATTGCTGATTTACGTGGTTTTGATGATAAATGGTAAAAATAATGTGCCTAAGGTAAGAGATTGGATGTGATTGATTTTAGAGAGAGCTCATTGTGTTGGATACTCACTCCACCCTAGTGTGGCAAAGATGAGATGTACTATGATTTAAAAAGTTTCTTCATTGTTCGGGGTGAGAAGATCAAGTTTAGTCCCAAATTCATCGGCCTATTCTTTATTATGAGGAAAGTCGGTGAGGTGCCTTATGAGTTTGCATTACCAGCGAGATTGTCATACGTTCATCTTGTGTTTCATGTCTTTACGCTTCATCGACACATTCTTGATGAGTCCTATTTGATCCCTTATGATTCTTTTGAGTTGGCTATAGATTTCTCCTTTGAGGAAGAGCCTATAGCTATATTGGACAGACAGGTTCAAAGATAAAGACCCAAGGATATGCCTTCATTAAATGTTTTGTGGCTATATCGTTCTGTATTGATACTACTTTAGAGTTAAAGACAGGCCTGTGGGCCAGATATCCCAGCCTTCTTGAGGCTTCAGATATCTCTCTTTCTCTTATGTTTAAGGACAAACATTACTTTTAGTGGTGAATGATGTAACGATCTGATTGGCCTTTTTTTACTTTTTCGTGAAAATTTCTATTTTACCCTTTTATAAGTTACTTTGGGTCTATTGTGAACTATCTGGATGGTTGAAACTGAAATCTTGTGTTTTAAAAGTTGAAAATATGAGTTATGGCATCTTTAGAAGCTTAAGTTATTGAAAAAGTGAATTTTTGTGTCATTTTGAGATTCGGGGTCGAATATGAGATCCATTGATTCTATTAGCTCTGGAACGTAAAACTGAACCATGAGAAGTTACAGAACTGAATTGGTAGTTAAAATGAGGTTTTTAGGCAAAAAGTAGTGATTTAGACATTTCCAGAATCTAAGTTTGACTTTGGTCAACATTCAGAGCTCAGAAGCTCGAATCCGAATTTCGACTGTTCTAGTAGTTTTGAATGGTGAAACTAGCGCTAGAAATAGTCTCTAATAATTTTTGGAGATGCCAAGGGCAGTTTTGGTATTTTTAATTTTAAACTAGTTTTATCGAGTCACATTGATAAAGGTGCTGAGGAGGCCATGAAACTTATTTTTAGTGAACTTGTTGAGTTCGGGTTGCTTTTGCTATGAACATATATATTTAGATTTTGAAATTTTCAGTTCGCATGAATTTCGGGGGTCAATTCCGAGTAGGGAAGTGTACTTGGCTTGATGGTTTTTGTTGTAGGTGAGTTTCTTAAGCGCGTTCGCAGAGAAGCCTCCGCGTTTGCAGAGGATTTAGGTATGTTGTGTTTCACATTCATGGAATGTGTCCCACGTTTATGGAGTCATGGCCTGTTTGGGGTCCATGTTCACGGGATAGGCTCAAGGATCGCGGAGTAGTTTTTACACCTTGATAGATTAAAAATTGAGAAATCCCATTTTCAATCCATTTTCTAACTTCCAAGCTCTTTGAGGTGATTTTGAAGAAAGGTATTCAAGGATTTTTGTTCTTTAAGTATTTCTTATACTTACTAATCATTTTCCATGAGTTTTATGTCGACTTTTGTCTCTTTAAATTCATGAAATTGAACACCAAAAAATTAGAGATTTTTAGACTACAATTTTCAAAATTTAAAGGTTGACTACTCATTCAATTTGACCTTGATTTTAGTGAAATTTTCACCCATGAACTCAATTTTTCGTGTAGAACTTGATTTTAAAGTCAATTTTCAGATTCGGGAACTTCAAAATTCAGTTCTAATTTTTATCATTTTCCCCCTAAGCCTAATTCGTGCCAATATGGGTATCAAAATTTATCTTTTGATGATAGAACCTATTTTTGATAGTGGTTGGTTGATTTGGCAATAGTTTGGATGCTTGAGTTGATTGAAAGCTTTTCTGGGTGCAGTTTCGACATTGAGGTAGGTTTGGCTAACCTTTTTGGGACTACATTCGCGTTACTGGACATGCTTATGTAGTAGTTGTAAGATTTACATTGATTCATGAGTAATTAGGATGACATGTTATGATTGTAATAGAATTGTGATTTTGCATATGCCGAAACTGAATAAAAATACGATCTTATTGGTAAGTTGTGATAGAATCTTGTGAATTGAGATATCTTGGGCTATCAGTAGGTTAAAGTGAGACTTGTTATATAATTTGAGCACTCATGTGGAAATTGATGGTTTTTATATCATTTGGGGGTATTTTTTATGGTGTTTAAAGCAACAAAGAAGTTGTGATGTATTTGAGGATTTGTTATGATACATTCGAGTTTGTGAAGCATATTATAACGACTGTGGGAGTCAGTTTCATAGTAATTGGTTACTTATAAAGAATTGGTAATGTAAGACATATTGGTTGTATTATGGTATCAAATGATGCTCCTAGCTTAGTGTATCTCAGGTTAAAGCTAATGTATACATCCTTTTTCATTTGCATTGATGCTATACATATTTATATGCAGTTGTATTGTAGTCTTGGCATGTACACATCTTGTATTGTGTATATACAACATGAGACTTTGTGATACCTAAGACCTGCATGTATATGGCATGTGATGCTTTGAGTTACTCTTGGGGAATTCATGTGCGCAATTTGGGACAGGGAGGTCCAACTTTGTTGGCACATCTAACTACTAATATAATTGTGGTGATTTGCGACTTGGTAGTTGTTGAAATACTATATTGTTATAAATCCCTTGCTTACGATGAGGTAGCAAGAGTAAGAGGTACCACTTTCTTGGATATTGTACAGCCTGACATTATAAGAACCCTTGCCTACGCTGAGGTAGCAGGGGAAGGATTGTACTACTTTCTACACCATTGACCATGCTCAAGTGGCAAGATTGGACACGTTAAGCATTTGTTGAGATTTGAGAGTCTGGTGTGAGAGAGACTTTTGATTAGTGGTAGAACTATGGAAATTTGAGACCCATTGGGGGATTCCCGATACCAATTGGGGCACCTAGCATTCTACCTCTTTTTACTCTATGAGAAATTATTCTTTGATTATGTAACATTCTAGAAATTACTAAAATACCCCTAGAGAAAAGAGTGCTTGAATAATGCATCTTCTTAAACTCTTTTGGCTAATTTGAGACCAAAAATGTGATTAACACAAAATATTGTGTGGGAAAATGGTCTTGGTTATTTAGAGCAACCAAACGAAAGGATAATTTTTTTAGATAAAAACGCAATTCAACAAAAGTGCATGACTTGTTCGCGTCGTGTACTTGCACTTCATTTTGCTCCCATTACTTCTATGGGATTTGGAATTGATTCGAATACGATTTGCATAAAATTACACATAAAATGCATCTGACAAATGTGATTTATGTGTTATTTTATGGAAAAGTAGTTTTTTAATGCATTTTAAGTTTTCGTCAACAAAATAAATTGAAGTGCGACAAGTCCGCGTCGTGGACATGCTCCACCAAGGCACTTGACATTTAGTTTTAGAAAGTAAGGGCATTCCAATATTTCCCCACCTATCCTAGACCAAAATCCCGTCATTTTGAGGTTATTTTAGCCCTAAAATCAATAATCTATGTCATTCTTTTCACTTTGACGTAATTCCTTCAAAGAATAGCGATTAGGAGAAAAGAAGAAGGTCTCGGGCTTGAGAAAGTCTCTCTTAATTTTCAAGAAAATATATGCGCAGGTATGTAAAACCACCTAAAATCAATTTATGTGCTTAATCTATATTTCTTGTCAAGAATTCTAGTCACGAGTCATGTCAATAATATTCCTATGATTTTATGGCGAAATTCTAGCACCTTGTCATGAGATTCTTGTTATTTTATTATTTCTATGTTAAGAATTTATTCATGAGTACATCTCTTTTAATTCTTGAAGTATTATTACAATTACAAAAACTCTAAGGAAGTTTTGAAATTATTATGGTTATGCATTGCTTCAATTGAAGAATGCCTATTTTCTTTTAGTGTTTAATAGAGTTTGAACATAATTTGAGTTAAATGAGTTTGAGACTGAGCATATGTTGTAAATGTTTATCTTTAGACTGACTTGAAGAAAAGACACAAGTTATATGCATAATTTTATTAGTAAAGAGCATGACTACTTTCTTTTTAAAAGAAAACATTACTAGTTATGAGAAAGCATTATTAGTTTTGCTAGAGAAAAGCCCATTTATAGAAAATATGTTTAGTCAAGGCTCTAATTAGTAGATTTTCATTTTTCCCATAATGTGGGACATTTTCTCAGTTATTGGGAACAGTCCATGTTTTGAGAGTAGTATTGAGGCGTAGGATAGGATTGTACCATATGTACATATAACTCCTCATATGCCATGAGATGGCCCAATCATAGGATTGTACCATATGTACATATAACTCCTCATATGCCATGAGATGGCCCAATTATATGAATCCCTAATACTTCACCCCTTACCCCGGCAAGGTATAGGATGGCTCTAGCATCGTGAGCAAGACATTGTATCATCACGACGCTCATAGTGATGGTTGTTGATTTGAGAGACTCCCCAAGTTACAGTATACATTATTTTTGGACTTAGGAGAAACTACATTTATTTATGCATTAAATCAAATATTTTTCTATAAAGCATTACTTATGTTATTAAATAATTTTCAACATTAAACCTATGATTTTGAGCGGTGAATCCTGAGTTTTCTTGTTTTGTCAATTTTAAATACTGTACATTCTACACACTAAGGTCCTTTGGTGCTGCATCATTTTATGATGAATATTCAGGTATCCACATGATAACAAGCATTCAGTAAGACAGCTTTCCAGAAGTAGTAGGGGAGACCTCTTTACTTTCAGAGGACTCTAGTTATTTTAGCTTAATTATTTTATTCATAGTCAAGCAGCTGTGGGTCTTGTTTGCGACACCTATCTTCAGTATATTAGAGGCTTCATGGACAGAGTTAGTGAGTCGGACTAGTTTTTTTCATTTAGACCTTTTAAGTATTATTACCAATTATATGAAGAGATATTTTTTTGGACTTTGTATAAAGCATTGTTGAGATTCTTTGAGTTTTATTAAATATTTGAAAAGGTTCAACATGTAAATCTTTTGTGTGCATGTTAAAGTTTCCAGTTGAATAAGTCAGCAAGGCCAAGGCTTCGCTGGGGGACCAACAATGATTTTCGAGTACCTGCCACGTCCAGGGTGTAGACTCAGGGCGTGATAGATTATCTCATTATACTGCTAATATATCTATTGACCCGTGCCATTGACATGCATTCATATTTTATATATTTCTACCACCTTCTTGATCACACTGAGGTGGAAAAGTTGGGATATTGTAGAACCTTTGACCATGTTGTGGTGGTGAGTCTTCACTCTTAATGATGCTGAGGTGTCAAGTCTTCACTCTTGACTAGGCTGAGGTAGCATGTCACACCCCGAGAGGTTACCCAAGACATGACCGACACTCTGACACTATCATTAGTCCCCAAGCAAACCACTTGGTCTATCACATTCGTTCATTCAACAAACTCTATAAAATCAGAAGAAGACTAAAGATAACAATGGGAAATCTCGTCTCAAATATCATAATTAATATATGGGCTAGTAGGCAGGAAACTATCTCAACAAGTCTCAACATCAATAGCTGTAAGGACCTAGATTTTTTGAGTGGCGTTTCCGCGAATGTCTTGGAATTATCCCAAGTGAACTACCAGGCGTCAGTCCATGGAGAGCCCACAAGGGTCGTGTGAAGCCACATGGACCGTATGGCGTCCAGTGAAGGGACACTTAGTCCAGTTCATGATAGGGATAACTTTGAGACAGAAGGGAGTTTTTGGCCAAGTGAGGGCACACGGCCCCTCACACAGTCCGTGTGATGTGTCACTGGTCGTGTAGCTCTCCATGTAACTCACTACGTAAATAATTATTCTAAGTATGGAAGTATCGTCTCATAGCTTTGTCGTGCGAAAATTATTTGAAGTACCTTCACATGATTGATGTCATGGCCCATGTGGGGTTTCACGGACCGTGTAGTTGTCTGTGTGGTACCACATAGCTCCGTGTGATTTTCCTTTGGAAAATTCTAAGTGAGGGTTCACAACCACTATTCACGGTCCGTGTGATATTTCACGAACCATGTAGACCTGACGGTTCTAGTTTTGGTCTATTTCATTAATGGTGTTCATGTAATTTTTGTTTATTTTAATTATGAATTATGACCTTTTACCTATCCCAAACCCCTAATTCAGCTGGTATCCCCTTCCCTCTTAATTCATTCTCCCAAAACCTTCTACCCTTCATAAGATTCTCTCTCTCTATTCCTCTCTACACTCCTCTCTCAAGGATTAAAGCTAGGGTTCTATTGGAGTCTAATTCAAGCTTAGTTCATCCTTCAAATTCAGATCCTCAATCAAGGTATGTGGGATTGATTCTTGTTCCCCTTCAACCAAGAAGATCCAAAAATCTTTAAATTGATTTAATAAATTTAGTCTACTTTAAAAATGAATTTTAATTACTTGATTTACTTAAATCCAATTGATGTACGAGCTGTATTCCACCTTTCATTTCAAATCACTTTAATCACTACTTTGATGATTTACATTGAGTTATAAAGTATGAACATGCATTTCCCCTTAAAAAGTGATCTATGCATGGGTAATTTATACTATGTTTTAGATGTTGATTTAAATTATGGATTTACTTAATTTAACATTATGGTGTTGCTTTTAACTTGAATCTATGTTACCCATGCTATCCTCACATCATGCATTGCATTGCATTCATAAACATTGATACATGTAAACTATGAAGTGGGTTAAGCCCAACTATGTTTTTCTGAAATGATTATGATATGATTCTGATAAGATATTGGCTATGACAAAAAGGTGATCACCAATATATCTATGTTTCTTGCTCATTGAGAATTCTTGGTGCTTGCACCATTCTGTATATGTGAATGAACTATTCCCTGCATGAGCATTACAATTATGGACTATGATTTGGCATTTGAGCCTAAATATGTATTGAACGGTTTGAAATGAACATTGCATTTCTTGAAAGCACGTATATGTATGATATTCAAGTGGGATGTTATCGACTTAGCACTGATGGATCGGGGTGTTAGCGCTATCCCAAAGGACTTTCTCCCTTACCTTGAACTATGTGCCAACATAGGAATATAAGTCATTACCGAAATGACCGGGTCGTAAGGAATGGTTATATGTATATGATTCTGATATGTTCTCTATGATTCTGAAAATCCTTCCGAAATGGTGAGTTCCGTAAGAAAGGTGACCACCCACCGAAATAGTGATTTCTGTAAGGTGTAATATAGATTACCTTTGGCAAGTAGTCTTCTCCTACCGATGAGAGGTATTTATCGCACTAATTCATGTAATAGCTCGCATGGGTTTTACTTGTCAATTATAGTCCATCATGGCATCTTGTATGTTTCTTCATTAGAGGTATGATTCTTTCTATATCATGTGCCCTTGTCATCTAAAATTAAAATGCAGGTTGATAAGTCATATGCATTGCATGCCCGCATACGTAGTACATTCAAACGTACTAATGCACACTCTATGCCTGTATGATTTTTACCATATAGGGGCTGAGCATTTTGATTAACAATAGGTCGATGAATAGCCCAATTCCAGAGTTTACCGTGGTGAGTCCCGTCTTACAAGGACGAGCCAACTACCTTTCTTTATTGCTATTTCAAAACATTCTTTCTCATATGAGGGTGAGCCCAGAACTTGTCCTGGCCCCTCATTCTTTGACTAAAGGCATTTGTTGGATATTATGTAAACCCTTCTTAATTACGTTTATTATTACTAGTGTGTTGCTTTCGTATTGTTTGAATGACTTATGAGAAACTCCTATT
The DNA here is from genome assembly GCA_029948455.1 of Solanum rostratum. Lineage (NCBI taxonomy): Eukaryota > Viridiplantae > Streptophyta > Magnoliopsida > Solanales > Solanaceae > Solanum > Solanum rostratum. The sequence continues at coordinate 29,085,006 of CM057051.1, forward strand.
TGAATATATATCTGTATTTGAATACCACATTTGAACCAATGATGTGGACATAGATACTTGGGGCTTGTTTGGGGACTCTCGGGTTCCCATTCGCTGTGTCACATCTAGGCCCTAACCTGGGTCATGACAATACTTAACTTTAGTCTAAGAAGCCTCTATCACTATCAAATGGGGCCAATGACAGACCCATGGCTGCCTCAAAACAAAAGTAAAGCTGACTGAAGTTTAACTCTCAAGAAAGATAAAAATAAAGTAATGATCCTCCGAAGAATAAGAGGCTCACCAAATTAGCTAAATGCTCAGAATCTCAATGATGTGCTTGTTGACGATATCAACTACATGTGTCTGCATCATAAATGATGTCTTCCAAATAGGACGTTAGTTACATGGAATATACGAGTTGGTAAAATGGCTGAATGAAACAGAAACAAGTAGTTCTAGAGAAATAACATCAACTTAGAAGATACTCAATAAGAAGGTCAAATGTCTATTTAAAGCAACAATGAAGTGTAGACAAGTGACCCATCAACTAATCAAACCTCATCAAACAACTCAACTCAAACCGATGGAGCTCAACTCAACTCAACTCAACTCGACTTAGAGCACTTAGTCTGGGATCCTATTTGGGAGTTTCTCTGATCTAACAACAATCACCTAAAATCCAATGATTTTACAACAATCCCACTTATGTTGCCATACCCGTTCCATAATTGCCAAGTAAGGAACGAGGGATCTGGATAATTAACCTATTAAGTCCTATTGTTTCAGGACAATAAAAGGGGGACATGTCCGACTCTAATATACTTTGTCCTCAAATTAGGAACTTGTCCGACTTTAACGGACTAAGTCTACTAAATAGGAAGTTGTCTGACTTTGAAGGACTTAGTTCGTTTCTATGCTTGGTGACATGGTTAATGATTATGAGTGGGACTTACTCTTACTTATTTCGATGCTCGATACTCTTCCCAAGACTAAATGCTCATAAGAATCTTCATCTCAATTACTCATCTTAATTAGTCTTATAGAGACATTCATCATCTCTTTAACTGAAACTCTAAAGTCCTCTATTACTTTTAGGGACTTTAAGTCATCTTAATTAACTCAATTCTCATTTAAGAACTCAAGGACTCCGATCATCATTAAGAAGAAGTCAGTTAGACAAAACTCAAGAACTCAATTATGAATGCTCATGGGATCATCAGGCTCAATTAGCTAAACCTCATACTCGCATCAAAACCACAATCAACACACTCAAGCCAAGGCACTAGACTTTATCTCTAGGTTCATTCATGTAATCTTTTATGAAATAATATGTAGGGTTTATGCTATAACTCATGTAAAGTATTTATTTTAGTAAATCAAGTTTATGATGATCATCAACATATAAAAGTACATATAATATATAAAATTTGTAAGAAAACTTTTAAGAATTATGCAAGGAGACTCAATATAATCACAATCTTTCTATTTGCATGAATGGGGGCACATGGAAGGACATTCCCATGTTTTAGTTTAGCCTTACATACTTTGAATGAAGGTAGACAATCAACTTTGCCGGAATCCGGCTTCAACTCCTCAAATCCTCTCTCTTCTTTCTTCTTTGTAGCCCTAGGTGTTTTGTTAAGGACACAGAAAAGCTTAGGAATGGGGAAACCCTTTTTACGCTCAAAACAACCCTTTTAGATCGTGTTTTAAGTTTAGGAGGGGTTGGGAAAGGTCTAGAATACCCCTCACGAAATTGAAAAAAAATGATTCACCTCAGGGTAGGCTAGTCTACGATGCGTACTGGGTGCCTTGGAGGGGGTTTTCACTGAAAATTCTTCGATCGATTATTCTAATGCCGTAAAACATATTTTGGACCGAATCTAAGTGTAATTCTGTGTTAGGTGCGCATCGTACACCTGTCATGAACTTATTCTGGAAATCATTTTCACATTGAAAAATTATATTTTGATCCGGTTGCCCGAACAATCAACCATGACCACTTTACCACTCATGATTTCATGTTGATCTCATATCCGGCCTCAGATTTTCCATCGGGGCATGAGAAGATGTGTTATGCACACATCTCTCTTCTAGGGGTGGTTGGTAATTTTACTGGGTATTACATGGCAAGACTACACTCTTAACCATGCTGAGGTGGCAAAATTGAGGTAATGTAATATGCTTGATCATAGTAGGATTACAAGGTTGAGATACACTTTATTTATGATCTGATGAGACCCTTTGTACTATATTCACATCACTTATTGTGTCATATAATCAGTTGTATTGGATATCTCATCTTGTCTCATATATGTGTGTGTGTGTATATATACATATTATATATATATATATACATATTATATATATATATATATATATATATATACATACATACATACATTATCGTGTACTAATGATGTTGCCCAAGTTACACCTCCTTTTTGAGGATAAAACTGTCGTTTTAAAGACATAGAATCTAACCAAGGTTAGGGTCGAACACAAGGAAATACGTAGACTTAAGAGAATTCAATTAACGAAATTTGAGTAGTTAATGAACTTACTTTTCCAAAGGGTTGTGGAGTTCGCAATAATCAGTAGAAAAATAAACCTAACTAACATAGGAGTTAAATCAATATTGAGAGAAACTAGGGTATTGTGTTCCCTATATTCCCTAACTTAATATCACCAGATAACCTAATTCTTTTCTAGTGTGTAGCATACAGGATGGTAAGTTATGTTTACCAAACCCTTAGATCCAGGTGAGAGGCGAATTTCACTACGTGACTTGGCCCATCTCCATAGTGTGCATTACTAACCCTTGTTAGTCCCAGTACAACCTCCCTTTGCCCAGTTTGGTTGATTAGACTAGAACACATCAATCAAATCCTATTAATTAATCTCTTTTCCTATTCATTACTACCTTGGACCAATCAGTAACACTAGGCGGGTTCTAATGTTTGCCACCATCAAAAAACAACTAAAGCAAAGATAGTTAATTAATACATGCATGCACACTTTCCAAGAATTAGGAATTATCCACTTTTACTTTGTTCATTCTTCATGGTTTTCACAACCATTATTATGGGTTTAGCTACTTATGATTTGTGTAGATGCAAGACTTATGAATTGGAATAATATAATTGAGCACTTACACAATTGAATTTAGAACAAGCAAATCAAACTTCAAAGAGAATCACAAGATTAAAGATCAAATCAAAATACAAGTGTTCTCAAAACTCTCCAATGTTATGTCACTATTTTTCTTCTCTAATTATCAAGTTCTTTCTCTACTACTCATCTCTCTAGGAATATGTTTTTATAAAAAATAACCTAAAAACATATCTATAATATTTAAATACAAATCCTAAAATAGGATAGCTGGGTCGGCATGCCTCATGAATAGTTTTTCCGGCACCGTATTACATTCTATGGCCCATAATCGAGGTCTTGCACAGTATTGTAAAAAAATTGAATTCAAGTCTACGATACCACTCTATCACCCGTAAAGTGATTTACGACCCCTAGGGGATTTCGTCTATTGAATCTTTAGAAAGTCTCTCATCTTTGATCCTCAGGGCACGAACCATGTTCTACGACTCGTCAATCATTTCACGACCCATCTGCGTGTTCGTAGAATCAACTTCAGATAATCATCTCCTCACTAGAATTATCCACGAAACCACTTCACGACCTATAGAGTGAAATATGGCCCATAAAGGGTCTCGTACTTCATCAAAATCAACAACTTTTGTACTTTCTTCCAAAAATCAAGGCCAACCCTGAAATCTTTCATGTGTAACACAAAAATACATAAAACCAACTAACATCGCCTTGAGAACGCACAAAATTCCATGTTTTAAGAATCAAAAGTATTGTATTTTTACAGTACATCAACACCCTAAACATAAAACTTTTGTGTGTCCTCAAGCAACAAACTCAATTTATATAAGTAATACAGTAACACAAAGACCTCAACCCAATGACATAAATCACATAATCTTAAAGTCAGATATCCACACCACTTTTTCATAACAGAAGAAGATATCCATCTAGCAAACCAATATAGACTAGTGCATGTGACAATGCAACTATGACAAGTGAGGTACTATCTACATTCCACAACCACTGAATAAGTCTACTGCTAACAATGCAATACAAGTGCTCTCACAGAAAGAAGTCTCATACCTAACTCTAAGTGATATTTTCATGTATAACCTTGGGACTATGCAAAATCATTCACTCTCACAACAGATATTCATGCCTCATGCCCAATAGCATAGGCTTTCCCCAATACTCATGTTTAAGACCTACAACTACTTGGACTAGGATTACTTTAGGACTTTGTAGGCTTGTAATGTAGGCTCAGGGGGCTTTAGTATTGTATTTTGGGAACATAGTGACTAAAGGACCACCTTAACACTACGTTTTCCTACACTTTTGCCCTACCAACTCTATTATTTTCCATCTCATTCTCCCTTTCTCATTTTTTCAAGCTTTTCTAGGTGTTTTCTTTACATTTTAAAGCTTTTTTCCTTACTTTTACACTTCATTTTTCCTTTTTAACTCACAACTAAGGCATCACTTATTTTTCTTGCACCAATATATGATTTTTCTCCTTTTTCTCTGTATCACTAATTTTCCCCTCATTATTGTGCTTTACCCTTGCACCAGCCACTCTCAACTAAAGCTTTTGGCCTGAGTTGACATGAACATTATCCGTCTTTAGACCCAGGGCCACTTTTGGTAGTGCCACCCTCAACTTAGGCTTTTTGCCTTAATCAAGGTGCACAATGTTCAAAGAAAGACCATGGCAAATTACAAGATTTTTCAACTAACAAGGCTAGGTTACTTAGGTGTTTACAAAGAATGGGTTCATTGAGGATCAAACATTAGGATCAAGGGCTACCTACAAATTTGGTTAATTATTTAGGCTAAGTGGACTCTTAAGAACAATGGCCTAAGTTCCTTCCCTAATCCAATTAATTTACAATCTAACTAAAAGTAACAGAGCAAGTTCTGAATTAGCACACAACATAGGAATTTTGCAATTTTGGCTCACACTCACATGGCACTGCTCACATCATCAATAAAAGATTCTCATATCATGCTTTTTAACTCAATTTATCCTCACTTATAAGAACAAATATTGTCAATATGCCTACACATGCATGGTTGTTATCTAAATTATGTAATCAATATTTTGGCGGGTATCATTTTTCAGACAAAACACAAAACATGTTATATGTCACAGGCATTAGTACTATATGCTACAAATACTACCTAAACGTCCTAAATGTGCCGGTTCAATAGAAAGTAAATATCCATAGGAAAAAAGAGCATAGGCGAGAAAACGCCAAGATAAAAAATTAGGGTAGTTATGGAACCAAGCTACTTAGACTTCACTAAGGCCCATAACTACCCACACCCCATCGACAAAAAGGTGCATTGTCCCCAATGCACCCAATCAAAACAAAATAAATTATAAAGGGTAAAAAATAATACCTAGGCCACTAAGTGCTGGTGTATAGCTGAGTCTGACCACCTATACCCTGCATGGTGGCCTCTCAACAGTAGCACTGTATCCGAGGGGGCCAGTACCCCTCAAGATCTTGAGCTTGGCATCTCTCCTCCTCCTATCTCGACTCTCTCAAGACAAGCTCAAGCCCCTCCTCCTCAATCAGCCTCGCACGTGAGCACATGACATCCTCATCATCATTTGTGCGAGGTCTCTTCCTATTTGAAGGTTGGACATGCTCATCAGGAGCAAACAGATCTATTACTAGCACTGGGAGTGTGGTCTTTGGAAGTTCTACTGGAGCTGCTAGTGTTGCTGCCATTACGGCCTAGAGTTGTTGGATCTCCGTCTAGATAAGCATCAAATCTGCTGGCTAGGTCGTGCTCAGGCTCTGCTCTACCCTAGCCTCGAAGGCATCAATGCGGGCATTCCTGAAAGTAAGACAATCATAAATAGTGGTGACCATGTATGCCTACATGTGACCCTCCGAGTTTGAAATGGCCTGGCAGGCCTATATGCTAATATGATGAACCAACTGAGCCAACTGTGACTCTGCATGTGATAACCTCTGCGCCATGGCCATTATAGATACGGCGGACACGTAATCCATGCCCGTGGGTACAGCCTATGATGAAGTGGCCTGTGGTGTAGGAATAGAAGTAGTGGGTCCCCTCTCCTCGGGCTCTGGGGGCCTATCCTTGGTAGTAGCAGCAGTGATGGTGGCCGTGTGTGGAACCTCATATAGTAGCATTAGGGACAAAATCTCTTACATAGGAGCGGGCTAGGGTTGTGCTAGCTAGAGTGCTACCGAGTTCTACTCAGCCTTGATCAGGCTAGCATCCAAAGTATATTGGGCCTTGATCAGCGAGTCTAGCTGGTGCAAGCTCTCTAACCTCGACTCTAGATAGAACCAGAATATCAAACATGGAAAAGGGTTGGAGGTGGACCTCTTTACGGCAGCCTCATTAATCTGCTCGAAAATAAGGCAGGCCATATCAATCTCATAACTAGCCAAGATGCTAGCAACTAGCATTGCACACTCCGGTGTCAAGTTGTTATCAACAAGAGTCAGCGGAATACGTGATCTGACAACTGCACACGAAAACATGCCAGGAGAATTGAGTGAAGCCTTGATGATAGGCTCCTAGTGTGTGGCAACCCATGCAGGTTCCGAACCCTACTCGGTAATATAACCAGCCGCCCATCTCATCAAGCTGGTTCTTCGCTCTAGGCTCTCATCACCCGCATGTCCCTCATCGGCCCACTCTGTAGTCGAACACAGTTGTGGATCTAGGGGCAAGGAACTCTTGTCCAAATAGAATGCGACGGATGGGGGTGTCTGAAATTTCCACCCGCCGGCCTATCCTCTAGTCATGGTCAGTCTGGGCTTAGCGAGGGGCTTCTTCCCTTTAGGAAGAGTATTGTGAATAGTGGCTCCATATAATGTATAGAGATTCCTCACCATGGCCGGAGAGTATCACCCCTGTGGTTAGGTCACCCACTGGAGCCCGTACCTGATCATCATGTCTTGGAGACTAGGGACACTGTCGAGTCTGTCTGGGATAACTCGAGGCTCCTCATAGATGGAGTGGGATGGCTTTCCTCGCTCTGTATTATATACATCCTCCACACTTATTCTCATAATATCATAATCATTGTCGTAGAAAATACACATGACTCATGCGAATCATATATGTCTTTTGAACTAATTTGGGAACTTAATCAAATATTTAGAAGGATGCCTTAACTCTGAAAAAGCTTATAAAGGTTCTTCACATAATGCTTATACTTGGTTCCATGTCAATTAGTAATATAAAGCATTTAAAAACGAATCTAATGCCTTAGTAGTTTAAATTAGAGCATTATACTGGGATTATTGGAAATCAACATATTAATGTCTAAGTTCATCAAATATGGTTTTGGCAAGGAAGAAAGAGTGATTATGAAGACTGCATTCCCCATGTAATTTGCCTTTATTTTAGTGACGATACACAAACAAGAATGACACCTCAAACATATGGACATGTAGTTAGGAAAACGAACAAGTTTATATATAGATACTGAATGTCTAGTTTAAGTGAATGAATATAATATTGACTTAATACCATCATGAAAATAATTGAGTTGTAGTCCCAATGCCTTTTAAAGAAGCTCTTTCTAGCAAAAGAATAGTAAAATATCACATTTCATGCTATGGGAATTTCCCAGATTTCGTTCCAAAAGAAGGGACAAAACTTAGCATTAACATACCTTTTCAGCGGACGTCGAAATGCCCAAAGTTCCACCACAAAAGTTGTTTATTACGTCCTAATCATTGCAACCACTCTATATATGCAACTTATAATCACCTATAAACATCCCTTAATCAAGCATAAATCGCCAAATTTGTTGTATAGCTTTAAGGTGACGAAACATCCGTAAAACTTCGCAATGATCATAAATGAGTCCCATGATTATTACCTATAAAAAGGTTATAAGGCTAGAACAAGTAGCAATAACACTTAATTTCTTCCTTTGAAAAACAGCTCCAAACAAAACTAACAGGAGGCAAAAACAATTGCCAAGCGCAAAATACCCATTTCTAGGCACGTGAGCAAATTTTAACCGTAAAAACGTGAAGAACACACCTAAATAGTTTACAGACCTTGTGAGAGCTTTATCTCCGATTTAATAACTATTTTTGGACACAAATACAATGTCTTGAGCTTTAAAAGGTTAAATTTGCTGACATATATGTGGGCTTGACCAGACCAAGCCTAAGACCTTGTTTTCTGCTCAGGTAGTTACAATAAAACTATCATAACTTTTTATTCTAAAGTTGGAAACTAGACTTGTGCATTGCAAAATAGACTTGTGACCTTAAACTTGATAGGTCATAGACCTTCTAGCTTCTTATAATTTTTGATATATGGTCTTAGACATCTGACCAAAATTTAAGAAAGATTTCTTAACAAAGCTTATGGTAACTTCGGCCAATCTTTATCTTGCAACATGTTGGACTCCAAAACATAACATATGACCATTGTGTTATTAAAATACCCTTTGAAGATCTATTTTTAGCAAAGTATACACTCCTAGTCTTATTTAAAAGTTGAAACTTAATTTAAACGATCTGAAAAGGGTGAGGTGCCACTCAAACAATTTCTTTAACCCGAAATATGCGCTTAGGGGATTTCTTTAACTTAAAACATTCAATTCTTGACTTTACCACTCATTTGCAGTCCTTATTATCCATAGGTACTACAAAAATCATATACGCTTTCTATAACATGCCTCACTATGCATTTCTTGGAAGATAAGAAATACGGGGTCTCACTGTCTCCCCCTTTAAGAACATTCTTCCGTGAATGTATCAGAATAGCCCATTGGTTGCATTACCATCTTCAAAAAATATTATTTTTAGGATATACCTATTACCCTAGCAAACCATAAATCAACTTCCAAATACTCTAACAACTAATACGCTTTCAAAACATTTAAAATTTAAGTTATTGTAAATAGATAACTGTAAATTATGACAAGCAACTCACCTTATGTTTTAAATAGTTTGGGGTGCTTCTTCATCATTTCCTCTTCAACTTCCCATGTTATTTCCTCAATATGGTTGTTTTTCCACAACACTCTCATGGAGGCCACTTCTTTATTTCGAAGGCTTCTTACTTGTCGATCGAAAATAGTCACTGGTAGCTCATTATAAGACAATTCTTTAGCAATATAGATATACTCAATGTAAGTGATATGTGAAGGATCTCCAATGCACTTCCTCAACATAGACACATGAAACACCGAATAGACTGCTCCTAATTCTGAAGGCAATTAAAGCTCATATGCTACCTCACCAATTTTTTGAATAATCTTATATGGTCACATATACATAAGAATGAGCTTTCCTTTGGTTCAAAATCGCATGATAACCTTCATAGTTGATACTTTCACGAAGACCCAATCTTCTACATCAAACTCTAAGTCTTCTCGTCGAATAACTGTATAAGACTTTTGCCAACTATGGGCCATTTGCAATTCATCTCTAATAAACATCACTTTTCCATTGCTTACTGAACTAGATTAGGGCCTAGCAACTTTGCCTCCCTAACTGAAAACTAACCGATCGACGACTTATATTTTTGCCCATATAGTGCTTCATAAGGCGCCAGTTGAATACTAACTAGGAAGATGCTATTATAAGAGACCTCAATAAGAGGTAGATGATCATGTTAACTTCCTTTAAAATCTAGCACGTAGGAATGTAACATATGCTCACCGATCTGAATGGTACGTTCTGCCTATCTATCAATTTGTGGATGAAAATCGGTGCTAAGGTTTACTTAAGTGCCTAGACTCTTCCAAAAACACATCAAGAAATGCGCTATAATTTGAGCCTCTATATCTGACATAATAGATAATACAATTCCATGAAAGTGAACAACCTCTCGAATGTAAAGCCTAGAATAATCCTCCACTGAATATGTTGTTCTTACTAGCAAGAAATGAGCAAATTTAGTCATCCTATTAATGATTAGCTAAATAGAATCACACCTGCATAAAGTATGAGGCAAACTAGTGATGAAATCCATATTTATCATGTCCTATTTGCATAACGCAAGCTCAATAAACTGAGCTAAGCCTCCAGATCTGTGATGTTTTGCTTTAACTTTCTTAGAATTAGGTCATTGGGCTACCATCTCTGTAATATCATTTTTCATGCCATTCCAAAAATAGATTTGTTGAAGGTCATGATGCATTTTTGTCTCTCCAGGGTGGTAGAATATATAGAATTATGGGCTTTAAAAAGAATCATAGCATGCAGCCTCTAATGTTTGGCACACATGAGCAACCCTAGTACCTAAGAACTCTACCACAAGTTAGATCAAATAAAGGATGTTGCTATTACAAAATACTTTCCCTTAGTCTCATAGGCTTAGGATCCTTGCACTGTCTCCCTTTTACTGATTTTGTTGTATTTTGATCAAATACCCCTCCATCCTTCCCATCTACTTGTCATACCTGCAAACTAGCTAGCTGGCAAAGATCTTTTGTCATTTTATCCTTTTCCACATCAATAGGGCTTAGTGATGTCGCCCAAGCTATACCTATTTTTTAGGCTAAAGCGGTCGCTGTCAAGATTTAGAACCTAACCAAGGTTAGAGTCGAACCCAAGGGAATATAATAGACTTATAAAAATTCAATTGCAATTTGGGTTTATTAACCGACTTATCTCCGTAGGGAGGGGGGTTATAATTACTATTGAAAAGTAATCCTGAGTAACACAAGTTTTGAACCAATATGAAGAGAAACTAGTGTATCGTGTTCCCTATGATTCCCCAAGTCAGTATTACTAGATAACAAAATTCTTCTCCAGTGTGTAGCATAAAGAACAGAATGTTAAGTTCACCAAACCCTTTGTCCTAGGTAAGATATAAATTTTACTACGTCATTTGGTCCATCCCTGCAGTGTGACATTATTAGCCGTTACCTGTTGTCCCTGTACAACCTCCCCTTGGCCTAGTTCGATTGATTAGATGAGAAACATCGATCGAATCTTGTTAATTAATCTCTTTTCCTATTCATTACTACCTTGATCCAGTCAGTAACATTAGACGAGTTCCAATGTTGGCCGCCATTAGAAAGCAGTGAAGATGAAGAGAATCAATTAATACATGCATGTATACTTTTCAAAAATTACAAATTATCCCATTTTACTTTATTAGTTCATCATGGTTCTCACAAACCTAGTTATGAATTTAGATACTCATGATCAGTGTAAATGCAACACTTCTGAATTTTAATTACATAATTGAGAACTTACAAAATAGAATTAAGTACAAAAAAATTCAACTCTTCAATGAAAATCACAAGATTGAATTTAGAAGATGAAATAATATTTACAAGTGTTTCTCAAACTCGCTAATATTCTTCTGCTCTCTGTTTGCTCCCTCTTAAAATAATAACCTAAAAACCTATTTATAATTTTTAAAATACAAATCAAAAATAAAATAGGACAACTGGTTCAACAGGCTCCATAAGGTGCTCTATGAGCCGTATATTGATTTATAGCGCGTAATTGGGCTTTTGTAATTTTTTATTTTATCCTTTACGTTGCTTCTACGACACATCTCTAAGGCTCGTAGAAGGTTCTATGGCCCGTAAGGGGTTTCGTCTAATGAAATTTCTGTAAGTCCTCATTCTCTGATCTAGGATACGAGACTATGTGTATGGCTTATTATGTATTCTAGGATCGTTTGCATGTTCATAGATCCAACCCCAGAAATACACCATTCACTGGAATTGTATATGAAACAATCTTTACAGGTCGTAGGATTTTCTACGGTCCGTAAAGGGTCTCATGGATCCTCAAATTTAACAACTGCTACATATTATTTACCTAAAAACAGTGCCAGTCCTGATATCCTGCAAAACTAACACAAAAACGCATCAAACCTACTAATATCGCTTTGAGAACATACAAAATTCCATGTTTTAAACATCAAAAGTGTTGTGTTTCAACACCATATCAACACCCTAAACATAAAATTATTGCTTCTCCTCTAGCGACGTACTCAATCTATATAAGAAGTACAGTAACACATAGACCTCAATCTTATATCATACATCTTATTAAACGTAAATAAAAATATCCACACTACTTTTCAAAACATAGTCAGATAGCTATCCAGCAAACGAACACAAATCAAGGTATATGAAAATGCAACTATGACAAGTGAGGTACTATCGTAAAGCCACAATCACTGAATGAGTCTAATTTTAACAATGGTATGCAAGTTTCTTCACAGAAAGAAGTCCCATATCTTACTCACAACGATGTTTTAATGTATAACCTTGGGACTACGCAAAGGCACTCACTCTCACAATAAATATTCATATATCATGACCAAAACTATATGCTTGCCCCTATAATCATGACTCAAACCTTTGACCAACATTGATTAGGATCACTTTAGGACTTTACAGGCTTGTAACGTAGGCAAAGGGGGCTTTGGTATGATGCTTTGGGAACATAGTTACTAAAGGCCCACGTTGACACTGCATTTTTCTATATGTTACTTTTCATTTGATTCTCCTTTTCTCCTATTTAAAGCTTTTCTAGGAGATTCCTTTTCATTTTTCAACTTTTTGCCTTGTTATTATATTTAGTTTTTCATTGTAGTTCATAACTAAGACATAACTAATTTTTCTTGCACCCAGTACACATTTATTTTTTTCTCCTTTCCCATGTATCACTAACTTTTTCACTCATTGTCTGTTTTACCCTTACACCAGCCACCCTCAACTTAGTATTTCGCTAGAGCTGAGGTGCACATTATCCAACCTCGGAATGAGGCCACTTTTGGTTCCAGCCTTAACATAGGATTTTTACCTTAATAAAGGTGCACAATGCTCAATGAAGGACCAGGGCCAATTTTACGATTTTACATCTAATAATATTAAGTCACTCATGTTTTTGTAAAGGAAAGGTCTATGTAAGGCTCAAACATTAGGATCAAGATATATTTCACACATTTTATCAGTAATTCAGGCCAAGTGGATTGCTATAACTAACGTCCTAAGATCCTTTCCTAACCAACTAACCTGAAGTATAAATAAGAGTAACAGGATAAGTACTGAATTGAAACATAATACACGAATTAGTAATTTAAGATCACACTCACATGGAACTAACTACACTATCAACAAAGGCTCTCAAATCGTGCTTGTTATCACACTTTTATCCTCACTTATAAGAACAAGCACTGCAACACAATTAAACATGTGTGGTTTCTTTCTAGACTAATCAAAAATTTGGTATGTATCATTTTTGACAAAAAAAAGTACAAAAACACATATATGCCACAAATATCAACACTATATGCTACAAATACTACCTAAACAACCTAAACATGTCAGTTCAATAGAAATTAAATGTCCATAGAGAAAAAGAACTAAGGTAAGAAACCCCCTAGGATTAAAAAAATTGGGGTAGTTATAGACTAATGCTACTCAGACTTCACTGAGGCCTATAACCAAATACACCCTATCTAAAAAGAAGTTCATTTTCATTAGTGCGCATAAAAAGTATAAACTAAAGCACTAGGGTCAAACAAAACATACCCGGGCGCCTAAGTGTTGGTTTGTGGCTGAGTCAACCCACCCTAAACTTGCATGGTGGACTCCTCAATGCTAAAACCATGTCCGGAGGGCCCAACACCCCTCACCTATTCGAGCTCACGAGCCTGTTGTATCTGCTCCACCTGCCTCAACTACCTCAAGAGAAGCTCTACCTCCTCCTACTCTGTCAGCCCCACATATAGTCGCACTACATGTATATCATCATCTGTGTGTGGCCTCTTCCGGTAGAAAAGTTGTGTAAGCTTCTCAGGAGCAAATAAGTAAACCACTGCATCGAGAGTGTAGTCTTCTATAATGTCACCGGTGCTACCGATGCCGCTGTCATGTTGGCCCAGTGCCACTGGATCTCCATCTGTAGGGCTGTCATACCCACTGGCTGTGCTGTGCTCAAACTCTACTAAAACCTAAACTCTAAGGCATCAATACATGCATCAACAACTTAAAGTGTGATCCCAGGGCCTGATCTCCTAAACTAACTGAGTCATTAGAGACTTAGTGTGGGACAGTCGCTGTGCCATGGCCTGAGTAGATATCGCGGACATGTAATCTATGTGTGTGGGTACGGTCTGCGATAAAGTGGCCTATGGTTCAAGAGTTTGGAAATGGTTCCCCTCTCCACATATATCTCGATCTGTGTAGGCCTCCCCTCTATGGTAGCAGAAGTTGTGGTGGTGGGTGGAACCTCAGGATAAGACTCTGGGGTGAACATCTCTAGCATAGGAGCTGGATGGTGCGGTACTCACCTAAGTGTCAGGTTCTCTACAACCATAATCAGGCTAGAATCTAAATTACGCTAGACCATGATTAGTGAGTCCAGCTACTGTAGACTCTCTACCTCTGACTCTAGAAAGAGTTTGTAGAACAAGCATTGGAAGGGGATGGAGGTAGACCTCTTCTAGGCCGCCTCATGAATTTTTTTTGTGATGAGGCTGGACCAATCTATCTCATAGCCAGCCAAGATGCTAGCAACTAGAACTGCATGCTCCGGCGTCAAAGTATTATCTGCAAGCGTCGGCCGGATCTATGATCTGAGAATAACCCACCAAAATAATGTGGGGAAACTAAGAGAAGCCTTCACAATAGGCTTTGTGTGAGTGGCTACCAATGCAGGTTCCGAACCCTGCTTAACAAACACACCGGCCACCCATCTCATTAAGCCGACTCTCTGATTCTGGTCCGTCATCAGACCCAAGTCCCTAGTCTGGCCCACTCTATGGTTGAACTCTATTGTGGATTTAGGGGTTGAGAACTTGAGCCTAAACAACATGCAACGGATGGTTGTCTCTGAGATGTCCACCTGTCGTCCCCTCGCTCTGGTCTGTGTCAGTTTGGGCTAAATAAGGCACTTCTTCCCCTTGGGAAGAGTACATAGAACTGTGGCTGTATATGAAGCATAGAAGTTTTATACCACGGTCGAGGACTACCTTCCTAGTGGTTTGGTCAGCCACTAGAGCCCTTATTGTAAGTGGAGTCCTGGAGACAGAGGACACTATCTAAACCAGATCAGATGACCCGAGGCTCCTCATAAATGTAGCTGGATGGTTTGCAGTGCTCAGTAATCTGCATGCCCTCTAGAGGTAATACTGATGTTGTTGGTGAGATAGAGGACTCTGACTCTAACTCATCGCCAGACCTTGTCTCTTAATCTGACTCCTCTTTTGACAGAGTCATGTGAACGGAGCTACTCCTGTCGTTTCCTCCCTTGTCAGACTGGGGAGTGTGAACAAAAATATCCTTGGTTTGCCCAAGTCTGGTGACAGCTCGTGTTTGCGGTCTCTCAGCCTTTGAGTGAGGATGGACATTGAGCTCCTCAAATGATCGACTAATCGTGGTGGTTTGCTCCTTCCCTGAGGTCTTATCTTAGAGCCTCCTATACATGGCTTTCGGGCCATAGTACCTGAAACATACATATTTACGTTACATGGTTAGCCCCACAGATCAGGAAACGAAAAGAAAATTTTTTTATTAGACTGGATTATAGCGAGGTCTATGAATGCTCCTCTATGGGTCATAGTGAAAATTATGAGCCACAGAAGGCTTTTGTAGAAATAGTGGCCACAAATTTTATTTACTAGAAAGCATCTATGAGACTAGGTATGACTTCTAGAAGGTTCTATGAGTCATAGATGATTCTGGTGTCTGAAACTTTTGAAGGTAGGGATCCACGAGACTTGTCTACAAGCCATAAAATGGTCTATGACTCGAAAAAGGTCTCGCCTAATAGGTACTCTGAAACTTTACATTTTTCAAATCTCATACAAGAGGCAGTTGTGACTCATGGAAAGTTCCACGGGCCGCAAAAGATCCCCATAGACCAAAAAATAAAGTCACGTGAGGTTCTAAGTCCATCAACATGGACCCCATACAACTTGTTCCACCTACTCTATTAGCATCAAAGCAATACACACGCACCCCACATGATTCATAACACAATACCCACCACCCCCGAATGATAATTTGCTCATATACCCTATAAAAAATTATTAGACATGCTTACCTTACTCTACCGACCTAGTTTGAATGAATTAACATCAAAAGAAAATGCATATTCCATCACACACCGAATTTCAAATACATAATCAATTTATTTTAAATGGTAAGTAATCACATAGTTGTCAAAAACATAATTCAAAACATAAAACAAGGAAGCTACACCAAATTAACACATGTTCATACATAGGCAACCACACATTTCAATTGTCAAGTCCATCAATTTGCACATATGGATTTATGTCTCAAATAACCATACCCGATAATTTAAATTAAGGATAACCACACAATAATTAGTAAAGAAAGGGTGTTTTAAGGACTGAAAACTCACCAATTTTAGTGATTAAATCATAGGGATTGGTGGAGGTAATGGGACAATGAAACCCTAGGATTGCCAAAATAAATTACCAAAAAATGTTGAGGGTGTTGTCGTCAGTAGTCGGGAAAAGGTGGGGTAGAGGTTGTTGAGTCTGGTTCGTCATTTAGGATAAGAAATGGGTCAACATATTTTGACCCCATTATTTATTGTTTAACTCGTCAGTCAAAAGTAATGGGCCCAGACTTTGCGAATCCCTCATTACGGGTTTTAGAGTATTTCATCACAAATAAATCATGGTTTTGTAGAAGGTCCAAACCTTAGTTTTGAGGACTGGGTTTCACGAACCAATCTATGAGTTGTAGAATAAAGTACGACTTATAGAGTTTGTCATAGAAACCTCAACACTTAGTCAAAGCTCAGAGAACTTACATGAGGTAGACAAGCCCCATTCATGACCTGTAATATTGTCTACAAGCCATAAAATTGGCTCATGGACTGTAGTGCATAACTCTTTCCTCATTGGAAGTGTCTACAAGATGGTGTATAATCGTAAAAATGATTTACGACCCGTAAAACCAATCGTAGAGGCAATTCTTGATACCATTTTAGCCAAGTATGGCTGACTTAACCATGTACGTGCACATTCTTTACATTACACACTGTTAGCCTATATGCAACTAGTCCAATGTCCAAAATTACAACCAAAATGAGAGAAAGTAAACTACCTATAAATCTAAAAACTAAAAACAAAACAACAACTATAATTATTATGTCAAAACCTTGGGGTTGCCTCGCAAGTAGCACCTTATTTATTATCGCAGCATGCCTTGGACAACAGGGTTACTCAGACTTCACCAAGTTCCCAAACTTCATTCTTTAGATCATCAGGCGTCTTCTTTGACATATAGATAATCAAGACAATTTCTTCGTCGTTAAATCTAAACAAGAGTTGACAAGCTTCCATATCCAATAGTGCTCAACCTGTGGCTAGGAATGGTCTTCCCAAGATGATTGGGATATAGAATTCGACTTTGCAATCATATTATGTGGGGAATATGAATTTTTCCACTTTAACCAACACATAATAATGTATCCTCCACAAGTTTCTTCGCTGTGTGATCAACCATAAACAACTGCATGCTCGTCGGAGTAGGGGCTCCAAGCCCTAGATTTTTAAAAACTGCAAGGGGCATCAGATTTATGCAAGCATCAAGATCACACAATGCCCTTGCGAACTCCATATATATAATGGTGTAGTGTATGGTAAAAGCATTGGGATCTTCTCGCGTTTGAACCAAGGACCTCGTAGTTATTGCTCTACTATGTTAAAGCTCTTGGGAGAGTTTTTAACTCACATTATTCTTCTTCCTAACAAGGTCTTTCATGAACTTTTGGTACTGTGGCATCTTTTCCAATGCTTCTATGAGAGGGATATCGAAAGAGAGTTTTTTTAGCATGAAGAGAAATTGCTTGAACTCCCCTTTCCTCCTACTTATTTTTAGTGTTTAAGTGAATGGAGGTGGATTCCTAGGAATGTACTTCCGCTTCTGTGGTGTCTCTGCAGCATCACTTAACCTATCCTTGCCATGATTATCTCGGGTATCTACATCCTTGACCTCAACTGTCTCCTCTCGAACATCATCATTATCAACTTGCATAGGAGGATCAATGATACTCCTGTCACTATGAGTAGTAACTGCCATGCACTACCCTTCACTCTTTGGATTCTAAACTGTGTTGCTAGGTAGTGTACCTATATGGCACTAATTTAGTTAAGTTGAAATTTGATCAACATGTTCCTCAAGGTTTTTGGTAGTAACACAATGAGACTCGATTTTCTGATTTATGCTAGAGATGTCACATTTCATCCCCCTCAAAGTTTCATCCTATTCTCAGCTTTCTTCAACAGACGGTCAAACATATCCTCAACTTTTGAACTAATAGCATCGGTGTCGCATTTGTGTGGAGGTACATAGGGTCAATTTCTATAACCATCTCTACGGCCCCAATCTACATCACTGTCTTGGCCCTAATTCCTATAATAGTAACCTCCGCATTGTCTCTAGAAGCTCAATCTCGATTATAGTTCTGACCTTACTTTCCTTGACCTTGGTTCGACACGTCTTGATTGGACCCTTGTGCATTGGTCTGAACCCCTCCCCCTCCCCCACGTTTGATAAGCAATGAAGCAAGTGTCTTTCTCATAGTAGGGATCATCATACATGGGTGCTTGCAAATACTGATGAACAACTGCATTAACTCTTTCCTTATTCTGCTTCATCATTACCTCCATACCTGTGCGGGTTCTAGCAAGCTCTTGCATAATCCCTTCATTGATTTTAACTTGCTCCGAACCAATAGTGATGTCGCATGAACTTTTGGTAGATTCTCTATCTCTTTACCCGCATGCACGATTGGTTTTGACCACTATTTCAATTCTTTCAACAATCCTTGCCAATAGTTGGTCTAGGATCAGTCCCCCCGTAACAGTATCAACACATGCTTGACTATTCTCATCAAGGGCATGATAGAATATCTCTACCAAGGAATCATCAACAATTTTTTGGTCTGAGACACTCCTCAAGAACTCCATGAACTTCTTCCATGTAGTTCTGATTGAGTCACCATGAAGTTACTCAAAGTTGTTGATTTGGTCTTTCAACTTGAACTTTTTTGATTTTAGGAAGTACCTTTCTAAAAAGGTCTTTTGAACTCAGCCCGATTGGTGATCAGACTCTACATAGAGCTGGAATATCTATAGTGTTATGTTGCTTGTTAGAGATAATGGGAAAAAATAAGTCCCACAACATCCATAGATAGATTTTGTGTTCCCATGACACATTTTTAGATGAATGGAATGTTGTGTATAAACTATGTAGATCCTCTGATGGTAGGTCTGTGAACAACCCACGGTTCTACAGCATCTTAAGAAACCCAACTCGAAACCACAAACTTTGTGTCAGTCGAAAGTGGTGGTAACGTACAATAGCTCCAGTCACCTCCGTAGTTGTAGGGTTTTGCCTATATTAATCACATAGATAAGCTTCGGGATTGATGTATTGTGGTGGTGGAGCAATGTCCTCAAGAGATGGTGGGTTGTCATTGTTTGCATGCTCATTCTCATTCCTTCTCAATGCTGCATTTGCCGCATTGTTTGCATTATCTTGGGCTATTCTTCTAAGTATTTTCTTGATATTTGGGTCAAACGGACTCAAGGGTCTGTCTCGACTTCGCATGTTGGTCATAGACGACACCTATATCCTGAAAGAAAACAAAAACAACAAGAGATATAAAATGAGGTAAACAGGGATTAATTCCCAAATTACTTGAATTAGAAAAGTCTAGCCGTATTCCACGGTGACAATGACAAAATATTGGTCTAGCCAAAGCTACACCTCTTTTTTTAGTCTAAAGCGTAGTTGTTGTCAAGATATAGAACCTAAACAAGGTTAGGGCCGAATGCAAGGGAATATGGTAGACTTAGAAGAATTCAATTGCAATTCGGGTCTATTAACAAACATATCTCCCTGGGGGGGGGCGGTTATAATAACTAGTGAAAATTAATCTTAACTAACACAAGTGTTAAACTAGTATGATGAGAAACTAGGGTATCGTGTTCCCCATGATTCCCTAACTCAGTATTACTAGATGATTGAATTATTTTCTAGTGTATAGCATACATAATAGGCGAGAGGCAAATTTCACTACATGATTTGGTCCATCCCCGCAGTGTAACATTACTAACCCTTACCTATTATCCTTGTACCATCTCCCCTTGGCCAAGTTTAGTTTATTAGATGAGAAACATCGATCGAATCCTATTAATTAATCTCTTTTTCCATTCATTACTACTTTAGTCCAGTTAGTAACACTAGGTGGGTTCTAATGCTTACCATCAGTAGAAAGTATTCAAGACAGAAAATTATTTAATACATGCATGCACACTTTTCTAGAATTAAGAATTATCAGATTTTACCTTGTTAGTTCTTCATGGTTCCCACAACCCTAGTTGTGGATTTGGCTACTCATGATCAATGTAAATGCAAGACTTATGAATTTGAATAACATAATTGAGAACTTATACAATAGAATGAAGCACAAGAAAATACAACTCATCAATGAGAATCACAAGATTGAATTTGGAAGATGAAATCAAAGCTTACAAGTTTTCTCAAACTCTCTAATGTTCTTCTACTCTCTCTTTACTCCCCTCTTAAGAAAAATAACCCAAAAACCTATTTATAATATTTAAAATACATATCCAAAACAAAATAGGACAATTGGGTCGGCAAGCTCCACGAGGTGCTTTACTGGTCGTATAGTGATTTATAGCTCATAGTCGGGCTTTCATAACCTGTTGCTTCAATTCTAGACTTTTCTTCTACGACATCTCTCTATGACTCGTAGAAGATTCTATGTCCTGTAAGCGGTTTCGTCTGATTAAATTTTAGAAAGTCCTCATCCTCAGATCCTCAAGGTACGAGACAAAGTCTATGGATGTTGAAGTATTCTACAACTCATCTGCATATTCGTAGACCTAACTTCCCAAATACACCCTTCACTGGAATTACACAAGAAACAACCTTTACGACTTGTATCATGCTCTATGGGACTTAAGGGGTCTCGTGATCCTCAAATTCAACAACTGCTACATATTTTGCCCAAAAACAATGCCAACCATGAAATCCTGAAAAACAAAAAACACCAAAACATATCAAACCTACTAACATCACATTGAGAACACATAAAATCCATGTTTTATGTATCAAAAGTGTTGTATTTGGACAACACATCACTTAGACTTCTCGTGGACTTTCGGCTAAATGCATCAGCAAAAACATTAACTTTGCAGGGATGGCATAAAATGTCAACTTCATAGTCTTTTAGTTATTCTAGCCATCTCCTTTTCCATTGGTTAAGATCCTTTTGCTTAAAAATATATTAAAGGCTATGGAGGTCAATAAAGACATCAATATAAATCTTTTATAGGTAATGCCACCAAATATTTTGGGTTAAAACAACTACCGCAAGCTCAATATCATTGGAAGGATAGTTTTGTTCATGTTTTTGCAGTTGTCTAGAATTGTATAAGATAACCCTACTATGTTTCATAAGAACACAACCTAGATCAATTATCCAGGCATTATAATATACAGTGTAACCTTTGGTGCCATCCGAAAGATCTATGATAGGTGCAATGGTAAGACTTTTCTTTCGCTCTTGAAAGCTTTGTTCACATGCTTCTGTCTATTGAAAGTCAACTATTTTGTGCATCAAGTTTTGTCAATGGTACTGATACAGAGGTGAATTCTTCAACGAACCTCCTATAATATCCTGTGAAGACAAAAGGTTATGGGCCTCTATTGGATTTTCAAGGGTCTCATCCAGGCCATTATTGCTTCAATCTTCTGGCTATCGTCCTTGATATCATTGCAAATACTAACATGACCAAGAAAAGCTACAAAAGTTAACTAAAATTCACATTTAGAGAATTTATTATTTATCCTATTGTCCTAGAGAGTCTATAATATAGCTCGCAAGTAGTCTGCATGCTCAGCTTCTAACCATGAGATGTCATCAATAAACACGATCATGAAGTCATCCAAGTATGGTTTAAATACTCAATTCTTTAGATCTGTAAAAGCTGTTGGGGGAATTTATAAGCTCAAAAGACATGTTAGGGAACTCAAATAGTCCTTACCTCATCCTAAATGCTCTCTATGGAATATCAACATCCCTAACTCACAACTTGTGATACTCAAATCGCAAGTAGATCTTTGAAAAACATTTGGCACCCTCTAACTGATAGAACAAGTCATCAATCCACAAAAGAGGATACTTATTCTTTATAGTGACTTTATTTAGCTATCGATAATAGATACACATCCATAAAGAGTTATCTTTCTATCGGCCAAAGAGAACTGGAGCACACCATGGAGATGTACTTGGCCTAACATAGCCCTTATAGAGCAAGCCCATCAATTGTTCATTCAATTTTCTTTGCTCTACAGGAGCCATTCTGTTGGGAGAAATGGATATATGCTACATATTAGGAAGAAAATCTATAGAAAAATTTGTATCCTTTTCAGGGATAACCCTTGGAAACTTATCAGAGAATACCATCAGGAATTAATTCACAATAGGGACTGACTAAAGGGCCAGTTGCAAATAAAATGTCACGTCTACCCATAATTGTAACATGCACTTGAACCCTTTCTACACTGCCCAATATGAAGCTTACCGCATTGTATATATGCGGGAGTAGGCTATCTTATTTGTGTAGAACGCTCCTATCGATGGCTCTCAGGCTAACCTAAACTCGGTCCTGATCTGGACATAATGTAATGATCAAATCACTAGCCTTACCTCTGTGGTTGGAAACTACTCACTAACGGAGGTGGCTATCATTGAACTTGGGTCAAACATCACCCCGTGACTCCCAAAAAGACCTCATAGTATGAGCAATCTTATATTGCTCTCTGTCTATATGGGTATCTCGAATTAGACAAAAAAGGTCCCTTGTAGTATGAGCAAAAGCGTATATGTGGAAATATCTAAACCATCCTCTAAAGATGCTATCTTGCAATCTCTAATGTAATGATCTGCAAACCATCCACAAAATAATAAACTCCAGCACTCGTGGTACGTACAATATTTGGTGCATATCTAGTCAAAGAATTGAACATAAGGCTATACTTCCTTATACTTATATCCCTACCTCAGACTGATAAACTGGTCAAGACAAGCCACCTGAACCTCCCATGTACAGTATTTTACTAAAAATACCTTAGAGATCGAACCCTCTAGATCTCTCCCACGCTTTGTACCACAAGATGGCGGCATCACGCGCTCAACAAGAAGCGAACTCCACAACCTCAGTGACAAAGGCATGCATCACCCTAAAACTCTATACATATAGTCTATGAAGTCCTAGGGATCCTTAGTGGGACTCGATCTTATAATTACCGGAGGTCCAATTGAAGAAACTCTCACACCTTTGAGCTTTCTGTTTGATCTCTTCTGGTATCTTCTCTTTGCTTTAGTTATCTCTCATGAATAGATATCATCCTAGTCAGTAGTTTAACAACCTCCACTTAACTACTCTCTAGTCTCTAGTGGGGCTGGGGGTACTAATGAGTTCATACTTTGGACTCATTCTAGGGTTGAATTGCAAAGCAATATTGCGCTTTGTGTGCTAATAATTCAAATTGATAAGAAATACGCCTGTGCCATGGAAGAAAATGGAGTTAAAAATGCACAAAAAGGAAAGTCTTGGTGGAATCTTGGAAAGTGAAAGGCGGTGAAAAATAATATTACCGACATCCTCGATGATCTGCCGAATGCTCAAGGAGATTTCCTAACTATGAAGAAATAAAAGTTATAGGTAAAGTCAAGAGTGTGGTCAGAATCAATGTCTCAAAGCATACTCGGCGATACGCCGAAGCGCACAAGTTATCCCCTAATGTTGCAATACCCAATGCCCTATAACACTCACAAAATGGAGATATAAAGAATATTCCGATGCATCACTGAATTTTTATAGGCGGGAAAAGAGTCATCGACTAATGTTGTAGTGGAAGAAGCCTCGTAAGGATGAGAAAGAAAGCAGTCAAGTGCATATTCGGTGCATCGCTAGAGTGCTTGGTGACGAATGGCCATGACCAAATGTCATTTTGCAGCATAACCTTTAACACGTTTTGCATGGAGTATAAAAGAAATTTTAGAAAGGACATTGTACATCATATGTTCATTCCATATCAGAACAATTACACTATTGTAGTAGTACGTAGAAGCTTCTTCTTAGAGAACAAGGGAGGCTAAGGTTTTGAAGCTTTTGGGCATCAAACGTGAGAGAATTAGTTGGTGATAACCACTAATTTTCAACTTAAATATTGTTACCCATGACTTCTGCTACTATGTATGGCAATCAATCTTTAATTCCTAGCATGTGTGGCTAAGACCCCCATTTTGCGGGTGTGTTTTTGATATGGGACTTTCATTTACTCGCCTAGTTTGTGATGTCTTGACTTATTTGTAGTTGATTTGGGTGAATTTATATTTGTTCCTAAGTTTAATTTATGAACCTTAAGGTTGCAAACTTGGGGTTGTTTTAGATCTTTGATTGTTCCGTAGCTGGGATTATTAGAGTGCGGAATGGATATGATGGCCAAAACCCTTACGAGGTTTTAGTTGATATCCACATTTATGGATACAATAGCCAAGGTAGTAGGTGGTTCGAAGAACATCTTAGGCCAATCATGTCTTCGTTGTTCCGTGTGTGATATCTTAGATGATTCATGTGCAATACTAATATATCATAGGTGATTTATGTTACAAGTAACCTAGCCTATTCAATCAACATCAACTCATGTAGTCAAGCATCTAAACCCATTTGTTAGATTATTTCCCATATTTGCACATCCTTAACACCTTCTCTTGATAGTTGCTTAATTTAACAATTAGAACTTGTTTGCGAAACTTTATTCTGATTATTGCAACCTCTAAAATACTACAATTACTTGGTCTAACGAGTCACTTCAACCTTGAATAACGATTCTCCGTGTGATCGACCCTAACCTCTAAAGTTGGGTTATTATGCTAATAACGACTGCCCCCTTCAAGCTCAAATGGTTAATCATCTTGGAAAAGGGGAGGAGATTCATTGCCTCATAGTTGAAACATAAATGGGTTGTTAATCAATTTTGTTCATATTTCAGCAAAGTCTTGTAGTAAAAATTTTTGGAAGAGCTTCTTAAATTTCATTCTTGATTTTTTGCTAACCTTCACAATTTTCAAGTCTTTGGTAGTGGCATTGCACAAGTTTTGAAGTGTCAAGGTGATTGGAATTGAAGAAGTTGGTGGAAATATAAAGAAAGTGGCTAAAAGATGGAACTGGGTCGTTTTGGCCGCACCTTTGGCTCAGGCATTGCCCATTGCACAAGAGCAAACCGCCTAATTGGGCCTGGGAGTGCCCAAAGTTGCAAAAAATAAACCCAGGTCTGGCTCGGTTGAAATACAAAGGCATTCAAATGGCCACAATCAGTGAATGCACAAAGCTGATAAGGCGCAACCACCCCTACATATCCGCAAATATTTGTCTGGTGTAGTTAAATGAAAAGACAAGTCACTTGCGAAAAGAGTAACACAATACTGAGCAAAACATGGAGTAAGGTAACCAGTACTTAAATAAGTGATATGAGACTCTTCAAGAAAAGTTCAAGTTCTCTCTTCATCTTTTTTTATTCTTCACCCAAAGGTACGTTCTTCCAACTACTTTTGCACTCTTCTTCGACCATGGAAAATTGTGTAACCACAAAAAGGGCATGATTAGTGGTGAACATTAATGATGCTAAGTTCTTTATATTATGATATCACACTATGAAAGATATGTTATCTTCCTCCTTTTTTTTAGTTTACTTAGTAAGAAATTGTGTTCACTATGGTTCTTTATCTATGGGTATTTTAGGGAGTCTATTCGTGGGCTTAAATGCTAAAAAATTAAAAGGAATTGTGAGGTTAATTGATTGAGTGTTCCTTTGGTAATGTTTGTATGATGTTGGAGTTAGATGTGAGGGTGTTATTTTTTCAAATTGATGTTGTGAATGTATGCCCCTTATGTGTTCGATAAAATACCCCACTTAAGTTTGAATGCTGGTGACTGCTGTCTTTCGCGAACGTGGACACCGTACAAGGAATACGAGTGTTCTGGAGACTCATTACTCTTCTCGAATACAAATTTCCTTCTGCAAATATGCACGCTTAGCGCGACTTGAACTTCGCGATAGCGATTTGGTAGCTGCAAACACGGAGACTAGATGGACACTGTTTTAGGAACAACAATACTTTACTATTTGATCCAAATTATTCCCAAAATAACTTTCTTGCTCCATAACAAATGATTTAAATGTCTACGAGATATTTTTGTTGTGTTTGTTTCGATTGTAGGTCTTAATTGGTTGGAAATGGATCCCATGAAAGCACTTCATGAGAAAAAAATCTTTCTAGAGATGAACAATGATGTCTATTTTGGTGAAAGCTTATTTCTCTCAGCCAAATGTGCCCAAAAATATGATGTGCATTTGGGCCATCCTGTGATATGAGATAGGGGAGCTCATTTGTTCAATGTGGAAGAAAAGATTCTAGATTATTTAGTCAGCTTCAGATTCATGGTTGGTTATGCTTTGCCGATGAACCTATTAAAGCCAATAACACTATAGTTGTCGAGTTCTATGCCAATGACTAGGACACTAACTTTTTGAGATGAAATCGCTACCATGATCCGAGGAGTGAGAGTTGATTTTAGCCCAACGTTTATTAATACTATCTATGAGTTGTCGGGTGCTGACAATCAGGTATACAAAGAGAGATATCAAGAGTTGGATGCTCAGTGGTTGTTTTACAATTTGCATGATAGAGTCCCATTGGAGGGGTTCACTTCTCATAGGGGTATTGACTCACATGAGTTCACGGTGGAGGCTAGATGTTGGATGTCCATCATTTTTGCTTGATTCATTCCATCTACACATGACACGGAGGTGACGTTTGACCGTGCACTATCAAAGCAGCTATCTTGGACGGTCCTCAAGTTAATGTGGGACAAATTATAGTGGATCAGATTGCAGAAATGGCCCAAGGGAGGGTCAAGAGCTTAGTGTACCCCTTACTGAGTTCCAGAATTTGCAATGAAGCAGAGCTGATTGTCCTGCACTCTGATGAGGAGAAGAAGACGGCCAAAGATATCTATTCATTGCAGAAGAGAGGTGGCCAAGGAGGACAAAAGAAGAGGCAAATTGATGTTTTAGATCCCCCTTTTGGGCAGTTCACAAAACCAGGATTAAGGGCAGGGGGATCTACTTCAGAAGCTGCTGGTCCTTTAGTTTCTTAAGGACTACTTCAGTTCGGTCCTCCTACTATGAGATACTTGTCTTCTAACATTCATGGGATGGATGAGTAATATGGGCACCTAGTTGTCGGCCTTCCTATAGGATCACCAGGATCTACAACAGATAATCATCCCGCACTTCCATTACTGCAACAACTCAGAGAGCTATGAGTGACGACTTGAGCACATGAGTCAGAGGCAGGGAAAGATAGAGCAAGACAGAAGAAGTTCAAGAAGCATGAGAAGAAAAAGAGCAGATTCCTGAACAAGATGACGGACAAGTTGATGTAGCTATGTGGGTTTAGTTCTTTATACCCCGATGTTGAGGTAACCATCCCTTTGGGTTTGAGTACTGAGTGATCATTTCTTGTATTCCTGCATATTCTTTTTTATTTTGTGGTTGTGTTGTGAGGACAAAACATCATATTTTGTTAAGGGTGCTCTAATGACATGATTATGACTCTTGTTTCTATTTTGTATACTTTGGATTTGTTAGTACCTGTAGACTCTTGCTTTTGGTTGTGTTGATGATGTGCCCTTGTCGGGCTTGATTTATGTGATTATGTTATGCCCTTGTGGGGCTTGTATATAATGTGTTTAGGTTTAGCCATTTTGGTAGATTCGGTAGCTTCTTACTTTTCTTTTTAATGGTGTGTGTGATCAACAATTGCCTATGATAGGTTGAGTGATGACTTTCATAAGGGTAAATTGTTGATTCGTGTGTGAGTGTGTATGTGAAACCGAATCTTTTGGTGAAGACGGAATAGCCATTGGCTTTTGTTGGAGCTATGCTTTAAGATTGTGAAATGTTTGTGCTAGCACATTTAGTCAAGTTTTGTGGATTTTGAAAATCTATACCCCTCAGATTTTTGAAAGAAAATGGTTTTGGGATGATTTTGAGACAACAGTCGGCCTCCTTTTTACTTTCTAGATGGATATATTTGTAAAATGAGTCCCTTGCACTTTACTTAAGAGCTAAATTGATCGCTTCTTGTTTAAGTTGCATGTCATGTAACATGCCTTGTTGGTATGGAAATGTTGGTCTAGATAGACTTTGGTTAGGAAAATGATCTTAGGCATTCATTGATTTCCATTGAGTCCACTTAGCCTAAATAGCGACTAAATGCATTGATTTTATCCCTAGTGTCTCTTTTGGCCTAATCCTTTCTATAGTCAACCTTAATTACAAGGCTTGGACCTTTTTGAACCATTATCCTACCTTTAATTTTACATGTTGGTGACAAATTAGTTTTTAAGCATAAGTTGGTGATGATGTAGGAGAAAAATAACAGGTGTCTACCACTTGGGGCCTTGTGAAAAGAAAGAAGAAAAAGGAAAATTAAGGAAGAAATGAAAAGAAAAGAAAAAGAGTGCTTTCAAAATAGTGCTTTCAAAATCAAAAGAAAATGAATAAAAAGTGCTTGAGTGAAAGGAATCCTCCTAAGTGTTCAAAAATGGTTACAAGTGGGGAACCTAAATGAAAAAGAAGGGTTAAATGCGCATTGGTGTGTGATGTGAAAATGAAAAAGTGGAAAACTTTAAAAAGAATGAATGTTGTGTGGGGGATTTAAGGAGGGTTAGTTACTATTGTCCAAATTGTATCCAACTCGACCCCTTAGCCTCTAACACAAGCCTAAAAATCCCTTTAAGATTTCCAAATCAATGAAATTGAGCCAATGTGTGTACACAGGATATTCTTTTTTAAGTATGAGCATTTGAGTCCTTGTCTCTTGTTCATTCTAAATACTTGTGTGTGTTTTTGGGACTTTGTTTCTTTTTGTGAGGACATGCAAATTTACTTGGCTTGGTGATATGGATTTTTTTTAAGTTTGAGTTAAGTGGAACTTGTTAGTTGACTAAGAGTTTGAGTCACTCCTTGAAAATTTGTGTAGTCACTTGGTCATCCCTAGAAATAATTCTTTGATTTGAAAAAAAAAACTTTTGAAATGAGAGGGAGTCACTTGATATACATCCTCACACTTGTGCTAATTATTGGTGCAAACTAATGTCATGATCATGATCTTGTTTGTTGTAAAAGTGATTTGGGATTGCGTTGTTAAATTGTTAGACTACTGAGTTTGGTTTTGTTTTGCTTGAGGACTAGCAAAGTCTTTAGTTGGGGATGTTGATTAGTGCATAACTTGCCCTCATTTCTTACTCTTTTCTTATGAATTTATGTTGTTAATTTTATAACTTGAGGCTTATAATGCTTTGAATGGTGTGTATTACATGTAATTATAGTGTAGATTAGGCTTAGCTAAGGAGAATTGAAGATTGGAGCTTAATTGAAGCCAAAAGGAGCTAAAATGAACACAACGGTACCTGGAATAAGATATACTCCGCGAACGCGAGCCTTCAGGCTCGCAATCATGGAGTCATAATGTGCAGAGAAGCATGAACACACTAGTCCCAGACGCGAATGCAGAGCTTAAGGAGATATAACCTCTGCAATTGCAGAATGCTAAGCATGGTGGTGAAATGTTGCAGTGACCAGCGTGGGGACAATTTCAAAAATTGTCTTGTGTCTATTAAATCGTTCACTCTCTCTTTCTTTCCTTGATCTTGAATGCTAAATTTGTAGATGTAATTGAAGTTTGGTTATTGATTTACATATGGTCTTGATTGTTTCTCTTGCTTTCATGCTTAGTTGATGATTTACTTGCAAAATAAAGAGAGTTTCTCCCAAATTAATTTAATTTCTTAAATTTATTTATGGGTTCTTGCATGTCCTCTTGCTTAACTTAGATTTGATGTAGGTCCTTAAGTCTAGCTTAATTCTTCAATTACTACTATAGCGGGTGTAGTTGAGGGAGAAGATTGAATGATAGTCATGGGTTTATAAGTTGACATCCTCGAAAGCAAATCAACCACTAAGGTCTTGGGTGTTTTTCTTTTTAGTTAGGCGTTTCTTTGAATATCCTGCACGAGAGGTCATAGTTTGCTCTTGCGAAACATCATTCCCTTAGCCGAGGTTATTACAAGAAACCTAGCCTACCCACAGGGTTTATTTGATGCTAATGTGTGAACGATTGAATGTTGATTGATTCCCACATAACCTATCCTTTCTCGCTTGCTTTACCAACCCTTACCCAATTGTATGTCGGAGTAGTGTTAGATTAGTTTCCCCTTAATTAAGTTGGAACCCTTACTTGGTAATAAAGGTGGAGCTGACCAACTAAAAGCTAAATTAATCTCTTAGTGGAGGGGTCAATTAGAATATCTACCTGAATGTGTAAGTACGAAATAAAATGTTGTATCCCCAGGCAACGGGACATCAGTACGAATAAACATGTACAGGTATGTAAGGCAGAAAGTTAAATCATAGATAACTTTAATAAAAACGGTAATTGAATACCACCATCAACCAAAACTAAGGTAACCTTCATGGAAAACACTCAACCTCCTAGTGATCAAATATGCATGGTATGCTTGACTAGTCGCGTGTCATGAATACATATACATATATATATATATATATATATATATATGCAAATGCATGATATTCCCAACTAAATACTAGCAATGGTGGTCCTTTCCGGTAGCTAACCGGCATCATATTTGCCAACCTGTGGCCATTTGTAACATATTCATATATGTACTAATTTGGAAAAATAGGTCGCATACCCTCCAATTATAGCTCAAAGTCCATGCATAACATGCAATGTATGACATGAATATTAGATGCATATAGTAGGCTGTAGAAAGAATTTAGCAAATCTAGGCTCATCAGTTTACTTATTCTGATAACATCATAGTCATTGTCGTAGCATATACACATGACTTGTGGGATCTTATATGTATTTTGAAGAAGTTTGGGAACTTAACCCAATATTTTGAATGATCCCTTGACTCTGAAAAAGTTCAAAAAGGTTCTTCACATAATTCTTATACTTCGTTCCATGTCAATTAGTAATAGAAAGTATTTAAAAAGATCAAGTGTCTTAGTTTTTTAAATAGGTGCATTATACTGGGATTATTGAAAATCAACGTGTCACTTTCTAAGTTCATCAAGATAGTTTTAGAAAGGAACAAAGACTAATTGTGAATACTACATTCCCCTAGTAATCTGCCTTTATTTTTAGTGACACTACACAAAGAAGAGCAACACCTCAAACATATAGATAGGTAGTCAGGAAAACCGACAAGTAGATAATAAATGTCCAGTTTAAGCAAATGAATGAAACATTAACTTACATCATGAACATAATTCAGCTGCAATCACAATGCCTTTTATAGATGTTCTTTCGAGCAGCAAAATAGAAAAATATCGCATTTGTTGTTTTGGGAATTTCCCAGATTTCGTGCTAAAAGAAGGAACGAAACTTAGTCTTAACATACTGTTCTAATGGATGTCCAAATGCCAAACGTTCCTCCACAATAGTTTTTCCTTACATCCTAATCTTCGCCAACCACTATATATACGCAACTTACAATCACCTATAAACAGCCTGTAATCGAGCATAAGTTGGTGAATTTGCCAAATAGCCTTAAGGTGACGAAACGTCCGTAAAACTTTGTAAAAGTGATCGTAAAAGAGTCCCCAGTTTATTACATGAATAAAAACGCTATAAGGCTAGAATGAACAGCAAGAAAACCTAATTTCCTCCTTCTAAAAACAGCTTCAAACACAGCTAATAGGAGGGAAAAATAATTGCAAAGTGTAAAAGACGCATTTCAAGGCACGCAGGCAAATGTTTCGGTAAAAACGCAAAAAACATACCTAAATTTCTTAGAGACATTGTGATAGATTTATATTCAGTTTAGTAACTATTTTGGGATAAAAATGCAGTTTCTCGAGCTTTAAAAGGTTATAATAGCCGACATATATGTGGGCTTGACCCGACCTGGCCAAAGAGCCGATTTTCTACTCGGGCAGTAATGGTAAAACTATCAAAACTTTTTATTCTTAAGTGAGATTGATGTGCAGTTTTTTTCGTTGAAAACTAGACTTGTCGAACCTAATTTTATAGGTCATGGACCTTCTAACTAACTAGACTCGTCGAACTTCAATTTGATAGGTCATTGACCTTCTAACTCCTTATATTTTTGTATTTATGGCTTGAGACATCTGACAAACATTTAAGAAAGATTTCGTAATAAAGCTTATGGTAACTTTGCCCGATCTTTATTCTACAACTTGCTTGACTCCAAAACTTAACATATGACCATTATGTTATTTAAATACCCCTTAACGATCCATTATTAGAAAATTATACAGTTTTAGTCCCATTTTAAAAGTACAACTTAATGCAAATATTTCATCAAAGGAGAGGTGCCACTCAAACCATTTCTTTAACCCCAAATATGTGCTTAGATGATTTCTTTAAATTAAAACATTAAATCCTTGACATTAAAACTCAATTGCAGTACTTATTATCCTTAGGTATTACACAAAATTATATATGTCTTATATAACAGGCCACACTATTCATATTATGGAAGATAAGAAGCTTGAGGTCTCAGAATATGGGAATCAAGCAAACCTCAATTTATCCATCACACTCGGCGTCATATAAACTCTATGGGTAGGCTAGTTTACTAGTAATCACTACCTTAACTAGGACGATAATGATTTTTCGCAAAAGCCTATTACAACCTCTATACATTAATCACTCAAACGCATGCCTGGATTGAGACTCATGAGCAAAAATCTTAAAACATTAGTTGTTGAGTTAGTTTAAGGCACTCAACCTATAAAACCATGACCATTATAAAAATATTCCGCTTCAACAACATATTTCATGCAATAATTGAAGATCTAAGCTATTTCAAGTTCACGACCTCAAATTGTAAGTTGAAGATGAAGGTAAGTAGGAATCCATAAATCAATTAAATACAATCAAAGCAATTTAGGGAGAATCCCACTTGATTTAAAGTAAATAATCAACTAAGCACGAAAGCAAGAGAATCAATCAATACCCATACACAAATTAACATCCGATACTCAAGTAAATGATCAATTTATGAATTCAAGAACATAGGAAGAAAGAGCGAGTGAAAGATAAATACAATTAAAGCTCACACTCTTCATTCAACTAAAGAAATTGTAGAGAACTTGCTCTAAATCCTCACCCAAAACTCATAATCTACACTAAGGTGCATTTCTTCTCTACAAAAGGGTATGAACTTGATGAAGAAATGAATAGCCTATCTGAACAAAGGTTGTAAGAGCATGTACATTCTTTTTGGGACGTAAATGGTTAAATTCCCTAATTGGCGTGATGCTTGTCACATTAGTACTCGGCGTTCGCAGAGCTTTGATGGCATTCATACAGGTAAACTGAAGTTAACATTTAGCATTTTTGCCTTAGCATTCTGCGATCATGGATAATAATATTCCTATGCTCCACCTACATACTTGGGCCCGGTGCATTCTCACTTCACTGCATGCTACTACTCTGCATTCGAGAGTATAAAGCAATGCCAAGTGCACTGTTCCTCCATTTCAGCTCCATTTTGCTCCTATTAAGCTCCAATCTCAATTCTTTTTAGCAAAACTCTATTTAAAAAATATATACCTGAAATATACACTACTCCAAACATAATTAGCCTCAATTTATAAAATTAGTAACATAAAATCATAACAATCAACAACAACAACATACCCAGTTGAATCCCACAAGTGGGGTCTGGGGAGGGTAGAAATGTACGCAGATGAAAAACAAAACTAAACTCAAGAGGCTAGAAGTTTAAGCACAATACTCCCAATTCACTTCCAATAACTAAAACCATGACCATGACAATGATTGGTATCAATAATTAGCACAAGCATGTGAATGTCTAAGAAGTAACTCTCTCACTTTCAAAAGCTCATTTTTCAATTCAAACTCAACTTCCAAGAATTATTATGAAAAAATAAAAATTATCAAGAAATGACTCAAACTCCTAAACAGTTGAAAAAGTTCCACTTGACTCAACATTGAAAAGCATCAAAATTACAAATCTATTTCAACTTGCATGTCCTCACAAAAAGAAAGAAATTTCCTGAAACACACAATATATATAATGAACAAAGGACAAGGACTCAAATACTCATACTCAACAAAATAACAACTCATGCACACGAGTTCCATTTGCCCATATTTTCAATCAACAATGATATAATTTTATTCGGTTGGAAAACCCAATGGGCTTTTTAGGCTTCTAATGTAGCCTTAGGGGTAGGATAGGATACAAATTGGACAATAGTTACTAACCCTCGTCAAACTCTACACACAAAATCCATTTCTTTTCACTTTTTCAACTCATTTCTTCAAATTTCACACCAATGCACATTTAAACCTTCTTTTTCAAGTTAGATGTCCCACTTGCAATCTTTTTCAACTATTTGGAGGATTCTTTTCATTTCAAACACTTTTTATTCTTTTTCTTCTTTTTATTTTTGAAAGAACTCTTTTCTTTTCTTTTCTTTTGTCATGAGCGGGCCTGGGGCCTAGGAGTGACATGGAGGAAAGGAACTTGAAAGACCCCAAACAAGCCTAACAACTTCTATATACACATCATTGGTTCAGAAGCGTGTAGTAAAGCAATAAACACATAGTTCTAGGGATAGGGGTTTGCATGGATTCACATAGCACATAACATATAAAAACTAAGACGCGGGTAAGTATGACTCACATTATGGGGATAAAATGGGCTTAAAACTTTCCACATAAGAAATAAACACATAGTTCTAGGGATAGAAGTTTGCATGGATTCACATAACACATATCATATAGCACATAAGAACTAAGGTGTGGGTAAGTGTGACTCACACTATAGGGATTGAATGGGCTTAAGACTTTCCACATCTCATCAAGAACATGTCATTATATAATTAGCATCAAGGGATAGTCATAATCATAATCTCCATAAGCAAATATCATAACATAACACAAATCCATACATATAGTTTACATGTTGTCCAGCAATCCCTTTAAGTCATAGATTAGGACGGGGCAAAGAATATCCCGGGCTTACCCTCAAAGTAAAGATAAAAGAGAAATAGCATAATAGGTAGATAAGGTGGCTTGTCCTTAAATAATAGGACTCACTACAAGCAACTCTCACAATCCAAGCTAACCGTCAAGAGGTGGATGAATATAGTTTCTTGTCCCTACATTGTTAGACCATATAGTCAAAGAGTATGCGTTAGTACATTTGAATGTACTAAGTATGCGGGGATGTGAATGCTTATTAACTTGCAATCAATGTTAGATGAAAATGACACATACATAGAAGGAAGCATATATGAAAGAAAAATATGTCAATATGCCATGAATTCATGATGCATAAATGCAAAAATACATTGTACATAGAAGGGATGGGACATCAATGAACATAAGACCAAGTGAGCTATAACTTGGAACTCCGTCGTCTTCCCCATAATGAGTAAAGAGGTGACCAACCAACCAAAGGTGAATCCTTAACATAATCATCCCTTAAAAGGGGCATAAACATGAACTTATATTTTGTACCTAGTTATAGGACTTGAGGATTTATATAACAGACCTTCGAGATGTCCCCCGTCATACAAGCCTTCTTGGTGTTAAGTCATCATCCCACAAAAATACATGTACATATACGTGCTTGAAAAGGAGGCATTAGTCTTCTAGTCATAATCATGTATACTTAAGCTCAAATTCCAAAATATACTTCATGATCATATATACATTGGCTAAAAGGCCAAATAATACTTCATGTCATACTTTCATGCATAGCAATAACTCCTTCATATTTGTACATATTGATGTAAACACCCGTCATTGCTCAAAGAGCTATATCATAGACATTATGCAATCACATTCTTGTCATACCCATACTTACCTTGAAAACATAATCATTGTAATTATTAGGACTTATCCCACATCATAAACTTCACAAAAATGAATGTTCATGTATGCATATGCCATGAATGATGAGAGAACAACATGGACAATGGAGATTCATACTTAAAACAACATTATAAGATGAAATTCAAAGTAAATCTATGAAGAAATTCACATTTAAAGTATACTTGAGATTACCCATGCCTAAATCCACATTTAAAGGGACATGCACAATCAAACCTTCATAATATCAATGCAATTTAACATAGTATGGCATAACTCCCTTTAAAAATATCAATTGAACACAACCCATATCTTATTTTAATCACATCAACATTAATTTAAAAAAAGACCCATATTCAAAGTAAGCTTGTAATTCATAATGCAAGGATTGAAAAGTGTATGGGGTCTTAATGGTTAAAAAGGATCATGAGACAATCCCATATACCTTATATATCAAGATTAATTAAGATGACATTTATTGGAGAAGAAGACCCTTCCTTGAGCTCCAAGTTGAATCTGCGATGGCACACTTGAGAGGAGTTCTTAGAAGAGAGAATTTGAAAATTATAAATGTGATGAGTGTATTTGAATAAAAATAGAACAATATAGGTCTTTTCAGGGATTAGGATAGGTGAGAAAGTCACAAATGACCCTTAGAAATCACAAAATTTACAAGAAAGCAATTAATAAAATGATTATTAAAACGAGTCCAGGTGGCCCGTGAAAGGGCACCACATTCTGTACGACTTTCCAAGGACTGTACAAGTGACCGTGTTAAGGGTCTTCAGATACTCAACCAATTATAATACTAAGGTCATTTCCACTTATGAGTAGGTCCATTCAAAGGTGCACTAATTGTACAATGGTCTTTACAAATAACCCAAGTTCCGAGATGGTACTTTTATACTTAGAACTATATTTTAGGATGAGGGCTTCGCGAAACACCTTAGCAAAACTCGTGGTGATTACCATGAGACCCAACTACAGCTCTTTGTGGGTCGCACAACTTGTGTAAGAGCCCTTGGTCGCTGCCTAGCCAAATTCTTTGTTTGAAGGTTGGGGATCCTACCAAGGGCCCTTTCCATGGCCAATGTTGAGGACCATGGCTCCTGAGAGGTTCCCTAGAAGGCCACCAAGCCTCAAATCTTCTCTAAGCCATAAAAAGCCACACACAAGTATGTCACATGGGTGACACACCTTTGAAACTTGATTTATGCATCAATAAAATCTCACAACATTCAAGCCCTTACATCATCTCCGCCTTGGTAACATTCCTCCTCAAATGAGAAAAGTTCTAGCTTGAAAGCCTTTACATGAACTTGAAACATTTTAACATTGGAGCACAATGCATAACTCATTTCTCAAAAATCATAAAATTAGTAAAATGCATTTCAACACATCCTTTAAATCATTTTCATGCACATGTATGCATGTCATGTCATGAAACGTAAGAGTGAATGAATTAGGATAGTTTAGAATAGGAAGAACCTAATACCTTAGGCTTGAGTATTTTGGAAAAGATACAGATAACACCTCATCATATCCATCTCCACATCCCATGGAGCACTCTCTATATATTGATTTCTCTAAAGCACTTTAACCGAAGACACAATCCATTTTGTAAAGGCGTTTGAGTTGCCCATCAAAAATTTCAATCGGAACCTCTTCATAGAAAAAGTTATACTCAACCTCAACATCTTCCAAGGGAATAATTGAAGTAGGATCACCAACCAACTTCCTCAAATAGACAAATGTAAAACTGGATGAATAGAATTCATCTCCAAAGGTAATTCCAATCTATAAGCCACTTTGACAATCTGCTCAACTATCTCATAAGGGCCTGCATACCATGGACTTAACTTTCCCTTTTCACCAAAATGCACTACATATTGAAGAGACTTTACATACACCCAATCAGCGGCATGGAATTCATGATCCCTCTTTCTAACATTCAGATAAGACTTTTGGCGACTTTGAGCCATCTTCAACCTTTCCCTAATCAACTTCATCATTTTCATGGCCTCCAACACAAAATTCAGGCCAATCAATGCCATCTCACCAAACTCAAAACATCCCACTAGGATCTAAACCTTCTCCCATGTAAAGACTTAAATAGTGTCATGCCAATTCTAGCATGAAAACTATTGATATAGGCAAACTCGATAAGTGGTAGATGATCATCCCAATTAACCTTTAATTCCAACACATAAGCCCTTGACATGTCTTCTAAAGTTTGAATTGTCTTTTTGCCTTTTCTATCAATTTGAGGATGGAAAGTGGTACTAAACTTTACCTTTGTGCCAAGCCCCTTTTTAAATGATTCCCAAAAGTCAGAAGTAGATTGGGTGCCACGATCCAATATGATTGACATAGGCACACCATACAACGATAAAAACTCTCAGATGTACAACCTAGCATAATCTTCAGCATTAGAGGTAGTCTTGACCAGTAGGAAATAAGCCGATTTGGTCATCCCATCAATGATAACCCAAATACAGTCAAATTGCTTTTGGCTACACAGTGAACCAAACACAAAATTCATATTCACATCTTCTGACTTCCAAGTAGAAATCTCAATATCTTATACCAAACCACTTGGCCTTTGGTGTACTACTTTACTTTTTGACAATGGGAACATTCAGATACAAACTTAGCTATGTTTTTCTTCATACTATTCCACCAACACACCTCCCTCAAATCCCGATACATTTTAATGGATCCCAAATGTATAAAATAATAAGATTTATGGGATTTACTCATGATCACCTCTCTAAAACCATCAACATATAGAACACACAACCGATTTTGATACCGAAGCACACCATGTCCCCCTTGGGAAAAAACCTCTACCTTTTTTTCCGCAACCAAATTCCTCAATTCAACCAAAGATGGGTCCAAGTTTTGTTTTTCCTTGAAATCATCAACCATAGCAAACTCAGAACGATTCTAAACATGAATACCACCATTGTTAGAGTCAGCTAATCTAACACCAAATCTAGCGAAACGATGAACAACTTTTACCGATTCTTTCTTTCCTTTGCCAACATAGGCCACACTACCATGGATAACCTAGTGAGAGCATCGACTATAACATTTGCTTTGTCGGGATGATATTGAACACATATGTCGTAATCTTTTTAAACTTCCAACAATCGTCTTTGCCTCAAAATGTGCTCCCTTTGGGTGCACATATTAAAAGCTCTTGTGATCGGTGAATATATCAACATGAATTTAAAAACTCTTATGATCAGTGAACATATCAACATGAACCCCATATAGATAATGTCTCCAAATTTTCAAAGAAAATACCACAGCTGCTAACTCCAAATCATGAGTCGGAAAATTTTGTTCATGCACCTTTAATTGCCTTGATGCATGAGTTATCATCTTGCCATGTTGCATTAGCATACAACCCAACCCTATTTGGGAAGCATCATAATACACCACAAACCCATCTAAACCATCCATTAAAGTAAAAGTAGGAGCTAATATCAGGCGAACTTTCAAACTCTGGAAACTCTTCTCACACTCATCGGACCATATACACATCGCCTTGTTTTAAGTCAACATAGTGAATGGATATGCAATGGATGAGAAACCATAAAAAAATCTCCTATAATAGCAAACCAACCCAAGGAAGCTTTTAATATCAAAAGGAGTCAATAGTCTAGGAAAATTCTTCACAGCCTAAGTCTTGTTTGTGTCAACCTTAATGTCATCACCAGATACCACATAACAATCCAAAGCCACTTTCACCTAACAAAAACTCATTTACTAAACTCGGCATACAATGTTTCTCTCTCAAGGTCTTAAAAACCAACCTCAAATGATCAATATACTCCTACTCACTTTGGGAGTTGATAAGAATTTAATTGATGAAGACAAACACAAAACTATCAAAAGATGATTTGAACATCCGATTCATAAGATCCTTAAACAAAGTTGGAGCAT
Source organism: Solanum rostratum (assembly GCA_029948455.1). Lineage (NCBI taxonomy): Eukaryota > Viridiplantae > Streptophyta > Magnoliopsida > Solanales > Solanaceae > Solanum > Solanum rostratum. The sequence goes on from CM057051.1 coordinate 29,125,082, forward strand.
TTTTCAAACCAAATGACATCACAATAAATTCAAAATTCCCATATCTGATTCAGAAAGCCATTTTTGGAATATCACACTTCTTGACCCTCAATTGGTGATGACCAGAATAGAGGTGTCACGACCAAAGCCTAGGACCTAGATGTGACATGTTGAATGGGGACATGAGTGGGATCCCAAACAAGCCTCATAAGAATGTAAGCACATCCTTGGTTTGTGGAAGCATAAAAAGCAACAAATACATAACACACAATATCTAGGGGAGATGGGACGTTAGACTCATGCTATGGGGATGACATGGGGAAGAGGATGTACATGAATCACATAGAAAATTATTTCTACGGGGCAGGTAAGTATGACTCACGCTACATGGTGATTAGGGACTTAGGACTTTCATCTCAAACCTATCAACAAGCATTTAACACGAAAGTGAAACGTGGGACTAAGAGATGTTCTTCATAACAAAAAATATATGGAGTCACGCTCAATATTACATAACCATCACAATATCCAACAACATCTCTAAATTTTGAATAGGTCGGGGCCCCAGACATCTCCCTAGCTCACCCTTAAAAGATGGTATCTAAAAATAATAGAGTATAAAAAAGGCACAAAAGCAAGTGGAATCTTTTCCCCGAATGTGGAGGACTCACCAAGAAAATCTCTTATAAGAACGTCTAGATACATGGAGGTGGAGGATGGTATGGTGCTCCAGATCTAATATGGTAAGATCAAGTAGGCGAAAAATATGTATTAGTACCTAGAATATATGAAGTATGCGAGGTGCAAATGAAACAAAGAACGTAAACCATAATTAAGCAATATGTATAATCATAATAAATGGATATAAGCCAAATATAAGATATATGCTCAATGCCATAGTCAAAACATGCATACGGATCGCCATACCATAAAATATATCATACATAGATGGGAAAAAATCATAACCGACAAATAAGACCAAGTGAGCTACTACATGGAATCAAATGTTCACCCCACATCAAATAAAGGGGTGGTCTAACTTGCCAGGATAAACCAAACACTCCCCTTACAGGAACATCACCCATTTTTTAAAGTTCCTCATAGTTACCTTATAGGTACATCTACCATTTTCGCAGCCATATTTTATTAACTTTATGGGAACATTTCCCGTTGTGGTATATGTAGTTTATTAAGCTTACAAAAACATCTCCTATTTTGGTATATCTAATTTAATCAATGTTACGGGAACATCACCTATTTCGGCATATCGGTCACATTTGACATATGGAAACATCACCCATTTTGGTCAATCATGTAACTTACGATATATGCATCCATTAGCTAGTTTACAATCCTATAGTGGATAGTTATATGAAAATGGTTATTCACTAAGGGTTGCTTGGTGCTAGGTCACAATCCCAATGAAAATTCAAATTATCCTTATTATTATAATATGAAAAGCACTTTATTATCATCATAGTTCATGGAGTAGCTCCTAAGAACCAAGGCTTCATTTTATGAAAGATAAGCCTTAATAGCTTTTCATAGCTTTTAAAACATTTCATAATTCATACCATACATAATAGCTCTTCACAATTTGTATCATTCGTAATTCACATATCCTGCCATAAAGCCTTTGTCAATATAAGAAGCTTGATTCATGATTTAGTAAAACATGGTGGCTATACAATTTTTCTCAAAAGCATGTAACAGCATCATCTTTAGACATGAGGAGAGTAGCAAAACACATTTTTCAAATCATACAAAATAACCCACTTTATCATAGCAAAGCATAGTTAGGTAATCATAAACCCTCATCTTAAATCACATTTTTCTCATGACTTGTCATTTCATAATATAATACAAAGAAAAATAACATAATACTCATCATAATATCATCATAGTTTTCTTCATAGTGATATTATTCTAATAGTTCTTGGAATCTTCATAATACCCATAACATGGAAAAAAGTCATAGAGAGAAAATGGTTGAGCTTGTGGGAGAAAGGTTCCCACACTCAAAACCCACATACCTTATTATCTTAATGTCGAGAATACCCAACTTAGAGGAGAAAACCAAAACCCTAGCTTGTTCCTTCTTCTTGAGAGCTTGAGCACATGAGAGAGAGGTTTGGGACTTTAGAAAATAAGAGTGAAGAGGAAAATAGATGAGATTAGGGCTTTAGGACTGATAAAGGACTCCCTTTAAGGTCAAAACAATGTAGTATGGGCATGACGTGCTAAGAAATTCCCAAACTTCCAAGTTTTAAAAGTTTGTTGGACAAGTTTACGAGACCCCATTTATGGGTCATAAACCATTCTAAGAGACGTATATGGGGCTTTGTCTGACGACTCTCTTCAAAACTTCAGAGACCCCTCTTTCTCTAATCCTCCCTCTTACACACGATCTACGAGTCGTAGATGGTGTTTCGTCTGATAGATTGTCAAAGAACCCTTCTCTAATTCTCATTATATGATAAGATACAGAGATCGTAAATGACATCTGATGAGTCGTAGATTGATGTTCAGAGAATTCAAAATTTCACCAAGTCTGTCAGGTTTCACTATACTACTTTATAGGTCGTATCTCGACTTACGCGCCATAAACCCCTTCATAAAATATCATAGTTTCAAATTTTTTCCAAGGCTTTCCTTCCTGAGCTTCCATGCTCCTCATAGCTGGAGTCTTATAATATCTCCCCGTTGGGAACCTTCATCCCCGAATGTGCTAAGGCAAGCTCTAAGGAATAGATTTATGGACCACATGTTAATGCACCATATACAAAATACCACATATGCAACATTTAAATCCTAAATCCATGTTTCAAATAGTACTTTTAATTTAATCTCAAAAGCACATAAACATGCATAAATGTCATGAGAATGGTTTGCAAGGATAAAAGATCCTAAGACAGGAAGACATTATTACCTCATGCTTGATATGAATGGAAGAGATAAGGATATAGTTTCTTCATATTAGCCTCGGCTTCCTATGTGGCACTTTTTACATGTTGGTTCCTCCATAGGACTTTGACGTAGGGTGTCTCCTTGTTTCTCAACCACTTATTTTACCTATATAATATTTCACTCAAGACCTCCTCATAAGTCAAGTTTTCTTCAACATTCACCGTCTCTATGGTCATGATGGAACTGGGGTCTCCAATACGCTTTCTCAAGATGGAGACATTAAACACTGGGTGAACCATATTCATTTCCATGGACAATTCTAGCTCATATACAACTTTATGAATACACCTCGAGATTGATAAGGTCCTATGTACCTAGGGCTTAACTTCCCCTTCTTGCAAAACGAACCATACCCTTCATTGGTGAAACCTTCAAATAGACCTAATAATCAACCTTGAACTCAAGGTCTCTCCTTTTATTATTAGCATTGGACTCCTGTCAACTTTGAGCCGCCTTCAATCTTTCTCTTATCATCCCCACCTTCTCCAAAGCTTCCAAAACTAGATTCAGACCCAAAAAAACCATCTCTCCCACTTCAAAGCAACCAACCGGGGACCTACAATGCCTCCCATTGTAACGACCCAGATTTTTCAAGCGGTGTTACCAGATCTCTTGCTATTGGCCATGTGAAGCCACACGGACCATGTGGCCTCCCGTGGAGGGACACTTGGTCAAACTCATGATAGGGGCAATTTGAGACAGAGGAACTTTTGGACCAAATGAGGGCACACAACCACTCACAAGATCATTGTGATGTGTCACGGGCCGCGTGGCCCTCCGTGTAACTCGCTACGTAAAGTTTTTCTAAGTATTGAAGTACTGTCTGATAACTTTATTGTGCAGAATTATTTCAAGTACTATCACACGGTCGATGTCAAGGGTCGTGTGGAGTCACACGGACTGTGAAGTCGTCCCTATGGTACCCTTTAGCCTCGAATAAATTCCTTGCATTCGCACTGCGAAAGTTTCTAGGTGACGGTTCACGGTCACTGTTCATGGTCCGTGTGATATCTCATAGACCGTGTAGGGGACTATTTGGTCCTGACGGTTCCAATTTTGGACCATTTCATTAATGGCGTTTATGTAATTTAGATTTATTTTAAATATAAATTATGAACTTTTACCTAGCCTAAACCCCTAATTCAGCTGATATCCCTCCCTTCTTAATTCATTCTTCTAAAACCTTCTACCCCTCATAAGATCACCTCCCAAATGCTCTCTACTTTGCCCTCTTAAGATTCAAGGATAGGGTTGACTGAAGTTCAATTCAATCTAAGTCCTTCCCCAAATTCAGCTCTTTTATCAAGGTATGTGGGATTGATTCTTGGTCCTTTTCAACCAAGAAGACCCAAAAATCTTTCAATTGATTTCATGAATTTAGTTTATGTTAAATATGAGATTTCATCACTTGATTTATTTGGATCCAATTGATGTATGGGCTATATTCTACATATGATTTCAATTCACTTTGATCACTATTATTATGTTTTACCTTGTGTTATAAAGTTATGAACATGCATGTCCCCTTTTTAATATTAATTTATGCATGGGCGATTTATAATATCTTTTAGATGTTGATTTAATTATGGATTTACTCAATTTAACATTATGATATTGATTTTAACTTGAATATATGTTACCCATGCCAACCTCACATCATGCATTGCATTGGCATTCATGCACATTTATTTATATGGAAATTATGAAGTAGGTTAAGCCCAATTATGTTTTATGAAATTATTATGATATGATTTTGGTAAGGCATTGGTTATGACAAGAATATGATCATATACATGTCTATGATTATTGATCTTTGAGTATTTTGGGCGCTTGCACCATTTCGTGGATGTAGATGAGCTATTCTTTGCATGAGCATTATGATTATGATTCATGATTTGACATTTCAGCCTCAATGTGCATTGAACGAGTTGAAGTGAGCATAGTAAATCTTGAAAGAATGTATGTGTATAAGTATTCATGTGGGATGTTTTGACTTAGCACCAATGGTTTGGGGGCGTCAGGGATATCCCCAAGGGCCGTCTCCCTATCCTTGAAGTATGTTCCAACATAAGAACATTAGTCATTACCGAAAAGACCGGGTCATAAGGGATAGTTATTCGTTTATTATGTTTATGATATGATATAAGTATGAAAAATCCTTCTGAAAAGCGTGGTCGTAAGAAGGTGACTATCCACCAAAATGCGTGTTCGTAAGGTATGATGTACATTACCTTTGGCAAGTAATCTTCTCCCACTGATGGGAGGTCTTTATCAGACTAATTCATGTAATAGCTCACATAAATTTTATTTGTCGGTTATAGTCCATCTCCGATATATATGAGCATCATCACATTCATGCATCATTAATTTCATAGCATCTTGTATATATTTCTATTGGATATATGATTCTTTCTATATTATATGCCCTTTTTATCTAGCATTTAGATGTTAAGTCATATGCATTGCATGGCTCCATACTTAGTATATTCAAATGTACTAATGCATACTCTACGCTTACATGATTTTTACCATGTAGCGGCCAAGCACTTCGAGTATCAACAGTTTGATGAGTAGTCTGATTCAAAAGAGTAGTTGTGGTGAGTCCTATCCTTCAAGGACAAGCTGTCTTCCTTCACCTTTACTATCTTGAGTACCTTTTTCATTTGAGGGTGATCCCAAAAGAAGTCCTGGCGCCCATTCCATTCTGATTAGAGGCATTCATTGGACAATATGTAGACTCTTTTGAAATTCGCTTGTTATGCGTGGTATTTGGCATGTGTTTTGTTGGAGTGATTTATGAGAAAATTATTATTTGTCTATACACATATTTTCGTGTGGAAATGTGAAAAGTCCCTAGCCCCGTATAACTCCACAGTGTGAATCCTATTCTCCTGCCCCTTAGAACTATGTGTTGCTATTTGTATGTCTTCCCTGAACCAATGATGTGGATTTAGATATTTGATGCTTGTTTGGGGACTCTCGGGTTCCCATTCTCCATGTCATGTCTAGACCCTAGTCCCTGATCGTGATACCCATAAAGGGCTTCAAAAGGAGCTATCCTGATAGTCAAGTGATAGCTATTATTGTAAGCAAACATGATTAGCAGATGGTGATCATCACAACTACCCTTAAATTCCAAGACACAAGCCCTAAGCATGTCCTCAAGAGTTTGAATAGCCCTTTCGGCTTGGCCATCCATTTTCGGGTGAAAGGTCGTGCTAAGGTTTACTTTAGTGCCAAGCCCCTTTTGGAAGGACCTCCAGAAGTGCGATATCTATTGACCACCACGATCCGAGCTAATGTCTAGTGGAACCTCATGCAATCTCACCAACTTGTGAATATACAACTAGGCATAATATTTGGTACTATAGGTGGTTCTAACTGGTAGGAAGTGAGATGATTTCGTAATCCTATCAATCACAACCCAAATGGAATTAAAATGCCTTCTACTCTTCGGCATTCCAATTACAAAGTCCATATTGATCTCCTCCCACATACAAGTAGGAATCTCTACGTGTTGGGTCAAACCACCCAGCCTTGACTTGTTAGCAATTACTGCAACCACCTACGAATTTGACAATATCTCTCTTCATGCCACTCCACCAATACATTTCCCTCAAGTCATTATACATTTTTATAGAACCTGGGTGAATAGAGTAAGAGGCGTTATGTGCTTCTTTTAAAATAAACTCTTTCAAGTCATTGAAGTTGAGCACACATAACCTACCTTGGTACCAAAGAACTCCATCTCCCCTTTGGGAGAAAGTCTCAACCTTTTCATCTCTTACCAGTGACTTTAACTCCACTAGTGTGTCGTCAAGATCTTGCTTGGACATGACCTCTTCAACCAAGGAAGATTTGGAACCATCAACAACTACCACACCTACATTATAAACTTCATTCAATCTAACTCCCAACCTAGCTAACCGATGGACCTATTTTGCCAATTCCCTCTGGATATCATCAAGGTAAGTCATATTACCCATGGACACCTAACTTAAGGCATCGACCACCATATTAGCTTTGCCCCGATGGTAACGTACACTCATGTCATAGTCTTTATGGAATTCTAGCCACCTCCTTTGTCTAAAATATATGTCTCTTTGGGTGAATACATATTGAAGACTCTTATAGCAAGTGAACATATCCACATGAACCCCATACAAATAGTGACACCACATATTTAAGGCAAATACCACGACCGCTAGTTCAAGATCGTGGGTGGGATAATTACATTCATGCACCTTGAGTTACCTGAAAGCATAGGCAATAACTTTGGCATTTTGCATTAGTCGCATTCGAATCCGACTCTTGAAGCATCACAATACACAAAGAACACCTGTAACCCTTCCGGTAGAGCCAAAATAGGAGCGGGCATAAGCTTGTCCTTTAAGGTCTAGAAACTTCTTTCACACTCATCAGTCTATATGAATTTTTCCTTTTTTTTGGTCAGTTTTGTCAAAGGAGAACTAGAGGAGAACCCATTCACAAATCTCCAGTAGTACCCGGCCAAACCCAAGAAACTCCTAATATCCGTTGGAGTCAATAGGGTAGGCAAATTCCTTATTTCCTCCGTCCTTTTTGGATCCACCTTGATCCCATCACCTGACACCACGTGACCCAAGAACGCAAATTTCTTCAACCAAAATTTGCATTTGTCAAATTTAGCAAAAAGCCTTTCCTCCCTCAATTTTCACAACACGACGCTCAAATGTTTTGTATGATCCTCCCCTATTCGGGAATAAATCAAGATGTCTTCAATAAATACCACAACAAACATATCAAGGTAGGGTTTAAAGGCTCTATTCATAAGATCCATAAATATCATCGGAGCATTAGTTAGGACAAAGGACATCACTACAAACTCAGAATGCCCATATCTCGTTCTAAAAGTTGTCTAGGGAATATCTCACCCCCTTACCCTCAATTGATGATACCCGGACCAAAAGTCAATTTTTGAGAAGAGAGCAGTTCCGTGCAGTTGATTAAATAAGTCATCAGTCCTCAGCAATGGGTACGTGTTCTTTATAGTGACCTTGTTGAGTTTCCGGTAGTCGATGCACATCCTAAGTGAACCATCCTTCTTTCCCACACATAATGCCGGTGCACCCCAAGGTGACTTGCTTGGCCTTATGAGCCCCTTTTCTAACAAATCCTTTAGTTTCTCCTTTATCTCTTTTAACTCCATCGGGGCCATTTGGTAGGGAGGGATGGAAATGGATTGCATTTCATGGAGGAGATCTATACCGAAGCCTATCTCCTTTTTAGGAGGCACACCGAGAATTTCATTGGGGAAGACATCAAGAAACTCATTGCCAACCGGGACCGACTCAATAGGAGGAACTTTAAACTCGACATCTCTTACCTGTACGTGACGATAGATATAGCCCTTGGAAATCAATTTCTGTGCCATAAAATAAGAGATGAATCTACCCCTGACAGTTGAATCACGACCCTTCCATTCAAAGATGGGTTCACTAGGGTCTTGGAATTTAACCTAACGATTCCTACAAACAATAGTAGCATGATATGCAGGTAACCGATCCATTCCCAAAATGATGTCAAAAGCTACCATATCGAGTTCAACAAAGTCACAGGGAAAAGATTTGTGCAACAAAGACACGAGACATCCCTTATATACTCTTTTAGCAAGAATGGACTCACCGACGGGTATAGACACCTCAAAAGGTTCACATAACAACTTGGGACACACATGCAGCCGGTTAGCAATAAATGGGTTATGAAAGAAAGAGTGGTACTTGGATCCAATAAAGCATAAACATAAAGATTACAAATCTTTTACATATCGGTAACAACATCGGGTGCGTCATCCACCCCTTATCGCCCTTGAAGAGCATAGAACCAGTTGTATGGAGAAGCGCCTCTTTGTGGGCCATCTTGTGCTCTTTGACTACCATGGGCACCATTTCCATAAGGAAGGCCATCCCTATCTTTTTTTGGATAATCGGTAACCTTATGGCCCAGTTTGCCACACCCAAAGAATGCACCAATATTTCTATAGAAACTACGTCCATAGTCATTACCACACTTTCAACACCTAGGAGCAATTTTATCACCTTTACAACCTTGAACACTTGGGTTGGGAACCCTATCATTTGCAAACCTTTGGCCTTGGGAATTGGAGGACCCTTGGCCTTGAGATTTGCGGCCAGTTTTGAAATGACCACCTTGAGTACTTTGGGATCCACCATCAAGTTGAGCCCTTTTGGGCTCCCCCATTCTTCTGTTTCTAAGTTTCACCCCATCAAGTTGTTCAGCATGTGCCATGAGCCACGATATATCCAGATCCCTAATAAGCATGGCAGTATGGCACTCTTCATTAATCAAGTGGGATAGACCCGACATAATGTTGTGCATCCTTGTCTGAGAGTCAAGAACCAAGTGAGGAGTGAACTTGGAGAGGTCGTTAAACATACGGGAATACTCCCTCACGCTCATAGGACCTTGTCTAAGATTCATGATATCCATCAACTTTGCTTCTCATAGCTTGATTGGGAAAAAGTGAGCAAGGAAGGCAACTTTTAATTCTTCCTATAGAATAGGCTCATCATCCACTTTCTCCATCTTCTATTGGTCATAAAATATTTTAGCAAGGCCCTTGAGTTGGTAGGTTGCTAGCTCCACTTTCTCCTCTGATCTTACCTCCAGGATAACCTTGACCTTATACACTTCATCAATAAATTCTTGGAGGTCTTCCTTTACCTTTAAGCCATTGAATTCTGGTGGGTTCATCCTTGTGAAAAATCATACCCTAGAAGCCGATGTAGGAGCATGAGGAGCTTAAGCCCCCTAATTGGCCACAACCCTTGCAAAAAGGGTTACCACATTCTTGTATTCAGCATAGGTAACCCCTTCTCCTTCTACTTTACGAACTTATGGGGCCTTAGGGGGCAGCTCATCCTTTGGAGTGGGAGCTCTTTGTGTTATTCGTCTCAGCGGCATAATCTAAAAGAGAAAAAAGTCCTCTTGTTGGAGGTAGAAAACCTTATGTTAAATCTAGAGCACGAAGTAGAGTATGAAGAAGTGAACTATTTCTGAAAACTCTTCATAGCCGCTCACTCATAATTTTGCCATGCCTTACAACCATAAATAAGACTCTACTTAACGTAGTGTGTTGGATTTTCGAGGAGCATTTACAAACCAAGTAGTCTCATACCAAGCTTATCACGACCCAAGCTTAGGGCCTAGACGCGACACGGAGAATGGGAACCCGAGGGGGATACCAAACAAACCTCATAAGCATGTAAGCACATCCTTGGTTTGCGGAAGCATGAAAAGCAACAAACACATAGCACATAATATCTATGGAGATAATTTGGGGAAGAGGATATCCATGAATCACATAGCAAATAATAATAAGGGGCCAGTAGGTATTGCTCATACAACGGGGTGATTAGGGACTTAGGACTTTCATCACAACACTATCAACAAGCATTTAACACCAAAGGGAATCATGGGACTAAGGGATGTTCTTCGTAACACAAAATATAAGGAGTCACACTCATTATTACATAACCATCACTATATCCAACAACACCTCTAAATTTTGAAAAGGTTGGGGCGAAGAATTTCCCAGTCTCACACAGAGTCTAAACAAGACACAAAAGTAAGTGGAATCTTGTCCCCAGATGTGGAGGAGTCACCGAGAAAATCTCCTATCAAAACATCTAGCTGCGTGAAAGAGGAGGATGGTACGGTGCTCTAATTCCTACATGGTTAGATCATGCAGGAAAATAATTACGCGTAAGTACTTTGAATGTGCAACGTATGCGGGGTGAAATTGCAACAAAGAACGTAAGCAATAATTAAACAATATGCATAATCATAATCAATAGACATAAGCTCAATATGATATAAATGTTCAATGCCTTAGTCAAAACATGTATGCTGATTGCCATACCATTTAATATATCTTACATAGATGGGAAAAGATCAAAACAGAGAAATACGACCAAGCAAGCTACCACTTAGAATCTTAGTGTTCACCACACATTAAATGAAATGGTAGTCTACCTTTCTGGGGTAAACCAAACACTTACCTTATGGGAACATCACCTATTTTGGAAAGTGCCTCATAGTTACCTTACGGGAACATCTTCCATTTTAGCACCCCTCTGTTATCAACCTTACGGGGACATCTCGTATTTTGGTATATGTATCTTATTATCCTTATGGAAATATCACCCATTTCGGTACTTGTATTTTATTAACCTTATGGGAACGTCTCCTATTTTGGTATATCAATCACATGTGTTGTATGGGAACATCGCCCATTTTGGTCAATCATGTAACTTAAGTTATATGCATCTATTAGCTAGTTTAAAATCCTATGGTGACAACATAGTTACTTGACAATGGTTATTTACCAAGGTTGGCTCAGTTCTAGGTCACAATCCCAAGGAATACTCAAATTATCCTTATCATCATAAAATGGAAAACATTTTAGTGTCTTCATAGTTCATGGAGTTGCTCAAACAAACTAAGGCTTCATGATATCTAACATAGAGCTACATGACTTTTCAAAGCTTTCACCACATTTCAGAATTCATACCATATATAATAGACCTTCACAATATATATCATTCATAAATCACATATCTTTCCATAAAACCTTTGTCAACATAAAAAGCTTGATTTACGATTTAGTGAAAAATGGTAGGCATGCATTTATGCTCAAAACCATGCAATAACATCATCTTTATACAAAAGGAGACTACCAAAACAATTTTTTAAATCATGCAAAATAACCCACTTTATCATAGCAAAGCATAGTTAGGGTATCAGAAACCCTCATTTTAAATAACATTTTTCTCATGACTTATCAATACATAATATTATATGAAGAGAAATAACACAATACTCATCATAATATCATCATAGATTTCTTCATAGTCATGTCATGCAAATAGTTCATAAAATCTTCATAAAACACAACTTTGAAAAGAGTCTTAGAGAGAAAATTATTAAGTGAGAGAAAGGTTTCCATAATCAAAACCCACGTACCTGATCAACTTAATGTAGAGAATACCTGACTTGGAGGAGAAAACCATAACCCTAGCTTGTTCCTTCTTCTTGAGAGCTTAAGCACTTGAGAGAGAACTTTGGGACTTACAAAATAAGAGTAAGGAGGAAAATGGATGAGATTAGGTCTTTAGGAACGATAAAGGGCTCCTTTGAAGGTCAAAATGATGTAGTATAGGCATGACATGCTAAGAAATGACCAAACCGCCCCCTTTTAAAAGTTCGCCAAACAAGTCTATGATTCATCGTTTGTAGGTAGTAGACCATTCTACGAGTTGTAGATGGGTTTTCGTCTAATGGCCCTCTTCTAAGCTTTAAAAACCTCTCTTTCTCAGATCCTCTCTCTACAACATGATCTACACTCGTAAATCATTCTTCACATCATAGATGGTGTTTTATTTGTAGAATCTCAGACACCTCTTCTCTTATTCTCATTCTACGAGATGATCTATGACTCATAGTTGACTTTATGGGTCATCTATTGAGTCGTAGATTGAACCTCAGAGGATCCCAAATATCAGCAAATCCTCCAAGTTTTAGGAAACCACATTATGGGTTGTACCTTGACTTACGAGTTGTAAACCCCTTCGTAAAATCTCACAGTTTCAAAATTTCCTAAGGCTTTCCTCCCTGACATTCCATACTCTTCATATGTGTGGTCTTACAGGAGGTCAATCTTTGAGAAATGGGTAGCTCATTGAAGTTGATCAAATAAGTCATCGATCCTTGGTAACAGATATTTATTCTTGATGGTTTGTTTGTTCAGTTTCCCATAGTTGATGCACATCCGAAGTGACCAATCTTTTTTTCTCATGAATACCACAAGAGACCCATGTCTATATACTTGGTCTAATAAATCCCTTCTTCAATAAATCCTTCAATTGATCCTTAAACTCTTTTAATTAAACCTACCCTTGATAGTAAAATCACTACCCTTCCACTCAAGAGCGGGCTTATTCGGAAATTAGAAATTCGACTTTACAAGTTCTACAATCTATAGAGACATATGAAGCATGAAACCGATCCATCTCGAGAATAATATCAAAATCAAACTTCTCAAGTTCTACGAGGTTACATGGAAGGACTTTATGCAAAACAGAGATAGAACAGCACTGATAAACTCTTTGGGAAACAATAGACTCACCCACAGGATTAAATACTTAAAAAGGCAAGATTTCAGGATTCAAACAAAAGTTAACTTCCAAAAGAGGAGTCACAAAGGATAAATATATGTACGGGCCAAGAAAAGCATAAACATCAAAATAAAAGACTTTTAACATATTGGTCACTACATCCGGAGATTCCTCTACTTCTTGCTGAACATGCAAAACACAAAACCTGTTGTTTCTCGGGGTACTACAATGAGGAACCCTCAGTTGGACCTATTTAAACTGAGCCTGTTGAACCTGGCCCTTCTTAATAGCTTTAGGAAAGTTATCAACCTTGTGGCCTATAAGACCACACCAAAAACAAGGACCTAAATCTTTGAAACATGTACCCGAGTGCTTCTTCCAACACTTGTCACAACGAGGAGGCATTGGCAAATGTACAATCGTTTCCTTGGGAGGAGGCACCCTACCATAGGTAACCTTTGCATTAGAACATTGTCCCTGTTGGAAGTGACCATATCTACCACAACCTTTAGAGTTGGAGAACCCCGCATCTTAATAGGCTCTCTTGGAATAATTCACCCTCCTTTCCTTGAGCTTTTCCCCTAAAAATTATTCTACACAAGTCATGAGTGTGGAAATGTCCATATCACATATGAGCATAGCCATATGACTTTCTTTCACAACCAAATCATGTATCCTACAAATAAACTTGTGCATTCTTGCATGGGGGTTAGCCACTAGCATAGGAGCATAGTTTGGGAGCTTTGTGAATATAAGGGTATATTTCCTTTCACTCATACCACCCTGTTTGAGGTTGATAAATTCTGTCATTTTGGCCTCCCTACACTCAAGAGGAAAGAAGCAATTTAGAAAGGGAAACATGAAATCTTCCTAATTAACCCTATTATCACCAATCCTCTCTATTAACCAGTGGGTGTACCACATTTGAGCAACATCCTTCAACTGATAGGCAGCTAGTTCAGCTTTCTCTTCTAAAGTCACCCCATGATAGTCAACACTTTAGGGATTTTAACAATGAATTCTTGAGCATCCTCATCGGCTTTTGACTTGTAGAACTCTGGAGGATTCATAAGGGTGAAATCCCTCACTCTAGTAGCCAATGTGGGAGCATGAGGAGCAGGATTGGTCTGCCTAGCCTTGTGGTAACCATATGGGAAAGAATGGCAAAGTCATTCTGGAATTCATCCTAAGTAACCGGCTCCCCCATAAGCTCTTGAGGGACTTGGTCCTCATTAATGGGGGCTTGCCTTGGTAGAGGGGCTCTTCGTGGCGGCATCCTCTATGAGGCATCAAGGACATCTTCATAATTAGGACGTGTTAAGACATGGTCCAAAGAATGACATAAGACATTAAGAAGTGATACAATTCCTAGAACTCCATCATAGCCTCCCCCTAATTGGTATGGTGCACTTCACATTAATGAATAGGACTCTAAGTGATGCGGCTTGTTGGACTCCACGGATCTTGAATAAACCTAGAGCTCTACATGACTAAGGCCTAGGATTTAGGAGTGATATGGTACATGGGACTCGACTGTCCCCAAACAAGCCTTATGGCATCTACACATCATCAGTTCGAAAGCGCATAGAAATGAAATAAATACATAGTTCTATGGTGTGGGAAAGTATGACTCACGCTATGTGTATGTCATAGCGGTTGGGATCAACATGATCCATATAGCACATAAGAACTAAGTGTCAGGTAAGTATGACTCCCACTATCGAGATAACAAGGACTTAAGACATTTTATATTTCCACATCTCATCAAGAACATATCATCATCTCATCAACATCAATAGATAACCACAATCATAATTTTCATAAGCTAATAGCATAACATAACACAAATTCGTACATGGAGTTTACATGTTATCCAATAATGCCTCTAAGAGAATGTATAAGACGTAGGCCAAGACCTGTCCCAGGCTCACTCTCAAAGTAAAGAAATAAGTGGAAGTGGCATAATTGATAGATAGAAGGTGGCTTGTCCTTGGATGGTAGGACTCACGATAAGGGATTTCTCATAATCCAAGCTAACTGTCAATAGGTGGGTGAGGATAGTCACTGGTCCCTACATGGTTAGATCATGTAGAAAAACAGTATCCGTATGTGGGCATGCAATGCATATGAACTCATTAAACTTGTATTCAATGTTAGATGGCAAGGAAAAATATATAGAAAGAAGCACATGAATAAGAAGAGTAATATACGAATATGCCATAAAACCCATGATGCATGGAGTTCCATAATACTTAAACATAGGGGGGATGTGATATCAAGAAACATAAAAGTTACCAAGCGAGCTATTACTTGCAATTTCGATGTACACGCTACATCAAAGAAACCAGAATCTACTTGCCAAGGGTAGACCCTACTTCTGCTTAGGGGCCTCCAATTTTTGAGAAGTAACTACAGGACAAACAATTTCGCCAAGGATTTCTCATCATCATAACATCATCATCAACAAAAGAGTATAAATATGAACCGATGTTTGATGCATACTTAATGAGAAAGAGTAAGAGCCCTTGGGGATATCCCTCCTGCCTATAATCTCATTTAGTGCTAAGTCATCATCCCATGGGAATTCATATATGTCCACGTGCTTTCAAAAGAGGCATAAGTCTTCTCAAGTCATTTCTATGCATACGTAGGCTTAAAAGCCAAACATACTTTATAATCATGCATACTTGGGCTAAAAACTCAAATCATACTTCATATAATATTTTCATGCAGAGGAATAGCTCATCATACATGTACATGTTGGTGTAAAAACCCATAATTGCTCAGACAACCATATTATAGACATTATGTGATCATATGTCATGTCATAATTACACTTTCATTAAAATTATAATGATAAACATATTTGGGCTTAGCCCACTTCATAATCTTCATGAAAACCAATGCTCATATATGCATATATCATGAATGCAAAGAGAATAGTATTGGCAAAAGAGATTCATACTTAAATAAATAATATAATATGAAATCTAAGTAAATCCATAAGGAAATTCACATTTAAATTATATTTGACACTACCCATGCCTAAATCAACATTTAAAATAGACATGCATATTCAAATCTTCATAATATCCATGCAAATCAACATATTATGGCTTAAGTCACTTTATAAACATCAATTAAACATAGCTCATATCTTAATTGAATCAAATCAACAATAATTTAAAAGACCTATATTAAAAGTAAGCTTGAAATTCATAAATCAAGAAGTAAGAAATCTTTGGGTTGTTCATGGTTGAAAGAGACCATGAATCACTCCTACATACCATAGATATTTAGGAAAAATCAAGAAGAATTTAATTGGAGAAGAAGTTCATAATTGGATTTCCAAGTTGAATCTTCAATGGCACACTTGGGATGAGTTCTTTAGAAAAAAGAGTTTTATTATTCTATTTGTATTGGGAATTTCAATGAGAATACATGAGTGTAGGTCTTTCTAGGGGATTAGGATAGGTTAGAAATTCACAAATGACCCTTAGGGATCACCAAAATTACGAGAAAGGCATTAATGAAAGAAGCTTAAAAAAGAGTCCTAATATCCCGTGGAAGGGCTCCACTATCCTTGCAGAGGACCACAGACCATGCAATGGTCCGTGGTAAGGGTCTTGGCCAAAAGTTTAGAGAAGGTTTCTCCCATGGAAGGCATATGGTCCATGCAAAGGCATATGGTCTATGCAAGTTTCCATGCAAGTCACTAAAGTTTCGAGACAAAAATTTTATATGTCAAACCACAATTTTGGATGAGGTCTCATGAAACACCTCACCACGGCTCGTGGTAGCTTGCAAGGCCCATGCAAGGGCGATGTGGTGATTTCCTTAGCCAAAACATTGGCTGGAAGTTCGAGGCACCTTTCAAGGGCTTCTTCCACGACAAGTGGCGGGAATCACGGCTCATGCGTGGTTCCCTAGAGGGCCACCAAGCCTCAAATCCCTTCTTAAGCAAAATATTAGCCATATACAAGTGTTCCCCATAGGTCACACACCTCCGAAAACTTTATTTAAGCATCAATAAAGTCTTACAAAATCTTGTTCCTTACGAAGTGTTGAGTCCCACAAGAAACAACATGAGGGCGATTGAATGAACTAAGGACTACGAGCTATTAGTTTTAATCCAACAAGTGAATTCCAACAACATATACTAACAAATTAGAGGGATACTAAGGTATTACTACTCCTAAGGGAAATTGGATAAGGATTAATCACGTAAGGGAGCAAGGATAGAGAATACAAGAATCAATCAATGCTCATTCGATCAGTCATACTTAGCATCAAATAAACTCTATGAGTAGTATACATTGTTTGTAATCACTACCATAGCTACGATGGCAAAAAGGTTTTGCAAGAGCCTATTATGGCCTCTAAATGCGAATCACTCAAAGACATACCTATAGAGCCACTAATTAGCAAAACTCCTAAAACCTTAGGTGTTGTGTCTGTTTAAGGCACTCAATACATAAAACCATGACCAAACCCTCTGCTTCAACTACATATTTTCATGCAATAATTGAAGATCTAAGCTAGATTCGAGTTTCTGAGCTCAAATCATAAGTTAAACATGAAGGTATGCATGAACCCATAAACTAGTTGAATCCAATCTAAGCAATTTTGGGAGAAACCCTCTTGATTTTCAAGTAAAGAATCAACAAAGCATGGAAGAAAGAGAATCAATCAATATCCAAAGAAAATTAACATTCAATACTCAATTAAATACATATTTTATTAATACAAGAACAAGGAAAAAAGGAGTGATTTAAAAATTAAATATAAATAAAGCTCACACTCATAAATCTATTGAAGAAATTGTAGAGAACTTGCTCAAAATCCTCACCCAAAACTCTAATTCAACACTAAGGTGTGTTTCTTCTCTCCAAAATCATAAAAACACGATGAAGGAATGAATAGCCTTTTAGAAACAAGGCTTGGAGTGCATGTATATTCTTTGTGGGACTGAAATGGTGAAATTTCAAATTGTCCTGACACTGGTCAAATTAGTACATTGCGTTCGCAAATCTTTGACTGAATTAGTGGAGGTCAATTGAAGTGAATACTCTGCATTTGCGCCTCAACGTTCCCCGATCACGAATAATAATCTTTCTATGCTCCACAACCATGCCTAGCCCCAGCGCGTTCATTCTTCACTTCATGCTACTGCTCCACATTTGCAAGCCTAAGGTTCGCGCTCAAGAGTATAAAGCGATGCCAGGCACACTGTTCCTCCAAATAAGCTCCTTTTTGCTCCAATTAAGGTCCAATCTGGATTCTTTTAAGCAAAACTCTATTTACAACATATGTACTTGAAATATATATCATTCCAAACATAATTAGCCTTAATTTCAAAAATTAATAACACAAAATCATAAAAAAGGAGAAAGAAATGAGTGTAAATTATACACTCATAAACACCCCTAATTTAAGACTTTGCTTTTCCTCAAGCACGACAAAACTAAACTCAAGAGGCTAGCAATTTAAGCACAACAATCCCAATTCAGTTACAACAACTAAAATCATGACTGTAACATTTGTTTGTACCAACAATTAGCCAACTCCCACACTTTCCAAAGCACATTTTTCTAGGACTC